>CM061243.1:94279935-95683935 GCA_030848705.1 Heracleum sosnowskyi
AGTTTGTAGTTCTCTTATCATATTAAGACTTTCGTATTATCCTCGTTATTATACTTAACAACATATAAAATGTACATATTTTTCTTTGTCGGACCAAGGACACCACACAATTTACTAAACATACAAGTCGGGAATGGCGTACAGTCTCGCTTATACATGACTTACATAATTTCGTGTGTAAACTAACATAACCCCTAAGTCGTAACCCCTAAACCACAAAACCCTAAGCACAATCTATTATTATAAGTATTATTTTATAAAATTTTCAATCAATAACATGTTCGGTATCTTCAAAGAAGTGTAAAAAATAAGTTAGGCAAAGGTATTAACAAAATTTTTATAAAAAAAACACACAACGGTTTTTTTAAGAATAAACCTTTGTTGTACTTTACTTTCCACGACGGTTTTTTTGTAGAAACCGTTGTGTTATTACCACAACGGTTTTTTATTTATAAACTGTTGTCTGAATGATTTTACTACAACGGTTTTACAACTTAAAAACAGTTGTGTGACTTTTTTTTTTTTTTTGAATTTCTCGTTCGTGACAAACTTTAATTGTGAACTTAAAAACGGTTTTTAAATGATTTCTTCGACGATCCAACCGTACGGATGTTAATCAGTACTCATTCTAGTGTTGGGAAAAAATAATCAAAAAATAACAAGGCCCGGTTGTGCCGCATCTTTTCAAAAACGTTGGAACACTACTACTTTTGGGAACGGGACATGTGTCAGATTCAATGAATATTTTTTTAAAATGATTTCTTCGACGATCCAACCGTACGGATGTTAATCAGTACTCATTCTAGTGTTGGGAAAAAATAATCAAAAAATAACAAGGCCCGGTTGTGCCGCATCTTTTCAAAAACGTTGGAACGCTGTTACTTTTGGGAACGGGACATGTGTCAGATTCACTGAATATTTTTTTTAAATGATTTCTTCGACGATCCAACCGTACGGATGTTAATCAGTACTCATTCTAGTGTTGGGAAAAAATAATCAAAAAATAACAAGGCCCGGTTGTGCCGCATCTTTTCAAAAACGTTGGAACACTACTACTTTTGGGAACGAGACACGTGTCAGATTCACTGAATATTTTTTTTAAATGATTTCTTCGACGATCCAACCGTACTGATGTTAATCAGTACTCATTCTAGTATTGGGAAAAAATAATCAAAAAATAACAAGGCCCGGTTGTGCCGCATCTTTTCAAAAACGTTGGAACACTACTACTTTTGGGAACGAGACACGTGTCAGATTCACTGAATATTTTTTTTAAATGATTTCTTCGACGATCCAACCGTACGGATGTTAATCAGTACTCATTCTAGTGTTGGGAAAAAATAATCAAAAAATAACAAGGCCCGGTTGTGCCGCATCTTTTAAAAAACGTTGGAACACTGCTACTTTTGGGAACGGGACATGTGTCAGATTCACTGAATATTTTTTTTAAATGATTTCTTCGACGATCCAACCGTACGGATGTTAATCAGTACTCATTCTAGTGTTGGGAAAAAATAATCAAAAAATAACAAGGCCCGGTTGTGCCGCATCTTTTCAAAAACGTTGGAACACTACTACTTTTGGGAACGAGACACGTGTCAGATTCACTGAATATTTTTTTTAAATGATTTCTTCGACGATCCAACCGTACGGATGTTAATCAGTACTCATTCTAGTGTTGGGAAAAAATAATCAAAAAATAACAAGGCCCGGTTGTGCCGCATCTTTTCAAAAACGTTGGAACACTACTACTTTTGGGAACGAGACACGTGTCAGATTCACTGAATATTTTTTTTAAATGATTTCTTCGACGATCCAACCGTACGGATGTTAATCAGTACTCATTCTAGTGTTGGGAAAAAATAATCAAAAAATAACAAGGCCCGGTTGTGCCGCATCTTTTCAAAAACGTTAGAACACTAGAATAGATTGTTATGTTTCGTCCCGGATTGATTTTTCTATTTTTTTTAAAAATATTTATCGACGATCCAACCGTATGGATATCGAGATCTATGTAATTTAATGATATTACAGAAGTTTTAGAAAAAAATAAATTTATTTGGTTTGAGATCTTAATGGTCAATAGTGATTTGACCGGTACTTCTAACTAGTGTTTCGTCCCGGATTGATTTTTCTATTTTTTTAAAAATATTTATCGACGATCCAACCGTATGGATATCGAGATCTATGTAATTTAATGATATTACATAAGTTTTAGAAAAAAATAAATTTATTTAGTTTGAGATCTTAATGGTCAATAGTGATTTGACCAGTACTTCTAACTAGTGTTTCGTCCCAGATTGATGTTTCGATTTTTTTAAAAATATTTATCGACGATCCAACCATATGGATATCGAGATCTATGTAATTTAATGATATTACAGAAGTTATATCAACTTTTCAAAAAAAATTAAATAACATACAAAGTTATATCTCTTTATAACAAAAACACATTTCCCACCTTTGCCAAATTTTTACTTCCCCCCTCCCCGACCTTTCCCCCCTTAACCAAATCTTTATTCCCCCTCTTTCACTACCCTGCTTTTCTCTTTCTATCTCGATCTCTATTGCCTCTCTCTCAACTCAAAACACAAACATTTCAAACACACATACGTTTCATTCTCTCAAAAAAAACACACACACACACCGATACACACAGACATATACAAATCTAGATGTTGAAACCCTAGTTCTAAATCGTGTTAATTAGTTGTGCAATTGCTCGAACAGTGTTAATTAGACGAAGCCCCTTGCTCAAAAGTTTGGTTCATCGCTAATCTCAACAATTAGTAAATTGTTTCGAATTTATTTTGAATTTTTGATTTTCGAAATTTTAATTTTCTGTTTTACTTCTTTGAAACAGATCTGGAGCCCTTGCTCAAACGTTTGGTTCATCAACAGTAAGTGATTTTCCATCTTCAGTTTTTAATTGTGAACTTACAGTTCATGTGTGTATGTATACATATCATTTTCAGTTTTTAAATTTAATTTTTTTAGTTATTAATTTGTAACTGAGATCCTGCTTTTGCTTGTTATAAATTTACTTGTTTACTTGTTGTTATAAATTTACTTGTTACTTGTTTACTTGTTACATATCATTTGCTTGTTGATATAAATCTTTAATTGGTGCAGGGAGTCAAGAGGGAAGTGGGAAATCAAGCAAAAGTAATTAACAAGTTGTCACTTTGTTTGTGATTCACGTGTGCTTGTCAAGACCTACAAGGAGAAGGCCCGACTTTTTATGTTGGTTCTGCCTATTTGATTATTACTTCAGTTGTAGATTCTTTAGTTCTTTGTTTCTGTATACAGGAAGAAGAATGGTGTACAATAACCAGGAGTTGATGTTCAGAAGAAAATTGGAGCAGGAGGCAGAATTGCAACAAGCTATTGAATACCAGGGAAGGAGGCTGATGAGTCCAGCCTGGATTTCTAACAGCAAATATAATTTGTCAATACAGTTTCTAGCTTCTCTTTTTACTTTACCAATATTTCGCTATAAATTATACATATTTTGCTAAAAATATTGACACGACACTGTATTCTTACTCATTAATTCCCTGTTCTTATTCACTGCAGTGATGTATCATACAATAATTTCACACAACTAGAATATCAATATGGCTGCTAGGCATCTAGAGTTTAAGCCTATACATGTTATGTTACTTTAGCCGAACTGGTTTTGGGCCGCGAATGGTTCTTCTCTGCCATCATGTATTCTTTATTTTTGTCTCAACTTTGGTCATTATTGTAGTGCGGAATTCACTCTGCTTTGCAGAATCTGTTAGTTTCTGGAGCAGAGAAGCTTACTGACTCCCTTTTGGATGTCACTCGAAAGCAGCACTTTGATAAGGTTCTGGAAGGATTTCATCTCGCAGTACGGGTGTTTTCATCTATAATGAGAAATCCAATTTCGTTGCTAGTAAGGCTAATGTTACAGTAGCAAGCAAACTGTTTCTGGCCTTGGTGAATGTGATCCTCATGGACACTGTAAAGGACACTGTTTTAGCAAATGAAAGATGGGTAATCCAATCTTATCTCTCTGATCGCCTAATTTCTGCGTAAAGAGTAGTAGATAGTATTAAGTTTTATATATCCTTCTTTCAGGTACCTCCTCCTGGAAAAGGTTCATTATACATAAGGCCATTGCTTATGGGGAGTGGCTCTGTTCTTAGCCTTGCACCAGCTCCTGAATTCACCTTTTTGATTTACGTTTCTCCTGTTGGTAATTATTTCAAGGTAAAAGGTTTGTACATTCAAATGATAGGTGTCGACTGCAAATTCTTTAAAGTCTCCCCTGATAGGTGAAGTGACGCACTTCTCTTATGTATGGGACCTATGTTTTATAAGATACCTTGGTCTGAATCCTTTATTTTTTTGCTTACATGATGTCAGGATGGCTTGTCTCCAAATGATTTGATGGTTGAAACTGAAACACATCGGGCAACCCCTGGTGGTACTGGATGTGTGAAAACGATAGGAAACTATGCTGCAGTAAGCTTTCGTATAGTTTCTTGCTGGTTAATAGTTAGGGCGTAGTATTGCCTTGTTTCTATATATTAAATTAAGTTTGGAGTTATGCTAGATGCACTCAATGCTGATTTGCACACGGGATTCTGGATGCTCACCTTGCCTTCTCTCACTTTTCATTGATGATTATTCTAGTTTTTCTAATTTATGCTTTATGCCCTAAAAACATTTTGTGATCCTTTTTCGGTAAGGAAGCTATATGGTTCAAATTGTTTATGCAGAAGTCTGTCTTATCTTAATCTTTGTTCATACTTTTATGGTGATATGGGTGAATTGTTCCTTGTTTAATTTTTGAAAAAACATGAGAACCATTTGGCAAACTTTATGGCATAATATGATGTTGAGTATCTAATCTTGTCGTGATTTTTAATTATAATTTTAGGTCCTCAAGGCACAAAGTTCTGCAAAAGCCAAAGGCTATTCTGATGTTCTGTACCTAGATCATTCATGTGCAGTTTTTTACTTGTTTCATGGTGCTGCAGGCTTTAAAAATCATCTAGACTGATGAGCCTTTGCTGCGTCCCTGTGGTGTTTCAGAGGTGCTGGCATGAGTGTATAAGAAGTGAAAAAGGTGGAGGTTTTTCGGAATATAAATGTTAGGTTTCGTCGAACTTGTGTAGAGAAATAGAGTATTCATTTTTGACACTGCATCATACCATCAGCTTTACTTGTACACTCTGACTTATTAGATTGAGAATTTCTAAGCATTGTAGATGTATTTTTTCCAGTGTAAGTACTAATAATAAAGTTATTAAGTCATGTTTGGGTTCATATTGAATTTGAAATCTGGGAAATTTTGTTTATTAAAGATTTTTTGTTGCACAAAAATCTAGCTTATTAGATTGTTTTTTGTCCAATACCGTTGTCTATCAAAATCAGAAACAAGTGTTTTAGAAACAAAAACTGTTGTGGTTCTGCTAATGTTCAAACATGTTTATCTTTTTAAACCATTGCCTAACAGCTTTTAGACAACAGGTATTTAAAGAAAACAATTGTGCAAGTCAAGAATAGACAACAGTTTTTAGAAAGGAAACCATTGTGTTAAACTATTAAGACAATGGGGTTGTTCTACTAAAACCGTCGTAAATATTTAGATCACACAACACTCTTTTGGAAAATAAAGCCTTGTCTGAAAATTAAAATAACAACATTTTCTAGTTAATAAACAATTGTTGATTTATTTGTCAGACAATGGTTTCTACAACAACCGTTGTTGTTCACGCGTTTCAGACAACGTTTTCTAAGACCAAAACTGTTGTCTGTAGGGAATCAGACATCACTCTTCTGGAAAATAAAGCCTTGTCTGAAAATTAAAATAACAACATTTTCTAGTTAATAAACAATTGTTGATTTATTTGTCAGACAATGGTTTCTACAACAACCGTTGTTGTTCACGCGTTTCAGACAACGTTTTCTAAGACCAAAACCGTTGTCTGTAGGGAATCAGACAAAGGACGCGTCCGTTGTCTGAGCTGCGTAACAGACGGCATCTCAATAGACCACGGTTTTCTAGGGCATCAGACAATGGGCAAAAAGCCTTGTCTGATTCAATTATTCTTGTAGTGAGAGTTCATAACTTTTCATTTGGTTGCGGTAGCATTCAAAAAATATGTGTAGAACTCGATATAAATCATTTTTACTTTTCGAACACATATATAGAGGTATCCGTTTGATATTTATGACGACTTTAGTGATTAAAATGATACCTCGTTGAGATCAGTGATGAAAGTGATATTTGGTCTTCACTTCAGTGACCACTTTGATATTTAACCCTAAAACTATATATATGAATACATTCATTATAAATTTAAACATTACATTCTTGGTTTCATTAACTTAGTAATAAATTAAATTAGCTTTATGATTTTTTTAAAATTAAAAAATATAAAATATAAAAAGTAACTAATAAATATAGTATTAGATATTTTAAACAAGAATAAAAGGAGAAGTTAAAAAAGCGTAGTTGAGCCCCTTTTGCTCAATTTATGCTGCGATCTGGTAATGTGGCCGGTGTAGCTTCAAAAAAGAAGTGGTCGGTGGAACGTCCGGGTATTTATTTTGACCTCAACCACAAGTAGTTATATATTTTATGCCAATTTATGCATGCTTTAGGGATCAATGCTGTATTTTTTTGAAAAATAAAGGGAGAGGTTATCAATATTAAAAGTGCGTGTTATTTTCTTATAGTAGTAGAACCTGTTATAACGGAAGCAACAAAGATTATAATAGACGTAAATAAAGAACACAGATAGACAGAAGAGAAAAGTTTTATTGATTTTGAGGATACAGATTACAACATACATCTAGGTTATGACCTTGAGAGTTTATATAATACTCTCTAGGCGGTTACAGAAAAGCCCAAAAAAAATGCCCAAATCAGAGATCCCCGAAGTCCCAGCGTTTAGGGCATTATTGATTCAAGACATATTCTAACAAATCTCCACATTGACTTGAATCCTCTCATAAAAACAGATGTACCAGATGCACCATAATAATGCCAGATGTACCAGAAAAAACTCTTGTACCTCAGATTTTTGCCCTAAAAGGGCAATCAACAACTCCGAACAATTAGCAAGTCCAAACACTGTTGAAACTTGCTATGTGGAACCGGCTTGGTGAGCATATCAACTGGGTTATCAACAGTACCCACTTTGCTCACCTTGATTCTCTTCTCACTTCTTAGAAAATGATATCTTACATCTATGTGCTTAGTCCTCTCATGATGGACTTGATCCTTAGCTAAACAGATTGCACTGAGACTGTCACAATACAATGTAGCCTGATCATGATGTAGACCCAAATCACTAACCAATCCTTTCAATCAGATTCCTTCTTTTGTTGCTTATGTCAATGCCATGTACTCTGCTTTTGTAGTAGACAAAGTCATCGTAGGTTGCAGAGTAGCTTTCCAACTGACAATTGAACCACCCAGAGTGAAAGCATAACCAGTCAAATATCTTCTACTGTCAACATCTCCAACATAATCAGAGTCTGAAAACCCTGTCACCAAACACTCTATATCACCTCCATAAATGAGACCAACATCAGACGCACCTTTTAAGTACCGAAAAACCATATTCACAGCTTGCCAATGCTCCTTGCCTGGTTCACCCATAAACCTACTAACAACAATGACAGACTGTGCAAGATCAGGTCTAGTGCAGACCATTGCATACATCAAGCTTCATACTGTACTAGTATAGGGAACTCGAGACACATACTCCTTTTCCTCAGCAGAATTAGGTGCAAAAGCAACAGACAGATGTTCATTTGCAGCACTAGGAGTGAATATGGGCTTTGCTGTAGACATGCCTGTTATTCCCAGAACAATGCAACCTAGATTGTAGAGGGGGGGGGGGGGGTTGAATACAATCTAGTTAATTTTACAAAACTTTTTCAAACTTTTTACAGTATGAACATATGTGCTTGCAAATTAACTAAAAATTGAGTCAAGCCGCGAACATAAATGAATTCTTCGAGTTAAAAAGAAATGCAGGAGACAAGCAAACTTTTTAAACTTTTCAGGTGGGTTTCTCGGAGAAAGCCCACCTAAGGTGTACATTGAAGAATTCTCTGGTTTTGTTTTTCAACAAACTCCAGCTGCTTACACAGATGATGAAAGAGAGCCTAAGTGTTTTACATTCAGCTTTGTGCTCTCTTCACATACATTTCTATGCTACTCCACACAGTCTTATATACATCGACTGTGTGTTACAAACAAAACCTACAACATTATAAAATATTAAAATTTTGGTTCTGCTTGATCACATGCTCGTCTCAGAAACTATCATATTTGGGAAATGCCTTGGCTGGCATCATAGATAAACTTGTATAGTCCCAAATGGTGCTTTCTGATTGAGTGTGCTTCTCTCTTCAAAAATTACTAAGTCCATGCAATTGACCTAGCTTCCAAGCCCATGTGACATCTGCATGAAAGAGACCTTTCCTTGATTAGGAGTTTATCCTGCAAGTATCAACATCTAGACAACCAATTAGAGCATAGAAGGTATCTCTTGGATTATCAGATACTGAATGATTGATAATCTTTTGAGATACCACAAAGATTCGAGGAAAAGTTAAGGTACTAGTACATAAACAGGTGGTTAACATAATTTCTAGCATTCTGTTACTTAGTCATGAGGGAGATCACCAATTATCTTTGCAAAACACAAATTTCCTACCAAGGTATTTAATTCAGTAGTGTCAATAATTGGTATGAGAATTCTTAAAAGAAAACTCACTTATCCCCTCAGAACTTCTTTGCATGAGCCTTTCAGCTTAACAGCAAAGCTACTGATCAGTGATTCTAGATATTACGTAAACTACACGTATCTCAGCTAAGAATAAATGACTTGCAAAGGCTGAGATTTAGATTTTAATTTTCTACAGATATAGACACTGTCTTTTTGCATTATCTGTAGAGGAGCAAAAGTAGTATCCATAGATGTAGAAAATTGTCTACGGATAGTCAGCATCCATAGACAAAGCAAAGAAACAAATCCAGTGCTATGAATGACTATCTACGGATAAGGGTATCCATCGATAAAGTAAATTTTGACTTGGACAAAATTTTCACTTTTTCTGGAAAACTTAGTTTTCAAGAAAGTCATTTAAACACTAGCTACATATAAGACATCAAGAAAAATATTGAAATTTATTCATACCTCAATTGCTTACCATTCTGAAGAGGATGATTGATAAGTAGCTTGGTACTGATGTTTTCTTCACCGAGTCACACTTGGATCAAAAGATATTTTCACTGTACTGTCCAACACAGAATCCCTTTAGAGAAAATCTTTGAAGAACCTGATCTTAGCACAGTAGATTTAGAGACTTGCGAGGCAGATGTTCCACTCATTTCTTTAACCATGACTTGAACTCAAGGAGAAAGTGTAATATCCATGAATTTTATTATTTGATTAAATGATATATTTAATATAAAAATATTTATTGTGGAGTATTGGGATATTATTAAATGATAATTATTGTGTGATTATGTGCTAAATGGTGAGTCGAAAGCCCCTTTCAAATATTTTGTCATTTGGAATTTTCTTCAAATCTGTACCCCGGGTTTGGAGGGCGTCACAGTTGGTATCAGAGCAACATGTTATGGCATTTGAAACAAGTTAGGACTTAGGGTCCAGGATAACATAGAGAGTTAGGAATTCACGTAAGGATATTAGGAGGTCAACTAGGGATATTATGCGTAGTAATTAAATGTGGTTATAATTGCAGCCCCCTAGTTCTAGTTCAGACTCAGACCCTTCCGAGGATACGATAGCAGAGATACCTACACCCGTTGAGAGAGCAAGACCGTCTCGGCCAATGCGATACCAGCCTAGGCATCAGCATCCGGTAGTCATGAGAGATCAGGTACCTTGTCCTATTCCACTCCGACAAGTAGCCCCAGCACCAGTGTCTCAGGCATCAGTTTGTGGACCTTTGTATCAGTTATGTGAGCCACCAGTTCCACACCATATGTATCAGAGGGTGAATAGAGAGAGGGAGTACCTTTATGGACAGGTTATGGAGATGGGGAAGATTCGTTCGATTGAGGCAGCCGTTATCCGAGAGAGGGACAAACTTAGAGATCAGATAAGGGACATTCAGATGAGGTTTAGGGTTACGAGGACCTTGGTTGAGACTCGATTACACGGATTAGCTTCTAGTCGAGAGGGAGAGACAGTAGCAGGGATGAGACAGATTTTGGATTATGCGATGAGTGAGATTGCAGAGATTTCAGGACCCCCGTTATGGCAGACAGGAGCAGGTGATCTGTGAGCAGGTTTAGGGGTAGACAGGTGTGACATGGATGTATGGTTTCTAGATAGTTAGTATATAGATGCATATTGTAGTATCAACAGTGCACCGGGCTTATAGGAACGCCTCGGGTTGTTGTTGTATTTTTGTTGTATTGCTGGTCGACAGTTATGGTTCGGCCATGATATATTTTCTTTTGAAGCATTCTACGCTTGTACTAACTCTATCTATATATGTATGATAAACCTCTTTTATAGAACTGTATTTATTCCCTTGTCATTCATTTCCAGCATCATAATTGTTATTCTACTTGTTGCAACGAGTGTACTCATACACCGTTGAGAAGATCTGTAAACCTTCGAGATATCAATTGTGATCCTTCCTTCTATCATATGAACTGTTTGATTAAGCCAATTATTGTTTATTCATCAACGATATGCCTCCTAGACGACAAACCCGTTCATTTGATACCTCCGACCAAGAAGGTCAACAAAATACACCTCCCACGGGCCACATGGACCCGATGGTAATCCAGTTGTTAAATACTCTTACTCAACAGACTGCCGCATTAGCACAGCAGCAACAAGCATTTCAGCAACAGCTCTTAGAACAGCAGCAACAACATCAGCATCAGCAGCATCACCAGCAAGCAGCACCGGCGGTTACGTTAAAATCTTTCCAAGCAGCAAAACCTCCAGAATTTAAAGGATCAGCAGACCCTGTAGAGGCTAAGGCATGGTTGAAGGAGATGGAAAAGGTTTTTGCCTTGATAGAGGTGGCAGAGGATAAGAAGACGGAGTATGCAAGCTATTTTCTGAAGAATGAGGCCAGTTATTGGTGGGAAACGAGTAGGGCTATGGAGCCCGAGGGATTGATTACGTGGGCAAGATTTACAGAGTTGTTTTTGGAAAGGTATTTTCTGGACTATATGAGAGATCAGATGGAGTTAAAGTTTTTGGAGTTAAAGCAGGGAAGTATGACAGTGCCCCAATATGAAACAAGGTTTACGGAGTTGTCAAGGTTTGTTCCAACCTATGTGGATACGGAGAAGAAGAAGGCCAAGAGGTTCCAGCAGGGACTGAGGTCTTGGATTCGTAGCAAGTTAGCTATATTGGAGTTGGACACCTATGCAGCGGTGGTCCAAAAGGCAATGATTGCGGAGACAGAGAGTGATTCTTACATGAAAGAGATGGAGAACAAGAAAAGGAAAGCAGGGATACCCGATAAGGGACAGCAACAGGGAAGTTTTCAAGGGCAAGCAAATAAGAAACCGGGATTCCAGCCCGGAAGGAATACAAGTTTCAGGAAACCAGATACCGGGAGCGTAGGACAAGATAACCGTCTACCAACCGGCAGTCAGCAGGGACTTTCTAGACCCCCACTACCAGAATGCAAGACATGCGGGAAGCGACATCCAGGGATATGCCATCGATTGAATGTCACATGCTTTAAATACAATCAGAAGGGACATTATTCTCGGGATTTCAAGATAGGCATTGTGTGTCATCGGTGTAAGAAACCAGGCCACATGATTAAGGATTGCAGAGCACCAGTACCCGTGAATAATATGATTCGGGCAATTGAAGCACCCCCAGTTGTTAATGTCCAGCCGTTAGCCAGGACCTACAATATGTCAATGGGAGAAGCAGTGAGAGATTCCGACGTGGTGGCAGGTACACTTCTAGTAAATTCTTTTCCTGCTAAAGTGTTAATAGATTCGGGAGCGACGAAGTCTTTTATTTCTGAAACGTTTGCTCGTAGATTGAATTGCGTAATGAAACCCTTAAGAGGAGTGTTGAATATAGAGATAGCTAATCAGGATCGTATAGCGGTTAGTTCATATTATCCTCGTTGTGAGATAGAGATTTTGGGAAATCGTTTTTATGTTGACTTGTTACCTTTTAAGTTAGGTGAATTTGATGTCATATTAGGGATGGATTGGTTGAATGAGTATGATGCGAGTATTGATTGTAAGAATAAGAGGGTTACTTTGATTACCCTAGAAAAGAAAGAAATAATATTTAGAGGAGAGAGGCAAGGAAAGAGGTTCCTGACGATGATTCAGGCTAAGAGATTATTAAGGCAAGGTTGTGAGGCGTATTTAGCGTATGTGATAGATATAGAAAAGAAAGTTTATAAGTTAGAAGATATTCTAGTTGTAAATGAGTTTCCAGATGTTTTTCCGGAAGAATTACCAGGTTTACCTCTAGATAGAGAGATTGAATTTGCGATAGACTTATTACCAGGCGCGGAGCCAGTATCTAAGGCCCCTTACAGAATGGCACCAGTGGAGATGAAGGAGTTGGCTGATCAACTGCAAGATTTTCTAGAAAAAGGAATTATTAGACCCAGCGTTTCGCCGTGGGGAGCACCAGTATTATTTGTCAAGAAAAAGGATGGAAGCATGAGATTGTGTATAGACTATCGGGAATTGAACAAGCTGACCATTAAGAACAAGTATCCGTTACCTCGAATAGATGATCTGTTTGACCAGCTGAAAGGAGCGGTACATTTTTGAAAGATTGACCTACGGTCAGGATATCACCAACTGAAGATTAAACCAGACGACATACCGAAGACGGCCTTTCGAACAAGGTATGTGCACTATGAATTCTTAGTAAAGGCGTTTGGACTAACAAATGCACCCGCAGCTTTTATGGACTTAATGAACAAGATTTTCAAGAGATATTTGGACAAGTTTGTAGTGGTGTTCATCGACGACATCTTGATATACTCAAAGACAGAAGAAGAACATGCATACCATTTGCGGATTGTGTTGGAAACATTGAGACAAGAAAGACTATATGCGAAGTTTTCCAAGTGTGAATTCAGGTTGAGAGAAGTTCATTTCTTAGGACACGTGGTGAGCAGCGAAGGCATCAAAGTGGATCCAGCAAAGATAGAGGCAGTGAAAGATTGGGAGAGACCAAGGACACCGACTGAAGTCAGAAGTTTCTTGGGATTATCCGGATATTACCAGAGATTTGTGCAGGATTTTGCGAAGATAGCTACTCCAATGACCAAGCTGACAAGGAAAAGCGAGCGATTCATATGGTACGATAAGTGCGAAGACAGCTTCCAAGAGTTAAAGAAGAGACTAACTACGGCACCGGTATTGATGTTACCAGACGATCAAGGTCATTTCGTAATCTATAGTGATGCGTCGTACAAAGGATTGGGATGCGTACTTATGCAACATGACAAGGTGATTGCTTATGCGTCAAGACAGTTGAGGCCCCACGAACAAAAGTATCCTACACATGATTTGGAGTTAGCAGCGATTGTGTTTGCTTTGAAGATATGGAGACACTACTTGTATGGAGAGAGATGTGAAATTTACACTGATCATAAGAGTTTGAAGTATATCTTTACTCAGAAAGAGCTGAACATGAGGCAACGAAGATGGTTAGAACTAATCAAGGACTACGACGTTTCTATCAACTATCATCCCGGCAAGGCAAATGTGGTAGCAGATGCACTGAGCAGAAAAGAGAGATTAAATACACTAACGATGGCCAAAGAATTATACAAGGAATTTGAGAAGTTAGAGATCGAAGTAAGTATTCCGAAGGATGCGACGGAAGTGATTTATACCATGACGTTTCAACCTGAATTGTTGGAGAAGATACCATCTGGGTTATTGTGGATCGATTGACGAAATCTGCGCATTTTCTTCCGATTAACGAGAGATTCTCGCTAGATAAGTTAGTTCATATTTACATAAAGGAAATCCTAGTACGGCATGGAGTTCCAGTATCAATAGTGTCTGATCGAGACCCTCGATTCAATTCAAGATTTTGGAGGAGTTTTCAAGAATGTTTGGGCACCGAGTTAAGAATGAGTACGGCTTATCATCCGCAGACGGACGGTCAAAGCGAAAGGACAATTCAGACTATTGAAGATATGCTTAGGACATGTGCACTTGACTTTGAAGGCAGTTGGGACGATCATCTACCCTTGGTGGAATTTTCATATAATAATAGTTTTCACGGGAGCATCGGAATGCCACCTTACGAAGCTTTGTATGGACGAAAGTGTCGATCTCCAGTGTATTGGGAAGAAGTTGGTGAATGGAAGATGATAGGACCAGAACTAGTGCAACAAACAAAGGAAGTGATTCAATTGTTTCAAAGAAGATTGATAACAGCTCAGGACCGACAGAAAAAGTATGCGGATCTAGCCAGAAAGGATGTGGGATTCGAAGAAGGAGAGCAAGTGTTACTAAAGGTTTCACCGTGGAAAGGATTAGTTAGGTTTGGAAAAAAAGGGAAGTTGAGTCCGAGATATGTTGGACCTTTTGAGATTTTGAAGAAAGTGGGCAAGGTAGCTTACGAGTTAGCATTGCCGCCGCATATGCAGCACGTTCATAATGTATTTCATGTATCTATGCTTAAGAGGTATCGACCAGATTCGAATCATGTAATAGAGTATGAACCCATAGAGGTCCAGACAGATTTATCTTATGTAGAACGACCGATTCAGATATTGGATCGTAAGGAGAAAGTACTAAGGAATAAGACAGTAGCGTTAGTGAGAGTTTTGTAGAGGAATCCTAAAGTAGAAGAGTCTACTTGGGAGTTAGAGAGTGAGATGTTAGAGAAGTATCCCTAGTTGTTTCCTTGATCTGATTCTGAGGACAGAATCCTATTAAGGGGGGAAGGATGTAATATCCGTGAATTTTATTATTTGATTAAATGATATATTTAATATAAAAATATTTATTGTGGAGTATTTGGATATTATTAAATGATAATTATTGTGTGATTATGTGCTAAATGGTGAGTCGAAAGCCCCTTTCAAATATTTCGTCATTTGGAATTTTCTTCAAATCTGTACCCCGGGTTTGGAGGGCGTCACAGAAAGATTGGATGTCCAGGAAGTAGACATGCAGATTTGTAGGAGCTGGAAGATCTTGCCTTGATCCAAGGGAACACCTTATTCCTTCAACCCAATAACTGTCTTCAAGAGGACTTTCTTCTGGATTTTTGGAATAAACTTCTTATGGTAGGTGCAGGTCTTGAAGATGTAAGAATATTCTCATCAATATGATTACTTGAGGTTGATCTTTAACTCAGAGAAACTCCCCCTAAGTTCATTGGGGTGATAATTCAGAGTTGTGATCCACCTACGGATGCTTCACTTTTGCTTCCTACGGATGCTCCATTCTGGCTTCCTACGGATGCTCCACTTGGCTTCCTACGGATGCTCCATTTATCCTTTCCATAGATGACTCATTTGGATTTGAATCATTCATAGTCTAGGCGAGCACTCATGGAGATACTGATCCATCCACATAATCATCATCTTCTTCATACCAAAAACCACCTTCCATTTCAAACTTAAATATGAGAACTCCAAAAGATCTCTCATCAATAAGCTTGGTTTATCTGGCATCATCAGAAACAACATGTATAGACTCCATAACAGTGTTGATTCATTGACTTAAAGCCTTGTGGGCTTTTCCAGCTACATGCACTCCTTTTGAGTTGCATACCCAACCCGGGTTTCTGAGTAGATAAAAGATTCGATCTTTGGCAGGATATCTTCTTGAAGTTGTAGAAGTAGATTAACACTTTCTGAGAAAAGCTCCCCTGAGTAGATGTTTCATACAGAAAACCCTTCAGAAAAGAACAGAAGATACCATGGACGGCTGCTTACTTTCCTCTACACATGAATATCATCTCTTATGAAAGACAGTCAGAAATGCATGTAGAAGAAACCACCACTCTCAGCTTCACCTCTACTTCCTCTTAGCAAAGATCTTTTCTTCCACTCATGAATTACTTGAGAATATTTATCCAGATGTCAATTAAACTTAACAATTGTGAAATGTTAAGTATTTGATCATGGATTGGATGTTCTTCAAGTAATTTCCCACACAGATTCCCTTATCTCCTTTAGCTAAGCTTCTATTACTTCCTTGGCTAAGGAATGTGAAAAGAGAAAACTGTTGGCTACACTTATTCACACAGTTTGATGATTCCTCCTTCAGGTGCTTCAATGATCAAGAAAACATTCTGGCTGCAATAAGTAGTACCATCCACAACTTTCCAGAGCTCAAATAGTTATCCTGATTTTCCAAGCAAAGTCTCTGCAAATTTTGTCATTTGTTTCATAAGATCTCTTCACACTGAATTCTTGAGCTAAATTCTTTGGCGAGATTTCATGTGCAGTGGCTGAAAGAGTTTATCAAACGTATGATCTGTCCCGTTCTTGATAGAGGCCTTCTATTACTTCCCTTAATGGCATGCATTCTTTAACCCATCCTTGGCAAGACTTGGGTTTCCTCTAATCAAGACTCAGACAACTTCTTATACACTGGCTACGATTATCCTGATTTTGCCTTGTCACAAAGAGGTCAAGACATGCAATCCTCCAAGGCAGTAAAGAAATCAGCTACATACACTTTTCTATCAATTGTCCAGTGCTTACCACTTCATTGTCTTTCTGTTGATGGACAATGCAGGCTACAAATACAAAGTTTCCTTTGTCACATGCTTGATAGATACATAGCAAGATATGCTTATATCCATCAACTAGTGCTTCAACCCTAACTGATGATATTGTTTGCCAAAGTCATGCTTCATTACTTAATCATGACTACAAATATCATCTCCACTTATCAGTAGAGGGGCTACTTTCCTCTGAGCAATTAGTGAGCAGGACAGAAACTCTAGTAGGAAACTAAAGATCCTGTATCTTCCTCCTGCACACTTTCAAAACCGAATCAAGTAGGATTAGGTACCCAAGTTTCCTTGAGCTTTGGCTTTTTAGTTTTTATGACTGTCATCTTCTCTTTCTGAGCTTTGAGCTTCAAAGGATTCGAACCATTCTCATCCCTTAGTTCTGACATTGAGAGATTAGCATTCACATGTTGCTCAAGAATATCAAAATTTGATGCTCGACAAGGAAATGTTTGAGCATACAGATCATTCAAGTTAGACATGCTCCATGACATTTGAGGCATATTGAATTCATACCAATATGGATGAGAAACAAATGGCATGTTAGCATATCTTGTTGAATCTTGAGCATTGTGAGCAAAAATGTGATGCATGACAGGCATATCAGTCTTAGGCAGTTGAGTAGATCTTGTTTGAACAAATCTGCAAGAAGTATACAAGTGATTAACTCTACCACATCGAATGCAAGGCCTTCTGAATGTACTTTCTTCATATGGGTAGCTGCTACTACATTCAATCATTGTTGGTTCATTCAAGCTTTCCTCCGCATCTGACTCTTCTTCCTTGATGGTTTTGCTTCTTAGTGATTGAACATGGTTCCTGAAACCTGGTCCAACCTTATTGCTCAGTTTCTCTAGAGTCTGATTACTCCTAAATGGTTTTACCATCTTTGGAGCAGTCTCCACATCCTCTACCTTCTTGTTATTGCAATTCCAGGTCTCTTTACAAAATGTGTCCATTCCTTGATATTTGATAATGTTGGACACAATGTAACTGGAATTATTCCATCTTGCAATAACCACTTGTTCCTTTCTCAGCTGCTCCTTCAAAACCACTTCTCTTTTTAAGACAGCCTCAAGTTCATGTTTAGCATTCATGCATTCAACAAGTGTTTCCTCAAACTCAGAGACTTGAGTTTCCAACATAGCATTTATCTCACTAAGCACAACATTAGTTGCTTTGAGTCCGACATTTTCTTCAATGAGATTGTTAAAGGAAATGCGCACAACATGTAATTCATCAAATAAACTCATTGCAGTGCTGCAACATACTTCTTTAGCATGCTTAGTTGGCTTCACAGAAAATACCTGATTTCTGGTTGAACTTGCTCAAAAAGGTCGATAGATTCCTCTGTTGATGTTGAACAACCCTCTTCAGTTGAAACCCTTCGCTCAAAAAGGACTTCATCTTCCAGTGCCGTTCCTTCCTTGCCCTTGTCTGATGTGGTTCTGATACATTCACAGATCTTCAGGTTGAATGTTGAGCTTGTTGCTTCTGTTCTCTCCTCTTCTTTCAAATCTTGGTCGGAGATGACCACATCTCTTGTTTTTGTCTCCCCTTATTTAGTGATAATCTTTGCATCCTGCATAGCCTCGAGATTAGTGCCTTCAAGAGTGATTAACATATTGCTAAGATTTGGATCTTTGGACTTAGGGGTATATTTGATAGACACAGAGATATGCTTCCATTTTCTGGGTAAAGATTTTGAAAACATCAACTTTGAGTCCTTGTTTGACAACTCCTTCCCGGCTTCTTAGTTGTCACCTCTCTCCATGGTTGCAGTTGCTTTTGATCTTTAAAATTCAGGTATGTTTGAAGCTTGCTCTGATACCAATTGTTATTCCCAGAACAATGCAACCTAGATTGTAGAAGGGCGGTTGAATACAATCTAGTTAATTTTACAAAACTTTTTCAAACTTTTTACAGTATGAACATATGTGCTTGTAAATTAACTAAAAATTGAGTAAAGCCGCGAACATAAATGAATTCTTCGAGTTAAAAAGAAATGCAGGAGACAAGCAAACTTTTTAAACTTTTCAGGTGGGTTTCTCGGAGAAAGCCCACCTAAGGTGTATATTGAAGAATTCTCTAGTTTTGTTTTTCAACAAACTCCAGCTGCTTACACAGATGATGAAAGAGAGCATAAGTGTTTTACATTCAGCTTTGTGCTCTCTTCGCATACATTTCTATGCTACTCCACACAGTCTTATATACATCGAATGTGTGTTACAAACAAAACCTACAACATAATAAAATATTACATTTTTGGTTCTGCTTGATCACATGCTCGTCTCAGAAACTATCCTATTTGGGAAATGCCTTGGCTGGCATCATAGATAAACTTGTATAGTCCCAAATGGTGCTTTCTGATTGAGTGTGCTTCTCTCTTCAAAAATTACTAAGTCCATGCAATTGACCTAGCTTCCAAGCCCATGTGACATCTGCATGAAAGAGACCTTTCCTTGGTTACCCGACTGTCAAGTCACTATCAGCTGAGATAAGTGAACATGTAGTATTGCATATAGGTTTTCATGCTTGTCAAGCTTTTCCGTTGTGTCCAGTTAGAAGATAAACTTCTAGGTAGTTGCTTTAACTCTTATTTATCCATCGAGACATAAAAGACAATAGATGACTTCACATTTCACTTGTAGAAATTTGAGCATTCGAATATTTACAATTTTGACTCCCTATTCCATACATCTTTTGCGTCGTTATCCAACATCTTTTAGTCACGGGTGTGTAATGATGATCTCTGAGACTGTCCTCCATTCAACCTGTTAAATAAAGGAAACTTCAAAAGATTCCGTTACATAGATTTGTTTTTCATGTTGAAAGAGATGAACATCAGTAGGCGTATGAATTCCTTATCCGTGGACTACCATTCTACGTCAATTATCCATAGAAAGGTAATCTCAGAATATCCGTAGAAGTGATATTCCATAACTGTATCTGTAGATCAAACATGACATCCTCAGCAGTATCTGTAGATCAACTTCCTTCAACTTTTATCCGTAGATATGATGTCCCCAGCTTTTATCCGTAGATGAGATAAGATGTTCCCAGCTTCTATCCGTTGATGAGATAAGATGTCCTCAGCTTCTATCCGTTGATGGCATGTGATGTTTTCAGCTCGTATCCATATGAAATAAGATTTCCATAGCTTTATCCGTGGAACGGATACACTTATCTTCATCTTTAGAAAAAATATCTTGTCATCTTTATTGATTCACCGTTACTAAGTTGTTTACCACTGAAACACTTGGTGCTTGATTATACATCTGTTGGCTTGCTTCTGAATTGCTTCCTAACTTGATGACAGAATATCTTCCATTCATTTGATGTGGCTTTTAGACCTTGGATAGATAAAATGCCTTCTAGTTAGCTTCCTGATTTATCAGCTTCTGTGAACTAGCTTTCTGACAATCAGCTTCGGTATCATGATCAAATTCTTGTCTTGAGCATTTTGTTATCATCATTCCAAATGTGTCAACCCTAACAATGCCAAATCTTGACAAAATCTTCTGAATGTATCCCTTCTGTGATAAGAAGAGTTTTCTTTTGCTTTTATCCCAATATATCTCCATTCCCAGATTTTTTCGAGCCGCACCCAAATATTTCATTTCAAACTCAGCACTAAGGTGACCCTTCAACTTCTGAACATCAGACTTGTTCTCTGCAGCTATCAACATATCATCTACATACAGGACCAGTTAAATCAAAGAACCATTTGTTGCCTTACTATAATAAACACAACAATCATACAGACTCTTGGTGTAGCCAATACTTATCATATAGTTGTCGAATTTCTTGTACCATTGCCTCAAAGACTGCTTTAGTCCATACAAGGACTTCAATAACTTGCAAACATAGTATTCCTTACCAGGAACCTGAAAACCATCTGGCTGAGTCTTGTATATCTCCTCTTCCTGCTCTCCATGCAGAAAAGTTGTCTTCACATCTAGTTGTTCAAGCTCCAGATTCTGATGTGCAACTATTGCTAGTAGCACCCTGATGGAAGTATGTCTGACCACTGGCAAAAAAATCTTATTGTAGTCTACTCCCTCTTTCTAAGTGAACCCTCTAGCTACTAATCGAGCTTTATACTTGATACCCTCAATAGATGTTTCTTATTCCTTCTTCTTGTAGACCCATTTACAAGTGACGATCTTTCTGTCTCAAGGCCGCTTGACTAATTCCCAAGTCTGATTCTTATGAAGTGACTCCATTTCATCTCCCATTGCAGCAAACCATTTGGTAGAGTCAGTACATGTAACTGCTTCTTTGTAGGTGGATGGCTCATCAGAGTTAGGATCCACCTCTTCAGCAACTTGTAGTGCATAGGCCACCATATCTTCAAAACCATATCTCTTTGAAGGCACCCCATACTTAGCTCTCTTTGATCGATCAAGAGCCAAACTGTGTTGATTCACTACTGGTAATGATGAAACTGATGATTCTGATCCTGATTGTGGTTGTTGAACTTCATGTTGTGGTTCACTCTCATCTTGAGTGACTTGTTGCTCCCTGTTTTTCAACACTACCACTTTCTGACACAATAGTAGACTTCACAGTAGGGTTAAACATAGAATTTTCATCAAAAACTATATTTCTACTTAGTATAACCCTGTTTTCAGATGGAGACCAGATTCTATAACATTTAACCCCATCCCCATAGAGTACAAATACTCTTTTTTTAGCTCGCGGCTCCAATTTACCCTAATTTACATGATAATAAACCGTACAACCAAAAACTCTTAAATCAGAGTAATCAGCAGGCTTACCAGACCATTTCTCAATAGGAGTTTTGAGATGAATACCTGTGTGAGGTCCATGATTTATCAGATAACATGTTGTAGTAACTACTTCTGCCCAAAATCTTCTAGTTAGTCCAGCATTAGAGAGCATGCACCTAGCTCTCTCTAGAAGTGTCTGATTCATACATTCTGCTACACCATTCTGCTGTGGTGTATCCCCGACTGTATGATGCGTAGCAATCCCATCATTCTTGCAGAACTCATCAAACTCATACAAACAAAATTACAGACCATTATCAGTTCGCAGCCTCTTAATCTTCTTCCTTGTTTGATTCTCCAATAATATCTTCCACTGCCTGAAAATATTAAAGACTTCACTTTTATGCTTCATGATGAACAACCAAGTCATTCTTGAGAAATCATCAATCATTGACATAAAATATCTGTGACCCCCTAAAGACTCCACCCGGAAAGGACCCCAACAATCAGAATGGATGTAATCAAGTGTGCCTTTTGTTCTGTGTGTTGCTTTAGGAAACTTGTTGCGATGTAACTTTCCAAAAATACAATGTTCACAAAACTCAAGACATGTGACCTTATGACAAAAAAGAAGATCAACTTTTGACAGAATTTGCATCCCTCTTGCACTCATGTGTGACCAAGCCTCATGTGCCACAACTTGGTCATGTTTTCCTTATCAATCTACGAGGACGCGAAAGCAGCAGAACCTAATAACGTAGAACCTTGAAGAAGATACAAGGTACCACGTTTAACACCTTTCAAGACCACATCAGAACCCTTACAGACATGTAGAACTCCACCTTCACCTTGAAAACTGAAACCCTTATTGTCTAACATACTCAGAGATATCAGATTATTCGTCATAAGTGGAACATGCCTAACATCATTCAATGTGCAGAATTTACCTTCATGTGTCCGAATTTTAATCGAGCCTATTTCAATCGTCTCACAAACAAAATTGTTAGCCGTAGAAATTTCGCCACCGTCTACTTGCTCGTAGGTTGTAAACCACTCTCTGCGTGGACATACATGGTAAGACGCTCCAGAGTCAAAGATCCACACATCAGAGTGATGCGTGTGCTCAACAGCAACTAGAGCAATATCTTCTTCAGAATTGGTACCAGCTACAACAGTAGTACTTGTCAATTTATCCTGTTGCTTCTTTTTCTTCGGACAGTCAGATTTCCAGTGTCCCTTCTCTTTACAGTAATTACATACATCATTAGATTTCGGACTCTTAGAAGCTGGTTTCTTGAATTTATTCTTCCTCGACTTTCCTTGTCCATTACTCCCACTGGCTACTAACCCAACAACCTGATTATCTGCACCTGTACCAGCCGCCTTATGGCGCAGCTCTCTAGAATGAAGAGCAGATCTAACCTCCTCTAGAGAAATAGTATCTTTACCAACAATAAACGATTGCACAAAATTCTCATACGATAATGGTAAAGAAACTAACAGAATTAAAGCAGCATCCTCATCTTCAACTTTAACATCAATATTACCCCATTCTAATAAGATTGTGTTTAACTGATCTAGGTGATCTCGAAGAGGCATACCTTCCTGCATTCGCATACTAAATAGACGTTGCTTCGGAAGCAACTTATTTGTTAAAGACTTTGTCATGTAGAGACCTTCAAGCTTCAACCACAAACCAGACGCGGTATCCTCCTCCGCGATTTCAGTAATAATATCATCTACAAGGCACAACAAAATTATCGAGTGTGCCTTTTCTTCTAGACTGGCCATCTCAGCGCTTTGAGGATCCATCGATTTCTTTTTCAACGGCACCCAGAGCCTCTATTGCTTTAACAAGGCACACATCTTGATTTGCCATAGACTGAAACTATTCCTCCCAGTATATTTGTTGACCTTCACGTTAATACTACCAGACATCTTTCTCACCGAAACCACTCTGATACCAGTTTGTTATAACGGAAGCAAGAAAGATTATAATAGACGTAAAGAAAGAACACATATAGGCAGAAGAGAAAAGTTTTAGGCTTAATGACCTTTTAACCCCTGAGGTTTAGTACCATATACCCATCAGCCCCTGTGTTTTAAAAGTGTACCTTTTAGCCCCTAAGGTACTGAAATCATACCTTTCGACCCTTATACCGGTTCATAACAAAAAACCGGTATAACTCGGATGGGCAAAACAGTCTTTACAGTTATACCGATTTACAGTGTACCTTTTAGCCCCCGAGGTACTGAAATCATACATTTTGACCCTTATACCGATCGCTTCATTTCCATCGATGGCAGCTGTGATTGTTGCGTCGATTTCTTCAGCTTTCTTGATTTAAAAGGGCCTAGTCTTTCTTTGGTTTGTGTTGGTGTGCTGGTTTATTTTTGTTAAGATGTTTTTGTGGTCTTTCTCAGGCTTGTATTGTATGATCATCTATTTTTCTTACTAGTGTCAAATGTCCGTTGTACCTCCTTGTAAAATGTAGTCATACTTGTAAAATAACTGGCTATTTAATCCGGCCATCTCTGTGTAATCATAAATGAAAGCTTGCAACTCATAAGTTCATGATGCAATTATAGATCAGATTTTCTATATATCTCAAATGTAATGGGGAAATAGCAATTAATCTACATAGCATGAAATACCATTCTTGAAATCTTTGAAAGTGCAATTCTCAACTTAAAAGCTTGCTCCAACTTGGGAATCTTCTGTTATTATTTCCAATTTTGCTAACACCGTTATCTTCACGAAATCAACCAAATTGTTCTGAGCCCAAGAATTATTTGAACAATTTACATAGTGTAACGATTTATATACAACCCCAAGGCAGATGACTACAGAAGTGGAATTGTTAGAAAAATACACCTTAAAATTTGAAAGGGCAGCACTCCAGAACTATTAACTATTAAACAGTGATATATACATGCCGTATCTACTGAAACTATAGTGATGTTAAAAATTTCAACTTCCTAACAAGGTTGTATACTTGTATCTCTATACTCGTTCATTCTGCTTTCTCTAAAAGGAGTTCTTGTATCTCTGTACTCATTCAGTCTGTTTTCTCTAAAGGAGTTCTTGTATCTCTGTACTTGGCCAATTTGAACCATCTATACTTATTTGGTATGTTTTTTTTATAGAAGCTTTTGTCTCTCCCAATCCTCTCTCTTTGCTACAATGATGCTATATACTTCAACGGGAAATAGATACTATAGAAGGCGAGTTTCAAAGATTTACAGATGCGATCAGAGGATTCTGGTGCACAGCTTGATTTATGTTATATATGCCCCTCTCACCTATGTCATTTTCCCCCTGCAAAGCACCACCATGATGGAGATGGTTAGACTTTTGAATTTTTTTGCATTTTAAATAGGCGTGCAAGCTAAAATCACTCTCTACCTACCAGATCTGTACTTCTTATTGTGCAATGCCTTAAAGCAGCGGCTATTTTTGCCATTCCCTGATACACTCCACAAGTCAGAATAGTGACAAGTCACAGGACAAAAATAGAAGGACAAGGAAGATTTTAGTTGCACAAGACAGCACTAATGAAAGTTATTCAAATATACTCAAAAGTCGGAGGAATAAGACCAACAATTCTGTTATTGAGTTACAAACATAAACTGATCCTTAAAGTGCGAGGGTCTGATGTACTTAAAGAGAAAAAAAAAAGAACACTTGTATCAATATGTTCCTGGCCTTCCCTTCAAGCTTTCAGTCATCATTTAATTCAAGTTCAAGAAAGGAACGACTATTGTCATCCTGCAATGCATAGGAGAACTTACTGTTTAGTTGATGGTTATGTTCGGAAATGGAGGTGACATAGAGTAAAAGTGCAAGATTGATTACCTTTTTCTTTTTCTTTTTTAAATTTGCCTCCTCCAGTACCTGGACAAGCATCCCAAATTCCATATACTACAAAATTCGATAAGAAGTGAGTAAGCGGACTTGAAAACACTTTATAAAAAAATGCATAAATGTAAATCGGTATAAGGGTCAAAAGGTATGATTTCAGTACCTCATAGGCTAAAAGGTACACTGTAAATCAGTATAATTGTAAAGACTGTTTTGCCCATCCGAGTTATACCGGTTTTTAATTATGAACTGCTATAAGGGTCAAAAGGTATGATTTTAGTAACTCAGGGGCTAAAAGGTACAATTTTAAAACACATGGATTGATGTGTATGTGGTACTAAACCTCAGGGGTTAAAAGGTCATTAAGCCAAAGTTTTATTGATCTTGAGGATACAGATTACAACATACATCTAGGTTATGACCTAGAGAGTTTATATAGTACTCTCTAGGCGGTTACAGAAAATCCCAGAAAATAGGTCCAAAACAGAGACCCCCGAAATCCCAGCGTTTAGGGCATTACTGATTCAAGACATATTCTAACAGAACCTTTTTCTTTTTATTTCTCACCCCAATTTATGATAGATTACCCTCTAAATTATGTAAATAAATGTCAATTCAATAGGCTCGATTTTAAATATTTTGCACTACAAGAAAATTCGGCTAAATTCCATTGCATAAATTTGACTGGACTAAATTCGATTGTTTCCGGTCGAATTTAGAGTCAACTTAAACAAATTGATAGTCAAACTTAAAATTGACTGGCCGTAATCGATTTTAAATGCGGTCGAATTTAACCAGTCGAATTCATACTTCCAGTCAAATTTAATCAGTCGAAATTATTTTTCAGGAAATGCGGGAAATTACCCGCCCAACAAAATTTTTGGACGACACTAAATTTGACTGGATCCAGTAGAATTTAAAGTCGGTCGTCGAATTTATGTTCTAGCGGGAAAATTCCTGCCTAAAACTTTCCAAAATTTTTAAATTTAAATTCGACGAGAACCAGTCTTATTTATAAATTTGACTACATCGAGTCATATTAAATATAATAATTAATTTATGTTCTGGTGGGAAAATTCCCACCTAAAATTTTCCAAAATTTTTAAATTTAAATTCGACTAGAACCAGTCATATTTATAAATTTGACTGCATTCAGTCATATTAATTATAGTAATTAATTTTCAAAAATTTTAACAAAAATTTGATTAACATATAAATTTATAAAAAAAAATTAGAACAACATCGTGGTAAGATGAATTGCATATTAAAATTTAGTTTAGCCACTTACAATAATTAAATTTTAACAGAAGTAAGAAACTGTTCATTTTATATTTGTTGAAGAAGTTTGGAAAATTTTAATAAATACTAACTAAGTTTGAAAAATTATGAAATTTTTTATAGTATCGTTTGATAACATATAGTATCCAATAAAAATTATTAGAGATCATAATAGCGTGGCTAAAAAAAACTTAGTAAAACGATGCATTTGTTAAATGAATGATTGAAATGTAGGATTTAATGTTTGTATTTAGAGGTTAGTGATTTAATATCAAGGGTTAGTAATTTAGATTTATTAGAATTAAAATTTGAATGATTCAACCGTACGGATTCTAAGTTTGTTATATTTTAAAAGTTTATGCAAAAAATCAATAAATAAAAGATATTGCACATTAATTATTATAAAAAATTTAAATTTCACTTGATGTATATATTCGATTGTTTGCAATCAAATTTATAAATTATGGCTGGCAAATTTAATCATATATTTGATGGCAAACCCTAGTTAGTCGAATTTATAAATTCTACTGCAACAAGTTGAATTTATAAATTTGACTGGAGGTAGTCGGATTTACTTCCACGTCACCGATCCACGTGAAACTCATCCAACGATTCAGATTAACAGACCAACACAATAATCCAACGGTCAGTATTCATCCCAGCAAATTATATATATATATATATACACACACACACACACATAATTATATTCTTCATTCACTCTCATCTTCCCCGCCCTTCTCTTAAATCTACCCACACAAATATACACACACAAAAACGAAAATATATTATCAATCTCTATCTTTCTTGCAAATCAATGGTTCAAACAAGAATTAAACAAAAAAAATCAACTCGTGGAATGTTAATCTCGGTGACGAAAATAACTCCGGCAATCGAAGCAATTCCGGCGACCAAAGCAATTCCGACAACCAAAGTAATTCCGGAAAATAAAAAACAATTCTGACAAACCAATTGTCTCCAGCGAATTTTTCCGTCAAACTAAATGAGGAGCAAAGTCATGATATTGTTAAATTCAACTAGGAACCTTGAGTTGAATTTGTAAAACTCAAATTGTAATAAAAATATTCTTTGATGATTATATTTGATATCATGAAATGAATGTTGTTTTTCAATTAGCTATATAATTTGAAGTATGTTATATTTGTGTTGATTGGTCAATTACAATATATCCGCCAAACAGCGAAGCGGCAAATTAAATTCACAATTATGCAGTTGAGACCAGCAGAAGCTACTGAGTTTTCCAGATATGGTACAATAAAGTCGACTGGTTTCAGTCAAATTTATAAATTCGACTGGGTCCGGTCGAATTTAAGGTGCTTTAGGCGCCAAATTCAAAATTTTCAAAATTTTAATTTTTTCAAAATTGCGGTCGAATTTAGCCAGTCGTATTAAATTCGACTGCTTTTTGCTAAATTCCACTCGGCTAAAATTGACGAGAATTTTGCAGTCGAATACTGGATCCAGTCGACACAAAATTTCGGTCAAATTTAACCGTTTTTCTTGTAATGTTATCTTGCAAATAAAATAAATTAACGTTAATTACTAGGCTTTCCTAAATTCTTCGTATAATTAAGTCATTTCCTAAATTATTCGTATAATTAAGTCAATGCGTAAGCTTGCTAAAAGTTTTTGTCAGGGGACAAACTTTGTTGATCAGAAGAATTCAAATGATAAATAATTACTACTATTATTTTTGCATTTGCTAGCCGGTAAGTGGTAGGAATTAATTTGGTTTTTGTTTTCAATTCCTTTGGCGTAATTGTTTCGGAAAGACCTGAGATGACAAAGAAGGCGTAAATTCAACGTACCTCATAATCACAAGAAACAGATATTAACATCGATGGAAAAGAGTCAAATCGTTGTCAGTTCAGCCACAAATATCAAATAATTAGTTCAGCATAGGGGTGTAAAGAAGTTAAACAGTTCGGGGTGTAAAGAAGTTAAACAGTTCGTGAGCTACTCGAGCTCGGTTAGTAAAATATTCGAATTCGACTTGGTAATAATCGAGCTGAGCTCGAGCTATTCGAATATTCTACCGAGCCGAGCTCGAGCTTCAAATTACTCGGCTCGTAAGACTCACGAGCCTAATCGAGCCTCTATCATTTTTAATATTTATATATTATAAATATATATTTATAAATATTTAGTATCTAGATATAATTTTTATATATAATTGAGTCGAACTCGAGCCATATTATCGAGTCGAACCCGAATTTTTTAGTCGAATTCAAACTCGAGCCTGACAGTGTTCGGCTCGGCTCGGCTAGGCTAGATTACATCCCTGGACTTCAGCATATTCAGAAATTTAAGACGATACTTAAATTTATCATGTAATTTGTCTAGATAAAAATAATTTAAAAGTGAAAAGAAATACACATTCAAAACTGCTTGCACGATTGCCAGCTTTTGGAATAATTGGCATTGAATTTATAGGTAGCCAGCTTGGAAATATGGTTTAACTGCTAAAAACTGACAGCACCACAAACGAGAATGGAATTACGTGGTCGAGTATGAAGGGGAAAGTGGTGGGACAAATTGAGAAACATAACCATTGAACATGGACGCTTAATATTATTTTGCCCTGCAAGCTTAAATCATTACCATCTACTTTCGTTCTTAAATTAAATTAACTGTTCGGACGGAATTTTCTATTCATGCATGCTAGCTACCACCCCTTAATTGCTTTAAATTAAAGGAAAGTTTTGTGATTTCATTTTGTAAATAATGAAAAATACCAAACATTAATATAAAAATAAATACCCAACATTGATATCGATCCGTACGGACATCGTAGTCTAGTTGATAACATGAATTTACGACCAATTTGAGTGTACATGCATGCATATTTAACATTCAAAGAATCCATTTATTCATCATCCACCACCTGAACATGTTGCGATTTCTTGGAACCTAGCTAGACCTCATGACTTGTTAAGTAAATTAATTAGTTAAAATATGCTAATTTTATTGTTCAACTGCAATGGTGTATATAAGAATACTCCCGTGTAAAAGTAATTTTATATGTTTATTTAGCTGCTAATGTAATTACAGTACTTAGTAGTGCTACTTAAAACAGCTACTGAAGCAGATTCCGAAAACCAAACCAATAGCAGTACGCAGTTTATAATTTGAATGTACTTGCAGTACTGGAATTGTTGGTGGACCAGATTCAGCCTACCCCATATGAATGTGGATCGCAAATGTCTAGATTCAGATCACGTGTCCACCAAGTCAGCAACCCAAATCACTCACGACTACATGCGATATCAGTTCCTCCTACCCACTTGTTTTTAAGGTGTGTATGTTGTTATGTCTTATGTGTGTATCCTGTTTTCATATTTCTGTTTTCTGGTGGTGTAATTTTGGAGAGATCAAGAAAAATAAATATGGTTATTTTTTTTTAATCTTTTATCAGTTTTTCAAATGAAACAAACAAAAAAGTTTAAAGCAAAATATGTAAAAATTATGTGCAAAAATTTCGCGTTTGGTTCACAGAGTGGTATGAGTTTAGAATCAGGAATCGGGTTGAGGTGGTACGGGGTTGAAAGATCATTTATAATATTATGTGTTTGGTTCAGTGTTGAAATAATTTTTAAAATGATATTAAGTTATATTTTAAATTAATTTTTTATATTATAAAAAAATTAAAAATATTTTATTGTTATTTATAGCATTGTTTTTATTTATAAAATAATTTTTTATATTTATAATGTTTTTAGCATGAAATTAATAAATAATATAAAATTGATACTCAAACCTCGATTTTCATACCCACCTCCCCACTTGGGTATCAAAATCTCATATATCTTGGAGGTTTGAGATATAAGTTTGAGAATAAAAAAATTTGAAAATTTGAACCAAGATACATTAGTAAGTGTACTCATAAACTACACAAAGCAGTGGCTGAGCCAGAATCAAACTCCAGGTAAGGGACGGTTAAATTACACTATGATAATTTTTTACAAAGAAATTTAAAAATTGCTGAATATAACACACCAAAAAGAATCTATCTTTAGTTGAAATATCTAGGTTAAAATATGTAATCAAAGTTATAAAATTAGTTGAGAAAGGAGCAGATTTAAACAGATAAATGACGAATTAAGTTTAGTTGTCGAAAATAATCGAACATGTACTGTTTTGATAATGAAGAATGACATGTGTTATTGTATTATTGTTGTTTCAGCCAAGTTTTAACTTTAAATTAGGGAAGACACAAGTCCAGATTACATTACAAAAATGCATTTTGATACAGACAAAAGGATTCTCATTTTGTTGCTCCTATAAAATTTTAAAAGGATTGGACCTGAGAAGGCCCAATCACTTGTAACCCTTAATAGCCCAACAGAAAGTGGCACACGAAATTATTATAACTTTATAAAGCCTCTGCTGCTCTGCATATTGTTTGTTACTTAAATAGAATGAAGTTGTGTTCTCCTGTTCAAAGATTATTACATCTGATTTTACATTTGAGTAGATACCTATTTTAATTTCAGACTTATTTCCTAAGATGAGTGATTTTCTACAAACATTTTTCCTGGTTTCGATCACTACCAAAAACAGTCGAACTAATAGTGAAAATGTTCCGATTAGAAGCAAACTGACCGCCATGTGTAGATTGAGTTCAGGCTCTCCCTTATCATGTAACCAAACTCCCCTATGCGTTCTAAAATTCACACGGAGATTATTACAATCCGAATTTTACGACATTTTTGGATAGCTAATTGTTAAGTAATCAACCCATCTAAAATCTAAAGTTTTCAGAGAACGATCTTCTTATACTATAATATTATTCAATACTAATGACATTGTTGAATGAAATCAAGCTACCTTAACCCAAAATTAGTTTGTAGCCTTGATATTTGTTAATGAGTTCTGTTTTTCTCTGACCACTTCAATCATATGTAAATGATAACTTTCGATGCCCACATAGAAGACCGTTGAATGTTGCTCTTGAGCCGGCTCCTGTTCTACCCACCTTTCCGTTCATTTTTCCAATACACCCACCTTTTGATACATTTTTTCAAAATATCCAACATGTGTGTTCCTCTTTCCTCCACATAAGACATGAGCATGACTCCTTTTACTTTTTTTTTTGTTTTTATTTCTTTTGATTAGCGGTGTCGCCTACAAAATATTGACTTAATAAAAACATTTGTACACAAAATAAAAATTGAACCATAATTAATTATATAATTTACTAATTTCATTAATTTATATATACAAATTTAGTAATTAAAATATGTACTAACATAATTGAAATTGGCTTTAAAATTATATTTTAAAATAAAATACATTATATAAACATTGAAAATAAAATATTAGATTAAAATTCATTATTAGACATCAAATACTCATGAACTAGGTCTTGTTCTTTTTGTCTGCATCGTTCACAAGTATATTATCTATTTATATAATAAAATATATTTAGTTCTTTTAATAATTTTAATAAATATATTAATAAAATCATTATTTATTAATAAATCAAGTACATTTCAAATTAAAATAACACAATATAAAATTTGTATTAATAACGTAACGTTATGTGATTACGTATATAAATGAAAATAATTAGGATGACATGTAAAAAAAATTGGCACGAGCAAACAAACAAAATAGATACTCCCTCCATACCCCTCAATTCTTTACATTGAGAAGGGACAACATGTAGATTAAGAAAAAGTGTAAATTAATAGGAAAAAGTAAGAAAAATGAGTAAAGTGATGGGACCAAGGTATAAAGTGGGTACAATGGAGAAAAGTAGTGAATGTGATTGGATTTTATATTATAAAATATTATTATTTTTGATATATAAAAAAATTAGAGGGACATATCAAAAAGAAAAGTGTAAAAAAATGATAGGGATAAGGGGAGTAACATTCTAAAAAAGTTAAAAGCAGGCTGATGTGGAGGAGAGAATATTACAAATGTTGGGTATTTTAAAAAATTGTACCAAATGATGGGTATATTGGAAAAACAAATGAAAAAGACGGGTAGAACATGAATCAGCTCTTGCTTATTGGGGTGTAGAAAAATGTTACAAATTAAGAACTCTTATTCCTAGCTCATGAAGAATATGTGTGTGTTGATTTATGCACGGTTGTAAAAGGTTTCAGAGGCATTCAAACCCGACATTAACAAGATTAAAAATAAAGCCCTGAAGAAAAGGTAAATAAAACAGTTGAAATTACATTTGCTCCCTCCATTGCCGTCATCTGCGCTTATCCCATCCTCATCCTTTCCATTAATAGCTATATCTTGTTCTCTAACTCCTGCTCCCTAATCACCATTCTTTACCAACAATTGAATTTTACAATCAAATTTACAATTACTTGTACGTTAATATCTCTCTTCACAAATTTCCCCTGTTTTTCTTTCATAAATTTAGTTACAAACTCTGCATACATACAATACATTAATATAAGTAGCAATGTCACGTCAACTTGTCGTTGTTTCACTTCTGTTGGTGGCTCTGGTAGGCTTCGCGACCGCCGCTAACTCACCATCTAGTTCTCCGAGCAGTAGCCCATCACCGAAGGGTTCTTCTTCACCCTCCCCTAAATCAAGCCCACCTCAATCACCTGCAAAGGGTACATCTCCTGCATCATCTCCAAAAGGTTCTTCGCCAGCACCTGCTGATGATGACGACGACGACGAGGATGCTGATGCTCCCGATTCTGACGCAGACTCCGGAAGTACTCCTAGCTCCTCTCCCTCGAGTGATTCACCGCCAGCTCCCCCTAGTGAGTCTACTGATTCTCCTTCTGATTCTCCTTCTGACGCACCATCAGCTGATGCTGCTGATGCTCCCGATTCTGATGCTGATGCACCCTCACCATCCGACGAAAGTAAGGCCGTTTCTTTGAAGACGCCTTATGTTGTTGCTGCTGCTGCTCTCGTAGCTGGTTTCTTTGTCGTTTAAGTAATTTCGTTTTCAAATAATTAAAATGTAGTTGTTCCAACCTAAATAATTATTTTAATTTCACGTGACAATCCACATTGAGGTACTATGTGTAATGTGTTCTTCTCATGTAACTCTGTAATTAATGACGACATGTTTTTCATCGTATAATTAATTTATTCTCGGAGTTTTAGGATAGTAGGATCTTATTACAAGCATCAGCAGCCATGCAGCACATCTGCATGTACCTACCTCCGTAGTTTATTTACAATTTTAATTATAAAGCATATATAGGTACAGGGGCGGAACCAGGAATCTAACATGGGGGACCAAAATAAATAAAAGTAGAAAACATACCGATTTATTTGAGATTAGCGCGCCTTTCTTTGATCAAATAAAAAGAATCAATGATCTCCTCGGTAGAAATAGTCTCCGCAATCTCCTTTTCAATATACACTATCAAATAATCCCTAAGAAATTCATCTTCCATTCGATTGCGAAGACTTGTTTTCACAATTTTCATAGCAGAAAAAGCTCGTTCAGATGTTGCAGTAGATGCTGGAAGAGTCAAGACAAGCCTTAATAGTCTATCAACTAATGGACACATGTCAGCTTTCCCTGTGGTTACCAATCCATGACATAAATCACCAAGAGTAGACAGATTCTTCAAATCTGGAAGAACCGGAACATCTAACCCATAATGTTGTAGTTCACACTGTAGATGGATTTTTTCATCTCCCAAAAAATCTTATGGATAAAACTTTTCAGCTAACTTGCAAATGTTCTCTATATTGAAAGACCTGTAACCATCCCTAGGATTTAGTGATGCACTTAAAATGAGAAGCTCCGTCATTTGTTCACTGAATCTATTGTTTAGCTCCTGTAATTGTTGATCTATGGCAGCTGTAAAGATTTCTACTCGGTAATGATGTTCCATTGTCACCATTTGCTTTTGTTTTCCTTGCCGACGAAGAGATTTAAGCACATCAAAGTAGGGAGCATTCATATCCGGAATCAAGATAGTATGTCGTTCACAAAATGATCTCACATTTTCTAAGAGACTCTCCCAACCATCACTTCTCAATTTTTGAATCAACATCTTTGTAGTAGAAACCAGATGCATGTCATTAAAAATATCTTGAGACTTTTGTTGTAATGCTCGACAAAGTAGATCAGTAATAGCCATTATCTCCTTAACCACATGTAAAATAAACACAAATTCATAAGACATTAACATTTTAATAGCACTTAAAGCATCACCTCGTTGAGAAAAAGTTGTCCCTTGAGCAGCAACGTCAATTAAAACCGAACGAGTAGCACCATACATTCTTATCAAACTACATATAGCAGTGAAATTTGAACTCCATCTAGTATCTCCATCTACATTTAGCAAAAAGAAAACAATAAAAACAATATGCTGCATCTTTTTCTGGGGAGTACTCTAACCAAGGAAATTTATCAAACCAACTCTTTTGAAATCGACGGGGATGATGTTCTGGACCAGAGAAGGGATAAACTTGCACAGGTTGATATGAGCCAAGATCAATGTATGCTCTCCTAATTAAATCTTTTTTATTTGGATGATAAGTCTCAATTTGTTTCCGCAAACCAGGATCACGTATTAACGAATTGAAATCAATAATTTCATTAGTGTTCTCAGAATCAATACCTTCATTAACAATCTCTGGATTTTGAGGATGTTGCTCAGAGTTGCTGTTTATCCCACCAAAAATCAGAGGCTCAACTCCATCTCCAGTGACTTCAATTGAGGCGGCAAAAGGTTCTTCATCTTCACAAGTAGTTGTTTGCTTTTTCTTGGGTTGAAAATAGGATGTAATCTCTTTTCTCTTGCTCATATTTACGGATTAGATGCAAAGGTAGAGTAGATAAAGAGAGATGATATTAGGGATTGTAATTTTGTAACTTGTATGTATAGTGTGTATTGGGGGTTTTGGGACCGGGGAAGAACAACTGAACAAGTATATTCTGTTTTTAGACTTTAGTTTAAGCATCTTTTTTTTTGTTTCAAATTGTACTATCTTTATCTTATATGTTTATTTATTAATTATTAAGATTAATGAACAAATTCCATGATTTCCATCTAACCAATATTATTTTGGATGAAATAATTAACAAAATCAATAAAATTTTGTATAATCAATTCTCAATTTCAAATTTTTTTTTTAAATCTAGGGGGACCAAAAAATTTTTGATAGTAAATTTTAAAATTTTATATTAAAATTTTGGGGTTATTCCGCAGTTGGCGGGACCGGGGCTCCCTTCTGTCCCCCGAGTTCCTCCCTGTATAGGTATATTAATTTGTCCGCAAGATATTAACCACAATGGAAACAGAGGAGAATACTTGAAAGAAAGAAGGCCATAAAGTCTCCTTTGAAGTGTTAGTGAAGAAGATTAATATTGAATCTACAATTTACATTCCTATTGTTGTACTGTAGACTAGTTATTCAACTGCTAAAACTCAAAAAACCACTTGTATATTCTTCTCGTAGAGTGACATGATCTTCCCCTTTATCGCCTGGACCTCCAGTTCGTACTTCCCTTGCGCCTGTTATTTTTAAACCGAATCAATATCCAATCATTTTTGAATAAATTACAGACCCAATATTGCAGCTAAAATTAATTAATTAATTAATATATACACTCGATCCCTCATTGTTATTTTATTTATTTTTTACAGACGGTGCCGACTAATTATCTACCTTTTTATATATATTTCAAGAACTGCTTGGTTGGTGCAACAGAAGAATCTGAGCTATACACCAACTTGACAAGGAGTAATTAGGAGTTAAAAAAATATATGCAAATATATGTAGAATTAATACCTGAAAATGCAAGGTGTGGAAGATTCTATCTCCAATGGATTGGAAAGAAGAAGCATTTAGTAAGAAAAGGCCATCACCAAGCTCTAGTTTACTCAGAGCCTCGGATAGTAGACCCTTGTTGCCTTCGATTGCAGATATCTGAACTATAACTTCATTGCATCCAACTGGACTGATTGTCACAGCAGCTGATAAACTTGTTTCTTTTCTCTCCACTTTTCGTCTCTTTCCAACTTGATAGTCCGCGCTATCTTCTCGTTGCCTGCACATTCTCGACGATAACTCTTCTTTCTTCTGAACCAGTCTCTCCACTTCTTTTTGTAGTTCTGGTATGTATTCCACCACACATGCAACTGTTGCTGGTATGCTTAGTTTCTTCTGTATATTATAACACATGAAAATTAAATTATTTTGTTGATGCCAGAGAAAATAAACTAGCTAGAGACATATTTATTTATATATAAATGTACGTACCGATCGATCTGCATCAGGAAGGAGTGAAAAAAGAGAGGAGTACAAGTCGTTAATCTTCTTTCGACGATCTCGTTCGCTTGCATTATGATTAAGCTTCTTAACTACTCCACTGGTATTAATGTCACCGCTGCCAATTGGTTCGAAATTCGCTGATTGAGGAGATGGAAGGGCCGAAAAGGAAGTTTCTATCGAACCGAAATTGCCATAGAAACAATCGGTTTCATGGCTAGTAAGGTTAGGGTCATCGACTAAGGGCCAACTGAAGCTTGGAAATAGAGGAGGAGATAGTGTTAACATTTTATTCAAGGGGTTTCTGGAAATAATAATAGCTTCTGAGTTTGATGCTCACAATATGACATGAGAACTAATAAGATTGTGTGTATATATACAACCTACCGATCAAAGACCTCATCAACATATACTATATAAAACTAGTAGAGCTAATAATAAAATAATTGATAGATTCGTCTTGCTTATTTAAAAAGATATGCATACATAGTAGAGATCGAGTTATTAACCCTATGATTAAATTAATTATCCGGAGCAGTTGCTTGTTGCCCTGGTCAGTTTGTGAGCGAAGTATAGGGAGGGAGCACCAACATTAGGTCTTGACATGGACATGTTTAGGAAATGGACCAACATTAGTGTATAAATTACAGTCCCATTTATTTGTATGCAATTTTTTATATATAGTATAGTTCTGTAATTTATTTTTAAATTATTATTTTTTGAATAAAAATTTAAATTTTAAATTTTAATTCATAAGAATTTTTTTTTATAGAAATATATTTTATAGAAGTTTTAAAATGCGTGCCGAACCATCGTCCCCCAATATATATAATCTAGTGGGATAGAGGGAGTACATTCTGAAAATGCATTTTTGTTAATCACAAAACATTAATTAGGGAGATAACAATTTCCAGCTTAATTTTTTTTTCTTCCAGGAGTAATTAATTGTATTATATTAAAAACTAAATGTTTATTATATGAGCATCTATAATAGGGTTTGTTAAAATGGTTGATTAAAATAATATAAAATAATGATTGACTAAAATTTATTGAAGTTCCAATTAGTTGACTATAATGATTAATTTGTATATACACTTTTGTTACAATTCTTGAAAGTTTCGACAAATTTAACTAAGTGAAGAGATTGACTATAATTTTATCCCAGAGTTTTACATAATTGTACCTTCACAATTTATACAAGTTATGTTTAAAATATGTCATATATATATAGAATCTTTTTGCTAAAGACTTCTCCCATTGAAAATACTCTAATATAGCACAAACTTAAAACATTTAAATTTAATAAATAAACATTACATTTAGTCCTGACTCTCTAATCGAATATTCGATGGAACAAAGACATTGCAAAATGCAAATGTAATCAAATAATAACAAAGAAATAGTTGATATATAGCGTTTGTTTTTAAACCTCAAAACAAGTTACTAAAATTTGTAGGAATCTATGTTGCAACAAAATGGGCATATTCTGTTCACACTGAGAGAGTAAATTACTAAAAGTAACATGATGAAGTAAATTAAAAAACAGAAAGAAAGACTAAAACAAAGAACCCGTGTCTTCCACAAGTATCTGTTGTGCTTACATGCTCTAGCGTGAGCAACTATTGATTTGTCACGGGCCTCACGGCTATCCACACTTTATCCATACAGTTTAAACAATTATTTTATATAATCTTGTTCCTTATTATATTCTACATTGAAGTGCTGTTACAGTAGTTGTTTAAACTTAATTACCTTAGAAACAACTATAATCATGATGCCAATATTAAACTAGGATACGTGGAATGATGATGATGTTGGGTTCCAAACAACGAATTTTTCACATTAGCACTAAAAATTAGTTCAACTTATTACTATCGCAATTTTCCACCTCGTACATCATTTGATAGATCTCAAATTATGGATGAACACCAAGAAAATTATGAACACCTTAATATGTAAACGTTAATCGACTGCGTCATATTTACCATAGCTGCCTACGTACCCATTACCAGGATCAAGCCACTGTAGTTCACATCATGGAGTGAAATCTCCACCTCACCCCAACACTGCCCCGAAGGGCAATCAACACCGGTTGATATTGAGCAAGTCCAAGCAATGTTGGAACTTACTCCCTGTCACAACCTTGGTTAACATGTTTGCTGGATTTTCATTTCTGTGCACCTTCAATAGAGAAACATCACCATCCTCTATGACATCTCGCACAAAGTGATACCTGACATCTATATGTTTGGTATGCGCATAATGAACTTGATTCTTAGCTAAGTGAATCGCACTTTGACTATCACACCACAAGTCAACATGATCTTGCTCAATCCCCAAATCACATAGAAAACCCCATAACCATAATGCTTCCTTCACTCCCTCTGCAATGGCCATATACTCAGCCTATGTAGTAGAAAGTACCATTGTAGCTTGTAACATTGATCGCCAACTAACTGGAGCACCGTGTATACTAAACACATAACCAGTAGTAGATCGTCGTCGGTCAAGATCACCTGCATAATCCGAGTCCACAAATCCGCTAACCTTACATGCATCACCACCAAAGCATAAACCTTTATCCACAGTGCCCTTTAAATACCGCAGTATCCATTTCACTCATTGCCAATGTGCTTTCCCAGGATTCGCCATGAATCTACTGACCACACTAGCTGCATGTGAAATATCCGGACGTGTACACACCATTGCATACATCAAACTGCCAACTGCACTAGCATAAGGAATACGCTCCATATTTTTCGTCTCTGCCGCTATACTTGGGGATTGTTTATTTGAGAGCCTAAAGTGTGGAGCTAATTGAGTCACCATTGGTTTAACATTTTGCATCACGAACCTCGCAATAACCCGTTCAATGTAGCCTTTTTGACTTAAGAATAATTTATGGTTCAACCTCTCTCTTCTAATCTTCGTACCCAAAATCTTCTTAGCAGCACCCATGTCTTTCATCTGAAACTTCTCACTAAGTTGAGATTTCAGCCTATCTATATCTACCTTGCTTTTTGAAGCAATAAGCATGTCATCCACATACAATAACAGATAGATATATTCACATCCGTGAAGCTTTCGAATATAAATACAACAGTCATACTTACTTATGGAGTAGCCATGCTTTCGCATGAAGGAGTCAAATTGCTTGTACCATTGCCGATGAGACTGCTTCAGTCCATACAATGACTTCCTCAAGCGACATACATGACATTACTTACCCTCAACCTTGTATCCCTCAGGTTGACGCATATAAATCTCCTCGTCCAAGTTTCCGTGCAAGAAGGCTGTTTTCACATCAAGCTGTTCCAACTCAAGATCACCATGAGAAACAATACTTAATAACGCCCGAATGGAAGTGTGTTTTACCACCGGAGAAAAAATCTCATTATAGTCCACTCCCTCCTTTTGCGCATACCCCTTCGCTACTAACCTCACCTTGTACCTTGTACCACTGAGTTCAGAAGGGTCTTCTTTCTTCTTGTACACCCACTTGCAACCAATAGCTTTTCTACCTGCAGGAAAGGGGAATAAATCCCAAGTTTGGTTCTTTTCAAGAGACTCTATCTCTTCTTCCATCGCTGCCAACCTACTCTCACTATTACTATTCTGAATAGCTTCTTTGAAGGAGATAGGCTCATCATCCTCCACCGAGAGTGCATACTCTACTACAGTAACCTACCCGTATTGTTTTAAAGGCTTATCTGACCCAAGCTTTTGAACCTATTTGTATGCTCGTTTTGGCCTAGTAGAAGCCAATCTTTCCTCGAATTGTTGTTGTTCGCGTGCCTGCATATTCTCTTTCTCAAGAGTCTCGTGTTCAAACTCATCATCCTCATAATCATGAGTGTCTCCATGATGTTCCTGTTCAACACAACTAGAACCTAGATGACTTGCAGATTTTATCTCAACCACCCGAGACTTAGAAGTCTCAATGTCACGACCATCAATCACCTTAGCTTTCAGAGAAGCTACCATAGTGTCCTCATCAAACGTAACATCCCTGCTGATGACAAACTTAGAATCATCAATAGACCAAAGACGATTATAACTGTTGCATATCCCAAGAATATAGCCTTCTTGGCCTTCATATCAAGTTTTCCCTCGTCAACATGGTAGTAGGCCGTGCACCCAAAAATTCTAAGTCTCCCATAATCTGCATGTTTTCCGGACCATACGTTATAAGGTACATCTCCATCCAGAGATGCATGAGGTGACCGATTAACAATGTAGCGAGCTGTATTAATCGACTCTGCCCACCATTCTCTACCCAAACCAGCATAGGATCGCATACACGTTGATTTTTCCCCTAATGTGCGATTTAGCCTCTCCGCAACCCCATTCTGCTGTGGTGTCTTCCTGACTGTCCAGTGTCTAACAATGCCTTCCTGATCACAAAACTCCTTGAAAACACCATCTGTATACTATGTACCGTTATCAGATCGTAGTGTCTTCAATTTCTTACCAGTTCTGTTCTCAACCATTGTTTTCCACTTCTTGAATGTGTTGAATACCTCATTCTTATGTTTCATGAAATACACCCAAACATACCTAGAATAATCATCAACAAAAGAGACAAAATACCTCGAGCATCCCTTAGAAGTGACTGAAGCTGGACCCCAAACATCAGTATGCACATAGTCTAATATACCTCTGCTTCTATGTTTGCTTGCTTTGAACTGAACCCGTTGTGCTTTACCGTACACGCAGTGCTCGCAAAAATCCATGCAAGCCTTTTTCAACTTCTTCAACAAGCCCTCTTCACCAAGATAATTTAGACCTTTCTCCGACATATGCCCAATCCGCCTATGCCATAACCTAGTGCATTCACATGGGTCTCCACCACTACCAGTAGCTGCTGTAACCGCCACACTTTCAGTCACCATTGTACCCAAAAGAGCTTAAAGATTTCCTCGTGAAATACCTTTCATCACTACCAAAGAACCACGAACAAATTTCATCTCACCGTTTTGCGTACCGATTTTACATCCACTAAAATCCAAAGCACCAATATAAATAAGATTTTTCTTCAATTCAGGGACATGTCTCACATCCGTCAACGTTTTTACCACTCTATCATGCATCCTAATCCTTATAGAACCAAGTCCTACCGTTTTACAAGCATGGTTATTTCCCATCAATACGGTTCCACTTTCGACACCTCTATAAGTTGTAAACCACTTCCGATTCGGACACATATGGTAAGAGCAACCAGAATCGAGAATCCACCTGTTTGTGATTTCTCATTCACAAGTGACAAAATAACAATCATCACTGCCCCCTTTCTCCGAAGTATAACCAACCTCTTGTTTCGTTTGTACTTTTCTGGTATCCTTGTTGTTCTCGTTCTTCTTCCAAGCAACCTTTTTATTAGGACAACTTGCTCTGTAATGCCCAGGCTCACCACACTTGTAACACTTCCTCTCCGTAGGAGGTATAGAATTTGACTTAGACTTGCCTCTCCCGCCTTTTCCTACTTTAACTACACCGCCTGTAGAAGCCATACCTAACTTGTTTTACAACTAGTCTCTCTCAGGAATTTTACCAAACACCTTTTGTGCGCAACACAAGATACAACCCAGAAACACCTCAAATTGGAGCTTTACCACCCAAATCTGATTCTGGCTCTGATGCCAATTGTTGGGTCCCAAATGAGGGACGACCCTTGATGTAGCGGAATAACACCTGTAGAGAACTAAGTACTACCACCACAAGTTATAAGCTATAACACAATACATAAAGAAGAAGAATTTTGTTGGCCAAGTGAAAAAGCATTTTTCTTGTATATATTTATACATATGTTTTGTATGTATACAAGATCACAATCATTAAAACCTAGCTAATTTACTACCGTTTACATATATTAGTAACCATGGGCGTAGTTTAAGAATTAACCCAAAAACACTTTTGGGCCAAAAATACCTGCTCCAAGTCGCCTCACCGCAGGGAGCCTAATCATCACCGTGGTGCAATAAGTTTCTTCCAGGAACTCATTAACAGACCTTATGGACCTCTAAATCCGATCTCCACCGTTCATAATTTAGATATATGAGTAAGGAATGTGCTGTCCAAAATTCAGGGCGATCCGACCATTGGAACTCCGGAAAATACAAAAACAAAACAGCTAACTCAACCAGAAAAATGTCTACAAAATTTTCCACATTAGCACCAAAAACCAAACTAACCTATTAACCTTGTTGGGGTACGTCCCGAATTCCTAAATAATTTAAGAATCCTATTATGAGCAGTATTCTAATTTGTGATAATTGAGGAAAGTCTTATTCTTGTAGAGATAAGAATTGTGGAAGATTTTTATTCAAGATAAGAAAAGATGGTAATTGTCACAAATAGAATTGAGATATATTAGGATTAGAATATTTGTGGTTCCTATAAATATAGATATTTGTAGGGGTTTTGAAGTATTGCAAAAGTTAGAGAGTTGTGTGCGATACACAAGAGAGAGCTTTTGTAATCAATGTGAGGTGATTGTATTCAAGAGTGTTGAGTGAGGGAGCGACTCCAATCTTGTAATACATTCATAGTGGATTTTTGGTTTTACCCTCCCTTGAGGGGTTTCCACGTTAAATTGTTGTGTTCTTTACTTTCGTGCTTGTTATTGTGTTTGATTAACGTTGATCTATAGTGGAAGCGATCCTAACAAATTGGTATCAGAGCCGATGGCTAAGAATTGATCCAGATCTTGGACAAATTGTGTCGAAAGTCTTCCTGACACTGAGGTGGTCGGGCGGCGTGTCCCGCAAGATACGTAATAGATGAATGACGGCGGTATAAGAGTTACAAGATTGGTGGTTCTTGGATTGAGGGGAGATTGTAGAGTGGGTGTCAACCCAAGTCCCACATCGATAAGATAAAGAAGAATTATATTGAATATAAGCAGCCAAAAACAAATCCATTAGTATGAGGCCTTTTAGGAGGAGCCCACAAACAAATCGGTACGGGTTTGGCCACGACCCAGAGTGGACAATATCATACTAATGTGGAGTTAACGGGTGTTGCGCGGCCCAACAAGTGGTATCAGAGCTTGGGTTCGAGGAGTAGATTCGGTGTTAAAGAGAAGACAATCACGAAGTAATTACGAAAATTCGTAGGAATTTTCTGGTCTGTGCAGCTGTTGAAGAATTGACGATTGGGAAGTCATACTTGGTCGGATCGTCCTGATTTTCGGACAGTAGATTTGTTACATCAATATCTAAAATCTGAACGGTGGAGATCGGATTTTGGGTTTGCTGGTGTCCAAAGTTGACTGTTTGTGCGTGGATAGTTGGTCGTGAGTTGATCTTTTCTTGGCTTGATGGAAGATCTAAAGTCGTTAAGGATTGATGCACCCAAGTATGATGGGAAGACGGATTTCACTATGTGACAATTAATCGTCAAGGATGTGTTAATTCAACAAGGATTTGATGATGCCTTGGAGAAGGCAAAACCAAAAGAGATGAGTGATGCAGATTGGGTGAAGATCCAGAAGAGAGCGGCAAGTACAATCAGGCTGACACTTGCACCCGATGTGAGATATAATGTGTTGAAGGAGTCGACACCAAAAGAGATATGGGACAAGTTAGCAAGCATATACGCTTCTAAATCGTTGACCAACCGACTTAATTTGAAGATGGAGTTGTACTCTTTAAAACTAGATGAAGAAAATAGTCTCCATGATCACATTAGTTGTTTTAATCAGCTAGTATGTCATCTGGCCAATATTGATGAGCCGATGAAAGACGAGGAACAAGCTCTGTTGTTGTTGTCATCGTTGCCGAAGTCTTTCAAGTATTTTAAGCAAACACTTTTAGTAGGGAGGACAACTCTTACGCTTGATGATGTGTTAAAGGCGTTAAGAGATAATGAGAGGATGACAAAGGATGTTGTTTCTTAAAGTGGGGCAGTTTTAGCTGTCGAAAGTGCTGAAAGAAGGAGTCGCAACCGTAATGACCTGCAACGAAGAAGTAAATCTCTGCCTAGTAAGAGGGATATGAGCACTGTTGAGTGCTATTATTGTGGTGAAACGGGTCATATGCAGATGTTCTGTCCAAGCTTTAAAGAAGATGTGAAGTCCTTTAAGCAGATGAAGGGAAAGAACAAAGTTGATGATGCGGACTCTACACTTGTGATCGATGATAGAGAGTTTTTGATGGCGAGTGAGGATACTGTTCCTGGGTTGGTGAAGAATAAATCAGAATGGGTGATGGACTCTGCTACTTCTATGCATATATGTAGGGATCGAGCGATGTTTGAGACTTTATGCACTGATGAAAGTCTTGGTAATATTTTTGTGGGGAATGATGAGAGGATGAAGGTTTAAGGAGTTGGAATTGTTTGTCTTAAACTCCATGATGGTATGATCAAGAAAGCTCTCAATGTGAGATATGTACTAGATGCATCAAAAAATGTGTTATCTTTGAGTGTGTTGGCATCACGTGGGTACAGATTCGTTGGACGAGGGCGAAGTTGCAAGGTGTATAAAGGAAGAAAATTGATTCTACAAGGGATGATGTTAATCCCAAATGACCTAACAGAATTGTAGAAGGGGGGGTTGAATACAATTCTAGATATTTCCTAAACTTAAAACAACTTTCAACTAAAACAATACTGAAAATAAAAACTCAAGCAAATATAAAATTTCAGTTGGATGTTTTGAGGATCCAACTGAGATGATTTTATTTCGGAAATAATCTGTGTTACAAAAGTATCACAGCTGCTCAGTTCCTGATTTGGAGTGAGAGTGCTCTTTGAAAGAAGCTGATACAAACTATTTTTATCTCACTCGCTTGTCTTAAAATGAACTGCTACACTTGGTTATATAACCCAAGTTTACAATGCTATTTTTGGCTACTCTAAATTAAACTAAAGGTAACCTCCAGTAGCTTGCTTTTCATCCCTTTTGTCCAATGGTCCTTGGAGATCTTGTCTTTTGTCTTCGTGCTTATTATGATCTCACTCAAGAACCTAATTGGAAATTGGAATGTTTCCTCATTTCCAGTGTCCATTTTGATGGCTTCCAATGCAAAGTACACTTCTACATCTCCTTTTGATCTGTCAGAAAACTGTCACTATCACTTTGTCAACTATTCAGAAAAGTGATAATGATTCGTTGATAGCAGGGAGATGTGTTTCGTTGATAGCTTTATTCTTCATTCCGTTGATGGTATATTCTTCATTTCGTTGATGGAGTAATCTTCATTCCGTTGATAGAGTAATCTTCATTCCGTTGACATGTCTTCACTTAGGCAAAATTACAAGGCACAATATATTTACACTTAACCAACCTATTTTGCCTATCTAATACTTAGTCAACATGACTTAGAGAACCTATCTAATACCTACAACAAAATGCATATCAAATTGTGAAGTACTGTACAGTGCAATTGCTACATTACTCATTTCGTTGATGAGACTCATTTCGTTGATGAGCTACCTGTCAACGAAAGCTGCAAAGCATACCATTCCGTTGACAGTTACAAAATAGACTTAATACAAAATCTACTAAGTGTTTTATAATTATCATCAAGAACAACATATTCCTAGCAATCTCCCCCAATTTATGAATGATAGAATAACAGCCATAAATCAAGAGCCTTGATGATAACAAAAACACTCAGACATATTACAAATGATAAAAGCAGAAATTGCATTGAGCTTCATATTGTTTTTGAATTTTATTGAAATACAAAGTAGAAAAACTTACAAAACAAGTGCACAGAGTTGCTCCTCTAGTCTGAGCAGATTTTCATCTTTGCCTCTGTGGCCTTGTTTTCTTCCCTTTTCTTGCATTGTTCTCCTCAATCTGAGCTTGAAGTCTTCTGTAGAAAATCTTCTCTTCTTCATCTTGATTCCCCAACTTGGATTGCATTAAACTCAGAGTTTCATTGGATGCCTTTTCCAGTTGGTCTTCTATTATGAATAATCTTCTACAGTTGTCCTTGTCTCTGAATTCCATCATCCAAAAAGGTTGGAGATGAATTTTCTTTCCTGTTTGAGGGACCTTCAATACTCTGGGAAGTGCACCAGGCTTGTTCCAGCTAGCTTTGATTTGGCAAATTTTGGAGACAACCTCAGACTTGGCTGTTTTGGTAAAACCAAAATCTTTCTTCATACATTTGAACACAGATAGCAGTGTCTGATAGTCTTCTCCCAGAATCCTGTGTAGAGGCCAAATCTGTTCTCTCCCATCCTTGTAGACAAACAACAATCTCTCTGGTAGTTTATGAGAAGCTGTCATTCCTCTCACTTTAACCAAGTCATCAAGATTAAGATGTAGGTCAGACTCCTTCCTGATATCAGCAATGTGGATGAAGTCTTCTGGGTTGGTAGGAGGTTTCTTAGCTTGTGGTCTCCTTACAAAGATTGGCTTAGCCTTAGCAGCCCTCTGCTTTGATTTCTTCTTTGGATCCATTTCAAAGAGGAATTTTGGAAAGTTGGCCTCATCAAACTCAATTGGCTCTTCCTTTGGCTCAATTGGTTGATCATGGAAATTAACTGGATGTACAGGATCACAGGCTAACTTTACTCCAGAAACTGGATCAGGAAATGTTGGGGGTGCAATTGGTGCAGAAGAGTCTGTTGCATTGCTCTGAGAGTCATCATTATCAAAAGCTATGTTTCTCTTAGCTTTTGCCTTGGGTTGCCTTGTGCTCTCCCTCTTTCTCCTTTCCTCTTTGGCTTTTTCCTCTTGTTGTCTTTCTTCATTGTCAAGAGATTGGGCAACTGCAAGGGCTTGCACAGCTGCCCTATCTGACTCCTCAGCTTTAGCCTCAGCAAAATTTGGGTGACCAGCCCAAACACAAATTTCTTGTCCATTCCTGTAGACAATTGCTATTTGTTTCCTTATCTCAGGATCATTGCTCTCCTTGCATTTTGTGATAAGTTGTCCTAGAACCTTGAGCTCATCAGGATATGGTGAATGATAAAAAGTCCTTGCAATGTTTTTGCCCTTTGGTTTAGCAGGGGATTTTGGAGATAGGCTTCCTTGAAGTTTAGCTTGTTCCACATCCCTAATGCATGAAGTTTGTCCCTTTTCTTTCCTTGGACCTTGAGTAACTCCATATAGAAGGGGCTTTAGATCATGTGAACATTTAAACTGTGGCTCCTTATCCGTTGACACTAATACCATGGCATTCGTTGATGGTGTTGTAGAAGTAGCTTGATCCGTTGATGGATGTTTGTTCTTTGCAGTTTCAGCTATCTTCTTGATTCTTGCATCTATGCTAGACCATTGGTCTTTTATCTATTCTGCAAGTTGTAGCCTCATAGATGCCTATTGAATCAGGTCAATGCCATCCATTTTATCCTTTATTGACTCCCCCATTGCTAATGGCTCCTGTGGTAAGGAAATGGCTGGGACCATAACCTTTGTGATTTGAATGTCTAGCTCCTTATATTTCTCCCCCTTTTTGTTATCATCAAAAGAGATGATAGGGAGTCCCTGAGCTTCCACTAGCTGGGCTAAGAGTTGTGTTTTCTTCTCATGTTCCTTTTGTATTTGAGTAAGTGTAGCTTCCACTTTGTCCACCCTAGAAGTAAGAGTCTTCAGAGTAGTTGCCACTTCAGGTTCTTTGTTGAAGAATCTGTTCATCTTGGAAACAGTAAGAAGAGGAAGCTTTTCATCAAGCCTCCTGTCAGTAGCATCCTTCAGGTTCTCAATAGAGTCCTTGATGTTCCTAGCTTCAATCCTTGTTTGCAACATCTGTAGCCTCTGAATCTCCAAAGAGTCCATGATAGCCTTGTAGAATTTCTTGTCATTGGCATTTGCAGACTCATGAGCTAGGTAAGCTTCATTGTACTGCCTAGTGATTGCAGCATCTAGGCTATGATCCCCACGTGAGTCTTGAGTCATCCATCTTGGAGTAGGAGGCACCACAGAGTTCCCAGTCTGTGTAGAAACAACCACCTGTAGATTAGCACCAAGACTGCCCTCATCACTGGAAGAATCATCATATTCAAAGCTTCCACCAGCACATGGAGACAAATTAGCAAGTGCATCCTTAGCCCTCATCATGGATGCAGTTGTATGAATAAGATTTAGTGATCTTTCTGCCTCCACATTGCCCTGCTGAGCCATGATTTGATATGCTGGCACATGATGAGTAAAGGTTTCAGGATCCAAAGAAATGCTATCCAGAGTTTGTTGATAATGCTCCTGGAAAGACAATTCTTTTTCTCCCTCATTAACCTCCATTAACTCACTTGCAATGGCTGGTTCCTTCCTTTCAGCATCTGTAGTCCCTTCTCTCTCTCCACTCTTTTCTTGCATCATGGGCTCCCCATGGCTCACACCTCTCACACCCTCACCTTCACCTACTAAGGTGGAACTCTCAGTCTCTCCTTTTGCCTGGCTGGAAGAAATAGCCAGCCTCTCACACACATCCTCTCCTTTTGTCTGGCTGCAAGCCAGCCTCTCAGATTCACTCCCTTTCAATCCTAGAAGTGTCTCAACTACCACTAGATCATCTGCACTAGTTGTGTGAACAACTTGATTTTCAATAAAAGGTGTAGAATGAACTATCAACGGTATGGTAGTTTGAACTGTCAACGGTATGGATATCGTTGATGGAGAAACACTTGTCAACGAAAGAGACTGTTTCGTTGATGAAGTCAAGAAAGCAGTCTGAGAAAGTGAAATTACAGTAGAATCTGTGGTGATTGATTTTAAAGATTGTTCCACAGATCCTCTTGTAGTTTCAGAAAAAGATGATTGGTGGCCCAACAAATCACTTAACAAGTGATGACCACCAATTTCAGAGTGGGGCTTCTCCAAGAACAAGGTTGGAGAATCAGGAATAGATAAATGGATCATATCCACATCTAATGACTGTGTTGGTGAATTTTTTGGAGTTGGTTCAAGATTTATGTTTAGAGAATGAGACTGTAACCCCAGAGTGATAATAGGGGTTACATCAAACTGAATTTGAGAGACTGGAAGTGTTGCTTCCAGTGTGTGTGCACCCTGTGTGACCTGGGATTTTTGCTTCACTCTCCTTTGGTATTGGGAAATTGTTGAATGGGGGCTTGAAGTGTCCCTTACCCTTTTGGAGTGTGCTCTTGGAGGAGAGCTTGTTTCAATAACTACATCCTTTTGGGAGGATGCAATTAGACTTGTGCTAATATCCATTTTACTCATTGTGCCTTGTTGGGAAGACACAATGGGGCTAGTCTGGGAAACACTCATCTATCCCACCTTATCCTTAGGGTTTCTTTGATTTTCACCCCTTCCCTCACCTCTCACATCACCTGCACCACTCCCCTTGGGTTGTGTAGTGGATTTTACAACAGGTGCCTTTTGAGAAGCACCTGAGGTTGGCTTGGAGGATTTCTTAGATTTTGGTTTTGTTGCAGGGGCAGGAACCTGTTGGGTCACAACTACAGACTCCATAACAACAGAGGTGGATGAAGTAACAATTAAACTAACAGGGTTAGAAGTGGTTACCTCAATTATGGGCAGATACACCACTGGGACATCACCATTGTGATTGAGCCTCAGGATGTCTGTCAAGACTCTCTTTTTTTGTACAAAGCAGTCAAACCTGGAATTTGGGTTAGAGATAACCAATGGTGCTGGACTAACATGGTTAGCCAACATCATTAGAAATCTAGCATAATAGATATTCTTTTTCCTATTAGCCTTATCACCCAACTTAGCACCAATTTCATACATAAGTTGGGTGCTAAAGTTATAATATCTATCAGTTAAGAGCATGGTAAACAGAATTAAAATTGAGTTAGTTAATGCATCAAAGTTACTGATTTTACCAGAAAAGACCTTAATGAATGCATCAGCTAAGTAACTATATTCCCTAACCAAACCTCTCCTAATTATCTTACCCAAATTATCAGTAGGCAAAGAGTAATTTATAGAATTAAGCCTGTTAAGTGTTAACCATTTCAGTATATGAAGGCAAAGCTAAGCAGTTATCCTCACGAATGTGAAGGCATGCTTGCAATACATTAGAATTGACAATATACTCTTTACCTTGAATGGTGAATTGCAAAGTGCAATTTGTCCCACTGTACTCACAGGAGGTCCAAATCTCCTCTATGATTTCATTGTAGAGCGGAGTTGAGTGAAACATTGCGTAGCTCAGTTTGCAATTCATCAAGAAATCCATCATCTTGTGAAAGATTATGTTCGGACTTTCCTTGACAACAAATGGAATGGAGTTGTTCTTCTCGTAAATGAATCCTCCAGCTGACATGAGTTTGACTATGGGTGCCATTGTTGAGTGAAGAAAAGCTCGAACTTTGTTTTGCTTTGAGAGAAGAAGAAGTAAGAAAGCCTTTGGAAATTTTGAGAGCAGGGTAGAAAAGAATTAAAGAAAACAAAATTTCTTAAAAACTCCCCCAAAATTTCTCAAAAATTAAGTCCAATAATAAATATAAATTACTGGATTGGCTTAAAAATCTAACCGTTACAATTAAAATATTACCATGATTTATACTTACAGGGGTGTATGCATAGATCGTGGTAAAGAGACGTGCAAAATCAACGGTTCAGATTAACTACGCTGTATCAAGGAATCAGAATTGGGCGTTTAAGGTCCCATCTATTTCGTTGATAAAGCTGCGTTTCGTTGATATAAAAGAGCTATCAACGAAACACCCAGAAAAATACTAAGTCTGTCAACGGAATGAAGCATTCGTTGACATAGTAATTTTGACTTAGACAAAATTTCACTTTTTCCTGAGAAAATTAATTCACAGAAAATCATAGCAAATTTCTGGCTGCATTATAACTTGCAAAAATCTCAAAAATAATTAAGAGAAATTTAGCATACCTAGCTCACTTACTAATCTTGAGAATGTTGATTCATCAAGTGGCTTGGTATAGATGTCTACAAGTTGTTGTTCACTTGGAACAAAATGTAACTCCATAGTACCATTCATAACATGTTCTCTAATGAAATGATACTTGATGTCGATGTGCTTGGTCCTTGAATGCTGTATTGGATTCTCAGTAATGGCAATGGCACTAGTGTTGTCACAGAAGATAGGAATTTTCTCAACTCTTAATCCATAATCAAGTAGTTGATTCTTCATCCATAAAATCTGTGCACAACAACTTTCAGCTGCAATATACTCAGCCTCAGCTGTGGAGGTAGAAACTGAGTTTTGTTTCTTGCTGAACCATGACACAAGCTTGTTTCTTAGGAATTGACAGGTGTCAGTTGTGCTTTTCCTGTCAATTTTACATCCTGCATAATCTGCATCTGAATAACCAATTAGTTCAAAGCCAGATTCTCTAGGATACCAAATGCCAAGGTTTGGTGTTCCTTTGAGATATCTGAAAATTCTTTTAATAGCAACTAAATGGGATTCCCTAGGATCAGCCTGAAATCTAGCACATAGACATGTAGGAAACATAATATCAGGTCTACTAGTTGTTAAATATAAAAGTGAGCCTACCATGCCTCTGTAACTTGAAATGTCCATAGATTTTTCCTTAGTATTCAATTCAAGTTTGGTGGCAGTAGGCATGGGAGTTTTGGCAGGAGAGCATTCCATTAAGTTAAATTTCTTTAACAAATCATGAATATACTTTGTTTGACTAATGAAAATGCCTTCATTAACTTGCTTCACTTGGAGACCAAGAAAATAAGTTAATTCTCCCATCATGCTCATTTCATATTTACTTTGCATAAGTTTGGCAAAATTTTGACAAAGTTTTTCATCTGTAGACCCAAAAATTATGTCATCTACATAAATTTGAACAAGTATAGTAGAGCCATTCACAATCCTATGAAAAAGAGTTTTATCTACAGTACCTCTAGTGAAGTGATTCTCAAGGAGGAACTGTGAAAGTGTGTCTTACCAGGCTCTAGGTGCTTGTTTCAAACCATAGAGTGCTTTGAGGAGGAAGTACACATATTCTGGAAAATCATCATCTTCAAGACCAGGAGGTTGACTCACATATACCTCCTCTTCCAATTCCCCATTCAGAAAATCACTCTTCACATCCATTTGATAGACTTTGAAATTGGCATGGGCTGCATAGGCTAGGAATATCCTTATTGCTTCTAATCTTGCAACATGAGCAAAGGTTTCATCAAAATCAATTCCCTCTTCCTGTGAATAGCCTTTTGCAACCAATCTAGCTTTGTTCCTTGTGACTATGCCATTTTCATCCATCTTGTTTCTGAACACCCATTTTGTGCGTATAACACTTCTGTCCTTAGGCTTGGGCACCAGCTTCCAAACTTTGTTTCTCTCAAATTGGTTTAGCTCCTCTTGCATAGCTAAAACCCAATCTGGATCTAGAAGTGCATCCTCAACTTTCTTTGGCTCATCTTGAGACAGAAAGCTACTATATAGACATTCTTCTTGAGTTGCTCTTCTAGTTTGGACTTTTGAAGAAACATCACCTATAATGAGTTCAAAGGGATGATCTTTAGTCCATTTCCTTGAGGGAGGTAGATTAGCTCTAGAAGATGTAGCTTCATGATCATGATTGCCTTGATTAGATATTTGTTCTTGAGAAACTCCCCCTGAGTTTGTTGTCCCTAATTGATCACTCCTAGAGGTATTTCTGTGATTGTCAACGGAAAGCCCATTTTGACTGTCAACGAAATGCTCATTCTGACTGTCAACGAATCCTTCATCATTACTGTCAACGAAATGACCATTTGGTTTGCTAGCAGCTATTCTTTTCAATCTTAATGCAGCAATTTCATCTTCACTGCTGCTTTCATCTGTGCTAGACACAACAACATTAGGTTGTTTCTCAATAGCCTTAACATGATTCATTTGATCTCCTTCCTCATTCTCAAAAGAAAGACTTTCATGGAAACCTTCATCACAAAGACCTTGAATTTTGAGATCATCAAAAACAACATGTACAGATTCCATAACAATGTTGGTTCTGAGATTATAGACTCTGTAAGCTTTCCCTGCTGCATATCCCACAAATATTGCTTCATCTGTCTTTGCTTCAAATTTCCCCAACTGCTCAGCTTGATTTCTCAGATGAAGAAAATCCAATAGTGGCTTCTTTCTTTTGAGTAATTGATAAGGGGTCATTCCCTTGGCTTGATTAATCAAAGAAATATTTTGAGTGAAGCAAGCTGTGTTAACTGTCTCAGCCCAAAAATAAGTTGGTAACTTTGATTCATCTAGCATTGTCTTTACAGCTTCAATAAGTGTTCTGTTTTTCCTTTCAACTACACCATTTTGCTGTGATGTCCTTGCTGCTGAAAATTCATGCAAAATACCATTTTCTTCACAGAACATCTTCATAGTTGAATTCTTGAATTCTGTCCCATTGTCACTCCTAATCCTTCTTACTTTGAAATCAAGATGATTGTTTACCATATTGATGTGATTGATAATGATTTCACTTGCCTCATCTTTGGAGTGCAAAAAGAAAGTCCATGTAAATCTAGAAAAATCATCAACAATCACAAGACAGTATTTCTTCTTTTAAATGGACATGACATAATTTACAGGGCCTAATAGATCCATATGAAGCAACTCAAGCTGTTGGACAATTGATGACTCTGTCTTGCTTTTCAATGATGCCTTCTTTTGTTTCCCTTTTTGACATGCATCACACAAACCATCCTTTGAGAATTCCACCTGTGGAATTCCTCTAGCAAGATCTTTCCTTACCAAGTCATTCATAACCTTAAAATTCAAATGAGACAAATTCTTGTGCCATAGCCAACTTTCATCCTTGCTTGCCTTGCTGAAAAGACAAGTGATGGTGTCTGGACTTGTGCTACTAAAGTCAGCAATGTACACATTCCCTCTTCTGAATCCAGTCATTACCACATTGTTGTCTCCTACTTTAGAAACAACACAGGCTTCTTTTGAAAAAGTGACTAAAAATCCTTTGTCACAAAGTTGGCTGATACTAAGCAAATTGTGCTTAAGACCATCCACCAATGCAACCTCATCTATGATGACATTCTCTTTTGAGATCAAGCCATATCCCTTAGTGTAGCCTTTGCTGTCATCTCCAAAAGCAATACAAGGGCCAGCTCTTTCCTGAAACTCTGTGAGCAGGGTAGAATCACCAGTCACGTGTCTTGAACAACCACTATCCAAGTACCAAAGATTCCTTTTGTCTCCCTGCACACAATAAAACCAAATCAAGTTGATTTTGGTACCCAAGTTACCTTGGGTCCTGTTTTGTTAGCCTTTGATTTTCCTTTTATATCATTTTTCACCTTGGGTTCAGATTGATTTAAATCAACCTTTACCTTTGGTGTTGATTTCTGAGGGTTGCTCACATTTTCATTCACAACATGCATAGTTGGAGGAACAAACATGTTATTCACATTCAATGGCATTTGTGGCATATTAATCATGTTCATGTATGGATTAGGCACAATTGACATGCTGGCATATGGATTTTGAAATTGTGCATATGGAGCAAACATGTTAGGCATAACAGACATTGTAGGCATAGAAACATTCATTGCAGGCTTAGGCATTTTCACATTAGCAGTCTTCTTAACAAATTTGCAATTAGCAGACAAATGACTAACACTACCACAATTAACACATGTCTTTCTAGGAGAATAATTATCAGGTGTGTAATTGTTATGTTTGTTAATCCCTACTTTCCCATTTCTGTTATTCTTTTTATTGCCTTTAACCTCAACTTGAATTTTCTCTAACTTGTCTTTCAATTGCTTGTTGGACAAGTGACCTACATTCGCTCTTTCAACAGGCTTCTCAACTTTCTTTTTCTCTGTCAACGAAACAGCCTGATCGGTTGATGGTTCATTTGTCAACGAAACCTTGAATTCCGTTGACGTATCAACCTTCAACATATGATCATTGTTGTTTGTTGATTCTGTTTCTGATTCTAAGGTTTCACCCGCATACCCTAGCTTCTCTTTGTTCTTTTTCCATGACTGCTCACAGAAAGATTCCATACCTTGAACATTAATGATGTTGCTAGAAACATTCCTAGAATCTTTCCATTTGGCAATCACTTTCTGTTCTATTTCTAGTTGTGTTTTAAGAATTTCTTCCCTTTTTAACACTTTCTCAAGTTCCTGCTTGGCATCCCTACTAACACACCTCATTTTCTCAAACTCAATGAGCTGTGCTTCTAACATGGCATTTCTATCACTTAAGAGCAAATTGGTCTCTTTAATTCTTGAGTTCTCTTTGGTAAGTGATTTAAGAGTAACACGTAAATTATACAGTACATTAGACATTTCATTCACTGCACTATCGCATTCCTCTTTAGAAAGCTCAGAAAGATTAGTAATTGTTACCTGGTTGCTAGAGGAACTTGCTTCCTGCTCATGATTGTTAGCCATTAGAGCCAAGTTGACATACTCAACATCATCATCTGAATCTTCACCATTACCAGCCCAATCATACTCCTGAGACATGAAAGCCTTTTCTTTCTGCTTGAGAAGTTCAAAGTATTTCTTTTTATAATCAACAGGCTCAAATTTCCTGTTGCCCTTCTCAACTTTGGGCTTTCTGCAATCTCCAGCAAAGTAACCAATCATACCACAGTTGAAACATTTAGACTTAGACTTTTCAATCCAATTATTTTTGCTAGGTTGAAAGTCTCTCCTTGGTGGCCTTGCTTCTGAGTTTCTCTTGAATTTGAACTTAGAGAATTTCCTTGAAAGAAAAGAAATGTGTTCATCAATCTCATCTAAGTCATCCAAGTTGGCTGGTTCTTGTTCTTCTTCTGTCATCTTGCCTTTACCCTTGCTAACATCACTCCTACAACTAGCTCGACTAGTTGTGGCTTTTGCAGTTTCTTCATTGTCATCTTCCAGTTGGTTCACAGATGCAATCAATGCAATAGATCCACCTTTCTTTTGTACCTTCTCAATTTCTTCATCTTTCTCCATTTCCAGCTCATATGTCTTTAAGGTTCCATAAAGCCTTTCAAGAGTGTAGTCTTTGTACTCTTGAGTGTTTCTTAGAGAAACAGGCATAGGCTTCCACTCTTTTGGAAGAGCTCTTAGAAATTTGAGGTTTGAATCCTTGGTTTGATAGACCCTCCCATATAACTTTAATCCATTCAAAAGCTTTTGAAACCTACTAAACGTGTCATTTAGGGTTTCACCAGTTTTGAAATGAAAGTGCTCATATTGTTGTATGAGGAGTTGCATTTTGTTCTCCCTAACTTGCTCAGTTCCTTCACAGAGTGTTCTAACAGTGTCCCATACTTCTTTAGAAGTTGTACAGTTTATGACATTTTCAAACATCTCTTGCTCCAAACCATTAAACAGAATGTTCATGGTTCTCTTATCTTTATGGACTTCTGCAACATCTTCAACAGTCCATTTTGAGACAAGTTTTGGAATTTCTACATCTTCGGAATCATTTGGCAGTCCAACTCTAGATGCAAACTTCATGGGAACGTGTGGACCTTTCTCAATGCAGTCTACATATCTCTCATCCATAGACATGAGATGTAGATGCATTTTTACTTTCCAGTGAAAGTAATTGTCTTTATCTAGAACTGGTATCTTTACACCTGCATCCTTCTTCACCATGGTTACTGTTTTGGCCTTGATCTTTAAACTTCTTGTATGTTAGAAGCTCGCTCTGATACCAATTGTTAATCCCAAATGACCTAACAGAATTGTAGAAGGGGGGGGGGGGGGGGGGGGGGGGTTGAATACAATTCTAGATATTTCCTAAACTTAAAACAACTTTCAACTAAAACAATACTGAAAATAAAAACTCAAGCAAATATAAAATTTCAGTTGGATGTTTTGAGGATCTGTTAGGTCCTGATAAGTTTGTAGAAGGGGGGTTCAATACAAACTATACCGTTTTATCGAAATTTGTTCGTTTAAGATTAAACAATTTAGAACAAATTATTGCGGAATAAAAACTGAAACAATATTCAAGTTAAATAGAAACTCTATTAAACTTGAGGGGTGTTACAATTTTGATCACTGATTACAAAGAACTTAATAAAACAAATCTAGAATAAATTCGACATGAATTTATCTATTTTTGTAATAAAAAGGATCGAATACTAAAAAGTAGTTCGATATAAAATCTAGGGATTATGATCCGCTAGAAAGTCAAAGGAGTACAAGAGAATCAGTCCTTATGAATTTAATGTTAAGAACCAAACAAGAATTAATTCACTTGAAGAAATGAATGCTCGGACAGTTTGCAATTGAAGAAGACAAAGAAAATGAAATGTTTTTGAGCTGCTGTATCTTTTCTTCTTTTGTTGTTGTGAAGTAATAATTGATGTCCTGTCTTCTGTCTTGAATATAAACTCAAATGCTTTTCTTTTAATCCATCCCACGTGCAAGTGAAATCAACAGAATGGATTAAGCCTTGGAAGACTTACAGAAAAACAATCCAATTTGCCTTGGAAGACTTTCGGGAAGACAATCTTTGTGAAGGGAAGACAACTGGGAAGACAGTGGTTTGGCCTAGGAAGACAATCGGGAAGACTCACTTGTGAGTCTTCCTAGTTCATTTTTCTAAGTCTTCCTAGTTCAAACCTAAGTCTTCCTAGTTCATATTTATTCTAATTTAAATAATTAACTAAATAAATTATGTATTAAATTAATTCTTTACAGAATTAATTTAATAAATAATATACTTGATAGTATTAATTATTTATAAGAGAATAAATAGAATTAGTTGACTTCTCAATTAATTTCTTTTTATTCTAATTTAAATAATTAACTAAATAAATTATGTATTAAATTAATTCTTTACAGAATTAATCTAATAAATAATTTACTCAATAGTATTAATTATTTATAAGAGAATAAATAGAATTAATTGACTTCTCAATAAATTCCAGAATCACTTAAAACTTAGATAAATAACAAACACAATAGTACGTTGACACTCAATGCACTGTCTGGTTCATGAGTGACTAACGACAATGTCTGTTCTTTATCTATTTGACTTTAAGCAGTGATTCACTTCCTTCTCATTCAAGAACTCCGTAATCAGTATCTTTTTCTGTCACCACTTGAAATCTCTGTCAATTTAATAAATCCACTGAGCTTGAATACTTCATTGAGGCTTGATCAATAAATTGAGCTTCTTTCAATGTAGAATCACTTCAAGTCTGTAGATGACTTTAATCTTCATTCTTTGACAGATATAATCTTCTGAGATTCCTGTGACAATTGATTTTTATTATTTACTTATTACATCTTAATTAAAGTTGAGTAGAATCCTCGGTGTTTACAAATAGGCCTAGACATTTGCCTTTCAATCTCCCCCTATTTGTTTGTTAGACAATAACAACCAAATACTCTAGAGGATAACTCAACTAAAACAAGAAAAGATAAGACTTTTAAGAGCCAAGCAAATAATAAAAAGTTCTGGATTAAATATAACAAATTCCAGATTCAAACAATAAAGATAAATACAAGATAGATGTTCCTCTAGCCTGAACAAATGATAAATTTCCCTATTTTGATTTACCTAGCTCTAAACATATAACATTTACAAATGAGCTAACTACATCATGCCTTTAGTCTCTAATTTCACCTTCTTCAGCTTCTTGCAAGGTGACTAGAAGATCTTTGTCAAGGACACGATCACTTTCAGAAACCACACCACTTGGCATTACTGGTTGAGTGGTGATCTTCTTCAATCTATTCTTCATCTGAGCATATCTTGGAATTTACTCCGTGCAGTAGTCTGAAATCATATCAGCAACTTCAGACTTCTCTACAGAAGCAAACCCAGAAGTTCTAAGAAGATTCTCCAACTTCACCAGTTGCATAGCAGTCTGTAGCTTCATGGAATCAGGATCCAGCCTCACAGTCTCTAAAGTTGTACCTCTATAGATTTTGACTTCATAAGGAAAATGTACAACTTGAGGACTGGCCTTCATAGCAGAATCTCTAAGCCGGTCATATAGAAGCTCATTCAAGCAAGAAGATCTCTTTACTTTACTCATCAGAATCCATAATTCAGATAGATATCTTCTTTGTAGGAGGTCAAGAGAAATGGTGAATGACCCTTCAAGCGCACTTGAGACATAGATGAACAGTTCTTGCCTCACTTGATCAAATGCAGACGTAATCCTTAGGATATCTTCCTTCAATGCCTTCATATATAATGAGTTGTCTGGATTAACAATTCTGATCTTCTCAAGCAGCTTCAGAAAAGTAGCATCATTGTTTGTGCCTCTCTGAGGGATATCAAACATCTCCCTTGCTTTATCCCACTTGCTTCCTTGCTTCATCCTCACATCCAATCTCCTTTCTTTGACATGAATACTATGAAGACGTTGTTTGTCTTCATGTTCAGCCTTTTGAATTTTCAGCTTCTGAGATATGATGTCGGAGACCTTGGCATTCTCATCCTCCTTTCTCCTTAGCTCTGCTTGCTGTTTCTTCAACTCTTTCTGAAACAAGGGGTCAGGTGTATATAGATCAGCTTCATCCTCCCAATCCTCAAAGTTTGCTGCCTCCTCAACCTCCTCCTCACCAAAAGCTTCTTCAGGTATGGTCTTCTCCAGATCACCAGATGTGTCATAATGGAAGTCATCCTGTTCACCGTGGTAGTAGTAGGCATCATCAAAGAAAGTATCCTCCAGTGATTGTTTACCTTTACCCTTATCCTTTCCAGAAGCTCCTCCAACTTCTCTGTTTCCTCCTTCTTTCTCCTTCTCCCCCTTAGTTGAGGAATTCTCTACAGTTTGAGCTGTGGAAGCCCTAGGATTCACCTCAGATGTTCTCCTTATCTCTCCTCTTTCTCTCCCATCTCCTCCTTCATCAGCATCATCATCCTCATCATCATCTCCCTCAAAGAATGTTCTTTGCTCTTCAGTAGGTTGATGTGAATTCTTGATCATATTGTATAGGTGCTTCATCCCTTCATTAAGATGCTCCATTCCGCCTTCAATCCTAGACATCCTTTGTTCATTAAACCTCTGGTTTTCATCAGATGTTTGCAGAATAAAGTCCACCTTGGTAGAAATAGAAGCAATCTCCTTGACACTCTCTGATATCTGAGCATTTGACATTGTAAGATCAGAGATGTCTGAAGCCACCAGTACTTGAGATTGTTGGATTGAATTCAGCCTCGGGAGTAGATTATTCTTCAATCCTTCCAGGTCATCTTTCACAGTACCCAGCTGATTTGATACAGAGGTGGTAGATTGAGCAACCACTTGTTCTTTCAGAAGATTGTTCTCAGCCTGGGTTTCTTGTAACTTCCTTTGTAGATCATCTAGCTGGTTCAACAAAGCAGTGTTTGTGTCAGTGTGTGCACTCACCTCAATTGCTCTCAGTGGTGTTTCACTCAACTCACGTGCTTGTGTTTCACTCAGTGTTTGATTCATATCTCTCACCACTAACTGTCTGTCAAGATTCTCAGTAGATGTACCTGCAGGAAAAATCACCCTAGCCCCTTCAAGAGAGGTCAGTGGTGGTGCAATGGGAGTTCGCAATTCCCGATCCCTGAATGAGTCTGTCAAAATATTTGACATTGTATACTGAATTTCTTCAGGGACAGACTCATCAAGTTGCCTTTCACTTTCTCCAGTATAAACTGCGAGTGAAAAATCCCTTAGGGGAGCCAGAGATGTTCCCTCTGGGAGGGGAGAAAATTATTCTATTATTGGTGGCGAAGAATCAGATTTTCCCTCTGATGCCTGTGAAGGCACTTCTACCGTAACTATGGTAGGCACTGTTTCAAAGTCAAAAGTAAAGTGCTCTCCTGGCATGGTGTCCTGAGTGTCATCTATATGGATATCTTCTCCCATTGTGAGTAATGGGAGTGTGCTTGACTCAGTACAAGATGCCATGGCCCTATGGCGAATTTCAATAGATCCACCCTGTTGAGAGGATGTCTCCAGAGACTGTGTAGTGGCCATATCAATGTCCATATCCTTTTGAGAGGATACAGATGGGCTTACAGTTGTCTCCCTATAGGTTTTTCTTTTCTTTAAGGGTGGAGACAGAGCTGTGGGAACACTCATTTCAGGTATATCACTAACTCTTCTCGAACTGGTTTGAATAGTAGGCTCAGGTTGTGTATCAAAAGTGTTTGACTCTCTGTATGGCTCTATGACCTGGGTCAGAGACTGTGGTTCTACAATCTCTGGGTCAACCCTAACAACCACTTGGGTTTCAATTGAAGTACCAGAAGAAGAACCAGAGTTAGGAATAACTACCTGTAGTGGAACTGGATGTGGTTGAGGAACTTGTTCACCAAAGATAGGAAGATTAATGAATTGACTCATCAATGGTGAAACAAGAACAGGTATATTGAGAAATTTGGATGAGACATCAAGTCTGGTGTAGAATTTGGTGTCTGTGGTTGGAGAGGTTTCAAATCTAGCTTCTCGAAACAGTTCTACCTGCTCAGCAGTGAGAAGATGATTAATGATAAGAGTTAGAAAGCGAGGGTACCTGTTATGGATTAAAAACTGAGCTTGCGAATTTAATGCTAGGGTTAGAGAGCTTCGAGCTTTAATGGCTGCACTTGTGTTTCGAGACTAAATCGGTCCTCACAAGATGCCTACGTATCTCAATTCGTTATTGAGAATCAAGCCAAAGACGTAGTTCTGATTGTAGGATCAGGGACCTTATATAGGCGTCTGGAGCCTAGTATTTATGGTATGTTTAGGAGTCTTAGCGAATAAGTCTCCTTTTTGATATTGGATAAACATTGTATTGCTTGCAGGATAAGTCTTTTCCTTGTCGATAAAGGCTATGACTCATTAATTGCCTTTAATTGGGATTCTGGATCCTTCTTTGACCAATTTGCCATAATTTGGACTCTTTTTATGAGCTGTATATTTTCCCTATTCATTAATTACGAAATTAATGAATGATTAGGGTTTCGGGCCTTTTATCGGGCCTAATTCTTGGACCGAACTAGGTCTAATTAATATATCATTAATTACATATCTAGGGTTATTTTTAGCCCATATCATTTGCCCCCCAATTTCTAGGAAAACTTTTCAAGTTTTTGTAGAAATTATATTGACCTTTTTCGAGATTCGGGGTCTTTTTATCCTTTACCTAGGACTTTATTTACACCAGTGTTTCACAAATATCGCCTTATTGCAAAGTGTGGAGCGACCTACACATTTACGGCGATTGTTGCCTTATTCGAGGCTAATTTGACATTTATATGAAATATTCCTAATATTTAAGGAATTTCCATGTACCCACAGGTATTTTTAATAATTATTCCTAATATTTTAGGAATTTCCAGGTACCCACAGGTATTTTTAATAATTATTCCTAATATTTTAGGAATTTTCATGTACCCACAGGTATTTTTAATAATTATTCCTAATATTTTAGGAATTTTCATGTACCCACGGGTATTTTTAATAATTATTCCTAATATTTTAGGAATTTTCATGTACCAACGGGTATTTTTAATATTTATTCCTAATATTTTAGGAATTTTCGTGTACCCACAGGTATTTTTAACATTTATTCCTAATATTTTAGGAATTTTCGTCCAGAAATTAAGCCAATTTCGACCAGGAAGTCACGTCAATTTCGACCTGAACTGGAATGAGGTCGATCAGTTCGACCAGGAAATTTAGGTCTTTTTCGACCTCAAATTTTCGACCTCATCTCTTTGTATTTTCGAGCAGGAATTTTCGACCAGAACCCTAGGTCATTTTCGACCAGGATTTTTCGACCAGGACTGGGGTGAGGTCGAATGGTTCGACCAGAAATTTTAGTATAAATTCGACCAGGAATTTTCGACCAGGAATCCAGGCTATTTCGACCTGGATTTTTCGACCAGGAATCCTAGGTCATTTTCGACCAGGATTCTCCAGGCTATTTTCGACCAGAAAGGGGGACAAGGTCGAACATGTCGATCAGGAATTACAGTGTATTTTCGAGCTCAAAGTTTCGACCTCAACCTCGTGTAATTTCGACCAGAAACTTTATTCAGTTTTTCGACCTCAAACTGTCTTCAGATCGAACATGTCGAACTCATTTTTTAGTTCGTTTTCGAACAGGTTTGTTCGACCAGGATGCAGTGTAAATTCGACCTGGAATTTGGGTCGTGTGTATACTGATACATGATTTTGCTTGTATTCTGATACATGATTTTGCAAAATTTTCCGCGGGTTAGGGCTTTGTTTTAATTTGTGCTTTCTCGACCTTGGTCGTTCGATCTCAAACCCAGTCTCCTTCGACCTCATTTTTGAGGTGTTTTAGACCTCAATTTTGAGGTATTTTAGACCTCAATTTGGTCCCAGGTCGAGCAATTTGACATCATTTTTCCGTGTTTTTTCGACCTCGGTCTTTCGACTTCAGTGTAGAGTTTCTTCGACCTCGGTTGGCTCCAACAACGCCAAACGTGGCTTATAGATATAAGAACTGACTTGAGTTCTAACACCTTAGACCTCATTTGAGGTTTCAACAACGCCAAACGTGGCTTATAGATACAAGAACTAACTTGAGTTCTAACACCTTAGACCTCATTTGAGGTTTCAACAACGCCAAACGTGGCTTAGAGATACAAGAACTAACTTGAGTTCTGACACCTTAGACCTCATTTGAGGTTTCAACAACGCCAAACGTGGCTTAGAGATACAAGAACTAACTTGAGTTCTAACACCTTAGACCTCATTTGAGGTTTCAACAACGCCAAACGTGGCTTAGAGATACAAGAACTAACTTGAGTTCTGACACCTTAGACCTCATTTGAGGTTTCAACAACGCCAAACGTGGCTTAGAGATACAAGAACTAACTTGAGTTCTAACACCTTAGACCTCATTTGAGGTTTCAACAACGCCAAACGTGGCTTAGAGATACAAGAACTAACTTGAGTTCTGACACCTTAGACCTCATTTGAGGTTTCAACAACGCCAAACGTGGCTTATAGGTAGAGGACCTGATTTTGAGGTTCAACATCTTAATTTTCACATCGAGAGGTCTTCATGAACGAAGACAGACATAATCTTTCACTTGTTTCTTTAATTTGAGCTTCCAGTATATCGAATCGAAGCTCGTTCTGAGCTCTACTTCCTCGAATTTTCAGGGGTTTCAACCCTTATAGTAACCTTCTTCCAATAGGCCTCTTTAGGCTTTTAGTTGAGCTTGTAACATAACTATTTGATCCTTCGGGATCTTCTATCCATGCATGTTATTTATGCATATTATGTTTCTTCGTTCTTGCATTCACTTATATTTATTTAGCTTTTCTTTTGTAAGGCAATTCCTAGTACTTGGCCTCTTGAATGGGCTGGCACTTTGATCAAGTGTTATTGGTACAACTTGTTCTTTAGTAGAACAATAAGGAAATACTCAAACAAAGATAAGTAATAAAATAGTGAATGAGAACTTGAAATATTTCCTTTGAAAAAGAGGGTTCGACCCTTACATAGTGCTTTACTTCCTACTAAGAGCTTAAGAGCTCAGAATGGTTTCGTCGACCTTATTGCTACTTGTACTATTAGTGGATCCCTTAAGGAAACACTTAAACATGATAAACTTTTTAAATTTGAGGCATGCCAAGTTTTTGGCACCTCAGCCCTTCAAGGGTTCAGGCAACAATGCTCCAATGTAAGTGACTTTGTCTGGTTCTCCCGGGATTAGGGGAATAGGATTTAGATCCTCGGCTGGCTTTCCCCTTCTTTCTTCATCGTCTTTTGAATTCATAACCTCGATTGGGAGAACCTGCCCCCCGACTCCATCAGGCCTTAACGCGGCTACATAGCAATTCCTAGCCATCTTTTGATCTCCTTGTTCTTCACCAACCCCATTCCTTGTTGGGAACTTGATTTTCAAATGGTAAGTTGAGGCAACAGCCTTGAATGCATGAAGGCCTGTCCTACCAAGGATTGCATTATAAGTCGAGGTTGCCTTTATCACCACGAAGTTCAGCATTTGAGTTGCTGTTTGTGAACCTTGCCCTATTGTCATAGGGAGCTGAATAGTTCCCTCTACTTTGGATTCAACCCCATTGAACCCATATATGGGCATGTTTGAAGGAGTCAGTTGTGAATCGGTATATCCCATCTTGATGAAGGCGTCATGGAACAGGATGTCCACGGAAGCTCCATTATCTACTAGAACCCTCTTAGTTTTAGAGTTGCCTATTACAGGTACAATGACCAACGGGTCGTCATGGGGGAATTTCACCCCTTCAAGATCAGAATCATCAAAGCTAATAGCCACTTCTGTCTTGGCACGTTTCGGTGCTTCTCCTACAACAGTCATTACCTCTCGGGCATAAGCTTTCCTTGAGTTTCGGGAGGACCCAGCAGCAGTCGGTCCTCCAAATATCATGTTGATGACAGGCCCTCGGGGCTTAGGATTACGATCTTGGTCGTTGTCCCTCCTATCATAGTCTTTCCTTTCATAGTTTCCTTGTTGATTTCCTCGATTCCCATCCTTAGTGAATTTATCGAGTTTTCCTCTTCGGATTAAGAACTCGATTTCATCTTTCAGTTGTCTACAATCGTCGGTGTCATGACCAACTTCTTTATGGAAACGACAGAATTGATTCTTGTTTCGTTTCTCCAAGTCGGATCTTAGTGGCTTTGGCCATCGAAGATCTTCCTCCTTCTCAATTTCCATCAGAATTTGACTTCTTGAGGTGTTCAACCTTGCATACTCATTGAACCTGGGTCCGAAGTTGTTCCTTTTAGGTGGAGAGTCAGAATCTTTCGCTGTCCTGGGATATTTGTCCCTAGCGTCATACTCTTGAGTCTCCTTTCTCTTTTTTCCGTTTTCACTTCCCTCAACAGTGGGTTCATACTTTCTCATGCTTTCTTCAGCCTTGATATACTTTCCGGCTCTATCTTGGAGCTTCAGCATGCTCTCGGGTGGATGTTTAGCTAACGACCTTTTGAAGTGGTCATCAGTGGTTCCTTGTTGCAGGGCTATCATAGCCACTCTGTCCTCTAAGTCCGGGACTTTTAAAGCCTCTCGAGTGAATCGATTGATGTAGTCCCTTAGGGCTTCATTCTGTCCTTGCCGGATTGCCATGAGTGATGCAGAACTTTTCTCATGCACCCTTCCACTAATGAATTGATTGATAAAAGCTTTGCTTAGTTCTTTGAAAGATCCAATAGAATTGGGAGGCAATCGGCTGTACCAACGTTGTGCCATGCCCGCCAAGGTTTGTGGAAACGCCCTACACTTGACCGCATCATTGGTTGGCTGCAACAGCAGTGCATTGGAGAAGGTTCTTACGTGATTTGCGGGATCTCCTGTTCCATCATAAGCCTTGATTGTTGGCATCTTGAATTTTCTGGATATGGTGGTTTTCATGATGTCTTGAGTGAATGGTGGTGTAGGATCATCAGGATCTCCTAGGGGCAACAGAACGCTAGGATCACCCCTTGGGGCTTCGGCCCTCTTGGTTCTTCTTGATGGTGGATCCAAATTGATAATTGGGATTCCTTCAGTTTGATTTTTTGCCTTTGCGGCCTCCTGTTCTGCCAATACTTTCTTAAGCCTTGCGACTTCTGCCTCATGGGCCGCAAGCTTCTCCTTAGTAGTTTGGGGTTGATCCTGGTTGGTTTGCGAAGAACGTCTCCTTCTAGGAGCGACATCGTCCCCAGTTGTATAACCCTCATCCTCGGTGTATGGACCCGAGTAATCTGGAAAAGAGATCTGGCGAGTTTGTTGATTCTGAGGTCCCAGACCTTGAACGTAAGGGGGCACATACGCCTCATGGTAGATTGGATTAGTTCCACTACCACCCGCTGTGGGGTGAGGGGGCATGCCATAGCCTGGCATCCCCAAAGTCTGATTTGCGTATTGAGGGAGATCAGTAGTGTGGAGTTGAAGGCTCCTTGGTGCACTCATGAGCAGCGGAGAGGTCGTGATTGGTTGCTGGTGGACGGTCTCTTGTGGATTAGATCCATGAATGACCATCTGCAGGGGATTCGTCCCTTCAACCGAAATCGGGATTTCCGGTCCTTGAGTGTTGGTGGGGATATTCGCCCCTTCAGCGCCAGTAGTCGGCGGTGGCTGATCAGCCTCAGAGGTGATAGGGCGATCCTCAGGAGTTTGATTATCCCGAGCTGTTCTTCGCGTGTTTGCCATGGTTGATGTTGTCTTCCCACAGACGGCGCCAAATGTTATGGATTAAAAACTGAGCTTGCGAATTTAATGCTAGGGTTAGAGAGCTTCGAGCTTTAATGGCTGCACTTGTGTTTCGAGACTAAATCGGTCCTCACAAGATGCCTACGTATCTCAATTCGTTATTGAGAATCAAGCCAAAGACGTAGTTCTGATTGTAGGATCAGGGACCTTATATAGGCGTCTGGAGCCTAGTATTTATGGTATGTTTAGGAGTCTTAGCGAATAAGTCTCCTTTTTGATATTGGATAAACATTGTATTGCTTGCAGGATAAGTCTTTTCCTTGTCGATAAAGGCTATGACTCATTAATTGCCTTTAATTGGGATTCTGGATCCTTCTTTGACCAATTTGCCATAATTTGGACTCTTTTTATGAGCTGTATATTTTCCCTATTCATTAATTACGAAATTAATGAATGATTAGGGTTTCGGGCCTTTTATCGGGCCTAATTCTTGGACCGAACTAGGTCTAATTAATATATCATTAATTACATATCTAGGGTTATTTTTAGCCCATATCAGTACCAACACCTTACTTTCACACCATTATCAGAATCTCTCCTAGAGTGAGCAAGCCTGTTGAGCAATAGGTTCCACAGAATCTCAGCAAAGTTCAATCTACGACCAAATACTATAGCATATGCAATATATTGATTAAGACTGGTAATGCAATGAAAGTTTGTTTTTGTGCAGTTACCAAATACCCTAGCTATAGTATCAAAGAACAGATCCCATTCCCTTACAACAAAACTTTTGGACAATTTAACCATTTGAAAGGGACCCTGATAATGAATATTCACAAAGAACTGTGATAACTCATCATCAGTGGGTAAGGGATCAAACCTGTCCTTTGGAAAATGCAACACATCACAAAATAACTCAAAAGTAACTGTATATTGCTGGTTGAGAATATTGAAAGTAAAAGATTTTGAATTTTCAGCAATAACAACACTTGAACACAACATCCTTAATGGATCAATTTTCAGAAGTGCATTGGCACAAATAGCATAACTAACATATGTATTGCTATTTAAAAATTGAATCCACGGTCTAAAACGTTCCACCTTGCATTTTAACGGATCAAAATACCCAACATAATTATTTAACACAAGTTCAAAATTAGGATCCATTTTAATAAAACAAGAAAATTTTAATTAACTTAAAATAAAATTAGTATTTTAGGGATTTTTAGAATTAAACAAAATTACTTAAAATCCACAAAATCACAATTCTATTAAAATTAACTAAATTAAAATTTTTAATCCCGAATATTCGAACTTAAACTTTTGAAAAACAGGAATGAATTGGGCAAATGATTTTAACCACACACACACACAGATAAACACACCTACAGTACTTCTAAGATCACTTAAACACAAAGGAATCACTTAGCAATTCAAAAGCCATCAAGTCGAATGGAAATAAAAAAACAGAATTTGGACAGCAATTCGACTTAATATGCTGATTTTGAAAGAACAGAACTAAATTGCTAAGTAAATACTTGAGCAAGAATGATTGAGATCAAAGATTTCTGCAGTAGTGATTTGATTCGAAAGGGTTTATGTGAAGAATGAAAAAGAAACGGTTCAGAAAACTGCTAAGGCAAAATGAATAGATGCAGTGTATGTACTGTAAGTATATATATATATTAGAATAATAAAACTAAACTGTTCAAATGCAAAATAAATAAACGAACAGTTTTTTTTTTAAAATTTGTATTGGGAAGACAATCGGGAAGACTTAGGATAGTCTTCCCGGTAGTCTTCCTAATACAAATTAGAAAGTTTTCCGGAAATTATAATAAAAGAAAAACAGAAAATAATAAATATACTTCTAAGTCTTCTCGATAGTCTTCCTAGTTCAAAAACTGGGAAGACTTAGGAAAAGACTTAAAAATACAAGGAAAAAACAAAAAAAAAAAACTAAAACTAAAAATTCTTAGTTTTCCCGGTAGTCTTCCTAGTGTAAAACTGGGAAGACTTAGGAAAAATTCAGAATTTAATTCGAATATTTACAGAAAAATACTGAAAAACTTATAAAAATGCATGAAAAATATATAAAAGCCTAGAAAAATTCATAGAAAATTCCATAAATCCTAGAAAAATATGCAGAATATTATAGAAATGCATAAAATTAATATAAACTTGCAGAAAAATTCAAACAACAATATTTACAATCTGAAAAATACCTAAATAATTCTAAATAAATATATTTTCAATAAAAATACATTTCTCTACTTAAAAAATATGAGAAAAATATTTTTAAAGAAAATAAAATATTTAGAGCTATTTAAAAACACAAGCATGTACTATTAAATGAGAATTGACAGTGAATATCATTTAAATGACAAGAGAAAATGAATTTTTAAAGAACAAACATGACAGAGATATTGTTAATCACTAAGACTGTTTAACATACCCAATTTACCAACTAACTTGATAAATGTGGATTCGTCAACAGATTTAGTGAATATATCTGCAGTCTGTTCTTCTGTGGGTACAAAATGTAACTCCACAGTTCCATTCATGACATGCTCTCTAATAAAATGATACCTGATATCAATGTGCTTCGTTCTCGAGTGCTGCACAGGGTTGTTGGAGATTGCTATGGCACTTGTATTATCACAAAATATGGGAATTTTGTCTAATGCAAAGCCATAGTCCTTTAATTGATTCTGTATCCATAAGATCTGAGCACAACAGCTTCCAGCAGCAATATATTCAGCTTCTGCTGTTGAATTGGAAACTGTTTGATGTTTCTTGCTATACCAGGAAATCAACCTACCTCCTAGGAATTGACAACTCCCAGAGGTGCTCTTTCTATCCACAACACTACATGCATAATCAGAATCTGTATATCCAACAAGATTAAAACCAGAATCTTTAGGGTACCAGATACCTAGATTAGGTGTACCCTTAAGATATCTCAAGATTCTTTTCACAGCAACGAGATGTACATCTCTAGGGTCCGCTTGGAACCTTGCACACAAGCATGTAGCATACATAATATCTGGTCTACTTGCAGTAAGATAGAGTAAGGAGCCAATCATACCTCTGTAGCTTGTAACATCTACCTTGATAGACTTGTCAGAAGCTCCAAGTTTGATTGCTGTTGAAGATGGAGTCCTTGCTGATGCTGAATCCTCCATGTGATACTTCTTGAGGAGTTCTTTGAGATACTTGGATTGACAAATAAATATACCATTTGACCTTTGACTTACTTGTAATCCAAGAAAGAACTTCAGCTCACCCATCATACTCATTTCAAACTTACTCTGCATAAGCTCAGCAAATCTCTTACAGAGATTATCATTAGTAGACCCAAATATGATGGCATCCACATAGACTTGGACTAATATCATATCATTTTTGTGTTTCTTTGAAAAAAGAGTTTTGTCTATGATACCTCTAACAAAACCATTTTCTAAAAGAAAACCAGAGAGAGTGTCATACCATTTTCTTGGGGCTTGTTTGAGACCATAGATAGCCTTGAAGAGAAAGTACACAAAGTCCAGCAGCTCCTGATTTTCAAAGCCAGGGGGCTGTTCCACATACACTTCTTCATCAAGTTCACCATTCAGGAATGCACTCTTAACATCCATTTGATAGACTTTAAAATTGGAGTAAGCAGCAAATGCTAAGAACATCCTGATGGCCTCAAGTCTAGCCACTGGTGCATAGGTTTCATCATAGTCAATGCCTTCAGCTTGTGAATACCCTTGTGCAACCAGTCTTGCCTTGTTCCTTGTAACAATGCCATCCTCATCTAGCTTGTTTCTGTATACCCATCTTGTACCAACTACTTTCTTGTTCTTTGGCCTGGGTACCAGCTTCCAGACTTGCTGTTGTTCAAATTGATTGAGTTCATCTTGCATAGCAATCACCCAATCTGGATCAGTCAGTGCTTCCTCAGTTTTCTTTGGCTCCATTTTAGATAGAAATGCTGAGAAAAGACATTCATTCTGAGAAGCTCTTCTAGTTTTAACTCCAACATCTGGATCACCAATGATCAGCTCAAAAGGATGAGCTCTATTCCAAACAGTCTGTCTTGGAAGATTTGATCTTGATGATTCACCTTGAAATTCACTTTGATGTTGTGAGTGACTAGTTGATCCTTCATTTGCTCCCCCTGAGTTGTTGCTTGATTGCCTTGATGATTCTTCTCCAGTGTTGGTGGTATCTCCATTGTTACCAGTGTTTCCACCACCATCACCATGATCATTATCATCATTGTTATTATCATCACCAGCAATAACTTCAGGTGGGACTTCATCATATGATTTTGAGTCTGGCAAGTTATCAAACTTCAGCTTTTCAGATGAGTCTTCTTTTTGGATACTGGGGAACTTAGTGTCATCAAAAGTAACATTGACACTTTCCTTTACTGTGTGACTGCCAATCACATAGACCCTGTAAGATCTTCTGGAATATCCAACAAAAATAGCTTCTTGTGCCTTTGCATCAAACTTGGCACGTTTAACATTGTCATCTATAAGCACAAAGCATTTTGCTCCAAATACATGAAAGTACTTGACAGTTGGTTTCTTGTTGTTCATGATCTCATACGGAGTCTTCATTAAGTCCTTGTTGATTAAAGTTCGATTCTGAGTATAACAAGTTGTATTCGCTGCTTCAGCCCAAAAGTACGTTGGAAGTTTGGACTCACTTAGCATAGTCCTAGCTACTTCAATCAATGTACGATTCTTTCTTTCCACTACTCCATTTTGTTGAGGAGTTCTAGGGGCAGAATACTGTCTTGTTATTCCTTTATCAGCACAAAAGTCATTTAGAATGGCTCTAACAGGGAATCTAGAATCCAGTTCAATCAACTTTATATGGCCAATCACCAGGTATGGGGTCTCATCCTTGGAATGTAGGAATAAAACCCATGTATATTTTGAAAAGTCATCAACAATCACAAGTGCATATTGCTTCTTTGACATGGACATCACATTAACTGGACCAAACAAATCCATGTGCAGTAGCTGAAGTGGTTCAGTTATTGATGATGTGTCAGTGCCCTTGTGAGAAGCTTTCTTTGACTTTCCTTTCTGACATGCCTCACACAGTCCTTCCTGTGTAAATTCCATCTGAGGCAAACCTCTAACTAATTCCCTCTTGACTAAAGAGTTCATAGTTTTGAAGTTAAGGTGAGACATCTTCTTGTGCCATAGCCAACTATCATCTGATGAAGCCTTAGCATAAAAACAATTAACTTCATCTTTGAATCCCGAGTTCAGATCAGCTATGAACAAGTCACCTTTCCTTACTCCTTGAAGAGCAGGCTTTCCATTCTTCTTGTGAAGGATCTGACACTTCTCTCTTTCAAAGGAAACAGCATATCCTCTGTCACAGAACTGACTGATGCTGAGAAGATTGAACATCAGACCTTCCACAAATGAAACATCTTCAATGATAACATTTCCGTACTTCAAACAACCGTATCCTTTCGTAATACCCTTGCTGTTATCTCCAAAGGTTACTACTGGGCCAGCTTTCTCAACCAAATCTGATAGCAGGGCTCTATCTCCGGTCATATGCCTTGAACAGCCACTGTCAAGAACCCATATAACACGGCTTACCTGTTTAACTCCCTGCAATACCAAATTGATTAGTCCTTCCTCGGAACCCACACTTGATTGGGTCCGGCATACTTAAAGAATTGACCTTTGTCAGGCAAAACAACATTTTTAACTAAAACTACTTCAACCTCTTTCACATAAGAGCGTTTCCATTTATAGCCAGCCTTAACACATTTCTGAGTAGGCTTAGGGATAAATGAATCCACTCTAGTCTGAGGAGGACTAGTAGTCTTTGCTTTAACATGTTTCTTATTATTAACATGTTGACGTGGAGCAGTCTTATCACTAGATACATGTTTTTTATTAAAGAAAGCATACATAACATTAAAAGCACAAGACATGCAATTACTCACACCACATACTTTATGAGAAGAATTAACAACAGGCATGTTAGTTCTACAGTTGTTTTGATCCAACTTATGGAGATCTGATTTAGTCTTTTTAGTTGTAGCAACTTTGACTGGAATATCAGATATACACTTTTTGGATTGTTCAACTTCCAAAGCAATATCTTCTTCACGAATCTCCTTTGCAATGATGATAGAGTCTTCATTCAGAGGTTCTGCTTCGGACTCCTTACAGAAGGGTGTTTCAATACCCTTAAGCACATATGGAACAACCTTTCCTTCAGATTTGAATCTACAAGGGGAATTAATTCCAAGCAATCCAATGGCCTCATTATAACCATAACCTATACTGACATGATTACCAATAGCTTGTTTATTGAGAATCTCTTTAGCCGTCTTACAAGAGCTGAAATAGGCATTAGCTTTAGTCTTCAGCTCACTAATCTCTTTCTTAAGAATGGTTTCCAGTTGAATATAACATTTAACCCTATTCTCAAGAAAAGCTATTTTCTCAATAAGTTCATCCTGATTAACATGCACTAGTTTTAATTCTTTTATTTCCTTTTCAAGATTTGTGTTTAAAAGAATTATTCTATCATTTTCAGTGCGTGCACAACTTAAAGTATCACCAAGATTACGAATAATTTCAGTGTCAGTGAACTTTACCTCAGACATGTTGGGTGAAGATAACATGGAATCAAAGAGTTTGTCTCCTATTGCCATGAGTGCAAGATTTCCAACTTCTTCATCTTCACTGTCTGTATCATCCCAGCTCTTTTCTTTAGACTTGTTCTTCTCAACCATCCCTGTTTTATAGCCACCCCTTGTGCTATTTGAGGATGAAGAACCACCTGTCTGGTATTCGTCAGCATATGTCTTGAACTTGAAACTAGGATTTCTCCTGAACCTGAAGTTTCCAAACTTCTTCACTACCCAGGCCATAGACTCATCTTCCAACTGTTCAAGCTCCTCCATAGAATAAAAATCACCACCAGATTGACTTGTAGATGTAACACCATATTCAGCTACAATTACATCCTTGTTAGGACTGGAAGGTAGAACAACCTTCGCTTCCTTTTTCTGTGGGACTCCAGCTACCAGTGAAGTAGACATACTAACCACTCTTCCTTCCCTTGGATTTGATCTGAAGTGCTCATATGTAGAGGTGAGAATTTCCATCTTATTCTCTCTTACTTCCTCTGTCCCTTCATTGATTATTTCAATCGTATCCCAAATGTGTTTGGCAGAAACACAATTTAAAATATGATTATGCATGATTGGATCAAGACAATCAACCAGTATCAACTGTAGACAGGAATCCAAGGAAACATCTTCTTTTTCTTCAGGAGTGTAGTCCTTGGGATCCTTAGGGTATATCCTAGCAGCCCTAGTAACAACATCATTCTCTATTAGCTCTTCCTCAACAAACATAGGAATTCTTGGTCCATTCTTCAGCACATCAAGATATTCAACATTAACCACTTGAAGAAACAGGAGCATCTTCTTCTTCCACATAGGATAGTGCTCCTTGCTGAACATTGGGATTTTGACAGTACCAACTTTCTGTGTAGTAGACATCTTTTGAGATTTTTAGGAATAAGATAAAAAATCAGAGTTTAAAAGAAAAATCTCAAAACAATTGGATCTTTGATTTGTATATCAATCAAAAGGCTCTGATACCAATTGTTAGGTCCTGATAAGTTTGTAGAAGGGGGGTTGAATACAAACTATACCGTTTTATCGAAATTTGTTCGTTTAAGATTAAACAATTTAGAACAAATTATTGCGGAATAAAAACTGAAACAATATTCAAGTTAAATAGAAACTCTATTAAACTTGAGGGGTGTTACAATTTTGATCACTGATTATAAAGAACTTAATAAAACAAATCTAGAATAAATTCGACATGAATTTATCTATTTTGTAATAAAAAGGATCGAATACTAAAAAGTAGTTCGATATAAAATCTAAGGATTATGATCCGCTAGAAAGTCAAAGCAGTACAAGAGAATCAGTCCTTATGAATTTAATGTTAAGAACCAAACAAGAATTAATTCACTTGAAGAAATGAATGCTCGGACAGTTTGCAATTGAAGAAGACAGAGAAAATGAAATGTTTTTGAGCTGCTCTATCTTTTCTTCTTTTGTTGTTGTGAAGTAATAATTGATGTCATGTCTTCTGTCTTGAATATAAACTCAAATGCTTTTCTTTTAATCCATCCCACGTGCAAGTGAAATCAACAGAATGGATTAAGCCTTGGAAGACTTACAGAAAAACAATCCAATTTGCCTTGGAAGACTTTCGGGAAGACAATCTTTGTGAAGGGAAGACAACTGGGAAATTCATATTTATTCTAATTTAAATAATTAACTAAATAAATTATGTATTAAATTAATTCTTTACAGAATTAATTTAATAAATAATATACTTGATAGTATTAATTATTTATAAGAGAATAAATAGAATTAGTTGACTTCTCAATTAATTTCTTTTTATTCTAATTTAAATAATTAACTAAATAAATTATGTATTAAATTAATTCTTTACAGAATTAATCTAATAAATAATTTACTCAATAGTATTAATTATTTATAAGAGAATAAATAGAATTAATTGACTTCTCAATAAATTCCAGAATCACTTAAAACTTAGATAAATAACAAACACAATAGTACGTTGACACTCAATGCACTGTCTGGTTCATGAGTGACTAACGACAATGTCTGTTCTTTATCTATTTGACTTTAAGCAGTGATTCACTTCCTTCTCATTCAAGAACTCCGTAATCAGTATCTTTTTCTGTCACCACTTGAAATCTCTGTCAATTTAATAAATCCACTGAGCTTGAATACTTCATTGAGGCTTGATCAATAAATTGAGCTTCTTTCAATGTAGAATCACTTCAAGTCTGTAGATGACTTTAATCTTCATTCTTTGACAAATATAATCTTCTGAGATTCCTGTGACAATTGATTTTTATTATTTACTTATTACATCTTAATTAAAGTTGAGTAGAATCCTCGGTGTTTACAAATAGGCCTAGACATTTGCCTTTCAGGATCCAACTGAGATGATTTTATTTCGAAAATTATCTGTGTTACAAAAGTATCACATCTGCTCAGTTCCTGATTTGGAGTGAGAGTGCTCTTTGAAAGAAGCTGATACAAACTATTTTTATCTCACTCGCTTGTCTTAAAATGAACTGCTACACTTGGTTATATAACCCAAGTTTACAATGCTATTTTTGGCTACTCTAAATTAATCTAAAGGTAACCTCCAGTAGCTTGCTTTTCATCCCTTTTATCCAATGGTCCTTGGAGATCTTGTCTTTTGTCTTCGTGCTTATTATGATCCCACTCAAGAACCTAATTGGAAATTGGAATGTTTCCTCATTCCCAGTGTCCATTTTGATGGCTTCCAATGCAAAGTACACTTCTACATCTCCTTTTGATCTGTCAGAAAACTGTCACTATCACTTTGTCAACTATTCAGAAAAGTGATAATGATTCGTTGATAGCGGGGAGATGTGTTTCGTTGATAGCTTTATTCTTCATTCCGTTGATGGTATATTCTTTATTCCGTTGATGGAGTAATCTTCATTCCGTTGATAGAGTAATCTTCATTCCGTTGACATGTCTTCACTTAGGCAAAATTACAAGGCACAATATATTTACACTTAACCAACCTATTTTGCCTATCTAATACTTAGTCAACATGACTTAGAGAACCTATCTAATACCTACAACAAAATGCATATCAAACTGTGAAGTATTGTACAGTGCAATTGCTACATTACTCATTTCGTTGATGAGACTCATTTCGTTGATGAGCTACATGTCAACGAAAGCTGCAAAACATACCATTCCGTTGACAGTTACAAAATAGACTTAATACAAAATCTACTAAGTGTTTTATAATTATCATCAAGAACAACATATTCCTAACAGATGAAGCATAAGAAGAACATCTATTGTTTAGATGGTGAAGCAACAACGATGAAGACCGAGAAAAAGGTGAAATTCTCGGAATCGGTTGAGGTATTACGGAATTCGAGCCGTGGGAGGATTTATTGGGGTCCGCCCCGAATTCCTAAATAAGTTAAGAATCCTATTATGAGCAGTATTCTAATTTGTGATAATTGAGGAAAGTCTTATTCTGGTAGAGATAAGAATGGTGGAAGATTTCTATTCAAGATAAGAAAAGATGGTAATTGTCACAAATAGAATTGAGATATATTAGTATTAGAATATTTGTGGTGCCTATAAATATAGATATTTGTATGAGTTTTGAAGTATTGAAAAAGTTAGAGAGTTGTGTGAGATACACAAGAGAAAGCTTTTGTAATCAAGGTGAGGTGATTGTATTTAAGAGTGTTGAGTGAGGGAGCGACTCTAATCTTGTAATACATTCATAGTGGATTTGTGGTTTTACCCTCCCTTGAGGGGTTTCCACGTTAAATTGTTGTGTTCTTTACTTTCGTGCTTGTTATTGTGTTTGATTAACGTTGATCTATAGTGGAAGCGATCCTAACAAACCTCACAGATGATTCAGGTAACTCTAGGAGATTACTTATTAGGAGGCATACATGGACACATAAGGAACATCCAACATGGAGGGGAAACTTAATTACAAGCCGTAGGGGCGGATCGAGCGAGAATTTGTTCTTGGGGTACTATATACTTAAGTAAATTATGTTATGAGTTATAGAGTCGAATATAATAATCTCAAAAAAATTCTTTATTTTTAGTGTATATTTATACATTTTTGATGTTTCAATGCTAAAAATTTAGTATTATAATCATTTAATCTTCAACTTATAATTATATAACAATGTATTAAATAGAAAATAATTCAAATTAGGATATAATAACTAATATTATAGAGATATCTAACTTTTTTTGGTGGGAGCACTTTTTAAAATATATACAATTATATCATAATTTTTTAACAAAAAAATCTCTAATTTTTTTCTTTGAAAACACGTATCTACATAGGTCCCTAAATGAATCCGCCCTTGACAAGGTGCTGAGTCTGAGGTAGAGAGATGTAAACAATCTTTCTATGCTTTTAAGTTAAAGAATTGTGTTAACTGAATTGTATTTAACATTTCTTCAAACCATCTTTGTTCAAAGTTGCAAACCATCTTTCTGGTATTTACTAAGATATTTCTACTCGAAAAAACTGCAGTTGTGTTTTTAGAAACCCTCTTCATATCTTGTTCGGTAGTTCCTAACATGCGAAATTAAGGTCTAAAACATCTAAGCCTCTCATGCCCTGATGTGTTGTTTAATTTACCGTTAATTAGTTTGTTTATGAGGTGGTTCACTTCTTGGATTAACAAACACGAGAATAAATATTTTAACTAACTACTATTTCCTGAGTATGTAGTCTTGGAGTAATCATCAACCTTAACATAATGCCGTATTATAACCAATTAAGACACCTCCAGGTTCCAGAAGCCAGGATTACAATCAGTTTAACATAGCTAAAGGTCTAACTGAAAACATCATTAAGCTTAATTCTGATCCGACAGTAGTTGCATGCTTCCATTCTATCGTCTTTCAACTTTCCCAACAGACTACAAAAGGAACAGAACAGCTTGTTAACTGTGTTATAGGTCAAAGAAGTCAATTCTTCTATTTTAGTTCATATATTCTGTTTTTCTTATTTTCTGTTTTTTAAGTCAATAACTTTGTAGGGAAAGTTAGTTGAGGAATTTGTGGACTATAACAACTCAAATGCAATTGTAATTGGAATTCATTGAGTTTGTTTCAATAAAGAAAATACACTTTCTGAAGTCTCTCATCTCCTTTATCTTTATCTCTATCAATCTCTTGTAATTCTCTATCTTAAATCTCTATATTCATAGTGTTGCAGATTAATAAAGATGAAATACAGATCATCTTTATCAGTGGTATCAAAGCAGTCGTCCTAGGGTATATACATCAATCTGGCACCGAAAACACGTCGTGTGACCGCCATGGATGATCATATTCGTAGTTTAGAGAAGAAAATTGTAGAGCAAAATAAGAGGCTTGATGAGCACAACAAGTAATTCACGGAATTGATGGCGCTTATGCATGAATTGAAGATTTCTGCTCCACCTGGTTCAGGTAATTCGAACGAATCTCCTCGCAATAATCATCTTGTGCAAGTAGTAGCTCAATCGAGAACCCTAGGGTGTACGCCAAAACTTGATTTCCCCAAATTTGATGGTCAGGGAACTAAAGTCTGGATCAAGAAATGTTGTAAATACTTTAATCTGTGTAAAATTCCAGAGGATCAAAAAGTGGATTTAGCCTCGTTGAATATGACAGATAAGGCTGAAAATTGGGTCCTTAACTATTTGGAAAATCGTAAGAATGTTGATTGGAATATTTTTATGATCGATTTGAGTGCTCGTTTTAGAGATGATAATGGAGCGGATGTAGTGGAACAATTTAATAAATTGCAGCAATTTGATTCTCTCGAAAAGTATATTGATGAATTTGAGGATCTTAGGGCTTTGATGTTGCATAATACTCCTGATTTACCGGATTCATATGTGTTGGACAGCTTTATGGCCTGCTGTTAAACCTTTTGTTAAAGCATTTAAACCTACTAGTATTGCTCAGGCTATTGAGTTTTCAAGGCTACATGAAGAAACGTTGAGAGTGACTGGGGTGAAGTCTGTTGTGTGGTCTACAAAACCCGGACCTGCTTTAGCAAACATTAAGCCTCCACTGTTGCCCACACCAACAGTCAAACTTTTAGAGATAGCTAGAGGTGCTAAAAAAACCTGTCAAAACCTTTAGACATGTTCCTGCAGAGGTGAGAGCAGAAAAAATGGCTAAGGGATTGTGCTAATACTGTGACAAACCATATGACAGAAGCCATAAATATCAATTTAAAGAGGCACAATTATTCACTGTGGAAATTCCAGAGGAGTCACTAGAGATTCCAGTGGATACAACTTTGTGTGATTTGGATTTAGAGGCAGATTGTGATTTTTCTGAACCACGAATTTCAGTTAATGCTTTGACTGGTAATCATGGTTTTCATACAATGAGGGTTAAAGATAAATGTAAGGGGGCAATATTACATATTCTCATTGATTCAGGGAGTACTCACAATTTTTTGGATGTGAATATAGCTAAGAAATTAGGGTGTCAATTGGAGAATATACCGCCTCAAGCTGTCACTGTTGTAGATGGTAATCACTTGGCTTGTCAATCTACGTGTCAAGGATTTAGTTGGGTTTTTCAGAATCAGAGTTTCACTACAGATGCTTTACTTATTCCCTTAGGCAGTTGTGACATGGTGCTTGGTATCCAATGATTAAAAACCTTAGGTTCTATTAAATGGGATTTCAGTAAATTGGAAATGGTATTCACCATAAAGGGCCATGAAGTAATTTTGATTAGTATTCCTCAACAGAAACTTAAAGTGATGGACAAAGCACCTACTGCGAAAATCCTTAAAAATGCAACTCAGTTATGTTTTTTTACAGCTTTCAGAGATTGTTCCTTATGATGCAGCATATTCAGTGGTCCAGTCAAATCACATTGTACTCAATAGAGTTCAAGTGGCAGATTTACCAGAAATTCAAGTTTTAAAACAAAAGTATAGTGAGGTATTTGCAGAACCAACAGATTTGCCTCCACTAAGGGGAGTCTTTGATCATCCTATACCTTTAGTACCAGGTGCATGTCCTATCAATATTAGGCCATACAGGTACCCTATTAAGCAAAGAGATATTATAGAACAACTTATTCAAGAAATGCTGGATAGAGGTATAATACATAACAGTTCAAGCCCGTTTGCGTCACCTGTGGTTTTAGTGGGGAAAATGATGGTTCTTGGAGGTTGTGTGTGGATTATAGGGAATTGAATAACAGGACAGTTAAAAATAAATTTCCTATACCAGTCATTGAGGAGCTGATAGATTCACTGTCGGGTGTTATGGTGTTTAGTAAGTTGGATTTGAGGACTGGATATCATCAAATGAGGGTCAAATCTGAAGATGTGTACAAGACAGCTTTTAAAACTCATACAGGGCATTTTGAGTTTCTTGTTATGCCATTTGGACTTACAAATGCACCAGCTTCATTTCAGGAATGGATGAATCATGTTTTAAACCTTTTTTGAGGAAGTGTGTTTTGGTCTTCTTTGATGACATATTGGTTTATAGTAAATCATTGTAAGAGCACTACAAGCATTTGGAGTTAGTTTTTGATCTAATGCAATCCAACAAGATGTTTGCCAAAGGTAGCAAGTGTGCATTTGCTTTGGATAAAATAGAGTATCTTAGTCACTTTATTTCCAAGAATGGTGTTGAAACTGATCCAAGCAAGATTTCTGTTATTGAAAGCTGGCAAGTCCCTGCTACTGTAAAGGAGGTAAGAAGTTTCTCAGGCTTATCAGGTTACTATAGAAAATTTGTGAAGAATTATGCACTCATTAGTAAGCCATTGACTGATTTGCTTAAGAAGGGTGGGTTTAATTGGAATGAGGATACTCAAGTAGCTTTTAAGTAATTAAAGAAAGCTTTGGTTTCTGCTCCAGTCACTACACCATAGATTGCATATTGCAACAACACAAATATATTGCCTTAAGGCCTATATTTGTTGCATTAGACTTAATTGCAACGAATGTCCAAAATTTCACCGTTGCATCCGCCCCTGTTGCAATAGAGCCATTTAGCAACGATTTCAGCTCCTTATAGCAACGTTAAAAATCATTGCAATACAGGCATGTAGCAACGTTTTATGGTCTTCAGCAACATTTAAAAATCATTGCAGTAGCAAATGGTTGGGAAACAAGTCACTTTAAGGCAACAAATATTAGTCCAATTGTAATGAATTTATTAGACAAATTGCAACAGTTTAAGCCCTTATTACAATAATTTTATAGCAGTTTTAACATTATTTGCAACATCTTTTTGGCACAATTGCAACAATATTTAAAAATAAAATTGCGTGGTTCCATTTGAATATTAAACTAGCCAGGCATAAAAGCCACAAATCCAAGCAACACCAAACATCAATGTCATTTCATACAGAGCACTAATTACCAACAGTTCGAAAGCAGCACCATGGCTACTACTACGGCGACATCGACGTAGAAACTATCCAAAAGGTAAGTCTAAGAAAAATGACAAAGTCTTGTATGTGCGCATACACTTAATTACTTAGCAAAACATGCTAAGTCGCATACACCTACTTCGACAAAAGGATAAATCAGTTAGCCAACTATTACATATAATTTAAACATAAGGTTATCATGTGGCAGCTTCATCTCCATCTGCAGCAGCCTCAACATCGTCTGAATCCACCAGATCTTCTCTATTCTCCTCATCTTCGTCGTCCTCATCACCATCTGTATTTTGGAAATGAAACCCAAGTCATTAGTGCAAATTCACAAACCTATTTTCTACACAAAGAAACAAAACAGAAAATACATATAAAATTTAAAAACAGAGCTTATAGTATAACCTATTGACAATAATTAAATATTATCAAACATTTAATTTCAGTAAACGCAACTCCAATCAAAAATAGATTCTCACCAAAGCAATGGCTGTTGGTTTAAAATTGTAGATCGAGACAGCCTCTCATAATTGTACTTCTCATTTGCAGCATGCTAAAGAGAAAGAAGTATACCAAGATCATAAAAGTTATAATTGCTACTCAGAGTAAAAAGGACCCCAGGTTGAAATAAACCCGGGTTGAACACTCCACAATAGGTCAGTACTTAAAAAATTGCAGCATGACACAGGTAACAACAGAAGAATGACTCACAACTTGTAGACAATTCTGATTTATAATGAAAGTCGCTCTTGTAGGCTAAATGCATATACAGGCCCCTAAATTTTGCCCCAAATACCTATTATGCCCCTGAGTCCCTGGATTTTGCAATTTACCTATCATATTCGTATACTCTGTCATTCCATTGTATATAGAGCCTTTTGATATTAAAATAGATGTTTTTATTACTGTAATTATTTAAACACAAAGTGATACATGATTATTTTCATAGCACCGAGAAAAGAACATACTTTAAATTCCATATATATTATAATTGTAACCTTACATATATTTAGAGAGAATATATTTAACTTATAAGTTATAACATATGAAATAATTATATATCAATGTAATATCGAATCTAATACCTGTATTTCTATTTTATACTTCATGTTGTCAGTGTATTATCAAAATTTAAAAAATTTAAAAAGATTGTTATAAACCATATATCTAACTTTTAGTGGTTAGCAACGAAAATGATGTTACAATATCAACTTTTAGTGATCAAACGATAACTCGTCATACCTGGTCAACCTCACAGTTCCATCTTCGCACCCTGTTTCCAGCCAACATGCATTTGGAAAGAATCCTCGTTCTTTACCTGACGGAATTCTTGTATTCTCAGAGATGAAACACAAGGAGTGCATCTCTTTGCCGTGAAATTGAAGATGTAGGTTCTGAGGATATATTTTTCTTTCACAGTCTGGTACCCAATGTCTATGGATATAGATGATCTCATCCTATGAGTCAAACAATTAGAATTGGGAAAACTAAATAATATTAGTGGACCACTAGTACTTCCTTCCAACAAACAAAACTGTGAGAAATATAAGATCAATCAAATTCTATTTGGAAGAAAAACAAAACAGCAGAGCATAGGATAGACCTTGACGTATGCAAAACAGCCCCTCAACTCTGGCACATCGCCAAGAAAATATGAATTAGGGCGTCGCCATCCACCACATGGAATTTGGACAACCTGTTACAAAGTGAATTTTTTTTAAGAAATATATATATATATAATTCGGTTACAGGATAGTGGCGATTAAATACCTTCGCCTCGGTGATCAAATTCCAGATAATAAATTCAGCTTATGCAAAACCTACAGCATAGTTTCCACTTCCTAAATCATTGTGTAACATCGAACTGTAAGAAACTGCTTGCACCATACTTAATTCTTTCACTTGTTTCATCCCTGTGAATTGCAACTTTTCATGGTCCCTGTCATATTCCAAATAGCAGATGCAACCATCTCCTCCGGTCTGAATAACAATGCTATAATTTAAAACACTCTATACAAATGCATCTCACTATGTACAATAAAATCATTTCACGTGACTGCAAATGATACATTTTACTACTTGCAAGTGGCATTCATCATAATGAACTGTTAGGAGTATTTACAAAATAAGTTACCAAAAGTGCAAGAGAGGCAACAAATGCCAGAAATACAGTTGAGAAGCAATATATAAGATTCAGATTGGAGGGCATACCGAGCATATATTGACTTCACCAGAACTCGAATTTGTTATTAAAACTCTTTAGACACCTGATATCCCATGAGCTCCTTTGAAATAATTTGATGGAGATATTTTGGATTCTGAAACAGTAGATGTACCCAGTAATAGCTCCTTTACCAAGGGGAATAATACCAGATTACCACGTAGATCCCCACACACTAGCACCTAGAAGAAAAGTAAAAGAATCAAACAAGGGAACTACTAAAGCATACAATACCTGAGTACCTTCACAGCTTCAACTGAAATCTAATCTTAGTGGTGCATTTAATTCTTATATCAGGGTTAGCATCAGCAAATTAGAAATACATGCCAAGCAACTCGCAGTCCAGTCTAATTTTGTAGTTACTCTATTGGTGACCCCCACACCGTAACTTGCTAGAGGATTCCACGAAAAAGGAATAGTAGTGGGAAACTCTATAAGCTAGGATGGCTCAATAAATCTATTCCGCAACCATATATGCTCTGCTATAGTGCTACTATTTCAAACATCAACTCAATAGCTTAAGTCATCAACTAGTTCACCTTTGACACAATCCTCATCCAATAATCTTACATTCAACTATCAACACCTAAACGGATTTAGCGAAATATAAAAGGTGAAAAACAAAATATACCTCTTCTTCAAGTGAGGCATCTAAGCACATTATCCTTTTAGTGAAACTTGAAACAAATTCAGCTACTAAAAACACATCAGAATTAAGATATTTAGAACAATACAGTACCTCAGTATACTTGCAGTACCTCAGTATACTTGAGAGCCTTCTTCAACCTTTCTTTATTTTCTACGGGAATTAAGCATGAATTGAATGCCCCTGGTAGTGAAAAGCTTGTAATCTGCAAAACACACCTTTATTCAGCAGATAAACCAAAACTACAAAAATTGCCTGTCACAAGTACTTTTCCATTACATTGTCAAAATCTATTTCACCTCATCAAATTTGATCAAAGCCATTGTCATTCACTAATATTGTAAACATAATATGTTAATTTTAGGGAATAATAGACAAACAAATGAAACACCGGTCTCAACACTCATTCATTATTTGATGTCACACAAAAACATACGTGTATTCATAATATCCACATGCGAATATGAAATACAATGATTAAATTATATTGACAGATTTATGCAACATTGTGACTATGACACTAAGATGACATGAACGAAAAACGCATAAAAAGAAATAAAGCTATTAAAATCATAACTACCTGCACTCTCTACACAAACCTCATCACATTTGATTGTTTCTTCCACCATAGGTCAGACACATGTGGACACTCTTCTTCATTTTATTCCATTCACAATAATCAAATCCCACAATTTAAATACTATTTTAGAATGTAAACACGATTAGTACTAAAATGAAAGTATACCCATTGTTGAATTGTAACAGCAGTAGCTCTCCAAACATAACTCAAACTACAATCAAAATACAAACACATTAGTACAAAATTAACAATGAAATACAAACACATTAGTAAAAAATTAACAATGAAATACAAACACAAATTAACAGCGAAATACAAACACAAATTAACAGAAAAGTTATACTTTAAAACCCCTAATTAACATAATTAATTGGAATCCCTAATTGTAAAAATCTACTTAAACAAAATCTCAATGTAAAATCCTATTTAACAAAGATGAACGGAAAAATAACCCTATAAAGAAATTTAAAAACAAGCACAAATCAACAAATAAACCCTAATTGATACATCCAAAATTCATCTAAAAGAAGATTTTAAAATCGATTTGGGGGAAAAAAGATACCTCTTTCGAGCTTGAATCTTCGACCTTTTGAATCTTCGAGGTTGAGTTGATTTTGAGTTCTCTCTATTGCCTTCTCTCTCTCTCGCTCGCTCGCCTTTTCTCTGATGTTGTATGTTCGGTTGTGTTTGTTTTTTATTTAGTCAATTGATTTAGTCAAGTGCCTGTTTTAGAAAGCCCGGGCAAAAGAAATTGGCTAAGCCCGCTTATATTTTAGCAAGCCCGCCAAACTTGTTCTAAAAATTTTGAACGTAATGGCAACGTTTATCTATATTCGTTGCAACATAATTCAAATTTTACATAAATTAAATCTGATTGTAACAATTTTAAGAAATGTTGCAATATTTCTAAACTTGTCACTAAATAGCAACGATTTTTAAACAATTTTTTCAATGCGTGTTGCAATAGCCAATCTATGGTGTAGTGAGTGTTAGCAGTTCCGGATTTCTCTAAGACGTTTATAATAGAAACAGATGCTTCTAAAAGAGGTGTTAGAGCAGTACTTATGCAAGATAACCATCCTATCTCTTTTATTAGTAGATCTTTAGGACCAAGGTGGCAAAATCTCTCAGTTTATGAGAAGGAACTATTGGCTATAGTCTTTCCTGTTCAGAAATGGGAGCAATATGTTTCTGGGAATCATTTTATCATTAGAACCGATCAAAAGAGCTTGAAATGGTTGTTACAACAGAAAATTTCTACTCCTTTTCAACAATTTTGGTTATCAAAACTCATGGGATATGATTATGAAATCAACTACAAGAGTGGTGTTGAAAATGTTGTGGCAGATGCTTTGTCTAGAAGAGAGGGTGCTGACATATTGTGTTTGGCTTTATCTGTGGTGTCATGTGATCTTTCTCAGAAAATAAGAGATAGTTATAAGTTGGATTCTATTTTGGAAGCTAAGATTCAACAGTTGGAAAATAACTTGTCTGTTCCAGGGTATCAACTGCAGAATGGCTTATTGAGGAGAAATAATAGAATTGTGGTTGGACCTAATGGGGATTTGAAGTTGCAAGTGATTAGGTGGTATCACTCTTCTCCTGAGGCAGGTCATGTAGGTAGGGACTTAACTGTGAAAAGAATCAAACAAGTGTTTTACTGGAAGGGGTTGACTAAGCAAGTCAGGCAGTTTGTAAGCCTATGTCAGGTATGCCAAGCTTCTAAGTCTGAAACTGTTGCTCATCCAGGATTGTTGCAACCTTTACCTATACCTCAAGAGGTATGTATTGATGTTTCTATGGATTTCATTGCTGGTCTTCTGAAATCTGATGGCAAATATGTTATCTTTGTGGTAGTGGATATGCTTAGTAAATGTGCGCATTTTATGGCACTTTCTCACCCTTATACTGCGGTTACTGTGGCACAAACCTACTTATATAACGTTTTCAAATTGCATGGGTGGCCCAGGAGTATAGTATCAGATAGAGATTATGTTTTCCTTAGCCAATTTTGGATGGCTCTGTTTAGTTTGTATGACACTTAGTTTTTGATCTCTTCAGCCTATCATCTAGAGACTAATGGACAAACGGAGGTAGTTAACAGGTGTTTGGAGTCTTATTTGAGGTGTATGTGCAACAATAATCCTCAGAGTTGGAGGAAGTGGCTTCCTTTGGCAGAGTGGTGGTTTAATACCCATTACCACACTGCTACTCGGCTTACTCCTTATGAGGTGGTTTACAATCAGCCTCCACCTTTACACTTACCTTACTTGGCTGGAGAATCTATGCATAAGGAGTTGGATAGAGACTTACAAAGGAGGGAAATGATGATTGGTGAACTAAAACAACATTTACAGAGAGCTCAAGAAAGGATGAAGTTTTATGCTGACAAACACAAGAGTGAAAGAGTGTTTAGTGTAGGGGATTGGGTCTGGTTGAAGTTGGTTGCTTACAAGCAGGGTTCTGTGCAACTAAGAAACAATGCTAAACTTAGTCCTAAGTATTATGGTCCATTTCAGATTACCAACAAAATAGGACAGGTGGCTTACAAATTGAGGCTTCCAGTTTCTGCTAAGATTCATGATGTATTCCATGTGTCTCAGCTCAAACAATTCAAGGGTACACTTCCAGTAATTACTGATATTTCCATATGGTTGTCTTCTACTTCTGACAAGCTTCCAAGTTTGGTTTTGGATAAGAGGATTAGGCCTTTTCAGAATACTGCTAAAGTGGAGTATTTGGTACAGTGGGCTGGACATGATGCGGCTCATGCTACTTGGGAAGATGCACAACGTTTCTGTAATCAATTTCCAGATTTTTCTCTTCCTTGAAGTATCGACTTGAGGACAAGTCTCTTAAGGGGGAATGCTATGTTATAGGTCAAAGAAGTCAATTCTTCTATTTTAGTTCATATATTCTGTTTTTCTTATTTTCTGTTTTTTAAGTCAGTAACTTTGCACTACACCATAGATTGCCTATCGCAACATCGTCCACCTAGATGTTGCCAGATTATGTTACCCTAGCTATGCTGTCTTTGGCTACTATAACATTGTGTTTTTGGTGTTAGCTTAGCCACAAAAGTGATGTTACCTTAGCAAAATAGTGTTAAACATCGTAACATACATGTTATATGTTGCCTTAGACTTTTAAAAAATAAAGATATTAGAATTTTATGATGAAATAAGAATTTCATAAGAATTTTAGGACAATGTACAAATTTATAAATAAGATATAGGATGAAATATGAATTTTATAAATAATAAAATTTTAAAATAATAAATCTTAAAATATAAATTTACAATTTTATAAAATAATAAAAAAACATGAAAATTTTATACATTTTTTAAAAGTAAAATTTTATTATAAATGAACTATTATTTAAAATATATTTTTTTGAAACAGTTATTTAAAATATTAATTAAAAAATATATATTTATTATAATAATTTGTAACATAAATTTTGAAAATTAAAAAAAAATAGACCTAAATGTTTTGAGCAGCACGGAGATCCATGAAATGCAATGAGCGGCAATTATTTCACTAAAACTCCCCCCAATTTTTCGCTAACTCCCTATCTTTTCTCTCTCAGTGCACTTCTCTCTCTCATATTTCACGCTGTCGCTCCCTCCCACTTTCACTCTCTCGCTTTAGCTCTCAAATTAGGGCTTGTAAGGGGTTCAATTTCTTTGATTTCAAATTATATCTCAATTGATTTGAGGGGTTGAGGCTTTGGTTATTCGTCGAGGCTTTGGTTCTTCAAATTAGGGCTTGGGTTAAATTAGGGCTTTAATTTTTCAGTTCAATTACTTAATATATCTTGACATAAACTTCATCTAATCAACTCTAGATCTTTGATTTCAGGCATTCTTCGGCTGGGCTTTGCATTTCAAGGCTTTGATTTAAGGTCTCTCTCTCCAGTTTCAGTTTTTGGGCTTTGTTTTTAGGCTTTGGTTTTGTATTTTTTACTTTCGCCTTTTACTTTTAAATTTTATTGGATTTATGATTTGGATTTTATTATTGTTTTTGGTTTTTTATTTTTAATTTTTATGTGGATTTTTGTGTGAGATTGCACTCTGTTTTCCACCATATTAGTTGTTAAAAATTAGTTTGGCTCTAGCTCTTTGTAGTTAAACTTCTACATTTTGGTTGATTTTCAGTTTTATGTGATATTGTTATGTGGCTTTATGTATATATTTGTTGATGTTTTCATGATGGCGTTATCAGATCACCAAACTAATTTGAGGCTAACAAAGATAACACAGTCTATACATACTTCTTTTGTATCTGTTTATGCTCCTTTAGGAATTCTGTGTTGTTTGGACAAGTTTACGGATGTTTGTAGAATACCTATTGGCTTGTTCTGGAAAGTTTTATATCGGACAATCAGACTTAGCTGTTTAGTTCACTGCTACATGGAGGTTTTTGACTGTGCGAGTCCCTCATTTGACAGAAAAAACCCATAGCAAACTCGAAAGGCTTTTAATAATTTGTAAACTATAATGGAAAATTTGCATCTTGAGGATGATCACTTAGAATGAAACTATAATGTAAGCACAAGTAACTAAGCTGAACTTCCAATGTGCATGTATATAACTGTTATTTAGGTGTACATCATCATCAAGGATCAAACTGTGTTGGATGCAGTATTTGTTGGGCTCAAAGTAAAGGGACATATGTACAAAGCTTGGATATGCTGGCTGATGAATCCCATTCCGTTATTGAATATAAAGTACAATCAGCATGTTAGTGATGATACACCAGGTTTGGTGTTTCTAGCTCAAAGTAGGGTTGTTCAAATTGTGCAGCAAAAGAAGAGCATACTTGTGCTCTAGTAATTCTATAGATGTTGGTCCTCGTGTATTGCAAAAGGGGGGGGGATGAATGCAATACTGATAAAATTCAATCTCAATTTCAACAACCAAAACTAAGATTTAATGTTATCAATAATATGTATGCATTCACAAACAGTATAATTGAGAAGACAGGATTCACAAAATAAATGTTTTATTTATTTTGCAAAGTGTTGCTACAACCTCAAGAAAGAATTCTTGAGCTTTGGTTTTTCTTCAAGACACTTGCTTGTCTTCGTTACATCCCTAGAATGAATTAATAGTCTAAGTATAAAACTAATCCTATCACTGTCAACACGGGTCTGTGAAGCTGCTGTCATTATCAAGTGGCAGCTTCTTACAAAGTGTCTACCCATGTGACTTTCCTAAATTGCTAACAATGTCAGATATACATTACAAAGAAAGCAACCTAGATTCATTCTATTTCTAGCTAAAACAATTCAGCAAATAGAGACTTGACCTTGCTCTTGAATTGATTCGCTTTTGTTTGCAGTGCTTGAAGCTTCTATCGTAGTCTTGCAGACTTGGTGCAGCTTAGGGATACTGCAACACGCCTGTTTCTTGAACATTGAAACTGTCACAGGATTTGACTGAGAAAGATACCTAGAACAAGGATCTTTCTTGAGACAGTTACTTTTGCCGCAAAGCTTGCTGTCACAGGAATGTGCTTTTGGTGACAGTAGGAGTTCCCCGCATAGTGTGCTGTCGAGGTTTCCAAACTTGTTGTCGAGGGCTAAAGTTGTTGTCGCGTAGTCTTCCGCCAATGTTGATGTCAGAGTGAATATGCTGTCTTGACTTGCAACATTCTGTCTTCTTGTAATCTTACTGTCAATGCTTATGACAGTAACCTTTATTCATGCTGTCATTTAATATGCATTCTTTGAGGCTTGAACACAGAAAGTGAACTTCTTCCAAATTACACAATTAAAATAACATTGCATACTGATTACAAGAACATACTTTGGCTGTGACAGTATGTTCTACTTAATTAAAAAATTAAGTATATACAAAGTTAAGTTGTTCCTATGCTATCACCCATAAATCCCAACAATCTCCCCCAATTTGTTTTTATGGACAATAACAACAAATTTACAATATATGCTGACAACTTAACTAACAAGATTAGAATGGATTTAGAATGTTTACTTAGCTTGAGATTTCCTCTTCTGTCTTGTTACTTCCTCTCTTCTGAGAGCTTCTACCAAGCTGCCTCTTAGACCTTCTACAAGAGAGATTTCAGCAGGTGTGACTGCAGCATCTTCTATTTCTTCAATGATCTTCTTGATAGTAGGAGAAATAAGAGAACTAGCATCCCTGATATTCAACCATTGCTCTTGATCAAATGGATAGCTTCTGAAGTGGAGTTCTTCATGAATGAGCTTGAATCTACTTCCACGATAAGCATTGAGAGACATCCTCCTTTGCTTGTCCAGCTTTGAATTTTCTCCTTTTCTCCTTTCCAATAATTCCTCTATCTTGTCAGAACAGATCTGCTCCAGGGGATGAATTGATCCAGCAACCATATACTGTAAATCCTTCAGAATAGTTGTTTTTAGCTTGTGCAAGCTGCAAACATAGATTTCTTCTTTTAGATGCTTGATTCTTAAGGGATTTTCCAGCATACATGTTTGATAATTTGGAGCTTCACTTTCTGCCTTGTTGGCAGTCTTGCATCTTTCCAGGAGTTCAGCTTCCTTCTTATCAAGTTCTGACTGATATTGAGCGTATTGAGAAGAGTCAGGTCTTTTCCTTGGCTTGGGTTGCCCTTCCTCTGTGGGTTGGGTTTTCCTTTCTTCTGTGGGTGAATCATCAAACTCATAGTACCAGTGATATGGTATAGGAGAAGCTGGTAAATCAGTTGAAATATCAGCATCATCAAAATCTGCAAAGTTGTAGCCAAATTTCTGATAGAATTCAGCATCCCTATCAGCTTGATATTTCAGAATATGTTCCATAACAGACTCTGGAACATTATCATAGCTCTCCAGCAACTCTACCATTCTTTCCAGGTAGAAGAAGTCAATTCTTCTTTTATCTAAGGTTGATATCCTACCACTGGTTGATGTGGATACCAGATTGAAATCCTTATCAACCTTGGTAGATCTTGATTCTTCCCACCACAGAATGTACTCAGTGACCTCTTGATTTGCATCCATCTTGACCTCAACACTCTTGATTTCTCTAGATTGCATCTGTTGTATCTTAAGACTGTTGGGAGGTATTGATTGAATTGGCTTCTTAAGATTCCTGCCAAATCTAGTGGCCTTTTCCTTTCCTGAGTACTTGTGCTTTCCTTCAGGTTTCTGTCTAGAAAACCATGCTCTTACTTTGGCTTTCAGTCTTATGGGCTTGACAGTAGCTTTGGTTTCATCCTTGACAGAACCTTTCTTGACAGTACCTTTGTCGACAGTATCTTTCATGACAGCATCTTCTATGACAGTATCCTTGTCGACAGTACCTTTGGTGACAACATCTTTTTCTGCATTTATGCAATCAATAGCACATCTAAGAATGCTTGCCTCCAAAGCTTCCAGTATTCTTGGCTCCTCTTCATCTGTTGCACCAGCATCTTTCTTTTCTTGACTAGGAGTTTCTTCATTGCCTTCATTCTGAGATTGAATACCAGTATTCCCAGAATTACTTCCACCAGCATTTCCAGCATTTCCAGAAGCTTCACCACCTCCAACCTCATCATCATCATCATCATCATCATCATCATCATCCTGAGGAGGTATGTCATAGAGACAGCTTCCACCTTGATCATTTCTTTTAGCATTGGCTCTAGAGATTAGTTCCTTCACTCTAGCTCCCAGTGCCTTGTCTCTCAACACCAGCATTTTGTAGATCTCTTGAACAGCATAAACTCTTCCTGGATTGGCATTTGAACTGAGTATTCCATCTAACACTTTCAGAATTGACTTGGTTTCCATTCTGGATGGGCTAACCAAATTCATGAAGCTGTTCCTTCTTGTGCCATCCTTGGTTTTAGATCTGTAGAAAACACTTGGTGGATTTATGTAGACTTCAGGTAGCTTTTGTGTGATCAGGTTCTGGATTTGCATATCCAATATTTCATTGAATGGTGTTTGAGTTGCCCTGATCTTTCCCTTCAAAGCACACAACACCTTTGCTGGAAGACTCTGCAATAACAGCATTGTGATGAAATAAGATATGCCAGAAGTGAAATAGATACTTACAGCCCATCTTTTCTCATCATTCACCATTACACTGACACTGGTGATTTGATCCTTTAACAATTTTGTGGTGTTGGTTGGACGGTTGCTTGGAGCATTCATTGCTTCTTCCACCAAACTGCTAAATTCACTGTCATGGTTATGTAATGTGCTCTCCCTGTAATCCACCATTAAAGTATTGACTTCTTCTTGATCATACTCAGTACCATTGGACCAAGTATTTCCTTTATGGATGGATTCAGGCAGTTTCCCTTTACCTTTTCCAACCTTATTCTGTTCCTCCATTTCTCTCCATCTTCTTTGTAGAGCAGATTCTTGAGTTGCTGAAGTTGGCTCTCTAATTGTCACAGGAGGTAGAATTGGATGTCTAGATGCAGGTCTTCTTTGCATTGCATCTTGAGTTGCCTTAGACATCAACACTCTTTCTCCATCCAAGTCAACTTCAACAAGCTCTTCAGCTTTATCCTTTGGTTGTCCACTGCTTGGTTTGACTTGCTCCCCCTTAGATATTGCTTTCCCCTTAGCTCCCCCTGGTCTTCACAGTTACTGGCTCCCCCTGAGTTCCACCTGATTCCTGAATAGATATTGATTCTAATCTTGCTACCTTCTCCCCCTTAGTTGAGTTGGCAGCTACTAGGTCAGTGAGGAACTGGATAGAGAGCTGAGTAGCAGCAAAACCATCAACCACCAGTTGAGAGAGAGAGTCCATCTTGGAGTTCAAAGTAGCACACTGTCCTTCCAGAGCTGCAATCCTGTTACCAAAAGTAGCAGAGGGGCCACCATGCCTTAACCTTCTTGGAGGGGAAGGAAAAGAAAGGGGCTTGGAGGCTATGGGGGTTCTCACACTCTCAGGGTGTTTTTGAGTGATCTCATCACCCCTCACATATTGACTCTCAAGGCCTAATGCCTGAATAGTGCGGGCTCCCTCAAAGTCTCTCTGGACATGCTCAAGTCCCTCTCCTTTTGCCAGCACATTTGGCTGCCTCTCATTTTTATGCTCTGTTGCCCAGTAATACTCTATTGTAGAAGGGGGGTTGAATACAATAGTATAAGATAATCGACTTCTTAATGTATATATCACAAATATAAAAGAAAGATAACAGCTTTATTAAATCTGATATAAAACTGTTACAAACTCTCTCAAGAAATTCTGATGTTCTTGAGAGCTGCTAGCTTACAAAAACTCTCACAAGAAATTCTATGTTCTTAAGAGCTTCTATTCGATTATGTTCCCCCCTATGCGTTGTACATAAATCGAAACCAAAACTGTGTTTATATACTACACAGCTTCTCTATCAATGATAAGTCCTAATCAATTACAAAGATTGAAACCTATCCATAATTGATAGTTACATACTACAAACCAGGAACCGACAGAATAAACTTCCATGTTTAACTAGACTCCAAATATAACTCGAAATAGGAATCCTGATCAGCTTTCAGTCCTGATGATCAATCCTGATCCCAGTCCTGATATGTATCTCAATCCTGACGACCATGTAATCCTGATGACGTCAGCAATCTTGATCAGTTGAGTCTAGCTCCTGACGATCATTGAATTCTGAACTAACAATCTCCCCCAATCTCATACTTTGTGAAATAAAGTATAGATTCCTAAGATTCAATGATGTCAAAAACATATATACAAAATGTACAGAATCTGCAGCAACAACTTATCTATTAAAATTCTTTGATAGAACAGATTCATCTTCAAGAAGTTGGATGACAAATTTTCTTCTTTTTCTTCAAGAATTTGAATCAGTCTTTCCTTAAGATTTCTGAGTTCTTCATCTTCCTCATTAATCTGGTAGATAGCTGCTCTGAGATTCAATATGGAGTTTCTCTGAAGACTATGCTCTTCAAGCAAAAGATAAGTAATTTCCTTCCCATCAGGATTGAGAGTAAGATGAGTCATGCCAAAATTTACTTCTTTAACAGCAGTACCCCTTTGCATTTCCACATCCTGACCTCTTTGATTTAAGTACATGGGAGTATAATTACCATTGAAATTACTGTTTCCATCCAGTCTTCTTCTTATTGTTGACAAAATCATGTCACTCCATTCTTTGCATATTTGATTCTTCGATCTCAAAAGATAATGAACATATTTCAGTTCCTGTGTAGTTTTCATCAGCAGATCTTGAATAGATAAAATCTTCACACTACCATCTTTCATGAAGTACAGAAGCTTTTCTTTCTTGTCAAAACCATCATGACAATCTATAACTATATCAACAGCTAGTAAATTGTTCAGGTTTTCAGAAGTTAAAGTACCTCCAATTTCAGTTAAGGAGTAAGGATCAACATATGACATATTTATATATTCAGCATCCCTGTGTCCAATACCTCCTCTTGAGTTACTTGTCAATTGCTTCAGATTTGAAAACATCTTTAACCAGAGTGCTTTTGATCTAACCATCCCAGATAAATCAACAACACTTGAAGCGCTTGTAATAATTCCTCCAGACTGAAAATTGATAAGTGTATCACAACTTAATGTGCTAATATGTTTCCACTTCTTATCATTTTCTTTTTCAAAAGCATAGCTTCTTTCCAGTGAAGATTCTTGTCTGCTTGGGTTCCTCCACACTCTTCTGTTTGAGAGTTTAAGCCTTTGTATATAGAGATTGAAATCTCGATTTGTTGATCTTGTAATTTCACTTCTTCTGGCTTCTTCTTCTTCTTCATCTACTTCCTTGTTGTGAGAATCAACCACAGTAGATAAAATTATCAAGTCAATCTCTTGCAGAATTTCAGAATCATCAGGACCTTGAATATTATCAGGAACAACATCAGGATTAGATTCTTCAATTTGATTTGTATTGCAGAGAGTTGATTTTCTTGATTTTCTTCTCAATTCAGGTTCTTCTTCAATATTTCCATCATCACCAAAAGTAGATCTGTCAGGAACTACTAGAGTTTGAATAGGTTCAGGAATTTATTCAATTCTTAACCCTCGAGACCTTGTCTGTCTAGGTATTGTTTGAGTTGAAGAACCTCTTCTACTTCTTCTAGCTCATCTCCTACCTCTGCCTCCTCTACCTCTTGCAGGAGCAGGGTTATTAAAGCTTTCCATCATTTCTCTCTGTTGTCTTAAGAATTCTTCATGTGAGAGATCAGGATATTCTTCACTTGCTGTAGAGAGTGCTTTTCTTGCATATAATTGTTGAACTCTTTTATCAGTGTGATATAGAGTAACAATTCTGCCATCTTTTGTAGAAAACTTCTGGAATAAATTTGATGCATCTTCAGGATTATCAATAATCACATCTTCACCACCTTCAGGAATTGTAGCAAGAGTATGTCCATGACCAGGTGTCAGGATTTGTTCTTCCGTCAGGATCTGAGATTGCACCAACGTTCTTACTGTCTTAACTCCAGAATCAGAAACATGAGTTGACTGCGTTGTTTGACTTTGTGAAGTTTGAATTGTAGACTTCATAACAGCAGCATCAGAGGTTTCTCCTTGTATCACTTTGTCACAACCATCATCTCTAGTATCATCATCATTATTCCTTAATACTAGATCAGGTGTGCATTTTGTCCGACTAACCTTCTCCCCCTTTTTGACATCAGGATTTGAGAATAAATTCAAAATTAAGGAAAGAGAGGCTTGAATGTCAGTTACCTTGGTATCCAGAGAATCAATCCTTCTGTTGATAGAGGTTTGTTCAGAAATAACAAATTTCACTTGGGATTCTACTACCCTTAGCTGAAAAGCAGTAGGCACCTTTGTAAAATTTTGAGAAATATCATTCCTCACCAACTCAGTTGAGTTCTTGATAGAATCAATCTCACTTTTTAGACTTTTGGATAACAAAGTTGTAGCCTTCAGATGATTCTTCAAGTCTTGATTCTCTATAGATTTCACTGCATCATAGGCATGTTCCAAAGCAGAAGAATAACTTACAGATTCAGCAGATATGTGCCATGAATTGTTCCATTCATTCTGTCTAAGTGCCTCAGCAGGATTAAAGGAAGGAATAGAAAAATCTTGTCTCTGATCTTTCCCAGTGGAAGCTTTGCCAGCCATATATGTACTTGATGAACCAAAATTAGTTCCAAGACTAATTTTGAGTGTTGTAGCAAGCTGTTCCTTCTCTTTTCGATTCTCATCATCATCACTATCATCAGAGTCATCATCATCAGTACTATGAGTATCATCAGGATCAGGAATAGCTATACCTTTCATTTTATCCTGTGAATCTATGATAGGATGATCCATTGGTCTTGAACGAAGTGGCTGTATCTGTAAAGCATAATGTAACATAAGATGTAAAAGAGATAACTACAACTCAACAAAGGACAAGACAGACAATAGTATTAATAGAAGCACAGGAATCCAGAATCAAAGAAGAAAAGGTAAACTCAAAAAATCAAAATACGTTATGTATTCTTGAAGTCCGTAAACAGGTCACGGAAAGAAGTTCATGAAAATGTTCAAGCCTCAGTGACAGCAATAGAAACAAGACTTTGAAGACGACAGAAGTATGTGAATGATTTAGGGTTAAGTACCACGGGATTCCAGTGATTTAAACGAAGCAACCAGAAAGACAAAGGACTTATCAGCAGCACTGAATTGAAGACATGAAAGAAGGATTGATCAAGTGTTATTCATCTGTGAACCAGACCAGTTGCACGAGTTGACGGCACTAAGAAGATCAAGCTGTTTTATCGTCTCAGAACAAATTGATACAGTCTATTACTTAAACACCCGGGAGCTCAGGAGTTATTACTAAAGGACAAATGACAAGTAAATCAATTCGATAGTTTTTCTTTTAAGAAAACTATCGAATGAGAGTTTAAGGTGATTGAATTAAAAAAAAGTAAATCAATTTAGCATTCGATAGTTTTGTTTTAAAAACTATCCAATGGTAAAATGATTTGTTTCATTCGATGGTTTCTTAAACCATTCGATGGTTTTTTAATTGGGAGCAGGTGGAAAGTATTCTTTGTTTTTCAAGTTGAAGAAGATCCAACGGCCGGGATTGTTTCTACAAGTTTGGTTCGATGGTTTTTCAAACCAAAGTCTGCAGTTAATACAGAGTGAAGAAAGTGTCTTCTTCAGTTAAGGATTTCAACACAGAGACATTACTGAGAGAGAGAAGAGCCGGAGAAAATTATCAGAGAAATTAATAGTGCTCAGAACTTGATCATTGTTTTGTATTTGTGTAACCTTAAACTCATTGACTCTAATCTACGGATTAGAAATTGTAGCACCCCTCGAGGTTTATATTTATAAAAAGATATATTCCCTGAAACTTGATTTGGTTTGGTGTGTTTGATTTCGTTATAGAACTGAAAGATTAATCCGTGAACGAAATTGAATTATTTGTGAGTATCGTATTCAACCCCCCTTCTACGATACTTTGGACCTAACAATTGGTATCAGAGCTACTTGATTGATATACAAATCAGATCCGGTGAATGAGACCAAAATCAAACGTAGCGTGAAAATTCGAAGCAAATTTTTTAACTTTCAAATTTTTTCATTTAATTGGAATTTCTTGAATTTTAAACAATTTGAAATTTTCAGAAACCATGAGTGCTCCAAAGACAACCGCTGGTATTAAAGTTCCCCCGTTTACTAGAGATGATTTCGGTTTGTGGAAGATGAAGATGTTGTTATTTATCAAGGCATCTAATCCGTTGTATATTGGCATATTAGAAAACGGACCGTTTGTACCAATGAAACCAGTTAGTGAATCTACAGCTCCTGATGGTATCAGGATTCCTTCAGGCACCCAACCTAAGGATATAAGTGAATTTACAGATTCTGACAAAGAACTGATTCGATTGGACACCGGTTTAATGTTGATATTGGCGGACTCCGCGGACAAGGAAATGAGCTATCAGTTGATGAACTGTACAAGCGGGAAACATATGTGGGATACCATTAACCTAATAATGGAAGGAACTGAAGACGTGCAGGAAAACAGATTGGACATTCTGACTTCTCAATACGAAGCGTTTAGGTCACTGCCAGGAGAAAGTATAACTCAGGTCTTTGAGAAATATACTAAGCTCCTCAATGAATTGGCAATGAAAGGAAAGACCTATCCACTGAGAGAATCAAACAGGAAGTTCATGATGACGCTGCTCCGTCATGTAGAACACAAGTCATCATCCATTAGGGAAAGAATTGACTTCACAAAGATGTCATTAGAGATGATCTATGGCAAGTTGAAGACCTATGAGATGGAACAGGAACAAAGGGTGATAATCTATGGATCAGGGACAGTGGAGAACAAGCACAATGCACTTGTGAGATCAGCAGCACTTGTAGTGGATGAACCAATAACTTCTGAGATTCAGGTTCAAACCCCTAGAACTGGAAAGGAGGTGATAATAGAAGCAGAAATGGATTCTGTGAATCTGGGTGTTGATGAAAGTGATTACTACACCCTAGAAGAGCTTGAGCAAATGGAAGACAAAACCATGGCGTACTTAGCTGCAAAGTTTAGTCATATTCGTTTCAAAAGAAACCCTAAGTACAAGTTCAAGGGCTCAACCAACAGATTCCAGAAGAGCAATTATACACCTAGTACAGGCTTTAAGGGAGGCTACAAGACTGGCATGATTGATAGAAGCAAATCAAGATGCTACAACTGCAATGAGTTAGGGCATTTCGCCACTGAATGCCGGAAGCCTCGTCAAGCAAGAGACATGAAAGATGTCTATGGAAAGAAGGATTCTTATGATGAGTTGAAGAAGGAGAATGCCAAGCTTAAACAGCAATTGGAGGCATTCTCTGGAAAGCAGAAAGGGAAAGCTTACATAGCAGAGGGAAAGCACTGGGATGATACTGATTCAGATGAAGAGGAGGAATATGTAAATGTTGCTCTAATGGCTGACTCTTCAGAGGAATCACCACAATCATCTCAGGTACCTATCTTAACTACAATTGATATGTCTAATTCTGAGTAAAAGAAAACTGTGCAAGATCTTAGTGTAGAATTGTTTAATGTACACACAAGCATGCTAGCATCAGAAATGGAAAATGCTAAACTAGTTCTTAAGATTAAAAAGCTAGAATCTAAAAATGAAGAACTAGAGCTTGTAGCTGTAACATTAGAAGATCTTAAGCAAAAGAATGCGGACTTAGAGAACAAGGTCAAGTGTAATGATGAGATAGAGACTATCCTCAGGAAGCAGATTTCAGATCTAGATTTGAAGCTGAATGCTTTTAAGAATTCCGCTCTAGTGGCTAGGGAAATCATTGATACTCAGGCCATAGAGAATAAAACTGCTATAGGATTTGACTATAACAAGAAAGCTGGTAAGAAGATTGTGGAATTCCCTGTGACATCTTCAGTTGTCAAAAGGAATACTCCACATGTTCTTAAGAATGTTGATTGTCCAGTTTTTGTTAAGCCGTTTCCACCACTCTTTCATGAGGATGACCTTTTCATTAGACAAGAATTGCTTGAGGAGGATTTATTGAAGGAAAAAGAGGTAAAAACTAAGTTGCCTAGGAAATCAGTAAAAAATGAATTACCTAAACCTGATTTACCTAAAACTGAAGTAGGTTCCTTAGTTAGTAATGTTAAAAAGAACAGGAATGGGAGGAAGAAGATTGTTAATCAGGAATTGGTTCCATCTTCTCCCATTGCATCTAGGAAGTTGTGTTCTATTTGTAATTCTGCTGGACACCTTACACATGCATGTAAAAAGGTTAAAGTAGAAACTTCTAATACTTCTGAAATGCATAACATGTCTGACATGCCTGATACTCATGAACCCTATAGAAAGAAAGAGTGTTTGCTATGTAAGTACAACATCATGCATGCTTATTTTAAGTTGATGTCTGATAGTAGCAATAGCACTAGTAATGTTAAATCCACAGATACTATGAATATCAAACAGGGTAAGACTAAATTGAATGTTACTCCTGTTAAATCATCTAAACCTTCAGGACCCAAACAATTTTGGGTACCAAAGTCCTCTTAATCAATCTGTGATTGCAGGGTAAGGTTAAAAGCTCAAAGGTTGTGTGGATTCTGGATAGTGGCTGTTCTAGACACATGACAGGTGAAGAGTCCCTGCTTACAGAGGTGGTTAAGAAGACCGGCCCGATTGTAACCTTTGGAGATGACAGCAAAGGATTCACTACGGGATATGGTAAATTGAAAGCTGGAAATGTCATCATTGAAAACATCTCTCTTGTTGAAGGATTAAAGCACAATCTTCTAAGTATCAGTCAATTCTGTGATAAAGGCTACAATGTAGATTTCAGAAAGGACAAGTGCTTGATCACCAACAGGAAGGATGAGAAGCTTACTCTACTGGGAGTGAGAAAAGGGAATTTGTTTATAGCTGACTTAAGTTCTACCAGTGAAGGAGAAGTTACATGTTTCTATGCAAAGGCATCTTCAGAACAAAGTTGGCTATGGCACAAGAAGCTCTCACATTTGAACTTCAAAACTATGAACTCTTTGGTAAAGAGAGAGTTAGTGAGAGGGTTGCCCCTGATGGAATTCAATCAGGAGGGACTATGTGAAGCATGTGAAAAGGGGAAGTCGAAGAAAGCATCACATGGAAGCAAAGGAATGACAAGCATTACTGAACCATTACAGCTGATTCATATGGATTTATTTGGTCCAGTTAATGTTATGTCACTTTCAAGAAACAGATATGCATTGGTGATGGTGGATGACTACTCCAAGTACACGTGGGTGTTGTTCATACAAACAAAGGATGAAGCAACACAACTAATCATTGATCACATCAAGAAGATAGAAGTGGAAGCGAAGCTACCTGTGCGGACAATCAGATCAGACAATGGAACTGAATTCAAGAATGCAGTTCTAAATGATTTCTGCTCAGAGAAAGGAATATCAAGACAGTTTTCAGCACCAAGAACTCCTCAACAGAATGGAGTAGTGGAAAGGAAGAACAGGACCTTGGTTGAAGCAGCAAGGACCATATTGAGTGAATCAAAACTTCCCACTTACTTTTGGGCTGAAGCAGTGAATACAGCTTGCTACACTCAGAATCGAACCCTGATCAACAAAGATCATGAAAAGACTCCGTATGAGTTAATGGCCAACAAGAAACCAACACTGAAGTACTTTCATGTGTTTGGTGCAAAGTGCTTTGTACTTAAAGATGGAGAACATCTTGGCAAGTTTGATGCCAAAGCAGATGAAGGCATTTTTCTAGGCTATTCTCTGGAATCTAAGGCTTTCAGGGTATATGTGATTGAAGATAAGAAGGTGTTGGAAAGCTTTAATGTAACATTTGACGACACTAAAAGACCAGGCCTGCAAACTGGAGAGAACTCTGAATCTTTGGTATTTGAAAATCTATCAGGAGATCTCTCTGACAATGAAGAAGTACCTGAAGTTGTTACAGTCATTAATAATAATCATAATGATAATGATTCTGGACAAAGTGGTGACCAAAGTGGAGATCCTCAACATACAGGATCCACTAGTCAGTCTTCAGAATCAACAGATCAAACCGTCAACAACTCAGGGGGAGCAGAAGAAGGATCAACTAGTCACACTCCACAACATCTAGAACAAGGAGAATCATCAAGATCGCATCTGCCAAGACAAAGGGTATGGAATAGAGATCATCCCTTTCACTTGATCATTGGTGATCCGGACACAGGAGTGAGAACTAGGAGAACATCACAAAATGAATGTCACTATTCTGGGTTTCTTTCAGAAACAGAACCTAAGAAAGTTGAAGATGCTCTAGATGATCCAGATTGGGTGATTGCTATGCAAGAAGAACTCAATCAGTTTGAAAGGCAGAAAGTTTGGAAGCTGGTACCCAGGCCTAAGGGAAAATCTGTTATTGGAACACGATGGGTATTCAGAAATAAGTTGGACGAAGATGGCATTGTAACGAGAAACAAAGCCAGACTGGTTGCTAAAGGTTACTCTCAAGAAGAGGGTATAGATTATGATGAAACCTATGCACCAGTAGCAAGACTTGAGGCCATCAGAATGTTTCTGGCATTTGCTGCACATTCCAATTACAAGGTATATCAAATGGATGTGAAGAGTGCTTTTCTGAACGGGGAGTTAGAAGAAGAAGTGTATGTGGAACAACCTCCAGGTTTTGAGGATTCAAAACTGGCAGACTTTGTGTACTTTCTATTCAAAGCTCTCTATGGACTCAAACAAGCTCCGAGGACATGGTATGACACTCTCTCTGAATTCTTACATGAAAATGATTTTACAAGAGGTGTTGTAGACAAAACTCTCTTTGTCAAAAAGCATAAAAATGATTTGATATTGGTGCAAGTATATGTTGATGACATAATATTTGGTTCTACTAATGATGATCTATGCAAGAGATTTGCTAAGTTAATGCAGAGTCGTTATGAAATGAGCATGATGGGTGAATTGTCATTCTTTCTTGGACTGCAAGTATACCAGAAACAAGATGGTATATTCATTTGTCAGTCCAAGTACATCAAGGATCTTCTTAAGAAGTATCAAATGGAAGACTCACCTACAGCAAAGACTCCTATGCCAACTGCCACTAAGCTTGATAAGGATGAAACTGGTAAGAAGGTTGACATCACAGGCTACAGAGGTATGATAGGCTCATTACTTTATCTCACTGCAAGTAGACCAGATATAATGTTTGCAACATGCTTGTGTGCTAGATTTCAGTCTGATCCTAAAGAATCTCATCTAATAGCTGTTAAGCGAATATTTAGATATCTTAAGGGGACCCCAAATCTTGGAATTTGGTACCCTAAAGATACAGGATTTGATCTTATTGGATACACAGACTCTGATTTTGCAGGTTGTAAGATTGATCGGAAGAGTACTTCAGGAAGCTGTCAGTTTCTTGGAAGAAGGTTAGTTTCCTGGCATAGCAAGAAGCAGCATTCAGTGTCCACATCAACAGCTGAGGCTGAATACATTGCTGCTGGTAGCTGCTGTGCTCAGATCTTGTGGATGAGAAACCAACTCCGTGACTATGGACTTTTGTTGACAAAGATTCCAATATTTTGCGACAACACAAGTGCCATAGCAATCTCAAACAACCCAGTGCAACACTCGAGGACGAAGCACATCGACATCAGGTATCATTTTATCCGAGAGCATGTCATGAATGGAACTGTGGAGTTACATTTTGTACCCACGGAGGATCAAATTGCAGACATCTTTACTAAACCGCTTGATGAATCCACTTTCAATAAGCTGGTTGGTGAACTTGGGATGTTAAATCTTTCTAATTGATTTTGATTAGAAGTCAGTAACTGCAGAGAGTCCTGGTAAATACATGAGTTTAAGAATTCCTATATCCTTAGGACTCGTGAGTTTATTTTCTGGAGCAATTCTCGTAGTTAGGATTATTATACTAATTCTATGTCATAATTATGGATGATATATCTTCTGGCATTTAATTAGTTATTAATTCTAAAAATTATTTAAGTGCTAATATTTGTTCTAAATATACAAGCATTTATTTAATTTGAATTAATTTACTTTGTTTTTAACATTGTAGATTAATGCAACAGAATTTATTGGATTTTAATTGATTAATATCATTTGATGATATTTAGTTGATTTTATTCTAAGAAAATTGTGAATTTTCTGTTAAGAATTGATTTTGGTAAATTTGAAAAGATTTATTAGAATTAAAACTAGGCAGGAAATAAAAATTCTGATTTTTAAAACATGAACAGGTTTTAAAATGAAGACAGAAGCAAAAATATCGAATTTAGGAAATTCGATAGTTTTTCAAGTACATAGATAAATCTATCGAAATTAATTTTCGATAGTTTTTGAAAAGGAAAAGAAAAACTATCGAAAACAATTCTCGATAGTTTTTGGGAATTACTTTAAAATGTATCGAAGGGAATTTAATTAAATCCATATTGAAATTCTCGATAGATTTTGAAAATCAGGTGAAAAATATCGAAAAAGATTTAATTTCTTTAATAAATTCAAATCTTCGATAGTTTTTCAGAAAAGGAGTGTTCGATAGTTTTTTGATTTTTTACAAATTCCTCGATGGTTTTACAGAAAAGGTCTGTTTGAATTCTAAATCAAAACACTTCGATAGTTTTTGGAAAAACTATCGAAGTAGACTTGACCATTTTACCCCCTCAGAAAAACCATCGATAGTTCTTTATAAAACTATCGAATGAAAAAAAGACAGAATTACCCCTGACAAATCAGTAAGTATTTAAATAGCACTTGGACGTTTTCTACTTCTCATTTTACAGATCTAAAGTGCAATACAGATACTTACATATATTTTCGAAGAAGAACTTCTAAAAACTCGATAGTTTTTCAGTTTTAACCGAGATTTAAACACAGTAAACTCAGTTTTAACAGTGGTATCATTTTCAACGGTGAAATCTCTGTGAATTGTGGAATCCGTGTACTCAAGTGTGGTTGTTGTTAAACAGAATACTATCGAAAGCAACTTTTGAACCTTAAAATTGCAATTGTTCTTGATTAGTACTCTTTGATTGAGATCAGTTTCAATTAAAATTGCTTGTCTTGATTAAGAAAATTAGGGTTCTTAATTTGGGAGTTTTTAGTAGTTCGAATTTGACTAAGTGATAAAAAGGGTAATTCTTGTTAAAAGTTTGATTAATTAGTCATAATTAATTAAATTTAAAGGAAAAATAGTTTTGGTTTGTTTAAATTTTCTGGAAATTTTAAAATGGCTGGAGAATTTATTATTACCAAGACTAATCATGTCTCGTTCCAAAACTTGCAATCCATAACGAACTTACAGTTTCGTGCATGGGCAAAGTTTTTGAACACACGTTCATTAGTGGCATTCGCTGTGAGTACTCCCGTGGTCCTTTGTATTGATCAATTGACTGCGTTGTACACAACCGCCACAGATACAAGTGAGAATAACGTAAGGTCCTTCAGTTTTGTTGTGCCAGGGGGCAGAACAATAAGGGTGACGGAACATGATTTTAATCAAATCTTACATTTTCCTACAGAAAACCTTGTTCCGGATCCCACGACTGAGGAGATACATGCTTTCTTCACTCTCATTAGAAGTCAACAACCTAACTTCTTTGTGGGAGAGTTCCTTAAGCATTACTTGCCAAAAGCATGGAACTTCTTCTTTCATACCCTAATCCATGTTTTTACTGCCAAGCTTACAAATCTGCATGGTATTCCCTTATTCCTTCAAAAGATAGGGTTTGCCATTGCGAACAATAGGCATATTAACATTGGACGGTTACTGATTGATCAAGTAATCATATGCATGGGACCACTGGATGAAAGAACGGGCATAGATGAAGATGTGCTTTGTTTCTATCCTAGGTTCCTACAGCTAATTCTCAATGATATCTTAACAGATGATGAGCGCGAGACATTCGCCGAAGAGGAGACCATGGAGTGTATGAAGATGAAGAGAAATGCCATAACCGCTCTGATAAGGAAGAACAACTATCTTCCAGGGGTACCCACTGTTCTCACTGAATATCTAAGAACGGTGCCCCTACCACTTCTACCCCCAGGGGAACAGGTAATTCAAGGTAACATTCCTGAACCTGAACTGGCTCCTGAACCACAACCTATGGATGTTGATCCAGAGCCCTCAGTGGCCATTCCTGACCAGGAGGTTGCAAACCCACAACCTCTAACCACGGTCGAAGAGCCTTTGGAAGAGCCAAATGAAAACATAAACGAACCTCCTTCCCCTACTATACCCATTAAAGAACCATCCATGAGTGTAGAGGGAGATAGTGCCAAAGCAGCACCACATAAGGAGATACACCCTTCAACAGCAGCTTTGCCTTCCTCTAAAAGGAGAAGAACAGAAACCGAGGCAACTGTTGATACTTCATTTCTCTCATCCAAAGCGCCCTTTACTGATTTTTCTGATGCTGACTGGGTACGCTAACGAAAGCTATATCTGAACCATTAGCTCAATCAAGTAAGGAAGAATTGACGGAAGCAACTGGTGTTCCGACCATATTACGGTCAGGTTCACTGGTTGAAGGTTCTAAGAACCAAGGGTCTTCACAGACGTCGAGAGAAGGCTTTGACCTAAATGCACAATCTAAAAGGTCATTGTCTACATCCCCAAATGGAACATATCTGGATCCTGCGGCTAAAGGGTCTGACGTAGGTGCAGATCGGCAACTCGGTGACGATGAATCAATTACTATTGACAAGTCAACTGAGGTAAAGTCTTTACAGACTCACGGGGAAGATTCGGGATCTCTGCTGTTAAAAGAGCCTGTTTCTAACCCCCTAGAGATTCAAACTCTAGATCCTTTAAAGGATATATCATCTAAGGATGATCAGCAACTTGGTCTATCCAAGGACGGGGACTTGCGAAGCCCCATTGCACCACCGGTGACCTCCTTAAGGACGGCTATGGTGATCTCTTCTGCAGGTACAATCAGCACAAAGGATTTGAGTGAAACAAAAACACTTACACCTGGCCTGAGTGGGAAAGGAAAAATGATTCAAACATCGACAGAAACGTTGAGTGTACACCCAGAGCCAAATGTGAGGAGTGACACCCTAACCCTACCTAATATTGATGATCTGCTATTACCAACAGAAAGAGAGCTACAAGTTCAATCTTCCCTCAAGGAGATGACAGTTCGAGACAAAGAAGGAAATCCACTTTTCAAGGTTCCACTGCGACCTTCCTTTGACCAAGGGATCTCCTCCAGTCAAGACAATGTTTCTTTAAAGTCTATTCAATAGAAAGTTGACTTGGCTGCAGATGATTCCAGAAGAACATTCAGGGTCATTGGCAGTGCATCTGGCACTATAACAGGTACGAAGCAGGAAGTGGACTCCTTAAAGAAGGAAGCTATGGAAGAACTAGTCGAGCTGAGGATGGACGTCAGGGAACTTAAAGATGGATTCATGAATGAAGTAACTGCACTGTCTCAAGGACATGAAGCTTTGAAAGAAGACGTTCTAGTTATCCGGGATGGTCAAGCGCGGGTAAAAGATGCAATGAATACCCTTTCACGAGTGGAGTCTAAGCTAAACAAGAGGCTGGATCACATGGAAAAGACTACCAACTCAAGATTGGAGAACATTGACCTGTCGCTAGCTTCTATAAATGAGTTTAATAAGCAGCTTATGGATTTCTTGGAGAATCAAGGTGACGGAGTACAGTCTATATGGAGTTTGGGAGACTGTTGAGGCTATTCCAATCAGACAGTACTGGATTGAGGAGCTTGTAGAGGAAGGCAAGGAAAGTGAAGAGGAATTTGAGGTCATGCATGAGCAACCTATTCAAGAGGAGCATGAGCCATATTATCCAGAGCCAATAGAACATCCTATCTTGGATGATGATATGGAAGAAGCAAATTCTCTATCACCTGAAGAAGAAGCTGCCTTGGAAGCAATAAGAGCTCAGAGAGCTGCAATAGATGCCAGGCAAGCTGAGAAGGAGAAACAGCAAGCAATTCTGAGAAGTGAAAAGCTAAAGAGAATGAAGGTGTATAATGAAGTGAGGAAGAAGAAAATGATAGATCTGGCAAAGAAAGATGGTACTGAATGGGAAATGGCTTATAAAACCTTTTGCGGAGTTGAAGACGGATTAGAAGTCAACGACAATGCTGAGGTGGAAGTTATTATTCAGGACATCAGAAGTGCTAATCTTGAAGATCAGACTTACTTTAAAGCACTGAGAAGCTCTATAATCTGTCTGAATGCTGGGGTTAAAGCAAATGGTGCCTGGAGCTTATTAATCAGTTTTCTGGAGAAAGGTACATTTGTGATTTCCACTAAGTTTTTAGAATAGAGGACATATACAGAATTGCAGGCTATACTCATCAAGATCCAAAGAACTACAAGGCTAAATGAACTGCTCCGTGAGCATGTTAAGGAGATCGTGATGAAAGTCAGTCCAGAGATTACTGAAGATCCTCCAATGGTTAGATTCATGACGAATGACTTGTTCAGAATCTGCTATTTGGCTGAGGACAAACTGAGGGACTACCCAAGCAACTATCTAATCTCAGTTGAGAAGTATCTTAGATCCACTGGATTCTCATCAACGGAGAAGGACAAAGCAGCAGACACTCTTAGAAGCTTTCTAATGGAGAATGTTCCTTACTATAGGAAAAGAGTGGAAAGAGGATTGGAAGTGCATACCAGACTGCCAAACATGCCAAAGCTAAACAAGAAAGATGTTAACATTGCATGGTTATGGGCTGGAGTGGGTCAAGAGGTTGAATATATTGGAAGACACATCCAAGGAGCAATCCTTAAACCTGGAGAACCACTGCACTATCTATCAGTGATTGATTATCAAGCTGCTAACTCCGATCCAATGATTGAAGAAGGTGAGATTGGAATGGACTGAATGTTGAAGCAAAGAACAAGAGAACTATCAGCTCAGACTAGAGGAGCAACTTCATTGTAAAAAGTTTAATTGTTTTTTGATTTATGAAATCTGGAAATGTATATATCTGATCCAGAATGCATTAATATTATTACGCTGTCTTACTTTAAGTAGTTTTATGTTTCCTTAGTTAGTTGAGTTATCCTCGAAGTATTTGCTTGTCGAACTCTATCCAATCAAATAGGGGGAGATTGTAAAGCATAATGTAACATAAGATGTAAAAGAGATAACTACAACTCAACAAAGGACAAGACAAACAATAGTATTAATAGAAGCACAGGAATCCAGAATCAAAGAAGAAAAGGTAAACTCAAAAAATCAAAATACGTTATGTATTCTTGAAGTCCGTAAACAGGTCACGGAAAGAAGTTCATGAAAATGTTCAAGCCTCAGTGACAGCAATAGAAACAAGACTTTGAAGACGACAGAAGTATGTGAATGATTTAGGGTTAAGTACCACGGGATTCCAGTGATTTAAACGAAGCAACCAGAAAGACAAAGGACTTATCAGCAGCACTGAATTGAAGACATGAAAGAAGGATTGATCAAGTGTTATTCATCTATGAACCAGACCAGTTGCACGAGTTGACGGCACTAAGAAGATCAAGCTGTTTTATCGTCTCAGAACAAATTGATACAGTCTATTACTTAAACACCCGGGAGCTCAGGAGTTATTACTAAAGGACAAATGACAAGTAAATCAATTCGATAGTTTTTCTTTTAAGAAAACTATCGAATGAGAGTTTAAGGTGATTGAATTAAAAAACAAGTAAATCAATTTAGCATTCGATAGTTTTGTTTTAAAAACTATCGAATGGTAAAATGATTTGTTTCATTCGATGGTTTCTTAAACCATTCGATGGTTTTTTAATTGGGAGAAGGTGGAAAGTATTCTTTGTTTTTCAAGTTGAAGAAGATCCAACGGCCAGGATTGTTTCTACAAGTTTGGTTCGATGGTTTTTCAAACCAAAGTCTGCAGTTAATACAGAGTGAAGAAAGTGTCTTCTTCAGTTAAGGATTTCAACACAGAGACATTACTGAGAGAGAGAAGAGCCGGAGAAAATTATCAGAGAAATTAATAGTGCTCAGAACTTGATCATTGTTTTGTATTTGTGTAACCTTAAACTCATTGACGCTAATCTACGGATTAGAAATTGTAGCACCCCTCGAGGTTTATATTTATAAAAAGATATATTCCCCGAAACTTGATTTGGTTTGGTGTGTTTGATTTCGTTATAGAACTGAAAGATTAATCCGTGAACGAAATTGAATTATTTGTGAGTATCGTATTCAACCCCCCCCCCCCCCCCCCCTTCTACGATACTTTGGACCTAACAGTATCAGGATAGGTTCAACATCAGGAGCACCACTAGCGCCAGGATGAACACCGCCAGGATTTGATATGCTTGCATCAGTATTTGCTACCAATGGTTCTTGTGGAGCTTGAGGTTCAGAAGCTTCTTCAACACTTTGAGTCAAAGGTTCTTGTGTGCTTCCCTCATTGACAGTGTCCTCGACCAATCTTTGAACTTCATCTGCACCAGAAATCCCTTGAGCATTGTCAGGAAATTTCTCAGAAACTGTAGCTTGGCCTGCATCTTCACTTTGAGAAGATGGTTCTTGTGTAGCTGGAATGTAGATGTCTTCATTCTCCCTTTGAGAAAATGGTTCTTGTGGGACCATTCCACTAGCTAAGCCTTCACTCAAACTTTGATTGAGTGGTTCTTGTGTGACTGGATCATCAGAAAGAGCTGCTGAACCACTTTGAGGTTCAGGTTCTTGTGGGCTTGATCCTTTCAGTTTCTTCTGTCTCTGATAGACTAACTCTTCTGCCTTCCTTAGCTTTTCCATTGGATGTTTTATCCCAAGATTGGAAGCAGCAGCACCATACTTCTCCCATGAAATATCAACATGTCTTTTTGTTAGAGAGTCATGTGCTGGAGAGTCTGAAATATTAACCACTTGACTTGGTGCAGCATCAGGAATACTAACATCAGGATTTGCTTGAGCAGTAGAAACTGATTGCTCATTCAGAATAGAAGTGTCCTGTACATCAGTATCCTGCTTCTTTTCTAAAGGAATATGATACCTGCTTTTTGATACCTTTCTTTTCTTCTGTGGTGTAGACAATTGAACCACAGCTGCAGTAGCAGTATCAGCAACTTCCTTATTCACATTCATCACAGAGGATATAGGTAAGTCATCCTCTGAATCAGTCTCATCCCTGAGAACTAATTTTCTTTTAACAGAAACAGCCTCACCTCCCTTTGCAGCTTTGTTCACCAGGATCCCTTGTACACCCCCTTGTAACTTCTTTTTAGTGATAGGTGTAGAGGTAAAGTCCTTTGAACCTGATTACCTTCCTGACACATCTGTTCTAGCTGACTTCTTTGCTTTTACAACTAAAGTCTTTTGAGAGACATTAGAGGTGGCAGTTGACTGTTTAGACTGTTTAGGATGAATGCTTGGGTTAGGAACAAGGTGTGATTGGCCTTGCCCCATAGCATTAGAAATTAAACCATAACGAGTAGGCATTTTCCTATGTAAGAAAAACCTAACCTCATCAGGAATAAAAGCATTTCCTATGAAACCATTTGCCTTATCAGGATTGAAAAACGCAAAAATTTTAATATGAAGTAAAATAAAATTTTATTTATGAAAACAAAATTTATTTTGACAATCCTGATAAATGTTGTTTTTTTTTTAAAAAAATGATTACAAAACAAATTGCATAATACCCATGTAACCATTCTTACCAATCACCGAGGCAAAGTAATTATGAGAAACTGAACAGTCGCCTCGATAAACAAAAATGACCTGCATCCTTAACACACATTCTCTATAAAATAGAACTGTTAAGCATAAACATCATATATCTATTAAAACACAAACCCTCTCCAGAGAAAAACTTACAAAACCTTTCACCTTCTTTGTTTTTCAATGGCTGCCAACCAACAACAAAACAACATACCTGATGCTGAGCTCGATATCATATGGCAAGAGATGGAAGAGGCTCTTGCTGACATTGAGCCACAACCAGTTCCTGACCCTCAGGAACATGAAGCGTTTATTAACGCAATGTTTGATGTGGTTTGGCACAACTTCCTGCAAGCCAATCCGAACTGGAATCCGCTTGATAACCTCACATATGAAGAGGATGAGGATGATGAAGAGGATGAGGATGAAGATGATGAAGAGCTCGTCCGAGAGCTTGAGAAAAAAAAGAAGAGAATCCGTGATGCTTGTATGTCATGCAATTTGGAGGCACGGAAGCGTCCCGGTGGTCACAGTGACGATCCGCCTTCAAGTACATCAGCTCCTCTTCTTGTCTCTTAAGGATGGAACAAGAGAAGCCCTAGATGGATCAAAGCCTGGTTATGATCCATCAGGAGTGTTCATGCTTATTTGCAGGGCACGTGTTCCTGAGTAGAAAAGTAGACTAGGAAAAGAATATGTAATTTCCATTTTCATTTGTAAAGAATCTTCAAGATTTAATGAAAACTATCAATTTGCTCAATTGTTCTTGTCCTTCTTACTTTTCATGCACAATTTGTTAGTAACACTGATATTTGACATATAAAATGACGAATAGAAAACTCTGATAAAAATATAATTGAAATTGAGAATTAAGACTGAAAACTTAATCAAAGACTAAGTAAAAATCTTATTTTCCAGATTTTACCAGAAGTGTTGATGACAAATTAGCATAGAACCTCTGGTTTTCATACCAGCTTCAATATCTGAGCATCAGGATTTGACCAGTTGACTTCCTGTCAGGATAACATCCTATTAGGATTTGATCAAAGAAAACATACCTTTCTGAATAACCATCAGGATTTGACAGTTATCAGGATTTCCTCTCTGTAGCTTTCCTCAGAAATTCTCAAAGTTCATCATTCCAAGTTCATTCACCAATTTATTGAAAGTAGCTTCAGGTAGTGGCTTGGTGAATATATCAGCTAGTTGTTGATCAGTAGGAACAAAGTGAAGTTCAATTGTTCCTTCCAGAACTTGTTCTCTTATGAAGTGATATCGAATACTGATGTGTTTAGTAAGAGAATGTTGAACTGGATTTCCTGTCATTGCAATAGCACTTTGGTTATCATAATAAATAGGGATTTTTGAGTATGACAGGCCATAATCTAACAACTGATTTCTCATCCACATTATCTGAGCACAACAACTTCCTGCAGCAATGTACTCAGCTTCTGCAGTTGAAGTGGAAATGGATTTTTTCTTTTTACTGAACCATGAAACTAGTCTTCCACCCAAAAACTGACAGCTTCCTAAAGTACTTTTCCTGTCTATTTTGCATCCTGCAAAATCAGCATCTGAATAACCACACAACCCAAAATCTGATTCCCTTGCATACCAAAGGCCAAGTGAAGAAGTGCCTTTGAGATATCTGAAAATTCTTTTGACTGCAATCAGATGGGGTTCTCTAGGTTTTGCTTGAAATCTTGCACACAGACAAGTTGCAAACATGATATCTGGTCATCTTGCAGTGAGATACAATAAAGAGCCAATCATTCCTCTGTAGTGAGTTACATCTACCTCAGCACCTTGATCAGGATCAAGTTTGGTAGATGTGGTTATGGGAGTTGTAGCAGGAGAATTATCTTGCATGTTAAACCTTGTCAATAAATTCCTTGTATATTTAGACTGATTGATAAAAATCCCTTCATCAGTCTGTTTAACTTGAAGACCAAGAAAGTAACTCATTTCTCCCATCATGCTCATTTGATATCTTGACTACATAAGCTTGGAAAACTTTTCACAAAGCTTATTGTTTGTTGACCCAAAAATGATATCATCAACACAAATCTGAACTAACAACAAGTCCTTACCATGATTCAAATAAAATAGAGTTTTATCAATGGCACCTCTTTTGAATCCACTTTCCAGTAAGAATAGAGCTAAAGTTTCATACCATGCTCTTGGAGCTTGCTTTAGTCCATAAAGTGCCTTATCCAATCTGTAGACATGATCTGGATAGTTAGGATCAATGAAACCAGGAGGTTGCTCAACATAGACTTCTTCCTCCAGTTCTCCATTTAAGAAAGCACTTTTAACATCCATCTGGAAAACCTTGAATTTCTTATGTGCTGCATAAGCAAGAAATATCCTGATGGCTTCTAGTCTTGCAACAGGAGCAAAAGTTTCATCATAATCAATTCCCTCTTGTTGAGAATACCCCTTTGCAACTAGTCTTGCTTTGTTTCTGATTATTACTCCATCAGAATCAGTCTTGTTCTTGAAAATCCACTTTGTACCAACAATTGATCTATTCTTTGGTCTTGGTACCAGTTTCCAGACTTCATTTCTTTCAAATTCATTCAGTTCCTCTTGCATTGCAGTAACCCAATCAGCATCTTTAAGTGCATCTTCAACTTTCTTTGGCTCCTCCTTGGATAGAAAGTTATTGTATAGACATTCATTTTGAGTTGCACTTCTTGTTTGAACACCTGCATCAGGATCCCCAATAATCAAATCAGGAGTATGACTTGCAGTCCATTTCCTCGCTGGTGTTAAATTGTTTCTTGAAGTAGATGCTCTCCCTGGATTGGTGTTATCTTGATTTGAAGAACTTGCTTGTCTTGAAGCTCCCCCTGAATTATTGTTATTTCCTCCTGATAAGTTATCAGGATCATCACTTGAATCAGTATCTGAAGAATTCTGTCCTGATGATTGTGTTGACTCTGAACTTGTAGTAGAATGATGTTGCTCCCCCTCAACATTAGCACTACTAGAAGTATTACTATTGATTGCATCATCAGTATTTGCACCATCAGCATCTGGTGTGTCATCAGGATTTGGTGACCCATCAGGATCTGATGTATGGACATGATCTGATTCACTTTCTTTAGGTTCCTTGGTAGCTTCATTTTCAAAAATCAATCTATCATGAGAGTCTTCATTGATTCCAGCTATCTTCTTGTCATCAAAAGATACATGTATTGACTCCATGACAGTCCTTGTCCTCAAATTAAAAACTCTGAAGGCTGTTGATGCAGGATAGCCTATGAAAATTCCTTCATCAGCCTTTGTTTCAAATTTCCCTAGTTGTTCAGGATGAGTTCTGAGAACAAAACATTTACAGCCAAACACATGCAGATGCTTCAGACTTGGTTTCTTTTCCTTGAGTGACTGATAAGGAGTAACACCATGTCTGTTTATTAATGTGAGATTTTGAGTGTAGCATGATGTGTTGACTGCTTCTGCCCAGAAATATGTAGGTAATTTTGCTTCTTCCAACATAGTTCTGCCAGCTTCAATAAGAGTTCTATTTTTCCTTTCAACTACTCCATTTTGCTGAGGTGTGCCAGGAGCAGAGAATTGTTGAATGATTCCTTTGTATTTGCAGAACTCTTCCATCTTTGAATTCTTAAATTCAGTACCATTATCACTTCTCAGTATCTTGACTTTGTACGTTGTGGTTGTCTCAATCATTCTTACATGATCCAACAGAACTTCAGGAGTCTCATCTTTTCTGTGCAGAAAATACACCCAGGTGAATCTAGAATATTCATCAACAATTACAAGAGTGTACCTTTTCTTACTGATGGTCATGATGTTGACTGGACCAAATAGATCAAGATGTAGCATGTGATATGGTTCTCCAATAGAGGATTCTGATTTACTCTGGAATGATGTCCTTCTTTGTTTTGCTTTCTGACATGCATCACAGAGTCCATCAGGAGTATATAACACTTTTGGTAATCCTCTCACTAAATCTTTCTTAACCAACTCATTGATATTGCTGAAGTTGAGATGAGAAAGCTTCTTGTGCCAATTCCAACTTTCATCTACTGAAGCTTTACTGATCAGACAGGTAGGGGAGTCATCAGTATTTGATTGAATGTTGGCTTCATATATGTTACCATGCCTGTAGCCAGTCAGTGTTATCTTGCTTGTTGCTTTACTGACTACTTCACAATGAGTGGAATAGAAGTTGACATGATAACCTCTGTCAGTGATTTGACTAATACTCAACAGGTTGTGTTTTAGTCCCTTCACTAGAGCTACTTTTTCAATGATGACATTTCCAATGATTATATTGCCATATCCCAAGGTTTGTCCAATGTTGCCATCTCCATAAGACACAGTTGGGCCAGCTTTTTCCTCATATTCTGATAACAGGGCTTTGTTTCCAGTCATGTGCACAGAACATCCACTATCCATGACTAACACATTTTTCTTTTTACCCTGCAATCAGAATAGAAACACACTAGTTAGAACATTTAGGAACCCATACTTGTTGGGTTCCTTTTCCATGCAATTTATTAACTTTCACAGCAGAAGACTTTCTGACCTTAGCAGTCCTGACATGATTTACTTCATCAGGATTTGCTTTGTCAGTATCAGTATTAACAAAAGCATGTTCCAACTTGACATTCTTAATGCTACCAGAGTTTGCACTATTTTTATCAACTTTAGGCAATGGATTATAAAAGTTATAGTACAACTCATGATAATCTTTACACGTATAAATAGAATGCCGTATACTACCACAATGAAAACAGGACTTCTGTGGTTTATAAAATACTGATCTATTCCTAACATCAGACTTAGGAATATCAGTAATCTTCTTCTTACTCTTCTTACAATCAATAGCAAGATGATTAGAGTTACCACAGTTAAAACAACACTTTCTTGGTGCATTTGGGATATATTTATAACCATTCTCTTTGTTGATCCCAACTTTACCATTCCTGTTTCTCTTAACAGTAGCATCCTTTTTCTTATCTATCACCTCACAGATTTTATCCTTAAGCTGTTTTTGAGACAATAGACCTACATTCTTAATGACTTTATTCAAGACAGGTTTAGACTTTATGATTTTAATTCCTTGAGTAGAAGTAGATCCCTTTTCAAAAGTAGAATTGGAATCCTTACCAAAAACAAAATTAACAAGAGTAATCTTAGATTTGGTTGCATCTATAACATGTCTATAGGTCTTTGGACTGACTGTCTCATCAATGACAATTTTCTCTTTCAATTTCTTATCCTCATCTGACTTATATCCTAGACACTCTTTCCAATTCTTAGAGGTATTAATCTCATGAAATTTCCTACCAGAGTCTGTCCAGGTTCTGATTTTCTCATTAGCATTTTCAAGTTCCTTTTCAAGAGCAGTACATTTGGATTTCATCTCTAAATACATGTGATTCACATTATCACATTCTTTTTGTACTTCTTGCATACGAGAAAATTCAGCTTCTAATATATCATTCCTTTTTCTAAGTTCAGACATCTCAGATAAGATCCTAGTATTTTCAGCAGTTTGACTTCTAAAGCTAAATGTAATGACTTTAGAAAACGTCTTAACTCAGAAGCATTATCAGTATCAAAATCAAAGATAGTATTTAGTACCTTATCATCAGGAGCAGCAGTTACATCAGCATTGGCCATTAGAGCATAGTTGACCACCTCAGTATCAGATTCTGAGGAAGAGTCCATCCAATCCTTGCTTGATGTGATAAGTGCCTTTGTCTTCTTGCACTCAGAAGCAAAGTGACCCATACCATTGCACTTGTAGCATCTAACCTTTGACTTGTCAAATTTGCTACCCTTGCTGTCCTTTTTGATATACTTATCTTTGTTTGGATTGAAAGCCTTTTTCTGAAAGTTGCCTTGTCTTCTATTCTTCCTGAACTTCATCCTTCTGAAGTTTCTGACAATCATAGCAACCATCTCTTCCATGTCTGAGTCAGAAAAATCATCATCAGTATTGGCATCAGCATTGCCATCAGGATCTGACTCAACTATTCTTGTTTTACTTCTAGAGACCTCCATAGCTTTTCCTTTTGATTTAGCCTCTGCTTTCAAAGCAATTGATTTTGCCTTGCAGCTTTTCTTGTTCTTTCTCTGTTGAACTTCAAGATCATGAGTTCTTAGCATACCATAGACTTCATCAAGAGACACAGTGTTAAGATCATACTGATGTCTAATGATCGAGGTCTGAGTGTCTCATTCTTCAGGTAAAGCTCTTAGAAACTTGGTGTTTGAATCTTCAGTTTCATATTCCTTGTCAACTAAAGATAAATTGTTCAATAGTGTCAGAAATCTATCATATAGATCAGTTAGGCTCTCATCGGGTCTTGCATCAAATTGTTCATATTCTTGAATCAAAAGAGCCCTTCTGTTTTTCTTGACAGATGCAGATCCCTGGCACTGAGTTTCCAAAGTATCCCAGATTTCTTTTGAAGACTTGCATGCAATCACTCTGTTTGACATGACAGCATCAAGACTACTGTGTAAGATATTCTTTATCTTTGGTTCCCTGAGTACATGAGCTTTTTCTTCTGGAGTCCATTCACTTTTAGCCTTGACCACATAATGTTCAGGTACTGTATCTGTTTGTTCTACAATCCTTGTAGGAATATATGGTCCATCACGAATCCTGTCCAAATAGTCAGGATCCATAGCCTCCACGTACATCAGCATCTTTACCCTCCATGTTGGATATTCTGATTTCTTCAAGATGGGAATCTTCATGCTTTCATACTTGGTTGTCGACATCTTTAGATCGTATCTGATTCAGAATTAAATCAGTTTGCTCTGATACCAATTGTTGCCCAGTAATACTCTATTGTAGAAGGGGGTTGAATACAATAGTATAAGATAATCGACTTCTTTATGTATATATCACAAATATGAAAGAAAGATAACAGCTTTATTAAATCTGAACTACCACTTTGCCCTGGCTCAGTGTTTGGAGGAGTGGTGTCCATTTCACTTTGAGAAATGGGTTCTTGTGGACCACTAGATGGGGGCTCATCCATGATTGGAGATGGATGATCAAAACCTGAAGGGTTGGGACTGTCCCCTTCTCTAGGTTGTGGAGAAGAAACAAGAGAATGTGTAGGGAAGGAAGAAGGTGAAAGTGTAGCAGAGAGTGGGGGCTGATTCACAGGAGAAACATGTGAATCATAAAAAGGAATAGAGAAATCCTCACTGTGCCCTAACTCACTGTGTGTTTCTTCAAGTGGAGGTTCCTCAGGTTGTGAACCATGAGTTTGTGCAGACTCTGTACATGGTGCCTTGGGAGACATGCCAATTTCAATAGATGCACCTTGTTGAGAAGGCACATCTAGGGAGGTGTTTGAATCCCTTTCAGTAACCACAGTTTTTTGAGAAACTGCAGCTTGGCTAACAGTGGTTTTAGTCCTCCTAGCTCTCTTCTTCTTAGGCTCAGGGGGAACCACTGGGGGTTCTATTTGACTAGCCTCCTTATTTGCTGCACTAGGTGCAGTGTCTCCCTCTTGACTCACAGAGCTACCACCAACATCAGCTTCTAAAGGTCGTATTATGGATTCTTGCAAGGCTTCTCTTTGGGCTTTGGAAAGTCTAGAGGGCCTAGGCTGAGTGTATGGTGTTGAATGTGGGTTAACTGAATTTGGGTCTAATTCAGTTTCATTCTCAAGAGTGAAAGGGTCATAACCAGAGGGTAATGGTAGATCAGGGTTGGACACTTGATCAACCATGTGCTGAGTGAAACAAAGTGGAATATGTGCATTGAGATTCTGTGAGGATAACAATGTGTGTGTGTGTTCTTTTTCAAAACTGAGCAAGCCTCTAAACGAGGGGCAGCATCATTAAAATCACAGAATGAATTAATGCACATCATAAGAAAGTGAGGGTAGATTGATACCTTCTTACCTATGGCAGCCCTGAGGTGTGCCATGAGGAGAGCTCCAACATTCACCTTGTATCCATGGACAAGAGAATGTGTCAGTTTCTTGATGTAGGAAGGTATGCCATTCCAGCCTGTGGACTTGGTAGAGAACACCTTGACCATCACATCAAGTATCATGCTCCACTCCTTTCTCAGATGCTTCCTATCCATTTCACCAGACGGATACCATTTGGTAGTCCCCTCTTCGAGAATAGGGCCTGCATACCCAATCTTCAAGAAGAGCTTCTTCAGAGTGTCATCATTGGCAAGTTCAGCAAATTGTTGTCCTGCTTCAAGTGTAATTCCAAGAGCAGTGTTGATGACCTCGACTGTAAGAGTGTATTGTTGCCCAGAGATTGTGAATTGAATACCCGGGTTCTCACCCTCAGTTTGAGCAACAGCAGTTCGCCAAAACGCCTCAATTCTGTCTAAGTCGAGAATGGGGGTTGAGGTGATGGCAGAACCGAGATAGGACTTGTTCAAGAACAACACGAGTCCTTTGAAACCTTCACCAGCATCATTTGGGGAAAAGATGCCAGCAAAGTTTGTTTGAGAGAGAGTCTGTTTGGGTGCCATGGAGATTTCAAGAAAAGAAGAAAGTAAGAAAGTGGCTTTTTGCTTGAAGAAAAGTATATTGCCTGGAGTTCGATGAGAGTGATATGTCTGAGTAACTGGGGAATAAATAGAGGTATCTCAAACGTTGTGCACAAAAAGTGGAATTAAAGAACGTGTCTTAACCCACTCTTATAACACGTCAGTTACTGCCCGTTATTCACTGACCAACGTGGGATAAATATCCAATTTCAACGGTCCACTATTGTTGACAGTAACCTGTGCGCTAGAAACAATCTGTCAGTAATAAGAGGTGGTGACAGTAGGTTTTGCGTGACAGCAACTATTGCGCAAAAACTTGATGTCACCGTTAAGCATATGAATGACAGTATCCTTTACAAGTCTTGACAGAAAGTCTTTCCCTGCTGTCAAGAAGGTTGCTGTCAAGAAACACACGACAGTATCCTTCTTAACGACAGTAACTTCGATTGGGAATTGGTTCTGTCATGAACTTATTAGAATGCTTTATTCATACACTTAACTTAATATTGACAAATTATGGATTTAGCAATGTAATCTTTTGAACACAGATATTAAGCAATTAACACAGACAGATCATAAACTCAATAACCACAAAAACAAGAACTTTTATTATTATTAATAAAATCATTAAAATAGAACATTGAGTACATTATTCTATGATTTTATCAACTAGTTCTAAAAGCTCTTCCTTAATCTCTTCTTCAGAGCGACCTTCTTCCTTGAGAAGTGCCTGAAGCTCCTTCTCTTCTTCCTGAGCCTTGGCCTCCTCTTCCTGTTTCTTTTCCTCGTCTATCTCATCGATGGCGTCCAACAGCATCTCGAAGAGCTCATTAATCTCTTCACTGTCGGGTTCACTATCGCACCGTTTTAGCCCTACTTCAATTCCTACTTTGTTTTCCATTATTTACTTTAAAACTGAGAGCAGACTGGTGAAACCTAAGGTTAATTTATAGGCAAAACCGTCTAAGGATTAAAGTCTAATGGTCAACAGTTAGAGTACCCATACAACTACCACAAAAGTAATTAATGGTCGTGTCCTCCTTTAATCCTACATATTAATGCAAAACGGTGTGAAAGTCCAATGGAACAGATTTTTATCTCTCAAACTTAACAAGTAACCACATTAATGTCATACACGGTCTAAAAGTATGAGACTGGCACAAAATACTGACATGAAAAGTCAAATCAACACATGGTGTCACATATCAGACATAGACCAAGTAGACAGTAACTTCTCTTGATAGCAGGTTTGAAGTTGTTGTCATGAGCTTCAAAAGAGAATTTGGAAACATAGAAAAACTGAGTAAATCAACATACCATATTCAGCATTCCCAATTCACTTACCGACATGTTGAAGGTTGCTTCATCCAATGGCTTAGTGAAGATGTCAGCAAGTTACTTGTCAGTTGGGACATAGATCAGCTTCACAGTTCCTTGTTCAACATGCTCTCTGATAAAGTGATGTCTTATATCAATGTGCTTTGTCCTAGAGTGTTGAACTGGATTGTCTGAAATGGCTATGGCACTAGTGTTGTCACAGTAGATAGGAATGTCTCTTAACACTAGACCATAATCCAGAAGTTGATTCTTCATTCATAGAATTTGTGCACAGCAACTGCCTGCGGCAATATACTCAGCTTCTGCAGTTGAGGTAGAAACTGAATGCTGCTTCTTGCTAAAACATGAGACCAATCTTCCGCCAAGAAATTGATAGCTACCAATAGTACTCTTTCTGTCAATCTTGCATCCAGCATAGTCTGAGTCTGAGTAACCAATTAGATCAAATCCAGTATTCTTAGGATACCAAAGGCCTAGATTAGGAGTGCCTTTTAAGTATCTAAAGATTCTCTTGATGGCTACTAAGTGTGACTCTTTTGGATCACTTTGAAACCTTGTATAGAGACATGTAGCAAACATGATGTCAGGTCTGCTAGCAGTTAGATATAGGAGAGATCCTACCATGCCTCTATAGGTGCTTGAGTCAACTTTCTTTCCTTTAGAATCAAGATCCAGACTAGTTGACATGGACATTGGTGTCTTTGCAGGTGATGAATCTTCCAAGTTGAACTTTCTGAGAAGTTCCTTGATGTATTTAGCTTGACATATAAAGATTCCATCAGGTTGTTGAAGAATTTGTAATCCCAGAAAGAATGACAATTCTCCCATCATACTCATCTCATATTTGTTACTCATGAGAGAGGAAAACTTCTCACACAGCTTCTCATTTGTAGAACCAAAAATGATGTCATCCACATAGATTTGTACCAGAATGATGTCATTGCCATGGTGTTTGTAGAAAAGTGTCTTGTCCACAACTCCTCTAGTAAACTGATTTTCCAAAAGAAAAGTGGAAAGTGTGTCATACCAAGCCCTGGGTGCTTGCTTTAGTCCATACAAAGCTTTGAAGAGTTTGTATACAAAATCATACATTTCAGCATCCTCAAACCCTGGTGGTTGTTCAACATACACTTCTTCTTCCAACTCTCCATTTAGAAAGGCACTTTTCATATCCATCTGAAATACTTTGAAGTTGCAGTGTGCAGCATAAGCTAGAAAGATTCTTATAGCTTCAAGTCTTGCAACAGGTGCAAATGTCTCATCATAATCTATTCCTTCCTGTTGATAGTAACCTTTAGCCACTAGCCTTGCTTTGTTTCTTGTCACTGATCCATTTTCATCAAGCTTGTTTCTGAAAACCCATTTGGTCTCAATGACTGACTTTCCCTTAGGTCTTGGAACCAGCTTCCATACATTGTTCCTTTCAAACTGATTTAGCTCTTCTTGCATGGCTATCACCTAGTCAGAATCCAACAATGCTTCATCAGTTGTCTTGGGTTCCATTTGAGACAGGAAGCATGAAAACATGCTGTCAGCAGAGACTTTGTTCCTTGTCCTCACTCCAGAAGTAGGGTCACCAATGATAAGGTCATTTGTGTGATCCTTGTTCCACTTGGTGATTCTGGGCAAGCTACTTGATTGTACAGGAACAATTGCTTCAGTTTGTTGAGTTGAATGCTCACCAATCCCATTGTCTTCACCATGTTCTTCATTGTCTCAAGAGTCACCATTGTTATGAATGTTAGAGGTTATGGTCTGTGACTGAGCTGGAGTTTGGTTGACAGTAGTGGTATTGACAGTATCTTTATCAACTTCAACAATTTGAGTGAAGCTAGGTTCTTCATCAACAATTTCCTCAGCTTCCAAGTATCCTTGATTCTCAAATCTGAATGTCTGCATCTTTCCTTCTTCATGCAGTCCTGGAAACTTGGTTTCATCAAATGTGACATTTACACTCTCTTCAATAATCCTGTGTTCCATAACATAAACTCTGTAGGCAGTCCTTTCTGTACTGTAACCCATGAATAATCCTTCAAATGCCTTAGTGTCAAATTTTCCTTTCTTCTCATGGTTATCCCTCATCATAAAGCATTTGCTCCCAAACACATGAAAATATTTGACAGTAGGTTTCTTTCCAGTTAACAGACAGTAAGGTGTACTTGCATGAGTTTTGTTAATCATGGTTCTGTTTTGAGTATAACAAGCTGTGTTGATAGCTTCAGCCCAGAAATATGTTGGCAGTTTGGCATCATGCAACATAGTTCTAGCTGCTTCAATGAGAGTCCTGTTCTTTCTTTCTACAACTCCATTCTGCTGTGGAGTCCTTGCAGCAGAGAATTGTTGTACAATTCCTTCATCTTTACAGAAATTTCCAAGTGTGGCATTTCTGAATTCTGTACCATTGTCACTCCTCAAGATTTGAACTTTTGAGTTTGGAGTTCTATCAAGAACTCTGACTTGATCAATAATCACTTGAGCAGCTTCATCTTTGGATTCAAGAAACTTCACCCAAGTGTACCTTGAGTAATCATCCACCATTACTAAGGCATATCTCTTTTTGGCCTTAGATGGTACATTGACTGGTCCAAAAAGATCCATATAAATCAACTTGAGTGCTTCTATGTTGGTGTTCATTTGTTTGGACTTGTGCACAGCTCTCCTTAGTTTGCCCATTTGACAATCTTCACACAGTCCTTCTTGACAGAATTCATGTTGGGGCAAACCTCTCACCAACTCCTTCTTCATCAAAATATTCATTGTTTTGAAGTTGAGATGTGAGAGCTTCCTATGCCAAAGTATACTGTCACCAACAGTTGCTTTACTGTAGAAACAGTAAACTTTATCCTTCTTTGTTGAGTTTAAGTCAACAACAAACAAGCTTCCTTTTCTAACCCCTTTTTGAGAGAGGCTACCATCCTTCTTGTGATAGATGTTACACAGCATCATATCAAAATCAACCTTGAATCCCCTGTCACTGAATTGGCTGACACTGAGTAGATTGTGCTTCAATCCATCCACAAGAGCAATATCTTCAATGACAACATTTCCAATTTCCAGACAGCCATATCCCACTGTGTAACCCTTGCTGTTGTCTCCAAAGGTTATGATTGGGCCAGCTTTCTCTACATAGTGTGATAGCAGGGCTTTATCACCTGTCATGTGTCTTGAGCAACCACTGTCAATGATCCACATGACTTGATCTTTCTTCTTGCCCTGCAAAACAGAATGTATTTAAGATGCATATGGTACCCAATCCTTGTTGGGTCCTGCAGTTTTAGTGTCTCCTGAGTTTCTTCCAGTCATAAAATCACAAGCATCATCAATGATCTCCTGTTTGACTTCTCTTTTCACCCATTTAGGTTTAGAATTGGACTTGATCCTTTTCTTAGTGGATGAGGCCTTCTTGCTGTTGCCGGCAGGATCAGAAGTCTCAACAGTGTGCATGTATGAACATTTTTCAGTAGTGAGAATAGGTAAGTTAAAGCATGTACTCATGGCAGTGATCTTGTATGGCATACATTCAATGTTATTACAGACACTCATAGTTCTATGCAAAAGGGGGGGTTCTGTGTAAATTACCATTGAGTTCAGTAGCATTGATCTTATCCTCAATTGGCTTATTACAAACATGTGTTAAATGATGTGAAGATCCACAGTTATTGCATAGTTTCCTAGAAGCACCTCCAACATTAGTGTATCCATTTCCTTTATTGACACCTACCTTACCATTCCTATTCTTAGACTTGGGAGTTACTGGATTGACAGTGTGTTCAGAAGTTGCTGTCGAACTTTCCTTGACAGTACCTTTTATTCCAACTGTCTTGACAGAAGGTTTGGAAGCTACTGTCTTGGAACCATTCTTGACAGCATCTTTGGAAGATACTGTCTTGCCAACTGTGACAGCATCTTTTGAACTTACTGTCTGATTGCTTGGTAAGTTTACTGTCTTGGGGATTGTGACAGTATCATTTCCATCCTTGAATGTGCTGTCAACACCTTCATCCTCATCAAGAATTTCTTGTTTGATGAGCATGGCTTCTTCATCAAACTCAATTTCTGCAGCTTTGAAAATAGGAGTTTTAACCTTCTTGAGAATGGTGGGTTTGACAGCAGCATCTCCAGAACAATCTTGAATCACAGTTTCCTTTCCAGGTCTCCTACCATATGAAAAACCTATTCCAACAGTTTGATTTTCTGTATGCTTATCATTGTAATCCTGAACTATCTTAGATGAGTTTTTATAAGCCTTAATCTTGAATTCATTTTCAGCAATCTCATTCCTCAAGAATTCCTCAACTTCTTTAGCACATTTTAATTCATTTTTAAATTTAGCATTCTTCTGAGCTAAAGAGTCTTGTGAACTGGTTTTGAGAACAAGAGATTCATTTTCAGACTTTAGTGTTTCATTTAGCTTACTCAGCCTAGTGATTTCCTCATTAGCAGCAGATAAGCTAGTATAGACATTGAACATTTCAACACTTAAGTCTTTAATGGTTTTCTTATACTCATCAATGGACATATCAAGTAAGACAAGTGAAGGTACCTGACTTGAAGATGTTGATGTTACTTCATCAGTGCTAGCCATGAGAGCTAGGTTGACATATTCTTCTTCATCTTCATCATCAGACTCATCCCAACACTTTCCTTCAGCCACATAGGCTCTACCTTGATTCTTCTTAGAGTATCCACCAGTTCCTTTCTCAAATCTCTGAACCTGTTTGGGTCTTTTGCATTCAGTAGCAAAATGACCAGGTTCACCACAGTTGTAACACTTGAATTTAGATCTATCCACAAATCCAGTCTTGTATCCTCCTTTGAATGAGCTTCCCACAGCAGCCTTTGATGAGCTTCCCTTGGTGAACTTGGATGCTTGGCCTTGGGGCCTGAATGACCTATCCTTCTTGAACCTAAAGTTCTTGAACTTTTTAGCCATGTAGGCCATAGTAGGATTGTCCATGCTTTCCAGTTCCTCCATTGTGTAGAAGTCTTCATCTTCCACATCCTTGAGCTGTAGTACTACTTTCTCATCATCTTCAACAACCTCTTCTATCTTCAAGGATTGTACAGGGGTTGGTTGTGTGATTTGTAGTACTTCACTTGGTTGTGTGATCCTTGGCACTTGTGCTACTAGGGCACTTGACATATTAGCCATCTTGTTCCTTGTTCCACTTTGTATGGCTCTCTTTTGAAAGAGTTCAAGTTCATAAGATTTCAGAATGCCATAAAGTGTCTCAAAGGTTATATTGTTGAGATCTCTTCCTTCTCGTATGGCTGTTGTCTTGTGTTCAAGGTGATCAGGCAGTGTAAGCAAGAACTTGACATTTAATTCTTTTCTGTCATAGTACTTTCCATGTATCTGTAGTTCAATTAAGAGCTTATTGAACCTTTCAAACATAGAAGTTAAGTCTTCACCAGGCTTGGCCATGAATGCCTCATATTGTGATATCAGTATTTGCCTTTGATTGCCCTTAACTTCTTCACTTCCTTCACATAGTAAAGCTAACCTGATCCACATCTCCTTGGCAGATGTGCATCTTATCACACTTCCACACATGGCTTTATCCAACGTGAGAGAATCGAGCAAGATGAGTTGCAAGTGATCATCTAGCACTATTTTCTCCTTCTCAGGTTCCAAAAATTCGGAGGGATCTTTGGGAACCCAATGTGCAGGAATGACTTCACCATTTACTGTTGTGGCTTCAATTTCCTTCCTTGGAATGAAAGGACCATTCTCGAGAATACCTGGGTATAGTGGATTCGCAGCTTTGATAAACAACAAGATCTTTCTTTTCCAAATGCTGTAGTTCTCTTTATCAAAAGCTGGGATCTTGATACTGTTTGATTTCTGCATTGTCGTCGTGATCTCAGATATGTATGTTAATCTGATCGCTCTGATACCAGTTGTTGGTCCTCGTGTATTGCAGAAGGGGGGGGATGAATGCAATACTGATAAAATTCAATCTCAGTTTCAACAACCAAAACTAAGATTTAATGTTATCAATAATATGTATGCATTCACAAACAGTATAATCGAGAAGACAGGATTCACAAAATAAATGTTTTATTTATTTTGCAAAGTGTTGCTACAACCTCAAGAGAGAATTCTTGAGCTTCGGTTTTTCTTCAAGACACTTGCTTGTCTTCGTTACATCCCTAGAATGAATTAATAGTCTAAGTATAAAACTAATCCTATCACTGTCAACACGGGTCTGTGAAGCTGCTGTCATTATCAAGTGGCAGCTTCTTACAAAGTGTCTACCCATGTGACTTTCCTAAATTGCTAACAATGTCAGATATACATTACAAAGAAAGCAACCTAGATTCATTCTATTTCTAGCTAAAACAATTCAGCAAATAGAGACTTGACCTTGCTCTTGAATTGATTCGCTTTTGTTTGCAGTGCTTGAAGCTTCTGTCGTAGTCTTGCAGACTTGGTGCAGCTTAGGGATACTGCAACACGCCTGTTTCTTGAACATTGAAACTGTCACGGGATTTGACTGAGAAAGATACCTAGAACAAGGATCTTTCTTGAGACAGTTACTTTTGCCGCAAAGCTTGCTGTCACGGGAATGTGCTTTTGGTGACAGTAGGAGTTCCCCGCATAGTGTGCTGTCGAGGTTTCCAAACTTGTTGTCGAGGGCTAAAGTTGTTGTCGCGTAGTCTTCCGCCAATGTTGCTGTCAGAGTGAATATGATGTCTTGACTTGCAACATTCTGTCTTCTTGTAATCTTACTGTCAATGCTTATGACAGTAACCTTTATTCATGCTGTCATCTAATATGCATTCTTTGAGGCTTGAACACAGAAAGTGAACTTCTTCCAAATTACATAATTAAAATAACATTGCATACTGATTACAAGAACATACTTTGGCTGTGATAGTATGTTCTACTTAATTAAAAAATTAAGTATATACAAAGTTAAGTTGTTCCTATGCTATCACCCATAAATCCCAACAATAGCAACTAGGAATTTTTAATTGACAACTAGTGGTAGAAAGTAAACTACGACAGTGTACATACATACAAATGTGTACATAAATACTATATATAGAACATGACATACACACACAAACAACAACAGTGTACATACATACAAATGTGTACATAAATACTAAGTTGAAGACCAAAATTTATACAAACAGTTTAGTGTTTATATATTGTAAGAGAATAATATGTTAATGAATTTGTTTTGTTTATAAGGCTTTTAAGGACACTCAATCTCTTGCCTTCATTACACTAAACTCATTACACACTGCAAGAAAAGGAACATAAACTCATTTTAGCTTCAAGATATCCGATCCTCTTGTTGTAAGTCTTTCATTTGCTTCTTTTTTTTATTATATTATCTTCATTTTGTCATGCTTTTCATTTGTATCGTCTTAAATCAATTTTTTCTCATCTGGGTTAGTTTCATACTTTCATTTCCTTCTGTTTACATTCATGTTTAGAATTTTATGTTGAATAAAGGTGTTTCATTATTTTCTTATGGTTTCGGCAAACCTGTTCAGTAGGAATTTTAACAAATGAAAAATACAAAATTAACTACTTTCTACTTTGGTACTTCTGCTCAATGTTCATTCTTTTTCCATTTCCTGGTTGTCTTAGAATTTGTAAGAGTTGGGACAACAAATGATTACGACATTGCATGTCCTAATATGGAGGATATTTTGACTTGTAGGATGGCGCCTGAGGTTATGACTTGTACTGTATATATTTATGAATTATAATGCAGATAATGATAATGTTCCTCCAATTTTATTTTTGTTCTAATCCTTTCTCATTAGTCTTTCAAGCAAATGATTGCTAGTTGCCTGGTCACCGAAACTAGTTTTTCAGTACGAATCTTAAATAGTTTAGAGATCATGTAATAATTTGTAAAAGTTCAGTCAGAGGACTGATATGAATATCAATTTTGGATAAATGATCATACTTCTGGTTTTGCATGACAACAGGTAGTCAATGCTCTATGGCAAATAACCCATGGTTACAGCGTTACAGATTAAAGATTATTCTCCTCCGGAATCGGAATCGGAATCAGAAGCTGAAATCGAAGCAACGGCCACAATGTAGCTATGTCTTTATCGTAACTCAGATTATCCGGCGTCCAAGGCCCTTCTTTGTCAAAGCATATCAATATCAGATCAGATTATTATGGTGAAGTTGGAACACCAAGGGATAGTAGATCAGTGTATCGTAATCTGATGAAAAAGAGGCCGGCAATACTCCCTGCCTTAAAGCTATAGAAGATATTATATTTTTTTATCAATGTTTTTTACTGTTAAGTATGGATGTGAACTAGTTAGTTTAATTAAGTTTGTGAAATATTAGTATGTTCTTGTTGACTATGTAGTAGTGAATTTGTTTAGAATGTTTGATGTGTTTGGGAGTTGGTTTAGTATGTTTGGATTATGGATTTTTGGAATGGTGTATTGGAATGAATAGGTTATTTTGGTAAAATATTTATTTGTAAGGATGATAAATGTTTCTATAGCAAAAATATTGCAAAAAAATGTGGGCCCCATACTGTGGGCCCCACAAGGTGGGCCCCATACTGTGGGGCCCACTATTTAAAAAAAAATTAATACTCTAAGGTAACAAAATTTTATGTTAGTTTAACTCTAGTTTATGTTGCTATAGAGTTCTAGGGCAACAGAAAACCCATGTTGCCTTATGCTCGTAAGATGTTACCTTAGACGCCCTAGGGCAACACCGTAAAAACTATCATAAATTTTATGTTACCTTAGCCATATTGTGGGGCTACAGCAACATATTGACCCCCTGATACAACATATATTTTATGTTACAGTAGGCAAACTATGGTATAGTGTTGGCGGGAAATTTAGTTGAGGAATTTGTGGACTATAACAGCTCAGATGCAATTGTAATTGGAATTCATTGAGTTTGTTTCAATAAAGAAAATACACTTTCTGATGTCTCTCATCTCCTTTCTCTTTATCTCTATCAATCTCTTGTAATTCTCTATCTTAAATCTCTATATTCATAGTGTTGCAGATTAATAATAAAGATGAAATACAGATCATCTTTATCAGACCGACCGAAAAGCACCAGTAATTAGAAAATTTGGTACTTTCAATACTTCTCGCCATCACTTTATAAATGCTAATGCATTGCCTATAATCTTCACCTTCGGAAAACTTATACGTTGCAGGAAAAAAGCTGAAATGCATACAAAATTGGGTCAACGTTTAAGTTATGGAAGCATACTAATTTTGTGACCTGTAAATTTTGTAAAGTTCACAAGACAACTGCAATTTTCACACCAGCATTTCTCAAGGCCTAGAATACTTTCTCCGCATTTGAATAACGAATTTAAGATGCCATGCTTTATTCAAGAGAGTTATCGATATATACACATCAGTTCATTGCTACAATGGTTGTTTTGGATTGAAAATGATACGTAGATTTCTGGAACAGACAATTGATTAAAAATTACTAGTTATATAAATTTGTCAACAAGAGAATACTATTAAATACAATGGAAGGTAAAGGAGTGTATACCTAAAAGAAGACTACAACTAGTCAACTACTATGTCTTCTTTAAATTAATGTTGGTGAAGAACACTAGCTAATTACATTGTAATAACATGTAACTATCTATCTGCATACTCGTGGCCTAATTTTTCAATTGCTAAAACTCAAAAAACCACTTGTACATGCTTCTCGTAGAGTGACATGATCTTCTCCTTTATGGCCTGAAGCTCCAATTCGTACTTCCCTTGTGCCTGTAAATTGCTAAACTTAATTAATTAATACATTCCAGTAGTTATGGAAACCTAATTATATGTCATTACCTACCTATATATAATAATTATATATAGGTGCAAGTAAACGGAATTTCATATTTTAACACGGAAGCCTTAATTGATTATATGAGAAATAGGCGGTGCCAAAGTAATTAGGATATATAAATATAAATGCAATTATTACCTGAAAATGCAAGGTGTGGAAGATTCTATCTCCGATGGATTGGAAAGAAGAAGCATTTAGTAAGAAAAGACCATCACCAAGCTCTAGTTTACTCAGAGCCTCGGATAGTAGACCCTTGTTGCCTTGGAGTGCAGATATCTGAACTACAACTTCATTGCATCCAACTGGACTGATTGTCACAGCAGCTGATAAACTTGTTTCTTTATTTCTCTCCACTTTTCGTCTCTTTCCAACTTGATAGTCCGTGCTATCTTCTCGCTGCCTACACATTCTCGACGATAACTCTTCTTTCTTCTGAATCAGTATCTCCACTTCTTTTTGTAGTTCTGGTATGTATTTCACCACACATGCTACTGTTGCTGGAATGCTTAGTTTCTTCTGTATATTGTAACACGCGAAAATTGTCAATAAAACAGTAAATTACCTTGTCGATGCCAGAGGAAATAAACTAGCTAGAGACATATATAAAATGTGCATACCATTCGATCTGCATCCGGAAGGAGTGAAAAAAGAGAAGAATACAAGTCGTTAATCTTCTTTCGACGATCTCGTTCGCTTGCATTATGATTAAGCTTCTTAACTACTCCAGTGGTATTAATGTCACCGCTGCCAATTGGTTCGAAATTTGTCGATTGCGGAGAAGGAAGGAGGTCTGAAATAGAAGTATCCATGTAACCAAAATTCCCGACGAAAGTATCATTTTGATCCTGGCTAATGATGTTTAGGTCATCATCATCAACTAAGGGCCAACCGAAGCTTGGAAAGAGAGGAGGTGATAGTGTTAACATGTTAGCTAAGACTATTAGCTAGTGATTTGGATGCTTCGAATTTAGGAGATGCTAAGATTGTGGGTCTGTACTAATATATATACAACCTACCGCGTTGAACAAATTACAGACCTCTTCAACATGCACAATATAATTCTAGTAGACCATTAAAAATTATAATTAATTATTGTAATTGCTTATACCTAGAAGAGAGGTTTTTATCATATTAGTAGGTCTTGACATCGACATGATCATTAATTACTTTTAACATTTACACTTACTCTTTGTAGATTCTTTTTATTTGTTAAATATATATATAGATTACTAATAATTACAATTAGATGTGTAATGTCGATCGGTTAATTTTTTGCAATGAATGAAACAATAAGAGTCCATATTGTAAAGTGTCTAGTCTTCTCATAATTCACGATTCAAGATTTGTTTTTTTTGTGGGATAAGGTTCAAACTCGTAACATTTCATGAAGGAAAACGAGTGAAATATAGCCATATTATGAAAATGAAATCGGTGATCAATTCAAGATTTTGCTTAAACAAAATACTGAATAAAATAAAATCTAATAGTTTTAATACCGAAGACAAGCTACAATACTTTACAAATATCATAAACATAAAATGGATTGTGTAATATGTAAGTATGGATTTATTCTGTTCACACCAAAAGCTAGAGAGAGGCTAATGTAAATGTAAATTAAAAAAGAGAGAGAGAGACGAGGACTACGAACCCGTGGCATGCACAGGCTTCTGCTATGCTTACCTGGTCTATGCTCGAGCACCAACTGGTTTTTCACGTGGAACCACACTTTATCCATTCAGTATTCTCAATTATTTAACTTAATTTTGTTACTTATTATATGTCGGAATGCTTAGATTAATTAGACGATACGTTTGTAAATAACAATTGTTTAATCATGAAACCATTATTAAACTGGTAGTATGGAATGATGATGAATCGGACAACTACTGATGTCGATCCATTTGACAGGCAAGCAAGCTATAGGCTATAGCTAACCCATAAAGAATGGGCGATTCAAACCATCATATTTCTAAACTACTTCCTCCAAAATAGATAGTCATGGAGTAACAATCAACTATAACAGAATCCCGTATTATGATTGAAACATCTAAAAACACTGGTAATTCACAAATTTATATTCAGTGAAACAGAGCCAAAGCTCTAACTCAAAACATCATTTAAGCTTTTTATTCATATCGCACAGTCGACTGGTCATGTCTTATCGTCTTTCATTTCTCTACAGATTACAAAAGGAACAGAATATATACAACCCCTTATGACTAACGAAAAGCACTTGTGCAACAAAATGCATCCCTTAAGTTGAGTTCACCGATGATTAGACCTGAACTCCAATCCTTTGAGCAACCTGCATTACAAATTATGTGGAATTTTCAGTACTGTCGCCTCGTCAAGCTAAAGATGCTGATGCATATAACCTTCACCTTTGAAAAGCTTTTACATTACGGCCAAAAACAGAAATGCATGCCAAGTTAAATGAAGTTGGGCCAACTTTCAAGTTATGCAAGCATACTCTACTGACTTGGTAATTAGACGTGACAAGATGCATATGCATCAACATAATATTAATGTCATGTTGAGACTAAACATTTATAAGGAGGCTGCAATTTCATCCATAATCATATAAGAGGATGACTGGTAATGTAATAAACATGATGATGTAAGCCAACCTGGCTGATATAATGATATTACAGCATGCAAACGTATTCCAAGGCAAAAAAATTCTCCATAATGTGACTAGCACGGTTTTTAATATGGCTTTTTTCTTTTTTACTTCAGGCGATTCTCCTTACAAGTCATGTTCAAGGATCCTTACTAAAAGTCTGCTAAAAATTTCACCGTCTGAAAGACAATACACTCAATTATTTCTAGAATAAACAGAAAACACACAATGCTCCGGTATTTACAATACTTATTGCTTAGTTTACTCTGCATACCCCAACCTCAAAGCATACTTCTCTGCGGGATAAAGTCTCAGTTTAACTTGCGAAAATCTGTAGATTCTCTAGCAATATATCTGGGGATATTTCACGTGTGCTAGTAAATCTCAAATTCATTTTAGTCATACAAAAACTACCTTGGACAGGAGTCACAAGAGAAGGGTGTTCCTAAATTTCAAATGCATTCCTTGATATTAAGACCAAAAGATACAGTTAGAATAAAAATGCAATATTTTACCCTTTGCCGGAGTTTGGAATCACTTCTATAGATTCCTATACACCACTACATATGTAAAACACTTTAAGAAGAAACTCTGAGATTTTACGTGACTACCTCGCGCAAATATCAGAATACTATATTAGTCAACAGAATGTCTGACACCATAAAAATGCACGCAGGTCATGTAAATGAACTGAACAAGAAATATGAACTTACAACTACCTCTTTAAAGGAATAGACATCGCTTCCCCAAAGCCAAGCATCACAACCTGCATCTCTTGCACCCCAGATATCATTTCTACGATCATCTCCTACATGAACAGCATCCTCTGGTTTGACATCCAACAACTCACAAGCTCTAAGGAAAATTGTGGGGTTGGGCTTTTCCGCTGCAACCTGCGATAGAAAGACTGTCAATAACTACAATCTTCGAAGAATTTTGCAAAGTAAATCAAGCAAATTATAACTTACTTCAGCTGACACTGCCACAGCATCAAACCAGTGATCGCAATTCAGAGCCCGCAACAGAGGTCTTAACCTTGTGTCAAAGTTTGACACAACAGCAATTTTTACTCCTGCATTTCTTAAGGCCTTGAATACTTTCTCCGCGTCTGGATCACAGAGATGCCATGCCTTTTAGACAGTTAAAGAGGAAAACAACAAAGAACTTGATGTCAGTGAAATAGAACATCAACAGACAAGATAACATTTAATTACACCTGATTTCCTGAAAGTTTGATATATTACTGGCTTGAGTAAACCAACCTTATCAGTTGTATAGTAGTTATACAGCTCTTCAAAGTACTGAGAATCTGAACAGCCAGTTGATGAACTGACTATATATTGCCAAAATGGTCTCCCATCATTAACATATCTGCAAATCAGTTTACCAAATTTAGAGAAACAATTACATTGAAGACCGAGGGAATGAGCTTTCTGGAATAGAAAAAACACCACCGACACTGATCTGAAACAATTATAATTAACAAACCTATGTCCTATACGCAATGACGCTAACTAGCATTCACTATAGCCTCATAAATTCTTCGATTCATCAATTAATCATCCATGAATACACACTTGATTCTGGAAGTTAGCAGCAGTCTCAAGAGTGAGATGGGATTAGTGGAGACAAGTATACGACAGAGCAATTATTGCATAGGCAGAGTCATCTTGAGTTGTGCACTTGGCACAATTAAATTACTAGATTTAATGTGGATTATATCAGAGTTTTGCCAACTTCTGTTTTGTAACTAAATTTTAGTCTTGTTGAATGAAAGTAATTCCACAATTAGTAATTATGTTTAAGTTTAGTGAGCAAGCTTTACATCTATTAGCCCCAAAGATTGTGCAGGTCGTGGTAGAATATTATTTGGCCTAATAGGTTATATTCAATAATACACTTGTGCTCAATAAGACCACTGTTGAGCATAGGAAAGGACCTATTTCTGGGAATACTCTAAGAATCTAAGCTCTTTTAGCTTTCAAAGAGGAACCTACCAGATTAACTAAATCCATCCACTTGACACCAACAAGAAGTGAGAAGGAAGATTTGGACATTTTCTCGAAAGAAACACAACGCGCAGTGCACGAAACTGATTTTACAATCATAGAGAAACATAACAAGTCAAGAAACACAGAACGTCACAGCCATACAATGTTCTACTACTCATCTCAAAAGGATGTTAAATCAATTCTACAAGAATTGGCATGTCACTAAGCTCACCTGACTCCGAACACCAACCCTCCATAAATGTTTACAGTCTTCCAAATAATTATATAAATTCAAGAAAATTTTACCATTCAGGATTATTAACAGATCAGATCTTCTAATAATTTTTTTACATTTATATTCTACCCAATTATACAGTCAAATGAAGTTTCCAAGACATAATCTGACTCTTGAATGCAGATAACTTCAAATGTTTTAGTTATGATAAGAAAAAAAACACAACTTTCTACAAGTCAAAAGACAAAAGCTAAAGCCTTGGGAAAAAAGAGATGAAGATGCCAACACCAATAATTTCTCCAACTAAAGAAACTAACCAAAATCTCACACAATACAAGATTTACTCCTAAAACATTACACATACTACCAATAATCCAGTAGTAATTTATACAAGAACTTCAGATCAAAAAAACAATTAATGACTAAAAAAAATCATGCATAATAAACACACCATCTAACTTAAACACAAACATAAAAAAAAAAAAATCTAAAGAAAATATTGAAAAAATGGTTAAAAATTATTACCTTAACCGAGATCTTCCCCAAGGCTGCTCATAAGCTCTCCTGTATCTATTCAATATCTCATCTTCAGAGTACTCCACCCCATACTTCTCACCAATTTGTCTATATATCTAAAAATGAACATAAACAAAATTTAAAAAAAAATATGTAAAAATATATAAAATTAAAATGGTTTTTTTTAAAATGATCAGAATCAAATGTTACCTGGGCCATGGGTTGAGAGGGAATAACAAGAGTGCCAACAGCATCAACAAGAAGAGCCTTATGAGTGATATTACCACCATACAAAGCTCTTCTGTATTCTTCATAGCCTTTCCACCCCACCAGTCTTGAAGAATTCATTACTTCGGAGTTAGCTGCAGAAGATGAGAATGACCCGGACCCAGAAACCGGGTCGGGTTGATTCTTGAAAGGACTGAGTTTTCCATTAATGGAGGAGGTGGGTTTGTGGGTTATGGAAGAAAGGAGCCTAGCAGTTCTGCTTCTCATTGCCATTGCTCGTCAGCTTCATTTGCTGGTGATCTGATACACTATTATGTGTGTGTGTGTGTGTGTTTTGGTTATTTTGGTTGTTTGGAGTGAGTTAAAAATGGTTTGGAACTAGAGATTCCAGCCAACAGTACGAGAAACTTATGGGGAGAGCTCTAAGATTTATAATAAAATATTGCAAAGTAAAACTGTAACAATTTATTTAATTACCTTCTATTCTAGACTTCTACTAAATTCTAATCAAAATACTAAATACTTGTATGAAATATACTTTCTAAAAACCGGAACTCGGTTCAATTTCACAATGAAAGACTAATGAGTATTTGGAGTATTTTTTAAAATTAAATATTTTAAATATTAATTTTAATTTAATATATTTTTATTTTCAATATTTTATAAATAATGTGCTTGTAACATAATTATTTATGTTATTAATTTTTGTAAGTATTTTACTGTCATTTTAGCTTTAAAATTGGTTAAAATTTGTATTTTTTATTAGAAATAGTACTTAATTTAAGACTTTTTCTCATATATTTTTTTCAATAACTCATTTTTTATTATAATTCGAATCAATACTATTATATAAAGGAGAAGACGGGGGCGGTGAGGTGGCGCTCTCAGATCGCTTCGTTCTATTTTTCTAATTTTCTCAATTTTTTGAAATAATAATATTAAAAATTCAAAAAAATCTCAATTACCTTTTAAATGCTTACTAATATAGGAAACATATAATATTTTTGCATTTAAAATATCTACTAATGGAGAAAGTAAAAAATACAATAGATCTTTACTAATGGAGGAAACTAAATATCACTAATGGAAGAAACTAAATATTTAATTATAATATTCTTGCCTTCAAAATATCTAAATTAAAAAAAAATTGAATTAATAATATACAAAGAAACTCAAAAGTGAAGAATTTATCATGTCTTCAAAAACAAATTTTATCATTGTTTTTTAACGTTTAGATAGTTATTGCTCTAATTTTTATGAGAAAAGATTATATCTTTTAGTAAAATATTTTATGTAATTCATACACGAAAATTCAAAGATAAAAATTGTATATTAAGAAATTTATAGTATATGTATTTCTAAAATATCATGTTAAGATTTATTCGACTAAAGAATTTATTTAGTGTGTGCATTTTTAACAAAATTCAATAAGTCGGTGCATCTATAACAAAAGTCATACAAGAATAAAAAAACATTGAGAATATGTCATTAAATTTTGTTTTTTAGAAGGAAGAGGTTGTTGTTGTTGTTGTTTTTGTTGTTATTTGTTTTTGTTTTAATAAAAAGGATGTTTGTTCATATTTTATGATTTTTTTCTTACTGGGAGTGAAAATTTTAATAGTTCTGAAGGTATAATTGTAGTTTTTGATTAAACGATCTAGAACTTTATATATATATAATTCAAAACAAAAATTAATTTTATATTAGAGATATTATTTTATTTAAAAACGTATTTTGTAGAATATATTTTGAGAAAATTTAGAGATATTATTATAAAACCGCTGCGAATCGCGGCTTAGTAAACTAGTTTTTTTAAGTAATCCAATTTTTTTCCAATGTATTTCGATTTCTTTTCCGAGTTTCACCCGAGTCAAGTAAACAAAGTTATCAACCAATTATATCAAAATCGGATCGATAGTAAAGCCGAATCTGAGTACTTGGGTAATCCAAATTTTAGAACACTACTCCTCCTACAAGATAACATATATTGTATGTACTGTACAGTTTGTATCTATAGGCTATAGCAGTTATTTTGTGGATGTTTTGTATTTTACAAGTCAATGAAGTGCACATTTTATTCTGTGGTTGATTTTAAATGTTAAGTAAAAAAACTGTAATATTGGGGTCTATCCGGATATCAAATAAAGGATTTTAAGTTCAGATATTTTTAAATAAATTTTAGAATTTGTATAAGTTAGATGAGCTCAAATTTTTGACTAAACTCAACTTATATCTAATAAATTGATCAAGGAGAGTTTATTCACGAGTGAATAAAATTAATCCAGTTTATTCACTAGCTCCAATTAAAAAGAATAAATATTTTAAAAATTAATTAATTTTCATTTATAAATGAATTAAAAAAATTGTAAATCTAAACAAGTTCGAGTTGAGCAAAGGTTTAGTTGAGTTTGTTGTGTACTCGGTACTCTACTCACCTCATTTAACTAAAAGGTTCAAATGTGTGTTAAGAAGTAAGAAAAAAGGAGAATGATTCAAAATTGTTAAAATTAAAGTCTGTTGAAATTGTCAAGAAAGTAAAGAAAAGAAAGAACAGAAATTATAAATATATTTTCACGGTTCTCCTAAATAAAAGTTACATGCTCTTTCATTTTCGGTTTATAGGTAAATGCGACCTAAAAGATGGCAAATGTTTTAATAGTTTTTATTAACCTATAAATTAACTAACTATTTCATTTATTTCGAGAAAATATGAATAGTGGAAATTGGAATAGTGGTAGTGACTGGTGAGAGTGGAAGAGCAAGTCACAACAAAACAGAGGAGACAATAGTAGTGAGGTGGCGGTGTATGAAGGCTGTGAGATCCTTGTCAGCTCCGTCCCATTTGTTATGTTCTGTTTTTGTCCGTTTCATGTGGTTGTGATTTTTTTATGTTGTATTGTTGCCTTTCGGCTATAATTCGATTAGTACGTGTTTGGGGTATCACAAAAAAGTTGACTTATAACTTAAAATGAGTAAGTGATTTATAAGTGATAAATTGATGGATTCTTATAAGTTATACGGATGTTTGGATATATTTACTTATAAGTTAGTTACGAGTTTGCTAAATTAAATTTGAAAAAATAATTATTAAATACAATGATTTCAACACTTGTATTTTAAATTAAAAAAATATTTAAAAACACAAAGGTAAAAATATAAAATATTAAAAAAATAAAGAAAATCAAAGAATAAGTTGATAAATTAAGTAAAACTAGCTTTAATACCCGTGCAAGGCACGGGGTTACTCTAGTCTACAGAATGTGATTTTCTTTTCGTTGCGGAATTTTAAGGTTCACATTAGCTAAGATCCTATGATCATAATACAAAACCATTTCGAAAGATATTGAAAGATTTCCCTGTAATATTTTGATTGTAATTATGATTAACTCAAACTTATTTTGATCGATATGAGAATACAAATGTTGATGCATTTGCACTCGCTTAAATAAAAATAGAAGGGCTACAAGAGATTTGGTCATGTCATGAAAAGATTTAATCATCCCACGATTCAATCACCATTCAAATATATACATTTTAACCTCGACAAACAAATATTCAATAAATAAATAAACTTGTTAAATGATTAATTTTTTATCCCAATAAAACAGAGACAATGTATCTTTAACTTAAATAAAATGATAATCTCGATAAATAAGTTAATTTTTCTGATTTTGAGGATATAAATTATTCATATTTAATACTATATTAATAATTTTGTATTAAATTACCATTAAACCATGTATCTTAATATTTTTTTATGTGCATGAAACTGTATTTGTTTTAGATAAACCAACTATCTAACTGCTCATGATCGACCACTTCCATGTCTTCTTGCTGAAAGTTTCATCACTTGTTTCCATGTCCCCCATGTCGATGTCCGTAATCAACATGTTCTCTCCTTCTAATCAGCTTCCATGCTATAACTGCTCCTGATTGACCTCTTCCATGTCTAGACGTTCTAACTACACATATTCTTCCTCATAATTTCTTCAAACAACTCACTCCTCTGTCCAAACCTATGTCTAGCCTCCATTATGCCCTAACCTGACCAAATGATTACTACCAACCTTGTTCTGCTTCTTGCTCCATCCTCTGCCTGAAACCCGGCGAGCCTATCTTGACTCCCTTCCACCGCCCTCACCCTCAACGTTAGCTTGGTTATTTTTTTCTCTGCTCAAGTTGTTGAATCACCCTTTCATGATTCGGGCCAATGAATCAACGCCAGTACTCCCGCTCCCTAAAGGCTGCTACATTGTCTGATTTAAGTTGAATGTTATTTTCTGTCTCATAAAACGCACTCGTCAACCCAACAAGTAAAGCTCACAATTCATTTTCCCTAAGAGTCAAGTTCATTTTCGTCATCAAAACCATTGTCACTATGACCCCCATGATTTGCCTCCTATTACAATCCATATACCAGAGTCTTTTCCATCAGACAAAGGTTCGTTAAGGGTAAATGCATGTACATTAACCTTAACAAAACCCACATCTAGAAACTCCCCACTCCTCTACATATTTCTGCTTTGGATAAAATAGTTTTGAGAAAAGAAAACGGTGAGATAACTCTTTGCATGCATTGGTTAATATAGATTGTACATCTCAAACAAACTCATTGCAATAATTACTATTGTTTTAAACTGGCCGAGTTCACCGAGACTTACTCTATCCCCTTCTCATTTAATTTTTAAGACTCCTCATATTTTCACTAAGAAAATGATATCTAGAATATTTCTATGGCCACTTTATTCTTATTTTCCGTTATTCTCCTACTTTTCAGGCTTTTGACTAACCCCCACATCTTAAGGCCATAGGGTCTATTGATTGGTTGAACTTATTTGATTAGTAAGCACTGAACAAATCTGAAAAATTAGTAAATCTATAATTTGAATTTGATTTTATCGGTCTTCCTGTGATGATATGAACTTATTTTAAAATTAAATTTGAATTTTTACTTGCGTGCGGCTTAATTTATATACATTTGTAAGTTCAGAAACGTAGAAATTTGATTTTAAATAGTAGGAACATTTTTATATTGAAAGAAATGCGATATATAGATGTATTATATATAAAATAAAATAATAGATAGATAAAAGATTAGAATAATTGAAAAAAAATTTGTCCAATAAACGACTCTATAAAGATTTTGATTTTTAACTTTTTTATAAAAATTAATAATACATGTATATGTAGATACATGAATGCTTGTGTGTACATGAAGATATAAAAAGTTTCCCAAGAAATCAATAGATGAATGATATGTAAGAGACAAAAAAGAAAAAAGAAAATCATTGATCATGCATCTATTTAAAGAGTTCTAATATTTACTCAATTGTGTGCTTAGTTCAATGGTTGTAGAGGTGACTTATATGTTTATGGTTGTGATTGAAAGGTCATAGGTTCAATTCCCAACAAGCTTTCATTTTTTAAAACTTTCTTAGTTCTGAAGGGGCATAATTGTAATATTACATGAATACAATAGAACATGTTGTGCTATCAATATCACAATATACTTATATAAATGAGAAGACAGGGACGGTGAGGTGGCGCCTCTAGAATCGCTCCGTTCTATTTTTCTAATTTTCTCAATTTTTCACAATTTTTAATTTTAATAATTACAACTTTCTTTTTTATTTTCGATTTTGTAGGAAGGAAATTGAAAATTACACTTTTATTATTTTCAAACTTGATAGAACTTTCTTTTATTATTTTCAAACTTGATAGAACTTTCTTTGATTTGGAAAATTACAACTTCCTTATTATTTTCGAATTTGTAGGACTTGATAGAACTTTTTTTGATTTAGAAAATTACAACTTCCTTATTATTTTCGAATTTGTAGGCTTGATAGAACTTTCTTTTATTATTTTCAAACTTGATATAACTTTTTTTGATTTAGAAAATTACAACTTCCTTATTATTTTCGAATTTGTAGGACTTGATAGAACTTTCTTTGATTTAGAAAATTTCTTTGATTTAGAAAATTACAACTTCCTTATTATTTTCGAATTTGTAGGACTTGATAGAACTTTCTTTGATTTAGAAAATTTCTTTGATTTAGAAAATTATAACTTCCTTATTATTTTCGAATTCGTAGGACTTGATAGAACTTTCTTTGATTTAGAAAATTACAACTTCCTTATTATTTTCAAATTTGTAGGCTTGATAGAACTTTCTTTTATTATTTTCAAACTTGATAGAACTTTCTTTGATTTAGAAAATTACAACTTTCTTATTATTTTCGAATTTGTAGGCTTGATAGAACTTTCTTTTATTATTTTCAAACTTGATAGAACTTTCTTTGATTTAGAAAATTACAACTTCCTTATTATTTTCGAATTTGTAGGACTTGATAGAACTTTCTTTTATTTAGAAAATTACAACTTCCTTATTATTTTCGAATTTTTAGGATCTTATGTTAATAATTGCAATTTTCTCTTTTATTATTTTCAATCTTGATATAACTTTCTTTTATTATTTTCAAACTTGATAAAACTTTCTTTTATTATTTTCAAACTTGATAGAACTTTCTTTTATTATTTTCAAACTTTATAGAACTTTTCTTTTATAATACTTCTTGACTTTTAAACATAATGGATTTCCATGTTATTCACCTTATAAACACCTATAAATTAAAGGTCATTCATAACAAAAAATCTACACCGAAACTTTTTTACATAGCTTCAAATTTTTACAACCATATTTACAATCAGTACAACTATGGCCTACACCATGTTGGATGCTTTGAACGACAACAACTATACCTGGATGATAAGAGTACGAGTGTGTAGAATGTGGGAATCTGTCAATCCAAATACTGAAGAACTGATCAGTGTTGACGTGATTTTGATCGATGAAAAGGTTAATAAATCAATATACTTATAACTTATTAGTTTGTCAAATTGTATGATGTTATTACTTTTTCTAAGATATGTTGTATGATAGAAAAATTTGATCCATGCTACGATCCCGAAGATTCTAGTCTCTCGGTTCAAAAATATTTTAGAGGAAGGCTCCGTGTACAGCATCAAAAATCTGAAAGTTGTTTCAAGTACAGGGAAATATAGACCACTATCACAAGAGTCTAAATTGCTCTTCATACGCATAACGTTGCCTAAGATATTGGAAGAAGACATCGTCAACATATCACTGCATGGATTTCAGTTCATATGTCCGGATATGATTGATGCACGTATTAATGACACCAACATACTCTCAGGTTTTTGATGCAGTAATATATTAGAATTATATATAAGTAATACTATTATATAAATTATAATTCAAACTGTCATGTTCTAATATTATTTTTTCTATGTTGATTTAGATGTTGTGGGGTGCTTGACCTACTTGGGTGGCATTGAAGTTGTCAAAGACGGTTGGAAAAAAAAAAGAGATCTCAAAATTATCACAAATTAGTAAGGTATGTATTATATTAATTTTAATATAACTGTTAATTGTTTTTTATTGTTCTTGTAATTTTATATTACTTCTTTGGTTACCCCAATTTATTTGTTTTACTTATTTAATTTGTTTTAATTTTTTTCTTAAACAGCTCCATCACCAGTACCATAATTTTGTGGGAAAAGTTGGTCGAGATGGTTGATACAAATTTATACAAGGAGGATGGTGGACCCTATATAATAATTGTCACATCTACCCAGATTAAAAAATTTAAAAGTAATTATCTTTATTAATGTTTTTATCATATATAGTTTTAGAAATTGCACATATATAAATCTATCTTATCTCGATTGAACGAATATCATTAGATATTATACAAATATTTGTTTCATTGATATTATTGATTTAATTCTTATATTAGTTTTTTAACCATTTATTTACTCTTATATGCAGGTACAATTAGCTTTTCTACCACAAGAAATAGTAAAATTTATACAAAACTGGATACACCGTATGTGTCATCCCTGAGAGAGAGATTTGCTCACATCTCTACTAAATTGCAAATCAGTGGAGACTTTATCCCCATAATGTCGCCTGAGGAAAAAATGTTTATTAATAGGATGAACATCGAGGAATTGTTGGAAGCAGAGTGGAGTGAAGACCTAAAGTTTAATTGTGCACATTTTTTGTTTAGCTAATTTATTTTACGTACCTTGCACTTGACCTCAATTATTATCAATGTTATTTTTGTTATCATATTTATACTTTAATCACATTACTATAGGAACAAATTGTTACGGTAAGAGTGAGATTTTTTGGGATTGATAATACCCATAACTGGTACTACACTGACTGTAAAACATGCTCCACAAAGTTGAACTTTTGTGAGGGACATTATAGATGCAAACCTTGCAACGAAATTATTGATCATCCTCTTATCATGTAAGAAATTAATTTAATAACTTTATTTATATTTTGTTTATACATATATTAATCTTACTATGATTTGTGTGTTTATAAAGGTTTAGAATACAAATAAAAATTAAGGATAAGACGGGAGATACAACTTTTGTACTATTCAATAATATAGCAGAACCATTGCTAGACACATCAACGAATAAGATAGTGAATAAATTAGCTTTAGACAACAATGATGTTCCAAAAGAGCTTGAAGGATTATTTGAAAAGATATAGTGTTTAAGTTACGATTGAATGCTTATAATCTCAAAGAAGGATTACACAGTTTTATTGTTGCTGAAATATTTGAGCCAAAAGAAATTTTGGAACAAGAGTACAAATTGAAGAAATCAGTCAAGGTACATTCTAATTTATTATAGCTTATGGGTAATTAATTAATTAGTTTAAAAGTCTAATATCATATGCACTATATAATGTAACAAATAAGTTGTACATGATTTTTCTTCTTCATGCAACTATTTTTAAACACTCATTATATTGCAGGATTCTAAAGATTCTGCTACATCCGAGACTGGTGCTGTGTTTGTGCATGGCAATGGAGCTGGTGATGCAGGCAATGGAGCTAAAGAAAATTCGAAACAAGAGTACAAGTTGAAGAAATCAGTTAAGACATATTCTAATTTATTACTATAATTTATGTATAGTCAACTTCATTAGTTTAAAACTCTAATATCATGCACTATTATCTATATAAAAATATTGTACATGAATATTTTTCTAAGCACTCACTGTATTGCAGGATTCTAAAAGTTCTCCAACGCCCGAGACTGTGCATGACAAAAAGAAAAGGAAAGTATCAATTGAGGACAATGAAAAGGACAACGGAGTTGGTGATGGATATAGTGGAGCTGGTGACGGAGGCAATGGAACATGTATTTAGCATTATGCTACCGCCTAATTACACATGTGTTTCCAATCTTACTTTTTAGTATTGAATAATATGTACTAAAGGTTTCACATTATACTTTTAAACTACATTGATAACTTGTCCGATTTTGATATATTTTGAATATGCACTAAAGGTCTATTGAGATCGATAATTACTGTCATTTTCTTAGCTATTTTTAATTATTATGTTTGTTTCAATAAGGATGGAATTTTGCTAAGATTTGAAATATTGCAAACTATAAGATTTATAATATATAATATAAATTATATATTATCTTTTATAATATTACTATATAAATATAAGTAATATTATATGTTTATATTGATTTTTGTCAATATAATATATATATATATATATATATATATATATATATATATATATATACTAGCTTATATCCCGTGCGATGCACGGTCTTCTTTAATATTTTCTTATTTTTTATTTAGATTTTAGTTATTATATATAATTTGATAAAATTTTAATATATATATATATATATATATATATATTGGATTTATAAATCTAACAATATAATATTTAAATTTAATATATTATTGACGTAATCAATAGTAGTATTTTAGATATTAAAATATAAAATATTTTAAAATAACATATCTAATGATTCGTATTTTTTTACTCTTAAAAATCTAAAAAGGGACTCAAATGCAAATATCAAAATATGTGCTTTTTCAATATACCGAGTTTATTTGAATATACTATTACTTTTATTTTAATTAATTATCTCGTTTAAATTGAATGTTAAAAAAATTATAATAAACATGAATTTCATAAGTTTAATATAATAATATTACCAATATATCTATCTTTTGCCCGTGTTATTTTTAATTTGAACATGAGTTGTTTCAGTTAAAAAATATAAACAGGTAATATCCTTAAAAAGACAATTAGTTACTTATTAAAAATTATATAAAATTATATTAATTTTTTTATATATACGTCTGCATTACTTTTAGAAAATTAGTTGTTTAAGTTAGAAAATATAAAAGAGGTGATTTGTTTTAGCTGAAAAGAATAACTTGTTATTTATTAATATTTATATAAAACAATATTACCATTGTATATTTATTTTGCATGTATTATATTTAGAAGATAAGTTGTTTTAGTTAGAAAATATAAAACACATAATGTGTTTTAGCTGTCGGTTATAAATATATAATAATATTACCATTTTATATATATATTACCCGTCTTATTTTTAGAAAATTATTTGTTTTAGTTAAATAGATATATGAAATAGGTAATATAATTTAGCTGAAAAAGGTAATTGGTTATCAATAACTTGGTTTCCATATATGTGTCCTATTTATAAGATGAGTTGTTTTAGGTAAAAAATATAAAAATAATGTGTTTTAGCTGAAAAAGGTAATCAATTATAAATATATAATAATATTACCATATTATATATATGTTGCCCGTTTTATTTTTAGAAGATGAGTTGGTTTGGTTTAAAAAAAAAATATAAAATAGGTAATGTAGTGAAAAAAGGTAATTGGTTATTAATAAATTGATTATAGATAGGCCCGTGAATCGGCCCAAATACCGACCGACCGACCGACCGACCGACCAAAACTTTTAATGTTTCGTCTTTAATAATACTAGCTTAAAACCCGTGCGATGCACGGATTGTTAATTGTTATTTTATTATTATATTTTAAATATTTTATTAATTGTATTTGTTAAAAATAATAAGTAGGCATGTTAAAATAGCTAAATACTTTTAAATAATTAAAAACATTAAAACATATTTTAAAATAAATAAAAATAAAAAATGTAACATATATTTAGTTTAAATAGGTAAATGCCCGTGATATTTTTGAAAAATGAGGTTTTAAAATTTAATAATTAAAAGTATTTAAATTCGTTTTAAAATAAATAAGTAAAGGGTTTCCTGTGATATTTTTGGGAAAAAAATGAATTTTAGTGAGAAAAATAGAAAAAGTAAATTGAAAAACACAATTTCCCGTGATATATTTAGAAAGAAGAGACTTTGTTAGAAAAAATCTATAATGTGTTTTAGAGTAATTGGTTAGAAATAGGTATTTGATTATTTATATTTTAATATTCTTAGTGATTGAATTTGTTAAGAAAAATAAGTAGACATGTTAAAATAGGTAAACTTTTAAAAAATAATTATAATATTATAGGTTTAAAAATAAATAACTAAAGATTTGTCCGTAATATTTTTGAAAAATGAGGGGTTTTAGTATGGAAAAATAGAAAAACTAACATGTTTTATTTAAAAAAGGTAATTGCCATGTTTGAAAATGTAGGGGAATTTGTTAGAAAAAATAATGTATTTTAGGGGAAAAAGGTAATTGGTTATAAATAGGCAATATTATTATTTAATAATATATTTCTATAAATAAGTAAGGTTAATTAAGTAAAAACACGAAATATAGTTAAGGGCAATTAAGTAAAATCACAACGTACCATACCGACCAACCAAACTTTTAATGTTTCGTCTATTATATAATAGTATTGATAGTATAGATAGTATAGATATATAGGCTTTTGTTCAACTAGAAACTAAAATTAAAATAGAAACTAAAAACTAATCTAAGCCCTTAGATTAATCTAATCTAATGGCCCTCTACTGCACCACACACAGTTAAAATACAACCTCACATACACAATCCCACCTAATTCCCTTCATTTTTAATTTGATTTTTCCCGTGAATCGGTGAACTTTTTTTGAAATCCGACTTCACTATATTTTTCTCCATCTTCCACCGATCAATATGCATACCATATGTGCTATATTACGGAGTATTAAAATTTTAGTGGTTTCTATAATAATAAATAGTGATTTCAGCATAGATCTAGCGATTTATTTTTATATACGTATAAATTTAGTGATTTTACAGTATAAAATTTGTAATTTACGTATAGGTCTAAAGAAAAAATCACTACATTTACACATAAATCACTATTTATTCTTACATGAATCACCAACATTTTAGTGATTCTCGCAAGCATAAATAGTGATTTATCGTCGAAATATATCAAATATGGTATGCAAACTAATTGTTGCGAGATGAAAAAAAATACAGTGAAGTCAGATTTCAAAAAAAGATCACCAATTAACGGGCAAAATATAATTACGAATGGAGGGGATTAGGTGGGGTTGTATGTGAGAGGGTGTATTTAACTGTGTGTGGTGCAGTTTCTAGTTTTTAATTAGTACAAGTTTCTAGTTGAATAGGACCATATATATATATATATATATATATATATATATATATATAGGCTTTTGTTCAACTAGAAACTAAAATTAAAATAGAAACTAGAAACTTATCTTAACCATCCGTTTTTTAAACCTTTTAAAATCTGAACCACATACTTAAGTTATGTACGCACATATATGTGTATTTATTCAATTATTATTAACTCTCTCTCCTCCTTTATCTTGTCAGACCTGTGCCTATTTCTTCATCGTCTCCAATAAAGTTGTTCGGCGATCTCATCATCGGAAATCTCCGTCCCTCCGTTCTTCTAATTAGATTTATACTAATTTCTCCATCGTCGCTTTCTTCTTCTTCTTCTTTCCTCCCCCCTCTCTCTCTTGATCTAAACTTTTTTCATAACCGATTTGCTTCCTTCATTTTCTTTTTCTTTTTTAACATCTCTACCATGGATTATGGCGTCGATCGCTATGAAATCCGGTATGAATTAGAGATCTTGGTGAATGAATTAATTTTACTTCACTTTTTTGTTTCACATTTTAATGATTGAAAGTAATAAGTGGAGGTAGTGATTACTGGGATTGTTGTTGTAAGTGACGGTGATGGCGATGCTCGGAGTAGATCAGAGGTTGACGACGATGTAGGAGGAGATGTTAATATAATGGTGTTTATATCAGTTTTATATTTTGGTGATTTCTTAATTCAAATTGATGATTTTCGTGATACAAATTAGTGATTTATGTAATATAGATTAGTGATTTCCGCATCATATATGAGTGATTTTCGCTGTCTAAAATAGTGAATTTAGTTATAAAAATCGGTGATTTTTTAGATCTGGTGTATCACATATACAACATGATGATATTGATGGCCTGAAAGGAGAAGTTAATGGCAATATTAAACTGAGAAGATGATGGTGATGTTGTTTCCGGTGATCAGTGATGATCCAATTAATCTTATGTTAAGCTTCATCTTTTTTCTAAATCAAATGATTTTAATCGAATGTGAAGGTGGAGTTGATGGCAATCGGAGATTCCGACGACAACGATTGTCGATGGTCATAAAAAAGTAACAGAAATGATGATTTGTTGTGTTGTATGTAGATATATTCATTTAAGGAAAAAAAAGAATAAACTGATATTTATTTGGGTTTATAATTGATGAAATTTACAAAATTGCCACTAGTTTCTAGTTTTTAATTAGTACATGTTTCTAGTTGAATAGGACCCTATATATATATATATATATATATATATATATATATATATATATATAGGGTGGCAATCAAGAGAGAACTTCTTATACAGAATCCCGAAGAGAATCATTATATAAATATTCATAATACATATTTTTATCACATTTTTTATTAGATATGATTATAAATTTCAATTATTAAATCAAAAACCGAAATTAAACTACTTTTTTTATAAAAAAATTGAAAATTAGTCAAATAGTCCAAAGTGATTCTACAGCAGAATCAAATCTACCCAAAATGATTCTGCAGCGGAATCAAATTTAAAATCAATGTTTTTATTCAAATTTTAAATGTTAAATTTTTTATAAAGTTTGTATATGCTAATATTCTACATTAGAATCAGATTATATATTTTATGTAAAAAAATTTAAAATTATTTATGAGATTCTATAATAGAATATATGGTTCTCCCCGATTCTCTATATAAGATGGTTCTCTCTGGAACAATGGCCTATATATATAGCAATGGTATCGGTCCAACAAAATAAAAAATCAAACTATATAAACAAACAAAATATGTAAATATTTTATTATAGTACCTACCCAAATGCAAATTTTATAGAATGTATTTTATTTGATAATTTAAATAATTTTGTAGATATTAATTTCACAATTTTTATTATAATATTATTTTTCTTAACAAATATATTTTAATGCCGCTGCGAAGCGCGGCTTAGTAACCTAGTTATATATATAATAGATGTTGGTGATTTCTAACATTAAACTTATTTATAAGTTATCAAATAAGCTGAGTACACAAACACCCTCGTAAGCTCTTATCAACTTATAATGCATAAACATTGCTAGCCAAACATGCCCTATGTCTTCCTTTATTTTAAATCAACTTACGGGATGTAACTAAAAATACTTGGAAATTTAAACAAATTATTATTTTCAATTTTGTTTACCTTTGAGGATGGAAATGAAAGTTGGAAAAAGGGAGGTGTGCAATAGTGGAACTACTTTGGATAACTGGAGGGGTAGTAGACGCATCATTCTCGAAATGCAACCAGCTTCACCAATTGATGGGAGGGTGGGCCGTTTGTCTTTAAGGACTTGGATCAGATTGGATGAGGGTCCAGCCATTTTGTCCTCGATAGCTACCCAACAGACAAAACAAAAGCTACTAGTCACGTATGGGCCGGTTCTTCACGTCACTCTCTAACTTACTCTATTTTTCCCTTCCTAAATTTGCAGAATTCAAAACATTCCAATCACTCTCTCTATATATTTTTTAAATAATTCAATCACTCTCTATATTATTTAAACACAAACTATATCAAAAAAATCTATATGCGGTAGTAATTTAAATTAAGAAAGTAAAACAAATAGCCACAGTAACTTATAAATCTTGACATGTCGAACTAACATATATCTCTTAATAATTAGAGAAATTAGCCTTCTCTAGTGTTCGCAATTAGTTGATTTTCAGTATTAACTTCTTATATATAATAAGTGTAAGGGAGATTTTATCCAAAATTTTGGTCGGTCACTGTACTACCAAAAGTATATGATCCGTTGGATTATAAAACTATAAATATTTAAATAGATGAGGACCGTTAGATATAATATTAAAAATTGTATTTGATTAATAATAGGATAGTATTTAAATACTAAAAGGTGTATTTTGATAATTTAAACCAATTATAAATGGGTTTTCTATATTGAATAGAAATTTTTATGTAAAAATTCGTAATTATCTTTTCTCTTTAGTTTATGAATAGTTCCAGTTAGATAAAAATTATTAAACCATCAATTAATTAAAGATAATTTTGTTAGCTTCGCATGGGCTATAAAATCGTTAAAATTTGTTGTCTAAAACTCAAGATAAAGCCCAAACAATAAAGTGATTATCTAAATTTTAATAAATATTTTTTTTATTGTAGCACCAATTTAATTTTTTTCCTAATTCTTTTCAATTTATAAATTCTATTTTTATTTCAATAAAATATTAAAATCAATTTAAGAAAAAATTAAAATCAATCTGGTCCGTGTACGATCACTATACGACCAAATTAATAATTACAGTTAGATCTTAAATAGATCGATGAGAATTGTTAGATCTAATATTAAAATGTGTATCTGATTAATAATCGAATTATATTTAAATACTAAACAGTGTATTTTGATAATTTAAAAGTTTTCTATGTAAAAATTCTTAAATATCTTTTCTCTTGAATTTATGTATAGTTCCAATTAGATAATATTTGTTAAACCAAATATCAAGATAACAATTCATATTGATTACAATATTAAAAATTGTCAATATAATGCTTATGTATAACAATGATACACGTGAATCTACATAGACTTACGAGAACTCCTGTACATAAATAAATTTAAACACTTTTTTTTCTGAAGGACCATAACAATTTGATTAATCCAAATTATAATTTTATTATTTTACATATAACAAACAAACAAAGGATAATATCAAAATATTATTAAAATATTGAGGGTTTCATATTCATAAACGATAATTTTTAATATAATACTTATATTAAAATGTGTATTTGATTAAAGGTAGGATTATATTTAAATACTAAGAAGTGTGTTTTGATAATTTAAACCAATTATAAATTGATTTTCTATATTGAATTGAATTCTTTATGTAAAAATTCTTAACCATCTTTTCTTTTCCGTTTATGGGTAGGTCAACTGGTCAAGTTAGATAATAATTATTAAACCATCATTAAATTAAAGATAATTTCGTTAGTTTCACATGGGTTGTAAAATCGTCAAAATTCAATTTATAAAACTCAGGATATAATCTAAATAGTAAAGTGAATATCTAAATTTTAATAAATTTTTATTTTTTTATTTTTGTAGCACCAATTTATTTATTTTTCCACTAATTGTTTTAAATATAGAAATTTTATGTTTCTTTCAATAAAGTATTAAAATTAATTAAGAACAAATTCAAATCGATAAAGAATATAATAATATGAGAATAAAATTTTATATAATCATAACATAATTTTTATTCTGTTTAATAATTTTTAAGTAATAATGTATTTTAAAATTTTATATACACTGTAAATAAAACCGAAACATTAAAAGTAAAAACAGCTAATAAGATACTTATATCAATATATACTTGATATCCTTATTATATTAAATCCTTAGAGAAAAGTTTTACGGAGAACTAAACTTACCATTCATTTCTATCTAATCCAATGGTACATATTATTTTGTTTTACACACTTATAAATTGGTTGTATGTAGGCATATACAGCTTATACGTTACCAACAACGTTAACTACAATATGCATTACATTCATTCTCACGTCTTCCATTTTTTTTTATTCAAAAAATTTGCACAATTTTAATATTCTATGTTATTTTGTTTGCAAAACTTTTTACTTTCAATTATTGTATTCATAATTTTTTAGTGCAATATATTATTATTTTAATTTAGTGCATTATTTTAGTTGCAAAACATTATTATTTTACTATTTTATTCTTTATTTTTGCATAATTTAATTTTTTACACATTTTTTTCATTGTTTTGCAGTAAGCATTGGTTTTGTTAGGAATATGTTGATTCTTGATGATAATTGTAAAAACACTTAGTAGATTTTGTATTAAGTTATTTTGTAACTGTCAACGAAATGGCATGCTTTGCAGTGTTTCGTTGACAGGAAGCTCATCAACGGAATGAGTGTTGTAGCAATTGCACTGTACAATACTTCACAGTTTGATATGCATTTGATGTATGTATTAGATAGGTTTCCTAAGTCATGTTGACTAAGTACTAGATAGGCAAAATAGGTTGGTTAATTGTAAGTATATCATGCCTTGTAATTTTGCCTAAGTGAAGACATGTCAACGGTATGAAGATTACTCTATCAACGGAACAAGGATACACCATCAACGGAATGAAGTTTACTCATCAACGAAATGAAGTTTACTCATCAACGAAATGGAGAATAAAGCTATCAACGAAACACATCTCCCTGCTATCAACGAATCATTATTGCTTTTCTGAATAGTTGACAAAGTGATAGTGACAGTTTACTGAACAGATCTAAAGGTGATGTGGAAGTGTACTTTGCATTGGAAACCATTAAAATGGACATGGGGAATAAGGAAACATCCCAGTTTCCAATTGGGCTCTTGGGAGTGATCATAATAAGCATGAAGACAAAAGCAAGGATCTCCAAGGACCACTGGACAAAGGGATGAAAAGCAAACTATTGGCGGTTATCTTTAGTGTACTTTAGAGTAGCCAAAAATAGTATTGTAAACTTGGGAATATATAACCAAGTGTAGCAGTTAGAAAGAAAAAGAGAAGAAAAACAAATAGTTTGTATTAGCTATCTTTGAGAGCATTCTTCTCTACAACTCTGTAACTGAGCAGCTGTGTACTTTTGTATCACAGATTATTTCCGCAATAAAAACACTTCAGTTGGATCATCAAACAATCCAACTGAATTATTTATATCTTGTGTTTTTGTTTATTCAGTTCAGTTTTATTTTATCATTGTTTTAAGTTTAAGAAAATATCAAGAATTGTATTCAACCCCCCCCCCCCCCCTTCTACAATTCTGTTAGGTCATTTGGGAATAACAATTGGTATCAGAGCGAGCTTCTAACATACAAGAAGTTTAAAGATCAAGACCAAAACAGAAACCATGGTGAAGAAGGATGCAGGTGTGAAGATACCAGTTCTTGATAAGGACAATTACTTTCACTGGAAAGTAAAGATGCATTTACATCTCATGTCTATGGATGAGAGATATGTAGACTGCATTGAGAAAGGTCCACACGTTCCCATGAAGTTTGCATCTAGAATTGGAGTGCCAGATGATGCTCCTGACGTAGAAATTCCAAAACTTGTCTCAGAATGGACTATTGAAGATCTTGCAGAAATCCATAAAGATAAGAGAACCATGAACATTCTGTTTAATGGTTTGGAGCAAGAGATGTTTGATAATGTCATAAACTGTACAACCTCCAAAGAAGTATGGGACACTGTCAGAACACTATGTGAAGGAACTGAGCAAGTAAGGGAGAACAAAATGCAACTCCTTATACAACAATATGAGCACTTTCACTTTAAAGCTGGTGAAACCCTAAATGACACGTTTAGTAGGTTTCAAAAGCTTCTGAATGGATTAAAGTTGTATGGGAGAATCTACCAAACTAAGGACTCAAACCTTAAATTTCTAAGAGCTCTTCCAAAAGAATGGAAGCCTATGACTGTTTCTCTAAGAAACACTCAAGAGTACAAAGATTACACTCTTGAAAGGCTGTATGGAACATTGAAGACTTATGAGCTGGAAATGGAGCAAGATGAGGAAATTGAAAAGGTACAGAAGAAGGGTGGATCCATTGCATTGATTGCATCTGTGAACCAACTGGAAGATGACACTGAAGAAGCTGCAAAGGCCACAACTAGTCGAGCTAGTTGTAGAAGTGATGTCAGCAAGGGTAAAGGTAAGATGACAGAAGAAGAAGAACCAGAACCAGCCAACTTGGATGACTTAGATGAGATTGATGAACACATTGCTTTTCTGTCAAGAAAATTCTCTAAGTTCAAGTTCAAGAGAAACTCAGAAGCAAGGCCACCAAGGAGAGACTTTCAACCTAACAAAAGTAACTGGATTGAAAAGTCTAAATCTAAATGTTTCAATTGTGGAATGCTTGGTCACTTTGCTGGAGACTGCAGAAAACCCAAGATTGAGAAGAGCAACAGGAAATTTGAGCCTGTTGATTATAAAAAGAAATACTTTGAACTTCTCAAGCAAAAGGAAAAGGCTTTCATGACTCAGGAGTATGATTGGGCTGGTAATGGTGAAGATTCTGATGATGATGTTGAATATGTCAACTTGGCTCTTATGGCTAACAATCATGAGTAGGAAGCAAGCTCCTCAAGCAACCAGGTAACAATTACTAATCTTTTTGAGCTTTCTAAAGAGGAATGCGATAGTGCAGTAAATGAAATGTCTACTGTATTATATAATTTGCGTGTTACTCTTAAATCACTTACCAAAGAGAATTCAAGAATTAAAGAGACTAATTTGCTCTTAAGTGATAGGAATGCAATGTTAGAAGCACAGCTCATTGAATTTGAGAAAATGAGATGTGTTAGTAGGGATGCTAAGAAGGAACTTGAGAACGTGTTACAAAGGGAAGAAATTCTTAAGACACAACTAGAAATAGAACAGAGTGTGATTGCTAAATGGAAAGATGCCAGGAATGTTGCTACCAACATCATTAATGTTCAAGGTATGGAATCTTTCTGTGAACAATCATGGAAAAAGAACAAAGAGAAACTAGGGTATGCTTGTGAAGCCTTAGATTCAGAAACAGAGTCAACAAACAACAATGATCATTTGTTGAAGGTTGATATGTCAACGGAATGCGATGTTCCGTTGACACATGAACCATCAACCGATCAGGGTGTTTCGTTGACAGAGAAAAGAAAAGATGAACTCACTAGACTTAATAATAAGTATGGTCATGTCACCAAGAACTTTGTTCAAGGTGAGTCTAGTAAATCAAAGAAAGTTGAGAAGCCTGTTGAGAGAGCTAATGTAGGTCACTTGTCCAACAAGCAATTGAAAGATAAAATAGAGAATGTTCAAATTGAGGCTAAGGGAAATAAAAGGAATAACAGGAATGGCAAAGTAGGAATTAACAAACACAACAATTACACACATGATAAATATGCTCCTAGAAAGACTTGTGTCAATTGTGGAAGTGTTAGTCATCTATCTACTAACTGCAAATCTGTTAAGAAAACTGCTAATGTGAAAATTCCCAAGCCTGCAATGAATAATCTTATGCCTACAATGCCTGTTATGCCTAACATGTTTGCTCCATGTGCACAATTTCAGAATCCATATGCTAACATATCATTTGTGCCTAATCCATACATGAATATGTTTATGAAAGGCATATGTCCAGGCCTATTTGTAAACACCGAGGATTCTACTCAACTTTAATTAAGATGTAATAAGTAAATAATAAAAATCAATTGTCACAGGAATCTCAGAAGGTTATATCTGTCAAAGAATGAAGATTAAAGTCATCTACAGACTTGAAGTGATTCTACATTGAAAGAAGCTCAATTTATTGATCAAGCCTCAATGAAGTATTCAAGCTCAGTGGATTTATTAAAGTGACAGAGATTTCAAGTTGTGACAGAAGAAGATACTTGTTACAGGGTTCTTGAATGAGAAGGAAGTGAATCACTGCTTAAAAGTTAAATAGATAAAGAACAGACATTGTCGTTAGTCACTCATGAACCAGACAGTGCATCGAGTGTCAACGTACTTTGTGTTTGTTATTTATCTAATTTTAAGTGATTCTGGAATTAATAGGAAGTCAACTAATTCTATTTATTCTCTTATAAATAATTAATATTTAAGTATATTATTTATTAATTTATTTCTGCAAAGAAATAAATTAATACATAATTTATTTAATTAAGTTATTTAAATTAGAATATATTTGAACTAGGAAGACTTATATTTTTGAACTAGGAAGACTACCAAGGCTGTCTTACCGATTGTCTTCCTAGAGCAATATATAGTTTTCCCGATTGTCTTCCTAGTGTTATTGGCTGTCTTACCGATTGTCTTCCAAGGCATAAAGATTTGTATTTCAGTAAGTCTTCCAAATACAAACTGCAAGTGGTAGGCGCGTGGAATGCAATTCATGAGAATTCTATTTAAAGACAAACGGCAGTTGACATTCACACACAACAATACAGAAGAAGAAAAAGAAAGACACAGCAACATAACATCAATTCTCTCTGTCTTTATTTCTCTACCAACAAGCATTCATTTCTACTAGAGAATTAATTCTTGTATTGATTCTTAACATTTAATCCATAAGAATCAGTTCTCTTGTACTGCTTTAGCTTTCTAGCGGATCATAATCCCTAGATTTTATATCGAACTACTTTTTAGTATTCGATCCTTTTTATTACAAAAATAGATAAATTCATGTCGAATTTATTCTAGATTTGTTTTATTAAGTTCCTTGTAATCAAGTGATCAAATTGTAACACCTCTCAAGTTTAATAGAGTTTCTATTTAACTTGAATATTGTTTCAGTTTTTATTCCGCATTAATTTGTTCTAAACAGTTAAATCTTTAAAAGGACAAATTCGATAAAACGGTATAGTTTGTATTCAACCCCCCTTCTACAAACTTATCAGGACCTAACAATTGGCATCAGAGCCTTTTGATTGATATACTAATCAAAGATCCAATTGTTTGAGATTTTTTTCTTAACTCTGAATTTTTTATTTTTCTAAAAATCTCAAAAGATGTCTACTGCACAGAAAGTGGGGACAGTTAAAATCCCAATATTCAGCAAGGAGCATTATCCAATGTGGAAGAAGAAAATGCTCCTATTTCTTAAGGTTGCAAATCCTAAATACTTGGATGTGCTGAAGAGTGGTCCCAAACTCCCTATGATTATTGATCCTGAAGTTGTTGAGGATAATGTTGTGACTAGGGCTGCTAGGATGTACCCTAAGGATCCCAAGGAATACACTCCTGATGAGAAAGAGGATGTTACCTTGGATTCCTGTCTACAGTTGATCCTTATTGAGAGTCTTGATCCTGTCATGCATAATCATGTTCTAAATTGTGAAACTGCCAAACACATTTGGGGAACAATAGAGATAATCAATGAGGGGACAGAGGAAGTTAGGGAGAATATGCTGGAAATTCTCACTTCACAATATGAGCATTTCAGATCAAATCCAGGTGAAGGTATCTCTCAGGTGTTTGAGAGATACAACAAATTAATCAATGATCTAAATCTCAATGGGAAGCACTACACCAACAAAGAGATTAACAAGAAGTTCCTTCTTACCCTTCCACCTCATTTGGAGCACAAGATATCTGCTATTAGAGAAGCAAGAGACATGAATGAGCTTGCTTTGGAAAGATTGTATGGTGTCTTGAAGACCTATGAGCTGGAGCAGATTCAACAGAAGGAGCTGTATGGAACTGGAAGGATTGTTGGTACCTCCACTGCATTGGCTGCTGAAGTCCCACAGAAACTGGAAGTGAAGGCTGTTCAACCTTCCAGTTCTCACATGAATGTTATTGATGCTGAATATGGATTAACATCCATTGATCAATCTGGTGGTGACTTCTATTCTTTGGAAGAACTTGATCAGCTGGAGGATGGTGATTTGGCTTTGATAGTCAGAAAGTTTGGGAAGTTTAGATTCAAGAGGAATCCCAATCTTAAGTTCAGACCCAGATTTCAGAGAGGTGGATCTTCATCTTCAAGTGGCACAAGGGGTGGCTACAAAACTGGAACTGTGGAAAGGAGTATAATCAGATGCTACAATTGCAATGAGTTGGGTCACTTTGCTACTGAGTGCAGAAAGCCAAAGCAAGTGACTAGAAACACATTTGATTCTAGCAAGAAGAACAAGATTGGGAAGGCCTATGTTGCTGAAGGAAAGAGTTGGGATGACACTGACAGTGATGAAGAAGCAGGTGAGATTGGGAACCTTGCTTTAATGGCTAAAGAGGAAAGCACTTCATCCAGATACATGTCAGAGGTAACCTTTACTGACGCTGAAATGATTTATCATCTTGGTGGCACCATAAGTTGTGCACGCACTGAAAATGATAGAATAAATCTTTTAAACACAAATCTTGAAAAGGAATTAAAAGATTTGAAACTTGTGCATGTTAATCAGGATGAACTTAATGAGAAAATTGCTTTTCTGGAGAATAGGGTTAAATGTTATATTCAACTGGAAACCATTCTCAAAGAGCAGATTAGTGAGCTCAAAACCAAAGCTAATGCCTATTACAACTCTTGTAAGACGGCTAAAGAAATTTTCAATAAACAAGCTATTGGTAATCATGTCAGTATAGGTTATGATTATAATGAGGCTATAGGATTGCTTGGTATTAATACACCTTGTAGGGTCAGAGAAGAAGGAAAGGCTGTTCCTTATATTCTTAAGGGTATTAAAACACCCTTCTGTAAGGAGTCTGAGGCAGAGCCTCTGAATGAATCTTCTATCATTATTGCTGAGGAGATTCATGAAGAAGATGTTGCCTTAGAAGCTGAGAAATCCAAAAAGTGTGTATCTGATATTCCAGTCAAAGTTGCTACAACTAAAAAGACTAAATCAGATATCCATAAATTGGATCAAAACAACTGTAGAACTAACATGCCTGCTATTAATTCTTCTCATAAAGCATGTGGTGTGGGTAATTGCATGTCTTGTGCTTTTAATGTTATGTATGCTTTCTTTAATAAAAAGCATGTATCTAGTGATAAGACTGCTCCACGTCAACATGTTAATAATAAGAAGCATGTTAAAACAAAGACTACTAGTCCTCCTCAGACTAGAGTGGATTCATTTATCCCTAAGCCTACTCAGAAATGTGTTAAGGCTGGTTATAAATGGAAACGCTCTTATGTGAAAGAGGATGAAGTAGTTTTAGTTAGAAATGTTGTTTTGCCTGACAAAGGCCAGTTCTTTAAGTATGCCGGACCCAATCAATTTTGGGCTCCGAAGAAGGACTAATCAATCTGATATTGCAGGGAGTCAAACAGGTAAACCGAGTTATGTGGATTCTGGACAGTGGCTGTTCAAGGCATATGACCGGAGATAGAGCCCTGCTATCAGATGTGATTGTGAAAGCTGGCCCAGTAGTTACCTTTGGAGATAACAGCAAGGGTATTACGAAAGGATATGGCTGTTTGAAGTACGGAAATGTTATCATTGAAGATGTTTCATTTGTGGAAGGTCTGACGTTCAATCTTCTCAGCATCAGTCAGTTCTGTGACAGAGGATATGCTGTTTCCTTTGAAAGAGAGAAGTGTCAGATCACTCACAAGAAGAATGGAAAGCCTGCTCTTCAAGGAGTAAGGAAAGGTGACTTGTTCATAGCTGATCTGAACTCGGGATTCAAAGATGAAGTGAATTGTTTTTATGCTAAAGCTTCATCAGATGATAGTTGGCTATGGCACAAGAAGATGTCTCACCTTAACTTCAAAACTATGAACTCTTTGGTCAAGAGGGAATTAGTTAGAGGTTTGCCTCAGATGGAATTTACACAGGAAGGACTGTGTGAGGCATGTCAGAAGGGAAAGTCAAAGAAAGCTTCTCACAAGGGCACTGACACATCATCAATAACTGAACCTCTTCAGCTACTGCACATGGATTTGTTTGGTCCAGTTAATGTGATGTCCATGTCAAAGAAACAATATGCACTTGTGATTGTTGATGACTATTCAAAATATACATGGGTTTTATTCCTACATTCCAAGGATGAGACCCCATTTCTGGTGATTGGCCATGTGAAGTTGATTGAGCTGGATTATAGATTCCCTGTTAGAGCCATAAGGTCAGATAATGGTACAGAATTCAAGAATGCCATTCTAAATGACTTTTGTGCTGATAAAGGAATAACAAGACAGTATTCTGCCCCTAGAACTCCTCAACAAAATGGAGTAGTGGAAAGAAAGAATCGTACATTGATTGAAGCTGCTAGGACTATGTTAAGTGAGTCCAAACTTCCAATGTACTTTTGGGCTGAAGCAGCGAATACAGCTTGTTATACTCAGAATCGAACTTTAATCAACAAAGACCTAATGAAGACTCCGTATGAGATCATGAACAACAAGAAACCAACTGTCAAGTACTTTCATGTATTTGGAGCAAAATGCTTTGTGCTTTTAGATGAAAATGTTAAACGTGGCAAGTTTGAGGCAAAGGCACAAGAAGCTATTTTTGTTGGTTATTCCAGAAGATCTTACAGGGTTTATGTGGTTGGCAGTCACACAGTAAAGGAAAGTGTCAATGTTACTTTTGATGACACTAAGTTCCCCAATATCCAAAAAGAAGATTCATCTGAAGAGCTGAAGTTTGATAACTTGCCAGACTCAGAATCAGATGATGAAGCCCCACCTGAAGTTATTGCTGGTAATGATAATAACAATGATGATAATGATCCTGGTGATGGTGGTGGAAACACTGGTAACAATGGAGATACCACCAGCACTGGAGAAGGATCATCAAGGCAAACAGGCAACAACTCAGGGGGAGCAAATGAAGGATCAACTAGTCACTCACAACATCAAAGTGAATTTCAAGGCGAATCATCAAGATCAAATCTTCCAAGACAGACTGTTTGGAATAGAGCTCATCCTTTTGAGTTGATCATTGGTGATCCAGATGTTGGAGTTAAAACTAGAAGAGCTTCTCAGAATGAATGTCTTTTCTCAGCATTTCTATCTAAAATGGAGCCAAAGAAAACTGAGGAAGCACTGACTGATCCAGATTGGGTGATTGCTATGCAAGATGAACTCAATCAATTTGAACAACAGCAAGTCTGGAAGCTGGTACCCAGGCCAAAGAACAAGAAAGTAGTTGGTACAAGATGGGTATACAGGAACAAGCTAGATGAGGATGGCATTGTTACAAGGAACAAGGCAAGACTGGTTGCACAAGGGTATTCTCAAGCTGAAGGCATTGATTATGATGAAACCTATGCACCAGTGGCTAGACTTGAGGCCATCAGGATGTTCTTAGCATTTGCTGCTTATTCCAATTTTAAAGTCTATCAAATGGATGTTAAGAGTGCATTCCTGAATGGTGAACTTGATGAAGAAGTGTATGTGGAACAGCCCCCTGGCTTTGAAAATCAGGAGCTGCTGGACTTTGTGTACTTTCTCTTCAAGGCTATCTATGGTCTCAAACAAGCCCCAAGAAAATGGTATGACACTCTCTCTGGTTTTCTTTTAGAAAATGGTTTTGTTAGAGGTATCATAGACAAAACTCTTTTTTCAAAGAAACACAAAAGTGATATGATATTAGTCCAAGTCTATGTGGATGACATCATATTTGGGTCTACTAATGATAATCTCTGTAAGAGATTTGCTGAGCTAATGCAGAGTAAGTTTGAAATGAGTATGATGGGTGAGCTGAAGTTCTTTCTTGGATTACAAGTAAGTCAAAGGTCAAATGGAATATTTATTTGTCAATCCAAGTATCTCAAAGAACTCCTCAAGAAGTATCACATGGAGGATTCAGCATCAGCAAGGACTCCATCTCCAACAGGAATCAAACTTGGAGCTTCTGACAAATCTATCAAGGTAGATGTTACAAGCTACAGGGGTATGATTGGCTCCTTACTCTATCTTACTGCTAGTAGACCAGATATTATGTATGCTACATGCTTGTGTGCAAGGTTCCAAGCGGACCCTAGAGATGTTCATCTCGTTGCTGTGAAAAGAATCTTGAGATATCTTAAGGGTACACCTAATCTAGGTATCTGGTACCCTAAAGATTCAGGTTTTAATCTTGTTGGATATACAGATTCTGATTATGCAGGTAGTGTTGTGGATAGAAAGAGTACCTCTGGGAGTTGTCAATTCCTAGGAGGTAGGTTGATTTCCTGGTATAGCAAGAAACAGCAAACAGTTTCCAATTCAACAGCAGAAGCTGAATATATTGCTGCTGGAAGCTGTTGTGCTCAGATCTTATGGATACGGAATCAATTAAAGGACTATGGCTTTGCATTAGACAAAATCCCCATATTTTGTGATAATACAAGTGCCATAGCAATCTCCAACAACCCTGTGCAGCACTCGAGAACGAAGCACATTGATATCAGGTATCATTTTATCAGAGAGCATGTCATGAATGGAACTGTGGAGTTACATTTTGTACCCACAGAAGAACAGACTGCAGATATATTCACTAAATCTGTTGATGAATCCACATTTATCAAGTTAGTTGGTAAATTGGGTATGTTAAACAGTCTTAGTGATTAACAATATATCTGTCAGGTTTGTTATTTCAAAATTCATTTTCTCTTGTCATTTAACTAATATTTGCTGCTAATTCTCTGTTAATATTACTTGCTTGTGTATTTAAATAACTCTGAATAATTTATTTTCTTTAAAAATATTTTTCTCATATTTTTTAAGTGGAGAAATGTATTTTTATTGAAAATATATTTATTTAGAATTATTTAGATATTTTTCAGATTGTAAATATTGTTGTTTGAATTTTTCTGCAAGCTTATATTAATTTTATGCATTTCTAATATTCTGCATATTTTTTCTAGGATTTATGGAATTTTCTGTGAATTTTTCTAGAATTTTATATATTTTTCTTGCATTTTTCTTAGTTGTTCAGCATTTTCTTTTTTAATATTCGGATTTTATTCTGAATTTTTTGGTAAGTCTTCCCAGTTTTACACTAGGAAGACTACCGGGAAAACAATGTAAATTATCTTTTTGTTTTTTTGTTTTTTCTTTTTAATTTTAAGTCTTTTCCTAAGTCTTCCCAGTTTTTGAACTAGGAAGACTATCGGGAAGACTTAGAATTAATAGATTTATTTTCTGTTTTTCTTCTTTTATTTTATTCCGGAAGACTTTCTAGTTTGTACTAGGAAGACTACCGGGAAGACTATCCTAAGTCTTCCCGATTGTCTTCCCAGTACAAACGGTAAGAATTCCTTTCTTTACAGTTTATTTAATAAATATATATATATATAGATACACACATACACTGCACGCACTTTGCCTTAGAAATTTTTAGTCTGTTCATTTTTTTTCTAATCCTCCCCATTCGAATTCTCTCATTTCCTGCAGATTCATTGATCTTTAATCATTCTTGCTCAAGTTTTTACTTAGCAAAACTTTTGTGTTCTTTCTTATTCAAGAAAAATAAGTCGAATTGCTGTCCATTTTTTTCCTTTTTCATTTCCTTTCGACTTAAGTGTTCTTGGTTTGCTAAGTGATTTTCTTGTTTTAGTGATCTTTGTATTTCTGTATCTAAGTACTGTGTGTGTTTACTGTGTGTGTGTTCTTGAAATCACTTACCCAATTTAGTTTGCATTTCAAAGTGTAATTCGAATTTTTTTTTGGATCTAAAATTTGGCAAGTAATTAATTTTGGTAAAATTTAATTTTGTGGATTTTTGTAATTTTAATTAATTCTAAAAATCCCTAAAATTTTATTTTTATTTTTAATTAATTAAAATTTTTTAGTGTCTTATTTAAAATGGATCCTAATAATTTTGAATTAGTTTTAAATAATTTTGTTGGGTATTTTGATCCTGCTAGGTGTAAGGTGGAACGTTTCAGACCGTGGATTCAATTTTTAAATAGCAATACTTGTGTTAGTTATGCTATTTGTGCCAATGCACTTCTGAAAATTGATCCATTAAGGATGTTGTGCTCAAGTGCTGTTATTGCTGACAATTCAAAATCTTTTACTTTCAATATTCTCAATCAGCAATATACAGTTACTTTTGATTTATTTTGTGATGTGTTGCATTTTCCAAAGGACAGGTTTGATCCATTACCCACTGATGATGAGTTAACACAGTTCTTTGTGAATATTCATTATCAGGGTCCCTTTCAAATGGTAAAATTGTCAAAAACTTTTGTTGTAAGGGAATGGGATCTGTTCTTTGATACTATAGCTAGGGTATTTGGTAACTGCACAAAGACAAACTTTCATTGCATTACCAGTCTTAATCAATACATTGCCTATGCTATAGTATTTGGTCGTAGATTGAACTTTGCTGAGATTCTGTGGAACCTTTTGCTCAACAGGCTTGCTCACTCTAGGAGAGATTCTGATAATGGTGTGAAAGTAAGGTGTTGGTACCCTCGCTTTCTAACTCTTATCATTAATCATCTTCTCACTGCTGAGCAGGTAGAACTGTTTCGAGAAGCTAGATTTGAAACCTCTCCAACCACAGACACCAAATTCTACACCAGACTTGATGTCTCATCCAAATTTACCACCATACCTGTTCTTGTTTCACCATTCATGAGACAATTCATTAATCTTCCTATCTTTGGTGAACAAGTTCCCGAACCACATCCAGTACCACTGCAGGTAGTTATTCCTAACCTTGGTTCTTCTTCTGGTACTTCAATTGAAACCCAAGTGGTTGTTAGGGCTGACCCAGAGATTGTAGATCCACAGTCTCTGACCCAGGTCATAGAGCCAAACAGAGAGTCAAACACTCCTGAAACACAATCTGAGCCTAATGTACAAACCAGTTCAAGAAATGTTAGTGATATAGCTGAAATGAGTGTTCCCACAGCTCTGTCTCCACCCTTAAAGAAAAGAAAAACCTATAGGGAGACAACTGTTAGCCCATCTGTATCCTCTCAAAAGGATATGGACATTGATATGGCCACTACACAGTCTCTGGAGACATCCTCTCAACAGGGTGGATCTATTGAAATTCGCCATCGGGCCATGGCATCTTGTACTGAGTCAAGCACACTCCCATTACTCACAATGGGAGAAGATATCCATCTAGATGACACTCAGGACACCATGTCAGGAGAGCACTTTACTTTTGACTTTGAAACAGTGCCTACCATAGTTACGGTAGAAGTGCCTTCACAGGCATCTGAGGGAAAATCTGATTCTTCGCCAACTCAAATAGAATCATTTTCTCCCCTCCCAGAGGGAACATCTCTGGCTCCCCTAAGGGATTTTCCACTCGCAGTTTTTACTGGAGAAAGTGGAAGGCAACCTAATGAATCCAACACTGAAGCAATTCAGTTTCAAATTCAATCTGATTTGGAATTCATTGGGGATTGGGATTCGCGAACTCCCATTGCACCATCACTGACCTCTCTTGAAGGGGCTAGGGTGATTTTTACTGCAGGTACATCCACTGAGAATCTAGACAGACAGTTAGTGGTGAGAGATATGAGTCAAACACCGAGTGAAACACAAGCACGTGAGTTGAGTGAAACACCACTGAGAGCAATTGAAGTGAGTGCACACACTGACACAAACACTGCTTTGTTAAAACAGCTAGCTGATCTACAGAAGAAGTTGCAAGAGACCCAGGCTGAAAACACAATTCTAAAAGCACAAGTGGTTGCACAATCTACCACCTCTGTATCAAATCAGCTGGGTACTGTGAAAGATGACCTACAAGGATTGAAGAATAATCTCCTCCCGAAGCTGAATTCAATCCAACAATCTCAGGTACTGGTGGCTTCAGACATCTCTGATCTTACAATGTCAAATGCTCAGATATCGGAGAGTGTCAAGGAGATTGCTGCCATTTCTACCAAGGTGGACTTTATTCTGCAAACAGCTGATGAAAATCAAAAGTTTAATGAAGAAAGGATTTTCAAGATAGAAGGAGGAATGGAGCATCTTAATGAAGGTATGAAGCACTTGTATAATATGATCAAGAATTCACATCAACCTACTGAAGAGCAAAGAATTTTCTTTGAGGGAGATGATGAGGATGAGGATGATGCTGATGAAAGAGGAGATAGAGGAGAGATAAGGAGAACGTCTGAGGTGAATCCTAGGGCTTCCACAGCTCAAACTGTAGAGGATTCCTCAACTAAGGGGGAGAAGGAGAAGAAAGGAGAAGAGAGAGAAGCTGGAGGAGCTTCTGGGAAGGATAAAGGGAAAGGTAAACAATCAATGGAGGAGTCTGCTTTTGATGATGCCTGCTACTATCAAGGTGAACAGGATGACTTCCAATATGACACATCTGGTGATCTGAGGAAGACCATTTCTGAAGAAGCTTTTGGTGAGGAGGAGGTTGAGGAGGCAGCCAACTTTGATGATTGGGAAGACGAGGCTGAATTATATACACCTGACCCTGTGTTCCAAAAGGAGTTGAAGAAACAACAGGCAGAGCTGAGGAGAAAGGAGGATGAGAATGCCAAGGTCTCTGACATCATATCTCAGAAGATAAAGATTCAAAAGGCTGAACATGAGGACAAACAACGTCTTCATAGTATTCATGTCAAAGAGAGGAGATTGGATGTTAGGATGAAGCAAGGACTTAAATGGGATAAGGCAAGGGAGATGTTTGATATCCCTCAGAGAGGCACAAACAATGATGCTACTTTTCTGAAGCTGCTTGAGAAGATCAGAACTGTTAATCCAGACAATTCATTATACATGAAGGCATTGAAGGAAGATATCTTAAGGATTACGTCTGCATTTGATCAAGTGAGGCAAGAACTGTTCATCTATGTCTCAAGTGCTCTTGAAGGGTCATTCACCATTTCTCTTGACCTCCTACAAAGAAGATCTCTATCTGAATTGTGGATTCTGATGAGTAAAGTAAAGAGATCTTCTTGCTTGAATGAGCTTCTATATGACCGGCTTAGAGATTCTGCAATGAAGGCCAGTCCTCAAGTTGTACATTTTCCCTATGAAGTCAAAATCTACAGAGGTACAACTTTAGAAACTGTGAGGCTGGATCCTGATTCCATGAAGCTACAGACTGCTATGCAACTGGTGAAGTTGGAGAATCTTCTTAGAACTTCTGGGTTTGCTTCTGTAGAAAAGTCTGAAGTTGCTGATATGATTTCAGACTACTGCACGGAGAAAATTCCAAGGTATGCTCAAATGAAGAATAGATTGAAGAAGATCACCACTCAACCAGTAATGCCAAGTGGTGTAGTTTCTGAAAGTGATCGTGTCCTTGACAAAGATCTTCTAGTCACCTTGCAAGAAGCTGAAGAAGGTGAAATTAGAGACTGAAGGCATGATAGGTTTAGCTCTTTTGTAAATGTTATATGTATAGAGCTAGGTAAATCAAGATAGGTAAATGTATTCATTTGTTCAGTCTAGAGGAACATCTATCTTGTATTTATCTTTACTGTTTGAATCTGGAAATTGTTATATTTAATCCAGAACTTTTTATTATTTGCTTGGCTCTTAAAAGTCTTATCTTTTCTTGTTTTAGTTGAGTTATCCTCTTGAGGTATTTGGTTGTTATTGTCTAACAAACAAATAGGGGGAGATTGAAAGGCATATGTCCAGGCCTATTTGTAAACACCGAGGATTCTACTCAACTTTAATTAAGATGTAATAAGTAAATAATAAAAATCAATTGTCACAGGAATCTCAGAAGGTTATATCCGTCAAAGAATGAAGATTAAAGTCATCTACAGACTTGAAGTGATTCTACATTGAAAGAAGCTCAATTTATTGATCAAGCCTCAATGAAGTATTCAAGCTCAGTGGATTTATTAAAGTGACAGAGATTTCAAGTTGTGACAGAAGAAGATACTTGTTACAGAGTTCTTGAATGAGAAGGAAGTGAATCACTGCTTAAAAGTTAAATAGATAAAGAACAGACATTGTCGTTAGTCACTCATGAACCAGACAGTGCATCGAGTGTCAACGTACTTTGTGTTTGTTATTTATCTAATTTTAAGTGATTCTGGAATTAATAGGAAGTCAACTAATTCTATTTATTCTCTTATAAATAATTAATATTTAAGTATATTATTTATTAATTTATTTCTGCAAAGAAATAAATTAATACATAATTTATTTAATTAAGTTATTTAAATTAGAATATATTTGAACTAGGAAGACTTATATTTTTGAACTAGGAAGACTACCAAGGCTGTCTTACCGATTGTCTTCCTAGAGCAATATATAGTTTTCCCGATTGTCTTCCTAGTGTTATTGGCTGTCTTACCGATTGTCTTCCAAGGCATAAAGATTTGTATTTCAGTAAGTCTTCCAAATACAAACTGCAAGTGGTAGGCGCGTGGAATGCAATTCATGAGAATTCTATTTAAAGACAAACGGCAGTTGACATTCACACACAACAATACAGAAGAAGAAAAAGAAAGACACAGCAACATAACATCAATTCTCTCTGTCTTTATTTCTCTACCAACAAGCATTCATTTCTACTAGAGAATTAATTCTTGTATTGATTCTTAACATTTAATCCATAAGAATCAGTTCTCTTGTACTGCTTTAGCTTTCTAGCGGATCATAATCCCTAGATTTTATATTGAACTACTTTTTAGTATTCGATCCTTTTTATTACAAAAATAGATAAATTCATGTCGAATTTATTCTAGATTTGTTTTATTAAGTTCCTTGTAATCAAGTGATCAAATTGTAACACCTCTCAAGTTTAATAGAGTTTCTATTTAACTTGAATATTGTTTCAGTTTTTATTCCGCATTAATTTGTTCTAAACAGTTAAATCTTTAAAAGGACAAATTCGATAAAACGGTATAGTTTGTATTCAACCCCCCTTCTACAAACTTATCAGGACCTAACAGTTTAGTATGCCACAAATGCCATGGAATATGAATAATATGTGTGTTCCTTCAAATATGCATGCTGTAAATGAAAATGTGAGCAACAATCAGAAATCAACACCAATAGTAAAAGTTGATTTAAATCAATCTGAGCCCAAGGTGAAAAATGATGTAAAAGAAAAGCAAAGGCTAACAAAACAGGACCCAAGGAAACTTGGGTACCAAAATCGACTTGATTTGATTCTATTGTGTGCAGGGAGACAAAAAGAATCTTTGGTACTTGGATAGTGGTTGTTCAAGACACATGACTGGTGATTCTACCCTGCTCACAGAGTTTCAGGAAAGAGCTGGCCCTTGTATTTCTTTTGGAGATGACAGCAAAGGCTACACAAAGGGATATGGCTTGATTTCAAAAGAGAATGTCATCATAGATGAGGTTGCATTGGTGGATGGTCTTAAGCACAATTTGCTTAGTATCAGTCAACTTTGTGACAAAGGATTTTTAGTTACTTTTTCTAAAGAAGCCTGTGTTGTTTCTAAAGGAGGAAACAACAATGTGGTAATGACTGGATTCGGAAGAGGGAATGTGTACATTGCTGACTTTAGTAGCACAAGTCCAGACACCATCACTTGTCTTTTCAGCAAAGCAAGCAAGGATGAAAGTTGGCTATGGCACAAGAAATTATCTCATCTGAATTTCAAGGTTATGAATGATTTGGTAAGGAAGGATCTTGCTAGAGGAATTCCACAGGTGGAGTTTTCCAAGGATGGTTTGTGTGATGCCTGTCAAAAAGGGAAACAAAAGAAGGCATCATTCAAAAGCAAGACAGAGTCATCAATTGTCCATCAGCTTGAGTTACTTCATATGGATCTGTTTGGCCCTGTAAATGTCATGTCTATTTCAAAGAAGAAATATTGTCTTGTGATTGTTGATGATTTTTCTAGATTTACTTGGACCTTCTTTTTACATTCTAAAGATGAGGCAAGTGAAATCATTATCAATCACATCAAGATGGTAAACAATCATCCTGACTTGAAAGTAAGAAGGATCAGGAGTGACAATGGGACAGAATTCAAGAATTCAAGCATGAAGATGTTCTGTGAAGAAAATGGTATTATGCATGAGTTTTCAGCAGCAAGGACACCACAGCAAAATGGTGTAGTTGAAAGGAAAAACAGAACACTTATTGAAGCTGCCAGGACAATGCTAGATGAATCAAAGTTACCAACTTATTTTTGGGCTGAGGCAGTTAACACAGCTTGCTTCACTCAGAATATTTCTTTGATTAATCAGGCCAAGGGAATGACCCCTTATCAACTACTCAAAAGAAAGAAGCCACTATTGGATTTTCTTCATGTCTTTGGATGCAAGTGCTTTGTTCTGAGAAATCAAGCTGAGCATTTTGGGAAATTTGAAGCAAAGGCAGATGAAGCAATATTTGTGGGATATGCAGCAGGGAAAGCTTACAGAGTCTATAATCTCAGAACCAACATTGTTATGGAATCTGTACATGTTTTTGATGATCTCAAAATTCAAGGTCTCTGTGATGAAGGTTTCCATGAAAGTCTCTCTTTTGAGAATGAGGAAGGAGATCGAATGAATCATGTTAAGACTACTGAGAAACAGCCTAAAGTTGTTGTATCTAGCACAGATGAGAGCAGCAGTGAAGATGAAATTGCTGCATTAAGATTGAAAAGAATAGCTGCTAGTAGACCAAATGGTCATTTCGTTGACAGTCAAGATGGTGGTTTCGTTGACAGTCAAAATGAGCGTTTCGTTGACAGCCAAAACAGTCATACCGTTGAAGGTCATAGAAATGTCTCAAGAAGTGATCATTTAGGGACAACAAACTCAGGGGGAGTTTCTCAAGGACAAATATCCAATCAAGGCAATCATGATCATGAAGCTACCTCGTCAAGAGCAAATCTACCTCCCTCAAGAAAATGGACTAAAGATCATCCCTTTGAACTTATTATAGGTGATGTTTCTTCAAAAGTCCAAACTAGAAGAACAACTCAAGAAGAATGTCTATATAGCAGCTTTCTGTCTCAAGATGAGCCAAAGAAAGTTGAGGATGCACTTCTAGATCCAGATTGGGTTTTGGCTATGCAAGAAGAGCTAAACCAATTTGAAAGGAACAATGTTTGGAAGCTGGTGCCCAAGCCTAAGGACAGGAGTGTAATAGGCACAAAATGGGTGTTCAGAAACAAGATGGATGAAAATGGCATAGTCACAAGGAACAAAGCAAGACTAGTTGCAAAAGGCTACTCACAGGAAGAAGGAATTGATTTTGATGAAACATTTGCTCCTGTTGCAAGACTAGAAGCAATAAGGATTTTCCTAGCCTATGCAGCCCATGCCAATTTCAAAGTCTATCAAATGGATGTGAAAAGTGCTTTTCTGAATGGGGAATTGGAAGAGGAGGTCTATGTAAGTCAACCTCCTGGTTTTGAAGATGATGATTTTCCAGAATATGTATACTTCCTCCTCAAAGCACTCTATGGTTTGAAACAAGCACCTAGAGCCTGGTATGACACACTCTCACAGTTTCTTCTTGAGAATCATTTCACTAGAGGTACTGTAGATAAAACTCTTTTTCACAGGATTGTGAATGGCTCTACTATACTTGTTCAAATTTATGTAGATGACATAATCTTTGGGTCTACAGATGTGAAACTTTGTCAAAAGTTTGCCAAGCTTATGCAAAGTAAATATGAAATGAGCATGATGGGAGAATTAACTTACTTTCTTGGTCTTCAAGTGAAGCAAGTTAATGAAGGCATTTTCATTAGTCAAACAAAATATATTCATGATTTATTAAAGAAATTTAACTTAATGGAATGCTCTCCTGCCAAAACTCCCATGCCCACTGCCACCAAACTTGAATTGAATACTAAGGAAAAATCTGTGGACATTTCAAGTTACAGAGGCATGGTAGGCTCACTTTTGTATTTAACAGCTAGTAGACCTGATATTATGTTTGCTACATGTCTATGTGCTAGATTTCAGGCTGATCCTAGAGAATCCCATTTAGTTGCTATTAAAAGGATTTTCAGATATCTCAAGGGAACACCAAACCTTGGCATTTGGTATCCTAGAGAATCTGGTTTTGAACTAATTGGTTATTCAGATGCAGATTATGCAGGATGTAAAATTGACAGGAAAAGCACAACAGGCACCTGTCAATTCTTAGGAAACAAGCTTGTGTCATGGTTCAGCAAGAAACAAAACTCAGTTTCCACCTCCACAGCTGAGGCTGAGTATATTGCAGCTGGAAGTTGTTGTGCACAGATTTTATGGATGAAAAATCAATTACTTGATTATGGATTAAGAGTTGAGAAAATTCCTATTTTCTGTGACAACACTAGTGCCATTGCCATTACTGAGAATCCAGTGCAGCATTCAAGAACCAAGCACATTGACATCAAGTACCATTTCATTAGAGAACATGTTATGAATGGTACTGTGGAGTTACATTTTGTTCCAAGTGAACAACAACTTGCAGACATCTTTACCAAGCCACTTGATGAATCAACATTCTCAAGATTAGTAAGTGAGCTAGGTATGCTAAATTTCTCTTAATTATTTTTGAGATATTTGCAAGTCATAATGCAGCCAGGAACTTGCTATAATTTTTCTGTGAATTGATTTTCTCAGGAAAAGGTGAAATTTTGTCTAAGTCAAAATTACTATGTCAACGAAACGCACCATTTCGTTGACAGTCTTAGCATTTTTCTGGGTGTTTCGTTGATAGCTCTTTTATATCAACGAAACGCAGCTTTATCAACGAAATAAGACTGGACTTTAACCGCCCAATCCTGATTCGTTGATGTAGCGCTTTTTAATCTGAACCGTTGAAATTTCACGTTCTTTATCACGATCTATACATACACCCCTGTAAGCATAAATCGTGGTAATATTTAATTCTAACGGTTACTTTTTAAGCCAATCAGGTAATTTAGATTAATTATTGGACTTAATTTCTGAGAATTTTTGGGGAAGTATTTAAGAAATTTTAATTTCTTTATTTCATTTCTACCTGTTCTCAAAAATTCCAAAAGTTTTTCTAGCTTCTTCTCTCTAACAAGCAATACAGCTCGAAGCTTTTCCTCACTCAACAATGGCACCCATAGTCAAGCTTATGTCTGCTGGTGGGTTTATCTATGAGAAGAACAATTCCATTCCATTTGTCGTTAAGGAGAGTCCGAACAGCATCTTTTTCAAAATGATGGATTTCATGAGGAACTGTAAGTTGAGCTATGCGATGTTTCACTCTACACCACTCTACAATGAAGTAATCGAGGAGATTTGGACCTCATGTGAGTATAGTGGAACAAACGGCACACTGCAATTCACTCTTCAAGGTAATGAGTACATAGTTAATTCTGATGTTTTGCAAGCATGTTTACATATTCCTGATAATAACTGTGATGCTTTGCCTACTAACACTGAAATAACTACCATGCTAAATTCTATAAACTACTCTTTGCCTACTGATAATCTGGGTAGAATAATTAGGAGAGGTTTGGTTAGGGAATACAGTTATTTAGCTGATGCATTCATTAAGGTCTTTTCTGGAAAGATTAGTAATTTTGATGCATTAACTAATTCTATGTTAATTCTCCTAACCATGCTTCTAAATGATAGATATTACAACTTTAGCACCCAACTTATTTATGAAATTGGTGCTAAGTTGGGTGATAGGGCAAATAGGAAGAAAAATATCTATTATGCAAGGTTTCTGATGATGCTGGCTAATCATGTTAGTCCAGCACCATTAGTTATCTCTAACCCTAATGCCAGGTTTGAGTGCTTTGTACAAGAAAAGAGAGTATTGACAGACATACTGAGGCTGAACTACGATGGTGATGTTCCAGTGGTGTATCTGCCAATCATTGAGGTAACTACTACTATCCCTATTAGTATAGCTGTTACTTCTATTGTCTCCTCCAACCTTGTTGCTATGGAGTCTGTAGCTGTGACCCAACAGGCTCCTGCCCCAGCAACTAAATCAAAATCAAAGAAATCCTCCAAGCCAACCTCAGGTGCTTCTCAAAAGGCACCTGTTGTAAAAACTACCACACAACCTAAGGGGAGTGAGTCTGGAGTTGTGAGAGGTGAGGGGAGGGGTGAAAATCAAAGAAACCCCAAGAATAAGGAAGGTGAGGTAAGTGTTTCCCAGCCTAGCCCCATTGTGTCTTCCCAACAAGGCACAATGAGTAAAATGGATTTAAACACAAGTCTAATTGCATCCTCCCAAAAGGATGTGATTATTGAAACAAGCTCTCCACCTAGAGCACAGTCCAAAAGGGTAAGGGACACTTCAAGCCCACAGTCTACATTTTCCCAATACCAAAGGAGAGTGAAGCAAAAGACCAAGGGTTCACAGGGTGCACACACACTGGAAGCAACACTTCCAGTTTCTCAAATTCAGGTTGATGTAACCCCTATTATTACTCTGGGGTTACAGTCCCACTCTCTAAACATTAATCTTGATTTATCTCCATCCAATTCACCAACTCAATCTTTAGATGTGGACATGATCCATACATCTTTTCCTGATTCTCCAACTCTAATCTTGGAGAAGCCCCACTCTGAAGCTGATGGTCATCACTTATTAAGTGATTTGTTGGGCCATCAACCAAGTTTTTCTGAAACTGCAAGAGAATCTGTGGACCCCAATCTCAAATCAATCACCACAGATTCTACTGTAATTTCACTTTCTCAAAATGCTTTATTGACTTCATCAACGAAACAGCCTCTTTCGTTGACAAGTGTTTCTCCATCAACGGTACCTATACCGTTGACAGTTCACACTACCATTTCGTTGATAGGTCATTCTACACCTTGTACTGAAAATCAAGTTGTTTCCACAACTAGTGTAGATGACCTAGTGGTAGTTGAGACACTTTTAGGTTTGAAAGGGAGTGAAATTGAGAGGCTGGCTTGCAGCCAGGCAAAAGGAGAGAATGAGAGTGAGAGGCTGGCTATTTCTTCCAGCCAGGCAAAAGGAGAGTTTGAGAGTACCACCTTAGTAGGTGAAGGTGAGGGTGTGAGAGGTGTGAGCCATGGGGAGCCCATGATGCAAGAAAAGAGTGGAGAGAGAGAAGGGACTACAGGAGCAATACGGGTGGAAGCAGCCATTGCTAATGAGTTAATGGAGGTCAGTGAGGGAGAAAGGGAACTTACTTTCCAAGAGCTTTATCAACAAACTCTGGATAGTATTTCCCTGGATCCTGAGACCTTTACTCATCCTGTGCCAGCCTATCAAGTTATGGCTCAACAGGGCAATGTGGAGGCAGAAAGGTCACTCAACTTAATTCATACTACTGCATCAATGCAAAGAGCAAAGGATGCCTTGACCAATCTACCTCCAGGAGCTGCAGCAAGTGGAGACTTTGAGTTTTCTGATGATGAGGACAGCTATGGTGATAATCTACAGGTGGCCACCACTTCACAGACTGGGACTTCTGTGGTGCCTCCTACACCAGGCTGGCTTTCTCAGGGTATGCATGGAAGAGTCACTCTAGATGCTGCTATCTCAAGGCAGTACAATGAGGCCTATCTAGCTCATGAGTCTGCAAATGCAAGGGACAAGAAATTCTACAAGGCCATCATGGATTCTCTGGAAATTCAAAGGCTACAAATGATGCAGACAAGGATTGAGGCTACAGAAATCAAGGACTCCATTAGCAATCTCAGGGATGCTAACTACAGGATGATCGATGAAAAGCTCCCTCTTCTCACTGTGTCCAAGATGACCAGGTTTTTCTCTAAGGAACCTGAGGTGGCTACATCCTTGAAAACTCTCTCTACAAGAGTGGACAAGGTGGAAGCTACACTTTCTCAAATGCAGAAGGAACAGGAGAAGCAAACTCAGCTACTCACTCAGCTAGTGGCAGCTCAAGGACTCCCAGTCATCTCTCTTGATGCTAACAAAAAGGGGGAGAAATCTAAGGAGCTAAACATTCAAATCACAAAGGTGTTGGTCCCAGCCATTTCACTGCCACAGGAGCCACTAGCAATGGGGGAGTTTGGAAAGAAGAATAAGGATAGTATTGACCTGATCCAGGAAGCTTCTATGAGGATGAAACTTGCAGAACAAATCAAAGATCACTGGTCCAACATAGAAGCAAGGTTCAAGAACATTACTGAATCTTCAAAGACAGATCAGCCATCAACAAATGCAATGGTGATTGTACAAATGGAGCCACAGTTCAAGAGCTCTTATGCTATAGAGCCCCTTCAGCATGGAATCTTTCAAGATTCAAGAAATGAGAAGGGTCAATCTTCATGCTTTAAGAATGTGGATGCAAGAGGGATGTCTCCAATATCACCTGCCAAACCCAAAGGCAAGAACATTGAAAGGATATTTTATCCTGCTCCAAAGCCAGATGAGTTCAAAGTCCTAGGGAAGCTGATCATTGAGAGCAAGGAAAGCAATCATCCAAGCATAAGGAATCAAAGGGCCATCATCTACAGGGACAGCAAGGAAATCTGCATTTGGGTTGGTCACCCAAATTTTGCAAAGGCCAAGGCTGAAGAATCTGAAAGGGCAGCAATGCAAGCATTGGCAGTTGCTCAAGCACTTGAAGATGAAGAGACCTTTCAGGAAGAAAAAGCCAAGGATGGAGCTAATGAAGCTGAACCAGCAAGGAAAAGTGTAAGGCAACCAAAGGCTAGAGCTAAGAGGAATCTGAACTTTGAAAAAGAGGACTCTCTGGACACTGCTCAAGCCCCTTCCACAACAAGTGCACATCAAATTCCTATTGACCTACCTATTGGAGGAAAGTTGGCCTGTGACCCTGCACACCCTGTCAACTTTCATGATCAACCAATCATGCCAAATGAGGAGCCTATTGAATTTGATGAAGCCTATTTTCCAAAGTTCCTATTTGAAAAGGATCAACCAATGAAGACAAAGAAAAGGGCTGTCAAGGCAAAGCCAGTATTTGTGAGGAAGCCACAATCTCAGAAACCCCCTACAAATCCAGAGGACTGCATGTACATTGCTGACATCAGGGAAGAATCCAGCTTACATCTTGATTTAGACAACCTGGTGGAAGTAAGGGGCATTGCAGCTTCTCAAAAGTTACCTGAAAGATTGGTTTTCACATACAAGGGTGGTAGAGAACAAATATGGCCTCTCTACAGAATTTTAGGAGAAGACTACCAAACACTACTCACAGTGTTTAGATGCTTGAAGAAAGACTTTGGCTTCACCAAAACAGCCAAGTCTGAGGTGGTCTCCAAGATATGTCAAATAAAGGCTAGCTGGAACAAGCCTGAGGCTCTTCCCAGGATGCTAAGAGTGCCCTCAACAGGAAAGAAGATCCATCTTCAACCTTACTGGATGATGGAATTTAAGGACAAGGACAACTGCAGAAGGTTCTTCAGGATGGAAGACCAGCTGGATAAGGCATCTAATCAAACTCTAAGGTTCATGCAATCCAAGCTTGGTGATCAAGATGAAGAAGAGAAGATCTTTTACAGAAGGCTACAGGTCCAGATTGAGGAGAACAACTCTAGGAGAGGGAAGAAGACTATGCCTCAAAGAAGACCAAGATGAATCATTTGCTCAGTCTAGAGGAGCACATTTGGGCATTAGTCTTGTAAGTCTTGTTTATGTCTAAAACTTTATGAAGCTCAATGCAATTTTTACTTTTATCATGGGTAATATGTTTGAGTGTTTTTGTTATCATCAAGGCTCTTGATTTATGGCTGTTATTCTATCAGTCATAAATTGGGGGAGATTGTTAGGAATATGTTGATTCTTGATGATAATTGTAAAAACACTTAGTAGATTTTGTATTAAGTTATTTTGTAACTGTCAACGAAATGGCATGCTTTGCAGTGTTTCGTTGACAGGAAGCTCATCAACGGAATGAGTGTTGTAGCAATTGCACTGTACAATACTTCACAGTTTGATATGCATTTGATGTATGTATTAGATAGGTTTCCTAAGTCATGTTGACTAAGTACTAGATAGGCAAAATAGGTTGGTTAATTGTAAGTATATCATGCCTTGTAATTTTGCCTAAGTGAAGACATGTTAACGGTATGAAGATTACTCTATCAACGGAACAAGGATACACCATCAACGGAATGAAGTTTACTCATCAACGAAATGAAGTTTACTCATCAACGAAATGGAGAATAAAGCTATCAACGAAACACATCTCCCTGCTATCAATGAATCATTATTGCTTTTCTGAATAGTTGACAAAGTGATAGTGACAGTTTACTGAACAGATCTAAAGGTGATGTGGAAGTGTACTTTGCATTGGAAACCATTAAAATGGACATGGGGAATAAGGAAACATCCCAGTTTCCAATTGGGCTCTTGGGAGTGATCATAATAAGCATGAAGACAAAAGCAAGGATCTCCAAGGACCACTGGACAAAGGGATGAAAAGCAAACTATTGGCGGTTATCTTTAGTGTACTTTAGAGTAGCCAAAAATAGTATTGTAAACTTGGGAATATATAACCAAGTGTAGCAGTTAGAAAGAAAAAGAGAAGAAAAACAAATAGTTTGTATTAGCTATCTTTGAGAGCATTCTTCTCTACAACTCTGTAACTGAGCAGCTGTGTACTTTTGTATCACAGATTATTTCCGCAATAAAAACACTTCAGTTGGATCATCAAACAATCCAACTGAATTATTTATATCTTGTGTTTTTGTTTATTCAGTTCAGTTTTATTTTATCATTGTTTTAAGTTTAAGAAAATATCAAGAATTGTATTCAACCCCCCCTTCTACAATTCTGTTAGGTCATTTGGGAATAACAGGTTTTTTTTATTTGTAAAACATATTTTTTATATGCATAATTTTTTGTTTATAATATTTGCAGTACGATGTTTAGTGATATATATCCTCCCAAATCCTCCCAACTTGCTAAATAAAATGTCGGATGTTGTAGGTTTTAAGAACTTGGATGGTTATAAAGAACAACCTGTGTAATTGTGTATAATAATATAATTTTGTTATGTTTAATTTTATGAAGTATAATAAAAAATGATGACCATTGAATTCAAGTTAATCTAAGGGTGTAGAATTGGTCTCCATGTCTCCACCTTTTTGTTAGTCTCCGCAGAACCCATATAATAAACATAATAGGATCTTATCCAAAATTTTGATCATACGGTCTTGGACAACCAAACTAATAAGGACCATTAGATCTTAACTAGATAAATGAAAATCGTTAGATCAAATATTAAAAAAGTGTATTTTATTAATAATAGGATTATATTTAAATTCTAAAAAGTGTATTTTGATAATTTAAACCAAATATACCAAATATAAATAAGTTTTCTATACTGAATAGAATTCTCCATGTAAAAAATCCGTGAATTTTTTTTCTCTTTCATGGACAATTCCAGTTAGATAAAAATTGTTAAACCATCTTTTAATTAAAGATAATTTAGTTATCTTCATGTGGAGTGTAAAATCGTTAAAATCTAATTTTCAAAACACAAGATAAAGCCCAAATTAGTAAAGTGGGTATTTAAATTCTAATAATAATTATTACGTCATCATTATTTTAATGCCAATTTAATTACTTTTTTCTAACTATTTTAAATTTAGAAATCTATGTTCAAAAATTCAAATCAATCTAAGAAAAATTCAAATCAACAAAGAATATAATAATACGAGGATAAAATTTTATAAATTTGTGCATATTTTTTATCCTATTTTATTAAATTTTATATCATAACTAATTAAATATTATTTATTATTAAATAATAAATTATACGCAAATGGTGATTTTGTTTTATAAGAACTCATAGAGACCTAATTTCATTGTTAGCAGGACTATATTCATATTTAAAAATATCGTATTTTGAAATTTTAGACTCAGCTACAGAATAGGCCTAACTTTTTTAACCTATATACATTGTAAATTATTAAATTTGAAACTTTAAAAGTTTGTTAATTAATTAGTATAGTACTTTTTTGAAAAATCGTAATTTATAAAAAGTATTATCAAATAACTCATGTCTGCAAGAAAAAAAAATGAAAAAATTCTTATTTTTCAAAAAAACCTGTAAATTTTAATATATTGTTGATAGATTCAAAACTTAGATCATTATACGTGATAATTTTACGGTTATATCTCATGTTTCTCAACAATTTAATTTGAAAGATCCAACAATTATGGATTGAGTGATCAAGCGACCAGACTTATAAGAAAAGTTTCATTATTTAGTCTTTAATATAATAACATAGATATTTACGAGATATACTATAAAAAAATGAATTTTATACAGAATTTTGATCGTCACGGTGTACTATTTTAAAAGAATAACTATTACAAAAAAAATTATATTTTAATTGATAATTTATTTTCTCAAAAGTTCAAAGTTCCCGCATCATTAACATCTAACAAAAAAGATTATATTATATTTTAGAAATAAATATTTAAAAAATATAAATATTAAAGAAATATAAATATTAAAAAAATTAATGATGTTATCCTGGTAGTTTGGTCCTAAATACCGTCAAAACATTCTCAACCGTTAGATCCAATACTTTTAAAAATAGACGATCAAGATTATATCATATAAAAAGAAGTTATTATCTAAAAATGATATAAGTTAAAAGATATTATATTAGGATTTGATTTTCCAAAAAGTTAAAACATAAAAATAGTTGTAATTAAATAAGGAAACCCATTTAATATCAAAATAATAAAAATCGTTTAATCTTAAATAGATAGGTGAAAACCGTTAAATTTAACATTAAAAAATGTATTTGGTTAATAAATGGTATTCTAATAATTTAAACTACATATAAGTAGATTTCCTAAATCGAATAGAATTCTCAATATTAAATTTTGCCACGTTATTCTCTTTTTAGTTTTAGAATAGTTTTTAATTGAAAAATAACTATTAAACCACAACTAAATTAAAGATTATTTTGTGAATTTTATGTGGACCGTAAAATTGGCTAAATCTAACTTTTATAACTCAATATAAACAAATATTAAATTGAGCGTGTAAAATATAATAAATATCAAATTTTTAAATATAATATTTTTTGGCTAAATCTTTTTTAACAATAATTTAATCATGTAAACTAATAACTTTTAAATATTAAAATATTCATAAATAAATATAATTATAAATATTAAAAAAACAATCGTGTGTTCCATGAGTAATTAAAATAAAATTATAAATAAAACAATTATAAATAAAATTTAAGTAACCGTACATCACACGGGATATAAGCTAGTATATATAAAAAATAGATTACACACTTGTTTCAAAAAAAAGAAAAGATTACATAATACGACTTTTTTCAATCAATAAATTGAGGGGCTTTTTTCATAAATATCCCATTCCAGAAATATTTTTGCAAAAATACCTTTTCAAAAAAAAATATTTTGCGAAAATACCATCTTATTTGCAAAAATACCTTCCGCAAACTGCAACCAAAATCAACCACAGATGCAACTTGTTAATAATGGTGTTTTTCCGGCGTCCTAGGGTAAACCAAGACCTCACGTTTACCCCTTTTATTAATAATTTTTTTTGAATTTTTAGCTGTTTTTTCAATTATTTTTTAAAAAGTTGCATCTAGTTCAACCACATATGCAACTGGATGCAAACTACGTAGGTTGTATTTGAAAAGTTGCATCCAGTTGCATCTAGTTGCAATCACACATGCAACCGGATGCAACCTACGTAGGTTGTATTTAGTTTCAGAACGTATTTTTGTAAAAATCTTTTTAAAAAATGGTATTTTCGCAAATTATTTTTAAAAAGAAGGTATTTTTGTAAATATTTTGAGAAGATGGTAAAATTGCAAAAAAACTTTAAAAAAGTGGTATTTTTGATAAATATCCTAAATTGAGTCGTATTTTTTTTTTTTTGAGAATAAAGAATTGAGTCGTATTTATATTTGACAAGGACTTGTCAAAGTTATCCGAGTAAATTGGAACCTTATGGTTCACAAATTGAAGCAAGTATATGGGCCCTGTGTCAGTAGAGATCAAGTATGGACTTGGATGAGATTGGATTAGGGTCCATTTTTCTTGATTAGATACAGAGAGCCAGCGGCCAGCCAGACGTTTTACATTTATTCTTGGCTCAGTCAGTTTCCCATAATCTAGACCACTCGTTTAGGTCTTCTACTTTAACGGCCATCTCACGTATCTTCCATTTCCCTATCGTTACGAAAATCATGGTTATCTATTCGACGAAAAACTCGAAATGTTCAACGCAATCATGGATTCATGTCACACGCGGACGACAATATACAGATAAAGAGCCTTTAGAGTAATATTTTTCGGATCAAAAGAAAATATTACTTTATCAAGAATAAAAATATATTATTTCCATTATGTTAGAATGGGAAAAAAAATTCTTTTAGTGAGATTATTACTTTACCGATTATTATTTAATCGAGATTCAACTGTATAAACGAATAAGGCTAAAGAATCATAAAAAACTCTTATAAAAATCACTATAATGAGATGTGAGTTGCGTGTTGGCGAAATGAACGTGAATTCTTATTTTTAATAATTCTACCTATCAATTAAGAAAAGATACATGTTTTATGGAAGGTTTTTTTTACGGTTCACTGACATTTTTCTATATGAATTTGATTAGAGTTTTAGTGCGTAACACTTTATTTGTTTTTCTAAAGTCAATTATTCATATATGTATTTATGATTTTTGTATCAATCTTCCTTACTAAAAATAAAATAACAATAAAGGTTGTGCCCCGTTCTATTTTTCTTTGAAAGAATCATATTATTAACCCAAAAGATCTTGGTCGAAATAAAATTGGAAGCTCTGGCTAAATAGTGACCAACGAAATTTCCAGACAGTTTTACAAAATAAATAAAAATGTTTTTCAATCTTAATGAAAGACCACGGCACTTATGGATCAACCTCCCGGAATCTGAATCCAATGCAACTGAAATTCGAAGTGCTTGTATGGCTACCAAGCAGTTTGATTCGATTACGACTTCTGGCCATTGCATGACATCTATCCAACTAATCAGAGCTTTTTTTTATAGCCAGAGCTTTGATTACTTGAGGAAGCACAAGATCCACCCTGCACATTGAGTTGGCAAGTAAATTTTTATGACACCCTCATGCGGACAGGATCGCCTTTTTGCAGTAAGATTTGCAACAGAGATAAGACAATCCAAGCTCTGAGCACATTGCCACTGCTGCAGTTCCAATCTTGCTACCTCACCACATCTAATGGTTGAGCATTTTTGCCAGACCAATAAATTTGTCGCCTTCCAAATAACCGTCGCAGCCTTGTTTTGGTTCCTCCTGGTAAGATTTCCTAGCAATGCTCTCAAAAGGCTTTCTATTTGAATTCCTTGGACCATCCAATTCATCTGATCCCAACATGTAGGAGCAAAACAACAAGAGAAGATGCAATGCCCAATTGCCCCGTTCTATTTAATTCTAACGATCTCTAACTTTGCTAGAATTTAATTATCTTTCACCTGGTTAAGAACTAAGATCAAAATTACTTGTACTTCCTTGGAACCAAACTAAATGAAGTATATGTAAAATTGGGAAAAAAAAAGAAAATAAAAAAACAATGAAGAAGGTTGAATAATTAGAAATACGATATTCATTCTTGGTACTTGGTACCCCAAACAGGGATAGGAGATGAAATGGTTTAGAATCCTACATATATAATAGGATTTTAAAGCAACTCAAATACAGTGCACAATTCATTAAACTATTTATGAATTGCAGTTATATTTTTATTTCGACTGCGTAAGGCATGACCACAGATCCAATCCTCAAACATCCATCTTTTTCATACACTTCACTTGCATATTTCCATACCTTTCCAAGTTTGTCCTCAATTATTTGTATTATGTCACCGTTCTCACTTAACTTCACTGCCACACCAGATCCCTTGGACTTTGTAATATATAAAAGCAAATTTGTTACTCTGAAAGTGATCATTCGAACAGCATTTCTGATCCTTGAATTCGAGGGAAGCCATGCCCAAAAATCTGGTACTTTTCGAGACCAAAGCGCCACCCAAAACTCTCCATTATCGTTCATTTTAATGTTGTCTGGATATCCCGGAAGTTCCGTAAATAGTTCAAGCTTTCCAGCCTTTTCTGATGGTTGAAGCCACAGTCTGAAAACTCTACAAGTACTTGTCTCAGCAAAAATAAGGAACTCTTTGTTTTTAGACAATGCTACTCCATTTGGGAAATAAAGATCCTTGAGAATGACTGCTGTCTCTTTAGTGTGAATGTTGTATTTCAGTAATCTACCTGTTTTATCTCCAGTAAGTACCACTAAGGTGTGATTCCTGAAAAACAAATTAATATAAAGAAACTGACATTTTAAATCAAACATAAATTAAAAATCAAATGATTGCGGAACCAGCTGAGGCATTAGGTTAGACTTCGGCCCTGATTAACCTTCGAAAATCAATTTATTTAGGCAACCAGCTCATTTAGTTTGAGTGACATGAAGAGATAGGAAAATGCATTTAAACCTGCGTGAATAGACTGAGCTGCTATCTGTGAAATATACATCTCCGGTTGTGTCATCAATGTCCACACCATTGGTGAATTTAAACTGAACACCCTCGGCTTCTGATGTGAGCTTAGTGGCCAGGCCACCATTTGGGGCGACTACAAGGAGCCCCATGTAGGCATCCGCAATGTAAACATCTCCGGTCTTCTTATTACAACTTAGACCCAATGGACGTCCACATACGTTTTCTGTTGCTGTATGATCATGTGGGCCTTCACAGCCATTTCTGTTGCACAAACAAATAAATATTTACGAGTTGCGATACTCTAGCAGTTTGGCAGAGGATGAAATATAATTATATAAGTGACTGCCTGCCTGAGTATAAATAGTTTGAAAGGAATGATTAATCTTTTGTATAATTCCAATTGAACATTTTTGAGAAACTTAACCTTAAGGTATATTCAGCATAAGCATTCAACTAATTTTGTTTTTAAAATTAACTAAAATTTAGTAACATTCAGTTATATGAATTTAAAAAAAATAACTGAAAAATATTCGAAAGGATTTCGTAAAATTCGCATTTCATTAAAATTTTATACAATTTTTTTAACTTAATACACTGTTTTTTTTACATTTGTAACTTAGAGTTCCCACAAAAAGTTATGAAATGTCGGATATTTATCCTAAATTCTACTAATATTGTGCGTGTTTGGGTAACCATTAAAAAAATGACTTATAACTTAAAATGAGTAAGTGTCAAATAAGTGATAAGTTTAAGTTGATAAATTCTTATAAGTTATACGGATTTTTGGATAAATTTACTTCTAAGTTAGTTAAGAGTTTGCTAAATTAAATTTGAAAAAATAATTATTAAATACAATGATTTCAACACTTGCATTTTAAATTAAAAAAATATTTAAAAACACAAATGTAAAAATATAAAATATTAAAAAACAAAGAAATCAAGTAATAAGTCAATAAGTTCAGTAAAATGTACCACATTATTAACATTCAACTTATCAACATATAAGTTATAAGTTGAGGTCATAAGTTGGGTTGACAAACACTCTCCATAAGCTCTTATGACTTTATAAGCCATAAGTCGGCTTTGCCAAACAGGCCCATTGCGTTTGGTTGGGTTGAATGGAATGGAATGGATGAAATTAAAGGAAAATAATGGGAGTTGAATGGATGATTTGAAAAAAATTGAGATAGTGCAAAATTGTTATGATAAGAAATGTGAAGAAAATGAATGAGTTAAGGAATGGAGCATTCCATCACAAAGTGGGGTGTTTAAATTATAACGTAGATGATTAAGAATGAAATAAGCTAAAGAATGAAATTTGTGAGTATCTAACTATTTTATACTTTAAATCTCATTTAATTCAATTCCATTCCAATCACCCCAACCAAACACAACATAAAACTCCCGACTTATACTCCTACGTTGTGTTTGGTTGGGCTTAATGAAATGAGAGGGAATTGAATGAGATTTGTAGTATAATATGGGTAAAATTTTAAAGTTTTTATTGAATCCTCCATTCCATTTTAATAATGTATACTACAATTAAAGCACTTCAATTTGGGAGAGAATGCTCCATTTCTTAACACACCCATTTTCTTCAGAATTATTATCATAACAAATTTATACTCTTTTATTTTTTTCTAAATCTTCGCCCAACCTCCATTTAATTTTTTTTAATTTTACGCATTCCATTCCATTTTATTTCACCCACCACAATCAAACACTAACACTACTTTACCGGATTTTATATTCATCCTATCAAACAATCAAAGTTAATAACAACCTTTTAGGATTCATAAGTTCGTTAAAATCTTTTAAAATATGAATCGAAATTCGAAGACATCCGGCATACTGCAACACAGATAATTCATTCTCCGTTCTCATGGCCTTGTTATAGACGATAGAGTATTGAGTATCAATCATTGGGTCCTAAATATGGAGAAATAATTTTAAACATATAAACTGGTCCAATCCTAGTAAAACAACCTAACATGTTTTCAGCATGTGAAGTTTTCCAATTCCACTCAAACTTCCTGACATGCACATGTACTTTCAATTACCCGAAAGGGATTTATTTCGAACGCACAAATAAGCACAATTAGTAAAGCAAAGAAAAATGTGTGCACCTATCGGGAGTAGTAGCGGAGAAGTTGGTCCACCGGCGTTGACTCTGATTCCACTTTAAAATCCTGCCGTCCGAGACACCGGTGTAAGGCCCTTCACCGGTGACATCAAAAGCAAAGCTCTCAGGACCTGCCGCGTTAACGATTGGCATCACTTGAAATTGATGTGCAGCATCGGTAGAATCCGTCGACTTCTCTGTTGGATAAGAAAGAAAGGAGCTACTGAAAACAACACTACTTATTACGGTTAGCACGAAAAAAACACATAATAATGCTGATAACTTTTTCGACTTCATGGCTCAAAAGGAAATAGAGATAAATTATGGAAGAAGAGAGAAGACAAATCTAAGACCCACACGTACCCGTTATATTTATACATATCAACAGACGTTTTGATTGTAAATGCATGTAACTTGGGAAGGGGGAATTATAAAGTATCTTTATTCTTATACAAAAATAACTACTACTGTACTTCTTTTTTCTTTTTCTCCCCATTCCAATAACTCGGATATCGCATCATAATTTATTTAATTAATACAAGTACAACTATTTTAAAAATGTGACAGGATATATGTTTAGAATTTCAATCTTATTGATAACACATAAAATTTTAAAGGTTTTTTGATAAATACATTATTAAAAATATTTCTTTGCAATTTTACTTTTTTCTAAAAAAAGTTATTTGCAAATATACAATCTTATTTACTATTATACCAGTTTCTTTTAAAATATTGCAAAAATACCTTCTTGTAGTTATTAGGTGCTGGGTTGGTTATTTCAGATTGTCGGTAATTGTTTCTCAAACTAAAACACTTCTTTCTTCACTTTTTGCATCAAATCATCATGAAAAATAAACAGATTCAATTTCTAATTCCGACTTCTTCACAATTAGTGAAAAGGTATGTTAATTATGATGAAGTTTTGTTGTTTTTAGTTGCAAAATTTGTTATCTCGATTCAATTACTATTCTAAGATTTGTTGCTTTTCAATTAGATTAGATTTGGTTAATTTTACTCTGAGTTCAATTGATTTAAATCGCATTCATGTCATTTTTTATATCAATTTGTGCAGAATCATGTATATTGAGTTGCTAATGTTAATTATATTTTTGAATTGTTGTGAAACTTATGAGTTAGTATGTATCAGTATGTGTAGTAGAGGTTGGTGTGAGTTGTTTGGACTTTATTTGAGTACGTAATCGTGTTGCGTAGGTTCGTGTTTATTGAGTAGTTTATGTCGATTATATTTTTGAATTTTTGTGAAACCTATGAGTTAGTATGTAGGGGTCTATGTAGCAGAGGTTGGTCTCAGTTGTTTTGAGTTGATTGGAGTACGTAATCCAGTTGCGGAGGATCATGTATATTAAGTAGCTAATGTGCATTATATTTTTGAATTTTTGTGAAACCTATGAGTTAGTATGTACTGGTCTATGGTCTATGTAACAGAGGTTGGCATGAGTTGTTTGGAGTTGATTGGAGTACGTAATCGAGTTGCGGAGGATTATGTATATTGAGTAGCTAATGTCGATTATTTTTTTGCATTTTTGTGAAACCTATGAGTTAGTATGTAATGGTCTGTGTGTAGCAGAGTTTGGCGTGAGTTGTTTAGAGTTAATTGGAGTACGTAATCGAGTTGCGGAGGATCTTGTTTACTGAGTAGGTAATTTCGATTATTTTTTTTGCATTTTCGTGAAACCTATAAATTAGTATGTAGGGGTTCGTGACCTATAAATTAGTATGTAGGGGTTCGTGTAGAGAGGTTGGTCTCAGTTGTTTAGAGTTGATTATAGTAAGAAATCAAGTTGCGGAATAGTTTTGTTAATTTTTCTGAAAGGCTTCCATTTATATGAATGGAATAGTTTAGTTTATTCTATTGAAATATTTAGATCTAGTTTTCAATTGATTCGTTTAATTGTATGATTCTAGATTTTGATGTTTTTAATTGCAAAATTTGTTACAAATCTTCAATTGTTAATCTCGATCTAACTATTACATTAAGATTTGATGTTTTCAATTCGATTTCATTTGGTTACTCTTATTTTGATTTTAGTTTATTTAAGTTGCACCGATCTTCAGTTTGGAGTTGCTTTCAGTACCAAATTGAGTTGTAGAGAGCCATATTTATTGTGTAACTTATAATCTCCAGTAGGTTTTTGAATTTTTGCCAAAGGCTGGGGTTAGTTTTTTTTGGATTCGTCTAGAACAGGTTTCTTTTGTTGTTTTCAGTTGATTGTGGTAGCAAATGGAGTTCTGCAGATTCATATTCATTGTGTAACTAATGTCCAGTAGCTTTTTCAATTTTTGTTAAAGAATGGAGTTAGTTTTTTCTTGGATTTGTTAACTAAGTCCCCGAGTTAGTATTTTTGGATTACATGAAAAGAGGTTGTTGTCATATGTTTTAGTTTTTCAGCTAATAATAAACTTGTCAAGTTACTTACTAACTTTCGTTATTTGTTATAATTTTATTGTACAACACAGTTAACTACCAAGCAAATGGAGTTGATACAATAATGGAGTTGGAGAAACAGTGTAGGTTTTTGCACACATATTACCATTGTGAAACGGGTGAATCACATGTTGAGGATCATTACTCAATCGGTATATAAAAATTGTTATACATTGCAGGGCTCTTTGAAACAATGGATGAAAGAACCGTGGAAGATTTGACTCTCTCTCAGTGCATTAGTGGAATATTCATTTGGGATATTTCAAATCCTATATATTTCGCGGTTGTAAGGCATCTACAAAGATCATTTAACATGAATTTGGATATTATAGAAATTCAGATTCGTTTTAATAAGAACCTCCGAAGATCTCTAAGAATTCACAAATACCGGATGAATTTCACATTCTGGACAAATTTGACACCATCAGTTGAGGGTTTTAGATCTAGATTTAGGTTTCATGTAATAAATTATCTAGATCAATTGGGAGTGATTTCAATTAACAATGTAATTAGGGTAGTTCAATATTTTTATTCTAGATATGAAAGACATATTGTACAAATTGAGCAAACAGAATCACTACAACTTATGCTTTATTGACTTTAAATAGTTCATTTGTATCAATACAATATCATTTATTCATTTAGTGAATCACTATGGATGAAACTAATATGACATATATGAATTTGTTCATTTGTTGGTTTTATGTGAATAGGCCCTGTAGGGGCACCCGTCTTAATAGTTGGATTCAAAAAAATTTATCAGTTGCAACTTCTGTAACCGTGTTTGTAACCTTTGAAACCATGGTTGCAGAAGTTGCAAACATGGTTACAGAAGTTGCAATTGATAAATTCTTTTGAATCTGACTATTAAGACGGGTGCCCTTGCGGTGTCTGTTTCACATAAATATTAAGTTACGTAGGAGACAAATATATCAATTCAACAATTCAAATGTAGAAAATGCAGTCAATGCGAATATATGAGAAGAACTTGTAGAAACCCACCATCGAAATAAATACATTAGTTATTTACAAAATAAGTTACAATTATTGAATTGCTAAGTTGATTAAGTTTAAAGTAGTAATGGAACTGATATGACATGTGTTTCTAAATTTCCAAGTTTTTTTATTTTGAGTAGAATTGCTAAGTTAGTTAAGTTGCAATAGGATTTTATATTTTTGTTTAAGTTAAAAAGTATTTTTTATAAGTTGCAAATGTTGTTGCATAACTTACAAAATTGCTTCAACCATGTTGCAACCTTTTGCAACCAGAGTCGCAACTTCTGCAACCTTGTTTGCAACTTTTGCAAACAAGGTTGCAAATGATAGAGATAGTTGAATCTTACTAATAAGATGTGTGCCCCTGCGGGGCCTATGACATAAATTATAATTTTATAATTATAAGTTGCAAACGTGTTGCAACCTTTGGAAGCATGTTTGCAGAAGTTGCAACCATGGTTACAAAAGCTGCAAATATATGGTTGCAAAGGTTGCAACTGATAGAAATAAACAGTTTAGATGAGTGAAAAAACTCATGCTCGCTTTCATATTCATATATCTACTTTACCATTTCATAGGAATAAAAATGAAAATAATATCCTAGATCTATGAGAAACAGTGTCAAATGAATCTTTAATGAACTCATTATGCATAACAAAATACTCGTCAATTGTGATCCTAGCTAGGCTATCATTGCATCAAATAAAGTAAAACCAGAAACTAAAGAAGTTATCAAAACTAACGAATGATAAATTGCATATTGTATGAACACTCACAATGATGCTCAACAAAGATATTCATTCTGCATAACCAATCCAAAACAATCAGTCTTAGACTTTTATATATAGCACTTCACTGAGAAATTGATATCAGTCCTCGAGTAAAAGTGAGCAAGTAATGATGTAGTAGCGCAGCGTACACTATGGAAGGAATGCATTCTTGACAATAAGTCTAATGCCTTCACAAAGACAATGTATTCCTTACATGTATCTCCTTTTCGTTAAAGATCAATACTCCAAGAATTAAATGCTTTTTCTCAAGCAACAAAAGTGGAAACATGACACAATCAACTAAGCACCAAGGAGTACTAAAAGGCAGGGCACATCCATTTACAACATCTAGAATGTCTTGCTTTGCAGACAACAACACTCTTAATTCTGTAATTGGCTCGTACTTGTTAAGTGTATTAATTTTAGTAGGCTTATGATTCTCAACGACAATATCATACTTCATTCCCTATACAATAAAAACACGACACTGAATATTATTATTTGCATCAAAACAATAAAAAAAAACTTCACAATCACATTCGCAACTAAATTTATCTAAAAACAAACAAAAATGCGGACTACAGACATTTTACAATAAAGGCCAAATATAACACAGACTACGTACTTGTTTAAAAAAAATACCCATACTTCTGAAATCATATTTGTAACTGAAATCAACCAGCACCAACCGCACATGCAACTTTAAGTTTTAAAAATAATTAAAATTTTATTTAGTAGGATAACGTTGCATAACAAGTTGTATTCAACAAAATCAACTAAAACAATTACAAAGGATAACCAAAACACAATCAAACCATACTTGCAACTGAAAACAACCAAAATCAACCACATATCCAACTTCCAATTTTAAAACAATTAAAAATTTAGATTAGGTGCCCCTGCGGGGCCTATTTCACAAATCCACCAGAATCAACTTCAATCGAATTAATGGACTCAGACAAAATGGATTCATTATTCGAAGGCATGGTACAATTCGATCCCACGCAACCCTCACCTCCATCTTCATCATCAACTCAACCATCTACTCCTACTATCAACACCATCTCCGACGATTCCAATCATCAGAATAATCAACCGGAGCCTCTGTCATCGCCGTCGTGTCGGTTCGAAATGAATCGGAAAAGCTTGATATTGGTAATGATCTGGTTCGAGATGGTGCGAAGAAGTTTGATGTTGGTACAATTGAAGAAGAGAAAGATAGGGATCAGGAAAATTGTAAGATTGAGGTGAGACTTGAGCGAATTAGGGGTGATATTCCGTAGAATTAACATGTGTATATGTGCGCGTTGTGTATGTATATACAAGAGATGAATAAAGAGCGTATAAATGAATTGAAAGTCAAGCTATTGACAGAAAGATGGTAAAAATGCAATAACTATGGTAAATATGCAATAAATTAATAAAGATGGTATTTTTGCAAAAAGAATCTTTAAAAATATAGTATTTTTGATAATTTCTCAAAATTTTAAGATATTTTTGTATTAAAAAATTATTTTAAAATAAATCTTGTATCACATATATCCTAAACATATTTTCAAAATAATTTTGAAATATTGGGGCGGGAAATATCCTACCTTAAATTCTTAAAAAATTTGGGCCAGAAATATCCTACCTTAAAATTTTGGGCGAGAAATATCCTATTCTTATTTTCAATTTTGGTAAAAAGCGGGAAATTTGCCGCCCAAAGTTTTGAAAACTATTCAAAAATATTTTCAACCGAATTTAGTCGAATTTAATAAATGTGACCGAATTCGGTTTAATTTATTATTTTCAGAATTTTAAAAATATGTTTATTAATTTTATAAATGTTTGTACACATCATGAAAAATAAATAAATATACAATGATAACATTCATTACATGTAAGAATTTAGGTGTACAAAAATTTTACATAATTTTTTTATATGATTAGATAATGTTGAACTTTCAGTTTTTGATACTTTTGGAAAAATTAAATAAAATATCTAATTAGTTTTAAAAAATACAAAAAAAATATGAATGTATTTATACGACATGTTACATTCAATAAAAAAATTTGAATAAATAATAGTGGGTAGAAAAAAAAAATTATAGTTTTGTACATAAACGACATTGTTGAGTTGAATATGGGGGGTTTAGGGTTTAGATTTAGGGGTTGAACTAGGGTTAGAGTTTTTAGTCACTACAAGAAATTTGACATTTAGCCACCAATAAATTACCTACTAATCTACATTGGTAGCTAAAAATTAGTTTTTATCTACTAATAATTAATGGTAAAAAAGATTGGTAGGTAAAAATTATATTGTACATAAGCATTGAAAATTACCAATGACAATTGGTAGACAAAGAGATTTACTTACTTAAAATAATTTTTCAAATATTTGTTATTATTGCAAAAAAAAAAACTGATGTGGCAAAAGGACGCTGCAGATATAATCCTACGTGTTTGATTGTAAATAAATTCAAATCTAAATAAATTGATTTTTAAGTAGTTGTATCTGTATTCTTATAATATCAATCATAAACCCTAATTTTTTCAGAATGAGATACACCATGCACTACAAGAAAAACTGAATCAGACAACACTAATCAGACAACACTTGAAGAAAAAAGCGTTGGCTAAAATTTTCATACAACGGTTTTATTTCACCCCTAAAACGGCTATTGTCTGATCAACAACAATACAACGGGTCAAAAACTGTTGTCTAGTAAATCGAATCAAACAAGTCTTTTTTGAAAGCGGTGTTGTATAAATAATAAGATTTGAGATTTACAACAACGGTTTTAGAACCATTGTCTAATTAATCGAATCAAACAAGTCTTTTTGAAAGCGGTGTTGTGCAAATTAGAAGATTTGTACAACGGTTTTCAAATGTATTGTCTAAAGATGCTCGAGACAATATTGTGATTAACTGTTGTTAAAATCAAACTAGTGTTTTTTCTTTGTTTCATGTGAGAGCGTTTCAGACAAGGTTGTTCTGTAGTGTTTTTTGAATGTCACCCATCATACAAGTGTTTTTCTTATGTTGTATGTTTATCTTTTATACATGACTCTTGTTACTAAAACCGTTGTCTAACTCACTGTATATGAAAAAAAATTAACAGAAAGAAAGCAAACTTGCCAAAACAAAGGCATATCTATATCATTATACTTGTTTGTATCTTTTCATTCCTGTACATGTAATATTACTTCTAACAATCACCACATCAAAATTGCAGCAAAGGTAAAACGAGACCAAAATCTTAACAAGATACACTAAAACTATAAGGCAAAACTTATCTAATGAGTAACCATTCAAATCATTTATAAGGCAAACCCTCGTTTGCAACCATTCTACAATAGGCAACATAAAAATATTTTATGTGTCAAAAATTTGAAACCAATCACAAGGCAAAATACTCCTATTTAAGAAATCAACAACCATGTTCATGGCCACCATGAGATGTGAATTCCTCCCCGCACTGAATAATAGAATAAAAACTCTAGTGGAAAGTCCCTGCAAGAGAACAAACAAATAATCAATACATAAAACAACAAAGAGTGCAGGGCTGATAGGACTACGTGTACACGCCCTCTCACGCACACATTTGTCGATTGAAATGACTAACGTAAAAACACTTACAATAACAAGAACGTACATGGATTCATTCGTCCATCTGCTCTCCTCCAACAGGTGACAAACAACAACCCCAGGAGCGGAACCCCAATAAGTACATATATCTTGACAAAGGCAGGTCATTGGGTAGTTGTTACCTTCATTACATTAACCCCAATAACTTCTCCATTGATACTGACAAGTGCTCCACCATAATTGCCTTGTAGCCATATGGTTTCTATTTACAAAAGAACAATAGAAATTTAAACTAGCATATTAAAATTACTAGATTAAATGCACTCCAAACTTACAACAAACCATGCTACCAGAAAAAGTACATTTATTATAGCTCAAACATCAAAATCAGAGCAGCATGCTACCATGAACGAACTCTAAGAAAAATGTACTAAAAATAAACTAAGCATAAATATCATCTGGATACACAAGAAATAAGCTAAACACAATTTGAACATGATTTATTTAACAAAAGTAAACAAGTATTTTAAAAAAGCAAAACATAAAAGTACAAATCAAAGCAGGCTACACAATTTTTTTAACAAACCAAATAGAGAAATTGAAAAACATATATATCGAAAAACAAATACACGCATTAGGTATATAATTAACCTAATTAGAGTAGTTAAAACACATTCAAATCCAATCGAAGCAATTACAAACAAACCCATTTATAACTTACCTAATTGAAATTTAAAAATGAACCAAGATCGCAAATCGTTGAACAAATAAAGCAAACAGATGCATTAGGTAGACTTGTACTTACTAATTGATGAACAAATCAAGCACAAATCGAACTAGGGTTTTGAGTGAAGAACAAATCAATCCTGTTGGTGTTATGAACTATGGTTTAATTGTGTGTGAGTCGTGTTTTTGGATTGTGCTGGTCTTGTTTTTGTGTGAGTAAGCTGTGTGTATATGTTTGGTGTTTTGTTTGAAAAGAGGTAATGAAAATGAGGTAAGGGGAAATGCAAAAAATACTAAGGGGAAACATAATTTTGGTAGGGAGGGGGAAATTTAAGTTAAATTTGGGGGAAGTTTAAGTTAGAAAAATGAGACGGGAAAATTTTAAAAAACGGTCGACTAGCGATTTGAAAGGATTGACGTTTCGATTTTTTAAAAAATATTTATTGATGATCTAACCGTATGGATATCAAGATCTATGTATTTTAATGATATTACAAAAATTTTAGAAAAAAATAAATTTATTTGGTTTGAGATCTTGACAGTCAACTAGTGATTTGACTAGTACTTCTAACTAGTGTTTCGTTCCGGATTGATGTTTCGATTTTTTTAAAAATATTTATCGACGATCCAATCATATGAATATCAAGATATATGTATTTTAATGATATTACAAAAAATTGAGGAAAAAAAATTATTTGGTTTGAGATCTTAACGGTCAACTAGTGATTTGACTAGTACTTCTAACTAATACTTCGTCCCAGATTGATGTTTCAATTTTTTTTTAAAATGTTTATCGACGATCCAACCGTATGAATATCAAGATTTGTGTATTTTAATTATATTACAAAAAATTTAGAAAAAAATAAAATTATTTGGTTTGAGATCTTGACGGTCGAACTAGTGATTTGACAAGTACTTCTAACTAGTGTTTCGTCCCGGATTGATGTTTCGATTTTTTAAAAAATATTTATCGATGATCCAACCGTATGGATATGAAGATCTATGTATTTTAATTATATTACAAAAATTTCAGAAAAAAAATAAATTCGTTTGGATTTAGATTTTAATAGGCAACTACTGATTTGACCAATACGCACGTATGTTTTGTTTATTCGATTTTATAAAAGGATCAGACAATGGTTTTTGTTTAATAAAGTGTTGTAAGTTGTAAGACTTAACAATGTTTTTGTTCCAAAAACCGTTGTATGATATACACAAGTGTTTTTGTTTTGATCCAACCGTTGTTGGATAATCTTTGCAACAATTGTTTATGTTGTTAAACCGTTGTATGATATACACAAGTGTTTTTGTTTTGATCCAACCGTTGTTGGAATCTTTGTAGCAATTGTTTATGTTGTTAAATCGTTGTATGATATAGACAATGTTTTTTTTTTCAAAATCCTTGTGTGAGTAAATACGTTACAACATTTTTTTATCTAAATCCTTGACGGTCAACTAATGATTTGACTAGTACTTCTAACTAGTATTTCATCCCAGATTGATGTGGAGTGAACATTGGTTGTGGAGTGAATATTGGTTGTGGGATAACAGTGAGTTTCTGTTTAGTTTCGTATTGTATCGGTTAGGGTTTCGTTACTGCAGCTTGTTTTTGTTCAAGAAGTTGTAAAAATGTATTCTTTTTCGTATTGTAGCTATTGTGATTTTAGTAAAGATGACCTCATCTCTATCTTTAAATTTTAGAATTTCACACAGACTAGAAAAGTAGTTAATGTATTATGAATAGGAGCAACATCTTGTATTTTAATTAGAGTATTACATCGTTGTTTTCTCTTTCAGTAGCGAGAGAAGTTACTAAACATTACATAAAATCTGATTAAGTCCACCCCCTCCTCCAAAACTGTGAAGATTGTAGCTTCATAGGATTAGTCTATCTTCTCTATAATCGTGGGGAGTTGGTATTGGTTAATTTATAGAGGTTGTTAGTTTCTTTTCTGTGTTGATATGTTTAGTAGAATTATTGGATTACAGTGTTTATGAGTTTAATTTTGTATGTAGATGGGTTATAGTTCAAGAGTCCTAGTTAAAATGACAAGTTTTGTGGGATCATTGTGGTGAATCCAGTATTCTTGATGTTCACAACGTATAGTTTTAATTGACATTTGCTTGTGGTTACTGATTTGATGATATTTTATTAGTGTTGTGCCCTGTTTGTTATTGTATTATTCTGATGACTTGATATGTTTCTTTTTTTATGGATTGCTTTGGAAGGGCTCAAACATAGAGTAGGTCAGTCTTGCTGATCTTCAGAAGGATGAGGATCAAGCTTACAGGAAGATCCGCTTGAGAGCAGAGGATGTTCAAGGAAAGAATGTCCTTACCAACTTTTGGGTGAGTGCTATTTATATTTTATCTTTTATTTTTTGCAGTGACTAGCTTTCTTGAAATTTAACTTACAAGGCCTTCATTTTTCAAAAAATGGATTTCACAACAGATAAGCTGAGGTCTCTTGTACGCAAGTGGCATACATTGATTGAGGCTCATGTTGATGCGAAGACAACTGATATTTACACCCTTGGCATGTTCTGTATTGGATTCACTAAGAAGCTTGCTAATCAGCCAGGTAAGTCATATTTTTGACTTTTTTTTGGGTTGCCAAGCCCGTTATTGTGACAAATGGGATAGTTTATAGGGACATGCTGTTGTTTAACTGCAGGGATATTATGATGGACTTCTTCTATAGTCCGGGGAAGAGACCTGAACAAATTAAGTTTAAATCTGATTTGTGGATGCCCTCGGCCAACCACGGATGTAAATCCTCGGAGATTACTTTTGCAGTGGTAAAATCATCATCTATTTGACTTTTGGCTTCACATCAGGTACAATAGATGATGATTTTACCACAACAAAAATAATCATTCGATTGGAACAAAGGATGCCATTTATCTGTTTCCCTGCCAACACAACTAGGGCTTCCTACTCGCTCAAACAATTATCAGATTGGAACAAAACTTGTTGCAGCTTACTGCAACTTTTAACATTTGGTTGGAATTTACTTTATTTGGATAGTTGTTGGTTAGTTAATAGTGAACATTGGTTGTGGAGTGAATATTGGTTGTGGGATAACAATGATTCATTTATAATATGAACCTTGTTTTCTTTGTAGGATAAAGATGCTTGAGGAATGCGGTATTATTGGGAACGCTTGGTGTCCGCTGATGATAGACTATAAATATATAATGTAGCTAGTTGTATAGTTCGCAATTAGACTCGGGATACACAAGAAGATGTAAAAGGATATATGTATTTTCTTATGAATTTTATGTAAACTACGTTGTAGTAATTTTTTATGAATGGTTGCTACTAGTTCTATTTTGGATTTGAGTATTTATCTTCTTTTGTTACATTTATAATTTTTTAAGGATAATATGCTAAAAAAAGATGGAATAGCCAATGGTTCCTTAATTAGAACCCATTGTGGTAATACGTTTTTAGACAATGTATATGCTTTAAGAAACCGTTGACCAAAGGAAAGGAGAACAACTCTTAATTTTGTAGAAACTGTTGCCTATACAGCATTACCACAACAATTCTTTAGACTCGAAAATGTTGTCTGTTAACATATACCACAATGACAATCTGTTTCAAGGGGTTGTATGTTTTATTTTAAAGTTATTGTCTTTGTGACATTATATGACAAGTGTTCCCTGAGTTCAGGAAACACTTGAGTTGTACCGCCTCTGACAATGGCTTTTATATTAACCGTTGTTGTTTCTGGATATGTTACAATGGTTTTTTAGATAATTATGTTGTCGTTAGAGCCTCAGACAACGATCGCCAACCGTTGTCTGATATGCGCATCAGACGGCATCGCCATACTCAACGGAAATTTAGGGTGTCAGACAACGGTGATAAACCGTTGTGTGATTCGATTTTCCTTGTAGTGAAGATCAAGAAAAGAGATACAAGCCGTTGCTCCGTCCATTAAAGTTTTCTCCAAATCAGTATTGCGCATGTTGTGATTGGTCGGGCCAAATAACTTCTCTCAATCTGTATTGCTTCTATTGTGATTGGTAAAACGTCTCTTAATTACTCTGTTTTTGTAGATGTATGTAATTGACTAGTGATTTCTAACATGACTATATTTGTTTGCGTGTATACATCCTGCTAATGTATATGTATATAATTTACCAGGGGTGCTTTTATGGATATAATGATTTATCAATTTTATTAATTGTAACTATAAAGTTTTGTTTTTTATGGGTAATTTTTATAGATGATTTTTTTCATCTAGTTAATGGGTAATTTGTAATCCTAATTTTTACAGGTCGATATGTTAAGGTTGTGACAATCTAGATAACAAGTATGATACAGTGCTCTGTTCACTCTAAATAAGAAGAGTCAAGGTACTTGCATTAGATTTATTACTTAAAAAATATTAGCAAGTAAAAGAATTATAAAGATAACATGAAGGTATATGATACTAAAGCACCATAAAAGTAATCTATTTATACTATAATCTTGTATAGAAAAAGGAACCTAATCTTTTGGTTCAGATTTGAATGTTTATTATATAAATATGATACCTGATGAACGTGTTAACATTATTATTTTACAAATATTTGTAATATGTTCAATTTTTATCAGGAACACCATGGATCGCTCATGGATAACTATACCAAATAAGTTGTCGGTAGAGTATGCAAACGGCATATCCGAATTTATAAGTGTTGCAGAGAAGTGCGTAAAGACCAAAGGGATGGTGGTGTGTCCGTGTTGTCTATGTGTGAATAAGCAATTACAAAATCTCAACGTGATTAAGCTGCACTTGCATACTCATGGCTTTTTAAGTACTTACAAGATATGGTATTATCACGGTGAAGAGATTGATGATATAGAAGATGAGGTAATCTTTAATAGTGAATATGGGGATTTAAGAGATGAACAAGATGATTTGGTTGAAGGTCTTAATAATGCTATTAATAGTAAGTATTTTGACATTGGCCTAACCGGTGATTTTGTCCGCGATACTCCATCTGATGTGTGTGACAAATATGATGCCTTGTTTGAATATCTTCATAAGCCTTTGTTCGACAATTGTAAAATTTCGGTCCTAAAAGCAGTGGTAAGGTTAATGAATATAAAGGTTCTCAATAAGATAACAGATAAAGCATTTGAGGATATTCTGAAGTTTTTGAAAGAGATATTGCCTGAAGGTAATTTTTGCCCGGAGAATCACTACCAGACAAGGAAGCTTCTTTGTGACGTGGGTTTAGGGTATGAGAAAATCGATGTATGCCAATATGATTGTGCTATATTCTACGATGAAAATGCAAATGCTGAGTCATGTCCAATATGCCAATCTAGTCGTTATATACGAAATAAAATCCCACATAAACGACTTAGATGGTTCCCACTAAAAGCTCGACTTAAACGATTGTTCAGCTCTAAACATACTGCAAAAGATATGCGATTGCATCAAGAAGTACGTAAGCCTGAACCTGGTATATTACGTTATCCAGCTGATGGGATGGCTTGGAAGCATTTTGACAATGCATACCCTGACTTTGTTGCAGATTCAAGGAGTGTACGAATGGGGTTAACATCAGATGGGTTCAACCCCTTTTCTAATATGACATCAACCTATAGTTTGTGGCCAATGATATTAATTCCTTATAACTTGCCACCTTGGGCTTCCCCAAATGGTACAAATTACCTTATGCCCTTATTAATTCCAGGTCCTAAATCTCCTGGAAAAGACTATGATGTGTTCTTGCAGCCATTAATCGAAGAACTTAAAGAGTTATGGGTTGGAATTGATGCATATGATTCATATACTAGGTCCATGTTTAAACTTAGAGCAGCATTATTGTGGACGATTAGTGATTTTCCTGGTTATGCATACTTGTCTGGGTGGAGCACTGCTGGAAAATTAGCTTGTCCTGTGTGTTTGTAAGATACAAGATCTAGAAGAATAACTGATAACCAATGTTTCACTGGACATCGTTGTTATTTAAGTGCGAACCATCCATGGCAAAAGAGCAAAGAATATGATGGATCGAGTGAGTTACGTGGTCCCCCTAGAAATTTTACAAGTGAAGACATTTTGAAACAGTTGGAGGGAGTGCCTATACGTACAACTGGTAAAGCACCCAACAATTCTTCAAGAAAACGTAAGCGTGGAGCCAGTGAGTTAAATTGGAGTAAAAGAAGTATTCTATTTGACTTGCCATATTGGTCCATGCTTTTATTACGCCACAATCTTGATGTGATGCATATAGAAAAGAATGTTTGTGATAACATTATAGGCACACTTTTAGATATCGAAGGTAAATCGAAAGATAATCTGAAAGCTCGTAAAGATTTGCAAGATTTGAATATTCGTGAAGAGCTTTGGTTGAAAAAGACGGCAAATGATAAATTTGAAAAACCCCATGCTAGTTATACTTTTACAAAAGAAGAATGCAAGAGTTTTTGTAAATTTATTAATAGTGTAAGGGTACCAGATGGGTATGCTTCAAATATAAGTCGATGTGTTACTAATAGTAACAAGCTCAAAGGTATGAAAAGTCATGATTGTCATGTTTTACTTCATAAAATATTGCCGGTTGCAATACAGCCTTATCTGACAAAGAACATTCGTGGCACATTGATTGAGTTATGTCAATTTTTTCAAAAACTTTGTGCCAAAACCATACGAGTTTCTGATGTTGAAGAATTAAGGCAAGGAATTATTATTATTTTATGTAAGTTGGAGAAGATATTTCCCCCAACGTTTTTTACCATAATGGTTCATCTTTGTGTACATTTACCGGATCAAGTGTTGCTAGGTGGCCCGGTTAATTCAAGATGGATGTTTGGGACAAAAAGACATATGGGTTTGTATAAGAGGTATGTGAGAAACATGGCTAGACCAGATGGTTCAATTGCAGAAGCTTTTGTTGTAGATGAAGCTATAAGTTTTTTGGCTAGATATGTTTCTGACATAGAAATAAGATTCTCTAAACCTGAACATAATTGGGATATACCTATTCCAAATTATCAAATGGACATTTTCAAATCTAGTGTTCGTCCATTAGGGGCTGCTTCTATAAAATTGTTGGGAAGATGGAAGAATACCATGCAGTGGTATATTTTTAACAATTCTGTTGATGATATCCAGGAAAGGAACTGTTAAGTTTAATTTGTGTGTGATAATAAAAATGTATCCTGAATTGTGCAACAATTTTTTTCAAGTTTTTATGCATATATAGTTTTCATTTGTTTCCTTCCTTTTTTATGTTATAAGTTAGTGACAAATCTGATGCTTGAAATGTAGTGATCACAAGAATACATTGCAAGAAAGGGGACTTTCAGAATCAGAAATTGACATTAAGCAAAGAGAAGAATTCCCATCTTGGTTTAGAAAAAAGGTGAGAGCTTGTTTTTGTTGACTTAATAATTTAGTCCTTGTTTAACTGCATACTGATCTATGTTTTCTTTATGTAGGTATCTGAAATGGAAGTGCAAAAATCAGCCAAAATTAATGATGATTTGTACTCTTTATCTCAAGGTCCATTGGAACGGTACAGTAGTTACCAAAGTTGTATTGTGAATGGTGTTAGATTTCGTTGCAAAGAGTATGATGATACTCTTCGTACGCAGTGTTCAGGAATTTGCGCTGAAGGTGATCATAATTTTGATGACGTTGTATATTATGGAATCATGATTGAGATTTTGCAGTTATCATTCCTTTTTGATCGACATGTTTTCTTATTCCGTTGCAAGTGGTACAATTCAAATCCAAAAGGCAGATCAATCTTTATAGATAACAATCTGACATCTATCAATACATCAATTGATTGGTATTCTAATGAACCATTTATTTTGGCAACTCAAGCTCAACAAAGTTTCTATTTGCTTGATATGAAGCGTGGTTCAAATTGGAGGTTTGTTCAGAAAGTAAATCATCGATATGTGTATGATATTCCTGAGATATCTACGGTGGTAAGTGATCAACCAGAAAATGATATATTCTAGTAAGAAGAATCATTTCAATTGCCACCTTTTCAACCAGTTGAGGATTCAGTCGAAAGCTCGTCTTTGGTTCGACGAGATGTTGCATCTCTAACCTTTACGAGCCAACTTGTGGTAGATCTTTTCACCAATAATGAAAAGCAACTTACTGGTGAGTAGGGGTGTACACGGGTCGGGTTGGAGGTATTTTGACGACCCAACCCATTTAAATCGGTTTGAAAATTTTCAACCCAACCCGTAAAATATGAACTCGTAACCCAATCCTACTTATTATACTTCGGTTTGGGTCGGTTTGGACCGGGTTGGACGGGTTAATAAATATAAAACATAAAAAAAACTTAATCCTAAAGTAAGCACGGAAAATGGAATTCCAAACCAAATTCAACATAGTCCAGTGGTCCACCATGACCAAATATTACAAATTATCCACCTGAAGCTTAAACAGTCTTAACCTCATGCAGGGCTTAAATAACAAAGTTTTAAGACACCAAAATAAACTGGTCACTAAACAACAAATTACATAGTCTTGAAGTCTAAACAGACTCATAAACAGTGGAATCACACTTCATCACTCGTCAATGATATGGATGTTCTTGGTCATCATCTTACTCTTCTCAGTTTCATGGTCATTGATATTGTCTGCATTCTCTACAAATACATAAATACAATTATTATTATTCATTAAAAGTAAACAAAGTTGGTAAGAAAAATACATTTATGAAAATAACCTGATCTATATTAGATACCTTCTTCAAGAAACTGGTAAGAATGTGTTTCATCCACATAGTTCTCTAATTTCAGCCCCCCTTGCTGACCTCTTAACCAACTTTGAGTGCAAACCAAAGCCTCCACCATTTTTGGACTCAAAGAACTCCTAAATGGATCCAAAATACGCCCACTAGTACTAAACGCAGATTCGGAAGCAACCGTAGAAACCTGTATAGCAAGTACATCTCTAGCAATGTTTGATAGAATCTTATACCTTTCAGAGTTATCCTTCCACTAAAGTAGAATATCGAACACATGGGTCATCGGATTGAGAGGCTCATCACTCAAGTACCTATCAAGGTCATTCTTCTTTTTAGTATTCTCCATTTTCTACTGATGCAAGTAGCTTTCCAGTAATTTCCTCTTATTTATTCCATCTCCTACATTCAGCGACATGTTGCTTTGATAGACCTGTCAAGGAAATAAAATGGACATAAACTATTCAGAGATTCGGTCTACTCGGACTCCAGTACAACAATTTACAGGAAACAACTCGACGGAGTGGCCCAATCCTATAGTCTGTATAGGTGTAAACTAATGTGGTAAATACAAGAAAAATGTGGTAAACTGAGAAATAAAGATTGAAGTTTGTAATATATACTTAATACAATGACTGATATAGTAATAAGTGTAGAGAGAAAGTAAGAGAACTATAGCCTTCTGAGTTTTTATACACATGAAATGGATGCAGAATCACCAGTCCACCAGTACAGATCAAGGCACTGAAGACAACTCAACTAAACAGTTAAGAAATAATCAGATGCTAATGACTGTGGGAATCACATCACTTATAACTTACAGGTCATAATGGAATTAATTCCATGAACATTTCAGCTTATTAATGAAATCCAAGTGAATGTGTAATTGTATATCTATAATCTAAAAACAAGTGCATGGCAATGAACTTTCAAGAACAGTTTTTATCTTGGCAGCCCAACTTTCAACTGATCTAATGCTACATATTAAAAGCTAAGATAGGTTACCTTGGAGTTAGAGCCATCGCCATCAGACCCTTGACCATCATAGGCAGCGTACATTCGTTGAAGTAGTGACTCCACCTTTGTAACAATTCTAGCAACTGATTCCGCATCATAAACACTCTCAAAACAGTACTTCAGATACCCCATCTTGTATCGTGGATCAAGTACAACTTCCAGAAACAATAAAGGATTGATATCCTCTGCATCTCCCCAATATTTATCATATTTGTCTTTCATGCTCTCTGCCATAGAAGATAGCAAAGGGTCCCTACTAGCAGCCAGATCAGTTAATAGAGTGTGAACCTCGCATATCTCATGATAAAAGTTGTTTGAAGTTACATGTAAAGTGCTGCTAAATTTAAGGGTCACTTCATAAAAAGTAGCTAAGAATTTGACAAAGATAGATGCAGCGTGCCAATCAGTAGCAGTAGGAGGCCACATCCTTTTATAACCATTCTCTTTTTCCATGAAGTAACTAACAAATTTATCATCCTCCTCCTCGTACCTAGTAAATGCCTTCTTGAATTTCATAGCCACATCTAACATCATATAGGTGGAGTTCCACCCGGTTTGCACGTCTAAAACCAGCCCTCCTTTGTACTCAATTTTCTCTTTTTCTACTGAAATTTTGAACTTCTGCAGTCTTGCTGGTGATGACCGTATGTATCTCACACTATTTCTGATGGCAGCTATTGAATCGTGCATTTCTTTGAGGCCATCGTTTACAATTAAATTGACAATATGAGCACCGCATCTCATATGCATATTCTCGCCACCAAGAACATCCCCCTTCCAAGCGTTCACTCTTCTTCTCACAAAAGCAACAGCCTCTTTGTTTGCAGAAGCATTATCAAGCGTCACAATAAACACCTTTTCAATTCCCCAACTAAGCAAACACGTTTCGATTGCCTTACCAATTGTATCACCTTTGTGATTCGAAATTTGACAGAAATTAATGATTTGTTTCTGCAATTTCCAGTCAGAATCAATATAGTGCGCTGTTAGACACATATATGCCATTTGCGTCCTAGAATTCCAACAATCTGTTGTCAAGCATACTCTTTGGCCAGTGGTAGTGAGCTGCTCCATCAGTTTTCCCCTCTCTCTACAAAACAAGTGATGGACATCCTGAGCAATAGTTACTCTACTTGGAATAACAAACATGGGCTACAATTCTTGTACAAGATCCTTAAAACCGTCACCCTCCACAACTTTAAACGCTTGCTCGTCCTTCACCACAAATTTGGCCAATGCGTTTCGACATTTCACCTTGTTAAAGGTAACAACCAATAGATTTGAACCTCCACCAATTTCTTTTTTAAAACTAAGTACTTTTTGCTTCTTATCCGAGGCCCTTCCTGGATATTTCTTGCATTTTTTCAAATGTACCAACAAGATACTAGTTCCAACTCTTGTGCTATGACACGCATAATCAGCACCACAGTAGTTACATTTGCATCTAGGATTGTTTGGATCACCACTTGTCACTTTCTTGAAGTGAACCCAAACGTCGGATGTCCTGGTCGGTTTGTTTTTATTTGTGAGTTGTTCATCGCCTTCTTTTTAGGCGATTTAAGCTCAGTTTGAGTAGTGTTTGGGGTGGGATTAGGAGTAGTAGTGTCTAGGGTGGGATTAGGAGCAGTGTTTGGGGTTGGATTTGGGATTGTGTTTGGGGTTGGATTTGGGGTTGCGTTTGGGGTGGGGTTTGGAGGACTGAATATAACATCTTCCATTTCAGTCGCATCAGTAAAGAACTGATCCATTACCTATGTAACAAAAAACCAACACATTACTAACACAAGACATTTGTATATAGAAATAATCAGTATACTTAGTATTCATTACTAATCAATATTCATTACTAATGAAAAGAACACTCAATATAAAGGGGAAAAGAACACTCAATGATTCATTACTCTGACTATTTTAATTTTCATCTTTTCAGTATTCATTTTATTAGTAAAGAACACTCAATGATTCAGTATTCAGTTTACTAATCAGTTCAGCTTTAAAACTAGAAATAATCAGAAATGAAATTGGCATTGTACCAACCAGCTCTAACATTGTACAGTTCCAAATCCTCATACAGCCTCTATATATTTCATATACTTGCATCTTTTACAGGTGAATAATCTAAACCTAATAAATTAACATCCTTCAAAGAAAAAGATGATCCACAAGACTCAATAAATTAACAATAAATTCAATTAGACTCAATTAACAATATACAATCCAACAAATGAACAAAAAAAAACAATTAGTGTATGTATATCACTGTATGTATAAGAACAATTAGTGTATGTATATCACCGTTAGTGTTTGTATACGTGTTCAGTAATCAGTAATCAGTAGTAACAAAGAAAGAGATAGAGTAATAGTACCTGCTGTCCTGCTTGTTGATGAATAGCTTGTTGAGAGAGGAGCGCCAAAATGAGCAATTAGGGTTGAGAGTTGAGAGCGGCTACTTCAATTGATGTCTACTGATTGTATAAAAGTAATACATGTATTTTTATTGAAATGCCCTCGGGTCGGGTTGGGTTAGGGTGAAATAAATCAAAACCCATACCCAACCCATGAATACCGGGTCAAAATCAATTTAACCCAAATAACACCGGTTTATGATTTGTCGGTTTGGGTCGGCCGGAATTAAGGCCGGTTTGGGTCGGTTTAAACGGGTTGGCCAACCCATGTACACCCCTACTGGTGAGGAAGCCGATCAAGACGAAACTGAACTAAATGAAGTTCATGATGATGGTGATATATTCTTCAATAATAATGAAGTACTTTGTTCAAGTGACGACAAAAATGAGAGATCCTCTAAAACAGAATCAGAAGCATGATGTTTTAATTAACACGATTCTTCAGTTTTTTTTAAATATTTAGTGCTTGGTAAATATTGTGTAGCATCCATCACTCATCTGGCTTCTTTATCCAGGAAAGTTACTGGTATTTAAGATAGACACCATTTAAGTTACTGGTATTTATGATATGTTTAGTAAAAAGAGATTATGACCGTAGAAGTTGTGAAAATTTAGTTTTTCTATTGTAGATAATCATCTTGCATTGTTCTCTGGTTTTCCGGATGACATATTAAACTTTGTTTCTTGCATCAGGTGAAGACCTAGAGAGGCTTGATAAAAAGACAGAAGGTAAGATGATTCTAGTTGTAGGATTCCGAGCCTAGCAGAGTGAGTGCGGCTGGTCTGTCTGTAAATTGTGGTTCTAATTAAGGTTGACTAGTGGTAGATTCATTTTATCATTAGACATAATAATTATATAAACCCATTTCTTCAAACAAACTTTAGGAAACAACTAATCCATTCAAGTTTAGGTATAATTTCTGATACTGAGTAAATTTAAAAGTTGGATTGTTGATTTTAAGGTAATGTTGGTGCAGTGACCTTCTAGCTGTGTAAAAGTAACTACTTCTTTTCTAGCCGTGTAATAAACTAACAGTGCTCTGAATTCCAAGGATTCTTGTTGGCTTGAAGCTTTTGGCTTTTTTTTAATGGTTCCAGTTGGCTTTTATAAGCATGGATTCTAATCAAAATTGCATTTTTCTGCACCAGATTTTTGCACATTTCTGTAGCAAATTCTTTCATATTCCTGCAGCAATTTTCTGCAAAATTACTGTAACATTTATCTTGCAGTAATTTGATGCAATTTTCTGCATTTTTTCGTCAGATCTTTACATAAATTTTCTTCATATTCCTGCGTATTTTTCTAGCAGTTTTTTGAAGATTCTTACACCAAATTATTTGCAATTTTCTTAAGTAAAAATTAATTTATTTATATAAAAAAGAATTTTATGAATAACAAAATTAAATTTAAATATTAGGCTTTATGACCTTTTGGCCCTTCAAGTATGGACCAGTGTACCCATAAACCCTTCAAGTATTAAAGCGTATCTTTTCGCCCCTCAGGTATCCGAAACGTACTCTTTTGCCACTCAACCGGTACAAAAATAAAAATTGGGTTATAACATTACAAACAGCAGGGATAAATCAGACATTACACAAGCCGATATTAACATTATGTTAAGGGGTTATCCGGTACAAAACAGATAGTTGATCAGTCTCCTCAAACTTACGCCCAAATTACTCCTAAAATTCGAATACCCAAATCAAACACATAGCAAATTCTGCTTTTTGGAGCTCCGATTGAAGAAGAAAAATGGTGGATCCTAACGAGCACTCGCCTGGTATGATTGTTAACCCTCATTTGCGATTATTAATTAAGCTTGTTTGTTGTTTATGCATGCTCTGTTTTATAAGTTCTTGTTTGTTGTTTGCGATTGTTATATATTCGAAGTATCTTGTTTATTGTTATGTGGGTATTGTTTTTTGTGGGTATTCGAAGAATCTTGTTTATTGTTTTAGTTATGTTAGAATTTTCTGATACTATATTTGTTGGTATTGAAGGTGATGGAAGAATAAGTGTTAATTTATTTCATGGTGGAAAGTTAAAATGGTTACCAAGTGCTGAATATCTGGGGGGTCAGGTGACAGTATATCACTTTCAATGTGAAGAAGAACTTAGGTATGACAGTTTCAGGGAATATGTTAAAGCTTTGGGTCATAAGGGATTGTTCTGTTTATATTATAGGAATCCTAAACTGGATTTAGATAAAGGTCTTGTGTTAATCACAGATGATAGTTATGTAGTTGCATTGAAAAGTTATGCTATGGAAAATGATAAAAAGATAGATATATATGTGGAGCATTGTGATGAAGCTAATTTGGGGTCATTTGATGACATGAATGTATTTGAAAGGAGTGAAGGAGATGGAAGTAATGAGGTAGGAGATTGGAGTGATGAACTGGATGATTATGACTTTGATGACTCTGACTACTCAATGTCAGATGATGACATGATATATGCTAATAATGTAGATGAGGGAGTGGAATGGGTGGGTAGAATAAGAGAAGGACTTGGACTAGGTAAAGAAGACACTGATAGTGATAAGGATGATAATCACACTGATTGTGATGACAATGATAGTCTGCCAGATAATGACATGGATGAAGATGAAGAGCTAGAAGCTCTTAAGAGGAAAAAAAGGTTTCCAGTGTACAAAGATTGTGACAATCCACAGTGGAAAGTTGGGATGATCTTTACAGATCATTACCAGTGCAGAGAGGCCATAATGAAGCATTCTTATACTGAAGGGAGGGTGGTGAAATTTGTTAAAAGTGATAAAACAAGAGTTAGAGCAGTTTGTAAGCCTCCATGTCCCTGGTTCCTTAATGCTGGATATAATTTTGACAGGTGCATTCAAATAAAGAAAGTGGGACCAGGTACATTTTAGTCATTTTCATTAAATATTCACTTTCCTTGACTAGTACTGTATTATTGGGTCCATACTGTACCTATTGGTTTAATACTGTATTATTTCTTTTTGCTTTACAGATCACACATGTGTTAGAGAGCAAAATGGATTACCCCTTATCAACTCTGGTTTTCTAGCAAGAAAATATCTACTTGAGTTTAGGATTAATCCAAACTGGCCAATTAAGTCTTTTCAGAAGACTGTGTTGAAGGATTTGCAGATTGATTTCAAAGCTCATATACTCATAAAAGCTAAAAGGAAATGCATGAGGATCATTAATGGTACTCATGAGGAACAATATCAGAAAATCTGGGATTACAAGTTAGAGTTGTTAAAAAGGAATCCAAACTCTACAGTTGAGATTGAGATTGAACCAGGTATGTAATTTCAGTATATTTTAGATGTTTAAAGTTGTTTTAGTGCATAGATCTGAAAAAATGTATGCCTAATTATAAATCTGTCCATTTTGTAGGAAATGTTGGTCAATTCAGGAGGATGTATATATGTCTAGGTGGGTTGAAGCATGGCTTTAAACTTGGTTGCAGGAAGGTCATTGGCCTAGATGGATGCCATATCAAGAATGCTTATAAAGGTCAGATTTTGTGTGCTGTTGGCTTAGATGGTAATAATTGTATGTTCCCATTAGCCTATGCTGTAGTTGAAGTAGAAAGATTAGACTCTTGGAGGTGGTTTTTAGCTTTACTAGTTCAGGATTTTGATATTAGGGTTGGGGATGGGTGGACAATGATTAGTGATAGACAAAAAGGTCTCCTTAATGTAATAGAAGAAATGCTACCTATGGCTGAGCAAAGGTATTGTGTTAGACACATGCATAACAACTTTAAGCAGAAATATGAAGGAAATTCACTGAAAGAAAGATTGTGGAGTTGTGCTAGGGCTAGTAATGTAGAAGCATTTGAGACTGCCCTGAATTATCTGAAAGAAGAAAATGTAGGAGCATGGCAATGGTTAACTGCAGTGCCTTTCCATCACTGGACAAGGTCACATTTTAAAACAGAGACTAAGTGTGATATGTTGCTTAATAACATGTGTGAGAGTTTTAACAGATGCATTCTATGGGCTAGGGAACAAGGTGTTTTAGTTATGTTAGAAATGATTAGAGAGTACCTGATGCATAGACTACAAACTAAGAGAGAGGAAATGTATGGTTGGGAAGGTAACAGATTTACACCAAAAAGTATACAAGTTGCTTGAGAAATTTAAAAAATGGAGTAGAGGATGTTATTCTACATATGCAGGTTATGATGAATTTAAAGTGACAACAATCAATGGGTCAAAGTATGCAGTGCATTTGGGCAACAGAACTTGTGGTTGCAAAAGGTGGGATTTAAGTGGCATCCCTTGTCACCATGCCATCTCATGCATCAACAGATTAGGATACAATGTGGATGACTATGTTGATTCTGTGTATTCAACATCTAACTATAAGAAAGCTTATTTTGGAATAATATATCCTATGAATGGACACATGGCTTGGGAAAGATCAGGAATTTCTTTGAAACCACCAACAATTGAAAAACAGCCAGGAAGGCCCAAGAAGAAAAGAAGGCCAGAACCTAAAGAGGCATATGAAAAGGTTGAAAATGGAGTGAAGATATTAAGCAGGACAACTCAGAAGTCTGTGAGGTATATTAATGTTTTACTGCTACTTATGTTTATAGGTATATTTATTGTGTGTCTCATACCTTGTGCACTGATTTTACTGCTACTTATGTTTGTAGGTGTGGAAAATGCAACAAAACTGGTCATAACAAAAGAACATGCTCAGATCTTCGAAAGGTAGACAATGCCCAAGTAGATGAGGAACAAATGCAAGAGGCATACAATGAAGTGGCTATAGATGGTCCACCCTTGACTCAACCTAGTCAAGTGGAGAATGAGGTTCTAGCTGGAAATGTTGTAGCTGATGAGGTTCTAGCTGAGAATGAGGTTATAGCTGATGAGGTTCTAGCTGAGAATGAGGTTGTAGCTGATGATGTTCTAGCTGAAAATGTTGTAGCTGATGAGGTTCTAGTTGAAAATGTTGTAGATGATGAGGCTCTAATTGAAATTGCAGCAAGGAAAATTCGAAAACTGAAATGTCAAAGAAGGCTAACAACAACTTTGGATTCCCCAATCATGTTGGCTGCTGAAAAGTTGAAAAAACTGAAGGAGAGATTGCAAGCTCAAAAAGAAATATCTGAAAAACAGATGGGAGATTCTTCTCAGATGAATGATAAGGGAAAATCTGTTGTAGAGAGTCAAAATGAAGCTGAGGAGGCAAGAAGAATGGTTATTAAAACAGAAATGACAGAGAAGATTAAGGCAGGGAAATAAACCAAAAGGATTCCAGAAGATAATGCTGAGTTTCCACCTCCACTGAGAAGAAGTACCAGGCTCACTCCAACCTTTACCTTTAAAAACACATCAGATAATCCTGTGTGTCTAGATGAAGAAGGTGACACAGTCATGGTGGAGGGGAATGCTTCTTGGAACAAAGAACAACACAACACATACACAGGACCCGTGAAGTTAGGCAAACAGATGCCACCACCAGTGAAGCAATTCAAGACTATAGTTGGGAAGACAAAGCTCAAGTATGCACCTTTCTTATCTCATGGGAAAAATGTCATCACCAGTATTGCTCTCAGACAGGCAATAGATGCAACTGCAAAGAATCTGAAGAATGAGAGCAGGGGAAAACACTCATCAAAAGGAAATGAGAAGGCACCTTGAAGCACCCCAGCCTTTATTAAGGTCCATCTTTTGTTTAATTTCAGACATTTCTGCAGCTTTTGTTATGAATTTGTAATCATTAAGTTATGACTTTCTTTTGGCTTTATGTAATCTACTGAATGTTACTGCAATGTTACTGATTGGGATTACATTTCATTCATAAAAATTTGGCATTACATAAGTCCATTTCCAGTACATAGTTCATCTAGAACAAGGCTACACTTAAGCTAGTTCATTCTGTCTCTTCACTATGACCTCTCCATCATAGTTTCTCATTACAAAGCTTAAGAATATGAAGACTATAACAACACAAACAAATAGGGACCATCCTTTTTTTCGTTTCATTTCAGCAACAACAGCCTTCAGGTTCTCCCCTTCTTCTTCAAGCTTCTCTAATTTCCTCAACAGTCCTGGAATAATAGCTCTAGATCTTGGACACATAGGGGGGTCGAACCACAGATGATAATTACAAGCACTGCTCCTTTGTTCCTACATATAACAAGAATAAGAACATGAAAATCTAACAATATAACAAGCAATTGTATACAGATTTTACCATGTAATGACAACATCCCCAAAATCTTCTCTCCGGATTAGCATCGGTCCATGAAGTTCTCAAGACAGCTGCCCTTCCACACCAACAATGAGGGTCCATTTTTCCCCTTCAAATCTAACTGGTGAAAATAGATGCAATAGCAGTAGTTGAAGTTATATATATGAGAGGGAGTAAAGAGTACATGGAACTTATATATAACAGGGATGACAGTTTGGCGGGAGAAGAATTACCACAACTAGAGGGAAAACATAAATACAGTTTCCGATAATATCCCCTGCTGTTTGTAACGTTATAACCTGATTTTTAATTCTGTACCGGTTGAGTGGCAAAAGAGTACGTTTCGGATACCTGAGGGGCGAAAAGATACGCTTTAATACTTGAAGGGTTTATGGGTACACTGGTCCATACTTGAAGGGCCAAAAGGTCATAAAGCCTAAATATTAATGTAATAATTTTGCGAATTATTAGAAAAATGTAATAATTTTCATGAGGATATCGTTAACTAAAAATTAATCATATACTCCCTCTGTTCCATTTGAGGTTTTATAAAAAAATTATTAGATTGAAAAATTATATAAATTTTTTTGTTAAAAAGTATATTGATTTATTATTAAATATAATTTTTCAATTTGTAAAATATTGAAATAAGAATTTATGATCTATTGTCGAACTTAAAGTGAGTTGACTTTATAAAATTGTAAACGGCTGCTTAATGTGGAACGGAGGAAGTACAATTTTAATATTAATATTTTAAATTGACTAGTTTTATACTCGTGCATTGATGCTTTATAATTTAATAATATAAATATATTTTTTAATTATTTTTAATTATTAATTTTTTTGTTTCTTTTTAGAACGTTTAAAAAGTAAATATAAGTCGTATATTAATTTTTAACCTTTAAAATTATTTGTACTCGTCGCGAATCGATCCTTGAATTATTTAACCCATAATTTAATAACATTGATTTTAGAATGACTATTATGTCTCTGATGACCAAACCACAAAAACTCTTTAATGCTAATTATATATTTTAAATTGATTAGCCTCAAGTTTGCTTTATATCATAAAATATTTAGCTAGATTCCACCGTTATTTACAAAATGATTCATTGTACCTTCAAATATAACAATAGTCTATAAATGATATGGGCTAAAAATAATCCTAAATACATAATTAATATTGCATTAATTAAACCTAGTTGGTCCATAAATAAGGCCCATTAATAAGGCCCGAAACTCTAATTAAATATTAATTTCATAATTAATATTTGGGCTAGAAGTACAACCTGTATTAGGATACGTCCAATACAGGCTTGTTCTAATACAAGTGGGCTTGTTTCAATTCAAGTCCGTTATGATATGCAAACAACTCATATAAGGAAGGATCTAGAATTAATCCTTATCCACCGTCAAGGATAAGACTTATCCTTCAAGAAAGTGATAATACTTATCCACCGTCAAGGATAAGACTTATCATTCAAGAAAGTGATAATACTTATCCACCGTCAAGGATAAGATTTATCCTTCAAGGAAATCAATACTTATCCACTAGGCTTCTAAACGCCTATATAAAGGTTCTGACCCCTCATCTCAGAACTACGTTTTGGACACAACTCCATATGTCATCTACAACGTTTTAGAATTCATCCTCGAATAAGGACATACAAGTCACTACGTCCTTGGTGTGCCCCTGCCACCATAGCCCCGAGGGCAACACCAAGAACTACGTTTTTATTGGCTTGATTCTCTAAACACTAGAGATACGTAGGCATCTTGTGAGGACCGATTTAGTCACGAAACACGAGAACAACCATTAAAGCTCGAAGCTCTCTAAACCTTAGCAATTAATTTATAAGTACACTTTTTAATCCATAACATTTGGCGCCGTCTGTGGGAAGACAACATCAACCATGGCAAACACACGAAGAACAACTCGCGACACTCAAACTTCTGAGGAGCTTCATATCACCTCTGAGGCTGATGCTCACGGAAATCAACCACCGCCGACTACTGTCATTCAAGGGGCGAATATCCCCCTCACCACTACTCAAGGACCGGAAATCCCAATTTCGGCTGAAGGGATGAATCCCTTGCAAATGGTCGTTTATGGATCTAATCCACAAGAGACCGCAATCACGACCTCCCCCTGCTCATGAATGCACCAAGTGGCCTTCAACTCCATACTATAGATCTTCCCCAATACGCAACTCAAACTTTTGGGATGCCAAACTATGGCATGCCTCCTCGACCCACGATGGGCAGTAGTGGTCTCAACCCCACTTACCATGAAGCATATGTTCCCCCTTATATACAAGGTCTGAGACCCCAAAATTAACAAACTCAAACTCGACGGACCCCTTTGATTGAAGACTACTCGGGTCCCTATACTGAGGACGAGAATTATTCATCTGGAGAATAGAGGGATGTTGCCCCAAGGAGGAGACGTTCTTCCCAACCAAATCGGGAACAACCTCAAACTACTAAGGAAAAGATTGCGGCCCATGAGGCAGAGGCTGCAAGGCTCAAGAAATTAATGGCAGAACAGGAGGCCGCAAAAGCACAAAGCCAAGCAACTGGAAGAGTCCCGATAATCAACCTGGACCCAACACCAAGAAGAACTAAGAGGGTTGAAGCCCCAAGGGGTGATCCTAGTGTTTTGTTGCCCCTAGGAGATCCTGATGATCCTACACCACCATTACTCAGGACATCATGAAAGCTACCATATCTAGGAAATTCAAGATGCCAACGATTAAAGCTTATGATGGAACGGGAGATCCCGCTAATCATGTAAGAACGTTCTCTAATGCACTGCTGTTGCAGCCTACCAATGATGTTGTCAAGTGCAGGGCGTTTCCACAAACCTTGGCAGGCATGGTCCAACGTTGGTATAGCCATCTTCTTCCCAACTCTATTGGGTCTTTTAAGGAACTAAGTAAAGTGTTCATCAACCAATTTTTTAGTGGAAGGGTGCATGAGAAAAGTTCTGCATCACTCATGGGAATCCAGCAAGGAAAGAATGAAGCTTTAAGGGATTATATCAACCGATTCACCCGAGAGGCTCTGAAAATCCTGGACTTGGAGGACAAAGTAGCTATGATAGCCCTGCAGGAAGGAACTATTAATGATCACTTCAAAAGATCATTGGCAAAACATCCACCCGAGAGTATGCTGAAGCTCCAAGATAGAGCCGGAAAATACATCAAGACTGAAGAAAACATGAGAAAGTATGAGAAAGTATGACCCGTTGCTGGTGGCAGTGGGAATTCAAAGAAAAGAAAGGAAAATCAGGAGTACAATGTTAAAGAAAAGTTTCCTAGAACGTCAAAGGATTCTGATTTTCCACCCAAGAGGAACAATTTTGGGCCAAAGTTTACGGAGTATGTAAGATTAAACACTCCCAGGAGCCAAATTCTGATGGAAATAGCAAAGGAGGAGGATCTTCGATGGCCGAAGCGACTAAGGACTGATATGGCTAAACGGAACCAAAACCAATTATGTCGGTTCCACAAAGAAGTCAGTCACGACACGGATGATTGCAGACAACTGAAAGATGAGATAGAGTTTTTGATACGAAGAGGAAAACTCAATAAATTTACTAAGGATGGAAATCAAGGGAGTCAAAGAGGAAACTATGAAAGGAAGGATTATGACAGAAGGGACAACGATCAATATCGTAATCCCAAGCCCCGAGGGCCAGTTATCAACATGATATTCGGAGGACCAACTGCTGCTGGGTCCTCCGGAAACTCAAGAAAGGCATATGCCCAAGAGGTAATGACCGTGGTTGGAGAAGCACCGAAACGTGCCCGAACATAAATATCAATAGGCTTTGATGATTCTGACTTGGAAGGAGTAAAGTTTCCCCATGATGATCCCTTAGTCATCATACATGTGATAGGGAATTCTGAAACAAAGAGAGTTTTGGTCGACAATGGAGCTTCAATGGACATCTTGTTCCATGATGCTTTCATCAAGATGGGCTATACTAACTCTCAGTTGACACCCTCGAATATGCCCATATATGGATTCAATGGAGTGGAGTCGAAGGTGGAAGGAACTATCCAACTCCCAATGACAATGGGGCAAGGGTCGAATACGTCTACTCAGATGTTGAACTTCATAGTTATAAAGGCAACTTCAACCTACAATGCAATCCTGGGAAGGACGGGTCTTCATGCGTTCAAGACCGTTGCCTCATCTTATCATCTGAAAATCAAGTTCCCAACGAGGAATGGAATTGGTGAAGAACGGGGAGACCAAAAGATGGCTAGAAGTTGTTACGTAGCCGCATTAAGGCCTAATGGAATCGGGGGGGGGGGGGCAGGTTCTCCCCATTGATGAAATGGATACTAGTGATAAAGAAGATAGAAGAGGGAAGCCAGCTGCGGATTTAATCCCAATTCCCTTAGTCCCTGGTGAACCAGAGAAGGTGACTTACGTTGGAGCACTATTGCCTGAACCATTGAAGAACAAACTCATATCTTTTCTTCAAGAAAACAATGATGTTTTTTCTTGGACAACGGCTGACATGCCTGGGATTGATCCCCAATTAATAACCCACAAATTGAATGTGGATCCTGAAAGGAAGACAGTGAAACAGAAGAAGAGAAATTTTGCTCTATAGAGGCAAGAGGCCATCAAGTAGGAAGTAGAAAAGCTTCTGGAAGCCGGGTTCATTGAAGAAATTCAATTCCCAGAATGGTTGGCTAACCCAGTGATGGTCAAAAAGGCCAATGGCAAATGGAGGATGTGTGTGGACTTCACCGATTTGAACGATGCATGTCCTAAGGATATTGTTTTCCCTTACCAAGGATTGATGTCCTAATAGAAGCCACCGCTGGGCACGAGATGCTGAGTTTTATGGATGGCTTCAGTGGATACAACCAAATCAAAATGCACAAAGATGACATCTCCAAGGTATCATTCATCACCGACTTTGGTGTTTTCTGTTATCTAGTCATGGCATTTGGACTTAAGAATGCAGGGGCAACATACCAAAGGTTGGTTAACAAAATTTTTGAACACCTAATTGGAAAAACCATGGAGGTCTATGTGGATGACATGTTGGTTAAAAGCCTCGATAAGGCCGATCATATAAACCATCTGCGAGAAGCGTTTGAAGTGCTGAGGCACCACAAGATGATGTTGAATCCAGCTAAATGTGCCTTTGGTGTAGGCTCAGGGAAGTTTTTAGGCCTTATGGTTTCCAAGAGAGGAATTGAGGCTAACCCCGACAAAATCAAAGCAATCCTGGACATTGAGCCACCACGAACCGTCAAGGATGTTCAGAAACTAACGGGAAGAGTGGCAACATTGGGAAGATTCATCTCCAAGTCAGGAGAGAAGTGCTTACCTTTCTTCAAAGCATTGAAGAACATGAAAATTTTTGAGGGGACAGCAGAAATCCAAGAAGCCTTTGTGGCCTTGAAAAAATACATGACTGAAGCACCATTGTTGGCAAAACTAAAACCTGGAGAAACGCTCTATTTATACTTGGCAGTTTCAAACATCGCCTTGGGAGCTGTTTTGGTGAAGGAAAAATCAAAGGTTCAGAAACCCATATACTATGTGACTAAAATTCTGCACGGAGCAGAAGTAAACTACTCTTTGATAGAAAAGTTTGCTTTAGCCTTGATCATGACCTCAAGAAAATTACGCCCGTACTTTCAGGTGCATAAGATAGAAGTCTTGACTGACCAACCATTAAGAAACATCCTGCATAGTCCTAAGGTCAGCGGAAGACTGATCAAATGAGCGATTGAGTTGGGAGAGTTCGACATCAAGTATAAGCCTCAAACGGCCATTAAAGCACATGCACTTGTTGACTTCATGGTTGAATGTACCATCGACAACCAAGAAGTCGGGGGGCACAAAGTAGTACCCTTGGAGGGCAAATAAGTTGAAAAACAAGATGAAGAGATGGTATTTAAGGAATACTGGGTGCTCTATTTTGATGGGGCATCAAAAACAAAATCAAGCGGAGCAGGTTTAGTGCTACAAAGTCCCGATGGATTTCTCATTGAGTATGCACTAAAGTTGGACTTTCTGACAACAAACAATGAAGCTGAGTATGAAGCCCTGATAGTCGGCTTCGGTTTGGCTGGGGCCTTAAGAGTTAATACTCCCAAAGTCTGCGCCGACTCGAGATTGGTAGTCTCACAAGTAAATGGAGAATTTGAGGCTAAGGATGAAACCATGGCCAAATATCTGTAGCTTGTGAAAGCCATCATGACCCAATTTAATGAATGCTATATGGAACACATCCCTAGAGAAGAAAACATGAAGGCCGATGCCTTGTCTAAATTTGCTTCTTCTGAGATTGAGAACTATGCCGGAAGTGTATACTTCCAAGTCTTGAAGACCCCGAGCATCAATGGAAAACTAATAGCACCTATTGACATAGGTGACTGTTGAATAGACCCCATTAAGGCTCATCTTGAAACCGGTTGGTTACCAAATAATGCCTTGGAGGCACGAAAGTTGACAGTGAGAGCATTGAGGTACGCCTTGATCGAAGGGATCTTATACAAGAAGTCTTTTGTCATTCCTTACTTGAAGTGTCTACGACCCCGGGAGGCGGAGTTAGCCTTGAAAGAAGTTCATGAGGGAATTTGTGGGTAGCACTTGGGGGGCAGGACCATTACTCATAAAATCACCCGTCTAGGCTTCTACTGGCCAGATATGCTTGCTAATGCGAAAGATTGTGTCAAGAAGTGCGAACAGTGTCAAAAGCATGCACATGTGGTTAGGAAACCGTCCGAGATGTTAAACATCAGTTAACTAACCAATCCTGTTTTCCATGTGGGGCATGGACATACTTGGGCCATATCCAGTGGAAAGTGCACAAAGGAAGTTCTTGATAGTGGCAATTGACTACTTCACTAAGTGGATTGAGGCTAAACCTCTAGCCAAGATAACCACCAAACAAGTATTACAATTTCTATGGGAAAGTGTAATGTGTCGATATGGAATCCCATGAATCCTGGTCACGAACAATGGGAAGCAGTTTGACAATGAAGATTTCAAAAAGTACTATGAGGAGAACAACATTGAGTTGCGATTCACATCAGTTGCTCATCCTCAAGCAAACGGACAAGCCGAGGTGGCCAACCGAATCATCCTAGATGGACTCAAGAAGAGAGTTGAACGCTCAAGGAACACTTGGGTGGACGAGTTGCTCCCTATACTTTGGGCATATCGTACCACTTGCAAGGTTACTACTAAAGCAACTCCATTCATGTTAGCCTATAGGACAGAAGCCGTGGTGCCAGTGGAGATTACTCATACCTCCCCAAGAGTAGGGGCCTTTGAGCCTGAATCGAACGAAGAAGGTATGAGGTTGACAATTGATCTAATTGATGAAGTCAGAGATGAGGCAAATGCCAAGATCGTAGAACATCAGAAGCGAGCATCTTTCTACTACAATCTGAGGGACAAAAAAAGGTTCTTTCGTCATGGAGACTTGGTTCTCAGAAAGATTGAAGCATCCGGGGTTGGACATAAAGGAAAATTAGCCCCTAATGAGGAAGGGCCCTACAAAGTCAAGAATATGTTTGGACGAGGCTCGTATAAGCTAGAAACCCTCGAAGGGCATGAGGTGCCAAGGACTTGGCATGCCTCAAACTTAAAACTTTATTATATTTAGTGCATCCTAAAAGGATCCGCTAGTAGGACAAGTAGAAATAATGTTCGATGAAATCATGAGCTTCCTAGAAAGCAGTTGAAGGGTTGAGCCAGTTTTGATTGGTAGAAACATCCTCAAAGATTTGCCAAGACAAACTACAAATGAATGCAAATGAAAGAATAAAAAATATGCATGTCAACTGCACAAATAGAGTTGAATACAACGAACCCCGAAGGGTGAATGTTGCTAATAAACATACAAAAGAAAGCCTAAGATGCCTATTGTTAATTAGCGAAAATTTCAAGATCAGGAGAAGTTTGATATGATAGACTTGAGAATGAATCACTACGAGAGGAGCCATCAGTAAGAGCTCGTAAGGGTGAAGGGTTGAAACCCCAGAAACCTAAGACATTCAGTCCAAACCCCATCATTCGATATGCTCAATGAAAGGCTTGAAGCCAAAACAAGACGGTATAAGACATAAAAGGCTTATGCAAATGTCAAGTTAGCCTCGAATAAGGCAAAATCGTCGTAAATGTGTAGGTCGCTCAACACTTTACACCAAGAAGTCCCAGGTAAGGGATAAAAGGACCCCAAGTCTCGAAAAAGACCGGTATAACTTCTATGAAATCCTAGTGAATTATCATAAAAGTTGGGGGGCAAATGATATGGGCTAAAAATAATCCTAAAGACATAATTAATATTGCATTAATTAAACCTAGCTGGTCCATAAATAAGGCCCATTAATAAGGCCCGAAACTCTAATTAAATATTAATTTCGTAATTAATATTTGGGCTAGAAGTACAACCTGTATTAGGAGACGTCCAATACAGACTTGTTCTAATACAAGTGGGCTTGTTTCAATTCAAGTCCGTTATGATATGGAAACAACTCTTATAAGGAAGGATCTATAATTAATCCTTATCCATCGTCAAGGATAAGACTTATCCTTCAAGAAAGTGATAATACTTATCCACCGTCAAGGATAAGACTTATCATTCAAGAAAGTGATAATACTTATCCACCGTCAAGGATAAGATTTATCCTTCAAGGAAATCAATACTTATCCACTAGGCTTCTAAACGCCTATATAAAAGGCCAGACCCCTCATATCAGAACTACGTTTTGGACACAACTCCATACGTCATCTACAACGTTTTAGAATTCATCCTCGAATAAGGACATACAAGTCACTACGTCCTTGGTGTGCCCCTGCCACCATAGCCCCGAGGGCAACACCAAGAACTATGTTTTTATTGGCTTGATTCTCTAAACACTAGAGATACGTAGGCATCTTGTGAGGACCGATTTAGTCACGAAACACGAGAACATCCATTAAAGCTCGAAGCTCTCTAAACCCTAGAAATTAATTTATAAGTACACTTTTTAATCCATAACATTTGGCGCCGTCTGTGGGAAGACAACATCAACCATGGCAAACACACGAAGAACAACTCGCGACACTCAAACTTCCGAGGAGCTTCCTATCACCTCTGAGGCTGATGCTCACGGAAATCAACCACCGTCGACTACTGGCATTTAAGTTTTGAAATTATTTAGTATCTTGGGTGTAATCATATTAACCAAACTGGATGGGCCATTTAAAAATATGATGGTCAGAGAGGAATGAAAGCCTTGTATGTAATATGTGTCTCGAATTCTTGAGTTTTGATAGATGGTACAAAATCTTTGTTGCGCTCAAATTTTGATGTGAATTTGTAAGTTATTTATGTAATTATTTAAGGACTTCTTCTTTAGCAAATTATGTATTTCTTTCCAACATAATTTGTGTTAATTATGTGTAGTTTTTGGGTATTCATTGTGATGAAATGGTGCCAAATAGACTTAAATCAATAATACTTGGATGATAATAATTTGATTTGTTGATTAAAGTTTTGGAATTATTTAGTATCTTGGATAGTCTGCAATGTGGGGGTCAGGGAGGTAAAATAGGAATGGGTATATTTGTATCGTATGTCTAAAATTGCTTGTGTCTTGACTGATGGTACACTTTTTTTAAATGTAAATATGACACTTTGTGTTCTTTTAAATAGGATTGTCCACCATGTCACCTGGACGCACTAGTCGAAATACTTCACGTAGTCAACAAGAAGTACTGGCAAGGGAAGCTAATGTCGATATTGCAGAACAAGAGGTCATCACTCATTCTAATACACAAGTTGTTCGCACTACACGCTCTACTGTTGCACAAACAAAACATACCACTATAACGACTTCTTTGGATGGTAAAAATGAAACCATATCTTCACATGTACGATCAGGTAATTTGGAATTCGCACTTCTATTATTAATCCATTACTATGAAATTTCTTTATTTATTGGATATTTACATTTACATAGGTCAGAATGTTAAATATAAGCGTCGTAAAGCAACTCGTGGCATGGGGACTTCAAAAATTGCAAGGGCAAGCTCAACTGGAAAGTTATCAGTTGTTTTTTATGCGAATTGTCGTCAACCAATTTGTAGAAATGCTGAAAGATTTAATAATGAGATTGGATTCATCGTTCGTAATCATGGCACATTGTGTTACAAAGATTGGAGACTAGTTCCAGAGGAGGTGAGAGCTCCACTACGAAGTTATCTTCTGGTAATTTTTCTAACACTAGTTATCTTTCAAAGTATTTTGCATATGTAGTTGAGGAATGATTTGGGCTTATATGTCATGTGTTTTCATTATTTTTAAGGTGATCATTGAAGTCAGCATTATACTTGTATAATTATTTACTTGTAGCAGAATATATTTTGGCAAATAGGACATAATTTACTTGTCATTGATGGTTCATGGTTCTGGAGTTAGACATATGGCTGAAGTAATTTCTATTTATAACAAGTATCACATCTGTGAAATGCACATTTATTTAGGCATGTCCATTGTATTGTACAATTGAGATTTATTGCTTACATATCAGTAAAATGGCAATATAACATCTATATATGGCTGAAAATATATATTTGTTTTGAATTCTTATTACTTGTTTTTATATGCGTAGGAAAATTTTGATATCGACTTGAGTGATGAGACAACCAGAGAATGTATTGACGATCAGATGAGAAAAGCATGTAAGAGTTTTAAGTATAAATTACATTCATACTTCAAACTCATCGGAGGTGGAAATGATATTGAGACAACAAAAAAATAGCGACATCCAGAGTTAAATGATGACCAACAAAAAGATTGGGAGTTCTTATGTGATTGTTGGAGTACAGAACATTTCAAGGTGACTTAAATTATTATTTTTAATGTAGTCCTGCTACGTTATTTAATTAGTGATTACTGGTTTAATATCTTTGTTTAGGAAAGAGCAATAAAGAATAGCGAAAATCAGGCCAAAAAAAAGTGGGCGTCTAAAAATGGTTCAGTTTCTACACCTCGACATCACATCCGGCGTAGAATGACATTAACCTCTTCCACCGGACAAATTGAGACATAGCGCCTACAAAATTTTGATGAAGAAAATGGATGGACAGGGCCTGACCTTGAAGATTTATATGTGAGTAATTTAAATATTTTATTTTCTTACTCATGACTTATTTTAGTTGGTATGTTTAATAATCTTGATTCTAAAACTAAATGGTATATTATCAGGATGACATGATGACTTTAAGAGAAAATTTTACACCAGAGGAGAAGTCTGATATACAAATTATGGAAAGGGTACTTGGTCGTCATTCTGTATACTTGCGAGGATGAGGACGTTCTAGTGGTGCAACTGATAATCCAGGTCATCGTGTTCTTAGTGAGCCTAACCAGCCGAGCTATCAAGAGTTACTTCAACAATTTAACGATACCAATATTCGTCTTAATGAGGTTGTTAACATACTACGTCAAAACAATCTCTTGCCTCGGACATCTCCAACAAATGAAGCTTCAGATGCAAATTCAGACCGTTAAATTAAATTTAGAATGAGCTTTTTATTATTATTGTTGAAACTTTTAATATTAGGTTGATCATTGAAGACTTTATCTCCTTGTTTTTTTTAATATTTTAGCAAACAATTATATGTAATGAATGTAGTGTTTATTACTATTTTAATTATTTAGTTTTATTGTGCGGTGTTTATTTAATAAAAAAAATGCAAGCAAAATTTTAATAAGCAGCAAGTACAAAATTTTAAAATATATGTTATTAATCATAAGTTGCCACATGTAAAATTAGTGAAGCTCCAAGTGACACATTCTTGGAACACCACATGGCACGACCATGAGGTGCCATATGGCAAAATAAAGAGGCAACACATGGCTTATATTCGAGACAACTGGATGTGCCATGTGGCATTCCACATAGGCGCCACTTTTTCCTGCCATGTCAACTGGTGACCAATTTCATGGAGTGGGGTCCACTTGATACTTTATCTACCAATGTATATATATGTATCTAAATACTCTTTATTTACCAACTTTCATCCACCAATTTTTACCAAAATTATATTGGTAAGTAAAACTATTTATTTACCAATATTACACTTTTACCTACATTTAGAATTTGTAAGTAAAAGCCAAATTTCTTGTAGTGAGTTTATTTAAAAATTGTTTCGAGTAATCCAACTGTATAGATGTGAAGATTATCAAAAGAATATAGTGTGTGCAAAAAATTAATTAATTTAAATATATATATCTTAAACATTTTAACAAATATATATATGTCACATACACTAAATTCGATTACAAACCCTAATTGGTCGAATTTAAGCTTTAGTTCGACTGATATCGGTCGAATTTAGCTAAATTCAACCGATATCAGTCGAATTTAGCTAAATTCAACCGACTTCTGTCGAATTTACCCGTGTTTTATTTCGACCACTAATCTGTCGAATTTAGCTAAATTCAACCGATTTCTGTCGAATTTACCCGTGTTTTATTTTCGACCAGATTTGGTTGAATTTAGTAAAATTTAGAATAAGTCAGTTTTCTCTTGCCACGTGTCACGCTTGTAGTGGTTGAAAAATAAGCACATCTCTTTCTCTTTTATATATTTCATTCATTCATATTTTCTCATAAATATTCAATTACTCCTACTCCATTTTTCTTCTCTAACAAACATACTTATCAAATTCGACCACATTAGGTAATGTTATCATTGTAATATGTCATCCATTACGTACACCACTCAGCTTAAATCTTGTTTTGGGATTACTTGTCTTTGTTTTTTTTATTGCATGATGACTTTACCGGTCGTTGATTTGTTTATAAAGCTGGTCTTCTGTTCTTTGAAAGCTTACAGCTACTAGAGACAAAAAGTCACACGATTAAATACTTCTAATTTTTAATGTTGGTTCATACATTAGGGAGGTTACTTTTGTCTTTCCTTCTGCTTCATGGCTTTTATTAATAGATTTAAGGTGTATCTGCATCATTGCTTGCATTGTGTTCCAACCTTTTTTATCCTTGTCGAATCGACCATTTTACAATTGAGTCCTAGATTCTCAGCCAAGCTCAACAAATCCCTTCACTGTTGAAGTACATTAAGCTGACCAACCAAACTTAACTGGAAATAATATAGTCTGTTCTTTTGTCTGCTAATCATATCTTCACCTTGACAGTACTATATCAAATTCCCTCTCTATTTTTTATTCTTATATATTTGCTTAATCATCGTATACTAGATTAAACATGTAAAGTAACTTGATATTTTTTAGGCAATGTCTAAAACTTTAAATTGATGCAGACTTGCAGCGTGCTTACTTGCAGCTAAGAGAACATTGAATGACATATTACAATGCTAACATTACTTATCGCAGAAAATTGGATCAATTCTTGAGCGCAAGATTCTGTTGCTTATTTTTTAAAATTGGTGTTCATTAAATTCGACCGAATTTGGTCGAATTTAATATGTAATTTCGACTGTGTTCAGTCGCATTTATGTAACACCCCAGTCCCACATCGAGGAGATTTGGGACTTCTGTTCAGTTTATAAGGCAAAGTACTACTACTAATTAGCACCAACAAAATCATGATATTTTGGGGGCCTGTGGTGGGCTAGTCGTTACCCAAGTTGGCTATGTTTGGGCCAGTAGGCTTCGGCTTATTCGGACTCGGAATCGGGACTTGACCCGATTTTCGAAAAAGGCTCGGGATTTGACCCGGGTTGTCACATATGGTATCAGAGCCGACTCTCGAAAGCTTGATTCGTCGAGTTGCCGGAGGTGGGGACACGAAGGCTGGTGGTATTATCCCACAATGGACAAAGGTCTGGAGGTGGGGACACGAAGCCAGCCGGTATTATCCCACAATGGCTAGGGAGGAACGATCTTGGAACCTATGGGCTATCCGTTCAGGCTTGACGAGGATGTCAAGAGTTTAAGTGGGGGAGTTTGTAACAACCCAGTCCCACATCGAGGAGATTTGGGACTTCTGTTCAGTTTATAAGGCAAAGTACTACTACTAATTAGCACCAACAAAATCATGATATTTTGGGGGCCTGTGGTGGGCTAGTCGTTACCCAAGTTGGCTGTGTTTGGGCCAGTAGGCTTCGGCTTATTCGGACTCGGAATCGGGACTTGACCCGATTTTCGAAAAAGGCTCGGGATTTGACCCGGGTTGTCACAATTTAGCATACTAAATTCGACCACATTTGGTCGAATTTAATGCACTACAGGAGCCAAAATTTGAAAATTTAAATTTTTTAGCGGAATTGAAAATTTCAAAATTTTGAAATATTCGGCTAAATTCGATAAAAAATCTGTTGAATTTAATCTGTCGAAAATAATTCGTCGAATTTAGTCTGTCGGATTTACATAAATTCGACAGAATTTGCTAAATTCGACGCGAGCATTTTCGACAAACACATTTTCAGTCAAATTTAGTTAAATTCAACAAAATTTCGTCGAATTTAGTTAAATTCGACAGAATTTTTCTTGTTGAATTTATCTGTTTTCCTTGTTGTGGATTCATGTGCTGACTGTTTAAATTTTGGGTCTAATGCAAACAATACTTAGCATTGTCTCGTGAATGTTCCTTATTCGTTTCAGGGTTCGGGTTCGAGTTCGGGATTAATTAGTTAGATGTATGATTGAACAACGGGGTAGGTGTTTGTCCCCCAAGATGAACCCTCTATGACTCTTGGATGAAATATAAGTCAGTTTTATTAAAATATAAATATGAAGGTTATAAAATATAAATGAAAATCTGCAGTGACAACAAGTTAGCAATGCATATATCGAAACAAACGAATTTAAAATGTAAATTTTTATAAGAGTTAGAATAAAGAGGATCAAATGATTCTTAGTATTTTTCAGTAAACGATATATAAAAGTTCGAATATAACATATATCAACATATATCAAAACAAAAACATTTTAAATGTAAATGTTTATAAGAGTTAGAATGCAGAGGAATAAATGATTCTAAACATTTTTCAATAAACGGAATATAAAAGTTCAAATATAACATCAATTTTTAGCAAATATAACATCATTTTTTAGCAAATATAACAACTTTTTTTTTTGACAGGAGCAAATATAACAACTTGATGGGTGTTTTTCTTGAGCTGTACAAGATGAAAGTCTCATATATGGTTCTCGGAGGGGGAGTCCCACCTATCTCAATAAAGTATATGATTGGTTTGAAGAACGTCTCGAGATTCAGGCGATTGCGGATGATATAACTAGTAAATATGTTCCTCCTCATGTCAACATATTTTATTGTCTGAGAGGCATTACGCTTACTTGTTTTTTTAGTACAAGTGGCTACGGGATTTATTATGACTTTTTACTATCGTCCGACCGTTACGGACGCTTTTGCTTCGGTTCCATACATAATGACTGAAGCTAATTTTGGCTGGTTAATCCGATCAGTTCATCGATGGTCGGCAAGTATGATGGTTCTAATGATGATCTTGCATGTATTTCGGGTGTATCTCACTGGTGGATTTAAAAAACCTCGCGAATTAACTAGGGTTACTTGTGTGGTTCTGGATGCTACTTGCAAGGTATATACAATTGTAATTACATTCAGTTCATATTGACCATGATTTATAATTTACGGTAATAGATTTATGAGAGATTAATAGATTGCAGTTACATTTTCATATTCATTTATTGGTAGTTGGTACCCTAAACAGCTGGGATAGGAGATTAAATAGTTTAGAAACATACATAATAGGATTTTAAAGTAACTCATATACAGTGCACAACAACACAAATCATAAAACTATTTATGAATTGCAGTTAAAATTTTATTTCGACTGCATAAGGCATGATCACAGATCCAATCCTCAAATATCCATCTCTTTCATGCACTTCACTTGCATATTTCCATACCTTACCAAGTTTGTCCTCAATTATTTGTATTATGTCACCATTGTCACTTAGTTTCACTGCCACACCAGACCCTTCGGGCATTGAAAAAACTGAAAGCAACTTTTTTTTTTGATAGTTAAGGTGAGGAGTCGAACTCGTGACCCTTTGGAACAACACATTGGCCCCTTCCCACTGGGGCAGCTCGCTCGCTCAACTAAAAGCAACATCGTTATTACTTTTAAAGTAACCATTCGAACAACATTTCTGATCGTTGAATTTGAGGGAAGCCATGCCAAAAAATCTGATACTAATATTCTAGACCAAAGTGCCACCCAAAACTCTCCGTTATCGTTCATTTTAATGTTGTCTGGATTTCCTGGAAGTTCTGCGAATACTTCAAGTTTTCAAGCCTTTTCTGATGGTTGAAGCCACAGTCTTAAAACTCTACAAGTACTTGTCTCAGCAAAAATGAGGAACTCTCTGTTTTTCACTACAAGAAAGTTCACATTTAGCAACGGAATTTAGCGATGAAACGGCTTCCGTAGCTAACTACCGACGGATTTGCAATGGTTCTAATGTCATTAAAAGTCAACATCACTAGCGAGACAATAACAACGGATTTATAACGGAAAATTACCGACTGAAAGTTTCCATAGCTAAAATAAGCGCCAAATTGTCTCGGGTAATTCAATAACGGACTTTGTTTCCGTCGCTAAAGTAGATCCGTATTACTTTATTTCCGTCGACATTCCGTTGCTAAAGTAGATTCGTAGTACTTTACTTCCATTGCTATTTCCGTCGTTAAACACGCTTGACATAATTAGCACACCAAACCTTCTGCACTCTTTTGCTTTACCCATTTCTATCTATACTTTCTCTCTATTATAAACATCCAATTTTTCTATCTAATTTGGCGATAATTCCACAAATCTACATAATCTTGTTCCAAATTATAAGGTTAGTTCATTTTATATGTCATTGCTTTGTTTTTTCATTTCTTTGGTGATAGTATCTTTGTTTATAATGTTAGCTTACTAGCTTATGGTACAATACATATGTTTACATTGTAATATATGCATCTTCAAATAATTGTATGTTTATGTTTATCCTAGTTGTGTTTATTCTTTTATATTGGTAATTTTATATTTTTTGTTGATTTTTGCTAGGATCAATATGAATAATAAAAGGTCTTGGATGTATCAAAGAAAAGATAGTAGGGGGAATCTAAATAATGCTTTTCTTGTCGGATTAAAAGAATTTATGGAACCTGCTATATCTCAAGAATCTTCCTTTAATGAGACAAAAGTAAAATGCCCTTGTTTTAACTGCAAAAATAAAAGATTTTGGGATGCAAATACAGTAAAGTTGCATCTATTGAAGAAAGTATTTGTCAAAGATTATTATCAGTGGGATCGACATGGAGAGCCATACATTGTTAGAGAAAGTGCAGGACAATCCTCAACAAGTCACTCTAATAATTTTGGGGAAAGAAATGGGAATAACCTAATGTTTGATATGGTGATGGATGCCGCTGGTCCAAATTTTGATCCACATTCTGAAAATATGCCGAATTCAGGAGCACAAAAGATGTATGACATATTAAATTCTTCGGAGAAGGAGTTGTATGATGGTTGTGAAACTTCTCAGTTGTCTTCCATGGCTCAGATGTTGAATTTGAAATTTGAACATCATTGGTCAGAAGCATGTTATGATCAGACTTCCCAATTCGTCAAAAGTGTCTTGCCTCCAGATAATTCATTTCTTGATAGCTTTTACAATACAAAAAAACATTTTGAAGGATTGGGTCTTCCTTCAGTGAAAATTGATTGTTGTGTTAATGTATGTATGATATATTGGGGCGAAGACAAAGATATGGAGTCATGTAAATTTTGCTCGCAGTCGAGATACAAAACTAGAGTAGATAGATCCACCAGAGAGAAGAAGAAAGTGGCTGTTAAAAGGATGATCTATTTTCCATTGGCCCCGAGATTACAGAGGTTATATGCATCACCAGTGACTGCAACTCACATGAGATGGCATGTTGAGCATGATCAGGAAGAAGATGTGATGCGTCATTGTTCAGATTTAGAGGAGTGGTGACAATTTGACAGAGCACATCCCTCATTTTCTTCGGAGATAAGAAATGTCAGGCTCGGGCTTTCTGCTGATGGGTTCCAACCATTTGGTAAAATGGGTAGTCAATATTCTTCTTGGCCAATTGTGGTGACCCCATATAACTTGCCGCCGTGGATGTGTTCGAAAGAACCATATATGTTTTTGTCTGTACTTGTGCCAGGACCAAAAAATCCAAAGCAGAAGATAGATGTTTATCTCCAACCATTAGTTTCCGAGCTAAAAATGTTGTGGGAAGTTGGAGTTGAGACATGGGATATTTCTTTGAAACAAAAATTTCAAATGCGAGCTGCGTTGATGTGGACTATTAGTGACTTTCCTGCTATGTCGATGTTGTCAGGATGGACTACTACTGGTCACTTAGCTTGTCCCCATTGTGATCACGATCATGATGCTTACAATCTTTCACATGGCAGGAAGCCAACATGGTTTGATAATCATCAAAAGTTTTTACCTGCCAATCATCCATTTCGAAAGAATAAAAGTTGGTTTACCAAGGGAAAGACTGTGTCTGAATCGGCCCCACATATACGAACAGGTAAAATTGGCCCTATACATAATTTTATCTTCAAATCTTAACTCTTTTAGTAATGCATTGTTTTATGTTTATACGAACATGTGAATATGTGTTGCATGAGATTGAATCACTTGGATTGATGAAAATTACTGAATTGGGAAGTGATGAACACAATGCCAAAATCATCAAGACTTATAAATGTGGATGGAAAAAATGAAGCATCTTTTGGATTTACCATATTGGAGGACATTATCAATTAGACATAATCTTGATGTTATGCACATTGAAAAAAATGTGTTTGAAAATATTTTCAACACTATTATGGCCATCGAAGGTAAAACCAAAGATAATGCTAAATCAAGAGCTGATATTGAATCCATTTGTCGAAGGCCCGAGTTAGCATTCGATGAGTCGACACGAAAGTATCCAAAAGCATGTTACAGCTTAGACAAGAATGGTAAAGAAGCAGTATGCCATTGGTTGAAAGATGTAAAGTTCCCAGATAGGTATGTGTCGAACATGGGGTGTTGCATCGACATGAGAAAATATAAGTTATTTGGAATGAAAAGTCATGATTGTCATGTGTTTATGCAAAGACTTCTCCCAATTGCTTTTCGAGAACTTCTTCCTACTAGTGTTTAGGAATGTGTGACAGAATTAAGTCTTTTTTTCAAATATATTACTTCGACGACTTTGAAGGTCAGTGATATGCGTAGACTTGAGGAACAGATTCCGATCATACATTGCAAGCTAGAGCACATATTTCCACCAGCACTGTTTGACTCAATGGAACATCTTTTGGTGCATTTGCCATATGATGCGCATTGAAGGTCCCGTACAGTATCGATGGATGTATCCATTTGAGAGGTTCTTACGCCACTTGAAGAACAATGTGAAAAACAAAGCTCGGGTAGAAGGATCTATATGCAATGCTTTTCTAGTTGAGGAAGCTTCAACTTTTTGTTCGCATTACTTTGAAGAACATGTTCAAAGAAAACATATAAAAGTTCCTCGAAATGATTCTAGTGAAGGTGGACAAAATTTCTCGGGAAATGTTTCTATATTTTCTCATCCAGGACGAGCACATGGTGTTGGAAAAACTCGTTATCTTGATGATCGTGAGTATACAACGACTAACAACTATGACTTGTTTAATTGTCAAGAGGTTGCACCTTATATCGAGTGAGTTTTATTTCATAAATTCATATAAATGCATGTTGTTTTACATAGGTATTTTAAAGTATCCTTGAAAATAATATTCATCTGTATATGTGTTTTTGTGTAAATTTGTAGGATCTATACGAATGGGCTACGAGAGCATAATCCACACATCAATGGTGCTGAGATTGATAAATGCTTAGAGAGTGATTTTGCTATGTGGTTCAAACTTTATGTGAGTTTTTTTTGTAGTTTATTCATATTCAAACAATAGAAAAATACACAATAATATAATTGTAACTATTATTTTCAGGCTCAAAATGCATCATTGGTTCCAAATGAATTTGTTCAAGATCTTGCCTCGGGACCTCTTCGGTCAGTTAGATCAGTACCAATTTACTATGTAAACGGGTACAAATTTTATACACGAGTATATGGGGTCAATAAGTCAACATTTAATAGTGGGTATGTATTAAGGGGTCAAACTACAACGAGACATCTAATGATTATTTTGTGATATTGGAGGAGATTCTGATTATCAAGTATCCACGTTTCCAATTAAAAAACAGTATTGTTTAAGTGTGAGTGGTTTGATCCTACACTTAATGTTGGAACGAAAATTCACCCACGCTACAACATAGTCGAGGTGAATCAAAGAAAACGATTGAATGTCTATGAACCTTTTGTTTTAGCGATGCAAGCAACGCAAGTTTTCTTCTATAACTTTCCTAGTCTTAGACGAGACAAGGTAGATTGGTTGGTTGTATGCAAAGTGAAAGCTCGCCCCCTTGTTGAATTGCCTCAAATATCCGAATCACGTAATCAAGATGCTTATCAAGATGACTTTCCCGAACATTTAGATGTGATCAGTACAGATGATATTCCTACACATTTAGATGATATAGAAGGAACATTGACAGATTTGGATGATGGTGAACAATCTCCGAAAGTAGAAATCGAAATTGACTCGAATGAAGAAGAATTTTCAAAAACAGACGATAGTGATTTTTATGATTCTGATGCTTAACTGATTATTTTTACGGTATGTATTCTTTTAATTAAGATTTTTTATATTTGCAGTTTTATTTCTACGCTAATATCTGCATCTTTTAAATAATTATATTATTGTAATAGTACTTAAGCAAAAAAATGAAAAAACTGGGCGGCCAAGTGAAAAAATTGAGCTGCTAAGTGAAGAAAGTGAAAAAAATGAGCGCCTAAGTGAAAAAATGAGCGGCACTTTGTGATAGACAATAGATAAATTGTTGTTAGGGTTTTTTTAGTACTTACCCTTATTTCGCAGTCTCTCTCACTCTCAAAGCTCTCAAAGCGGCGGACACTTGTTCTTACATCTCTGTTCTGTGAAACCAAATCTGTGGTCATTTCTCCACTCGTATATATGTCAATTTGTGTATGTTTCACTTTGTGGATACATCAATTTGTTTAATCGAAGTAATTTAGGGGTTTAATCTATATCATTTTGGGCATTACATGTTTTCAATTGGTATTTTAAGTTATTTTCTGAGTAGTTGATATACGTGCATATGTGTATTTATTTGATGTGGGTAACTAAACATGAGTTACTAGTTAACATAATTTTGTTTAATTACATCTTTATATTATATACTCGTTTAATATGAATAAGCAAATAGGGGTTACTGGTTACTATGTTACTTTGTACCTTGATATGAATAAGTTCTTTGCTATGTTTAATTATATTCACTCTGTTTTACGATTAAGTTCTGTTTAATATGTTTTATTCATTTTTCATTGTTTCTAAATCACTCTATTTTATGATGAAGTTCATTAGTGTAGTTTGTTTGTATGTTAAACTGAATGTAAGTGCTTTTATCAGTTAGGTGATTATTTTTTTGTTGCTTTGGTTAATTAAAGTGTTCATTTGTCGTGTTACTTATCTTACATTAACTTGTTTGTATGGTTATGTTCTTTATAGAAACAATGAGAATGCCTAGACCACCAAACCAACATCGCACACCAGACCGAAGACTACAACGCACACCAGATCGAAGACTACAACATACACCAGACGAAACAGAAGAGCGCACACCCGAGCAAACAGAAGACCGCACACCAGACCAAACAAGACAGCAATCACCAGTAACACTACAACACACACTGCATCAAACGCCACAACAATCACCAAGACAAAAAGCTGAGCCAAATATGCAGAATGAATCCTTAAGTGTCAATACTGATTTATGGAGAGTTAGAGGAATGCACAGCGATGGGCGTCAACAAATTGGAGTTATTAAAGGACTATAAGTTTTATTTTGCCAAACAGAATCTTGAAATACTCTGAACATCGGATCTTACTAAGAATTTATTTAATTTTTAAGGTTGGAGCCATTAGGCAAATGCTCTACCAAGACAAGAGCAATTATGTATGAAAGGCTTGAACCTAGGGGCTTCACCTGGAAGGAAGTATCCAAGGAAGCTAAACAGTTCTACTTCAAAGAGTTTAAGGTACTTTTATTCTAAGGTTCTAGAGCATCACTAGGGTGGTGTTGTTTATTGGTTGTGGTAGATGCTATAAAAATAAATTTCATGTAATTCTTTTTCTCAGCTCATATTCTGTCCAATTTTTAACAACTTGGTTATATGTCTTGTAATCATTCTGCACATTTGATAAGTGTGTTCATTATCTATATATTGTCCCTGTATGTTAATCCCAAATGACCTAACAGAATTGTAGAAGGGGGGGTTGAATACAATTCTTGATATTTTCTTAAACTTAAAACACTTTATAAAATAAAACTGAACTAAATAAATAAAAACACAAGATATAAATAATTCAGTTGGATTGTTTGATGATCCAACTGAAGTGTTTTTATTGCGGAAATAATCTGTGATACACAAGTACACAGCTGCTCAGTTACAGAGTTGTAGAGAAGAATGCTCTCAAAGATAGCTAATACAAACTATTTGTTTCTTCTCTTACTCTATCTTAACTGCTACACTTGGTTATATATATTCCCCAAGTTTACAATACTATTTTTGGCTACACTAAAGTACACTAAAGGTAACCGCCAATAGTTTGCTTTTCATCCCTTTGTCCAGTGGTCCTTGGAGATCCTTGCTTTTGTCTTCATGCTTATTATGATCACTCCCAAGAGCCCAATTGGAAACTGGGATGTTTCCTTATTCCCCATGTCCATTTTAATGGTTTCCAATGCAAAGTACACTTCCACATCACCTTTAGATCTGTTCAGTAAACTGTCACTACCACTTTGTCAACTATTCAGAAAAGCAATAATGATTCGTTGATAGCAGGGAGATGTGTTTCGTTGATAGCTTTATTCTTCATTCCGTTGATGGTGTTTCTCTCGTTTCGTTGATGAGTAAACTCCATACCGTTGATGGTGTATCCTTGTTTCGTTGATAGAGTAATCCTCATACCGTTGACATGTCTTCACTTAGGCAAAATTACAAGGTACAAGATATTTACAATTAACCAACCTATTTTGCCTATCTAGTACTTAGTCAACATGACTTAGGAAACCTATCTAATACATACATCAAAATGCATATCAAACTGTGAAGTATTGTACAGTGCAATTGCTACATCACTCATTTCGTTGATGAGCTACCTGTCAACGGAATGCTGCAAAGCATGTCATTTCGTTGACAGTTACAAAATGACTTAATACAAAATCTACTAAGTGTTTTTATAATTATCATCAAGAACAACATATTCCTAACAATCTCCCCCAATTTATGACTGATGGAATAACAGCCATAAATCAAGAGCCTTGATGATAACAAAAACACTCAGTCAAATTACACATGATAAAAGTAGAAATTGCATTGAGCTTCATTGAATTTAATTAAAATACAAAGTAGAAAATCTTACAAAACAAGTGCACAGAGTTGCTCCTCTAGACTGAGCAGATTTTTCATCTTTGCCTCTGTGGTCTTGTTTTCTTCCCTTTTCTTGCATTGTTCTCCTCAATCTGAGCTTGAAGTCTTCTGTAGAAAATCTTCTCTTCTTCATCTTCATTCCCCAACTTGGATTACATTAATCTTAAAGTTTCATTGGATGCCTTCTCCAGTTGGTCTTCTATTCTGAAGAATCTTCTACAGTTGTCCTTGTCTCTGAATTCCATCATCCAAAAAGGTTGGAGATGAATTTTCTTTCCTGTTTGAGGAACCTTCAATACTCTGGGAAGTGCACCAGGCTTGTTCCAGCTAGCTTTGATTTGGCAGATTTTGGAAACAACTTCAGACTTAGCTGTTTTGGTGAAGCCAAAATCTTTCTTCAGGCATTTGAACACAGATAGCAGTGTCTGATAGTCTTCTCCTAGAATTCTATGTAGAGGCCAAACCTGTTCTCTCCCACCCTTGTAGACAAACACCAATCTCTCTGGTAGTTTGTAAGAAGCTGCTATTCCTCTCACTTCAACTAGGTCATCAAGATTGATGTGTAGGTCAGACTCCTCCCTGATATCAGCAATGTAGATGAAGTCTTCTGGGTTGGTAGGAGGTTTTTCAGCTTGTGGTGTCCTTACTAGAATTGGCTTAGCCTTGGTAGCCCTTTGCTTAGATTTCTTCTTTGGATCCATCTCAAAGAGGAATTTTGGAAAGTTGGCCTCATCAAACTCAATTGGCTCTTCCTTTGGCTCAATTGGCTGATCATGGAAATTAACAGGATGTTTAGGATCACAGGCTAACTTTTCCCCTAGAGCTGGATCAGGAATTGTTGGAGGTGCAGTTGGTACAGAAGAGTCTGATGCAATACTCTGAGAGTCATCATTCTCAAAGGCTATATTTCTCCTAGCTCTTGCCTTTGGTTGCCTTGTGCTCTTCTTTGCACTCCTTTCCTCTCTGGCTTTTTCTTCTTGCTGTCTTTCTTCTTCATCAAGAGATTGAGCAACTGTAAGTGCTTGCATTGCTGCTCTTTCTGACTCTTCAGCCTTAGCTTCAGCAAAGTTTGGGTGACCAGCCCAAACACAGATTTGTTGTCCATTCCTGTAGACAATTGCCCTTTGCTTCCTTACCTCATAATCATTGCTTTCCTTGCTTTTTGTGATGAGAAGACCAAGAAGCTTGTGCTCATCTGGATAAGGTGCAGGATAGAAGGTCCTTTCTGTGTTTTTGCCCTTTGGTTTAGCAGGAGACTTGGGAGATAAGCTTCTTTGCAATGTAGCTTGTTCCACATCCCTGATGCATGAAGTGTGTCCTTTCTCCTTCCTTGATCCTTGAGTGACTCCATGCAGAAGGGGCTCTACCTTATATGAAGAATTGGTCTGTGGCTCCCATTCCGTTGACACTAAAACCATGGCATCCGTTGATGGCTCTGTTGAAGAAGCTTGATTCGTTGATGGATCTGAAGTCTTTGCAGGATCAGCTAACTTCTTGATTCTTTCATCTATCCTGGACCAGTGGTCTTTAATCTGTTCAGCAAGCTGTAGCTTCATAGATGCTTGCTGAATCAGGTCAATGTTGTCCAGTTTAGCTTTGCCTGACTCCCCCATAGCTAGTGGCTCCTTTGGCAGGGAAATGGCTGGGACCATAACCTTTGTGATTTGAATGTCTAGCTCCTTAGATTTCTCCCCTTTTTTGTTATCATCAAGAGAGATGACTGGGAGTCCTTGAGCTGCCACTAGCTGGGCCAATAGTTGTGTCTGCTTCTCCTGTTCCTTTTGCATCTGAGATAAAGTAGCTTCCACCTTGTCCACTCTAGAAGAGAGAGTCTTCAAGGAGGTAGCCACCTCAGGTTTCTTAGTGAAAAACCTGTTCATCTTGGACACAGTGAGAAGAGGAAGCTTTTCATCTAGCCTCCTGTCATTAGCATCCTTGAGATTGCTAATTGAGTCCTTGATTTCTCTAGCCTCAATCCTTGTCTGCATCATCTGTAGCCTTTGGATTTCCAGTGAATCCATAATAGCCTTGTAGAATTTCTTGTCATTGGCATTTGCAGACTCATGAGCCATATAGGCCTCATTGTACTGCCTTGTGATTGCAGCATCCAGAGAGATCCTTCCTTGTAAATCTTGAGAAAGCCAGTTTGGTGTAGGAGGCACCACAGAAGTCCCAGTCTGTGAAGTAGTGGCCACCTGATTGTCACCAAAGCTGTCCTCATCATCAGAGAAATCAAACTCACCACTTGCTGCAGCTGCTGGAGATAGATTGGTCAAGGCATCCTTTGCTCTTTGCATTGATGCAGTTGTATGAATTAGTTGTAGTGACCTCTCTGCCTCCACATTGCCCTGTTGAGCCAAAACTTGATAGGCTGACACAGGATGAGTAAAGGTCTCAGGATCCAGGGAAATACTATCCAGAGTTTGTTGATAATGCTCTTGGAAAGTAAGTTCCCTTTCTCCCTCATTGACCTCCATTGACTCACTAGCAATGGCTGTTTCCTCCCTTATGACTCCTGTAGTCCCTTCTCTCTCTCCTCTATATTCTTGCATCATGGGCTCCCCATGGCTCACACCTCTCACACCCTCACCTTCACCTACTAAGGTGGAACTCTCAATCTCTCCTTTTGCCTGGCTGGAAGAAATAGCCAGCCTCTCACTCTCATTCTCTCCTTTTGCCTGGCTGCAAGCCAGCCTCTCAGTTTCACTCCCTCTCAATCCTAGAAGTGTCTCAACTACCACTAGATCATCTGCACTAGTTGTGGAAACAACTTGATTTTCAATTAGAGGTGCAGAGTGAACTATCAACGGAATGGTAGTTTGAACTGTCAACGGTATGGATACCATTGATGGAGAAACACTTGTCAACGAAATAGACTGTTTCGTTGATGAAGTCAAGAAAGCACTTTGAGAATGAGAAATTACAGTAGAGTCTGTGGTGATTGATTTGAGAGATTGGTCCACAGATCCCCTTGCAATTTCAGGAAAAATTGGTTAATGGCCCAACAAATCACTTAACAAGTGATGGCCACCAGCTTCAGAGTGGGGCTTCTCCAAGATTAGAGTTGGAGAATCAGGAATAGATGTATGGATCATGTCCACATCTAGAGATTGAGTTGGTGAATTTGATGGAGATAATTCAAGATTGATGTTTAGAGAATGGGACTGTAACCCCAGAGTAATGATAGGGGTTACATCAAACTGAATTTGAGAAACTGGAAGTGTTGCTTCCAGTGTGTGTGCACCCTGTGAAACCTGGGATTTTTGCTTCACTCTCCTTTGGTATTGGGAAAATGTAGACTGTGGGCTTGAAGTGTCCCTTACCCTTTTGGACTGTGCTCTAGGTTGAGAGCTTGTTTCAATAATTACATCCTTTTGGGAGGATGCAATTAGACTTGTGCTTAAATCCGTTTTACTCATTGTGCCTTGTTGGGAAGACACAATGGGGCTAGGCTGGGAAACACTTACCTCACCTTCCTTATTCTTGGGGTTTCTTTTATGTTCACCCCTTCCCTCACCTCTCACAACTCCAGACTCACTCCCCTTAGGTTGTGTGGTAGTTTTTACAACAGGTGCCTTTTGAGAAGCACCTGAGGTTGGCTTGGAGGATTTCTTAGATTTTGGTTTTGTTGCTGGGGCAGGAGCCTGTTGGGTCACAGCTACAGACTCCATAGCAACTGGGTTGGATGAAACAATGGAAGTAACAGCTATACTAACAGGGACAACAGTAGTTACCTCAATGATTGGCAGATACACCACTGGAACATCACCATTGTGGTTCAGCCTCAGTATGTCTGTCAATACTCTCTTCTCTTGCACAAAGCACTCAAACCTGGCAGTAGGGTTAGAGATAACTAATGGTGCTGGACTAACATGATTAGCCAGCATCATCAGAAACCTTGCATAATAGATATTTTTCTTCCTATTTGCCTTATCACCCAACTTAGCACCAATTTCATACATAAGTTGGGTGCTAAAGTTGTAATATCTATCATTTAGAAGCATGGTTAGGAGAATTAACATAGAGTTAGTTAATGCATCAAAATTACTAATCTTTCCAGAAAAGACCTTAATGAATGCATCAGCTAAATAACTGTATTCCCTAACCAAACCTCTCCTAATAATCTTACCTAAGTTATCAGTAGGCAAAGAGTAGTTTATAGAATTTAGCATGGTAGTTATTTCAGTGTTAGTAGGCAAAGCATCACAGTTATTATCAGGAATATGTAAACATGCTTGCAAAACATCATAATTAACTATGTACTCATTACCTTGAAGAGTGAATTGCAGTGTGCCGTTTGTTCCACTATACTCACATGAGGTCCAAATCTCCTCGATTACTTCATTGTAGAGTGGTGTAGAGTGAAACATCGCATAGCTCAACTTACAGTTCCTCATGAAATCCATCATTTTGAAAAAGATGCTGTTCGGACTCTCCTTAACGACAAATGGAATGGAATTGTTCTTCTCATAGATGAACCCACCAGCAGACATAAGCTTGACTATGGGTGCCATTGTTGAGTGAGGAAAAGCTTCGAGCTGTATTGCTTGTTAGAGAGAAGAAGATAGAAAAACTTTTGGAATTTTTGAGAACAGGTAGAAATGAAATAAAGAAATTAAAATTTCTTAAATACTCCCCCAAAAATTCTCAGAAATTAAGTCCAATAATTAATCTAAATTACCTGATTGGCTTAAAAAGTAACCGTTAGAATTAAATATTACCAAGATTTATGCTTACAGGGGTGTATGTATAGATCGTGATAAAGAACGTGAAATTTCAACGGTTCAGATTAAAAAGCGCTACATCAACGAATCAGGATTGGGCGGTTAAAGTCCAGTCTTATTTCGTTGATAAAGCTGTGTTTCGTTGATATAAAAGAGCTATCAACGAAACACCCAGAAAAATGCTAAGATTGTCAACGAAATGGTGCGTTTCGTTGACATAGTAATTTTGACTTAGACAAAATTTCACCTTTTCCTGAGAAAATCAATTCACAGAAAAATTATAGCAAGTTCCTGGCTGCATTTTAACTTGCAAAAATCTCAAAATAATTAAGAGAAATTTAGCATACCTAGCTCACTTACTAATCTTGAGAATGTGGATTCATCAAGTGGCTTGGTAAAGATGTCTGCAAGTTGTTGTTCACTTGGAACAAAATGTAACTCCACAGTACCATTCATAACATGTTCTCTAATAAAGTGGTACTTGATGTCAATATGCTTGGTCCTTGAATGCTGCACTGGATTCTCAGTAATGGCAATGGCACTAGTGTTGTCACAGAAAATAGGAATTTTCTCAACTCTTATTCCATAATCAAGTAGTTGATTTTTCATCCATAAAATCTGTGCACAACAACTTCCAGCTGCAATATACTCAGCCTCAGCTGTGGAGGTGGAAACTGAGTTTTGTTTCTTGCTGAACCATGATACAAGCTTGTTTCCTAGAAATTGACAGGTTCCTGTTGTGTTTTTCCTGTCAATTTTACATCCTGCATAATCTGCATCTGAATAACCAATTAGTTCAAAACCAGATTCTCTAGGATACCAAATGCCAAGGTTTGGTGTTCCTTTGAGATATCTGAAAATTCTTTTAATAGCAACTAAATGGGATTCCCTAGGATCAGCCTGAAATCTAGCACATAGACATGTAGCAAACATAATATCAGGTCTACTAGCTGTTAAATATAAAAGTGAGCCAACCATGCCTCTGTAACTTGAAATGTCCACAGATTTTTCCTTAGTATTCAATTCAAGTTTGGTGGCAGTAGGCATGGGTGTTTTGGCAGGAGAGCATTCCATTAAGTTAAACCTCTTTAACAAATCATTAATGTACTTGGTTTGACTAATGAAAATGCCTTCATTAACTTGCTTTACTTGAAGACCAAGAAAATAAGTTAACTCTCCCATCATGCTCATTTCATACTTACTTTGCATAAGCTTGGCAAACTTTTGACAAAGTTTTTCATCTGTAGACCCAAAAATTATGTCATCTACATATATTTGAACAAGTATTGTAGAGCCATTCACAATCCTATGAAAAAGAGTTTTATCTACAGTACCTCTAGTGAAGTGATTCTCAAGGAGGAACTGTGAAAGTGTGTCATACCAGGCTCTAGGTGCTTGTTTCAAACCATAGAGTGCTTTGAGGAGGAAGTATACATATTCTGGAAAATCATCATCTTCAAAACCAGGAGGTTGACTTACATACACCTCCTCTTCCAATTCCCCATTTAGAAAAGCACTCTTCACATCCATTTGATAGACCTTGAAATTGGCATGGGCTGCATAGGCTAGGAAAATCCTTATTGCTTCTAGTCTTGCAACAGGAGCAAAGGTTTCATCAAAATCAATTCCTTCTTCCTGTGAGTAGCCTTTTGCAACCAATCTAGCTTTGTTCCTTGTGACTATGCCATTTTCATCCATCTTGTTTCTGAACACCCATTTTGTGCCTATGACACTCCTGTCCTTAGGCTTGGGCACCAGCTTCCAAACTTTGTTCCTTTCAAATTGGTTTAGCTCTTCTTGCATAGCCAAGACCCAATCTGGATCTAGAAGTGCATTCTCAACTTTCTTTGGCTCATCTTGAGACAGAAAGCTGCTATATAGACATTCTTCTTGAGTTGCTCTTCTAGTTTGGACTTTTGAAGACACATCACCTATAATAAGTTCAAAGGGATGATCTTTAGTCCATTTCCTTGAGGGAGGTAGATTTGCTCTTGAAGAAGTAGCTTCATGATCATGATTGCCTAGATTAGATATTTGTCCTTGAGAAACTCCCCCTGAGTTTGTTGTCCCTAATTGATCACTCCTGGAAGCATTTCTGTGACTGTCAACGGAATGACCATTTTGACTGTCAACGAAACGCTCATTCTGACTGTCAACGGAATGACCATTTGGCCTACTAGCAGCTATTCTTTTCAATCTTAATGCAGCAATTTCATCTTCACTGCTGCTTTCATCTGTGCTAGATACAACAACTTTGGACTGTTTCTCAATGGTCTTATCATGATCCATTTGTTCTCCTTCCTCATTCTCAAAAGAGAGACTTTCATGGAAACCTTCATCACAGAGACCCTGAATTTTGAGATCATCAAAAACAACATGTACAGATTCCATAACAATGTTGGTTCTGAGATTGTAGACTCTGTAGGCTTTGCCTGCTGCATAACCCACAAATATTGCTTCATCTGCCTTTGCTTCAAATTTCCCCAAATGCTCAGCTTGATTTCTCAGAACAAAGCACTTGCATCCAAAGACATGAAGAAAATCCAATAGTGGCTTCTTTCTTTTGAGTAGCTGATAAGGGGTCATTCCTTTGGCCTGATTAATCAAAGAAATATTCTGAGTGAAGCAAGCTGTATTAACTACCTCAGCCCAAAAATAAGTTGGTAACTTTGATTCATCTAGCATTGTCCTTGCAGCTTCAATAAGTGTTCTGTTTTTCCTTTCAACTACACCATTTTGCTGTGGTGTCCTTGCTGCTGAAAACTCATGCAAAATACCATTTTCTTCACAGAACACCTTCATGCTTGAATTCTTGAATTCTGTCCCATTGTCACTCCTAATCCTTCTTACTTTCAAGTCAGGATGATTGTTTACCATCTTGATGTGATTGATAATGATTTCACTTGCCTCATCCTTGGAGAGCAAAAAGAAAGTCCATGTAAATCTAGAAAAATCATCAACAATCACAAGACAATATTTCTTCTTTGAAAGAGACATGACATTTACAGGGCCAAACAAATCCATATGAAGCAACTCAAGCTGATGGACAATTGATGACTCTGTCTTGCTTTTGAATGATGCCTTCTTTTGTTTCCCCTTTTGACAGGCACCACACAAACCATCCTTGGAAAACTCCACTTATGGAATTCCTCTAGCAAGATCTTTCCTCACCAAATCATTCATAACTTTAAAGTTCAGATGAGATAATTTCTTGTGCCATAGCCAACTTTCATCCTTGCTTGCCTTGCTTAAAAGACAAGTGATGGTTTCTGGACTTGTGCTACTAAAGTCAGCAATGTACACATTTCCCCTTCTGAATCCAGTCATTACCACATTGTTGTTTCCTCCTTTAGAAACAACACAGGCTTCTTTAGAAAAAGTAACTAAAAATCCTTTGTCACAAAGTTGGCTGATACTAAGCAAGTTGTGCTTAAGACCATCCACCAATGCAACCTCATCTATGATGACATTCTCTTTTGAAATCAAGCCATATCCCTTTGTGTAGCCTTTGATGTCATCTCCAAAAGCAATACAAGGGCCAGCTCTTTCCTGAAACTCTGTGAGCAGGGTAGAATCACCAGTCATGTGTCTTGAACAACCACTATCCAAGTACCAAAGATTCCTTTTGTCTCCCTGCACACAATAAAACCAAATCAAGTCGATTTTGGTACCCAAGTTTCCTTGGGTCCTGTTTTGTTAGCCTTTGCTTTTCCTTTTATATCATTTTTCACCTTGGGCTCAGATTGATTTAAATCAATCTTCATCCTTGGTATTGATTTCTGAGGATTGCTCACATTTTCATTCTTAGCATGCATAATTGGAGGAACAAACATGTTATTCATATTCCATGGCATTTGTGGCACATTAAACATATTCATGTATGGATTAGACACAAATGGCATGCTGGCATATGGATTTTGAAATTGTGCATATGGAGCAAACATGTTAGGCATAACAGGCATTGTAGGCATAGAACTATTCATTGCAGGCTTGGGAATTTTCACTTTAACAGTCTTCTTAACAGATTTGCAGTTAGTAGATAAATGACTAACACTTCCACAATTAACTCATGTTTTTCTAGGAGCATATTTATCAGGTGTGTAATTGTTGTGTTTGTTAATTCCTACTTTGCCATTCCTGTTATACCTTTTATTTCCCTTAGCCTCAACTTGAACATACTCTAACTTATCTTTCAATTGCTTGTTGGATAAGTGACCTACATTAGCTCTTTCAACAGGCTTCTCAACTTTCTTTGATTTACTAGACTCACCTTGAACAAAGTTCTTGGTGACAGGACCATACTTGTCATTAAGTCTAGTGAGTTTATCTTTTCTTTTGTCTGTCAACGAAACAGCCTGATCGGTTGATGGTTCATGTGTCAACGAAACATTGCATTCCGTTGACATATCAACCTTCAACAAATGATCATTGTTGTTTGTTGACTCTGTTTCTGATTCTAAGGTTTCACCAACATACCCTAGTTTCTCTTTGTTCTTTTTCCATGATTGTTCACAGAAAGATTCCATACCTTGAACATTAATGATGTTTGTAGCAACATTCCTGGCATCTTTCCATTTAGCAATCACACTTTGTTCTATTTCAAGTTGTGTCTTAAGAATTTCTTCCCTTTGTAATACGTTCTCAAGTTCCTTCTTAGCATCCCTACTAACACATCTCATTTTCTCAAATTCAATGAGCTGTGCTTCTAACATTGCATTCCTATCACTTAAGAGCAAATTAGTCTCTTTAATTCTTGAATTCTCTTTGGTAAGTGATTTAAGAGTAACACGCAAATTATATAATACAGTAGACATTTCATTTACTGCACTATCGCATTCCTCTTTAGAAAGCTCAGAAAGATTAGTAATTGTTACCTGGTTGCTTGAGGAGCTTGCTTCCTGCTCATGATTGTTAGCCATAAGAGCCAAGTTGACATATTCAACATCATCATCAGAATCTTCACCATTACCAGCCCAATCATACTCCTGAGACATGAAAGCCTTTTCTTTTTGCTTGAGAAGTTCAAAGTATTTCTTTTTATAATCAACAGGCTCAAATTTCCTGTTGCCCTTCTCAACCTTGGGCTTTCTGCAGTCTCCAGCAAAGTGACCAAGCATTCCACAATTGAAACATTTTGACTTAGACTTTTCAATCCAGTTTGATTTGTTAGGTTGAAAGTCTCTTCTTGGTGGCCTTGCTTCTGAGTTTCTCTTGAACTTGAACTTAGAGAATTTTCTTGACAGAAAAGCAATGTGTTCATCAATCTCATCTAAGTCATCCAAGTTGGATGGTTCTGGTTCTTCTTCTTCTGTCATTTTACCTTTACCCTTGCTAACATCACTTCTACAACTAGCTCGACTAGTTGTGGCCTTTGCAGCTTCTTCAGTGTCATCTTCCAGTTGGTTCACAGATGCAATCAATGCAATAGATCCACCCTTCTTCTGTACCTTTTCAATTTCCTCATCTTGCTCCATTTCCAGCTCATAAGTCTTCAAGGTTCCATAAAGCCTTTCAAGAGTGTAGTCTTTGTACTCTTGAGTGTTTCTGAGAGAAACAGTCATAGGCTTCCATTCTTTTGGAAGAGCTCTAAGAAATTTAAGGTTTGAATCCTTGGTTTGATAGATCCTCCCATACAACTTTAATCCATTCAAAAGCTTTTGAAACCTACTAAACGTGTCATTTAGGGTTTCACCAGCTTTAAAATGAAAATGCTCATATTGTTGTATAAGGAGTTGCATTTTGTTTTCCCTAACTTGCTCAGTACCTTCACAGAGAGTTCTAACAGTGTCCCATACTTCTTTGGAGGTTGTACAGTTGATGACATTGTCAAACATCTCTTGCTCCAAACCATTAAACAGAATGTTCATGGTTCTCTTATCTTTATGGATTTCTGCAAGATCTTCAATAGTCCATTCTGAGACAAGTTTTGGAATTTCTACATCAGGAGCATCATCTGGCACTCCAATTCTAGATGCAAACTTCATGGGAACGTGTGGACCTTTCTCAATGCAGTCTACATATCTCTCATCCATAGACATGAGATGTAAATGCATCTTTACTTTCCAGTGAAAGTAATTGTCCTTGTCAAGAACTGGTATCTTCACACCTGCATCCTTCTTCACCATGGCTTCTGTTTTTGGTCTTGATCTTTAAACTTCTTGTGAGTTAGAAGCTTGCTCTGATACCAATTGTTAATCCCAAATGACCTAACAGAATTGTAGAAGGGGGGGTTGAATACAATTCTTGGTATTTTCTTAAACTTAAAACACTTTATAAAATAAAACTGAACTAAATAAATAAAAACACAAGATATAAATAATTCAGTTGGATTGTTTGATGATCCAACTGAAGTGTTTTTATTGCGGAAATAATCTGTGATACACAAGTACACAGCTGCTCAGTTACAGAGTTGTAGAGAAGAATGCTCTCAAAGATAGCTAATACAAACTATTTGTTTCTTCTCTTACTCTATCTTAACTGCTACACTTGGTTATATATATTCCCCAAGTTTACAATACTATTTTTGGCTACACTAAAGTACACTAAAGGTAACCGCCAATAGTTTGCTTTTCATCCCTTTGTCCAGTGGTCCTTGGAGATCCTTGCTTTTGTCTTCATGCTTATTATGATCACTCCCAAGAGCCCAATTGGAAACTGGGATGTTTCCTTATTCCCCATGTCCAATTTAATGGTTTCCAATGCAAAGTACACTTCCACATCACCTTTAGATCTGTTCAGTAAACTGTCACTATCACTTTGTCAACTATTCAGAAAAGCAATAATGATTCGTTGATAGCAGGGAGATGTGTTTCGTTGATAGCTTTATTCTTCATTCCGTTGATGGTGTTTCTCTCGTTTCGTTGATGAGTAAACTCCATACCGTTGATGGTGTATCCTTGTTTCGTTGATAGAGTAATCCTCATACCGTTGACATGTCTTCACTTAGGCAAAATTACAAGGTACAAGATATTTACAATTAACCAACCTATTTTGTCTATCTAGTACTTAGTCAACATGACTTAGGAAACCTATCTAATACATACATCAAAATGCATATCAAACTGTGAAGTATTGTACAGTGCAATTGCTACATCACTCATTTCGTTGATGAGCTACCTGTCAACGGAATGCTGCAAAGCATGTCATTTCGTTGACAGTTACAAAATGACTTAATACAAAATCTACTAAGTGTTTTTATAATTATCATCAAGAACAACATATTCCTAACACTGTATTTAAGTATTTTGTATTGATTTGGATTTTTATTTAATAAATTATAATGCTTTATTGTAGGTATCAAGGAATTTTAATAAAGGAAGGATTGGAGCTTAAATGGAAAGAGTTGGAGATTAATTTGATTAAAATTCGGATTTTATGACCCACTTGCGCAGTTCACACTGTTTGGGCCATAACTGGAGTTCTATAAGTCCGATTCAGACGATTCAATAACCCACGGAAAGCTTACGAGAAAAGCTTTATTTTGGAAGTGGCCTTGATATTAAAATCCAGCCGAGTCAGTCCAGAAACAGAGCCCAACAGTCAGCTACGAAATTCTATTATTGGAATTCAATTCTGTTTGGGAAAATTTCCTTGTATTTGTATTAAATAATTAAAAACACTTTTAATGTAGATATTATTAGATACATATCAGACCTAGAGAGAGAGAAAACGAAAGAGAGAAGAAGCCGTACAAGGGAGGAGGAGAAGCCATCAACGGAGAAGGATTCAACCATTGAAGACATTCAATTGGCTTTGTTTTCTCTTATCTTTTTATATCTCTTCTTATGAATATGTGTTGGTTATCTTTGGATTGTTTTGAGATCTTGATTATGAACTAACTTTTATAAAGTTGAGATTATTGGTGTTTTGTTAAAGAGTATTGTATGCAGTTCTATGGTTTACTCATTTAAGTCATTTTCATGCTAATACTTGATATTGTTTGATCAACTTTAGTGGGTTAATGAGTTAATTATAATATCGAGAGAGTTATAGTTAATTGACATAAAACTTGAATGGTGAATGCTTATATCTTTTGATTATAATATCGTTACAGTATAGACATATATTGTGACCATGCATAGCTTTGCGAATTGGTACTTAATTGTATTCTGAGGAGTAAATTGGCATAGGCATATGTTAGTTTACTTGATAGGAATTATATCATAGCGATTTCGAGAGAAACATATGACCATTAAATTCTAGCTAGTGAACTGTGGATTGCTATAGTGCTACGCGACTCTTTTACCGATTCTCATGTGTTAGGGGGAAGTAATTATCCTGACTTATTTTCTCATATCCGAATCTCGTAAAACTCTCTTTGCTAGTTTAGTTAGTTAATTTAGTTGTTAATTAATTAGTGTTAGTATAAAAACCAAAACTCAATTCTTGTGTTCTATAATCGAATTGTTAGATATTTGATTACAATTAATACAAACAGACAGTCCTTGAGGAACGATATCTGGTATTCACTACTATATTACTTTCTTGCGATTGTGTACACTTGCACATCTGTATTTTACGCAACAACATTACAAATCACAGCTTTTCTTGACCCTTTTTATGTTTGTTGTGACTTTCCCTGTGCCCGCCTAAAGATCCCTACATAGATATAATGAATATGTACTGAATATAAGGAAGTGACCTGCAAGACACCTGTAATAATGAGTAATTTAGGTAGCTAACTTATTATTAACTTAGTAAACCTGAATTATGAACTGAGATGTAAATACAAGAGCTTGCAGTAGATAAATATTTGTGTACTATTAGTTACCTAAACAAAAATAAATTTTACACAAGTATTATAATAGTCAATTGTTTTAAATATGTGTAAACAATTATGAAAATAAACAATACAATAATATTTATTCTTAGATGGTTTTAAAAATACTTTTGTGTAATATAAATTTAAATAGCATCAAAAGTGAATTAAATAAATAAAGATATTACTAATATTGAAAAACTAAAGAATTAGTGGCTCTTAAGTACAATTACATAATTGAGTTTCAAAAAAAGAAAAATACAAATACGTAATTAGAAATCAAAAGAAAAGTGATATTAATTATAGTATAACAGAAAACTATTGATAATTGACCAAAACTATTGATAATATTAATTACAATATCATCTTATGTGATTATATAAATTTCAATTGTGTAGAAATGGTTCGTGTGGAGGCATCCAGATAATGTGATATACGCAGCATGGTTAAAAAGCGTTGCGCAGCGTTATACTGATCTGCGAAGTAATGCTCGTAGAGATTGGGAAAAGGGCAAGTTGAATAACAGAATTGGACAGGAAGTGTGGCTTAGTTGGATAGAGGATTGGAAAAGCTCGGAATTTCAGACCAAATCTAAAATAAAAAAGTCAAATCGTACGGGTGGAGTTGAGGGTGATGGCCCCTACCCTGGAACACACACAAGTGGTTCAGCTTCTCATAGACTTCTTTCATCTTGCTTGGTAGCCTCTTAGACATTTTAGTGATTTTTTTTTTGAAGGCACTTTGTATTTTTATAGAAAAATGATGTTGATATTGTCATAATTTGATTATTGTAATAATATGTTATGTAGGGAGATCCGACACCCACTACTTTGTTTAAATATGCACACACCAAAGACCATGATAATGTGACATTTATGGACAAGAAATGTGAAAAGTTACATGTGAGTATATAGTAGCAGACACACCAAAAATGCTACTTTATAAAGGGATATAGGTAGATTGTTAGTAACAAATATACCAACATGTCAACTCATCAGTTTTGTAGTATTGAAAATTATGAACAAAATATTATCTTTTTACTGTTAAACATGGGATAAATATTAAATGTTACTTTTATTATATAGAGTAAGTCTGACTTATTTTAATTTAAATTTTTTACAGGAAAAAATTGTGAATCTTCGGGCAGAGCGTTCCCAACCTGTTGATGGCTCTTCAGTACCTCAATCTGTTGATGAAAATAAATTGTATTATGATGTTGTTGGTGGACGTAATGAGAAGAACATGATCTATGGACTTGGCTCAACGCAGAATATATTTTATGATCCAAGTAGCAGTGATCTCTCACATATCACTAGCTTCCAGCCTAACGCTCAAGATTATCAAAAGCTTGAAGTTGAACTCCATGAGATGAGGGAACGAATGAAACAGATGGATGACATGCAGCAACAAATGAGGGATCAATTAGCTCTGATGTCTAATAATCAGAACTCATAGACGAGCGACGAAAAATGTAAGATTCAAGGTAAGTTGACATGGACACCAGTTCACTTTGATTTTTTTAATATTATATAAATGAAATCAGCATGAGAAAGAGTGTATGTAAATAAAATAAGAACGATGGATGGGGTGGTGGTGGTGATGAAATGGTGAGGTGATTGTGGTTGTTGGGAGGAAGTGACTGATGAATGTTTTTGTGTTTTGTGATAGGTCTGTTTGGTAGTGCAACCAATAATTATTTTAGTAGTAGTAGTAGTAGTAAATAAGGAATTTTTAAAGTTTCTGCTCTTATATAGGTACGGTTGCTTGGTGAGAAAAAATGGGGGTTGTTTCCAATTTTGTGGTTGGTTTTTCTAGTTGATATTTTTTGTAAATTAGACATTTTTCGTTTAGTGCCTAGATGTAGAATAATGTTATAAGTATGATGTTTTTATGTTATATCCTTAAGGAGCTGGGGATGATGCTCTTTGCGACTCCTACTTGGTGATGGATATAGTCATAAGAATTTTGGTCTATGACTTGTAAAGTAGTGTTGTCGTGAAGGATTTTGTGAAGATTTGGTTACACTTAGTGAGTTTTGGTTGTCGAAGTATGTATATTTATTTGTTGTTCAGTTTATTAAAATTATGTTGACTGGTTGTCTAAGTATGTAAATCTATTTGTTGTTCAGTTGATTAAAATTATGTTGATTGGTTTTACGTTCCGAATTGTAGGAGAATTGCATTTCGCTCTTGGAAAACTGCTTGTTCGCTATGGGAATCTTGTTTGGCTGCTTATTTAACTATGATATTTTAACTTTTGACTTGTATCAAACAATCATCAAGAAGTTATCTGAATATTCCAGACTTGTTAAATTTCGGCTTGTATTTGAATGTTCCAGACTTGTTAAATTTCGGCTTATATTTGAATGTGTAATGTCAGACCTTTGAACATTTGAAGTTAGAAATGTATGGTTTGCTTTGGTCACTTGCATTTTTTATATGTCTTGAGCTCTATTTAATTTTCAGTGAACTAGAATAGAGCAGATATTACTAATATAAAAGTATAGAATTTGAATGATGTTTTGCATTATTGAGGAATTTTTAAAATTTAATTTTATAAACCAATTCAAATAAAATTTCACCCACGGATCTACAACGGAGGCATTGTTGTTGATGATTATGTTGCAGATCTGTCAATTATTAGCGACGGAGGTCTGTAGCTAGTCCGTAGGTAGTTAGTCGCCTTAGATGGTAAAGCATGTAAGAAATTCATTGGCAAGCTGTAGCAAATCCGTTGGTAAGTTGTCGACGGAAAAAATTCTGTTTGTAGCTAAACATTTGCCTACAGAACTTTCTGTCACGAATTCCGTCGCGATTTGGAATGCCTACGGAATTTCAATGTTGGCAACGGAAATTTCCGTTGGGGAATGCGAATTTTCTTGTAGTGTTTGGACAATGCTACTCCATTTGGGAAATAAAGATTCTTAAGAAGGACCGTTGTCTCCTTGGTGTGAATATTGTATTTTAGTAATCTACCTGTTCTATCTCCGGAAAGTGCTAAGATGGTATTCCTGAAAATAAATACAGAAAATGACATATTAAATCTTAATTATATTAATAACCAAGCAGTGACAGAACCAGGGACACTAGTTTAGGCTTTACTCTGGAAATCTTCCAAAATCAATATATATTTTTCCAAATCCAGACATACGTAATGCCTTGCAGATTTTCTATGTTGAGAATATGTAACCTTTGTATACGTAACATGTATATTTAGAAACTTTCGGTCTTTCACTATGGTTATTCATATAGGCAAGTCGGTCAGAGAACTTGAGTAACATGAAGAGACATTAGGATGCAAACCCGCGTGAATAAACTGAGCTGCTATCTGTAAAATAAACATCTCCAGTTATGTCATCAACTTCCACACCATTGGTATATTTAAATAGAACACCTTGAGCTTCTGATGTGAGCTTAGTGGCTAGGCCAAGGCCACCATTTGGGCCGACCACGAGGAGCCCCATATAGGTATCCACAATGTACAGATCTCCGGTCTTTTTATTGCTACATAGACCCAATGACCGTCCACATACATCTTCTGTCGTTGTATGGTCATGCGGACCTTCACCGCCATTTCTGTTCGTCCGAACACATAGATACATTACGATTTACAATGCTCTAGCACCTTAGCAATGGATGAAATATAACCGAGTAAAATATAGTAATTAACTTAGTCAGCAAAAAATGATCAATGTTTAATATAATTGGGACAAACCTAGTATCTAGGGTGTCTTAAAAAATGTAACTTTTACTTTAAAATGATAAAGAGTATAAGTAGATGAATAATTTTACGTTAGATATGTAAACATTATACTAGCATGAAAACCTGTGCAAGGCACGGGTCACTATCTAGTATAATTGTTTTAACTTCTAAGTAGTTTGGTGTTTATGATAATTTATAGATCGTTTGACAAACGTCTCATTGTGGGTACAAAAGCCGGACTTGATCTCTGTAATGAGATAGTTAGCGTTGAAAAATATTCTTGGTTGAGGTGTTTTTGAGTTAAGAAATGAGTAAATTCGATACTTATGATATTTGTTATGTGTAAGATCTATGTCAAAATATGATTATGTTACATACAGACATTAACCTACACAATTTTACTAATTTAGCTCATCGAGCGAATGATACATTTTCTTGTTTGTGAAATGTAATTTGCATTGTAGAATGTGTACAATGAAACATTTTCTTGTTTGTGAAATGTAATTTGCATTGTAGAATGTGTACATGCATAATATTAAAATTTAATATATAATGAATTTTCTAGTATGTTCACGTGAATTAAGTACCTTTCCAATGAAATCAATGAGAATCGTTAGATCCACAGTCGTTAGATCTTTCCAATCAAATCAATGAGAACCGTTAAATAAAATACTACAAATTTTAAGTACCTTTCCAATGAAATCAATGAGAACCGTTAGATCCATAGTCGTTAGATCTTTCCAATCAAATCAATGGGAGCCGTTAAATAAAATACTACAAATTTTATATAGAGTACCTTTTATATTTTTTATAACTAAAATTTCTTTTTTTCTAACAACATTATCTATCTATACTATTATATAATAGACAGAACAATAAAAGTTTGGTTGGTAGTCTGGTCCCCCATGGTTTGTTCACTCATTCCACAGCCGTTAGATATTTCCAATCAAATTAATGAGAACCGTTAGATAAAATACTAAAAATATTAAATAGAGTACCTTTTATACTGTGTATAACTATAAATATTATATAGAGTGTCTTTTATATTTTTTCAACTAATTTTTTTCATATAAGTTTTACAAATAAGGACAAAATAGAAATCAATTAGAACCGTTAGATAAAATCCTAAAAATATTATATAGAGTACCTTTTATATTTTTTATAACTAAAAATATTATATAGAGTACCTTTTATATTTTTTCAATAGTTAAATTATCTCACCTATTATAAGATTATGTTAATCGATATAATAATATATACCAAATACTCCTCTACTCACGCGACACACACATACATATAATGTGTTTGATAGAGAACACGTATGACTGAATAGTGGAAGATGAACAAATTATTGCATAAACCTAAGTTGGATTCCATTCATTAACAATTTTTTTTTTAAAAAAAAAGAGTAAACACAGGGGAAATTTAAATATTTTAAATTAAATAAAATGTCTCGCCAATTTAGAATAGATTAAATGTCTCATGAATCATTGCTTTTATTGGGATATAATAAAATAGATATATAATAATAATAATATCAAATATTTCTCCCCAAGCGACACACACATATGATATGTGTAATTTACAACACATGTAATTGAGTTGTGTGGTGGTAAGAGGAGATGTAAATTATTGTATAGACCCAAGTTCAAATCCACTCAACAATAATTTTTTTAAAAATAGTAAACACAAGGGCAATTTGAATATTTCAAATGCATTAAAATATCTTGCCAATTTAGATTGAATAAAATGTCCCTCTAATTATTGCCCCATGTTGGGCTATTATTAATATAATAATATAAAGATTTGTGTATTTATTTCTAACTTTCCCATCTCCACCTTCATGTTCTAAGATATCAATGCTGGATCTAAAATCTAAGCCGTCCACCAAAACCGAAACTAAATTATTGTATGCAAAACAGAACTAAAACTATACGAGCTTAACTAGTAAAGTAAGAAAAGTTTGCGCACCTATCCGAAGTCATAACGGAGAAGTTGGTCCACAGGCGTTGACTTTGATTCCACTTAATGATCCGGCTATCAGAGACACCGGTGTAAGGCCCTTCACCGGCGACATCAAAAGCAAAGCTCTCCGGACCAAATGCGCTAACGATTGGCATCACTTGAAACTGATGTGTATCATCGTTATAATCCCTCGACTTTTCTTCGACTGTTCGATGAGAAAGAATTGAGCTACTGACAACAGCATTACTAATGAGACTATTTGTCATTCAACAAAGCACAAGATTCTAGTTCCATACAACAACACAGCACCTTATATAGAGTAACTGATTCTGTTACATCTTTAGATACAGAAATGATGTATGTATAATCTAGTGAGTAGTATAAAAGGAGAAGGTTGCTTGTATTCTGTTTTAAGTTCAACAATACAGTTAGTTACATTCAATATACAATGAGTTGATTCTTCATGAAGTTCATAGAGTTCTTTATGGTATCAGAGCACTGATTCGTCTTCCGCAAATGAATCGAAAGAGTTTGTTAGCGATCTAGTTTACGCAACGACGGTGATTCCGGTGATGGTGATTCCGGTGATCGATTCTTCGGTCTCGCTCTAGTGATCTTGCTCTAGTGATCTTGCTCGCGATCTCTCTCGCAATTCGTCTCTTGATCAGTATCTTTCTTATCTCCTTACATAATTCACAAAAGTATGATCTTTATTGTGAGATTTATCAATTGAAGCATCTAATTCGTTCTTGCTGAGAAATGATTGTTGTTGTTGCTTATGATTTTACATATTGAGTTTACAATTGTGATATTGAAGATCTTCGTGATAAGTGAAGAGTTCCTGTTAGGATTTTGTTGAACTTTCTAGAAATTGATTGAACGATGGCTAGAAATTCTTACGCTAATGCAGTGACTAATGTCCAAAATAATGCAACAACTAATGGTGCTACGTCTAGTGGTACAAATATAGAAGAGACTGTTTCTGAGGATGTTGTATCTAATGTTCATCCGTTGTTTCTGCAAAATATCGATCATCCTGGCCTAGTCTTAATCTCTAAGAAATTGACTGGTACAGAGAACTATGGTCCATGGAAACGATCTCTTACAATTGCTCTTTCTGCGAAGAATAAGATTAGCATTGTTAATGGTTCATTTCCTGTACCTAATGCTTCTTCCCCTTTAAAAGCTCAATGGGACAGAGTTAATGATATGATAATAAGCTGGATTCTTAATACTGTTTCTGATGAGATCAGTAATGGCATGGATTTTGTTCATTCTGCGAAGGATGTATGGGATGAACTACATGATCAATTTTCTTGTGTTGATGGTCATCGTGTATATCAAGTCTTAAAGGACTTACACACTTTAGAACAAGGGGATAAATCTGTGGAATTGTACTATCACAAGATGAAAAACTTGTGGGATGAATATGGTGCTCTAGAGTCTCCTTTTATTTGCTCCATATCTGGTTGTGTCTGTGAATCTCACAAGTTACAGGATGAAAGAGAGCAACGAAAGAGGTTACTTCAGTTTCTTATGGGTTTGCATGATAGCTATTCTTCTGCTAGAGGACAGATTCTCATGATGAGTCCTTTGCCAACTCTAGCACAAGCTTTTTCTCTTGTCAAACAAGAAGAGAGACAAAGGCAAGGACACATTGTTCCACCTTCTTTCTTAGCCACTGTCACAGGATTCAACAAATCAGAGAAGCCTAGAAATTCCAATCAACCTAAGGCATTTCCAAAGAAGCAATTGAAGTGCACTTATTGTCACAAAGATGGACATCTAAAGGAAACTTGTTTCAAGCTCATTGGTTATCCACCTAGAGGTAGAGGTAGAGGCAAGGTTTCCACTAATCAAGGTTTTCGAAATTATCCTCAGGCCATGCAAGTGTCTGGTGTATCTGGTTTTCCCCTCCTAATCATAACAATTCTGGAGCTGATTCTCTTTCTGCTACACCTGTTACATCTCTTTCATCACCTGGATCTACTGGCTCTACTGCTGGTTCTACTTCTATGGAACAACTTCAGCATCAAATGTCTCAACTCATGACTCTAATGATGCAGAATAAGTCTTCAACTACAGTTCATACCCCAGAAGATCACATTCATCATATGGCAGGTTTGGCATACTCCATGCTCTCTTACAATCTTACCAGTATTAGATCTTTATGGATTGTGGATACTGGGGCTTCTAATCATATGTGTTGTGACTCATCTCTTTTACATAATATTTCTCCAATTTCACAACCATTCTACATTGCTTTGCCAAACCAACATACCATTCTTGTTCATCAGACTGGTTCAGTTCTTTTAACTCCTAAAATCACTCTGCATAATGTCTTACTTGTACCATCTTTTAACTGCAATCTCTTATCTGTTAGTAAATTGAGTCAGGATAGTTCTTATTCTGTCCTTTTTACTTCTTCTCATTGCTCTTTTCAGGACCAGAACCAGGTGACTCTGGCCACTGGTGCTGAAAACGGAGGCTTATACTATTTTGATCAAATTTCTTCTCACAATGTTCCCAGTGCTGCTACTGGTTCTGCTGTTTGCAATGTTCTTTCTAATTCAACTTCTGTTAGTTCCAAATTATGGCATCTCAGATTGGGCCATGCTCCTAATTCCTTAGTCATATTTCTTGTATCTCTCTTTTGAACAATTGTAATTCTGATTGTCCTATTTGTCCTCTTTCCAAACAATCTATGCTTCCTTTCCCGAAACATAGTGTATCTCATGAAGATGTTCTTTTTGGTTTATTACATATGGATGTATGGGGACCATATCATGTTTCAAGTACACAAGGTTGTAAATATTTCCTTACCATCGTGGATGATTGTAGTCGTGCTACTTGGACATTTCTTTTGCCAAATAAATCACATGTTTTTTCTAAATTTCAAGCCTTTATTACGTATGTCCAAAGCCAATTTAGTTCCACCGTCAAGTCTATAAGGACTGACAATGGGAGTGAATTCTTAAATTCATCTTTTCAGTCATATCTTACAACACTTGGTATTTCACACCAAAGATCTTGCACACATACTCCACAACAAAACGCGCGAGTCGAACGCAAACATAAACATCTACTTGAAGTTACCCGAGCACTGCGTTTCCAAGCAGGCCTTCCTCTTAAATATTGGGGTGAATGTTTACTCACAGCCACATACCTTATTAATATTCTTCCCACTCCTATTCTTCATTTCAAGAGTCCTTTTGAGATTCTTTATGGCAAGTTGCCAGATTACACTAATTTGAAAATCTTTGGTTGTTTATGATATTCCTCTACTCACTCTCATGATAAACTAGAACCTCGTGCTATACAGTGTGTGTTTCTGGGATATCCGTACTCTCAGAAAGGTTACAAGTTACTTCGACTTGATAATCATTCGATTTTTGTCAGTCGACATGTTAAATTTCATGAACATATCTTTCCGTATCACCTTAAGCCTTCATCTTTGTCTCTTAGTACCAACACCACATCTGCTAATTCATATACTTTTCTCGATTGGTTGGCAACCAATACAGTGCCTTCTTCTACTGGAGTCATTCCTACTTTGTCTGGCACTCAAAATGATAGTTCTTTCAACACTGACATACCTAGTCGGGTTGAGGTATCTGATACTCCTATAGCTTCTATCTCTCCTTCAGTTCCTGTTCAAACCTCTAGTCTTCCTATTGGTTCTTTGCCATTAGTCAGGCATTCCACTAGACAGATGTCTCGCCCTACGTGGTGGAATGATTATCATACTGTTAATAAAACAGCTTCTACTTCGAATGTTAATTCTGTCTTTCTTGAGCCTCGTTTGTGTGACTTCTCCTATAATCCTAATGATCAGTCATTAGCGTTTTCTAATGCTGTTTTTTAGCCTAGTTTCTACCATCAGGCTGTTACGAATCCACAATGGATTACTGCCATGCAGAAAGAATTAGAGGCCTTGGAGGCTAATAACACCTGGTCACTCGTTCCTTTGCCACCTGGTAAACGTACAATTGGTTGTAAATGGGTTTTTAAGGTCAAGTATTTGGCTAATGGTGAGGTTGATAGATTCAAGGCTCGATTGGTAGCAAAGGGCTACACTCAGTCTGCTGGTATTGATTATCATGATACGTATGCCCCGGTTGTTAAAATGGTTACAGTTCGAACTTTATTAGCTATTGCAGCAGCAAAAGGATGGTTTGTTGAGCAGTTAGATGTCAACAATGCGTTTTTACATGGAGACTTGACTGAGGAGGTTTATATGGATCCTCCTTTGGGTTACAAATTTGGCTCCTCTCAATCTCGCTTGGTTTGTCGATTGAATAAATCAATTTATGGATTAAAACAGGCATCACGAGAGTGGTTTGCTAAGCTTGCTACATCTTTAATTCAAGCTGGTTACAAAGAGTCTTTATTGGACTATTCTTTGTTTACGTATTCATCTGGGTCTATTTTCATAGCAGTGGTTGTTTATGTCGACGACATACTCATTGCTGGTAATGACATGCCTACTATTAAAGCACTGAAACATTTATTGGACGTTCAATTCAGCATCAAAGACCTTGGCCCTATTAAGTACTATTTGGGACTGGAAGTTCACAGGAATGATCAAGGCATCTTCTTGAATCAACAAAAGTTTGTCAATGATTTGCTGAAATCTGCGAATATGATGGATTGCAAACCTTTAGCTGTTCCCATTGCTCCACATGTCAAACTATTTGACAATGATAAGTCTGGTGAGTTGATTTCTAACTCGTCCATGTATCGATCTTTGGTTGGCAAGTTATTGTACCTCACTTCATCTCGCCCAGATATTGCTTTCTCGGTACAGTCTCTCAGTCAGTTTTTACATGCACCTCGCATTGCTCACTTGGATGCTGTCAAACGTGTTCTTCGCTATTTGAAGCACACTTCTTCTCATGGGTTGCTGTTTCCTGCTCGTAATTCCTTGCAATTTAAGGGTTATAGTGATAATGATTGGGCAGGTGATGTCGTTGATAGACGTTCTGTTGGGGGTTATTGTTTTTTGCTAGGTCCTGTTGCCATCTCTTGGCGAGCCAAGAAACAGTCTCTGACTTCACGCAGCTTTGCTGAAGCTGAGTATCGTGCCCTGGCAGACTCCTCTTGTGAAGTTTTGTGGCTTCAGAATCTTCTTGCTGAGCTTACTGTACCCATCACTACTACTCCCTTATTTTGTGACAGCAAAGCTGCCATTGATCTCACAGCAAATCCTGTCTATCATGCTCGAACTAAACACATTGAGTTGGATGTGCATTTCATTCGTGAAAAAATTGCGTCAGGGTTGGTTACAGTTACACAAATTGCATCTAAGGAAAATTTGGCTGATGTTCTTACTAAAGGTCTTGGTAAAGTTCCTCATTGGTTTTGTAGTTCCAAATTGGGACTCACTTTCTCTATTGTGCCCTCAATTTGCGGGGAGGCTGATGATATAGTTTCTGATGATATAGTTTCCTCGTCCAAGGCGAAGGTGATGGCAGTTCAAAGGGGGGCTAATGAGACTATTTGTCATTCAACAAAGCACAAGCTTCTAGTTCCATACAACAACACAGTACCTTATATAGAGTAACTGATTCTGTTACATCTTTAGATACAGAAATGATGTATGTATAATCTAGTGAGTAGTATAAAAGGAGAAGGTTGCTTGTATTCTGTTTTAAGTTCAACAATACAGTTAGTTACATTCAATATACAATGAGTTGATTCTTCATGAAGTTCATAGAGTTCTTTAATTACTTATTACGGTTGATACGAGAAACACACGCGGTGCTGCTGATATTTTTGTTGACTTCATGGGACTGATGAATTGATCTGATCGAAGGAAATTAATCTAAGCCACGTGTATGCGTTATATACACACACATAAATAAACGTTTTGAGTTTACGATTAAGATGCCATTTAGCAAAGATCTTTGATTATTGAGCTTAATGATTAATGGTAGCTGCAGAAAGGAATAGTTACAGGAGTGAGGTGGCCCTTGCATGGCCACTTATTATTTGTTAACATTTTTTTTTTTTGGTCATTATATTGATATCTTCCTGATTTTTTAAGTCACTAGGTTATTGAGCCGCGCTTCGTAGCGGCATTAGAATATATTTATTAAGAAAAAGAATATTAGAATAAAAATTGTGAAATAAATATCTATAAAATTATATAAATTATCAAATAAAATATATTCTGTAAAATTTGCATTTGGGTAAGTAATATTATAAATTATTTACATATTCCTTTTGTTTATAGAGTTTGATTTTTTATTTTTTTGGACTGATATCATTGCCATATATATATTAAAAAAATTATATTGATAAAAATCAATATAAACATATAATATTACTATTTTCTCAGGGATGACACATACGGTGTATCCAGATTTGTATAAATTTTACTATTTTTTGTGGTAGAAAAACTAATTGTATCTGCATATAAGAGTAAATAAATGGTTAAAAAAAATAATATAAGAATTAAATCAATAATATCAATGAAACAAATATTTGCATAATATCTAATGATATTCGTTCAATCAAGATAAGATAGATTTATATATGTGCAATTTCTAAAACTATATATTATAAAAACATTAATAAAGATAATTACTTTTAAATTTTTTAATATGGGTAGATGTGACAATTATTATATAGGGTCCACCATCCTCCTTGTATAAATTTGTATCAACATCTCGGCCAACTTTTCTCACAAAGATATGGTACTGGTGATGGAGCTGTTTAAGAAAAAAATTAGAACAAATTAAAAAAGTAAAACAAATAAAATTGGGGTAACCAAAGAAGTAATATAAAATTACAAGAAAAATAAAAAACAATTAACAGTTATATTAAAATTAATATAATGCATAACTTACTAATTTGTGACAATTTTGAGATCTCTTTTTTTCCAACCGCCTTTGACAACTTCAATGCCACCCAAGTAGGTCAAGCAGCCTACAACATCTAAATCAACATAGAAAAAATAATATTACAACATGATAGTTTGAATAATAACTTATATAATAGTATTGCTTATATATTACTCTAATATATTACTGCATCAAAAACCTGAGAGTATGTTGGTGTCATTAATACGTGCATCAATCATATCCGGACATATGAACTGAAATCCATGTAGTGATATGTTGACGATGCCTTCTTCCAATCTATTAGGCAACGTTATGCGTATGAAGAGCAATTTAGACCCATGTGATAGTGGTCTATATTTTCCTGTACTTGAAATAATTTTCAGATTTTTGATGTTGTACACGGAGCCTTCCTCTAAAAAGATTTTTGAACCGAGAGACCAGAATATTCGGGATCGTAGCATGGATCAAATTTTCCTGTCATACAACATATCTTAGAAAAGTTAATAACATCATATAATTTGACAAACTAATAAGTTATAAGTATATTGATTTATTAACATTTTCATCGATCAAAATCATGTCAAGACTGATCAGTTCTTCAGTATTTGGATTGACAGATTCCCACATTCTACACACTCGTACTCTTATCATCCAGGTATAGTTGTTGTCGTTCAAAGCATTCAACATGGTGTAGGTCATAGTTGTATTGATTGTAAATATGGTTGTAAAAATTTGAAGCTATGTAAAAAAATTCCTATGTAGATTTTTTGTTATGAATGACCTTTAATTTATAGGTGTTTGTAAGGTTAATAACATGGAAATCCATTATGTTTAAAAGTCAAGAAGTATTATAAAATAAAAGTTCTATAAAGTTTGAAAATAATAAAAGAAAGTTCTATCAAGTTTGAAAATAATAAAAGAAAGTTTTATCAAGATTGAAAATAATAAAAGAGAAAATTACAATTATTAACATAATATCCTAAAAATTCGAAAATAATAAGGAAGTTGTAATTTTCTAAATCAAAGAAAGTTCTATCAAGTTTGAAAATAATAAAAGAAAGTTGTATTAAGATTGAAAATAATAAAAAAGAAAATTGCAATTATTAACATAAGAGCCTACAAATTCGAAAATAATAAGGAAGTTGTAATTTTCTAAATAAAAGAAAGTTCTATCAAGTCCTAAAAATTTGAAAATATTAAGGAAGTTGTAATTTTCTAAATCAAAGAAAATTCTATCAAGTTTGAAAATAATTAAAGAAAGTTCTATCAAGCCTACAAATTCAAAAATAATAAGGAAGTTGTAATTTTCTAAATCAAATAAAGTTCTATCAAGTTTGAAAATAATAAAAGAAAGTTCTATCAAGCCTACAAATTCAAAAATAATAACGAAGTTGTAATTTTCTAAATCAAAGAAAGTTCTATAAGTCCTACAAATTCGAAAATAATAAGGAAGTTGTAATTTTCTAAATCAAAGAAAGTCATAATATCCTAAAAATTCGAAAATAATAAGGAAGTTGTAATTTTCTAAATCAAAGAAAGTTCTATCAAGTTTGAAAATAATAAAAGAAAGTTCTATTAAGATTGAAAATAATAAAAAAGAAAATTGCAATTATTAACATAAGAGCCTACAAATTCGAAAATAATAAGGAAGTTGTAATTTTCTAAATAAAAGAAAGTTCTATCAAGTCCTACAAATTTGAAAATAATAAGGAAGTTGTAATTTTCTAAATCAAAGAAAGTTCTATCAAGTTTGAAAATAATTAAAGAAAGTTCTATCAAGCCTACACATTCAAAAATAATAATGAAGTTGTAATTTTCTAAATCAAAGAAAGTTCTATCAAGTTTGAAAATAATAAAAGAAAGTTCTATCAAGCCTACAAATTCGAAAATAATAAGGAAGTTGTAATTTTCTAAATCAAATAAAGTTCTATCAAGTCCTACAAATTCGAAAATAATAAGGAAGTTGTAATTTTCTAAATCAAAGAAAGTTCTATCAAGTCCTAAAAATTTGAAAATATTAAGAAAGTTGTAATTTTTTAAATCAAAGAAAATTCTATCAAGTTTGAAAATAATTAAAGAAAGTTCTATCAAGCCTACAAATTCAAAAATAATAAGGAAGTTGTAATTTTCTAAATTAAAGAAAGTTCTATCAAGTTTGAAAATAATAAAAGAAAGTTCTATCAAGCCTACAAATTCAAAAATAATAAGGAAGTTGTAATTTTCTAAATCAAAGAAAGTTCTATCAAGTCCTACAAATTCGAAAATAATAAGGAAGTTGTAATTTTCTAAATCAAAGAAAGTTATATCAAGTTTGAAAATAATAAAAGAAAGTTCTATCAAGTTTGAAAATAGTAAAAGTGTAATTTTCAATTTCCTTCCTACAAAATCGAAAATAATAAAGGAAGTTGTAATTATTAAAATTAAAAAATGTGAAAAATTGAGAAAATTAGAAAAATAGAACGGAGCGATTCTAGAGGTGCCACCTCACCGCCTCCGTCTTCTCCTTTATATAAGCCTACAAATTCAAAAATAATAAGGAAGTTGTAATTTTCTAAATCAAAGAAAGTTCTATCAAGTTTGAAAATAATAAAAGAAAGTTCTATCAAGCCTACAAATTCGAAAATAATAAGGAAGTTGCAATTTTCTAAATCAAAGAAAGTTCTATCAAGTTCTACAAATTCGAAAATAATAAGGAAGTTGTAATTTTCTAAATCAAAAAAAGTTCTATCAAGTTTGAAAATAATAAAAGAAAGTTCTGTCAAGTTTGAAAATAGTAAAAGTGTAATTTTCAATTTCCTTCGTACAAAATCGAAAATAATAAAGGAAGTTGTAATTATTAAAATTAAAAAATGTGAAAAATTGAGAAAATTAGAAAAATAGAACGGAGCGATTCTAGAGGCGCCACCTCACCGCCCCCGTCTTCTCCTTTATATAAGTATATTGATTGTTTTGTAAATTTTATTGTTTATACATTATTAATGTATATAAACTTATAACATTAGTGGAAATGTATAATCAAATATTTTATACATTGAATATTTAGTCATATAGTTTTTTTAACGTGCAAAAGAAATATTAATGTATGTAAATGTTTTGTTTTGTTTTTTATTAGGTAAGAGTATTTAATTTATGAGTAGTGCTAGAGGCACAAAAATTGTTACCAAATGACATGGCATTAGTGATGTGGCTGTTTGAAATATTTTAATTGATGTTGTTGGTGTGAATGCAGGGGTCCACTTATTATTATAACGAATCAGAGTTGTCATGTCATTTGATAACAATTTTTTGTACCAAATTTTGTGCTTTTAGCATTTTCCTTAATTTATTTGTCTTACATTTCATATCTGCCTCCTTCGTAAAATGTTAATTTATCATGTTACTGCCCTTATGTGATTCCAATACCGTGTATTTTATGTATGTAATTAATACTATACTCGTGCGATGCACGGTTACTAAAATTTTATTTATAATTATTCTATTTATAATTATATTTTTATTATCCATGCAACACACGATTGTTTTTTAAATATTTATAATTATATTTATTTATGAATATTTTAATATTTAAAAGTTATTAGTTTACATGATTAAATTATTGTTAAAAAAGATTTATCCAAAAAAATTATAGTTAAAAATTTGATATTTATTATATTTTACACGCTAAACTATTCTAAAACTAAAAAGAGAATAAAGTGACGAAATTTAATGTTGAGAATTCTATTCGATTTAGGAAATCTACTTATATGTAGTTTAGACTATTAGAATACCCTTCATTAACCAAATACAGTTTTTAATGTTAAATCTAACGGTTTTCACCTATCTATTTAACATTAAACGATTTTGATTATTTTGGTATTAAATGAGTTTCCTTATTTAATTACAACTATTTTTATGTTTTGACTTTTTAGAAAATCCAATCCTAATATAATATCCTTTAACTTATATCATTTTTAAACAATAACTTCTTTTTATATGATATAATCTTGATCATCTATTTTTAAAAGTATTGGATCTAACGGTTGAGAATGTTTTGGCGGTATTTAGAAACAAACTACCATGATAACATCATTAATTTTTCTTAATATTTATAATTTTTTTAATTTTTTTAAATATTTTTTGCTAAAATATAATATACTCTTTTTTGTAATATGTTAAAGATGCGGGAACTTTGAACTTTTGATAAAATAAATTATCAATTAAAATATAATTTTTTTTGTAATAGTTCTTCTTTTAAAGTAGTACACCATGACGATCAAAATTCTGTATAAAATTCATTTTTTATAGTATATACTATAAATATCTATGTTATTATATTAAAGACTAAATAATGAAAGCTTCCTTATAAGTTTGGTCGCTTTGTTTGATCACTCAATCCATAATCGTTGGATGTTTCAAATTAAATTGTTGAAAAACGTTAGATATAACAGTAAAATTATCATGTAGAATGATCTAAGTTTTGAATCTACCAACAACATATTAAAATTTATAGGTTTTTTTTAAAAAAATAAAGAATTTTTTCATTTTTTTTCTTGCAAACATAGGTTATTTGATAATATTTTTTGTAAAGTACGATTTTTCAGAAAAGTACTATATTAATTGATTAAGAAACTTTTAAAGTTTCGAATTTAATAATTTACAATGTATATATGTTAAAAAAGTTTGGCCTCTGTAGCTGAGTCTAAAATTTCAAAATACGATTTTTTTTTTAAATATGAATATAGCCCTGCTAACAATGAAATTAGGTATATATGAGTTCTTATAAAACAAAATCACCATTTACGTATAATTTATTATTTAATAATAAATAATATTTGATTAGTTATGATCTAAAACTTAATAAAATATGATTAAAATATGCACAATTTTAACTTAGCAAAAAAAAAATGCACAATTTTATAAAATTTTATCCTCGTATTATTATATTCTTTGTTGATTTGAATTTTTCTTAGATTGATTTTAATTTTTGAACATATATTTCTAAATTTAAAATAGTTAGAAAAAAGTAATTAAATTGGTATTAAAATAATTATGACATAATAATTATTATTAGAATTTAAATATTCACTTTACTAATTTAGGCTTTATCTTGTGTTTTAAAAATCAGATTTTGACGATTTTATACCCTACATGAAGATAACTAAATTATATTTAATTAAAAAATGGTTTAACAATTTTTATTTAACTGGAATTATCCATGGAATAGAAAAGAAAGTCACGAATATTTTACATGGAGAATTCTATTCAATATAGAAAACTTATTTATATTTGGTATATTTGGTTTAAATTATCAAAATACACCTTTTAGAATTTAAATATAATCCTATTATTAATAAAATACATTTTTTAAATATTTGATCTAACGATTTTCATTTATCTAGTTAAGATCTAATGGTCCTTATTAATTTGGTTGTCTACGACCAAAATTTTGGATAAGATCCCTATTATGATTACTAGTTTAAAACCCGTGCGATGCACGGATTGTTAATTGTTATTTTATTATTTTTTTTTTAATATTTTATAAATTGTAATTGTGCAAATATAAGTAGGCATGTTAAAATAACTAAACACTTTTAATTAATTAAAAACATTAAAACAGATTTTAAAATAAATAAGTATGGGTTTGCCCGTTATATTTTTGGAAAATGAGGGGTTTTAGTAAGAAAAAATAAAAAATGTAACATATATTTAGTTTAAAAAGGTAAATGTCTGTGATATTTTTGGAAAATGAGGTTTTAAAATTTAATAAATAAAAGTATTTAAATACGTTTTAAAATAAATAAGTAAAGGGTTTCCTGTGATATTTTTGGAAAAAGAATGGATTTTAGTGAGAAAAATAGAAAAAGTAAATTGTAAAAGACAATTTCCCGTGATATATTTAGAAAAGGATGGACTTTGTTAGAAAAAGTATATAATGTGTTTTAGCTGAAAAGATAATTGGTATTTTAATATTTTCAGTAATTGTATTTGTTAAGGAAAATAAGTAGACATGTTAAAAATGGGTAAACTTTTAAAAAACAATTATAATATTAAAATAGGTTTAAAAATAAATAACTAAAGTTTTGTCGGTGATATTTTTGGAAAATGTGGGGTTTTAGTAAAGAAAAATAGAAAAACAAATATGTTTTAGTTAACAAAGGTAATTGCCCGTGATATATTTGAAAAAGTAGGGGAATTTGTTAGAAAAAATAATGTATTTTAGGTGAAAAATGTAATTGGTTATAAATAGGTAATATTATTATGTAATAATATATTTCTATAAATAAGTAAGGTTAATTAAGTAAAAACACGAAGTACAGTTAATTAAGGGCAATTAAGTAAAATCACAACGTATCATACCGACCAACCAAATTTTTAATGTTTCTTCTATTATATAATAGTATTGATTAGTATTTTATGCTAGTAAATGGAATAGCCCGTGATATTTTTGAGGTTTTAGAAAATATAAAAAAGAATATACGTTTTGGGAAAAAAACTAATCAGTCAGTCATTAATAATTATAATATTATTATTTTATTTTATTAAATAGAATTGTTCGTGATATTTTTGGAAAATGAGAGGTTTTATTTAGGAAAAATATAAAAGTAGAAATTTTAACCTTATATAAAAAAGAATATAAACTTTGACTAAAAATGGTAATGAGTTAGTTATTAACAATTATAACCTTATTATGTTATTTTATTAAATGAAATTGTCTGCGATATTTTTGAAAAATGAGATGTTTTAATTAGAAAATATAGAAAAGATATTATATATATTAATTTTAATATTTTATCTAATGGTTCTCATCGATTTGATCATAAATATCTAACGACTATGAATGAAGTGACCAGACTACAAAAAATTTGACGACCAGACTACAAAACTTTCAATGTTTCGTCTTTAATATAATAGTATAGATTATATATAAGGATTTAATATAATAAGGATATGAAGTATATACTGATATAAGTATATTATTAACTGCTTTTAATTTTAATGTTTCAGTTTTATTTACAGTGTATAAAAAATTTAAAATACATTATTACTTAAAAATTATTAAACATAATAAAAATTATGTTATGATTATATAAAATTTTATTCTTATATTATTATATTCTTTATCGATTTGAATTTGTTCTTAATTAATTTTTATACTTTTTTGAAAGAAATATAAAATTTCTCTATATTTAAAAGAATTAGTGGAAAAATAAATAAATTGGTGCTACAATAATAATAAAAAAATTATTAAAATTTAGATACACACTTTACTATTTGGGTTCTATCCTGAGTTTTAGAAATTGAATTCTGACGATTTTACAACCCATGCGAAACTAACGAAATTATCTTTAATTTAATGATGGTTTAATAATTATTATCTAACTTGACGAGTTGACCTACTCATAAAATAAACTGAAAAGAAAAGATGGTTAAGAAGTTTTACATAAAGAATTCAATACAATATAGAAAATCAATTCATAATTGGTTTAAATTATCAAAGCACACTTCTTAATATTTAAATATAATCCTACCTTTAATCAAATACACATTTTAATATAAGTATTATATTCAAAATTATCGTTTATGAATATGAAACCCTCAATATTTTAATAATATTTTGATATTATCCTTTTATGTTTGTTATATGTAAAATAATATAATTATAATTTGGATTAATCAAATTGTTATGTTCCTTTAGAAAAAAGCAATCGATATGAATTGTTATCTTGATATTTGGTTTAATAATTATTATCTAACTGCAACTATACATAAATTCAAGAAAAAAGATATTTAAGAATTTTTACATAGAAAAATTTTAAATTATCAAAATACATTTTTTAGTATTTAAAAATAATTCTATTATTAATCAGATACAATTTTTAATATTAGATCTAACAATTCTCATCGATCTATTTAAGATCTAACTATAATTATTAATTTGGTTGTAATCGTACACGGACGATCGATTTTAATTTTTTCTTAAATTGGTTGTAATATTTTATTGAAATAAAAATAGAATTTATAAATTTAAAAGAATTAGGAAAAAAAATTAAATTGGTGCTACAATAATAAAAATATATTTATTAAAATTTAGATAATAACTTTACTGTTTGGGTTCTATCTTGAGTTTTAGGCAACAGATTTTAACGATTTTACAGCCCACACGAAGCTTACAAAATTATCTTTAATTTAATGATGGTTTAATAATTATTATCTAACTGGAACTATCCATAAACTAAAGAGAAAAGATAATTACGAATTTTTACATAAAATTTTCTATTCAATATATAAAACCTATTTATAATTGGTTTAAATTATCAAAATACATCTTTTAGTAATCAACTACTATCCTATTAATAATCAAATACAATTTTTAATATTATATCTGACGATCATCATTGATTTGAAGATTTATAGTTTAATAATCTAACGGATCGTATACTTTTGGTAGTACAGTGACCAACCAAAGTTTTGGATAAGATCTCCCTTACGCTTATTATATATAAGGAGTTAATAAGTCATTGAAAAATACCGGAAGCACAAAATTTGTTCCCAAAATTATTCTCAAATATACATGGCAACTCTGATTCGTTGTAATAATAAGTGGACCCCTGCATTCACACCACCAAAACCAATCAAAACATTCTAAACTGCCACATCACCCATTTCATGTCATTTGGTAACAATTTTTTGTACCAAATTTTGTGCCTCTAGCACTACTCTAAGTCATTTATATTAGGTTTGTGATAATTAGGATATCTTATATCTGACACATCTATACTCTTTATTAATAAGAAAAACAATACTCTTTATTAATAAGCAAAACAATGTGAAAATGGTGCGCGGTACTAAAGTACCAAAGTACCAAATTTGGTTATCACTTAACCCGGGTTCGATTACTCGCAACTACATAATTATACAAGATTTATTTACTTTAAATTCTTTAGCTTCATCCAGGGTTCGATTCCTTACAACTATGTAATTATACAAGATTTATTAATAAGCAAAACAATGTGAAAATGGCGCGCGGTACTAAAGTACCAAAGTACCAAATTTGGTTATCACTTAACCCGGGTTTGATTCCTCGCAACTACATAATTATACAAGATTTATTTACTTTAAATTCTTTAGCTTCATCCAGGGTTCGATTCCTTACAACTACGTAATTATACAAGATTTATTTATTTACTTTAAATTCAATAGCTTCATCGAGCGTTAGATTCTTTGCATCTACGTAATCATACAAGATTTATTTATTTACTTTAATTTCTTTAGCTTTATGCACAGTTCGATTATCTATAACTACATAATTAAATAGTTATTTATTTATTATATATTTTTATCATTCAATTCTCGTGAAATAAATTTTTAAATAATATTTATTAATAATTTATTAATACTAATATTTTAATGTCGACTCATGTTCGGCCCGTGCTTGGCACGGGTTATAAGCTAGTATATAATTATTTATATTTGTGGAAGAATTTATGTTAAGGACTCTCGTACAATATTTTTGATTATTTTCATATATCAAAATGTTAAAATTAGTTTTTAATTTTAAGGTTGTGCCTGAAAGATAGTTCCTACTACCTTGAAGTCCTTTAAACTAGATTAATCAGGCATTAATTTTATGATAGGTTTGTATCACAATTTTAGTGGGCGGTTTGAGGTATTTAATACATACCAGGCCAGACATATCGTATGCAGTTGGTCTAATAAATCATTTTATGGAGAGACCAACTGTATTGCATTTGAATGCTGCGAAGAGGGTGTTACGTTATGTGAAAGGGACCCTGGAATTTGGGTTAGTATATTCGAAAGGTTCTGGAAATCATATGTTAGCTAGGTTTTCTGATAGTGATTATGCAAGCAGCCGTGATGATAGGCGAATTACGACTGGAATGGCTTTCTATCTTAACGAAAGCTTGATAACCTGGGTATTCCAGAAGCAGAGGTGTGTGGCGTTGTCAATATGTGAAGTTGAGTTTATGGCTGCAACTTGTAACAGTGAGTAAGAGTAATGATTCTAAGCATGAGGGCACATCATAATAATAGTGTAGCAGGCCAGCTGTAAGGCTTAGATTGGATGCTTGAGCTGTCAAGTTAGTTAGAATATCAGTAGTGGAAATAGGTCTATATAACATTCAATCTATGTACTCTCTATTTTAAGCTTTTCAATAAGATCTAATGATGTGGTTCCCTTCTTGTGTGATACACGATATCTATTAGCTATCATGGTATCAGAGCTTCCTATTTGCTTCCGCCATTAATTCTCCTTTCCCTCATTCTCGATCTCTTGCATCAAATTCATTGACAGTGTTTGATAGACTTTGTTTATCCTTTTTTTTTTATCGTCGTGCTCGTGTACACTTCAATGGCAACTCAAGCTTCATATGCGACGGCTACTAGCGGATCTCTGTCATCCACAATTGATGCAATGCATCCTTACTACCTACATCCCTCAGATAATCCAGGTAAGGCTCTCACAAACGTCATACTCAGTGAAAATAATTATTGTCAATGGCGTAGATCTATGGAATTAGTTTTGTCTGCAAAACTCAAATTTGGATTTGTAGATGGTATGTACCTTAAACCTACTGCTAATTCTCCATTATTAGTTCATTGGAATCGTTGTAATCATATGGTGATTTCCTGGATTTTAAACTTTGTTTCAAGTGATATTCGAAATAGTGTTGTTTATATGTCATCTGCTCAAGCTATTTGGGATGATCTGTCTGTTCGGTATGCCCAAAGTAATATGCCGAAATTGTTCAACCTGCGTCAAGAAATTAGCAAGTTAACCCAAGGCACAATGTCAGTTGCCTCTTATTATACAAAGTATAAAACCTTGATTGATGAGTTAGAGTGCTTGGCTGCAAAACCAGTTTGTAACTACAACAAATGTACATGTGAGGTGAACACCAAATTAGATGCTTATGAACGGGCAAATCAGCTTACGCAATTTTTGATGGGTTTAAGTGATGTTTTCACTGCTATTAGAGGTCAGATTCTTATGATGAAACTTATACCTACAATTAGCCAATGTTATGCCATTCTACTTCAGGAAGAAAATCAACGTGAGAGCACTGGAGTGACTACTATGAATTCTGGAACTATGGCTATGTCTGTAAAATACAATACTGCAAATCGATTTGGCTCACCTAACTTCAAAGGTGATAGCCCATCTAAGCAACAAACAGTCTCCAAGAAAATCAGTGATAGTTCTGTAGTGTGTGATTTCTGTAATCTTACTGGTCACACTAGAGATGTGTGTTTTTGTCTTCATGGTTATCCCTCCTGGCACCGGTTATTTGGAAAGCCCAAACCTCGGCCCAGAGGTCAAGCTTGAGCTAATCAAGTTCAGCAGAATGCTACTGCTATTGCCTCTGAAACTTCTGTAGACATGACAAAAGACAATTTGGCCTCTACTACCTTAAACTGTGGAATGTCAGACACTCAGTATACTCATCTACTTCAAATGATTCAAAAATCAATGCAGTCTTCATCAGAACATTCTCAGGATAAATGGCATCATCAAAGCTCTGTTAATGCTGTGCACTTTGCAGGTATCTTCCATTCTAGCAATAACATACACAGTACTACTCCTTATTCACCACAACATTGGATACTTGATTCTGGGGCCACGGATCACATCACACCTTATATTGACTTGCTTACTAATATTAAGATCCACACAGCCACTCTACAACTACCTAATGGTCAATCTGTTAGTTTCACTCACATCGGTACCTTGCATTTGTCACCAGATATTACTCTTGAGTCTGTTTTATGTGTTCCTTCATTTTCATATAACCTTTTGTCCATCCATCATTTAATAACTCATAGTAATTTCACTGTGAGCTTTTCCACTCAATCTTGTTATTTGCAGGACCATACCAGGAACCTGCAGATAGAGATTGGTAATGCGTCTAATGGCCTATATATTCTAACTCTGGATGCATCTCAACCTTTTCCTCAATCAACCATTATCAAGTCTGTCAACTCAGCTCAAGTGTCTAGTCAAATCTGGCACTCTAGACTAGGCCATGTTTCTCCTAGTTTACTCAAATATCTCCCTCTTGATTGTAATTGGTCTCAATGTAAAGACTGTGAAATTTGTCATCTAGCCAAACAAACTAGACTATCTTTTCCTGTTAGTACTACTGAAACCACTCAGTTATTTGAACTTGTTCATGCTGACCTATGGGGTCCCTATCATTGTAAAACTTTTGACAATTGCAATCAATTTCTCACTATCATGGATGATAAATCTAGGACCACTTGGGTGTTTTTACTCACTGATAAATCTCAAGTATGCAATATTATTCATGATTTCCTTTTATACGTTCAGAATCAGTTTCATACTTCTGTTAAAATGCTTAGAACAGATAATGGAACAGAGTTTGTCAATAAATCTTTGCATGCTTTACTTCTTCAATTTGGTATAATACATCAAAAGAGCTGTGTGTACACCCCTCAACAAAATGGGATTGTTGAGAGGAAACACAAACAATTACTGAATGTAGCTAGGGCCCTTCGCTTGCAAGCCTCTTTACCTCTGCATTTTTGGGGGGACTGTCTCTTAACAACTACTTATCTAATTAATCGATCACCCTCTACTGTTCTGTCTGGAAAAACACCTCATGAAATTTTATTTGGTAAAATTCTGACTTTTACTCACCTTCGTACCTTTGGTTGTCTATGTTATATATTTGTTTTACCGAAATCAACAGACAAGTTCCGTTCTAGAGCCATTAAAGGGATTTTCATTGGGTATCCTTATGCTACTAAGGGGTACAAGGTTCTGGATTTGCAAACTAAGAAAGTGTTTGTCACTCGTGATGTTCAGTTTGTTGAAAATGTCTTTCCCTTTGACTCCATCACATCGACCTTACCAATCACTATGTTCCCTGACATCACAGTTCCTGACACTCACTTTGACCCATTGTATATTGCCACTACTCCTCCTGCAACCTATGATAATATTTGTCAACCGTCACCTAATACAAACTCAGAGGCACCTATTTCAGACTCTCAATTATCCCCTACCATGTCCTGTCCAGTTCAACCCATGCACACTAGACCTCCAAGAACTCGAAAACTCCCTACCAAATACAAAGATTTCGTGGGTGTTCCTCATACATGCTCTACTGTGCATACTCACCTTCCTTCTCTAATTCAGTTAGACATCAACTTTACTCCCAAATATCAACATTTTATAGCCTCAGTTGCTCAAGTTCCTGAGCCCATTACATATAAGCAGGTTGTTAAAGATCCCGAGTGGTGGACAACAATGTCTACTGAGCTTGGAGCTTTAGAGGCAAACCAAACATGGGAAATTACTCCCTTACCTGCAAATAAGAAACCAGTGGGTTGTAAATGGCTATATAAAGTCAAGTATCTTGCAGATGGTTCAGTGGAACCTTACAAAGCCCGTTTGGTGGCTAAAGGCTTTACTCAAACAGAAGGGTTGGATTTCTTTGAAACTTTCGCCCATGTAGCTAAGATGACCACTCTTCGCCTTATTCTTGCTCTAGCTGCTCAGTATAACTGAATTCTGACTCAGTTGGACGTCACAAATGCCTTCTTGCATGGCGACCTTGAGGAAGATGTCTATATGGAAATTCCATCAGGACTTGATATTCCTGATCATATTCTTCAAAAATATCCAAACATGCCACTGGTTTGTAAGCTTCTCAAGTCCCTCTATGGTCTTGGCCAAGCACCTCGACAATTGTTTATCAAATTAGCTACTGCTTTGCTTAAATTTGGCTTTGTACAGGCAGCTAGTGATCACAGTCTCTTTGTGCATACTTCTCAGTCTTCTATCACTATTTTGTTGGTCTATGTTGACGATGTGATTCTAGCTGGAAATGACCCTACAGTCATTAAGGCAGTTAAGCAATTTCTGGGCCAAGAATTCAGGATTAAAGACTTAGGTCATTTGAAATATTTCTTGGGGATTGAGATGGCTAGGTCTGATAAAGGAATCCTGTTTCATCAACACAAATATACTTCTGATCTTCTAAAAGATGTTGGGCTTACTAAGTGCAAATTTTCCCTTATACCTCTTGAACAGAATCATAACTTACAGGTTGATACTGGACATGAACCTGACATTGCAGACATTGCTCTTTACAGACGCCTCATTGGTCGTCTAATCTACCTTAAAATATCTCGTCCTGACATCTCTTATACAGTGAATACTCTTGCACAATTTATGGCTCACCCAAAAGCTTGTCATTATCATGCTACCTTCAAATTACTTCGTTATCTTCGAGGTACATGTGGTCAAGGTCTGCTGTTCTCTTCCACTCCATCTCCAGTTCTAACTGCTTTCTGTGATGCCGACTGGGCGGCCTGTCAAATCACTCGTCGCTCGGTCACTGGTTTTTGTATTCTTTTGGGCAGCTCTCTAATTGCTTGAAAAAGCAAGAAGCAACCAATTGTCCCTCCTTCCTCTGCTGAATCTGAATACCGTTCAATGGCTGACACAACTTGTGAAATCACATGGCTCTTAGCTTTGCTTCGTGATCTTCATATCTCTCACCCTTCACCTGTCTCTCTTTATTGTGACAATCAATCTGCCATTTATATTGCCTCTAATCCAGTCTTCCATGAGCGTACAAAGCACATTGATATAGACTGTCATATTGTTCGAGAGAAATTCTTGCAGTAGATCATCACTCCTTCTCATCTTCCCACTAATCACCAACCTGCAGATTTGTTCACTAAGGCCTTACCCTCCTATCAGCTTCAGTTTCTGCTCTCCAAGTTAGGAGTCGTTCAACCTGTCTCCACTCCTAACTTGAGGGGGGCTGTAACAGTGAGTAAGAGTAATGATTCTAAGAATGAGGGCACATCATAATAATAGTGTAGCAGGCCAGCTGTAAGGCTTAGATTGGATGGCTGAGCTGTCAAGTTAGTTAGAATATCAGTAGTGGAAATAGGTCTATATAACATTCAATCTATGTACTCTCTATTTTAAGCTTTTCAATAAGATCTAATGATGTGGTTCCCTTCTTGTGTGATACACGATATCTATTAGCTATCACAACTGCAGCAGCGTGTCAAGATATTTGGCTTCAAAAATTATTAAGTCAAATTACTGATATCAAAATTGGGACTGTTATGCTTTATATCGATAACAAATCAGCGATAGATTTGGCAAGAAATCATGTTTTTCATGGTCGTAGTAAGCATATAGATATACACTATTATTTTATCCGCGAGTGTGTGGACCGAGGAGAGATTGTTATCGGCCATGTCAGTTCGGAGAAGCAACGTGCAGATATTCTCACCAAAGCGATAGTTGCAGTCAAGTTCGGGATTAAGAGTCTAGCTAAACCAGTTTAGATTAGATGAGGAATGTGTTGGAAATTAATCTAAACATGGTAATTTTAGTAATTAATAAAAGCTGATGTATGCAGCTGACTTGGTATGCAAGTGCTGGAGAACTTTTAAGGAAGTAAGTAGTTAGAAGTAGTGGAGTTTTTTTAGGAGTCAACAATGTTAGTTGTATTTTCTTGTTGCCACATCTGGCTATCTTTATTTAAACGTTTGTAATCAGTTCAGAAGTTTTTAAGGCAATGCAATTTCTTTTCTCAGTTTTATATATTCAATCTGCATAAAACACAAGTTTAATTCTATATCATCACATAATTATGGGTATTACAGAAAAAATTGATCAATATATAAAAAATGAGCAATACAATACAATTCAACAAACTATAAATTGAATGCAAAAATTAAGTTTTCTTGAGTACTGCGAAAGGCATAACCACCGATCCGATCCATAAGCATCCATTTTTTTCCTGAACCTCACTTGCCAATTTCCATACCTTTCCATCTTTGTCCTCCAACACTTGCATTATCGTGCCATTGTTACTAACCTTGACTGCCAAACCAGATCCATCCTCTACCAACTCTTTAGCGGTGTCAAAATTCATGGACGATTTTTTATAATTTGTAATCCAAGAATATGTTGAGGTAGAATACAATGCCACCCAAAGCTCTCCGTAATGGTTTATTTTGATGTTATCCGGATAGCTTGGCAGCTGAGCAAACACTTCTACTCTTCCTGCTTTTGATAATGGCTGAAGCCACAATTTGAGAATTCTACTTTTAGTAGTTTCGGCAAAAAGAAGGAAATCTCTGTTTCTGCTCATTGCTACTCCATTTGGATACGTAAGATTCTTAAGAATCACCGTTGTTTTGTTTGTTTTAGGACTATATTTCAGTAATCTTCCTGTGCTGTCCTCTGAAAGTAGCACTAAAGCGTAATCTCTGACAAGAAGAATAAGATTGTAATTATAATTACTATTATAGTTACACAATCCACAAGTTAAAGACTGAACTGATATCTGCGTAATCTCTGTTTTGTGTGCATATGTAAATTATAAAATGTACTACCTGCGTTGATAGACTGAACTGCTATCTGTGAAGTACACATCTCCTGTCCTCTGATCTATGTCCAAGCCATTGAGGAATGTAAACGGAACCCCTTCAGCTTCTGCTGTGAGCTTAGTAGCTAAACCACCCTTTGGGCCAACTACATGGAGGCCCATATATGCATCTGCAATGTAAAGATCCCCGGTCCTCCTGTTAAAACGCAAGCCCAAGGGACGTCCACATATGTCTTCTGTACTTTCTTGATCCTGTGGTCCTCCGCAACCCTCCCTGTCACAGATATTCACATTTATTTATTATAAGTCTATACTCTTACAATCTAAAATTAACACAAAACTTTTTATATGTTTTATTTTAACAACTTTGTGAAATTTATATAATCAACTGAATTTTTCAAATAATTCAAGTGGTTGGACTTTGGAGTCAGTTTGGTAGAATTGGTTGTATCTAAAATGAAGATCGAATCCCCGCAATAATTGAATAGCAGACATAGGCTTATTGCGGTATTTTATGAGGAGAACGTATATGTGCACTCTAAGGTCATCTCCGGCTGTTTTTAATTCAAAAAATTTAATTAGATCATTAATTGATTCAAATTCTGATCCAAATTTTTTATCAACTCTAGCAGTGTGATCCAAATTTTAATCCAAATTATTATTTACATATTAAAATATATAAAAATTATATAAATCTATTTAATCTTAAATTTAATGTTTAATCATTATTAACTATTTATCTTATATTTACTGAATTAATTAAATAAAAAATATAATTTTTTTAAAATACTTAAATAACACTAACATTGTATACTTAACTAACAAAAAATAAATCCATTTTATTAATAACATATAAAATAATTAAAAAACTACAAATCAATTATGAATCTAATTAACTAAAAATAAAAAATGACAAAACTGTTATTTTAATATTAAAATCAACTTATCCTAATTTGAATCAGTGAATAGTGATGATCCAAATTTCATCCGCCTCAAATTTAAATATTTAGATCTGGGTTTGACCTAATTCTATGAAAATATAAAAATAAAACATTTACTTAACTATTGTTAGATAAAAGTGATTCAAAATTTAAAATAAAATTAGTTATGTTTTAGATTTTAATAAATCCTGATGTTTAGGAAATAGTTAATGATTTTAGTAGAGATTTAGATGAGTGTTTAGTTAACGTGATTATTAGGGTTATCTGTTTTATAGGTGTATTTGTTTGATATGCAGCCTATATAGGTTTACAGGTGTAATCTACTTAATGGAAGTAATATAATAAATAGTTTTTGTTTAGTTAACTTTTTGATTACTTCTGGTTTACTTTTTATAATTATCATCTATTTATATAAAGCCAACAGTGGTATAGAGCTTTAATGATCTTAACGGGTCTGTGGTGAGAGTATGTGAAATAAGAGATTATTTGTGGAGAATTGAATTTGAGAAGGAGATGCAATCTCTTGAAAACAATCTAACACTAAATCAAATCAAGTTTTTTGAAGACGAGTCCATTAAAGCTTCAGAGGAAGAAGGGTCAAGAGGATCCTGAGGCACCTTTGAAAAAGTTTATGAAGAGAAGTGCTCCATGTAATGTAATTTGGTGAGAAGTGCACCCAAAAAAAATATTTGTGGAGAGAAGTGCTCCATGGGTGTTGGTGAATTAATTTCTATTATTTTTAATGTGAGATTAAATAATTTACAAGTTAAAATTGTGATTGTATACCAGACATATGTACATGTCAAAATCGAAAAAAAAAATCAAGATATATATGGTATGAAAATTCCAAAGAATTTTGTATGTGGAACTAATAACGTTGTAAGGAATTTTTTTGAATTTATAGAAGATATATGTTTCATGAAGATTAAAATATGGTATGACAAAAAAAGAAGATTAAAATATGTGATTAGAAAGATTACAAATATTTTATAAATAATTATAAGTAGTTATTATTTTATTTGTAGTGGGGGCTAATCAAAATTAACGTTGTAAATTATTAACACACTCTTGGGGACTATAGTCCCCTCAGAAATTGAAGAGAAGTATTTCATTTTTATTTAATTTTAAATTTTAGTAATTTTGAATCAAGAGAGGATGTTAGATTAAAGTGATTCAAAATTTAAACTAAAATTAGTTATGTTTTAGATTTTAATAAATCGTGATGTTTAGGAAATAGTTAATGATTTTAGTAGATATTTAGGTGGGTGTTTAGTTAATGTAATTATTAGGGTTACCAGTTTTATATATGTGTATTTGTTTGATATGCAGCCTATATAAAGTTTACAAAGCTTTAATGATCTTAAAGGGTCTGTGGTGAGTGAGTAAAATAAGAGATTCAAGTTTGTGTCGGATTGAATTTGAGAGGGAGATGCAACCTCTTGAAAACAATCTAACACTAAATCAAATCAAGTTTTTTGAAGATGAGTCCATCAAAGCTTCAGAGGAAGAATTTGAAGATGAGTCAATCAAATGTAATTTGGTGATAAGTGCACCAAAAAAATGTTTGTGGAGAAAAGTGCTACATGGGTGTTGGTGAGAAGTGCACCAACGTGTTTGGTGATGAGAAGTGCTTCATTTTTATTTAATTTTAAATTTTAGTAATTTTGAATCAAGAGGACGTTAGATAAAAGTGATTCAAAATTTAAAATAAAATTAGTTATGTTTTAGATTTTAGTAAATGCCGATGTTTAGGAAATAGTTAATGATTTTAGTAGAGATTTATAAGGTGGGTGTTTAGTTAAAGTGATTATTAGGGTTACCTATTTTATAGGTGTATTTATTTGATATACGTAATCTACTTAATGAAAATAATATAATAAATAATTTTTGTTTTGTTAATTTTTTGATTACTTCTAGTTTAATTTTTATAATTATCACCTATTTATATATACCAACAACTATAACTATAAGTTCCCCACATTCACATGCAGCCTAGTTTTTCTGCGGAAACTCATATTCTTGTCTACGCTGTTGCGGATCCTGCAGTTTGTGGGGTGTGCTTTCTTTAATAATCCCACCTAATTTAAAAATAATTAACTATTGGTTTTTTAGAAATATTTAGAAATCGTAGAACTTTCATCGAAAAAGAAACCTAAGTCAACGTTTTGAGATGTTGTCGTTATGCACTTGAGTATTATTCGTAATTCCCACATGATATTAAAGATATTTCTATCAAAAAAATTACTCAATAATGTAGTAAAATTAGTAACGATTTCATATGTGCTAAAAATGAAATATATTTTGTTGATATCAATTTTCAAAATATACCAGACATCGCAGATTCTGGTATTTATATAGAACTTTAAGAGATATATCTATAGTCATTAATGGAGTATATGATTTTTGATAATTTCTATACTGACTTTGAGAGGTCTATTCTAAGTGCCTTAGAATGGATCTCAGGTGACTATGTATGTTTATATTTATAAACAATTAAATTGACATAATTTTATTAAGAATTATTATTTTTTTGAGTACATTTTTAGTTAAAATGATACCCCTTTTATTTAAAAGTAAATTCGATAGTTGTAATAAGTTTCTTCATATATAATATTTATCGTTATTGAGCCTATTTAATGTATACCAATAATAGCATGAGATCGAATTATGTACTGTATCAACAAATTTATATCAATGTTTGTGTTTTCAGACATAATTTTTATTTGTTGCTATAATTATCCATTAGTAATTAAAAAATGCCCAAAAAAGTTTTTCCAGTTTCTACAAATATATATATTTTAATTATTTTGATAATTATATAGTAAATGAAAATTTTGTCAAAATTTAGATAATCTCACCTCTCAAAATCAAAACAAGAGTACTTATGTTTTTGAATTACCCAGAAAAAGTGTCCAAATTTTTTTTCCAAACATTAACAAGTGACTAGTTTCAGGGCCTGTTTGGTCGCAACTTTATAAGTTAACTTATAGCTTACAAACCAGTTTATGGTGTTTGTGTACTCAGCTTATTTCATTAACTTATAAATTATAACTTAATTTTTTAGCTTATGAGTTATGGGGTGTTTATCTACCAAACTTATAATCTAACTTATAACTTATAAATTGATAGGTTGAATGTTAGAAAATACTAACATTTTGCTCAACTTATTTCATTTTTCATGATTTCTTTATCTATTTAGTAGTTTATATTTTTATATTTATACTTTTAAATGTTTTTTAATCTAAAATGTATTTATCAAGATCATTATATTAATTAATTATTTTTTAAATTTAGTTGTTTATATTTTTATATTTATACTTTTAAATGTTTTTTAATCTAAAATGTATTTATCGAGATCATTATATTAATTAATTATTTTTTCAATTTAATTTAACAAAAAAAATTATTAACTTATAAGTAAATTTATCTAAACACTTACGTAACTTATAAGTTTGCATCAACTTATCACTTATAAAGCATTTACTCATTATAATACATAAGTTCACTTTTTTTAGTTCTCCCAAACACTTATAACAATCCATTAACTTATCACTTACCCACTCAATTCGTGACACATATGTATACTTCCATATTATTTTAAAAAATTATTAATTATACAAAAATTTTGTAATAACTTTTGACGCCTCTAACATTTTTGGCTATCAGAATGATAATCCCATCAATTTGGAACGAAAGCAATATCAGAGACAGAATAAGCCAAGATATAACTTCCTATTCTGGAAAAACAGCAACAAAAACACCAAAAAAATCGTTTTCTATTTTCTAATCATACAGTGCAACAATATATATATAGTACAACAGTCGTGTTCGGTTTGAGTTACTAAAGACAATGATTTGATTGTTAAATATTTTATTGTAAGAAAATCTATTATATTGTGTCTAATAGTAATAAAGTAATACTCACCAACGTCCAACTACACAAACGTACTTATTATTCATTACCTAATTTACGTAAATGTATGTTTTTCATGTGGTTTGCTTAAGCTTAATTCTGTATAAAGTCTTAACATGAGACAATATGTAATTAGTAGCTAGTTAAAGAAACATGCACCTATTAGGAGACGTGACGGCGAAATTGGTCCACCGACGTTGGTGTTGATTCCACTTAATAATCCGGCCGTCAGAGACACCAGTGTACGGGCCTTCACCGGTGATGGGATGAAACGCAAAGCTCTCTGGACCCACTGCATCAACGATCGGGATCACTTCAAAACTCTGCTTCTGCACTTCATTCAGCTTTGGTTTGACGGAGACTACCTGATCACATAAAAAACAGCTGACTAACATGCATGACATGTAAACATTAATGTTTAGTGCAGCTAAAACTAAATATAGCCTCATGGCTTTGGATGTATCTATAGATCACACAGAGGCTATATAAACCAGCTATACGGAAAGAAAAGTTACACAAATATGTATAGCTACACAAGCGACGGATCATATGAGTAGTGTAGATGCATATATAGACCCTCCCAGACAAAGGGAGCAGAGAGTAGCACCTAGATATTTAGGCAAGTTGTGCAGCAGTACGATCTTAATTAATTAAATATGATATTATTATTTTGTTTTACCAAACAGCAAATATTTTACCCAACACCTCTTGACCTTGCTAGGGTTTGAACTAGGCGTAGTGAATGAATAAAAAGACCTTGTAATTAGGTATGGATTTATTTAAAATAAAACCGATCTGATATATATATTTTTTAATAGTCACGACTTATGAGTTAACATTTTCGGTGATGGTATAAATGAACTAATTTATGCATAACTAATATTTTTGATAATAGAGTTCTTAGTAATGAGTTTAATATTTACAATTCAATTTATGAGTCTCATTCTCATCGTACAAAAAATTGATAATACTCTCATATTTACTTTAGCTGTGACAAATGTTTTTGATTTTGTCCTGTGTATTTAATGATTTTGATATTCTTGTGACAATTTAAGTGATATTTTATGTTTATGATTAATAATTTTATATTTAATTTTTTTAAACAAAAGATTAAGCGGATTGGGTATCAAATCCGATTATTGATTATCTGAGTAGAGAAGATATCGATTGCTTCCAAAAAAAATATAACACTTGATCCGATTTGATTCGATCCAAAAAATTAAATAAATTTGAATATGTATTTTGTATTATACGATCCTAACCGATCCATTAACAAGACCTACTCTGAATCTCGTAAAAGATAAAATGTGAATGTTTTTAAGTAGCAAAAAGACGAAAAATACTTTTATTAAATGTCATGTCAAGGGTTCGAACATTGCAAACACTGTTTAACTAGCAGGGAAAAGGGGAAAATTAAAAGTTTATATAAAATTGTATATCAATTTCGAAGGTTCGAAATTTGTAAAAGACAAGACGGGAATGTTTCTAATTAGGAAAAAAAAAAAGGATTATTTTAGTAAAATTGTAATTAGAGCAATACTAAAAGGAACTCCAATGTAACACTATAACATCAAAATAATTTTTGGTGTAAAACCCACTCTAATCCAATGCAACACGTAAAAATTACAACAAATAAATATTGTGACACCAAATTTGATGTTAAAAGTATATTTGGTGTAATTTTTACATCAATTTGGCATCTTTCATATTGTTTATTATACCCTCGTACTAATTAACAAAAATAAATGTATTTCCTTCATACCCTATTTATATGATATTATATGTCAAACAAGATACTTATTTTGAAAAAGTAAAAACCAACCTGTAACTTTTAGTGTAAGATATAGTGTATATGAATTGGAGTTATTTATATGAATGATGTTATTTTAACACTAAAATAACGTAAAAATTACACCATTTTAAGATTGTGTATAGGAGATGGTCTAATGTTTCTTTCGCTTACTTGTTTTGTAGAGACATAAACGTCCAACTTGTTTTTGACCTTTCTCTGCTCGAGTATTATATTATTTTTCGAGTAGTCTCATTTTTGCATGTACTTTTTTAGTTTCTCTCATTTTTTTACACTTTTTTTTTTGATACGTTTCTCTTATTTTTTTTACATATCAAAAATAGTAATATTTTATAATATAAAATCCAATCGCATTCACTACTTTACTCCATTATACCTACTTTATACCCACTTTATACATTAAATATTCATTGATTTCAATTACTCATTTTTCTTTCTTACTTTTTTCCTATTAATTTACAGTTTTTCTTAACCTTCGTACTGTCTACTCAATGTAAAGAATTGAGGGGACGGACGATAATATTATCACGTCATCTCCAATTATATAAACTTCAGCGAAGCAGTTGCATATTATTTATACATATACAACGCTAGTTTCTGACTGAGAAGCGGGTGATTTCTGTACAAATAAAAACAACAAGGTTTGAGACTCCACACGCAAAATTTATTAACGGTTGGTCATGAAACTGTTGTGACCTCGTGTTGGGTATTACAAAAAAGTTGATTTATAAGTAAGTATTATAAGTGATAAATTGATGAATTCTTATAAGTTATACGGGTGATTGAATAAATTTACTTATAAGTTAGTTAAGAGTTTGCTAAATTAAATTTAAAAAAAATAATTATTAAATACAATGATTTCAACAGTTGCATTTTAAATTAAAAAAATATTTAAAAAGACAAAGGTAAAAATATAAGTATTAAAAACAAAGAAATCAAATAATAGGAGTCCATTATTAACATTTAACTTATCAACCTATAAATTATAAATTGAGGTTTATAAACACTCCATAAACTCTTACGGTTTTATAATAAACTTGTCGCCAAACAAGCCCATATAACTATCAAACTTGGTGGCTATGAACTTGGTAACGGTTGCGTTTAATTGTTTTATCTGACAAGCCAGTTGAAATTAGTAACTCCCTCCGTGACTCCGTCTGCCATATTAAATTTTTACACATAAAATATGTTTTCATAATTTTCTTTTTTAAATTTTCCTTTTATTCTGAATCAAAATTTAAAGAGTAATTATTTAGGCTTAGGTTATTTGTTGAAGAATAATTATCTCTCTCAAAATTGATTTTTGATTTTTCAGCTAATGTTCAGATATCAACAAAAAAAAATTAGATTTCTTTCTGAATTTATTGAACTTCTAATAAGTAACTTTTTGATTTTCATATATTTGTTCATTTTAGAAAAAAAAAATTAAAATAGAAAACTTTTTCTTAAAATGTTGTAATAATCTTTATAATATCTTTTGTGAAATTTTTTTCATAATAATTAAATGATTAAAGGAAATATACGATTATTTATACAGAAAACAAATTTTAGATTTTATTTCTATATTTATATTTCACTGGAAATTATTTTCCAGCAATAAGCCTCAAGAACTTATAATTTACTAAAATTATAAAGGTATTATAATATATGATATAAGTGATTGTCAATGTGTGTCAAGTAAGTTTTGTATTTGATATTTCCAATGTAAATTTTAGCAAATAAGATTGGCAAGTTGCTTCTCCAATATATTAGTATATATTAAATAGGTAGGCGTGGAAGTTCTCCTGTAATATATAACCAAGCTGTGAGATATAAATTTTGAGTGCTAATCTTTCTCAAGTCTCATCCCTTCTTTTTGCAAACTTGTCATTATTCGTATACTCGATTTTATTAATATTTATAACACGTTATCAGCACGAGACTCTGCCAATTGAAGTTTACTTAACAAAGGAGGTACGATTTAATTTCAATTATTATCGGTTTCTTTTTACTAATTGTTTTAGTTTGTTAAATTATTATTATCTAATATATTAAAGATGGCTATGTCGTCAATATTAGTAATATAAAGATGGCTCTGCCGTCAAGTAATATTCAAAAGTTTTGTGGTCGGCTATGTCATCGTAACTTTTGAATTAAATTATTAATATATACATATAAATTTAATTAATTGTTTAAATCTTGGTGTGCAATATTTTATCATGTTCAAACATTTATCAGAATGACAAACGTTGCAAAATTAGAGTTTGTTGTTTTGGATGTGTCTCAGGACAATTATCTATCTTGGGTGCTAGATGCGGAATTACACCTTAGTGCTAACGGATTAAAAGACACCATAGAATCAGGAAAAGCCTCAACTGTTGAACAAAATGCCAAAGCTATCATTTTTCTCAGGCATCACATTTATGAAAATTTAAAATCTAAATACCTAACTGTCAAAAACCCACTCACCCTTTGGAATAATCTTAAAGATAGATTCGATCACCAGAAACTTGTCCATTTGCCGCATGCCCGTTATAAGTGGATTAATATAAGGTTGCAAGTGTTATTCCCAGAACAATGCAACCTAGATTGTAGAGGGGGGGGGGGGGGGTTGAATACAATCTAGTTAATTTTACAAAACTTTTTCAAACTTTTTACAGTAAATTAACTAAAAATTGAGTCAAGCCGTAAACATAAATGAATTCTTCGAGTTAAAAAGAAATGCAGGAGACAAGTAAACTTTTTAAACTTTTCAGGTGGGTTTCTCGGAGAAAGCCCACCTGAGGTGTATATTGAAGAATTCTCTGGTTTTGTTTTTCAACAAACTCCAGCTGATTACACAGATGATGAAAGAGAGCCCAACTGTTTTTACATTCAGCTTTGTGCTCTCTTCACATACATTTATATTCTACTCCGCACAGTCTTATATACATCGACTTTGTGTTACAAACAAAACCTACAACATAATAAACTATTACATTTTTGGTTCTGCTTGATCACATGCTCATCTCAGAAACTATCCTATTCGGGAAATGCCTTGGCTGGCATCATAGATAAACTTGTATAGTCCCAAATGGTGTTTTCTGATTGACCTAGCTTTCAAGCCCATGTGACATCTGCATGAAAGAGACCTTTCCTTGGTTACCCGACTATCAAGTCACTATCAGCTGAGATAAGTGAACATGTAGTATTGCATATAGGTCTTCATGCTTGTCAATCTTTTCCTTTGTGTCCAGTTAGAAGATAAACTTCTAGGTAGTTGCTTTAACTCTTATTTTTATCCATCGATACATAAAGGACAATAGATGACTTCACATTTCACTTGTAGGAATTTGAGCCTTCGAATATTACAATTTTGACTCCCTATTCCATACATCTTTTGCGTCGTTATCCAAAATTTTTTAGTCACGGGTGTGTAATGATGATCTCTGAAACTGTCCTCTATTCAACCTGTTAAATAAAGGAAACTTCAAAAGATTCTGTTATATAGATTTGTTTTTCATGTTGAATGAGATGAACATCAGTAGGCGTATTAATTCCTTATCCGTAGACTACCATTCTACATCAATTATCCGTAGAAAGGTAATCTCAGAATATCCGTAGAAGTAATATTCCATAACTGTATCCATAGATGGGACATGACATTCTTGGCTGCATCCATAGATAGACCATGACCTCCTTAACTGCATCCATAGATAAAATATGACATCCTCAGCTATATCTGTAGATCAACTTCCTTCAGCTTTTATCCGTAGATATGATGTCCCCATCTTTTATCCGTAGATGAGATAAGATGTTCCCAGCTGCTATTCGTTGATGAGATAAGATGTTCTCAGCTTCTATCCGTGGATGACATTTGATGTTTTCAGCTCGTATCCATAGATGAAATAAGATTTCCATAGCTTTATCCGTAGAACGGATACACTTAGCTTCATCTTTAGATAAAACATCTTGTCATCTTTATTGATTCACCATTACTGAGTTGTTTAGGCAGGCTTACCACTGAAACACTTGGTGCTTGATTAGACGTCTGTTGGCTTGCTTTTGAATTGCTTTCTAACTTGATGACATAATATCTTCCATTCATTTGATGTGGCTTTTAAACCTTGGATAGATAAAATGCCTTCTAGTTAGCTTCCTGATTTATCAGCTTCTGTGAACTAGCTTTCTAACAATCAGCTTCGGTATCAAGATCAAATTCTTGTCTTGATCATTTTGTTATCATCATTCCAAATGTGTCAACCCTAACAATCTCCCCTATTTATGACTGTTAGAACTGGCATAAATACTTAAGTTGATGATAACAAAACCCTTCAATGTTCTCAGTGATCTTCAGATAGAGATTAATACTAGACAGAATTTGATGATGCTGAAACAACTTGAAGCTGTCAGATTCCATATACTTTCCTGTAACTTAGTCTATACCTTCTTCTAAGGGGTTCCAATAGATTGTAATCGAGAGTAGAGAAATTCTGAAGTCTGAGATCTCCTTCTAACTCCCCCTGAGAACAACCTATCTTCTCTTCTCTAACTTCTCCCCCTTTTTGTTATCAGCAAGTAAGATAGAAGAGGCATGAACTTAGTTACTGAATATGATATTTGGGTACAGGAATCCAACACTTCAAGGATCAAAAGATTTCTCTCAGGAATCTCTCTATTCTTGCATCAGGATCTCATCCTGGCTCACTTCACACAACTCACCTTCCCTTACTAAAGGGGTACTCAAAAACTCTCCTTTTGCCATACTGGAAGAAATGGCATGCCTCTTATTCTCTCCCTCTCCTTTTGCCTGGTCTCAAACCAGCCACTCCACTCTCTCCCTTCCCACAAACCTATAGATGTCTCAACTATATTGAATTCCTTGATACTCAGTTGGAATGAGCCGAAAGATTTTTCAAGAAAGAGTCATGGAAATCAATATTGTTGGTCTACGGATAATCGCTGGTTAGGCTTATCCGTAGATTGAGAGACACCTTTCTACGGATGAAGGATATCAGTAGAGGATTTTGAAGAATGGTCTTGTGAAGTAGAAATTGATATAAGTTCTGTGAAGATTGAATGTGACATTTAAGTGCACAGTGCTTACATCAAGATCATCAAAAAAAAAAAAAGACTAGTAATCCAACGAATTCTCTGACAGAGAATGATCACTAGGTGAATGGAGCTTCTCCAAGAGTTCAGAAAATAGAGAATCAAGTACTGATGAGTTGAATGCTGCAGTTATCACTTAATGAGATGAAATGGACTGGGGACTGCATCCTCACATTTGAAGAAGATGCATCAAACTGAATTTAAGAATAGCGTGTGCTCCCCCTGTTCCTGTGCATGTATTTTCTTTCTACTTCAAGAACCAGAAATGATAATAAACCACATTATGCACACAGTGTCCCAATCCCTCATTAGTGCTCCTGGATAAGAGCATTTTTCAATGATCATAGTCTTTTGAGAGACTACAACCAGAAAAGAGCTAATCCTTTTTAACCATTATGCCTTTTTGAGACGACATAAGGCAGTTTGGTTGGTTTCTTCTAGTGGTTTCTTGATGTTCACCACTGCCCTCACCCTCACTTAACTCCTTCATCACTCCCCACTGGTTGAGATTTGCTAGAATTTTGCAACTACAGTTTATTGAAAAACTGTAGAGGGGGTTAGGAGTTGTTTATTACATTTAGGGTGTAACTGATAGGGTAGAGAACTTGGGGGTCATTCCAAACAATTCTCATCTCAGTTTTTGAAAAGGCAAAGAAAATGATATAGATTTTAGCGAGTGAGAGTTTGATAAAGATTAGATGATCACCTTCCCTTTATCAGTAATGAACTTTTAAGAGCCTTCTCCATTGAAGGTTTATTCTCCTAAAGTCCAAGATTACCAATTTTCCCGTTAATTGTTACAACCTCCTCATAAAGACCATCAGAAGCTACAAATGCCTAACTTGATTAAATTGTCATATTCTTTCAAATTTCTTCAAGTTTTCTTCCGATGTTTCTTCATTGAGGTCATGCAAAACAGATGAAACCGTTTTTGTGTTGCTCAGAGAGCTCACTAGTCTGTTAGTTGAACAATTAGGGCTTCTTGATAAGTTAATCAAAGTTGATGCTTAAACAGATAGATTTTATGATTCAACCTTTGATCAATTCATCGGAAAAAAATATATGTGTAATTAATCTTTTTTTTTTGTTGTTTGTGTATATGAGACATTTGTTAAGGGTTCTCCTTTCAATCTGGTTAACATGCAATCCATTTTTAAGAGGTTAAACAAGTTAATGAGTTCAAATGCAGAAAAGAAAAGACTAAACAAGCGCATCACACAACAATATAACAAACTAGGGGGTAAACCCCTATATTCATTAAAAAAAATTAAATACATCATAAAAAAAACTTGAAAACAATAACTGGAACATAACATCCCAGCCCCCCAGTCCCATGCCCTCTCCCCGGAGAGACAGACAGTCAACAGCTGTTAGGTCCTGATATGTTTGTAGAAGGGGGGGTTGAATACAAACTATACCGTTTAATCGAATTTGTCCTTTTAAGAATTTAACAATTTAGAACAAATTAATGCGGAATAAAACTGAAACAATATTCAAGTTAAATATAACTTATATTAAACTTGACGAGTGTTACAATTTGATCATTGATTACACGGGTTCTTAATAAAACAAACCTAGAATAAATTCGACATGAATTTATCTATTTTTGTAATAAAAAGGATCGAATACTAAAAAGTAGTTCGATATAAAATCTAGGGATTATGATCCGCTAGAAAGTCAAAGCAGTACAAGTGAATTGATTCTCAAGGATTAAATGTTACAAACACATAAGAATTTAATTCACTGGCAGAAGTTGATTGCTCGGACAGTTTGAAAGAAGTAAAGACAGAAAGATGGAATGTTGAGGTTATGTGACTTTAATTTTGTGTTATGTGTAATGAATATCATATGTCTCCAAGTCTTCTTTTATACTTCAGCTTTCCTTTAAATCCCACGTGCAAGCCACTTGACAGAATACAATTTGCACTAGGAAGACAAGCAGAAAAACAATCATTTTTACCTTGGAAGACTTTCGGGAAGACAAGAAAAGAATAGGGAAGACAACCGGGAAGACAAGGATTTATTCTAGGAAGACAATCGGGAAGACTCACTTGTGAGTCTTCCTAGTTCAATAAACTGAGTCTTCCTAGTTCAAACATAAGTCTTCCTAGTTCATTTTTATTCTAATTTAAATAATCAACTAAATAAATTATGTATTAAATTAATTCTTTATAGAATTAATTTAATAAATAATTTACTTAATAGTATTAATTATTTATAAGAGAATAAATAGAATTAGTTGACTTCTCAATTAATTTCCGAATCACTTAAAACTTAGATAAAGAATAAACATATTAGTACGTTGACACTCAATGCACGGTCTGGTTCATGAGTGACTAACGACAATGTCTGTTCTTTATCTGTTTGACTTTAAGCAGTGATTCACTTCCTTCTCATTCAAGAACTCTGTAACCAGTATCTTTTGTTGTCACCACTTGAAATCTCCGTCACTTTAATAAATCCACTGAGCTTGAATACTTCACTTAGGCTTGATCAATAAATTGATCTTCTTTCAATGTAGAATCACTTCAAGTCTGTAGATGACTTTAATCTTCATTCTTTGACAGATATAATCTTCTGAGATTCCGGTGACATTTGATTTTTATTATTTACTTATTACATCTTAATTAAAGTTGAGTAGAATCCTCGGTGTTTACAAATAGGCCTATACATATGTCTTTCAATCTCCCCTATTTGTTTGTTAGACAATAACAACCAAATACCTCTAGAGGATAACTCAACTAAAACAAGAAAAGATAAGACTTTTAAGAGCCAAACAAATAATAAAATGTTCTGGATTAAATATAACAATTTCCAGATTCAAACGGTAAAGATAAATACAAGATAGATGTTCCTCTAGTCTGAACAAATGATACATTTTCCTAGCTCTAAACATATAACATTTACAAATTGAGCTAACTACATCATGTCTTAGTCTCTAATTTCACCTTCTTCAGCTTCTTGCAAGGTGACTAGAAGATCTTTGTCAATGACACGATCACTTTCAGAAACCACACCACTTGGCATTACTGGTTGAGTGGTGATCTTCTTCAATCTGTTCTTCATCTGAGCATACCTTGGAACTTTCTTCGTGCAGTAGTCTGAAATCATATCAGTAACTTCAGACTTCTCTACAGTAGTAAACCCAGAAGTTCTCAGAAGATTCTCCAACTTCACCAGTTGCATTGCAGTCTGTAGCTTCAAAGAATCAGGATCCAGCCTTACCGTCTCCAAAGTTGACCTCTATAGATTTTGACTTCATACGAGAAGTGTACAACTTGAGGGCTGGCCTTCATTGCAGACTCTCTTAGCTGGTCATACAGAAGCTCGTTCAAGCAAGAAGATCTCTTTACCTTACTCATAAGAATCCACAATTCAGAGAGAGATCTTCTTTGTAGGAGTTCAAGAGAAATAGTGAATGACTCTTCAAGAGCACTTGACACATAGATATACAGTTCTTGCCTCACTTGATCAAATGCAGATGTAATCCTTAGGATATCTTCCTTCAATGCCTTCATATATAATGAGTTGTCCGGATTAACAGTTCTGATCTTCTCAAGCAACTTCAGAAAAGTATCATCATTGTTTGTGCCTCTCTGAGGGATATCAAACATCTCCCTTGCCTTATCCCACTTGCCTCCATGCTTCATCCTAACATCCAATCTCCTTTCCTTGACATGAATACTATGAAGACGTTGTTTGTCTTCATGTTCAGCCTTTTGAATTTTCAGCTTCTGAGAACTGATGTCGGAGACCTTGGCATTTTCATCCTCCTTTCTTCTGAGGTCTGCATGTTGCTTCTTCAACTCCTTTTGAAATAAAGGGTCAGGGGTGTATAAATCAGCTTCATCTTCCCAATCATCAAAGTTGGCTGCCTCTTCAACCTCCTCCAGGAATGGTCTTCTCCAGATCACCAGAAGTGTCAAATTGGAAGTCATCCTGTTCACCATGGTAGTAGTAGGCATCATCAAAAACAGTCTCCTCCAATGATTGTTTCCATTTCCCCTTATCTTTTCTAACTCCAGAAGCTCCTCCAGCTTCTCTGTTATCTCCTTTCTTCTCCTTCTCCCCATTAGTTGAGGAATCCTCTACAGTTTGAGCTTTGGAAGCCCTAGGATTCACCTTAGAAGTTCCCCTTATCTCTCATTGTTCTCTCTTATCTCCTCCTTCATCAGCATCATCATCATCATCATCATCATCATCATCATCATCTCCCTCAAAGAATGTTCTTTGCTCTTCAGTAGGTTGATGTGACTTCTTGATCATATAGTAAAGGTGCTTCATCCCTTCATTAAGATGCTCCATACCTCCTTCTATCCTCGACATCCTTTCTTCATTAAACCTTTGATTTTCATCAGATGTTTGCAGAATGAAGTCCACCTTAGTAGAAATAGAAGCAATCTTCTTGACACTCTCCGATATCTGAGCATTTGATGTTGTAAGATCAGAGATGTCTGAAGCCACCAGTACTTGAGATTGTTGGATTGAATTCAGCCTCGGGAGTAGATTATTCTTCAATCCTTGTAGGTCATCTTTAACAGTACCCAGCTGATTAGAGACAGAGGTGGAAGATTGTGCAACCACTTGTGCTTTCAGAAGATTGTTCTCAGCCTGGGTTTCTTGTAACTTTCTCTGTAGATCAGCTAGCTGGTTCAACAAAGCAGTGTTTGTGTCAGTGTGTGCACTCACTTCAATTTCTCTCAGTGGTGTTTCACTCAACTCACGTGCTTGTGTATCACTCTGTGTTTGACTCACATATCTCACAACTAACTGTCTGTCTAAGTTCTCAGTAGATGTACCTGCATGAAAAATCACCCTAGCCCCTTCAAGAGAGGTCAGTGGTGGTGCAATGGGAGTTCGCAATTCCCGATCCCTGGTTGAGTCTGTCAAAATATTTGAAATTGTATACTGAATTGCTTCAGGGACAGACTCACTAGGTTGCCTTTCACTTTCTCCAGTATAAACTGCGAGTGAAAAATCCCTTAGGGGAGCCAGAGATGTTCCCTCTGGGAGGGGAGAAAATGATTATATTATTGGTGGCGAAGAATCAGATTTTCCCTCTGATGCCTGTGAAGGCACTTCTACCGTAACTATGTTAGGCACTGTTTCAAAGTCAAAATTAAAGTGCTCTCCTTGCATAGTGTCCTGAGAATCATCTATTTGGATATCTTCTCCCATTGTGAGTAATGGGAGAGTGCTTGACTCGGTACAAGATGCCATGGCCCGATGGCGAATTTCAATAGATTCATCCTGTTGAGAGGATGTCTCCATAGACTGTTCAGTGGCCATATCAATGTCCATATCCTTTTGAGAGGATACAGATGGGCTTACAGATGCCTCCCTATAGGTTCTTCTTTTCTTTAAGGGTGGAGACAGAGCTGTGGGAGCACTCTTTTCAGCTATTTCACTAACTCTTCTTGAACTGGTTTGTACATTTGGCTCAGGTTGTGTATCAGGAGTGTTTGACTCTCTGTTTGGCTCTATGACCTGGGTCAGAGATTGTGGTTCTACAATCTCTGGGTCAGCCCTAACAACCACTTGGGTTTGAATTACTGTACTAGAAGAAGATCCAGGGTTAGGAATAACTACCTGTAGTGGAACTGGATGTGGCTCAGGAACTTGTTCACCAAAGATAGGAAGATTAATGAATTGACTCATCAATGGTGAAACAAGAACATGTATGTTGAGGAATTTGGATGAGACATCAAGCCTGGTGTAGAATTTAGTATCTGTGGTTGGAGAGGTTTCAAATCTGGTTTCCCTAAACAGTTCTACCTGCTCAGCAGTGAGAAGATGATTAATGATAAGAGTGAGAAAGTGAGGGTACCAACACTTCACTTTCACATGATTATCAGAATCTCTCCTAGAGTGAGCAAGCCTGTTAAGCATTAAGTTCCACAGAATTTCAGCAAAATTTAATCTACGACCAAACACAATAGCATAAGCAATATATTGATTAAGACTGGTAATGCCATGAAAATTTGTTTTTGTGCAATTACCAAATACTCTTGCTATTGTATCAAAGAACAGATCCCATTCCCTTACAATAAAACTCTTAGACAATTTAACCATTTGTAAGGGACCCTGATAATGAATATTCACAAAGAACTGTGATAACTCATCATCAGTGGGTAAGGGATCAAACATGTCCTTTGGAAACTGTAACACATCACAAAATAACTCAAAAGTGACTGTATATTGCTGATTTAAAATATTGAACGAAAAAGATTTTGAATCTTCAGCAATAACAGTATTTGAACATAAAAACCTCAAAGGATCAATCTTAAGAAGTGCAGAGGCACAAATAGCATGACTGACACAAGTCTCGCTATTTAAAAATTGAATCCAAGGTTTAAAACGTTCCACCTTACATTTAGACAGATTAAAATACCCAACATATTTATTTAAGACAAGTTCAAAATTAGGATCCATTTTTATAAAACAAGAAATTTTAATTAACTTAAAATAAAATTAGTATTTTAGGGATTTTTAGAATTAATTAAAATTACTTAAAATCCACAAAATCACAATTCTATTAAAATTAACCAAAATTAAAATTTTAATCCTAAGATTCGAACTTAAAACTTTTGAAAAACAAAATGAAATTGGGCAAATGATTTTCAAGAACACACACAGTTAAACAAACACAGTTCTTCTCTCACAGAAACACAAAGATCACTTAAATCACAAGAAAATTACTAGCAAACTCAAGAACACCTAAGTCGGAAAGAAAAAAATTAACAATAATTGGACAGCAATTCGACTTATTTTCCTTGAATAAGAAAGAACAAAAAGGTTTTGCTAAGTAAAGACTTGAGCAATATGAACAAAGGTCAAAGTTTTCTGCAGAAGAGATTGGATTCGAAGGGGTTTTGTGAAGAAGAAAACTGATAAGAACAAAACTGCTAAGGCACTTAAAGAAAATGCAGTGTATGTACTATATGTATATATATATTAGAATAAAAATAAATAAACTGTTCAAATTCAAAAGAAATAAACTGAACGTTTTTTTAAGATTGTACTGGGAAGACAATCGGGAAGACTTCCTAGTACAAACTAGAAAGTCTTCCGGAAAATTATAAAAGAAAAATCAGAAAACAAAATCTATTAATTCTAAGTCTTCCCGATAGTCTTCCTAGTTCAAAAACTGGGAATACTTAGGAAAAGACTTAAAATTAAAATAGAAAAACAAAAAATAAAACAGAAAAAACCCTTATTTTCCCGGTAGTCACTAGGAAGACTTAAAGAAAAACTTAGAATTAAATTAAAATAATTACAGAAAAATGCAGAAAAGTAATAAAAAAGCATGAAAAATATATAAAAGTCTAGAAAATTCACAGAAAATTCCATAAATCCTATAAAAATATGCAGAATAATATAGAATTGCATAAAATTAATATAAACTTGCAGAATAATTTAAACAACAATATTTACAATCTGAAAAACACCTAAATAATTCTAAATAAATATATTTTCAATAAAAATACATTTCTTCACTTAAAAAATATGAGAAAAATATTTTTAAAGAAAATAAAATATTCAGAAATATTTAAATTTACAAGCATGTAATATTAAATGAGAATTAGCAATAAATATCATTTAAATGACAAGAGAAAATGAATTTTTGAAAGAACAAACATGATAGAGATATTGTTAATCACTAAGACTGTTTAACATACCCAATTTACCAACTAACTTGATAAATGTGGATTCGTCAACAGATTTAGTGAATATATCTGCAATATGTTCTTCTATGGGTACAAAGTGTAACTCCACATTTCCATTCATGACATGTTCTCTGATAAAATGATACCTGATATCAATGTGCTTCGTTCTCGAGTGCTGCACAGGGTTGTTGGAGATTGCTATGGCACTTGTATTATCACACAAAATGGGAATTTTGTCTAATGCAAAGCCATAGTCCTTCAATTGATTCCTTATCCATAAGATCTGAGCACAGCAGCTTCCAGCAGCAATATATTCAGCTTCTGCTATTGAATTGGAAATTGTTTGCTGTTTCTTACTATACCATGAAATCAATCTACCTCCAAGGAATTGACAACTCCCAGAGGTACTCTTTTTATCAACAACACTACCTGCATAATCAGAATCTGTATATCCAACAAGATTAAAACCAGAATCTTTAGGGTACCAAATACCTAAATTAGGTGTACCCTTAAGATATCTCAAGATTCTTTTACCAGCAACGAGATGTAAATCTCTAGGTTCCGCTTGGAACCTTGCACACAAGCATGTAGCATACATAATATCTGGTCTACTAGCAGTAAGATAGAGTAAGGAGCCAATCATACCTCTGTAGCTTGTAATATCTACCTTGATAGAGTTATCACAAGCTCCCAGTTTGACTGCTGTTGAAGATGGAGTCCTTGCTGATGCTGAATCCTCCATGTGATACTTCTTGAGGAGTTCTTTGAGATACTTGGATTGACAAATAAATATACCATTTGACCTTTGACTTACTTGTAATCCAAGAAAGAACTTCAGCTCACCCATCATACTCATTTCAAACTTACTCTGCATTAGCTTAGCAAATCTCTTACAGAGATCATCATTAGTAGACCCAAATATGATGTCATCCACATAGACTTGGACTAATATCATATCACTTTTGTGTTTCTTTGAAAAAGAGTTTTGTCTATGATACCTCTAACAAAACCATTTTCTAAAAGAAAACCAGAGAGAGTGTCATACCATTTTCTTGGGGCTTATTTCAGACCATAGATAGCCTTGAAGAGAAAGTACACAAAGTCCAGCAGCTCCTGATTTTCAAAGCCAGGGAGCTGTTCCACATACACTTCTTCATCTAGCTCACCATTCAATAATGCACTCTTAACATCCATTGGATAGACTTTAAAATGGGAGTAAGCTGCAAATGCTAAGAACATCCTGATGGCCTCAAGTCTAGCCACTGGTGCATAGGTTTCATCATAATCAATGCCTTCAGCTTGTGAATACCCTTGAGCAACCAGTCTTGCCTTGTTCCTTGTAACAATGCCATCCTCATCTAGCTTGTTTCTGTATACCCATCTTGTACCAACTACTTTCTTGTTCTTTGGTCTGGGTACCAGCTTCCAGACTTGTTGTTGTTCAAATTGATTGAGTTCATCTTGCATAGCAATCACCCAATCTGGATCAGTCAGTGCTTCCTCAGTCTTCTTTGGCTCCATTTCAGATAGAAACCCTGAATAATGACATTCATTCTGAGTAGCACTTCTAGTTCTAACTCCAACACCTGGATCACCAATGATCAGCTCAAATGGATGAGCTCTATTCCATACAATCTGTCTTGGAAGATTTGATCTTGATAATTCGCCTTGTGATAAGTGGGTATTTTATTCACTTAGAACGTGTCCGTATGGCTTAAAACGAATGTTTGTACTCGAGTTGTGGTATTTTTGATCTCTTTTAAGGGTATTGTGCAGGTATATTTATCACAGGTGTACTAGGAATGAAGTGGAGCAATCGGAATGCAATTTGGAGCTAAAACGAAGAAAATGGAAAAATTCGTCTTCCTGGACAGAAGGCACGGCGCGGCAGCGCCGTGTTTGTGCTTGCCTATGGCGCGGCAGCGCCGCTGGAAAAAGGAGCAGTAATTATCTGGCGCGGCAGCGCCGCTATCCTATACAATCGTGGCGCGGCAGCGCTAGTCTGTCTGACGAAATTTCCTGTTTTGAACCCGATTTGCTGATTTTTCGAGTTGAAGTCAAATTACAATTCAGTACGACTTGTTGCACCTGGAGGCATATAAAAAGAGAAGAAAACCCTAGAGAACGAGGGGAGACACATACCACATATTATCTACGGAGTTTTAAAGCACGAAGAAGCAAGGAAGAAGATAGTTTTCAATTTATTCTTGTATTCTTTCTAGCTTGTGGATGCTTGGTTTGGGTGTATTCTTTAGAACCTTTGATAATCATTCCAATATTGATTCGTTTTCTTCAATCATGTTTACATTAGAACCCATGGTGACGATTAGTTTGATTATGAACTAACTCGTTGTCATGGGGTTTTAGCGGATTTATTCATGAAGTTTATTTGTTGAATTTTCTCGATGCCTATAGTGTGATTGATGCGATATCCTACCATGGTTGTTTTAATTCGTTATAGGAGAATAGCTAACTCCTGTAATTGTGTGTTAATTCTTATTGAAGCGAAAGTGGATTTAAGAGTTTAGAACTTGCCATGCTAGCATAGGTTTATGCGTGAGAATATCATTCGTAATTAGTGTCGTAACTCTAACCGTTTTATGACGACTATGTGATCAATTGAATGCTTGGACTTCAACCATTATGTTTTCAATCTTTATAGACATATAGGGACTAAGCATAATTGGGAGACTAAGTGATTTCTATCTTTATTGTGGATATTATTTAGGATGGTATTTGTGCAACGAAAGTTGGCTTATATCAGTTTTGTGTGTTCGATCAGGTATTAATAAATCACATGAAAAGGCTAGAGAATTGGAAACTATAGATGGATTGTTTAATGAAGTTGAAATTCCATGTTTTAATTGCATAAGTAATTCAATATAACCCTTCGTTAAAATAGTTGATAATTAGTTATAAATTTAGATAAATTTTAGTGGTAAACAAAATCCAATTTGTTATTTGTTTTAGCATCGAATAATAATCATACATTGGTGAGTGAATTAACTAGACAAAACAACGAGTCCCTGTAGGAACGAACCTTACTTGCTATCTGTATTACTTGTGACCACGTGCACTTGCGTGTTGAGTTTGGTCGTAACAAGTTTTTGGCGCCGCTGCCGGGGATTTCGGTTTTATTTGTTTAGTTCAGTATTTACCATCAGTGGTCATTAAAGTTCGGTGACTAGGACGTTTCTCACCAATTTTCTAGTTGGTGAATTTCAGGTACTTATTGAGAGTGTATGCGTACACGAGCTCGAGCACGTAGAGAAGAATTAGCAAGAAGAGAAGAACTAGCACGAAGGAAACTTGACTTTGAGAACATCAGTGTAGAAAACAATCGTGAATCAAAAGAAGATATGGAAGATCAAGCACAACCAGCGAAGGCTTTGAGTGAATTCTCTCAGCCAAAAGACCTTCAGATGATTATTCAGCGGTTGTGTGTTCCAGGTACGGAGTGGACCTTGAGGCGTGGCACTACTGAGCCCACGTCGTTTTTGTCGACGGCTCTGAATCAGTATGGGCGTACTTGGAATTTGTTTATTTGTGCTAACCTCATCCCTACTAGGCATTCGAATGAGGTGACGGTTGAGAGGGCTATCTTGTTGTATGCTATTTGCAGCAGAGAGTATGTGGATTTGGGTAATTTGATCCATCAGGGGATTCTCCGTTTTATGCAAGGAAGTACCACTGCGGCGATACCTCATGGTTCGGTCATTGCTAGGTTGGCTAGGGATTGTGGTGCTAGTTGGTCAGCGGAGGAGCCTGTACAGCCGCCACAGGCAACACTGGATCATCAGAGTATAAGGCGGTTGAATGTGTGGGATGGAGGTGAGCCGGATTGTTGGGGTCTTGGTTTTGTAGTAGAGGGTCAGCAGCAGCAGCAGCAGCATCAGCAGCAGCAGGAGGAGGAGCCTCAGGCTGGAGGTTCTCTTATTAGTCAGCGGCAGTATAGGCGATTGACGAGGCGTATCGATGCGGTGCACGATATGCAGGCAGGTTTTGCAGCAGATTTTGGTCAGTTTGCACAGGCTTTGAGCACGGCTTTGCGTGCAAGTGGGGTGGACGTGACTTTTCCGTCCTTTGGAGCTGGCGCTGTCTATCCGCCACCGGACACTCCCGATGGGAGTGGCTCGGACGACGAATAGGTATACCTTGCACTCTTTTTATTCTTACCTTCAATGTGGGCATTGAAAATTTTAAGTTTGGGGGTGGGGATGAAAGGTGCATTTGTATAATAGGTATATTGCATGTTAGGAGCATTTGTGCATGTTAGTTAATTTCATGTTAGTTTAGAGCATTTTGTTGCATGTTAGTTAGAGCATTTAGGACATTCTGTTTATTGTGATATTTATGTTCATATAGTTGCATGAGCATGGCATGCATTTTCATGATCCCTTAGGACGACCTATTTCTGTTTGGCAGGTAGATGTTGATTTGAGTGTGGTAATCATGAATAGAGGGTTGATTTATAGTTTCTATGAAATTGACATGCCTGTTATGGGGACAAAAACATTTACACAACTCATTGTTTGCTTTTGGGCTAGATTGGGGGTCATGCTTGTTTGGATGTTTTGAGGTTTAATTACCTGGTTATAATTAAAATGTTCTTTATTCCCTTGATAACGTAAGAGCACTAAAGTATAAGTTTGGGGGGAACAGGATTTTCATGCTAGTTGTTGTGTTGTTTATGGCTAGGCGTCAAATGGCTAGTAGCCGGCTCATATTTATATGAGTAGTCTAGGGTTGGAAATGAGAATTCTCATTCCAGATTGTATATAAAAAAAAAAAAAAAAAAAAGAGTCATGTAAATAGTTAAATGCAAAATTAACCACGAGTGAGCTCTTTAATACTCGAGCAAGTAAGTTCAATGGGGGCAATGTGCCTAGTGACCTAAGGTCCTTTGTGGTCTGGGATCCGCTAACCTAACGCTCGTTACATGGGTATTATTGTATAAGCCTTTTGGGGTCTCACTCATTGCACGGTTAAATAAGCATGTGTATTGTATATAGTAGTATGTGTCGTAGTAATAAAGCATGAATTCCTGGTTAACCTGAATGATGATGGAGGTGTCTCGAAGTTATGAAGTGTCTACCGTTCATTCTTTTTATAAACTTGTGATTGCCTTGACTAAGAATTGGTATGATTTTTGATCTAGTGTTAGGAGTATATCTGATGAGTATCACACACCACGTTCCTATGCATGTATTGTTAGTATACGGGAATTTAGTCGAGCTCTGTTTGGAAGTTATTGCATGATTTGAGATGTTTGCCTAATGAATGGTTTTGGTTCGTTTAAGGGGGTCCTTGCATTTCCATATAGTTGCATACATGTAGTTAGTTGCATTTGTAGTTGCATTGTTAGATGGATTTTGTGGGTACATTCACTATAGGCCCTCACGAGACCTTACTCGTCCACTAGGGCTGCCTAGGGGTTTAAAGGGCTTGTTGCATATGCCAAATGCAACCGTGATCACCTACGGAAGTGGTACTAGTTAGTTGTAATAAATTGTTTGTTATTGCTCGAGGACGAGCATCGGTTTAAGTTTGGGGGTGTGATAAGTGGGTATTTTATTCACTTAGAACGTGTCCGTATGGCTTAAAACGAATGTTTGTACTCGAGTTGTGGTATTTTTGATCTCTTTTAAGGGTATTGTGCAGGTATATTTATCACAGGTGTACTAGGAATGAAGCGGAGCAATCGGAATGCAATTTGGAGCTAAAACGAAGAAAATGGAAAAATTCGTCTTCCTGGACAGAAGGCACGGCGCGGCAGCGCCGTGTTTGTGCTTGCCTATGGCGCGGCAGCGCCGCTGGAAAAAGGAGCAGTAATTATCTGGCGCGGCAGCGCCGCTATCCTATACAATCGTGGTGCGGCAGCGCCATTCTGTCTGACGAAATTTCCTGTTTTGAACCCGATTTGCTGATTTTTCGAGTTGAAGTCAAATTACAATTCAGTACGACTTGTTGCACCTGGAGGCATATAAAAAGAGAAGAAAACCCTAGAGAACGAGGGGAGACACATACCACATATTATCTACGGAGTTTTAAAGCACGAAGAAGCAAGGAAGAAGATAGTTTTCAATTTATTCTTGTATTCTTTCTAGCTTGTGGATGCTTGGTTTGGGTGTATTCTTTAGAACCTTTGATAATCATTCCAATATTGATTCGTTTTCTTCAATCATGTTTACATTAGAACCCATGGTGACGATTAGTTTGATTATGAACTAACTCGTTGTCATGGGGTTTTAGCGGATTTATTCATGAAGTTTATTTGTTGAATTTTCTCGATGCCTATAGTGTGATTGATGCGATATCCTACCATGGTTGTTTTAATTCGTTATAGGAGAATAGCTAACTCCTGTAATTGTGTGTTAATTCTTATTGAAGCGAAAGTGGATTTAAGAGTTTAGAACTTGCCATGCTAGCATAGGTTTATGCGTGAGAATATCATTCGTAATTAGTGTCGTAACTCTAACCGTTTTATGACGACTATGTGATCAATTGAATGCTTGGACTTCAACCATTATGTTTTCAATCTTTATAGACATATAGGGACTAAGCATAATTGGGAGACTAAGTGATTTCTATCTTTATTGTGGATATTATTTAGGATGATATTTGTGCAACGAAAGTTGGCTTATATCAGTTTTGTGTGTTCGATCAGGTATTAATAAATCACATGAAAAGGCTAGAGAATTGGAAACTATAGATGGATTGTTTAATGAAGTTGAAATTCCATGTTTTAATTGCATAAGTAATTCAATATAACCCTTCGTTAAAATAGTTGATAATTAGTTATAAATTTAGATAAATTTTAGTGGTAAACAAAATCCAATTTGTTATTTGTTTTAGCATCGAATAATAATCATACATTGGTGAGTGAATTAACTAGACAAAACAACGAGTCCCTGTAGGAACGAACCTTACTTGCTATCTGTATTACTTGTGACCACGTGCACTTGCGTGTTGAGTTTGGTCGTAACAAGTTTTTGGCGCCGCTGCCGGGGATTTCGGTTTTATTTGTTTAGTTCAGTATTTACCATCAGTGGTCATTAAAGTTCGGTGACTAGGACGTTTCTCACCAATTTTCTAGTTGGTAAATTTCAGGTACTTATTGAGAGTGTATGCGTACACGAGCTCGAGCACGTAGAGAAGAATTAGCAAGAAGAGAAGAACTAGCACGAAGGAAACTTGACTTTGAGAAAATCAGTGTAGAAAACAATCGTGAATCAAAAGAAGATATGGAAGATCAAGCACAACCAGCGAAGGCTTTGAGTGAATTCTCTCAGCCAAAAGACCTTCAGATGATTATTCAGCGGTTGTGTGTTCCAGGTACGGAGTGGACCTTGAGGCGTGGCACTACTGAGCCCACGTCGTTTTTGTCGACGGCTCTGAATCAGTATGGGCGTACTTGGAATTTGTTTATTTGTGCTAACCTCATCCCTACTAGGCATTCGAATGAGGTGACGGTTGAGAGGGCTATCTTGTTGTATGCTATTTGCAGCAGAGAGTATGTGGATTTGGGTAATTTGATCCATCAGGGGATTCTCCGTTTTATGCAAGGAAGTACCACTGCGGCGATACCTCATGGTTCGGTCATTGCTAGGTTGGCTAGGGATTGTGGTGCTAGTTGGTCAGCGGAGGAGCCTGTACAGCCGCCACAGGCAACACTGGATCATCAGAGTATAAGGCGGTTGAATGTGTGGGATGGAGGTGAGCCGGATTGTTGGGGTCTTGGTTTTGTAGTAGAGGGTCAGCAGCAGCAGCAGCAGCATCAGCAGCAGCAGGAGGAGGAGCCTCAGGCTGGAGGTTCTCTTATTAGTCAGCGGCAGTATAGGCGATTGACGAGGCGTATCGATGCGGTGCACGATATGCAGGCAGGTTTTGCAGCAGATTTTGGTCAGTTTGCACAGGCTTTGAGCACGGCTTTGCGTGCAAGTGGGGTGGACGTGACTTTTCCGTCCTTTGGAGCTGGCGCTGTCTATCCGCCACCGGACACTCCCGATGGGAGTGGCTCGGACGACGAATAGGTATACCTTGCACTCTTTTTATTCTTACCTTCAATGTGGGCATTGAAAATTTTAAGTTTGGGGGTGGGGATGAAAGGTGCATTTGTATAATAGGTATATTGCATGTTAGGAGCATTTGTGCATGTTAGTTAATTTCATGTTAGTTTAGAGCATTTTGTTGCATGTTAGTTAGAGCATTTAGGACATTCTGTTTATTGTGATATTTATGTTCATATAGTTGCATGAGCATGGCATGCATTTTCATGATCCCTTAGGACGACCTATTTCTGTTTGGCAGGTAGATGTTGATTTGAGTGTGGTAATCATGAATAGAGGGTTGATTTATAGTTTCTATGAAATTGACATGCCTGTTATGGGGACAAAAACATTTACACAACTCATTGTTTGCTTTTGGGCTAGATTGGGGGTCATGCTTGTTTGGATGTTTTGAGGTTTAATTACCTGGTTATAATTAAAATGTTCTTTATTCCCTTGATAACGTAAGAGCACTAAAGTATAAGTTTGGGGGGAACAGGATTTTCATGCTAGTTGTTGTGTTGTTTATGGCTAGGCGTCAAATGGCTAGTAGCCGGCTCATATTTATATGAGTAGTCTAGGGTTGGAAATGAGAATTCTCATTCCAGATTGTATATAAAAAAAAAAAAAAGAGTCATGTAAATAGTTAAATGCAAAATTAACCACGAGTGAGCTCTTTAATACTCGAGCAAGTAAGTTCAATGGGGGCAATGTGCCTAGTGACCAAAGGTCCTTTGTGGTCTGGGATCCGCTAACCTAACGCTCGTTACATGGGTATTATTGTATAAGCCTTTTGGGGTCTCACTCATTGCACGGTTAAATAAGCATGTGTATTGTATATAGTAGTATGTGTCGTAGTAATAAAGCATGAATTCCTGGTTAACCTGAATGATGATGGAGGTGTCTCGAAGTTATGAAGTGTCTACCGTTCATTCTTTTTATAAACTTGTGATTGCCTTGACTAAGAATTGGTATGATTTTTGATCTAGTGTTAGGAGTATATCTGATGAGTATCACACACCACGTTCCTATGCATGTATTGTTAGTATACGGGAATTTAGTCGAGCTCTGTTTGGAAGTTATTGCATGATTTGAGATGTTTGCCTAATGAATGGTTTTGGTTCGTTTAAGGGGGTCCTTGCATTTCCATATAGTTGCATACATGTAGTTAGTTGCATTTGTAGTTGCATTGTTAGATGGATTTTGTGGGTACATTCACTATAGGCCCTCACGAGACCTTACTCGTCCACTAGGGCTGCCTAGGGGTTTAAAGGGCTTGTTGCATATGCCAAATGCAACCGTGATCACCTACGGAAGTGGTACTAGTTAGTTGTAATAAATTGTTTGTTATTGCTCGAGGACGAGCATCGGTTTAAGTTTGGGGGTGTGATAAGTGGGTATTTTATTCACTTAGAACGTGTCCGTATGGCTTAAAACGAATGTTTGTACTCGAGTTGTGGTATTTTTGATCTCTTTTAAGGGTATTGTGCAGGTATATTTATCACAGGTGTACTAGGAATGAAGCGGAGCAATCGGAATGCAATTTGGAGCTAAAACGAAGAAAATGGAAAAATTCGTCTTCCTGGACAGAAGGCACGGCGCGGCAGCGCCGTGTTTGTGCTTGCCTATGGCGCGGCAGCGCCGCTGGAAAAAGGAGCAGTAATTATCTGGCGCGGCAGCGCCGCTATCCTATACAATCGTGGCGCGACAGCGCCAGTCTGTCTGACGAAATTTCCTGTTTTGAACCCGATTTGCTGATTTTTCGAGTTGAAGTCAAATTACAATTCAGTACGACTTGTTGCACCTGGAGGCATATAAAAAGAGAAGAAAACCCTAGAGAACGAGGGGAGACACATACCACATATTATCTACGGAGTTTTAAAGCACGAAGAAGCAAGGAAGAAGATAGTTTTCAATTTATTCTTGTATTCTTTCTAGCTTGTGGATGCTTGGTTTGGGTGTATTCTTTAGAACCTTTGATAATCATTCCAATATTGATTCGTTTTCTTCAATCATGTTTACATTAGAACCCATGGTGACGATTAGTTTGATTATGAACTAACTCGTTGTCATGGGGTTTTAGCGGATTTATTCATGAAGTTTATTTGTTGAATTTTCTCGATGCCTATAGTGTGATTGATGCGATATCCTACCATGGTTGTTTTAATTCGTTATAGGAGAATAGCTAACTCCTGTAATTGTGTGTTAATTCTTATTGAAGCGAAAGTGGATTTAAGAGTTTAGAACTTGCCATGCTAGCATAGGTTTATGCGTGAGAATATCATTCGTAATTAGTGTCGTAACTCTAACCGTTTTATGACGACTATGTGATCAATTGAATGCTTGGACTTCAACCATTATGTTTTCAATCTTTATAGACATATAGGGACTAAGCATAATTGGGAGACTAAGTGATTTCTATCTTTATTGTGGATATTATTTAGGATGGTATTTGTGCAACGAAAGTTGGCTTATATCAGTTTTGTGTGTTCGATCAGGTATTAATAAATCACATGAAAAGGCTAGAGAATTGGAAACTATAGATGGATTGTTTAATGAAGTTGAAATTCCATGTTTTAATTGCATAAGTAATTCAATATAACCCTTCGTTAAAATAGTTGATAATTAGTTATAAATTTAGATAAATTTTAGTGGTAAACAAAATCCAATTTGTTATTTGTTTTAGCATCGAATAATAATCATACATTGGTGAGTGAATTAACTAGACAAAACAACGAGTCCCTGTAGGAACGAACCTTACTTGCTATCTGTATTACTTGTGACCACGTGCACTTGCGTGTTGAGTTTGGTCGTAACACCTTGAAATTCATTGTGGTGTTGTGACTGACTAGTAGATCCTTCATTTCCTCCCCCTGAGTTGTTGCTTGATTGCCTTGATGATTCTTCTCCAGTGTTGGTGGTATCTCCATTGTTACCAATGTTTCCACCACCATCACCAGGATTATTATCATCATTATCATTGTCATTACCAGCAACATTCTCAGGTGGGGCTTCATCATCTGATTCTGAGTCTGGAAAGTTGTCAAACTTCAGTTTCTCGGATGAATCTCCTGTTTGGATATTAGGGAGTTTAGTGTCATCGAATGTAACATTTACACTTTCCTTTCTGACAAGCTTCACACAGTCCTTACTGTGTAAATTCCATCTGAGGCAAACCTCTAACCAATTCCCTCTTGACTAAAGAGTTCATGGTTTTGAAGTTAAGGTGAGACATCTTCTTGTGCCATAGCCAACTTTCATCTGATGAAGCTTTAGCATAAAAACAAGTTACTTCATCTTTGGATCCAGAGTGCAGATCAGCTATGAACAAGTCACCTTTCCTTACTCCTTGAAGAGCAGGCTTTCCATTCTTCTTGTGAAGGATCTGACATCTATCTTTCTCAAAGGAACAACATATCCTCTGTCACAGAAATGACTGATGCTGAGAAGATTGAACTTCAGACCTTCCACAATAGATACATCTTGAATGATAACATTTCCAAACTTTAAACAGCCATATCCTCTGGTAATACCCTTGTTGTTATCTCCAAAGGTAACTCCTGGGCCAGCTTTCTCAACCACATTTGATAGCAGGGCTCTATCTCCGGTCATATGCCTTGAACAGCCATTGTCAAGAACCCACATAACACGGTTTACCTGTTCCACACCCTGCAGTATCAAATTGATTAGACCTTCTTCGGAACCCAAACTTGATTGGGTCCGGCATACTTAATGAACTGGCCTTTGTCAGGCAAAACAACATCTTTAACCTTAACTACATAAACCTCTTTCACAAAAGAGCGTTTCCATTTATAGCCAGCCTTAACACATTTCTGAGTAGGCTTAGGGATAAATGGATCCACTCTAGTCTTTGGAGGACTAGTAGTCTTAGATCTAACATGCTTCTTATTATTAACATGTTGACGTGGAGCAGTCTTATTATCATATACATGCTTACTATTAAAATAAGCATACATAACATTGAAAGCACAAGACATGCAATTTACCACACCACATGCTTTAGGAGAAAGATTAATAGCGGGCATGTTGGTTCTACAGTTGTTTTGATCCACTTTATGAATGTCTGACTTTGTCTTCGTTGCAGAAACAACTTTGACTGGTTTGTCAGACTTACACTTTTTGGACTGTTCAAGATCAAAAGCACGATCCTCCATAAGTACCTCCTCTTCAATAATGATAGAGTATTCATTTAGAGGATCTGCTTGAGACTCTCTAAAGAAAGGCTTATCAATACCCTTAAGCACATCTGGTATACCCCTTTCTTCAGCACTGACTCTATTAGGGGTATTTATGCTTAATTCACCAATAGACTCATTATAGTCATACCCTATTCCTACAATATGACCAATACTTTGTTTATTGATGATTTCTTTTAGCAGTCTTACAAGAGTTATAGTAAGCATTAGCCTTGACTTTAAGTTCACTGATCTGACCCTTAAGAATGGTTTCCAGTTGAATATAACATTTAACCATATTCTCAAGAAATGCTATTTTCTCAGTTAGTTCATCCTGATTAACATGCACAAGTTTTAATTCTTTTATTTCCTTTTCAAGGGCTGTGTTCAAAAGAAATATTCTATCATTTTCTCTACGTGCACAAGAAATAGTAGTACTAAGATGATAGATCATTTCAATATCAGTAAACTTTACCTCATTCATGTAAGTTGATGAAGTGCTTGCCTCATTAGCCATTAAGGCAAGGTTTTCAATCTCACCTGCTTCTTCATCACTATCAGTATCATCCCAACTCTTGCCTTCAGCAACATAAGCTTTCCCAATCTTATTCTTCTTGCTAGAATCAAATGAGTTCCTTCTCACTTGCTTTGGCTTTTTACATTCAGTAGCAAAGTGACCCAACTCATTACAATTGTAGCACCTGATTGTGCTTCTTTCCACAGTTCCAGTTTTATAGCCACCCCTTGTGCTATTTGAAGATGAGGAACCACCTCTCTGAAACATGGGCTTGAACTTAAGATTGGGATTCCTTCTGAATCTGAACTTCCCAAATTTCCTGACTATCATGGCCAAACCACCATCCTCCAGCTGATCAAGTTCTTCCAAAGAGTAGTAGTCACCACCAGATTGATCAATGGATGTTAAACCAAATTCAGCATCAATAACATCCAAGTTAGAACTGGAAGGTTGAACAACCTTCACTTCCAGTTTATGTGGGACTACTGTTGTCAATGCAGTAGAAGTACCAACTATCTTTCCAGTTCTATATAACTCATTCTGTTGAATCTGCTCCAGCTCATAGGTCTTCAGAACACCATACAGTCTTTCCAGAGAAATCTCTCCAAGATCTCTTGCTTCTCTGATTGTAGATATTCTGTGCTCCAAATGAATTGGAAGTGTTAGTAGGAACTTCTTGTTAATCTCCTTGATAGTGTAGTGCTTTCCATTGAGGTTCAGATCATTAATTAATTTGTTGTATCTCTCAAAAACCTCAGAGATACCTTCACCAGGGTTTGATCTGAAATGCTCATATGAAGAGGTGAGAATTTCCAGCTTATTCTCTCTAACTTCCTCTGTCCCCTCATTGATTATCTCTATTGTGTCCCAAATGTGTTTGGAGTAGCACAGTTTAGGACATGATTATGCATGATAGGATCCAGACAATCAACCAGTATCAACTGTAGACATGCATCCAGTGTAGAGTCCTCTTTCTCATCAGGAGTGTAGTCCTTGGGGGTCCTTGGGGTACATCCTAGCAGCTCTAGTAACCACATCATTCTCTATCTGCTCTCCCTCAACAATCATAGGGATTTTGGGACCATTCTTCAGCACTCCTAGATATTTAACATTTGTAACTTGAAGAAACAGGAGCATTTTCTTCTTCCACATAGGATAATGCTCCTTGCTGAACATGGAGATTTTAACTGTACCAACTTTCAGAGTAGTAGACATCTTTTGAGATTTTTGAAGAATAAAAAAAATTCAGAGTTTAAGAAATAATCACAAAACAATTGGATCTTTGATTAGTATATCAATCAAAAGGCTTTGATACCAATTGTTAGGTCCTGATATGTTTGTAGAAGGGGGGTTGAATACAAACTATACCGTTTAATCGAATTTGTCCTTTTAAGAATGTAACAATTTAGAACAAATTAATGCGGAATAAAACTGAAACAATATTCAAGTTAAATATAACTTATATTAAACTTGACGAGTGTTACAATTTGATCACTGATTACAAGGGTTCTTAATAAAACAAACCTAGAATAAATTAGACATGAATTTATCTATTTTTGTAATAAAAAGGATCGAATACTAAAAAGTAGTTCGATATAAAATCTAGGGATTATGATCCGCTAGAAAGTCAAAGCAGTACAAGTGAATTGATTCTCAAGGATTAAATGTTACAAACACACAAGAATTTAATTCACTGGCAGAAGTTGATTGCTCGGACAGTTTAAAAGAAGTAAAGACAGAAAGATGGAATGTTGAGGTTCTGTGACTTTACTTTTGTGTTCTGTGTAATGAATATCATATGTCTTCAAGTCTTCTTTTATACTTCAGCTTTCCTTTAAATCCCACGTGCAAGCCACTTGACAGAATACAATTTGCACTAGGAAGACAAGCAGAAAAACAATCATTTTTGCCTTGGAAGACTTTCGGGAAGACAAGAAAAGAATAGGGAAGACAACCGGGAAGACAAGGATTTACTCTAGGAAGACAATCGGGAAGACTCACTTGTGAGTCTTCCTAGTTCAATAAACTGAGTCTTCCTAATTCAAACCTAAGTCTTCCTAGTTCATTTTTATTCTAATTTAAATAATCAACTAAATAAATTATGTATTAAATTAATTCTTTACAGAATTAATTTAATAAATAATTTACTTAATAGTATTAATTATTTATAAGAGAATAAATAAAATTAGTTGACTTCTCAATTAATTTCTGAATCACTTAAAACTTAGATAAAGAATAAACATATTAGTACGTTGACACTCAATGCACGGTCTGGTTCATGAGTGACTAATGACAATGTCTATTCTTTATCTGTTTGACTTTAAGCAGTGATTCACTTCCTTCTCATTCAAGAACTCTATAACCAGTATCTTTTGCTGTCACCACTTGAAATCTTCGTCACTTTAATAAATCCACTGAGCTTGAATACTTCACTAAGGCTTGATCAATAAATTGATCTTCTTTCAATGTAGAATCACTTCAAGTCTGTAGATGACTTTAATCTTCATTCTTTGACAGATATAATCTTCTGAGATTCCTGTGACATTTGATTTTTAATATTTACTTATTACATCTTAATTAAAGTTGAGTAGAATCCTCGGTGTTTACAAATAGGCCTATACATATGCCTTTCAATAGCTATGCTGCTGCTGCCGCCTCCCCGGAGGCTCCTTCAGGGCCTCCATCAGGACCTCCCCAACGGTTGTGAGCCATAAGAGCATTGAGAGAAGCTCTCATCCTCCTAATCTCATCCTTCTCCTCCCGAATGAGGAGATCAATCTTTTCTTGCAGCAGAAAGATCTTGTCCACTGTGGACAGTGCGTTGAACTCCTCGGGGTTGATGTTAAGAATTGTGGAAGCCATTTGAAGAAGTGTTTAGAGATTAAGATGAGGAAGAGAGCTCAACCTTTGCCTTTAAATATGCGGGGAGCTACAAGATAACCCTTGTGATTAACTAGGGTTAAACGGGGGTTAGGAGAACTGAAAAGACATGCATTAAATCACTCTAGTGTAAATGAAGAGACTACTCGAGTTCCTAGAGTGAAAAATGTGCCTCAGCTCAGATTACAAAGATTATCATGACAGAGATATTTTGAATAAAGATAAATAGCTGGTCATATATATATGTTCAGCTAAATAAAATTAGACAAAAATCTCAAGTCAAGAGGCAAAAAGAAAATCAATATCTTTTGAATAATGTACCAAGCGAGTTATTTGAATTTTCGAGACACTTATTCAGCTGACATCATTCATTAAATGTAAGACATTTGACAAATGATATCCCTGAATATTTATCTATGGAAAAATCAAAGAACAATAATGCACTTAGCTTGCTAATGTCTAGAGATGATCAACTATTTAATATCAGTGAGAAAAGTAGCTTGCTATCTCATTGAGTATTACTCAGAAGATCATTCCTAGATAGCTTTACTTAGTGCATAACATCATTGAACTGTATTGACTTGTCATGATAACCAAAACAAACAAATAAAACACACAAAATAAACAAATAATTCCAGAGATTGAAATCACTGGCTGCATGCATTTAACACAGATATGTAAGAGAATAAGAAATCATTACCTACCAAACTCATTTGTCAACTCAAGTGAGTTACTGCATTCAGAGTGTTGGCAAGATATCTGGTTAAATGTTGTTCCCTAGGAACACAGTGTAGTTCCACTACAACATGCACATCACTTCTTCCAATAGCATGGTGCACGAGGTTTGTGTACTTGACTCTTTTGAGAGATTCTTGGATACTTCAGCTGCATCTTTTGTGACATTAAGCTAAATATTTCTTCTGACCCATGACCTGAACTCATTTCCTTGGAGTTGACATGAATTGTGCTATGTCTTCTTGATTAGGAGATTATCATGCAAGTATCAACATCTAGGCAGCCAATTAGAGCATAACAAGTATCTCCTGGATTATCAAGAACTGAATGGTTGATAATCACTTGAGATACAAGAATGATTCCAGGAAAAGTTAAGGTACTAGTACATAAACAAGTCGTTAACATAATTTCTAGCATTCTGTTACTTAGTCATAAGCAAGATCACCAACTAACTTTTCAAAACATGAATTTCCTATCAGGGTATTCAATTCAGTTGTGTCAATAATTGGTATGAGAATTCTGAAAAGAAAGCTCACTTATCTCCTCAGAACTACTCTGCATGAGCCTTTCAGCTTAACAGCAAAGCTACTGATCAGTGACGCTAGATATTATGTAAACTACACGTATCTCAGCTAAAGATATATGATTTACAAAGGCTGAGATTTAGATATTAATTTTCTACAGATATAGACACTATCTTTTTGCATTATGCGTAGAGGAGCAAAGGTAGTATCCATAGATGTAGAAAATTGTGTACGGATAATCAGTATCCATAGACAAAGCAAAGAAATTAATCCAGTGTTATGAATGAATATCTACGGATTAGGATATCCATCGATAAAGTAAATTTTGACTTAGACAAAATTCTCACTCTTTCTAGAAAACTTAGCTTTCAAGAAAGTCATTTAAACATTGGCTGCATATGAGACATCAAGAAAAATAAGGAAGTTTATTCATACCTCACTTACTTACCATTATGGAGAGGATGGTTGACAAGTAGCTTGGTACTGATGTCTTCTTTACTGAGTCACACTTGGATCAAAAAGTATTTCCACTGTACTGTTCAACACAGAATCCTTCTAGAAAAAATCCTTGAAGAAACTGAACTGAGCACAGTAGATAAAGAGATTTGCGAGGCAGACGTTCCACTCATTTCTTTAACCGAGACTTTAACTCAGGGAGAAAGATTAGATGTCCAGGAAGTAGACATGGAGAATTGTAGGAGCTAGAAAATCTTGCCTTGATCCAAGTGAACACCTTATTCCTTCAACCCAATAAATGTCTTCAAGAGGACTTTCTTCTGGATTTTGGAACAAGCTCCTTATGATAGGTGCAGGTCTTGAAGACGCAATAGTATTCTCATCAGTATGATTACGTGAGGTTGATCTTTGACTCAGAGAAACTCCCCCTAAGTTCATTGGGGTGATAACTCAGAGTTGTGATCCACCTACAGATGCTTCATTGTGGCTTCCTACGGATGCTCCACTTTGGCTTCCTACGGATGCTCCATTTTGGCTTCCTACGGATTCTCCATTTGGCTTCTAATCAGATGCTCCATTTGTCCTTTCCATAGATGACTCATTTGGGCTTGAATCATCCATAGTCTGAGACAATTATTTTTGAAGGAACTGATTCATCCACATAATCATCATCTTTTTCATACCAATAACCACCTTCCACCTCTAACTTAAATCTGAGAACTCCAGGAAATCTCTCATCAATAAGTTTGATTTACCTGGCATCATCTGAAACAATCTGTATAGACTCCATAACAGTATTGATTCAGTGACTTAAAGCCTTGTAGGCTTTTCCAGCTACATGCACTCTTTTTGAGTTGCATACCCAAACTGGGCTTCTGAGTAGATAAAAGATTTGATCTTTGATAGGATGTCTTCTTGAAGTTGCAGAAGTAGATTAACACTTTCTGAGAAATGCTCCCCCTGAGTAGATGTTCCATACAGAAAACCCTTCAGAGAAGAACATAAGATACCATGGATGGCTGCTTATTTTCCTCTACACATGATTGCCATTTCTCATGGAAGATAGTCAGAATTGCACGTAGAAGAAACCACCACTCTCAGCTTCACCTCTATTTCCACTAGCAAAGATCTTTTCTTCCACTCATGAATTACTTGAGAATATTTATCCAGATGTCAGTTAAACTTAACATCCAGGACAGAGTTAAGTCGTCGATCATGGACTAAGTGTTCTTCAAATAATTTCCCACACAGATTTCCTTATCTCCTTTAGGTAAGCTTCTATTACTTCATTGGCTAAGGAAAGTGATAAGAGAAAACTGTTGGCTTCATTTGTTCACACAGTTTGATGATTCTTCGTTCAGGTGCTTGTAAGATCAAGAAAACATTCTGGCTGCAATAAGTAGCACCAACCACAACTTTCCAGAGCTCAATGAGTTATCCTGATTTTCCAAGCAAAGTCCCTGCAGATATTGTCATTTATTTCATAAGACCTCTTCACAATGAATTCTTGAGCTAAATCCTTTGAGGAGATTTCATGTGTAGTGGCTGAAAGAGTTTATCAAACGTATGATCTGTCACGTTCTTGATAGAGGTCTTCTATTGCTTCCCTTAATGGCATGCATTCTTTAACCCATCCTTGGCAAAACTTGGGGTTCCTCTAATCAAGATTCTTCCATCAGACAGCTTCTTATGCACTGGTTACTATTGTCCTGATTTTGCCTTGTCACAACGAGGTCAAGACATACAATCCTCCAAGGCAGAATTTAAATCAACTGCATACACTTTTCTATCAAGTGTCCAGTGCTTACCACTTCATTGTCTTTCTATTGATAGACAATGCAGGCTACGAATACAAAGTTTCCTTTGTCACATGCTTGATTGATACATAGCAAGTTATGTTTATATCTATCAACTAGTGCTTCAACCCTAACTGATGATATTGTTTTCCAAAGTCATGCTTCATTACTTAATCATGACTACAAATATCATCTCCACATACTAGTAGAGGGGCTACGTTCCTCTGAGTAATCAATGAACATGACAGAAACTCTAGTAGGAATCTAGAGCTTCTATATCTTCCTCCTGCACACTTTCAAAACCGAATCAAGCAGGCTTGGGTACCCAAGTTTCCTTGAGCTTTGGCTTTTTAGCTTTTATCACTGTCATCTTCTCTTTCTGAGCTTTGGGCTTCAAAGGATTCAAACCATTTTCATCCCTTGGTACTGACATTGAGAGATTAGCATTCACATGTTGCTCAAGAATATCAAAATTTGATGCTCGACAAGGAAATGTTTGAGCATACAGACCATTCAAGTCAGGCATGCTCCATGACATTTGAGGAATATTGAATTCATACCAATATGGATGAGGAACAAATGGCATGTTAGCATATCTTGTTGAATCTCGAGCATTGTGAGCAAAAATGTGATGCATGACAGGCATATCAGTCATAGGCAGTTGAGTAGATCTTGTTTGAAAAATCTGCAAGAAGTATACAAGTGATTAACTCAACCACATCGAATGCAGGGCCTTCTGGAAGTACTTTCTTCTTATGGGTAGCTGCTATTACAGTCAATCATTGTTGGTTCATTCATGCTTTCCTCTTCATCTGCCTCTGACTCTTCTTCCTTGATGGTTTTGCTTCTTAGTGATTGAACACGGTTTTTGAAACCTGGTCCAACCTTATTGCTCAGTTTCTCTAGAGTCTGATTACTCCTAAATGGTTTTACCATCTTTGGAGCAGTCTCCACATCCTCTAGCTTCTTGTTATTGAAATTCCAGGTCTCTTTACAAAATCTATCCATTCCTTGAGATTTGATAATGTTGGACACAATGTAACTGGAATTATTCCATCTTGCAATAACCTCTTGTTCCTTTCTCTGCTGCTCTTTCAAAACCACTTCTCTTTTTAAGACAGCCTCAAGTTCATGTTTAGCATTCATGCATTCAACAAGTGTTTCCTCAAACTCAGAGACTTGAGTCTGACATTTTCTTCAATGAGATTGTTAAAGGAAATACGCACAACATGTAATTCATCAAATAAACTCATTGCAGTGCTGCAACATACTTCTTTAACATGCTTAGTTGGCTCCAGAGAAAATACCTAATTTCTGGTTGAACTTGCTTCTTGATTGTCATAGGCTGTGGGTTCAAGGTCGATAGATTCCTCTGTTGATGTTGAACACCCCTCTTCAGTTGAAACCCTTTGCTAAAAAAAGACTTCATCTTTCAGTGGCATTCCTTCCTTGCCCTTGTCTAATGTGGTTCTGATACATTCACAGATCTTCAGGTTGAATGTTGAGCTTGCTGCTTCTGTTCTCTCCTCTTCTTTCAAATCTTGGTCGGAGATGACCACATCTCTTGTTTCTGTCTCCCCTTCTTTACTGATAATCTTTGCATCCTGCTTAGCCTCAAGATTAGAGCCTTCAAGAGTGCTTAACAGATTGCTAAGATTTAGATCTTTGGACTCAGGGGTATTTTTGATAGACACAGAGATATGCTTCCATTTTCTAGGTAAAGATTTTGCAAACATCAACTTTGAGTTCTTGTTTAACAACTCCTTCCCAGCTTCTTCGTTGTCACCTCTCTCTCCATGGTTGCAGTTGCTTTTGATCTTTAAACTTCAGGTATGTTTGAAGCTTGCTCTAATACCAATTGTTATTCCCAGAACAATGCAACCTAGATTGTAGAAGGGGGGTTGAATACAATCTAGTTAATTTTACAAAACTTTTTCAAACTTTTTACAGTATGAAAATATGTGCTTGTAAATTAACTAAAAATTTAGTCAAGCCGTGAACATAAATGAATTCTTCGAGTTAAAAAGAAATGCAGGAGACAAGCAAACTTTTTAAACTTTTCAGGTGGGTTTCTCGGAGAAAGCCCACCTGAGGTGTATATTGAAGAATTATCTGGTTTTGTTTTTCAACAAACTCCAGCTGATTACACAGATGATGAAAGAGAGCCTAAGTGTTTTTACATTCATCTTTGTGCTCTCTTCACATACATTTCTATTCTACTCCACACAGTCTTATATACATCGACTGTGTGTTATAAACAAAACCTACAATATAATAAACTATTACATTTTTGGTTCTGCTTGATCACATGCTCGTCTCAGAAACTATCCTATTCGGGAAATGCCTTGGCTGGCATCATAGATAAACTTGTATAGTCCCAAATGGTGCTTTCTGATTGAGTGTGATTCTCTCTTCAAAAATTACTAAGTCCATGCAATTGACCTAGCTTCCAAGCCCATGTGACAGTTGCTTTAACTCTTATTTATCCATCGAGACATAAAGGACAATAGATGACTTCACATTTCACTTGTAGGAATTTGAGCCTTCGAATATTTACAATTTTGACTCCCTATTCCATACATCTTTTGCGTCGTTATCCAACATCTTTTAGTCACGGGTGTGTAATGATGATCTCTGAAACTGTCCTCCATTCAACCTGTTAAATAAAGGAAACTTCAAAAGATTCTGTTATATAGATTTGTTTTTCATGTTGAATGAGATGAACATCAGTAGGCGTATTAATTCCTTATTTGTAGACTACCATTCTACGTCAATTATCCGTAGAAAGATAATCTCAGAATATCCGTAGAAGTAATATTCCATAACTGTATCCATAGATGGGACATGACATTCTTGGCTGCATCCATAGATAGACCATGACCTCCTTAACTACATCCATAGATAAAATATGACATCCTTAGCTATATCTGTAGATCAACTTCCTTCAGCTTTTATCCGTAGCTATGATTTCCCCAGCTTTTATCCGTCGATGAGATAAGATGTTCCCAGCTTCTATCCGTTGATGAGATAAGATGTTCTCAGCTTCTATCCATTGATGGCATTTGATGTTTTCAGCTCGTATCCATAGATGAAATAAGATTTCCATAGCTTTATCCGTAGAACGGATACACTTAGCTTCATCTTTAGATAAAACATCTTGTCATCTTTATTGATTCACCATTACTGAGTTGTTTAGGCATGCTTACCACTGAAACACTTGGTGCTTGATTAGACGTCTGTTGGCTTGCTTCTGAATTGCTTCCTAACTTGATGATAGAATATCTTCCATTCATTTGATGTGGCTTTTAGACCTTGGATTTATAAAATGCCTTCTAGTTAGCTTCCTGATTTATCAGCTTCTGTGAACTAGATTTCTGACAATCAGCTTCGGTATCAAGATCAAATTCTTGTCTTGAGCATTTTGTTATCATCATTCCAAATGTGTCAACCCTAACAGCAATATTTTAAATCTGTTGTTGAATATAATTCTACCATGTTCAAAATAAGTTCAAAACTAATTTTGTGTGGTGAGAATATTACTGATGTTGACATTATCGAAAAGATCCTCTCAACCTTTCACCCCAACACCATGATCCTGGCGCAACAATACATGGATCGCTATTTTCAGAAATATAGTGAGCTGATATCTCTTCTTCTTGTAGCTAAGAAAAATAATGAGTTGTTGCTGAAAAATCATCAGATACGTCCCACGGGCTCTGCCCAGTTACCCGAAGTACATAACACGTCATTCCGGAATAATGAGCGTAGGAAAGGGCATAGAGGAGGACGAGGTTATGGACGAAACCGTGGATGTGGAAATTTTCGTGGTCGGTTTCGAAATCAGTATAACTCTGGCCACCTGAAGTGGCAGCGTGATGGCTACAACAACTCTGGCCATCAAAAGTGGCAAAATGATGTACCAAATAAAAGAAAGGCACCACATGAAGGAGACACTAGAGATTTCTGCTTTAGATGTGGGGCTCATGGGCATTAGACTCGTACTTGGCGCACACCTGAACATCTTGTAAAACTTTACGAGTCATCTAAAAATCAGAATGGACAAAGGGTGGAAACAAATTTGGCAAGTTTTAATGATGAACCAATCAACAAGACCTCAAATGAACTAGATAGTAGGACTAATCTTTATTATGACCTAGATGAATAGTTTTTATGTACACTTTTGCTTTCTATGTAATGTTCTATGTATTTCTGTTTTGTGTACTTGTTTTAAAATGTCGTTTATTTATTTATATGTGTATTCAGATAAAGTATGGAAGATATTTGCATTGCTGACTCTGCCACCACTCACACAATTCTACAAAGTCGACAATATTTTTCACAGTTAACTAAAACCAACTCTCAAGTATTAACGATATCGGGTACATCTAATATGATTGAAGGTCTTCGGAAGGCTAGTTTTATCCTACCAAATGGAACACAAATTCATATACCTAATGCCATGTACTCTAGCAAGTCAATTAGGAACCTCTTAAGTTTCAAAGATATTCGCTTTAACGGTTTTCATATTGAAACTACTAGTGAGGATGGAAACGAATATCTTTTAATCACTTCAACCACTTTAGGCTATAAGAAAATTTCAGAAAAACTACACTCAATCTCTTCTGGATTGTACGCCACAAAAATCAGGATCATTGAGTCACACAGTATCACTATTCCCAAAATTATAGACCCAAAATCACTTACCCTATGGCATGAGAGACTTGGTCATCCTGGAGTTTCCATGATGCGACGTATTATAGAAAATACTACGATACATCCTCTTAAAAACCAAAAGATCATACAACAAGATGAACTTCCTTGTTCAGCATGTTCCCTAGGAAAACTAATTGTTCGACCATCCCATGTTAAACTCCAAGTCGAATCCCCTAAATTCTTAGAACGGATCCAAGGTGACATTTGTGGATCCATTCATCTGTCTTCAGGCCCATTTAGGTATTTTATGGTTTTAATTGATGCATCAACTAGGTGGTCTCATGTTTGTCTACTCTCTACCCGAAATACAGCCTTTGTCAAACTACTTGCTCAAATTATCAAATTACGAGCCCAATTCTCTGATCATCCTATTAAATCAATTCGACTAGATAATGCAGCTGAATTTACATCTTCAACTTTCAACGATTACTGTATGTCGGTAGGAATCTCAGTTGAACACCCAATAGCTTACGTGCACACACAAAATGGTTTGGCAGAATCTTTAATTAAGAGACTTCAACTTATTGCACGTCCTTTACTTCTCAGAGCCAACCTACATGCCGTGAACCTAATAAGGGTCAGACCATCTACCTATCATAAACAATCTCCCCATCAACTAGTCCTTGGTCAAATTCTCGATATATCTCACTTCAAGGTTTTCGGTTGTGCCGTATATTTCCCTATTTCACCTTCACAAATAACTAAAATGGGACCTCAAAGAAGAATATGAATATATATAGGTTTTTGTTAGATATGAATATCACTACGAAACTAGACAGAGGGGGGGGGGGGAGTGAATGGATAGTTTGAATATTTTTCGTTTTCTTGAAACTAAAAAGCTGTGTTAGATTGTGTTGTATGAAAATGCGGAATAAAATAGACAGAATACACACAATCACTTTAATCTACTTTGTATTAAGTAAATCAAATACTACATCTTCCAAAATTTCATAAGTGAAATTCTGGCTTCTAAACAAGAACAGTGTTTTCTTGTTTTCTTACAGAGAAAAGAGTGCTTGAATATTTCTGTCTGTATCTCTCTTACAGCTTGCAATAGGGTGTGCATAATATATATATCCTATACAAACTGGTGCACACTCCTATTTACACAGTTACCCCTAACTGTAACTCCAACTTGTCCTGCCATAAGAAGTTAACTGTGTCAGGAAGGACCACTTGCTTTATGTTGCCTTTCCCGTTTCTGTAGTTGCTTGTCTCTAATCTTTCTCTCCAAGTTTTGCTGTAGATTTGCCATCTGTCTTTGGACCACCTTACCGTAACAGATGCTTCAGTATTTGTCTCCTTTGAATTTTGGTTCTGTGCCTTGATTTGTCTTGTTATAAACGGCTAAGTGTTGACATCGTGAACTCCAGCATATTCCTGATTCTTTGACTTGTCGACATAGAACATTCTTGACTTTGCTATATGAGTATTTCAGGAGTATGCGATATGGCTTACTTCTGACTTCACTATATAGCCTTTGAGGACTTCACGATATAGTACATTCTGACTTTGCGATCTCAACACTTCACGACATGCGCGTTGAAGACTTCACGACATAGTTCATTTTGGACTATGCGATCTCTGTACTTCACGACATGGACATTTTGGACTTCACAACATAGCTCATTCTGACTTCACGATATAGGGACTTAGAAAAATTTCTGCAACTTATTTCTTCAAGGCCTTATTCACTTCAATCCTGCTGCATGAACAAATTGAACTTCTTTCCTCCAATTGTGCAGTGTATCTTGAAATGAAGTGCCATCATCCCTCTCCATTACAGTACAAGTCGCAATCCTCCAGAATGCTTCCAGTATATCAACATACAATGGTGGGTTCATTGTCAAAGCTTGGCGAAGGTAGGAAGTGTTCAAAAAACGTACAAAGCATTTGTACCTAGGGTTTGCCTCTGTTTCAGATGGAATGGTGAGAAAGTTGGTTTCTTTGGGTATGGTTAAAGGGTTTGATGAAGCAGCTGTTTGAGATTTGGGTGCCATTTCTGAGTTTGAGATTGAAAAAGGGAGAATAGATTTGAAATTAGGTTTAAGAATTGAGAGTAATCGACAAGATGAAAAGATGTGAGAGTGTTTGCAAAAAGTATTTATATGACTGAGACAGTGTGATATAGAGATGTGAATGTGTACAGACTATTTTGATGTCGTGAAGTCTCAAAATAGACTGTATCGCAAAGTCTAGAAATGAACTATGTCGCAAAGTCTGAAAGGTAGAAAATATGAGGAGACTTTGCGATATAGTATAAATACCCTGTCGAGAACTCTCTTTTTGGAATTTTAAACAATTTGTCAAACATATATCAAAATTTTGAAATAAAATCAATTTAAATCAAAATTCTGTTAATATGTAGAGACTTGTCGATATAGTTATTCTGTGTCGCGAAGTCCACTAAGTAGATCGCAAACTCAAGAAATGAACTATATCGCGAAGTCTCACATTTTTAACAGTTTGCGATATAAGTCTGTTTATTTTGAACTAAGTCGTGAGCTATCAATAGTACCTATACAGAGATGTCTCAAAAGCTCACAACTCTACAACCAAATATGATTTTGAAAAATATGCAGTAAAATACTGAAATATTTATAAATCATATCTCAGCTAATTTTCACTCCAAATAAATAGTGCATTCAAATATAGTGAAAATTTACTGCTGCAACAATTAACTAGCATAATTATTTAGAACTACTAAATGAAGGATTGAGCATTCCAATTTCACTTACTAGTTTGTTGAAGACAGCTTCATTTAGGGGTTTTGTAAATATGTCAGCTAATTGTTTCTCAGTTGGAACATAAGAGACTACTATAGTACCATTTACAGCATGTTCCCTAATGAAATGGTACCTTATCTCAATATGCTTTGTAGTAGAATGATTAACAGGATTGGCAACAATGGATATTGCACTAGTATTGTCACATATCAGGGGAATGTGCTCTATCACTAGTCCATAATCCATGAGTTGATTTCTAATCCAAATCAATTGAGCACAGCAGCTTCCAGCAGCAATATATTCAGCCTCAGTTGTAGATGTTGTTGTGGATTGTTGTTTCTTACTGAACCAGGACACTAACCTTTGACCTAAGAATTGGCAGCTTCCTGAAGTGCTCTTCCTGTAAATTCTACATCCAGCATAATCAGAATCTGTATAACCAACCAGGTTGAACCCAGTGCCCTTTGGATACCATAAGCCAAGATTAGAAGGAATAATGCTAGGGGTACCAAATTGGATCCCAAATTGGATCCCAAATGCCACATGTCATGTTATTATTGGCTACAACTTAATTAATAATAGTGGACCCCCCTGCATTCAGAGTAATTCCCCCAATAAAATCATCCCAAACTTCCACATCACCAATGCCACATCATTTGGTACCAAAATTCGGTACCCAATTCGGTACCTCTAGCATTACTCGATTAGGAGTCCCTTTCAGATACCTGCAGATTCTTTTGATAGCCATAATGTGAGATTCCTTGGGATCATATTGAAATCTTGCACATAGGCATGTGGCAAACATGATGTCTGGCCTGCTAGCTGTGAGATAGAGTAATGATCCAACCATTCCTCTGTAGACCTTGATGTCAACTCTCTTGCCTTTCTTATCTTCATCAAGCTTGATTGCAGTAGACATTGGAGTTTTTGCAGGGGATGAATCTTCTAAACCATATTTCTTTAAAAGATCTTTGACATACTTAGATTGATTTATGAAGATGCCATCCTCCCTTTGATGTACTTGCAGGCCTATGAAGTAGGTTAACTCTCCCATCATACTCATCTCATATTTGCTTTGCATCAGCTTGGAGAACCTTTCACAGAGTTTTTCATTTGAAGAGCCAAAGATGATATCATCCACATAGATTTGAACTAGAATGATATCATTTCCATGCTTCTTGAAGAATAGAGTTTTATCAATTGTACCTCTGGTGAATTGATGCTCAAGAAGAAATTGAGATAGAGTTTCATACCAGGCTCTTGGTGCCTGTTTGAGTCCAAAGAGTGCCTTGAGCAATCTATACACAAAGTCTGGGAAGTCTTCATTTTCAAAGCCAGGAGGTTGAGACACATAAATCTCTTCAGCAAGATCACCATTGAGAAAGGCACTTTTCACATCCATTTGATACACCTTGAAATCTGAGTGAGCTGCAAAGGCCAAGAATATCCTGATGGCCTCCAGTCTAGCTACAGGTACAAATGTCTCATCATAGTCAATGCCTTCTTGTTGACAGTATCCTTTGGCAACCAACCTTGCTTTGTTTCTTACCACCACACCCTCTTCATCCATTTTGTTCCTGAATACCCATTTGGTGTCAATGACATTCTTACCTTCAGGAAGTGGTACTAATTCCCAAACTTTGTTTTTCTCAAATTGATTCAATTCTTCTTGCATGGCAACAATCCAGTCAGAGTGCTTCAATGTTTCTTCAATTACCTTTGGTTCTACTTGTGACAAAAAGCAGCTGCACGGGCAAGTATTCATTGTAGCTCTCCTTGTTCTAATACCCTCACTAGGATCACCAATGATTTGTTCCCTAGTGTGGGCTCTGTCCCATTTCCTTGTGTGACCCTGTTCATCTCCTTGACTTGACTCAGGGTCATTTTGATCACCACCATTTGTATTCTCTTCTTCTCCCCCTGTGTTAGTGTTCCCTTGCACAAGTGTTTGAGGGTGATCATCAGCTTCATTTCCTTCATCTTGTGGAACAGTTAGAACATGTGTCTCATCTTCACTCTCAGAATCTTCAAGGTAACCTTGATTTTCAAATCTTAATGGCACACTGTCTTTTTCACTTGTAGCAAGTCCAGGAAATTTCTTGTCATCAAAAGTAACATCCATGCTTTCCATCACTTTGTGTTGCTCAGGTACAAACACTCTGTATGTTGTCCTTTCCAGAGAGTATCCAATGAAGATACCTTCAAATGCCTTTGCATCAAATTTTCCAACAAGCTCAGATGTATCTTTCATCACAAAACACTTGCTTCCAAAAACATGAAGATGCTTGAAGGATGCTCTTTTTCCAGTCATCAAGGAGTAAGAAGTTTTTCCAGACTTCTTATTGATTAATGTTCTATTTTGTATATAGCATGTTGTGTTAACAGCATCAGCCCAAAAGCTAGTAAGTAGCTTTGCATCCAACAGCATTGTCCTTGCAGCTTCAATGAGAGTTTTATTCTTTATTTCAACCACTCCATTTTGTTGTGGAGTTCTAGGAGCTGAAAATTGTTGAGAAATTCCTTTATCTTTGCAGAACTCATACAATGTTGAATTTCTGAACTCAGTTCCATTATCACTTCTCAAAGCAACCACAGAGGAACCAGTGCTTTGTGCTTCTCTATCAACTCTCTTGATATGTTCTATAATTACTTTATGAGCTTCATCCTTGGAAAACAGGAATTCCGCCCAAGTGTATCTTGAATAATCATCAACCATGACTAGAGCATATTTCTTCTTGGAAAGGGACATTACATTCACAGGGCCAAAAAGATCCATGTGAATTAGCTGCAGATGCTTTGAATTTGAATTGAGCAGTTTGTTCTTGTGACTTGACCTTTTTATTTTCCCTCTTTGACATGCTTCACATGCTCCATCTTGGACAAACTCCAAAGCAGGCATGTCTCTAATGAGTTCTCTCTTAGCCAGGGAATTCATTGCCTTAACATTCAAGTGAGACAGTTTCTTGTGCCACATCCAGAATTCTTCATTGGTGGCTTTAGTGTAGAAACAACAAATTTCTCCCTTGTCTGCAGCCTTAAGATTTGCTACAAACAGGCTTCTTTGCTTCACACTAGTCAAAACAACTTCACCACTTCCTCTTTTAGAGATTAGACATTGATCTTCAACAAATTCCACTTTGAAACCCCTGTTGGTGAATTGTCCAATGCTCAAGAGGTTGTGCTTTAGTCCTTCAACAAATGCTACATCTTCAATAATGACATTTCCAGATTTAACACTGCCATATCCCATTGTATAACCAATGTTGTCATTTCCAAAGGTTACTGATGGGCCAGTTTCTCCTCAAAATGTGATAGCAGGGCTATATCACCAGTCATGTGACTTGAGCATCCACTGTCCAAGATCCATAAGACCCTTTTATTCATGTTGCCCTGCATTCACAAAATGACTAAGTTGTTTTTGGTACCCACACTTGGTAGGGTCCAGTTGATTTAGGAACAGTTTTGTAATTGATTCTTTTATCATAAGCAACATTCTTAATAGTAGGAGACTTCACTGTGTTTGAAGCTTTAGAGTTGACACTCTTAGGCTCACATGAAGTCTTTACCCTTTCAACCTTGATTGGGGATCCTGTCCTGTGAGTGTGCATATGTGTGTGTGATTCACATGATTGTGCAGAGTCAAGTTTTTGCTTTAAAGATAAGCAATTAGAAATCACAGTCACATAGCATGTCATGCAGTTAGATTTACCACAGAAAGAATCATGGATATTATTCATGCCAACAGAATGGTTACTCAGGTTATCAACTTCATTACTGACAGGTTTATTACACTTATGAGTCAAATGATTAACAGATAAGCATTTTTGACATTGTTTTCTAGGAGCATTTGGCATATAAGCATAACTGTTTCCCTTTTTGACACCTACCTTACCATTCATGTTATGTTTCTTCTTCTTAACAACTTCTTTATTAACCTTAGGACTCTTGACAAGGTTGTCTTTGGTTTCTTTCTGATTTACAGATTTGGGAGATGAAGAAGTGTCCTTAGCAGTCTCATCTTCTTCAAGTAATTGTTGTTTGGTGACCATTAAATCTTCATCAAACTCAACAACACTCTTTTTGCATATGGGCTCTTTAACACCAGACAAAATAGTTGGAGCATTTTTGTTTACAAAAGATTCTTTTCCTTTGCCCTTGGTCTTCTTCCTTCCCTTGTCATTCTCATAGTCAAAACCAATTCCATCCTTACTGTCTTCAGTGTGTTCCTTGTGATAGGTTTGAACAAGCTCAGAGGAGTTTCTATAGCTTCTTATCTTTAATTCATTTTCAGCAATTTGTTCCCTAAGAGCTATTTCTATTTGTTCAGCACAAACTACTTGATTCTTAAGATACTCAACCTCCTTCTTCAAACCATCAAGGTTCACAACCATTAATTCAAGTTCCTCATTCTTTTCTGTAAGCTCAAGATATCTAGCAATTAGCCTATCAATTTCTTCATTTGCAACTAACATGCTAGTATGAATATTAAACATCTCAGTACTCATGTCTTCAACAGTTTGCTTGTATTGAGAGGGAGTCATATCAAGAGAAGTAAGAATAGGTACCTGATTTGAAGAATCACCATCTTCAGAAAAGGCCATCAAGGCATAGTTTGAATACTCTTGTTCTTCTTCTTCATCAGAATCATCCCAGCACTTTCCCTCTGCAATAAAAGCTTTACCCTGCTGTTTCTTGAGTAGAGCTTCATACTTAGCTTCAAGCTCTAAGTATGCTTTGTCCTTTTTGACATGTTTGGGCTTCTTGCACTCTGTAGCAAAGTGCCCAAGTTCATTGCAGTTATAGCACCTTATCTTGGACCTATCCACACTTCCAGTCTTGTAGCCTCCTTTGGCAGCACCAGCAATTCTGTTGGGATTTATGGGTGATAGCATAGAAACATCTTAACTTTGATTGTACTTAATTTTTTTAAATTAAGTAGAACATACTGTCATAGCCAAAGTATGTTCTTGTAATCAGTATGTAATGTTATTCTAGTTGTATTGTTTGAAAGAAGTTCACTTATGTGTTCAAGCCTCATAGAATGCTTTTTGGATGACAACATGAATAAAGGTTACTGTCCTAAAGCTGTGACAGTAAGATTACAAGAAGACAGAATGTTGCAAGTCACGACAGCATATTCACTCTGACAGCAACATTGGCGGAAGACTACGCGACAGCAACTATTGCCCTCGACAGCAAGTTTGGGATCCTCGACAGCACTCTATGCGGGGAACTCATACTGTCACCAAAAGATCATTCCTGTGACAGCAAGCTTTGCGGCAAAAGTAACTGTCTCAATAAAGATCCTTATGCTAGGTATCTTTCTCACTCAAATCCCGTGACAGTTTAAATGTTCAAGAAACAGGCGTGATGCAGCATCCCTAAGCTGCACCAAGTCTGCAAGACTACGACAGAAGCTTCAAGGCACTACAAATCAAAAGCGAATCAATTCAAGAGCAAGGTCAAGTCTTTATCTGCTGAATTGGTTTAGCTGGAAATAGAATGAATCTAGGTTGCTTTCTTTGTAATGTATATCTGACATGTTAGCAATTTAGGAAAGTCACATGGGTAAGACAATCTGTAAGAAGCTGCCACTTGACAGTGACAGCAGCTTCACAAACCCGTGACTGATAGTGATAGGGCTAGTCCTATACCTTCTATCAACTCATTCTAGAATAGTAACGAAGACAAGCAAGTGTCTTTGAAGAAAACCCGCAGCTCGAGAATTCTTTCTTGAGGTTGTAGCAACACTTTGCAAAATAAATAAAACATTTATTTTGTGAATCTTGTTCTTACTAAATACTGTTCGTGATTGCATATATTGCTGATAACGTTTAATCTTGATTTGAGTTGTTGAAATTTAGATTGAATTTTATCAGTATTGCATTCATCCCCCCCCCCCTTCTGCAATACACAGGGACTAACAACTGGTATCAGAGCTTTCAGATTAACATACATATCTGAGATCCCGGAGAAAATGCAGAAATCAAACAGTATCAAGATCCCAGCTTTTGATAAAGAGAACTACAGCATTTGGAAAAGAAAAATCTTGTTGTTTATCAAAGCTGCAAATCCACTATACCCAGGTATACTCGAGAATGGTCCTTTCATTCCAAGAAAGGAAATTGAAGCCACAACAGTGAATGGTGAGATTATTCCTGCACATTGGGTTCCCAAAGATCCCTCAGAAATCTTGGAACCTGAAAAGGAGAAAATGGTGCTAGATGATCATTTGCAACTTATCTTGCTCGATTCTCTCACGCTGGATAAAGCCATGTGTGGAAGTGTAATAAGCTGCACATCAGCCAAGGAGATGTGGATCAGGTTAGCCTTACTCTGTGAAGGAAGTGAAGAGGTTAAGGGCAACCAAAGGCAAATTCTAATATCTCAATATGAGGCATTCATGGCCAAGCCTGGTGAAGACTTAACCTCCATGTTTGAAAGGTTCAGTAAGCTCTTAACTGAATTACAGATACATGGCAAGTACTATGACAGAAAAGAATTAAATGTCAAGTTCCTGCTCACACTGCCTGATCACCTTGAACACAAGACAACAGCCATACGAGAAGGAAGAGATCTCAACACTATAACCTTTGAGACACTTTATGGTATTCTGAAATCTTATGAACTCGAACTCTTTCAAAAGAGAGCCATACAAAGTGGAACAAGGAACAAGATGGCTAATATGTCAAGTGCCCTAGTAGCACATGTGCCAAGGATCACACAGCCAAGTGAAGTACTACAGATCACACAATCAACCCCAACACAAACCTTGAAGATAGAAGAGGTGGTTGAAGATGATGAGAAAGTGGTACTACAGCTTAAAGATGTGGAAGATGAAGACTTCTACACAATGGAGGAACTGGAAAGCATGGACAACCCTACTATGGCTTACATGGCCAAGAAGTTCAAGAACTTTAGGTTCAAGAAGGATAGGTCATACAAGCCTCAAGGCCAAGCATCCAAGTTCAGCAAAGGAAGCTCATCAAAGGCTGCTGTGGGAAGTTCAACCAAAGGAGGATACAAAACTGGATTTGTGGATAGATCAAAGTTCAAATGTTACAACTGTGGAGAACCTGGTCATTTTGCTACTGAATGCAAAAGACCCAAACAGGTTCAAAGATATGAGAAAGGAACTGGTGGATACTCTAAGAAAAATCAAGGTAGAGCATATGTGGCTGAGGGAAAGTGTTGGGATGATTCTGATGATGAAGAAGAGGAAGAATATGTTAACCTAGCTCTCATGGCTAGTACTGATGAGGTAGCATCAACATCTTCAAGTCAGGTACCTTCACTTGTCTTACTTGATATGTCTACTGATGAGTATAAGAAAACCATTAAAGACTTAAGTGCTGAAATGTTCAATGTCTATACTAGCTTATCTGTTGCTAATGAGGAAATCTCTAGACTAAGTAAGCTAAATGAAACACTTCAGTCTGAAAATGATTCTCTTTTTCTCAAAACCAGTTCACTAGGCTCTTTAGCTCAAGAGAATGCTAAACTTAAAAATGAATTAAAATGTGCTAAGGAGGTTGAGGAATTCCTGAGGAATGAGATTGCTGAAAATGAATTTAAGATTAAGGCCTATAGAAACTCATCAAAGATAGTTCAGGATTACAATGATAAGCATACAGAAAATCAGTCTGTTGGTATAGGTTTTTCTTATGGTAGAAGACCTGGAAAGGAAACTATGATTCAAGATTGTCCTGGAGTTGCTGCTGTCAAACCCACCATTCTCAAGAAAGTTAAAACTCCTATTTTCAAAGCTGCTGAAGTTGAGTTTGATGAAGAAGCCATGCTCATCAAACAAGAAATTCTTGATGAGGATGAAGGTGTTGACAGCACATTCAAGGAAGGAAAGGATACTGTCACAATCCCCAAGACAGTAAACTTACCAAGCAATCAGACAGTAAGTTCAAAGGATGCTGTCACGATTGGCAAGACAGAATCTTTCAAAGATATTGTCAAGAATGATTCCAAGACAGTAACTCTCAAACCTTCTGTCAAGACAGTAGGAATAAAAGATACTGTCAAGGATAGTTCGACAGCAACTTCTGAACATACTGTCAATCCAGTAACTCCCAAGTCTAGAAACAGGAATGGTAAGGTAGGTGTCAATAAAGGAAATGGATACACTAATGTTGGAGGTGCTTCTAGGAAACTATGCAATAACTGTGGATCTACACATCACTTAACACATGTTTGTAAGAAACCAATTGAGGATAAGATCAATGCAACTGAACTCAATGGTAACTTACACAGAACCACCCTTATGCATAGAACTATGAGTGTCTGTAATAACATTGATTGTATGCCATGCAAAATCACTGCCATGAGTACATGCTTTAACTTACCTGTTCTCTCTACTGAAAAATGCTCATACCTAAACACTGTTGAGACTTCTGAGCCTGCTGGCAACAGCAAAAAGGCTTCATCCACTAAGAAAAGGACCAAGTCCAATTCTAAACCTAAGTGGGTGAAAAGAGAAGTCAAATAGGAAGTCTTTGATAATGCTTGTGATGTTGTGACTGAAAGAAACTCAGGAAACACTGAAACTGCAGGACCCAACAAAGATTGGGTACCATATGCAACTTAGAAACATTCTGTTTTGCAGGGTAAGAAGAAAAATCAGGTCATGTGGATAATTGACAGTGGTTGCTCAAGACACATGACAGGTGATAAAGCCCTGCTATCACATTATGTAGAGAAAGCTGGCCCAATCATAACCTTTGGAGACAACAGCAAGGGTTACACAGTGGGATATGGCTGTCTGGAAATTGGAAATGTTGTCATTGAAGATATTGCTCTTGTGGATGGATTGAAGCACAACCTACTCAGTGTCAGCCAATTCAGTGACAGAGGATTTAAGGTTGACTTTGACATGATGGTTTGCAACATCTATCACAAGAAGGATGGAAGCCTCTCTCTAAAAGGGGTCAGAAAAGGAAGCTTGTTTGTTGCTGATCTAAGCTCGACAAAGAAGGATAAAGTTTACTGTTTTTACAGTAAAGCTACTGTTGGTGACAGTATGCTTTGGCACAGGAAGCTCTCACATCTCAACTTCAAGACAATGAATATTCTGATGAAGAAGGAGTTAGTGAGAGGTTTGCCCCAACAGGAATTCTGTCAAGAAGGACTGTGTGAAGATTGTCAAATGGGCAAACTGAGAAGAGCTGTGCACAAGTCCAAGCAAGTAAACACCAACACAGAAGCACTCAAGTTAATTCACATGGACCTCTTTGGACCAGTCAATGTACCATCAATGGCCAGAAAGAGGTATGCCTTAGTAATGGTGGATGATTACTCAAGGTACACTTGGGTGAAATTTCTTGAATCCAAAGATGAAGCTGCTCAAGTGATTATTGATCAAGTCAGAGTTCTTGATAGAACCCCAAACTCAAAAGTTCAAATCTTGAGGAGTGACAATGGTACAGAATTCAGAAATGCCACACTTGGAAATTTCTGTAAAGATGAAGGAATTGTACAACAATTCTCTGCTGCAAGAACTCCACAGCAGAATGGAGTTGTAGAAAGAAAGAACAGGACTCTCATTGAAGCAGCTAGAACTATGTCGCATGATGCTAAGTTGCCAACATATTTCTGGGCTGAAGCTATCAACACAGCCTGTTATACTCAGAACAGAACCATGATCAACAAAACTCATGCAAGTACTCCTTACTGTCTGTTAACTGGAAAGAAACCTACTGTCAAATATTTTCATGTGTTTGGGAGCAAATGCTTTATGATGAAAGACAACCATGAGAAGAAAGGAAAATTTGACACCAAGGCTTTTGAAGGATTATTCATGGGTTACAGCACAGAAAGGACTGCCTACAGAGTTTATGTTATGGAACACAGGATTATTGAAGAAAGTGTTAATGTCACATTTGATGAAACCAAGTTTCCAGGACTGCATGAAGAAGGAAAAATGCAGACATTCAGATTTGAGAATCAAGGATACCTGGAAGCTGAGGAGATTGTAGATGAAGAACCTAGCTTCACTCAAATTGTTGAAGTTGACAAAGATGCTGTCAACACCACTACTGTCATTCAAACTCCAGCTCAATCACACACCATAACATCTAACATTCAGAACAGTGTTGACTCTGGAGACAATGAAGAATATGGTGGAGACAATGGAATTGATGAGCATTCAACTCAACAAGCTGAAGCAAATGTTCCTGTTCAATCAAGTAGCTTGCCCAGAATCACCAGGTGGACCAAGGATCACACAAATGACCTTATAATTGGTGATCCTAATTCTGGAGTGAGGACAAGGAACAAAGTCTCTGCTGACAGCATGTTTTCATGCTTCCTGTCACAAATGGAACCCAAGACAATTGATGAAGCATTGTTGGATTCTGACTGGGTGATAGCCATGCAAGAAGAGCTAAATCAGTTTGAAAGAAACAATGTATGGAAATTGGTTCCAAGACCTAAGGGAAAGTCAGTTATTGAGACCAAGTGGGTTTTCAGAAACAAACTTGATGAAAATGGATTGGTGACAAGGAACAAAGCAAGGCTAGTGGCTAAAGGTTACTGTCAACAGGAGGGAATAGATTATGATGAGACATTTGCTCCTGTTGCCAGACTAGAAGCTATAAGGATCTTTCTAGCTTATGCTGCACACTGCAACTTCAAAGTATTTCAGATGGATGTCAAAAGTGCCTTTCTAAATGGAGAGCTGGAAGAAGAAGTGTATGTGGAACAGCCACCAGGGTTTGAGGATGCTGAAATGCATAATTTTGTGTACAAACTCTTCAAAGCTTTGTATGGATTAAAGCAAGCACCCAGGGCATGGTATGACACACTTTCCACCTTTCTTCTGGAAAACCAGTTTACCAGAGGAGTTGTGGACAAGACACTTTTCTACAAGCATCATGGCAAGGACATCATTCTGGTACAAATCTATGTGGATGATATCATTTTTGGTTCTACAAATGAGAACCTGTGTGAGAAGTTTTCTCATCTCATGAGTAACAAATATGAGATGAGCATGATGGGAGAATTGTCATTCTTTCTAGGGTTACAAATTCTTCAACAAACTGATGGAATCTTCATAAGTCAAGCTAAGTATATCAAGGAACTTCTCAAAAAGTTCAACTTGGAAGATTCATCTCCTGCAAGAACACCAATGTCCACAGCAACCAGTCTGGATCTTGATCCTAAAGGAAAGAAAGTTGACTCAAGCACCTATAGAGGCATGGTAGGATCCCTCCTATACCTAACTGCTAGCAGACCTGACATCATGTTTGCTACATGTCTCTGTGCAAGGTTTCAAAGTGATCCAAAGGAGTCACACTTGGTAGCCATCAAGAGGATCTTTAGATACTTAAAAGGCACTCCTAACCTAGGCCTTTGGTATCCTAAGAATACTAGATTTGATCTAATTGGTTACTCAGACTCAGACTATGCTGGATGCAAGATTGACAGAAAGAGTACTACTGGTAGCTGTCAATTTCTTGGTGGAAGATTGGTCTCATGGTTTAGCAAGAAGCAGCATTCAGTTTCTACCTCAACTGCAGAAGCTGAGTACATTGCTGCAGGCAGTTGCTGTGCACAAATTCTATGGATGAAAAGTCAACTTCTAGATTATGGTCTAGTGTTAAGAGAAATTCCTATTTACTGTGACAACACTAGTGCCATAGCCATCTCAGACAATCCGGTTCAACACTCTAGGACAAAGCACATTGATATAAGACATCACTTTATCAGAGAGCATGTTGAACAAGGAACTGTGAAGCTGATTTATGTCCCAACTGACAAGCAACTTGCTGACATCTTCACTAAGCCATTGGATGAAGCAACCTTCAACAGGTTGGTAAGTGAATTGGGAATGCTGAATCTGGTATGTTAATTTACTAAGGTTTCTAAATTTTCAATTCTTATTGAAGCTCATGACAGCAACTTCAAACCTGCTGTCAAGAGAAGTTACTGTCTACTTGGTTTATGTCTGTTATGTGACAGCATGTGTTGATTTGACTTCTCATGTCAGTATTTTTGTGCCAGTCTCATACTTTTAAACCATGTATGACTTTAATGTGGTTATCTGTTAAGTTTGAGAGTTAAAAATCTGTTCCATTGGACTTTCACACTCTTTTGCATTAATCTGTAGGATTAAAGGAGGACACGACCATTAATTACTTTTGTGGTAGTTGTATGGGTACTCTAACTGTTGACCATTAGACTTTAATCCTTAGACGGTTTTGCCTATAAATTAACCTTAGGTTTCACCAGTCTGCTCTCAGTTTTAAAGTAAATAATGGAAAACAAAGTAGGAATTGAAGTTGGTCTAAAGAAGTGTGATAGTGAACCCGACAATGAAGAGATCGACGAGCTCTTTGAAATATTGTTGGACGCCATGGATGAGATAGAAGAGGAAAAGGAGGCCAAGGCTAAGGAAGAAGAAGCCAAGGCTGTGGAAGAAGAGAAGGAGCTTCAGGCACTTCTTGAAAAAGAAGGCCGCTCTGAAGAAGAGATTAAGGAAGAAGTCTTAGAACTAGTTGATAAAATCATAGAATGATGTACTCCATGCTCAATTTTAATGATTTTATTAATAATAATAAAAGTTCCTGTTTATGTGGTTATTGAGTTTATGATTTGTCTGTGTTAATTGCTTAATATCTGTGTTCAAAAGATTACATTGCTAAATCCATAATTTGTCAATATTAAGTTAAGTGTATGAATCAAGCATTCTAATAAGTTCATGACAGAACCATTTCCTAATCGAAGTTACTGTCGTTAAGAAGGATACTGTCATGTGTTTCTTGACAGCAACCTTCTTGACAGCAGGAAAAGACTTTCTGTCAAGACTTGTAAAGGATACTGTCATTCATATGCTTAACGGTGACAGCAAGTTTTTGCGCAATAGTTGCTGTCGCGCAAAACCTACTGTCACCACCACTTCTTACTGACAGATTGTTTCTAGCGCACAGGTTACTGTCAACAATAGTGGACCGTTGTAATTGGATATTCACCCCACGGTTGACAGTGCATAACGGGCAGTAACTCACGTGTTAAGAGAGTGGGTTAAGACACGTCCTTTAACTCCACTTTTTGAGCAAACGTTTGAGAAACCCATATTTATTCTCCAGTTACTCAGACATATCACTCTCACAAAACTCAAGGCAAAATACTTTTCTTCAAGCAAAAAGCTACTTTCTCACTTTCTTCTTTTCTTGAAATCTCCATGGCCCCCAAACAGACTCTCTCTCAAACAAACTTTGCTGGCATCTTTTCCCCAAATGATGCTGGTGAAGATTTCAAAGGACTGGTGTTTTTCTTGAACAAGTCCTATCTTCGTTCAGCCATTACCTCAACTCCACATCTCGACCTAGACAAACTTGAGGAATTTTGGCGAACTGCTGTTGCTCTCATTGTGGGTGAAACCCCAGCTATTGAATTCAAGATAAATGGGCAACAATACATTCTCACAGCTGAGGTCATCAATACTGCTCTTGGAATTACACTGGAAGAAGGACAACACTTTTCTCCACTTGCTAATGATGACACTCTGAAGAAGCTCTTCTTGAAGATTGGGTATGCAGGCCCTATTCTCGAAGAGGGAACAACCAAGTGGTACCCGTCTGGTGAAATGGACAGGAAGTATCTAAGGAAGGAGTGGAGCATGATATTTGATGCAATGGTCAAGGTGTTCTCTACCAAGTCCACAGGCTGGAATGGGATACCTTCCTACATCAAGAAACTGACACATTCTCTTGTCCATGGATACAAGGTGAATGTTGGAGCTCTCCTCATGGCACAACTCCGAGCTGCCATAGGTAAGAAGGTATCACACTACCCTCGCTTTCTTATGATGTGTATCAATACTTTCTGTGACTTTAATAATGATGCCCCTCGTCTAGAGGTTTGCTCTGTCTTGAAAAAGAACACACACACACTGTTATCTTCACAGGATCTAAATGCACATATTCCACTTTGCTTCACTCAGCACATGGTTGATCAAGTGTCCAACCTTGATTATCCATTACCTACTGGTTATGATTCGTTTTCTCTTGAGGATGAAGCTGGATTAGACCCAAATTCAGCTAACCCGCATTCAACACCATACACTCAGCCTAGGCCCTCTAGACTTCCCAAAGCCCAAAGAGAAGCCTTGCAAGAATCCAGAAAACGATCCTTAGAAGCTGATGTTGGTGGTAGCTCTGTTAGTCAAGAGGGAGACACTGCACCTAGTGCAGCAAATAAGGAAGGTAGTCACACAGAACCCACAGTGGTTCCCCCTGAGCCTAAGAAGAAGAGAGCTAGGAGGACCAAAACCACTGTCAGCCACCCTGCAGTCTCCCAAAAGACTGTAGAGGAAACCAGGGAAATAAACTCCTCCCTAGATGTGCCTTCTCAACAAGGTGCTTCTATTGAAATTGGCCTGTCTCCCAAGGCACCCTGTACAGAGTCTGCACAAACTCATGGTTCCCAACCTGAGATACCCCCACTTGAAGAAACACACAGTGAGTTAGGGCACAGTGAGGATTTCTCTACTCCTATTGATGGTTCACATGTTCCATCTGTGAATCAGCCCCCACTCTCTACTACACTTTCACCTTCTTCCTTCCCTACACATTCTTTTGTTTCTTCTCCACAACCTAGAGAAGGGGACAATCCCAACCCTTCAGGTTTTGATCATCCATCTCCAATCATGGATGAGCCCCCATCTAGTGGTCCACAAGAACCCATTTCTCAAAGTGAGATGGACACCACTCCTCCAAACACTGAGCTAGGGCAAAGTGGTATTTTGTCAGAAAATGAAACAGCCAACACTTTGTCTGACCTCCAAGGAGCATCTTACCTTCAGGAAGATGCTGTCACAGCCTCTGTTGCTGTCAAAGACACTGGGGATGCTACTGTCCTGGGCACAGCGACTGTCAAAGGTGGAGAGAAAGATACTGTCACTACAGAACATACTGTCACTCCACCTCCCAAAGATGCTGTCATGCCAGAACCTGCTGTCCAGACTACAACTGACAGTAACATTCCTACTCAGTATGCTGTCAAGCCCTCCCAGCCTAATTTTGATGCTGTACTGGTTGAGGATGCCTCTGATGATGACCTACCTCTTGCTAAACTCCTAAAGGTACATTCTAAATCTTCTCCTTCCATGCATGTTAGTACTGCTCATACCCATGCATCTAGGTTGAGTGAGGGTGTGCAAAAGAAAAGAGAGATAAAAGAAAAGAGAGGTGAGCATAAAAATGAGAGGCAGCCAAATGAGCTGGCAAAAGGAGAGGGACTTGAGCATGTCCAGAGAGATATTGAGGGAGCCCACATTATTCAGGCCCTAGGCCTTGAGAGTCATACTGTGAGGGGTGATGAGATCACTCAAAAACACCCTGAGAGTGTGAGAACCCCCATAGCCTCCAAGCCCCTGTCTTTTCCTTCCCCTCCAAGAAGGTTAAGGTCTGGTGGCCCCTCTGCTAATTTTGGTGACAGGATTGCAGCTCTTGAAGGACAGTGTATTACTTTGGACTCCAAACTGGACTCTCTCTCTCAACTGGTGGTTGATGGTTTTGCTGCTACTCAACTCTCTATTCAGTTCCTAACTGACCTGGTAGCTGCCAACTCAACTAAGGGGGAGAAGGTAGCAAGATCAGAATCTTTGCCTATTCAAGAATCAGGTGGAACTCAGGGGGAGCCTGTAGCTGTGAAGACCAGAGGGGGAGCTAAAAGGAAAGCAATGTCTAAGGGGGAGCAAGTCAAACCAAGCAGTGCAAAACCACAGGATAAAGCTGAACAGCCTGTTGAAATGGAAATGGATGGAGAAAGGGTGTTAATGTCAAAGGAAACTCAAGATGCATTGCACAGAAGACCTGCATCTAGACATCCAATCTTGCCTCCTGTGGTGATTAGAGAACCTATTCAAGAAACTCAAGAAACTGCTCTACAGAAGAAATGGAGGAACAAAACAAACTTGGGAAAGGTAAAGGGAAACTGCCTGAATCCATCCATAAAGGAACTACTTGGTCCAATGGTACTGAGTATGATCAAGAGGAAGCCAATGTCTTGATGGTGGATTACAGGGAGAGCACATTACACAACCATGACAGTGAGTTTAGCAGTTTGGTGGAAGAAGCAATGAATGCTCCTAGCAACCGTCCAACCAACACCACAACTCTGTTAAAGGAACAAATTATCAGTGTCAGTGTAATGGTGAATGATGAGAAAAGATGGGCTGTAAGTATTTATCTAACTTCTGGCATATCTTATTTCATCACAATGCAACTATTGCAGAGTCTGCCAGCAAAGGTGTTGTGTGCTTTGAAGGGAAAGATCAGGGCAACTCAAACACCATTCAATGAAATATTGGATATGCAAATCCAGAACCTGATCATACAGAAGCTACCTGAAGTCTACTCAAATCCACCAAGTGTTTTCTACAGATCTGAAGCTAAGGATGGCACAAGAAGGAACAGCTCATGAATATTGGTAGCCCATCCAAAATGGAAACCAAGTCAATTCTGAAGGTACTAGATGGAATACTCAGTTCAAATGCCAATCCAGGAAGAGTTCATGCTGTTCAAGAAATCTACAAAATGCTGGTGTTGAGAGACAAGGCACTGGGAGCTAGAATAAAGGAGCTAATCACTAGAGCCAATGCCAAAAGAAATGATCAAGGTGGAAGTTGCTTCTATAACATTCCTCCCCATGATGATGATGATGATGATGATGAAGATGGTAAGGGTGGAGGTGGTGAAGCTTCTGGAAATGCTGGAAATGCTGGTGGAAGTAATTCTGGGAATACTGGTATTCAATCTCAGAATGAAGGCAATGAAGAAACTCCTAGCCAGGAAAAGAAAGATGCTGGTGCAATAGATGAAGAGGAGTCAAGAATACTGGAAGCTTTGGAGGCAAGCATTCTTAGATGTGCTATTGATTGCATAAATGCTGAAAAAGATGATGTCACCAAAGGTACTGTCGACAAAGATACTGTCATAGAAGATGCTGTCTTAGAAGATGCTGTCGACAAGGATACTGTCAAGGAAGGTTCTGTCAAGGATGAAACCAAAGCTGCTGTCAAGCCCAAGAGACTGAAAGCTAAAGCAAAGGCATGGTTTACTAGACAGAAACCAACAGGGAAGCACAAGTACTCAGGAAAGGAAAAGGCCACTGGATTTGGCAGGAATCTCAAAAAGCCAATTCAATCAATTCCTCCCAACAGTCTTAAGATTCAACAAATGAAATCAAAAGAAATTAAGAGTGTTGAGGTTAAGCTGGATGCAAATCAAGAGGCCACTGAGTACATTCTGTGGTGGGAAGAATCAAGGTCTGCCAAGATTGACAAGGACTTCAATTTGGTAGCCACATCAACCAAGAACAACACATCAACCATAGATAAAAGAAGAATTGATTTCTTCTACCTGGAAAGAATGGTAGAGTTGCTGGAGAGCTATGATAATGTTTCAGAGGCTGTCATGGAACATGTTCTAAAATATCAGGCAGATAGGGATGCTGAATTCTATCAGAAATTTGGCTATAACTTTGCAGATTTTGATGATGCTGATATTCTTACTGATCTCCCAGCCTCTCCTATACCATACCACTGGTACTATGAGTTTGATGACTCACCCACAGAAGAAGGGCAAGCCCAACCAACTCAGGAAGGGCAACCCAAGCCAAGCAAAGGACCTGAATCTTCTGCATATTCTCAAGCTCAGACAGAACTTGATAAGAAGGAAGCTGAATTACTAGAAATTCACAAGGCCTCTAACAAGGCAGAAAGTGAAGCTCCAAATTATCAATCATATATGCTGGAAAATCCCCTAAGAGTCAAGTTCCTAAAAGAAGAAATCTATGTTTGCAGCTTGCATAAGCTTAAAACATCCACTCTGAAGGATTTACAGTATATGGTAGCTGGTTCAATTCATCCCTTGGAACAGACTTGTTCTGATGAGATAGAGAAGTTATTGGAAGGGAGAAAAGGAGAAGACTCAAAGCTGGACAAGCAAAGAAGGAAGTCTCTCAATGCTTATCATGGAAGAAGATTCAAGCTCATTAATGAAGAACTTCATTTCAGAACCTATCCATATGATATAGAGCAATGGCTGAATCTCAGGGATGTCAGCTCTCTCATATCCCCTTCCATAAAGAAGATCATTGATGAAGTAGAGGATGATGCAGTGTCTGCTGCTGAAATTTCTCTTGTAGAAAGTCTAAAAAGCTGCTTGGCAGAAGCTCTCAAAAGAGAGGATGCAGCAAGACAGAAGAGGAAATCTCAAGCTAAGTGAAAATTCTTGAATTCTGATCTTGTTAGTTAAGTTGTCAGCACATATTGTAAATTTGCTGTTATTTTCCATAAAAACAAATTGGGGGAGATTGTTGGGATTTATGGGTGATAGCATAGAAACATCTTAACTTTGATTGTACTTAATTTTTTTAAATTAAGTAGAACATACTGTCATAGCCAAAGTATGTTCTTGTAATCAGTATGTAATGTTATTCTAGTTGTATTGTTTGAAAGAAGTTCACTTATGTGTTCAAGCCTCATAGAATGCTTTTTGGATGACAACATGAATAAAGGTTACTGTCCTAAAGCTGTGACAGTAAGATTACAAGAAGACAGAATGTTGCAAGTCACGACAGCATATTCACTCTGACAGCAACATTGGCGGAAGACTACGCGACAGCAACTATTGCCCTCGACAGCAAGTTTGGGATCCTCGACAGCACTCTATGCGGGGAACTCATACTGTCACCAAAAGATCATTCCTGTGACAGCAAGCTTTGCGGCAAAAGTAACTGTCTCAATAAAGATCCTTATGCTAGGTATCTTTCTCAGTCAAATCCCGTGACAGTTTAAATGTTCAAGAAACAGGCGTGATGCAGCATCCCTAAGCTGCACCAAGTCTGCAAGACTACGACAGAAGCTTCAAGGCACTACAAATCAAAAGCGAATCAATTCAAGAGCAAGGTCAAGTCTTTATCTGCTGAATTGGTTTAGCTGGAAATAGAATGAATCTAGGTTGCTTTCTTTGTAATGTATATCTGACATGTTAGCAATTTAGGAAAGTCACATGGGTAAGACAATCTGTAAGAAGCTGCCACTTGACAGTGACAGCAGCTTCATAAACCCATGACTGATAGTGATAGGGTTAGTCCTATACCTTCTATCAACTCATTCTAGAATAGTAACGAAGACAAGCAAGTGTCTTTGAAGAAAACCCGCAGCTCGAGAATTCTTTCTTGAGGTTGTAGCAACACTTTGCAAAATAAATAAAACATTTATTTTGTGAATCTTGTTCTTACTAAATACTGTTCGTGATTGCATATATTGCTGATAACGTTTAATCTTGATTTGAGTTGTTGAAATTTAGATTGAATTTTATCAGTATTGCATTCATCCCCCCCTTCTGCAATACACAAGGACTAACAAATTCCTTTCCCTTTACTGAAGGAGTTTGAGCCACTTGATCCACCAGAACCACCAGCATTAAACTTGGACTTAAATGGCTGCTTCCTTTTGAACCTGATGTTAGGATACCTCCTAGCCATATAAGCAAAAGATTTGTTTTCTATCTTGTCCAGTTCTTCTATTGTAATAACCCGAATTTTTGGTAAAATTTAAAACTTTTCTTATTATGATTAAGTGCATCAGTGAATAGTGAATCTGGTGGATGAATAGTGATTTTGAGGATTAAGAAAAAATTTCATGCCACCTATGTACGAGACGTAGTGTGGATATTCCGAAGTCATATTAGTGATCTACGGAGTAAATAAGTGTATGCAAAGACGATCAGAATTCAGAAATTCCAAAATTTTATTTTGGTTTAGTATTTGACCGGGAAGTGAATTATATATTATTATAATCAAGAAATGAGATATTAAATTTGAGGATTTGAGGATTTAATATTTTGGAATTTTATTATATTTGATTTGAGAATTTAGAACGAAAACCGCTGATACTTTATAACGAGATTAAGTGATTAAGCAAACGAATCATGGATTAAGGATTGAAATTATGACAAGATTAAATATCCTACATGATCATCAAGAGAATTATATCAAGTGGATTCAAGGATTTAAACAAAAAGGAAGCTAACCAAGAGTTAAGGAACTCTATAAAAAGAGATTGAGAATATTCGAAGAAACGCGAGAATATTTTCTAAGAACAAGGAATAAATAGGGAATAGATAAGGGATGTTGGAGTTAATATTGATTTAAGGGATTGTGCCACAGTGGAGTAATAAAATGCAACATATAAGCTGTAACGTATTGATTTTATTAAAAAGACACAAAGAGAATCAAAGTGGTGGAAGCAGAGAAACCAAAGTGTCATGCTTCAAAGTCAACTATAACAAGGATGGCCCTTTTGCATTTAACCAAAAAGTGGGAAGTGTTATGTAAGGCCAACACTTGGACCAATGAAGTGTTGACAACACAAAAGTAGAAGATGCATCCAAAGATTAATACATATATACATGTATTAATTCATTTCATAACAACAAAACAAACAAACAATTCTGCCCAGCAGAAACCAAGCTCAAATAAAAATTCATATCTCCACTTCTATCCATCCTTAAATCACCAAATTTTAACCATAGCTTCCCCACTCCATGGGTAACATATTTCCAAAATTTCATGGTCAACAAAGGAGTGTAGCCTAGCCAAATCTCTTCCCCAAGTTTGAGAACCCAATATGTCCAGTTTCTGTCCAGCGGAAAGATGGGGCTCAAAACCCTATCTAGGAAGCTTCAAATTTGATGATCTATAGCTCAAAAGAAATTTTATGAAGAGCCCAAGGTCTGGTAAAATGTTTAGCACCAAACTCTTATTGTTCGATTTGTTATGAAGTTTACAAGATGAGGATGAATAGTAACTTCAAGTGGTTTTCTTGTTTTCATCTTAAGGATTTAGCACTTTAAGAACCATCTAAAGCTTGTTAAGTGTTTGTAAACACTTGGTAGTGTTGCTAGAGCTTCCAAGAAGGTAAAACCCTAACCCACCTTTGAGTTTTATATGAGTTTTGAAGTGGTTTTGATGTTCATGTAAAGTTAAGATCATGATTAAGTGATTTAGTGATTATTTGGCTTTGTTTAATGTGTAAAATGATGGGTGTTGGATTTGAGCCTCGCCACTGATCTTAGAGGTGTATGATGGTTTTTTGTTGGTGTTAAGGATGTATGGTATGTCGTAGTGATTGGTTTGGAGTGGTCATAAAATGGAAATGCTCGATTTAGAGCCGTCGTAATGCCCATTTTTTTGTACTGCCTTGACATTAGCCACCCGAGACCATAACTGTGTCTAAAGAGTAGAACTGCATATGACTGTGTAGATATTGTTGTCTAGTTTGTTTTGCCGCAAGAATCATGTCAAAAGAGTTTACGGTTTTTGAGTTATGGTTGTTTTAGTAAAAGTTGTTCAAGAAATGAAATTACAGAAACACATCAACTTCATGACTGTGTTTGAGACCCTTACAAGTGATTATAAAATATGAGATTTCGTGGTAAAGTGCTAAGGCCAGTTGGCAAGAGGTGTGCGAAGGTTTCGAGTCCAAAAGATTATTTTTCGAATTTATAAAAATGCGACAACAGAGGTTGCGCAAGTGAAAACCACTAAGAACCCGACTTAGAAACCAATGTTATAAATGGTTAAGTATAACTTGGATTTGAGGATCGATTTCGAACCAAACTTACGACTTAAGTATTTGACGAGTAGCATGGACCTAGTACGAGGCTAGATTAAGCCATTAAGTGCTATGATTGTGATTCGCTTACGTGTTTAAGCATTAAGTTATAAGTGGATTATTTAGGGGATTAATCGTACGTTTTCTTTGACTTTGTCTAGATTGTCCGACATCGTCGCGAACCCCTACCACTTCTCGAGCATCAGGCAAGTTTTCGAAACCTATGCTTACTGTTGTTGTGATAATAAACTTCTTTCATATATGATATGCAAATGAGTAGTATACATGTTTTATTCCCAAGTACATTGCGATATATAAATTGCATGTTTGTCTTCGAACTGCTATATATAGTGTGATACTCGAGGTTATGATTTGATTATGGGCTTCTAAGCTAGATATGAGATATTAGTTAGAAGCCAGGTTTTTATAAATGTCCTAGGTAAAGGGCGTATGATTTTTATTCTTTAAACCGGAAGTAGTTATATTTTCTGTATATGTTAAAGATTATTTTTCCGATAAAGATATCGGGTAACTGTTATTCGATGATTATTTATTTAATGAATATTATTTTGAATATTCATTTAATCCTTATTTATTTAATGAATATTATTTCGAATATTCATTTAATCCTTATTCATTTAATGAATATTATTTTGAATATTCATTCAATCATTATTTATTTAATGAATATTATTTTTGAATATTCGTTTAAGGTTTATTTATTTAATAAATATTATTCAATTATTTATTAAATACTTTTAACACGTTTTAAAATGAGTTATATTATTTAAAGTTTATCCTCGACCTTCAATAATTACGAAGGATATTCTAAGCTGTACTATTAATTATTTTAAATCAAGGGGAGTTTCCCAAACACTGTTTTTCCATTTAAATCTATCTTTTAAGAGGATTTAAATACTCGCTCAACTACCAAGAATATGGGAAAACTGAGTTAAGTGACTGCTACTCATTTTAAACTCTCAACTCAAAACTGTCAGGGGACAGATATTTTCTCTGAGCAATTTAATTGCTGCAAGTCAAATGTTGTGTTACTACCTCAACGATCGAGGAGTAAATTGATGGAACAGGTCGATATCCATTAACAAGCAATAGCTTGGGAAATATTGGTAAATTTTCCTTTCCAATTAGATACGACTACTTTGTGGAGTCCTATCAACGAGTAATATACTTGGGGAAAGGAGGACGAACTTTACGTTTCAGAGTCATGGATTTTATTCGAACTAGGAGCCGAGTAAGTGGCTGAGTGGTGTTGATGGTATTTTTAGAGTTTCGTTCACAGGGAAGGACTGATATCAATACCAATTCCAAGTCTTTTGTCTCTTACAATTCAGAAGCGTGGAGAATAATTTGGTGGTGTGTGATTATCTACTAATTAACTATTATACAATTAAAACCTATATAATATATGTGAGAGAAAACAATCCAAGAATCAGGGTTCTTCAATTGGCTATCATGAATGTCTAATATGTGTCTCTTGTTTGCTAAAAACAATCCTTCTTATATTTATAAAATCCTCTCCCAAGGTAGATTATAGTGCCTACAATTATTCCTTGAATGCCACTCCCATGGTCATACAAAGCACAATCATAGACTATTAAAAACCAAGGATTATTAGTTTCACAATTCTCATATCAATCTCCCGATCTAATACTTAAATTGTGTCTATCATGTCATGTACTAGAATAATAACTCATCTCCCGATTCGTTATAATTCCTATAGATACAATCAAAGGTTCGCGACTCCTCTAATTGTGTTAAGCCCTCAATGACAAATTAGCAATCACAAGAAAATCACAATATTATCAAACAAGCATAATAAGCCAACGAATACTACCCAACCCTTGGATAGGGATTAACTACTCATGATAAGATAAACAAAATATAAATTAAGAACGCAAACCATCAGCATAAGAGTTTAAGCGTGAAGAATACAACTTTACAAGTTCCTTTGAAATCCGGATGAATCCCTTCACTCCTTCTTCCAATCTCCCTCTCAAATTGGTTCTCTCCCTTCTCTCTCAAGAATACGGCTATCTCTAATTCTATTCTATAATATGTTTTTCGATCCACAATATAATAACCTAGTTGTCTTTTTATAGTCCTAGAAGAAGTAATTAGTTGACCCAAATAAATTAGGCCCAACTAATATTTTACTAATTATAATACAAATAGGAAATATCCGAAAAATCAATTTCCAGGAGCTTTCTTGCGCTGCATCGCTCTTTTCTTGCGCTCTTGCGCCTCTTCCTAGCGTTCCTGCGCGTGAAATGGCGCTCTTGCGCCTCAGGTTCCCTGCCCAGCAATGTAGAAAATCTCCGTGGCTTCGCGTGAGCTGTTGAATCGTCAGAATACGACTTGTAGAACTCCAGATATGGCCAAAACCGTGAGAGCTTCGCAACTTGAGTTCAAGTCATCAATTTAAGCCGATATGAAGCATTCCAAGTGGATTAAAAATCCACTTATCACCCAAATCATTGAACAATGCTCGATTTCTTTCAACTTGGCAAATATTTATTTCCTGCAATAAACTCCAATAAAACTTATTAAATCGACACGATTATTCGCAAAAGCACCATAATTGTGGGAATAAAATCCTCTAAAATATATATAAAATATATTCTATCAAATATCCCCACACTTAGCACTTTGCGCGTCCTCGTGCAAACTAAAATAATAACTACACTAACTAATTAGTACCACTTCCGTAGGTGATCACGGTTGCATTTAACACATGCAACAAGTCCTTTAAACCCCTAGGTAGCCCTAGTGGACGAGTAAGGTCTCGTGAGGGCTTATAGCGAATATACCCACAAAATCCATCTAGCTCATGCAAAAGGTCACATATCAACACAACACCACACACACAAAGTCCTCTAGTGTCATATCAACTCAAGAATCAAAGTGAATATGCAATGCCTTGGTGTCTAAAGTGCAAGTATCCACATAGCACACTCAAATCACATGTATAACATCATAGAATTTCATGTCAAATGCAAAAATCATTGGTAAACATGCTAAGCACACAAAAGCACATCTTTGAGACAAAATCTGGGATCTCCTATGCAAAAGCAACAACTCACCGTTCACTCACAAAAGATATTCTCTTCAAACAAGGTGGTAAGTGTATCACTCAACTCCAACAATATCATAAGCATGCTTTACACGTGGTATCAATCTAACCCTCAACGCAACATACACAATCAATGACAATCAAAAGGTCTTTATTCGGGTTGTAACGTGGGCTAGGGACAAGGTATGTCAAGTAAAGCCAAAGAGGGTTAAGTCAAAAGCTAGTACTCAACAATAAAATTAACAACTCCCATACTTTCATCCCCACACTTGAACTTTTATTTATAACAACTTGACTAGTCGAATCAAAGTAGGATCATAAAATATAAGAATGCTCTCAAATTTATTATTATTATTATTTTTTTTTTTCTTTTTTTTTTCTTTTTTTTTTCTTTTTCGAGAGAGCTAATAACAAGCATGAACAATGATCCCTTGATATTTAACAAATTTCGACTAACAAGCACACAACCCAACTCAATATTCCCCCCAAAGTTATGATCATCAATAACCCCCCTTCATGCACACCTTATTACTCCCTTAAGAACAATACTAGCCTTTGACAATTGGGTTCAAATTTTAATGTAAGGCCAATACAATAAAAAGGATAATGGCAAGTACGTGGTGTGTCACCGAAAGAATAAGATTAGGCCCAACGGGTTAAATAATGGATCATGTATAAATGGTTTGGTAATATGGAAAATATAAGGTTAAACTATTGCCTTTATCATGTTGTCATCAATTGATGTCATGCATCTCAAGAAAGACCTCAAACACGTGCTAGCAATGCAAATAACAAGTGGACACTCAAGCAAACGAAAAATAATGCAAAAGATATGCATATAGGCTCAAAACTCGCTTGGTGTGTAAAAGCACAATCAATCCCAAATAGAAGTCTCTCTAACATACCTACTTGTACTCAAAGCATCTAAACCAAATTATCTTGCACACATTCATGTCATTCTAATCCCTTACCACATTCAATAAGTCTACCAGCTTCAACTCGCTAGTGTAAGTGTGTGCACAAGAACATCACATATCACTTCTCAATCAAAAGTCTCCATAAACACAAGATTTCTAACAGCATGCATGGGTGCATTAAAACACGTAAACTTCACAAGGCTAGAATTAGACTTACAATACATGAGACACATCCCCACACTTAAATGGGTCAATGTCCTCATTGACACACACTATAGAAAACAATAAAGAAATACTCACAATACATGGGTTGCCTCCCACGAAGCGCTCGTTTAATGTCGTTAGCTCGACTTGTACATTCAAGTAGCATTATTAATGAGGTGAAAAAGCAAACAAATGCACATACCTACGAATGAGTATTAAAATCATGATGTGCATATATACCTTTGATCCATATACAAACTACAAGAAACAATTATCTCAAAATCGATATTGCTGCCTTCCCCGGCAGCGGCGCCAATTTGTTGATGGTATTTTTAGAGTTTCGTTCACAGGGAAGGACTGATATCAATACCAATTCCAAGTCTTTTGTCTCTTACAATTCAGAAGCGTGGAGAATAATTTGGTGGTGTGTGATTATCTACTAATTAACTATTATACAATTAAAACCTATATAATATATGTGAGAGAAAACAATCCAAGAATCAGGGTTCTTCAATTGGCTATCATGAATGTCTAATATGTGTCTCTTGTTTGCTAAAAACAATCCTTCTTATATTTATAAAATCCTCTCCCAAGGTAGATTATAGTGCCTACAATTATTCCTTGAATGCCACTCCCATGGTCATACAAAGCACAATCATAGACTATTAAAAACCAAGGATTATTAGTTTCACAATTCTCATATCAATCTCCCGATCTAATACTTAAATTGTGTCTATCATGTCATGTACTAGAATAATAACTCATCTCCCGATTCGTTATAATTCATATAGATACAATCAAAGGTTCGCGACTCCTCTAATTGTGTTAAGCCCTCAATGACAAATTAGCAATCACAAGAAAATCACAATATTATCAAACAAGCATAATAAGCCAACGAATACTACCCAACCCTTGGATAGGGATTAGCTACTCATGATAAGATAAACAAAATATAAATTAAGAACGCAAACCATCAGCATAAGAGTTTAAGCGTGAAGAATACAACTTTACAAGTTCCTTTGAAATCCGGATGAATCCCTTCACTCCTTCTTCCAATCTCCCTCTCAAATTGGTTCTCTCCCTTCTCTCTCAAGAATACGGCTATCTCTAATTCTATTCTATAATATGTTTTTCGATCCACAATATAATAACCTAGTTGTCTTTTTATAGTCCTAGAAGAAGTAATTAGTTGACCCAAATAAATTAGGCCCAACTAATATTTTACTAATTATAATACAAATAGGAAATATCCGAAAAATCAATTTCCAGGAGCTTCCTTGCGCTGCAGCGCTCTTTTCTTGCGCTCTTGCGCCTCTTCCTAGCGCTCCTGCGCGTGAAATGGCGCTCTTGCGCCTCAGGTTCCCTGCCCAGCAATGTAGAAAATCTCCGTGGCTTCGCGTGAGCTGTTGAATCGTCAGAATACGACTTGTAGAACTCCAGATATGGCCAAAACCGTGAGAGCTTCGCAACTTGAGTTCAAGTCATCAATTTAAGCCGATATGAAGCATTCCAAGTGGATTAAAAATCCACTTATCACCCAAATCATTGAACAATGCTCGATTTCTTTCAACTTGGCAAATATTTATTTCCTGCAATAAACTCCAATAAAACTTATTAAATCGACACGATTATTCGCAAAAGCACCATAATTGTGGGAATAAAATCCTCTAAAATATATATAAAATATATTCTATCAAGTGGCGCCGGTCCATCAATGGCCCAACCGTTGGCCGGGTGGTTCCAGGGGACGGTGGACAAGTAAATCCGTCGGCGGTGGACAAGTAAATCTGTCGGTTCTTCCTTCTACATGTAGAGAAACAAATGGTGAGATGCACAATGTACGACTGATCATCGTAAAGGTTGTGGCTTCTGCGCGACAATGCTCCAGTATTAGTTCATCATCCAATTATGGATAATTCTGCAACATGTATTGAAAGGTTTACCGATCATGTTGGCAGGGATTTGGAAAATATTCAAAAATGAAGTTACAATAAATCCTTGCAACTTCATCTTTTATTTTATGAGTTATGACTCTGATAAAACCTTACTCAGATTATATATGCGTAAGTGGATTTTGGGTTACGGAACATTATATGAAATTTTCCTCGTAACTTCATCTTTTATATCATATGACTCTGTGGATACCTTACATAACATGAGTTATGGTAAGGGAGTTGTTTATACTGAATCACCTTATAACTTCATCTTTTAAGTTATATGTTGATATTCTGCTTACATAGCAGATATTTTTCGGAAAGGTTATATTGGTTTACGTTGAAACCTCATCTTTTATATTATACTAGAACTTTGTTCATAATATAGTAAAAGTTTGCAGAAATATTATAAAAATAATATTTGAAATACAACAATGGTATTGTTTTTGGAATACATTTTGATAAGGAAATAATTTCAGTATCGAGATATTTTGACAAATTATTACCTTATACCCGCTTTATTCTGGGTTGAGTTAAAGGCAGGATAATGCCATACTTTTATTACCTTGCTGAGCTATCGCTCACTCTTGCTATTGTTTTATAAATATTATATAGCAGCGAAGCAGGATACCAAGGGTTCGGCGCACATCCCTCAAGCGAGTGGTAAGCGCTAGGCATTCTCATGAGCAGTTTCTAACAGTGATCCTGGAAGTAGTGTGAACCAGTCAGATCAAGCTGAAGCTTTTGGTATTCATCTTATGTATAGATATGAATGGTATGAGAGGGTGGTGAGTATTACAAGGCTAAGTTGGTAATGTACCATTACTTAGGAGTTGTATCAGTAGCAAATTCAAAAGACATTTGGGTATTGTAATAAAGATTATTTATTCCGCAATTGTGGTATTTGTGTCGTTTCTGAGACTCTAACCTGTGTGTGTGTGTGAGAGAGAGATATATACATTGTGGGGTCATAAGCAGATGAATTGTGTCTATTATGAGTAAAGCAGGCAAGGCAAGAAGTAAGTGGATCGTGACTACTCTAAATTCCTGACCCCGGATTTGGGGCTGTTACATCTATGCTGTAAAAATCATCTTCCTCGGGCAGATCATAGATGACTTGAGACTCATCACCAGTGTCTTCAACTTCCAGCTCTTCAATCTTAACTTGATTGACTTTCAGAGATTCCATTCTTTGACCTAGGTTGTCAGCAATAAGGGCACAAGAAGTGTTGGCCATTATTCCTTGCTTTGATTGAATGGACCTCTTTTGAAACAACTCTAGCTCATATGTTTTCAAAACACCATACAATACAACAAAGCCAATCTTGGTTAGATCTCTTTCCTTGAGAGAAGAGATCCTTGGCTCCAAGTGATCTGGTAGAGTCAATAAGAACTTCATGTTGAGTTCTTCTGTTTCATAGTGTTTACCATAGAGTTTGAGCTCATTTATCAACTTGTTGAACCTTTCAAATACTTCTGTGATTCCCTCCTTTGGCTGAGCCATGAAGGCTTCATACTGGGAAACCAGAATCTGCTTCTTGTTCTTTCTCACTTCTGGAGTTCCTTCACATAGCACTTCTATGAGATCCCACATCTTCTTTGCACTACCACAGTGAGCAACAGTGTCATACATGGTGAAATCCATAAATTCACAGATAATGAGTTGGAGATTTCCATCTAGTGCCACTTTCTCCTTTTCAGGCTCAGTGTATTTGGAAGGATCTTTAGGCTCGTAATGCATTGATATCTTTTCAGTACCAACATTTGTTTCTGCAATCTCAATCATTGGAATGAAGGGACCATTTTTTAAAATGTCTAAATACATGGGGTTTGAAGCTTTTATGAACAACAACATCTTCTTCTTCCATAGATTGTAGTGTTCCTTATTAAAGGGAGGAATCTTGCTACTGCTTAGTTTCTGTGAACTCATTCTTGATCTTTTTATGTTTGTATATCAACAGCCTGCTCTGATACCACTTGTTAGATATGAATATCACTAAGAAACTAGACAGGGAGGGGGGGGGGGAGGGGGTGAATGGATAGTTTGAATGTTTTTTATTTTCTTGAAACTAAAAAGCTGTGTTAGATTTTGTTGTATAAAAATGCGGAATAAAATAGACAGAACACACACAATCACTTTAATCTACTTTGTATTAAGTAAATCAAATACTACAGCTTCCAAAATTTCACAAGTGAAATTCTGGATTCTAAACAAGAACAGTGTTTTCTTGTTTTCTTACAGAGAAAAGAGTGCTTGAATATTTCTATATGCATCTCTCTTACAGCTTGCAATAGGGTGTGCATAATATATATATCCTATACAAACTGGTGCACACTCCTATTTACGCAGTTACCCCTAACTGTAACTCCAACTTGTCCTGCCATAAGAAGTTAACTGTGTCAGGAAGGACCACTTGCTTTCTGTAGCCTTTCCCGTTTCTGTAGATGCTTGTCTCTAATCTTTCTCTCCAAGTTTTGCTGTAGATTTGACATCTGTCTTTGGACCACCTTACCGTAACAGATGCTTTAGTATTTGTCTCCTTTGAATTTTATTTATGTACCTTGATTTGTCTTGTTATAAACGGCTAAGTTTTGACATCGTGAACTCCAGCATATTCCTGATTCTTTGACTTGTCGACATAGAACATTCTTGACTTTGCTATATGAGGACTTTGCTATATGAGTATTTCAGGAGTATGCGATATGGCTTATTTCTGACTTCACGATATAGCCTTTGAGGACTTCACGATATAGTACATTCTGACTCTGCGATCTCAACACTTCACGACATGCGCGTTGAAGACTTCACGACATAGTTCATTTTGGACTATGCGATCTCAATACTTCACGACATGGACATTTTGGACTTCATGACATAGCTCATTCTGACTTCATGATATAGGGACTTAGACAAATTTCTGCAACTTATTTCTTCAAGGCCTTATTCACTCCAATCCTGCTGCATGAACAAATTGAACTTCTTCCAGGATAATTATTCCATGGCCTATGTACATTCTAGGTGCAAGAAACTTACTAAGCTCATTATAACTTTGAGCATACAGTATAAAGCTAAGTACATGAGAACAAGACAAGTACAATGAAGACCTATACTATATCCCAGTGATAAACTTCACTAGGTCATGTAGAGTGACATAAATGTGTAGGCTTGTTAATAGTGGTATTCAGACATGCCTTGAGCCTAACAATTTTGATTTACCATCTATCATAAGATATCTTGAACCATTGACTGGTGATGTGTTTACTACTCGATATGCAGATTGTCATTTTGATAAGTCTGTCTTCCCTTCATTAGGGGGAGATAAGGTTGTGCATAATTTAAATTCTGAATTGACATGGAATACATCAAGATTAAATGTTTTAGATCCTCGTACTAATCAATGTGAATATGAAGTTCAAAGAATTATTCATATGTAAAATATTGTTAATCAAATGCCTGATATTTTTAGTGATTCTAGACATATTATAAAATCGCATATACCTGCTGTTAATGCTCCGGCAAGGGTTGAAATCCCTATTCGTAAATCAATTCCTGAAAAATTGGTTGGTGATTTAAAACTCCTCCAGAAGCGTGGCAGGCCTATTGGTGCAAAGGATGTTATACCACGAAACGGAAACTGATTGGACCTGCCCAAGAAATGGCAAGTGTTCCGGATAATACCCCAGAAGTGGTATTACCTCCTGAAGAGGTTCGAGGCCCTGAATAGGCTATAACGAAACCCCCAGAAGTGGGATTACCTCCAGAAGAGGATATTGCTCCTGAAGTGGCACATGCCTCCATAGAAGCAAAGGTACCTGATAATTATGAGATCTCATTGAATTATGTACATAACGGGAAATTATTGGATCGTTGGAGTACTGAGATTGATGATATATATGCTTTTTCCGTGGCATGCGATATTTCTATGAACTCTGATCATGAACCACAAAGTATGGAAGAATTTCGACAAAGAGATGATTGGCCAAAATGGAAAATTGCAATCCAAGAGGAATTGCAGTCCTTGAACAAAAGAAATGTATTTAGACTTGCAGTCCAAACACAAGCTGGTGTGATCCCTGTAGGGAATAGATGGTTATTTGTACGAAAACGAAATGAGAGAAATGAAATTATGAGATATAAGGCCCGGCTAGTGGCCCAGAGATTCTCTCAAAGGCCTGGATTTGATTACCATAAAACTTACTCTCCGGTAATGGATGGAGTAACTTTTCGTTTTCTAATAGGTATGGCTTGTATGGAAAGATTGGAAATATATCTCATGGATGTTGTGACAGCCTACCTATATGTATCACTTGATAGTGATGTTTATATGAAAATCCCTGAAGGATTAAAATTGGAGGAAACTAAGCCTCGTCATTTGTACTCAGTTAAATTACAACGATCAATATATGGCTTAAAGTAGTCTGGTCGTATGTGGTATAACAGGCTTAGTGAGTACCTATTGAATAATGGGTATATTAATAATCAAGTGTGTCCATGTGTGTTTATTAAAAAGTCTCAAACTGGTTTTGTTGTTATTGATGTTTATGTGGATGATTTAAATATTGTTGGTACTTCTGAAGATATTACTAACACTGCTAATTATTTGAAAAATGAGTTTGAGATGGAAGATCTTGGAAAGACAAAGTTTTGTTTAGGTATACAGGTGGAACACTTATCTTCAGGCATATTTGTTCATCAGTCAACCTATACAAAAAAAGTTCTTGATCGATTTTACATGGACAAATCTCATCCACTGACTACGCCAATGGTTGTTCGATCACTTGAAGTTGAAAAAGATCCATTCCGTCCCAGAAAAGAAAGTGAAGATGCTCTTGGACCTGAAGTTCCATGTCTTAGTGCAATTGGTGCTCTTATGTACCTCGCAAACAACACACGACCTGATAATGCATTTGCTGTAAACCTACTTGCAAGATTCAGTTCTGATCCAACTAAGAGACATTGGGATGGAATTAAACATATCTTGAGATATCTTCGTGGGACGATTGACCTTGGATTGTTCTTTCCAAACAACTCGAAATCACAGCTGGTTGGATATGCAGATGCTGGGTACATGTTAGATCCTCACTTTGGAAGGTCACAAACAGGTTATTTATTCATATATTGTAGGACTGCTATCTCTTGGAAGTCTACAAAACAGACTATGGCTGCAACTTTATCAAATTATTCAGAATTACTAGCAATCCATGAAGCAAGTAGAGAATGCGTATGGTTGCGATCTGTCATTCAACATATTCGGCGATCATGTTGATTATCAAGTATCATAGATAGTCCTACAGTTATGTTTGAAGATAATTCAGCTTGTATTAAGCAGTTGAAGGAATGATACATTAAAGGAGATCGAACAAAGAACATATTACCGAAGTTCTTCTACAGTCATGAACTACAAGAGAATGGTGACATTGAGGTACAACAAGTTCGCTCAAGTGATAATTTGGCAGATATACTTACAAAGGCACTCCCCACATCAACATTTGAAAGACTACGAAATAATATTGGTATGCGAAGACTGAAAAACTTGCTACATCAGAACGTCAATATGTCAGATACTTTATTCAAGGGGAGACTGTACTCTTTTTCCTTCGTCAAGGTTTTTATCCCATTGTATTTTTCCTTGCAAGGTTTTAACGAGGAAGTTAACTCTGTAATAACTCACATTGACAATCAAGGGGGAGTATTATAATATATGATATAAGTGATTGCCAATGTGTGTCAAGTAAGTTTTGTATTTGATATTTCCATTGTAAATCTTAGCAAGTAAGATTGGCAAGTTGCTTCTCCAATACATTAGTATATATTAAATAGTGTAGGCGGTGGAAGTTCTCCTATAAATATGAGAATGTGTAACCAAGTTGTGAGATATAGATTTTGAGTGCTAATCTTTATCAAGTCTCATCCCTTCTTTTTGCAAACTTGTCATTATTCATATACTCGGTTTTATTAATATTTATAACAAAAGGACTATTGTTTGATATTTCTAACATAATTAGTCCCGCTCCATTGATTATGAACTTTTTACGACAATGATACAGCGCCTACATGCATCACCTTAGCATATGCATATGTACAGTACTAGATCATTGCTAGAAATCAGAGATCTGATAGATTTTAGGATATCTCCAAGTTAAGGATAACTGCTAGAATCAAGCTACTGATTAGTATTGCCTTCTACAGGCCTTGTAAATTATCTATATATTGTACACTTACATTTAACAATATATACAAGAAAGAAATAATTCAATACAGTTGTGTTTTTTATCATGGTATCAGACCTACCTTCAATCTCTAATCTCTGATTAATCATATAGAAATTGAAGTTTGGTCTGGTGTTCATAATTGTATTTTTTTTCTTTCGCACAAATTCCTTTTTTTTTAATTATTTGTATAACTATGGGTAATCCATCAGATAGTGGTGAAAATTCTTTAAAAAAGAATGATACAATCCAAATTCAAGAAACGTATTCCTTAATCACTCCAGAACGTCTTGATGGTACAAACTATATTGAGTGGTCTCTAAATGCTCAAAACAAAATCCGTGGGAGAAAACGATGGGGTTTTATCTATGGTACAGGCTGCACCGAAAGATGTTAAGTCGGAGGAATACGAAACTTGGGAGGATGAAAATTGTTTAGTCAAATCTTGGCTTCTGGATGCAATGACAAAAGAGACCAGGTCTCTTTTTCTTCGACTGGCTACAACAAAAGAGATATGGGAGGCAGTAAAGCAAACATATTCTGTTGACCAAGATGCATCAAAAGCTTATCAATTGCATTGTGAGGTATTTTCAATTAAAAAAAATGGCGGATCTGTCATAACTTACTTTTCAAAATTGCAGAAAATATGGCAGGAACTAGATGATATTGATAATTGTATCATGGAGTGTGCCAAAGATATTGAAAAATATACCACCAAAGTTAACTCTGAACGTTTGTATGTATTTTTGGCTGGACTTGATGCACAACTTGATGGAGCTCGAGGTCGTGTACTTGCCACAAAACCTCTCCTTAACATCCATAGTGCTTATGCCTTGATCTGTTCGGAAGCAAATAGACAAGGTGCTATGCTTGGAGAAGTGATTGAAGAAGGGGCAGTCATGGTCTCTCGGAGAACACCAGTATCCAAAAAGGACCGTAAGTGTACTCACTGTAATGGTACCAGTCATACTGTTGATACTTGTTTTCCTATTCATGGGTATCCAGATTGGCATCCAAAAAGTAAGAAAGCGGCATCATATACATCTAAAGAGGATGATAGTAGCTCTAAAGGGAATGTAGTGAGCACATCAGGATTTGCGGCTAGATCAGGTACGTTTTCTACTGGAAATAGTGATTGGATAATCGACTCTGGTGCAACGGATCATATGACTTGTGATCGTAATATTTTTAGCAACTTCTCCTCTAGTTGCCCTAAAAGTAGTATCACTAATGCAAATGGTGTATCTTCCCATGTTAAAGGAGTTGGTACAATATCATTGTCTCCTAATTTAACTATTAGAGATGTTTTATATATGCCATCTTTAGATTGCAATCTCCTTTCAGTTGAAAAGCTAACAAAAACTCATAATTGTTTTGTGTTTTTTTCTCATACTTATTGTTCTTTTCAGAACATCCATACCAAGGAGACGATTGGCAGTGGTAAGAAAGTAGGAGGAATGTACTATCTGGAAGACAAGTCTGGGAATTTTGGTGGAGAAAGAAGACAAGCTTCCATGATAAAAGATGATGGAATAAATAAAAAAGAAGAAATATGGTTGTGGCATAAAAGATTAGGACATCCATCTTTCTCGTATCTCAGAAAGTTATTTCCTTCTTTGTTTATGGGATTTGATTTGTCAGATTTTCATTGTGAAACTTGTGTAATGGCAAAAAGTCATCGAACTACATTCCATTTGAGTGATAATAAAGAAAATTCTCCATTTTCATTAATCCATTCAGATGTTTGAGGGCCAGCACCAATTACTACTCATAATGGAATGTGATGGTTTATAACCTTTGTAGACGATTGCACACGAATGACTTGGATTTATCAGTTGAAATACAAGAGTTATGTGCAATCTGTTTTTAGCCTATTTCACCAAATGATAAAAACACAATTTGAAACGTCAATAAAGGTCCTTCGTTCTGACAATGGAGGAGAATACTTCAAACAAGAATTAAGAGATTTCATGCAATTAGAAGGCATTATTCATCAAACATCTTGTACTCATTCACCTCAACAAAATGGTATTGCTGGTCGGAAAAATAAACAATTGCTAGAAGTTGTCCGTGCTTTGTTACTAGAAGGAAACGTTCCATGTAGATTTTGGGGTGAAGCTTTGAATTCAACAATCTACTTAATTAATAGAACACTGTCGAGTGTTCTTAATTTTAGAAGACCGTTGGATGTTTTCTCTGATCATCACACTCTTCCATCAATAGTGAAATTAGCTCCAAAAATATTTGGATGTATAGCCTATGTTCGTTTATATTCACACCAAAGGACGAAACTTGAGGCTCGTGCCTTAAAGTGTGTGTTTGTGGGATATGGTCTTGCTCAAAAGGGTTATAAGTGCTATGATCCGTTATTAAAAAGATTTTTTGTTTCTATGGATGCCACTTTCCATGAACTAGAATTCTTTTATAAAAAAACATTCAGCGATACACTATCTCAGGGGGAAAATTCAGAAGAAGCATTTAATCATTAAGAATTAGAAGCTTTTGTCCAACTACATTCAAAATTTCCTTCCGGTGATAGCGATAATGAAGTACAAGGGACAATAATCATGGAGTCTGAAACATTAAATTCTCTAGAGAACTCACAAGAAGACTGTCCAGAAGACTCTCTCCATGATAGTACAAGTCCTGCCACTACACAATCACCGAGTCAATCGTCTTTTGAAACTCCATTAGAGGTACATACTTAGTTCTCATTCTCATTCTCATGTTGATAATGATAATATTCAGTCTCAATATCATCTTCCACCTCTTTTAAATCGGGGTGTACCACCTACTAGATATAAGCCTGACCCTAAAGCCAAAATAAAATATTCCATCAGTAATTATGTATCTTCTGAAAAATTGTCCAAGTCATATGCATCATTTGCATCACAAGTATCATCTATCTCTATTCCTAGTAAATTACAGGATGCTTTAGAAGATGCCAAGTGGAGCGAAACTATGACCGAAGAAATGTCAGCTCTTGAAAAAAATGCTACTTGGGAGATGGTACCATTACCAAAAGGAAAAAAGACTGTGGGATGTAGATGGGTTTTTACGATCAAACAGAAATCTGATGGAACTATAGAAAGATATAAAGCGAGACTCGTAGCGAAAGGCTACACACAATCATATGGGGTTGATTATCAAGACACATTCGTACCAGTTGCAAAACTTAATACAGTAAGAGTGTTGTTGTCATTAGCGGCTAATCAAGATTGGCCACTTCTTCAGTTCGATGTAAAAAATACTTTTTTACATGGTGAATTGAACGAAGAGGTGTATATGGATCCTCCACTGGGAATCCGAAAGTACTCGAACACTAAAATGGTGTGCAAACTTCTGAAGACATTGTATGGTCTAAAGCAATCTCCAAGAGCTTGGTTCGTTAAATTCACGAAGTCTATGAAGAAGTTTGGCTACAAACAAAGTAATTCTGATCATACTTTGTTTTTAAAACGTAGGAATGGTAAAATCTCTATCTTAATAGTCTATGTTGATGATATGGTAGTAACCGGTGATGATATAGATGAAATCTCGATGTTACAACAGTACTTAGCTTCAGAATTTGAAATGAAACAACTTGGTGACCTTAAGTACTTTCTCGGGATTGAAGTAACAAGATCCAAGAATGGTATATTTCTGTCTCAACGAAAATATATACTGGATATGTTAACTGAGACGGGAATGCTTGGATGTAAACCTGCTAGTATTCCTATTGAACAAAATCACAAGTTATTTTATTGTCAAGATGAAGCGTTAACTGACAAACAAAGGTATCAACGACTTGTGGGAAAATTAATTTACTTATCTCACACTAGACCAGACATTGCTTATGTTGTGGGCGTGCTTAGTCAGTTTATGCATGACCCTCGTAAATCTCACATGGATGCTGTGGAACAGGTTCTAAGATATTTGAAATCTCCTCCAGGTAAAGGCTTACTATTTACCAAAAATGGTCATTTGAATGTAGAGGGATACACAGATGCAGACTGGGCAGGTTCAGCAGATAATCGAAGATCAACTTCTGGATACTTTACTTTTGTAGGTGGTAACCTTGTAACGTGGAGAAGTAAAAAACAAGTTGTAGTATCAAGGTCGAGTGCAGAATCTGAATTCAGAGGCATGGCTTTGGGAGTATGTGAATTATTGTGGTTAAGGAACTTGTTAAGAGACTTGGGAATCATATCTAAAAGTGCAATGAGATTGAACTGCGATAACACCTCAGTTATAGAAATTGCTCACAATCCGGTACAACATGACATAACGAAACATGTAGAAGTTGATAGACATTTTATCAAGGAAAAAATTGAAGCTCGGATTATTGCATTTCCTTTTGTGAAGTCTCAGGACTAACTTGCTGATATGCTTACTAAAGCTGTTTCAGGAAGATCCTTTATTGACTCTTTATGCAAGGTAGGCATGTCTGATATTTATGCTCCAACTTGAGGGGGAATGCTAGAAATCAGAGATCTTAGATTTTAGGATATCTCCAAGTCAAGGATAACTGCTAGAATCAAACTACTGATTAGTATTGCCTTCTACATGCCTCGTAAATTATCTATATATTGTACACTTACATTTAACAGTATATACAAGAAAGAAATAATTCAATACAGTTGTGTTTTTTATCAATCATATTACCTGTAATTTAGCTCAGATTACTCTCTCAAAATTGAGACATATATAAGTACATGTGATATATTGACTGATGTATTCTTGGAAATTTTAAATTAATTAATAGATTTCTCACGACACAAAAATTACGAAAAACATTCATAAAATCACTATTCATTACCGTATTTTATATTATGATAAGTCAACTATTAATTACTAATCATTTTAAGGATATTAGCTTATAACTGTGCCGGTTCTTTTTTAATATCTATAATTATATTAATTTGTAATTTTTATAATAATTTTACGATATTAGTTTTTAGACTTTATTTATTACATTTTATACATCTCACACAAAACTCACAAAATAATTTTTAATTTAGTGATGAATTAACAATTCTTTTTTTCCAATTTAAACTACCTTGAAACTGAACAAAGAATAAAATGAGGACTTTTTACAATAGTTCTATTCAACTTAGGAATAAAATTAAAATAAAGAAAATCTACTCAACTTAGAATTAAAGTATAGAACAATAATCAATTAAACATACATAACTTAGAATTTGAAGTTACGAATTTTTACATTGAGAATTCTAGTCAACTTAGAAAAATTACTCAAATTTGATTTATATTATTAAAATAAATATTTTTAATATTAAATTTAACGGTTCTCATTCATCTATTTTTCAAGATCAATGGTACTTATTGATTTGATGGTACAAGATCAAATTTTTGAATAATATCTCTTACGCTTATTATATATATGAATATAATTTATTTGAATAAAATCAAGTTTAAATATAAGTTGACTAATATTTCAAGGGGTTAATTATCTTGTTGGTCACTAAAGTGGGCCTAAAGTATCAAGTTGGTCACCAAACTGAAAACGGTCTCAAATAGGTCACTAAAGTCAGGTACATTCTATTATATAACTTACTTTTTCTGGACGTAAAACACTAATATTAATGCTAATTTCTTCGATTTTATGGTCTGAAATGGGTATGTTACCCTACCATGTAGATATCACATTAAATATTTTTTAATACATCATCATTTTTCGTCTAAGAAAAATTATTTATTTAGCGGAGTGTACCCTGTAGCTGACTTTGGTGACCTGATTGAGACAATTTTCAGTTTGATGACCAACTTGATATTTTAGACCCACTTTAGTGATCAACAATATAATTAACCCATATTTCAAGTTGACTAGATACATAATATATCAAGTTGAAGTTGAGACCAAGTGCGTGTTTGGGGTATCACAAAAAGTTGACTTATAGCTTAAAATGAGTAAGTGTCATGTAACTGATAAGTTGATTAATTCTTATAAGTTATACAGGTGTTTGGATAAATTTACTTATAAGTTAGTTAAGAGTTTGCTAAATTAAATTTGAAAAAATAATTATTAAATACAATGATTTCAACACTTGCATTTTAAATTTAAAAAATATTTAAAAATATAAAGGTAAAAATATAAAGTATTAGAAAACAAAGAAATCAAGTAATAAATCAATAAGTTCAGGATAATGTACCCAATTATTAACATTCAACTTGTCAACATATAAGTTATAAGTTGAGGTCATAAGTTGGTTGACAAACACCCCATAAACTCTTACGGGTTTATAAGCCATAAGTCGATTTATAAACCCCTTGCCAAACATGCCCTAAGTAAGTGCGTGTTTGGGGTATCACAAAAAAGTTGACTTATAGCTTAAAATGAGTAAGTGCTTTAAAAGTGATAAGTTGATGAATTCTTATAAGTTAAACGGGTGTTTGGATAAATTTACTTGTAAGTTAGTTAAGAGTTTGTTAAATTAAATTTGAAAAAATAATTATTAAATACAATGATTTCAACACTTGCATTTTAAATTAAAAAAATATTTAAAAATATAAAGTATTAAAAAACAAAGAAATCCAGTAATAAGCCAATAAGTTTAGGAAAATGTACATCATTATTAACATTCAACTTGTGAAGGTATAAGTTATAAGTTGAGTTCATGGGTGACAAATACCCCCACTCTTATTAACTTATAATGTATAAGTTCGGTAATCCAAACAAGCCCTAAGTCCACTTTATAGTAGAACCTCGATAAATGAATGTTTGATAAATGAATAAGCTCGTCAAATAAATAATTTTTTCCGGTCCCAACTTGGACAATGTACTAAATGAATAATCTCGCTAAATGCATTAATGAATAAATTTTATGGGTTATAGACCCTATGTAAACATAAATGAATATTCACTAAAAATGAAGTAATATTTTTTTTTTATGATATATGTTATATAGTCAAGAATTCATAAATTTATATATATTTTAATAGACTCTAAGTATTTTACTAATACACTCTTATAAACACCGTCAAATATGTTAAAATAGTTTAAACACACTATACTTAATTTATATGTATAATATATGTACATATATTATTAACTGTGAAGAAAATATATGATAAATTTTTAACTATTATCTTCTAAATACGTTCGAATAGTAAATTTTAAAATATCATTATTATGATAAAATAATGAATATATTTTCTTGATCCAAGTGTATTCATTTATCAAGGTTTTACTATATTTGGCAGGAAATTTGGCTCCCGAAAGACTTAACTTACCCAAAACAGGGTATTCAATCAGTCAAAGGTGCATTAATAAGTTTGGTGTCACAATAAAAAAGATTGGCTATTTCAAAAACATTACCATTAATTGATTGATGGTCGAATAACATTGCATTTTGAAAAAATATTAATAAACAAAATTGAAAACTTATTTTTCTTAATTTGTTATCAAAAAATATTGTATTCCCTTTATTTTATATTACTAGCTTAAAACTCGTGTAATACACACGTTGTTTTAATAGTTATTATTTTATTATTTACGTTTTAATATTTATTAATTGTATTTGTTAAAAATAATAATTAGACATGTTAAAATAGGTAAACTTTTTTAAATTATTAAAATCATCAAAATATGTATTAAACTAAATAAGTAAAAATATAAAAGGTAACATGTTTTAGTTGAAAAAGTTAATTAACCATGAAATCTTAGGAAAATGAGAGGATTTTGCTAGAAAAACAGGAAAAATAGATGTGTTTTAGCGGGAAAAAATAATTTATTATTAATAGGTTATGTTATTTTTTAATAATATTTTTTTATAGATAAATAAAGGTAATTAAATAAAAATACAAACTTTTAATATTTTATCTTTAATAATATAGTACAAATTTATGCATTTAAACATTTTACACATATTTTGTAAAATATGAAACATGTCTCATTAATTTTTTATTACAAAAAATATTATGAAAATATTTTATAATATATTTTAAAATATGTGTGAAAAACAAAATAAATGAATAATGTCAACCATAAAGTACTTTGCAAAACCACAGAATTAGTCAATAGATAGCCAATAAATGAGGAACATTTTTTTGTGGCCTGCATGTAAACACCTTACACTCCCCCTTTCCAACCAAAATTAGTCGTACACAATTATTTTGTCAGACTTTGTTTACAATCTTTATGTAAAAATATTCACAACAGTACTTTCATCAATCGATAGACGATAATGAAGTATCCAATTGATTAGAGCAACTCCAACAATCACCTAAGATTTTCATCAAAAATAATATAAACAAATAGGCTCCTAATTATTTGAGGTACAAAAATGTTCATTCACTCCAACAATCCTCTTGAAACACATTCTTCATTTCCTCTTTTATTACTTAAATACTATATGTCTCAGATATATGCAGAAGAACAGGCTTGGAGCAGGCAAGTGATTTCATTTTTACTATTATAAAATGGAAAGAGGAGGGAAGTTACACTCTTCATGTTTGAGGAAAGATTTGAAGATCTTAAATTTGCAGGGAGGGATTAGGAGTCTCTTGGAGACCATTTTAACTTTAAATTCCTCAAAAAATGACCAAGGAGTGTGAATAAAGAAGTTGTTGGAGTTGCTCTTAGCTCATCGTTTTTGTCATGTTCTTTCCTCCCAATATAATTTGACACATTTATATACAACTTAAATTTCATATTCATATTGTTTTAGTAAATTATGTAATTATGGCTCTATTTTACATTTAGATTTTTATTGCAACAATGCCCATATAATACGTAGTCATTCATTTAAATACACTATATTAATCTCCCACCACTCATTAAATTTATTAATATTTTAATTTTTCACCATCCCCACCAATCCACCACCTCCGGCCACCGGGAACCTCCATCTCCGGTCACCATCTCCGGCGAACCCAAAAAATCATCACCGGAAAACAAAAAATCACTACACTGCGGTAACCTCCGACCACCACCAGAAAACAAAAAATCACCACCACAAAAACAAATCCACCAGATCTTCTCCAATCCTCAGCACTTCCAGCCACTTATAAATCACCAATATCTCAACGAAATCACCAGATTCAAACATTAAAAAAAAGTCATTATGCTTTAGACCATCATAAGTGTTGCCATGACCATCACCCATATCAACACCCTAAACCATCACCCCACCGCCATATTTAAGCCACCAAGATCCATTACAAAATCACCACATTTAAATACAATAAACATTACTAGTAATCAGTAATCACCACAACCTGTCACCACACTCTCAACATTACAAAATTACAAAATTGTGAAAAATCACTACACTTCGAACAAAAATCATTGGATCTAGTAGAGAGGCTATGTAGATCCTGAAGGCAAAACGAACATTAAAAATCACATCAAACATTACTTACCAATTCAAAATTAACAACATCACGATGATCACCACAGTGTCTCCACTAATCACCACCATAACCATCAAATTGTCACCACTAGTAAACCGCCACAACCAACAAATCACCAGCCATCGTTTCACCTTATGTCAAAAAATCCAGAATCCTTAACTTAATCGCGAGATCATAAAAACTTAAAATAAACGATCAAACACTCACTCACCATAAATCAACAAAACTCGAATTAAACTCATAAGAATCCTAATACTAAATAGTCTTATGATATGTCGTTTGCATACCTCTGGCAATGACGTAATCACCAATCGTCTACATTTTAACGAAGATTTCAGATCCGGCAACAAACTCGAAAAGATTAATATGTCACACAAATCACATAAACAGCAAATTGTATGTATATACGTATGTATATGTATAAAATGGACGGGTTGAGATTATAGAATGTTAATGAATCAATTGGAAAGATGGCAGTGAAGTGACGGTGATCGGCAATAAAAACAGTGGTTGGGAGAGACAAATAATTGGGAATGATAAATATACGGTGAAAGATAAAAAAATATAATAAATTTGGATGACTGAGATTAGATCTCAGTTCTCACAATTAGTGGGGTTCTCATATGAGCACAAATTATAATATTATTGTATAGTAATAAATATAAACTATTATTGACTCTATCTCTCTCATTTTTTTTATACTTTTTTTCCTAATATTTCTTAATTCTTTACATTCAATTTTTTTTTAAATTGGTAAAGTTCTCACCACTTTATCCAATTTTCTTCATTTTCTCTACTGATTTTGAATTTTTACATTTGATCTTAATCTCATCCTATAAAGAAATGAGAAGTGCTAATTAACAATTGTTAGTAATAGAAATTTTGGACTGACAGAGGCTTTTCTAAACAACTGCATTGCTAGCTTTTTCAATCAACCAATGCAACCAGATAACTAAATAGTAGTACAAATACTACCCTTTCCTCAATAACTTTATCAGAAGATATAGACCTCCCATTCTTTCGCATAAAGAACAACAAATTAATTTTTTACCAGGGAAAACCTTAAAATATTGTAATAGAACTAAAATCATATAATTTTTATAATAGTAGAAAAAGCTAGGATAATAATATAAGTATAATTCCCTTTCGGTCTCTGGCAGTTGGGAGCTGGATCGGCCACCGGCTGGACCAAACATCAAGAGTCTCTGTCATAACATCCTTATTATTCCCTCAACTTGTTTACAATAAGCATATTACAACATTGACACCAGTCACCCACTAGTGCCCTATGCTAGAAATATTAATATTTGTGTTCGCTTTGAGAGAATAAATTGAGGGAGAATGAAATGTCAAATTAAGAACAAAATTTAAGGAAAAAAAAAGTATTTCCTAATGAATGGTGAAGAGACATAGGGCCTGTTTGGGTATGCAATAATAAGTCGGCTTATGACTTATAAATTCATAAGAGTTTATGAGGGGTGTTTGTGTACTCAGCTTATTTGATAACTTATAAATTGATAAGTTGAATGTTAAAAGTCACCAACATTTTACTTAACTTATCAACTTATTCTTTGATTTCTTTATTTTTTTTAATACTTTATATTTTTACCTTTGTGTTTTTAAATATTTTTTAATTTAAAATGCAAGTGTTGAAATCATTGTATTTAATAATTATTTTTTCAAATTTAATTTAACAAACTCTTAACTAATTTATAAGTAAATTTATTCATAAATCACTTACTCATAAAATGCTATAAATCAATTTTTTTGTAATAGCTCAAACACATAAGGAATGAATGAAAGAGTGTAGACACAAACAGATTAGTATTATAATTCAAAGTGCACTAATCAACAATCAACAAGATCAATGCACAACAAAAGTTAGACAAATAAGTAAACCTAAAACAGAGGTCACATTTAATGCTGCACTTGGAAATTTAGGCTCCACGGAAACATAAAAGATTAACATGTATAAGCAATTAAGCATCAGCATTACATGCATCAGTACTGTAACACCTAATATGGGGGCTACATGTCTATTACAGATCATACACTGCAATGTAAGGCATTAATACTGATCCCATCCATAGCTTTCCATTCCTCTCCTCCACTTCACTAATAAATTTTACTATATTTCCATCAAGATCTTCTAAGACCTTTAGGACTTCTCCCTTCTCGCTTAGCTTTATTGCTGTAGCATGAGGGTAATTTCCTCCCAACAAGTAGTGCAGTTGCTTGTTGCTTAGTGAAAGTTTCAACAATGTCTTTCCCGCCCATGAACTCGTAATGAGCCACCTAGCGAGAGTTGTTCTTTTACTATGCACAGCCACCCAAAATTCTCCATCAGTATTCCTTCTAATATTGTCAGGATATCCTGGCAATTCGGCAAAAGTTTCAGATAATCCTGCTTTTGGGCCTTTCAGCCAAAACCTTATGATTCTACACGAGGTGCATTCAGCTACAAGCACAAACGACCTGTCTTTGCTTAGTGAAACTCCATTTGCGAAAGCAAGGCCTCGCAATAGAACAGTTACTTCTTTGCTTGAGCGATTATACTTTATCAACCTGCCTGTCTTGTCCTCGCTAATAACTGCTGACGCAAATTGTCTACATAAACCACAAACATTAGAATTATTCTGACTCCATCAATGAAACATAATTACTTTATGATATATACAAAAATATATTACTTCTAATACACTATATATGTGATGAAGATCATGGAATGAATATGTTAATTGGTAAATATTTTATTTTATTATTTATGGATGGGTTCGAGTTGGAATTTGTGAAGGAGTTTGGAAGAAGTGCACAGAGCCAAACTAAGGAATTTGAGATTCAAAGTTCACGTTTCTGGATTGATCGTGTTCTTTTGAGTGATCCACATCAATATGTCATTAAGAGTAACATCGTTGAGGATATACAATGAGTAAAATCATTGAGGATATACAATGGAGCGTCAGGAATTAGATGCATATTCCCATTCTATTTATCAGGGAAAAAAATACAGACATATCAAAGGTCAGTTGGATAACAAAAGGAAAGCACGATTGCAGGGAAATCGATGTTAAGATGTTGTAAACAAAGAATAAGGTTCCTCTGGGCAGAGTTCTGAAGAAAATTATAATTGAAAGTTAGCTACTTAGCTAGTTCTAGAGAAAGTAAAATTGAAAACAAACATTGATCATATGGCAAGATTCTGAAATTAATTTGAAGATGATCCCCATTCCCAATACACCTTTGAGCTGGAAAAAAAGGTATACTTATATTTTAGTTATAGAAAGCAACTATTAGTGGCTTGATTAGCCAAACAAAAAATTATTAGTGGCTTGTGTATGCCTCATGTTATGTTCAAGTAGAGGTTGAGGAATTGAGCATTATTGGAGAAATGTGCCCCAAAATTAATTCTTGTTATTGACCTTTCCCAATTTTAATGAACAATTTTGACTTATGTATGCTTGTACATATTGAACGGCGAATAGATAAGGAACAAAGCCAGACTAGAATTCATAATGAAAATTAAAAATAAAAAATTCTTGCTTTGTAAAAGAGACTTGCCTTCTGCGAAAAGTTCTGCTTGTGTCTGTAAAATAAATTAAATCTTCTTTTTCGTCAATGTCCATATCATTGGTGAAGTGTAAAGGTTCACCCTCTACTTCAGTAAGTATTTGAGTAGCTAAACCTCCAGATGGTCCCACTACTTGAAGACCTAGATATGCATCACTTATATAAAGATCTCCACTTTTCTGGTCAAATCGTAGTCCTAATGGCCTCCCACATACATGCTCCATTTCCAGTGCAAGTGGACGGACACAGGCGCTCCTTAACCACAAAAAAAGATAAAAATAAATTTTAGAGTGACCATCCATAAGTACCACCCATTTAAAGAAAATATTAAATTTTCAAACTACATTTGATAGCAACGATATATGTCAATTTCATATACTCACATCTATCGGCAGAAAAATTATGAAGAAATGTTATGCAAATGATTATTGCTATTCTTTTTTAGACACTGATCAAGTTAATAACAAGGAAAGTCATTTTATAAGTATGTAGCCTGCTAGTTTGTTCAGTGACAAGCACTGGTATTCAGGAAGTATGCAGTCTTGAGTTTGCACCAGGTACTTGATCTTGCACAAAACAAAACCATACAAGCAACTATACGTAATATCACTCTCTGAATACATTTTTAACTTTGACGGAAGAAGGCTATTGTTCTAACTAATTATTCTTTCATAATAAAAAAAACCTACTCTTTTAAATTGTTGATATAACTTAATTTTTACCTTAAACGGATTAACGATTGAAATGTACTTGTTTTTTAGAGTATAAGAAGATAAGACAAATATAGTCAATGTATCCAGCACTGATTGTAGAGCAGGATAAGGAAGGGTAAGATGTATCATGTATGCCAACCTTATCTCTAATCACAATAGTAGATAGATTGTTTCCCATAAAGACCCTCAATCTCGACAGTGCAATAACACTAATACTCTGCATAGACAACAAAAGCCTAACTATAACCAACAAGCAGGCAAGGGACAAGACAATTAATAAATTCATACCTCGGACTGTTGAATCACTCAAGCGTACATGAAAATCTAAAATGTTTCAACTTAGTTACAGGGTATCTATCAATACAAACAAATAGATATTGCTGGCCATATAGGAGTAGGTTATGTCATATTTTCAAATTAATACTATGGCACTGCCTTTGCTGGTTTTTTAAGATCGTAATAAAATTCATTTAGTATTAAAGCTAGGTTGATATTGCACCATACAAAAAGCTGTCTTCAGCTGCGGCCACAAGTTAAATATAATGGTGTAGTATCTTGTTTACTTGTAGTAATTTTCAAGTAAAATGTAATAGAGGTATTAAAAGTAGTTTGTCATTATCTAGCAAAAAAAAAGTAGTTAGTTGCAACTGCTATTGCAGATATCTGTTATTGTTTATCATCTGAGCATAATATCTAAATTCTAAAGGTATAGACTAACTGGCTAAGAGAGAAGCTATTACATGTAGACCTGGCAATTTGGTACACGACACGAACACGACACGGATAATTAGTGTTTGGGTGCAAAAATTTGGTACACGAACACGAAAAAACACGAATAGGTACACGACACGGAACGAAAGTACACAAATTAATGAAGTAAATAAATAATTTTAAAATATATATATTATTTATAGTATTGCATATTTAGAAAATATATAAGCAATTACATATGAACAATAAATAAAAGTTTCACGACTAATTGGCAGTGAGTTATACATCTATTATATATCTTATACTGCAACAATGACTTTGTGAAACATTTTATTCAACAACTTGAAATTACATAACTGCCCCTCCAAAGTCAAATGTTATAAAAATGTAAGAAAATTTTCATCTTGATGGGAATCGAACCTAAGACACTTCAATACTAATTACTAAGAATTTCAAGTCACCAATTTAACCATTGAGCTAATTGGGCTTTTTTGTTGTGGTATAAAACTCATTAGTATGGTAATGTCTTTCACAAATATTATTTTACACTTTAGTTTTTATTCAAGATTCTTTCATGATAATTTCATTTGTCTGATTATTAATAAAAGTGGTTATTGGTATAAAGTATATCCAATAGACACGTATCTCTTTAATTAAATTTAATTATGTTTCTTCTTTTGTATTCACAATTTTAAGACAAAGTACAAATGCATTTTTAGTCACATAATATAATATCACTTTTTAGTCTGAGCATCCAATAATACAAAATAGTAATCATTTTGTCTCAACTATATTCATACATATCAGATAATATAAGTAATAATATAAGCACCTCTATAGTTGTTACCCTGAATAGAGATGAACGTAATCCGGATTCAGGTTGGATTTTTCGATATCCGATAGGGCCGGGCTTTTTTAAATCGAGACAAATTTCCTCTAAAATATTTATACCTGTAGATAGGGTCGGGTCAGGAGGGGCCAAATCGGATTTTTACAAATTATTTTAGATATTGATAACTTTAACTTTAACTTTAACTTTTTTTTATTTTTTCGGATTTAATTAAAAAATTTAAGCTTTTATCCGAGATTTAATTGAAAATTCTAACTGTTTGGATTGGACTTTTATCCTGATCAAGACTAAGTCCAAATCGAGATTAAATTTGGGTTTATTCGGCTCGAACCGGATCGGGGTTTTGTGAAAAATATGCGATCCGTTTAAGCCTGCGGGCTGCATCCAATTGAGGTGGACTTTTTTTTAATCAGATTTTTTCCGATTTTTTTAACCAGTTCGAACAGTTTTTTTCGAATACGAATTTGTGTGCATCTCAATCCCGCCACCTCATGCATTAAGGACAAGTATACTACTCCGGCCACTTATAGAGAATTATGGAGACCGGAGAGTATTGGTACTTTCGAAATGGAGCCTTTATTTGACACCTTTAACTAATTCCTATCTGATTATTAATTAGCTTATAAAACTAATCATCAAATACATTCAACTAAGAACAAAATCTTCTTCGGACTAATACCAAACCGATCTTCCTTGCAAATCTTCTCAATCATGTCACATAGTGTCACCAACAAGTTCAAACTGGTGGCAGGATCACCACAACAAACTGAAGAATACTTATCATCGCAAAATTAAACTGACGTGAACTAGAAAATATCGTCACAAAATGACATCAAGTTCTGTCGGTTAGAGCGATCCCGTGCCTTGCACGGGTACAAGTGCAGTCGCATCAGTAGTAGGAAACCATGGACGGTACACAAAGATAACCTAGATTTTTTACTACTCTAGGCTCAAGGTTCTGGTACCTTTTAAAGCTTATTAATAAATTTGTTCTTTTTGTTCTCTTTCTTTAGTTTCAACTCCTTTTGTCACACCATCGAATCTTACATAGAATTGTATGATATTTTTCAAGTTCTAAAATAATTATGATGCATTTGCTTAATACAATGTATCTATTCAATATTTTAGTTATGGCAATTAGTTGATTGATGTCAGTAATAGAAAATGAACTTTTGATAAGAGCCCAGAAACTACTTCTTCTGTACGGGGAAAAGAAGCCAAAGAAATGAGCTTAGGGGCTCATCCATTGCAACGGATAACAGCATGCAAACATAACAGAGAAATCAGAAAAGTGCGCTCACAATACAATACAACAGGTATTTAAATTTTTAATGTGCATCCAAATCTCAAGCAACTAAACATAACTAGGGCATGCTCGTTCCTCGCACGGGCTATAAAGCTAGTTTATATATAAGAAGTATACATTTATTTATATAAGTTATATTTACAATTTTTTGTAAAATTGTATGTAATACATATTTAATACACATTTCATTAAAATTTACATAATTATAATAGTTTTACAATATATAAATTTTAATTAAATTAAATTTATATTTTTGTTTAATGTACACGTATACGACACGTAAAGTACACGACACGTTTTGAATTGGATATGTGTTTCAAATTTAGTACACGAATCCAAAACGGGTCGGATATGGGTTTTACATTCAAGTACACGAAAACACGAAAGTGCACGACACGGTCCATTGCCAGGTTTAATTACATGTGCCCAGTGCTTAATCATCAACTTTTTTATGCGAAATAATCATCACATTTTCTTTTTGCAAAATGCAAACTGAGAGAAATTAAATTCAAAGCTAAGGTCCTAAAGATCAAACTAATAAGAACAATTGTTTGGTCAAGTTTACAGTGTAATTCAAGATTTTATCATATTCCGACTATAGATTATCACATATTCACATTCTAATACCCGTTGATCAATAGATTATAGAATATCACCGTATTAGTTTCTGAACCTTCCTTGACAAACTAAATACTGATGCACTGTAGTACATACAGGCTTGTCTTCAAACCAACTCAGAACTCAAAACCCTCTACTATTGATGATCCATCTGTTCAAAGTGATTTGTATTATTATAACCGCTGAAATGTCCTAAAATAACTGCTGATATATAGTCCTGTGACTGATTATCTTGACAGTTTACTAATTAATAACTAGCCTAAAAACCCGTGCGAAGCACGGGCCTGCTTATTTACTGAAATAATTTTTCGCACGAAAATGTATATATATCGAAACAATTTTGTAATTAAAATTAATTTTGAATTTATCTTATATTTGTATAAATTTTTTTTAATTTTTTTTAATATTTAATAAGATTTCACAAAATTTGGAAAAAAAATCTATAAAATAAAGATCAAATTATTATTTTCATTTGACAAAATATTAATTTAGTTTTAAATGTCGTGAAATGCATTTTATCAAATTCAACAATTAAATATAATCTAAATGATTATTTTAGTATAGTTGTTCATATATGATATGGATGTATCTAAACTAATGTGTTTTTAACGAAATGACAATATACTTGTAAATAAAATATAAAGTTGGTCAGGTACGTAAGACTACACACCGTGATCACATCTTAAAATCTTTTAGTCTAAAGTCCGTATATAACATTAGTGTATGTAAATTAATATGATAACGTAACTGTGCCAAACCCAAGGCTTTGGGACTTGTTCATAGTGAGTATTATTGATATTAAGAACAAATAGAAACAATGTAAAATTTGAAACACGGTCGAACTATTGTTCTTGTTGCAATTATAATCAGGTTTACCGGAGTTTTCTATGTTGGAGAAAGTATAATTTGTAAATAGGTATTTTGCCTTAGTAGTTGTTGTTTGTTTTTCAGCGATCAATTGATTTGGTTTTTTTTATTTTTTTGCAGTCTAGAATATAAATCGTTAAATGCACACAATGTTGTTGTAATATAATCGAACACATGTGAATGAGATAGAGGATTTTAAAAAGAAGCTGAAGGTTGGTGCATCTTTGCACACTCTCACAAGACAAATACTTTGGGAGATGAGCACCTATTGCAATATGGAGTATTCATATCACGTGTTTATTTTTTTAACTTGGGAACTGATTTCGCACTTCTCTCTTGTGTCCATCACTGTATTAAATTATATGAACACACTTAGTACTTTAATAATATGTTTGGAATGTCGTTTTACAGTTACAAATTTTAATCCAATTTTTTTTATAAATGATCATCGTGTACTAATAATAATGTATTTTAACTTGACTATATATATGTATTTTATGTAATTAATTAAGCGTTAATAATATCGAATTCAAAATTCAAATCTCATTTCGATTAATTTAATATATATACATATATATTGGCGACCGGAACGCCCTTAAATTCATATATATATATATATATATATATATATATATATATATATATATTGAAATCGTAGATCCAACCATATATTTGAAAAAAGATTACATAATTGTTTTTGAGTATATTAACTTATGTACAAATTGGCATGGTTAATGATGCAATTTATAATTTATAGGATATAAAATTTGAGTCTTTGTCTACTTGATACAAATAAATATTATTTACAATATAAAAGTAATTCTATTATTTTTGGGTCAATTTTAGAACAAGTTGTTTTCGTGCTTATTTATTTATGTTTTTTTATATGTTATTATTTAAGAGATAATTGAAATAGAGTCCAAAATTTAAATCTCATATATATTAATTTGATTAAATATTTTTCGATCCAAACTCCTTTAAATTCACATTGTGTTTTTTTTTAAATCGTAGATGCAATCATACAAACGAAACAGTAGTTACGTAAAAATTGTTAAATGTATTAATTAAGTTACTTACAAATTACAAATTAGTGCATAGATGATGCAAATTGTAATTTATATATAAAAAATATGAACCACTATCTATGTATAGTTGCATGGTTACATTTGCAAAAAACAAAATATGTTATAGATGAAAACATTCGTCTACTATTTTTAAAAACATTTAAAAGAAATTAAAACATTCGGCTATATATGTATTATTTCGACCGAAACGTTCTTAAATTCAAATTATTTTTCTTAAAAAAATTGTAAGTTCAATCATATAGATGAAAAGATGACGTAATAATTATCGAGTATATTAATTTATGAAAAAATTTATATGATAGACGACGCAATTTGTAATCTAATAACGATATAAAGTTCAAACCGTTATATATTTAATGCAAATAAATAAAATTTATAATATTAAAATAATCTTATTTTCTACGGGTGAAATTTATAATATTTTGTGTAATTTGTTATTTTTGTACGATCTTTTCTTTTAGTACCGTTAGATTTACAAAAAAAATATGAAAAATATTTATGTAAATCATTTGTGTAGATAGATTCCCTATCTTGCGAAGTAAATTACAAAATTGTCGGTATATAACATAGGCGATGCAGTCTTAACATTGTCAGATATAAACGTAGGGCTGAGACTTATTACAAAATCTATTAATATTATTTAAAAGTCATCCATGCGGCGTCTCACTCAATTTTTTTACTTTTAAAATTTTATAAAAATTTTATACTCTAATCTTATATGTTATCTATAATCTTATTATTATGTAGAAATTATACGTTATCTATAATCTTATACTCTTTTAAAATTTTATTTTTTATATCAATCATTTAAAATAAAAGAAAGAGAATCGTAGAGTATACTCAATCCATTAAAATATTTTTGGTAATTATATACAATGCAATATTTTATAAATAATATAAACCAACATTTTATTTATTTAAAAATAAAAAATTATAAAAAAGAAGATGAGAGAAGAAGAGAAATTAACATTAATAAGATTTTAAAGAAAACTTAAAACAAAATGTACTATGCTACTTATGCATGAGCTTGATTAGAGAAGATTAATGGTTCAATTTACTACACTAACATAATCTTATCTACTATTTGCATAAATATAAAAGAGTTGACGTTTTTGTAATTTTTTAGCATGTAGGGGCAAAATCATAAATTCAAGGTATTAAAATGACATATATCAATAATTTAAATTGATAAAAGAGAATTGTAGATTATGTTCAATTGCTAAAAATATTTATTATAACTATGTATTGTGCAATATTCTAAAAATAATATAAATCAATGTTTATTAACTCAAAAAATAAAAAAATTGGAAGAAGAGGTGGTTTATCTAATAAGAGTTTGAATATAAACTCAAAACAAAGTGTAGCACAGTTGGTTATGACATGAGTTTGACATGGATATGTTAAGGGTTCGATTCCCATCATTAACATAATTTCACAATTTTTACATTTTTATTAAAGAATGGTATTTTTGTAATTTTAGAAAATATAAGGGTAAAATCGTAACTTCACAGCCATTAAAATGGCAAACTTTGCCCTTTGTTGGCTTTTAATATATAGAGAAAGATTAATAACTGCTGACCGGTAGTAACATTTACTAATTAATAAAAAAGAGATAAAACACAAACTTAAAAAATAACAACAATTTGAATACCTATTAGAAGAAGTGACGGCAAAGTCAATCCAACCGTTGACTTGACCTTGCCACTTGAGTATCCGACCGTCGGCAACTCCTGTGTACGGACCTTCTCCATTGGGATCAAAAGCTAGACTCTCCGGTCCCACAGCTCCCATTGTGAGTATAATATGAGAAGCGTTGAGTAGGTTCTCGGATCCGGGTACTGGGTCGGGTATGACTAAACGGGTTGCACTGTAAGCTAAGATTATGGAAACCATTGCAAAAGCTATCGCACTAGTGACGAGATTTAACTTCATTTGGGTCTGTCTAGTCTACTATACTCCTAAGTGTACTTGTATAGATTTTACTGTGTGTCAATTGCCTATGTTATCACGCGGTCCGTGTCCTTTATTGTGCAAGAAATTACAGGCGTCCCTTGTCCGTGCACTTCTATTTTAATCTTTTTCTAATTTTTATGTATCGTGACAGTATACCGGCAATTTTCGACACGATACGAAACGATATGAAAATTTAGTATTTGGGTTTGCATTTTTAGTCGTACACGAACATGAAAGTACACGATCGAGATTTAGTGTCGGGTTTGTGTTTAGCCTTCAAGTACACGACACGACACGAAGTACACGAAATAAATAAATTAATATTTATAAATAAATATTTTTATTAGATAATTAACATTTATTTATGTGATTATACATAAATTTATAATATTATTTGTAAATCTTATGTAAATATATATTTTTAATACATACTTGTAAAAATATTACCGAAAATTTTAATATTTTAATATATTTACTTATTTATTTTTATTCTTATTATTAATTAGAATTACACGAAAATACGACACGAAAAGTACACGAAACGAAAGTACACAAAACGAAAGTACACGAATACGAAATTACACGAACCCTAAATGGGTGGTTTTGGGTTTAGCATTTAAGTACACGAAACACGAAAGTACACGACACGAAATACGACACGAAAGTAAACGACACGAACGAATTGCCAGGTCTAATGATAGTATAAATTTGGAGTTGTATCGAGATTTCCACCCGACTAACATGTGATTGAAAGTTTAATCTTACTGTACTGTTTTTTTTGTATTACAATTTTATTGCCTTTCTTTCTAATTGTAGGTATCCGATTTAATTTGGAATCCAAATTAATATTTGGAAATAGGATTCAGGCTTTTATGGTAAAATTTTAAAAAGAAAAACATTTCCTTTCTAGGGAAGCATTGCTGGAAATTTATAAATCAACCAAATGTCCTGCTATCTCGACTCTATAAAGCAAAGTATTTTACTCACCTTTTACGAGCATCTAAGGAATCAAGTTCGAGTTTTATATAATCAGGCTTGCACACGATCAAAGAAACGTTGTTTAAGGGGTTCAGGTGGATAGTGGACGATGGTAAAAATATTGTGACTCTTAGAGATCCATGGCTTCGAAGGAAGAGTGATTTTGAGGTGAAGGACAATCACTTTTATGCAGGAAGAAATGAAACTGTGGCTAATTTGTTCATTCCTGAAACAAAACTATGGAATGTCAATCGTATTAAGAATCAGTTTCATGAGAATGATGCAAATGCGATTTTAACTGTTATTGAGAGATGTATGTGACAGAGGTGGCGTGAACTCACTCAAAGGGATGGCCACTAAACTATTAAAACAGGGTATAGAATGTGGCATGATCAATTTGTAAGTTGTAGGTGTTGCAAATGTGGTTCAGGGGTGGGTGGAACAAGATTTGGAAATTGAAATTTTTTCATAAATTACGTTTTTTCTTGTGAAGATTTTGGCGTAAAAATATTTCTGTTAGGAATATGTTACGACGTAAAAGAGTACAAATTTCAATTACGTGTTATATCACTATGTGTGCTTATTGCCAAAATAAGTGAGGAAACTAACGAAGAGATATGCATGATTGTTACAATTCTTTGGGGTATTTGATTTTGACGTAATAAGAAGGTATGAGATGACAAATATGTGACCTCGTTCTTTGGGGTATTTGATTTTGGCGTAATAAGAAGGTATGAGATGACAAATATGTGATCTCATCGTTGACAGTGGTTTGGAGCTCCAAAATGGTGGCAGACTAGAAAGAAGCTCAGGCGAACAGAATGCAAAGGGCTAATGAAGGAGGAAATGAGTAGAAAGAAGGCATCCAACGCTGGCAACCACATGAGGAAGGATGTTTTAAGGTTAATGTTGATGTTTTTGTGATTAGTGGTGCTGAGTCCTTTTTGGTTGGTATGGTGCTTAGGGATCACATTGGGCGTCTGCGAGGCTTTGTCATGGGTTCTAGGCAAGGGGCTTTAGAATGTCACACGGTGAAAACAGACTCTCTTCTTACGACGCAAGCCTTACAATATGAGACCGATAACCAGCTGGAAGAAAGATAATCTTGTTTCTCTGTGAAGTTTGTTCGAAGGCAAGTAAACAAAGTTGTCCATGAGTTGGCTAGAATTCTTTGTTTAATCAATTGTTTTAATTTATTTACGCTCGTACTTATTCATTGTTGGAGCCTATTATGCATGATTCATCATTTTAATGAAATCTTCTTTTTTTAGAAAAAAAACAGAGAGAGAAAATAGAGAAGATTTGACTTTTTATTTAAATAATCGAATCTGGATCAATAAATAACAATTTGGTTTGAATTTCGTAAAACTCGAATTAATTTAAATTTTAACTAGTCGTCATCCTAGGCTCCTAGCTGACTTTTGGCATTTCAAATTATTCTATAAACTCTGTGTATCTATAAATGAAACAATGGCAAGGTTTGATGTGGTCTGCACGTTGTGTGTATTTTTAAAAAGGGCAAACAAGTTTGAAAATTTAGGATGTGTATTCTTTTTGTCTTCGTGATCATTTGTAAAGCCCAGGTATTAAGTTCAATTAATTCCAAGGCCCAATGACACCATTTCCATTGCTTTTAGACTAGACCAGTTAATCTTTTTGCAAGAATGCTGTATGCTAAAAATTATGCTTAGTGATGCTAATACATCATCATTTCCAATTTGGTGGATAATGAATCATAGATTCTACTTCGTAAAAGTCCTCTAAACAATACTCATTATCGCAAATGTTTAAACTTGTGAAAGCTTATGAGAAACTTACTGATTTAAATTAGATAAATTGTAAAGGGATGAATGAACTGTACCTACTTTCGTAGTTTGATGGACTAAATTATTATATTTGTAATATGATGGCCAGGAATTATTTTTATTAAGAGCTACTATTTCAAAAAAAAAAATCAGTCTATATTCGAGTATTTATATCAATATATACAAAACTGAAACTGTATTCATACTAAATTATTCTCATATATGCAATAATTAGTCCTGTTGCTTTTGTATTAAATTAATGGAACCCGTAAAATTTACGGGTGTGCTCCCATTAATTGACTCTTGGCATTAATTGACAGATATGCCCTGGATGTTTATATATATGTACATATCTGTTTGTATAGGATTATTCTGTAGAATTAAGTAGCTTATTCCTGATTTCAAAAATAAAGAGAAAAAGTAGCTTATTCCTCATATAGGCTCATATCTACAAAGCCTGTTAATGTTCTTGTAGTTTATTAATTAATTGTCTTGGCTTAAGATCTTAAACAAGATACAAAGATATTGTTCATGAATAATCCCAAAGGGGATTTAAACAAATGGTAAAAACCAAAACCAAATTACAACCTGGGAGGCTGCGAAATACATTTAGTCTTCTTAACATCTAATTTAAAGACAGATTATTACATCAACAATAATACATAAATTAATTAGCAAAAAAAGTAATAATATTGCGTGAATTTTTTAAAGTTATTTGCAAATTGATCTTATTTATTTTTTTATCACTTTGCTACACATAATTTGAAATTTTAAGTCACATCCCCTTAATTATTCTTAATTTTGGTGTTAAACACATTTATATTTTAATTCGTACATCATAATATATTGGATAAAAAAATTAATATTCGAATTTCATATGATGTGATAAATATATAAGAAATACATGTACAACTTGATAGTGCCCTGCCCTCACGGAAATATTTTTTTTTAAAAAAATTGCTTTTCAAATATTATCTATACTAGCTTATATCCCGTGCGATGCACGGTCTTCTTTAATATTTTCTTATTTTTTATTTTTTATTTAGATTTTAGTTATTATATATAACTAGGTTACTAAGCCGCGCTTCGCAGCGGCGTTAGAATATATTTTTTTAAGAAAAAAAATATTAGATCAAAATTTATAAAATAAATATCTACAAAATTATATAAATTATCAAATAAAATATATTTTGTAAAATTTGCATTTGGGTAAGTAATATTATAGATTATTTACATATTTCTTTTGTTTATAGAGTTTGATTTTTTATTTTCTTGGACCGATACCATTGCCATATATATATTAAAAAAAATTATTGATAAAATCAATATAAACATATAATATTACTTATATTTATAGTATTATTAGAAAATATAATATTAGAACATGATAGTTTGAATTTTAACTTATATAATATTATTACTTATATATTACTGCATGAAAATACCCAAGAGTATGTTAGTGTCATTAATACGTGCATCAATCATATCCGGACATATGAACTGAAATCCGTGCAGTGATATGTTGACGATACCTTCTTCCAATCTCTTAGGCGACATTATGTGTATGAAGAACAATTTAGACCCATGTGATAGTGGTCTATATTTTCATGTACTTGAAACAACAAAAAATAATAATATAATAAAAAAGAAAATAATAAAAAAAAAGTTCTATCAATTTTGAAAATAAGAGCAATTTAGACACATGTGATAGTGGTCAATATTTTCATGTACTTGAAACAACTTTCAGATTTTTGATGTTGTACACGGAGCCTTTCTCTAAAAGATTTTTGAACATTTATAGGCGTTTGTAAGGTGAATAACATGGAAATCCATTCTGTTTAAAAGTCAAAAAATATTATAAAAGAAAAGTTTTATCAAGTAAATAATAAAAGAATGTTCTATCAAGTTTGAAAATAATAAAAGAGAAAATTGCAATCAATATATAAATTCGAAAATAATAAGGAAGTTGTAATTTTCTAAATCAAAGAAAGTTCTATCAAGTTTGAAAATAATAAAAGAAAGTTCTATCAAGATTGAAAATAATAAAAGATAAAATTGCAATTATTAACATAAGAGCCTACAAATTCGAAAATAATAAGGAAGTTGTAATTTTCTAAATCAAAGAAAGTTCTATCAAGTTTGAAAATAATAAAAGAAAGTTCTATCAAGCCTACGAATTCGAAAATAATAAGGAAGTTTTAATTTTCTAAATCAAAGAAAGTTCTATCAAGTTTGAAAATAATAAAAGAAAGTTATATCAAGTTAAGAGCCTACAAAATCGAAAATAATAAAGCAAGTTGTAATTATTAATATTAAAAATTGTGAAAAATTGATAAAATTAAAAAAATAGAACGGAGCGATTTGAGAGCGCCACCTCACCACCTCCGTCTTCTCCTTTATATCTAAGTGCAAAAATAGACCCATCAATCGGCGGATAAAAATCCACACCGGAACCGCGTTTCGCAGCGGCTTTATAATAATTTCTCTAAATTTTTCTAAAATATATTCTACAAAATATGTTTTTAGATAAAATAATATTTCTAACATAAAATTAAGGTTTCTTTTGAATTATCCGTTTCGTCTTTATCTAAATTTTGAATAAATATTCAAAACGTTAGTTGTTTAATATTTTTAATTATTTTAATATTATATCAAATATTAGTATATTTATAACCATTGTTATTTTACTTATTCATATTTCAACTTCTATTTTAAAATACATAATATAACATCAATATTAAATTTTAGCATACAATATGGTCTTCCTAATGAATCACACCAACATTTAACATGTTTTCTCTCAATGACCCGCTTTCTCGTTGTTACCAAATCTAAACAGATAATAAACTAATTTACTAAATAAATTACATAATCTATTAATCAATTTTATTATATCATAAAATTCAATTTAAATATTTTCAAAAATTCTAATTTTTATTATTTTTAATATAGATACTCGAGAAAAAAAAGAAAAAAAATAAGGTTTATACATTTTATTTTATAGAAACTTGCATTTTCTGTAGGTATTATCTTCTATATATTTTAGAAGGTAAAGTTTAAAAAAAATGATTTTTAATATATATTTAAAACATATAGGTAAATTAAACGTGGGTTTGTTAGAACAAAAAATTATGAGGACATAATTTCTAGTAGTTTTTTAAGGAAAATATTAAGATAATAATCTGATTTCAAGATAAATTTTAGAACTTGAAAAAAAATGAGAATATTAAGATGGAAACTTTGAGTTTAAGAGAAAGTTTAACAAAATATCAACATGGTAATTTGACTTGAACATAAATTTTAGGAGAATATTCAGATAATAATTTGACATAAGAAAAAAGTTTAGAAGAATATAAGGTAATTAAGATTTCCATTACTGAAGATTTAAAAGGCAATTTAGATATTTTATAATATTTAATATTATTAATTCAAAATTTTGAGAAAATAAGAAAAATAGATCAAAGCAATTTGAGAGACGCCTCTCAAATTGTCTTGCACCTCTCGTATCTTCTTCTTATTATTTTCCTCATTTAAAAGATAATAAAAAGAAATTACTAAATAAATTATACTCGTATAGTAAGTTTATGAGAATATTAATATAGTAAACTTAATTTTGACTTAAACAGAAAATTCAAGAGAATATTAAGATTATATTTCTAGTAAGTATATTTACTAATAAAAAATTTAGGAGAATATTGAAATTGCATTTAATTTCCTACATTAGTAAAAAATTTAAAGGCAAAAATATTAAAATTGTTTATTTAATTTTCTTCACGATCAAAGATTTAAAAAACAATTTAGATATTTTCTAATCAAAAAATTAGGAGAATATTAAAATTGTATATTCAGTTTCATCCATTAGTAAAGATTTTAAATGCAAGAACATTAAAATTGAATATTTAGTTTCCTCAATTAGTACAGATTTTAAAGACAATTGAGATATTTTCGAATCTTTCTATTCAAAATATTAGGAGTATATTAAAACTGTATATTCAGTTTCGTCCATTAGTAAAGATTTTAAATGCAAGAAAGTTAACAATTGAATATTTAGCTTCCTCCATTAGTAAAGATTTTAAAAACAATTGAAATATTTTTGAATCTTTAATATTAATAATTAAAAAATTGAGAAATTAGAAAAATTGAGAATATTAAAATTGTATTTAGTTTCCTACATTAGTAAATATTCTAAAGGCGAGAATATAAAAATTGTATATTTAGTTTCCTCCATTAGCAAAAATTTAAAAGACAATTGAGATATTTTCTAATCAAAAAATTAGGAGAATATTAAAAATGTATATTTAGTTTCCTCCATTATTAAAGATTTTAAATGCAAGAACAAATAAATTGAATATTTTGTTTACTCCATTAGTAAATATTTTAAAGATAATTGAGATATTTCCGAATCTTTAATATTAATAATTCAAAATTTTGAAAAAATTAGAAAAATAGATAAAAACGATTTGAGAGGCCTCACCTTACTCATCTTCTCCTTACAATTTGAATACATCACCGATTGTCTAATACTATTATTCTGCCAAAAAAAAATGGAATGTTCACGTTAATACTACTTATACCATCATATTAAACCTAAGATTAATGATGCACGAATATATGCTAAAAAAATTGTATTTACCTCATCATGCTATTTCGGATTTCAAATACAGAACCTAGTTACATAGATGTATAACCACAGAAAAGAAAAGAGAAATAACATTGAAAAATAATATAAGAAAAAAGATATCAGCATGCAATTAATTAATTTATAGGTGTTGAAGATAAAAAAGAGATTTATAGGTGTTGAAGATAAAAGAGAGAGAGAGAGAGAGAGAAAAGGTCAAAATTTGATTTAATCAACACTTGCAGGAACATGAGATTTCGAGAAACTAAGATTCAATTGTATTATGTATAATACTTAATTAACATTACAATGCATAGCCCATACTCCATAACTCTATAGTAGCATGAATGCATGACACCTTACCCATTCAATTCTTCGATAAATTTAAGAATCGATAATTCTCCATACCTATACAAATCAATAACATATATTAACCCACAAACTTCATAATAATATTTTACATCAAAATATGAAACTGAAAAATCGAATTGTAAAACCGAGGCGTGCAGTGATGCAAATGTATTTTTTTTACGGTGCAAATTGCTTTATATAGGGTTATGGATTTGAATTTAGAAGACAATAAATAAGTTTATAAATATATAATTTAGAATGTATGTAAGGAAATTTCAATTTAAATGAAAAAAATATGATTGCCTTTTATAAAATTTATATAATTATTGACTTTGATTAAAAGGCAATTAAGATATTCTCTAATAAAAAATTTAGGAGAATATTAATATTGCATATTTACTTTCCACCATTAGAAAAGATTTTAATGGCGATTGATATATTTTCGAATCTTTATAATTAATAATTCAAATTTTTTAGAAAATTAGAAAAATAGATCAAAATGATTTGAGAGACGCCAACTCACCGCCCTCGTCTTCTCCTTTATATAAGGAAATAATATTAAAATTGTATATTTTATTTTACTCCATTAATAAAAATCTAAAAGGCAATTGCTATTTTTTCTATCCTATAAATTCGAATTTAAATAAGGAAATATAATTTTATTGAATTAAAATTCAGAAGCTCTAGAAAAATAGATAAATAACTTTCGGGCGATCTGAGAGCTCCTGGGGTTTCCTTTATATATATATAAAGAAGATATTGAAGAAATTTTCTAAATCAAAGAAAATTCTTTCAAGTCCTACAAATCCGAAAATAATAAGGAAGTTGTAATTTTCTAAATCAAAGAAAGTTCTATCAAGTTTGAAAATAATAAAAGAAAGTTCTATCAAGCCTACAAATTCGAAAATAATAAGGAAGTTGTAATTTTTTAAATCAAAGAAAGTTCTATCAAGTCCTACAAATTCGAAAATAATAAGGAAGTTATAATTTTCTAAATCAAAGAAAGTTCTATCAAGTTTGAAAATAATAAAAGAAAGTTCTATCAAGTTTGAAAATAATAAAAGTGTAATTTTCAATTTCCTTCCTACAAAATCGAAAATAATAAAGGAAATTGTAATTATTAAAATTAAAAATTGTAAAAAATTAGAAAAATAGAACGGAGCGATTCTAGAGCGCCACCTCACCGCCCCCGTCTTCTCCTTTATATAAGTATATTGATTTGATAAAATTTTAATATATACATATATATATTGGATTTATAAATCTAACAATATAATATTTAAATTTAATATATTATTGACGTAATCAATAGTAGTATTTTAGATATTAAAATATAAAATATTTTAAAATAACATATCTAATGATTCGTATTTTTTTTACTCTTAAAAATCTAAAAAGGGACTCAAGTGCAAATATCAAAATATGTGCTTGTTCAATATACCGAGTTTATTTGAATATACTGTTACTTTTATTTTCATTAATTATCTCGTTTAAATTGAATGTTAAAAAAATTATAATAAACATGAATTTCATAAGTTTAATATAACAATATTACCAATATATCTATCTTTTGCCCGTGTTATTTTTAATTTGAACATTAGTTGTTTCAGTTAAAAAATATAAACATGTAATATCCTTAAAAATACAATTAGTTACTTATTAAAAATTATATAAAATTATATTAATTTTTTTATATATACGCCTGCATTACTTTTAGAAAATTAGTTGTTTAAGTTAGAAAATATAAAAGAGGTAATTTGTTTTAGCTGAAAAGAATAACTTGTTATTTATTAATATGTATATAAAACAATATTACCATTGTATATTTATTTTGCATGTATTATATTTAGAAGATAAGTTGTTTTAGTTAGAAAATATAAAACACATAATGTGTTTTAGCTGTCGGTTATAAATATATAATAATATTACCATTTTATATATATACTGCCCGTCTTATTTTTAGAAAATGATTTGTTTTAGTTAAATAGATATATGAAATAGGTAATATGTTTTAGCTGAAAAAGGTAATTGGTTATCCATAACTTGGTTTCCATATATGTGTTCTATTTATAAGATGAGTTGTTTTAGGTAAAAAATATAAAAATAATGTGTTTTAGCTGAAAAAGGTAATCGGTTATAATATTACCATATTATATATATGTTGCCCGTTTTATTTTTAGAAGATGAGTTGTTTGGTTTTAAAAAAAATATAAAATAGGTAATGTAGTGAAAAAAGGTAATTGGTTATTAATAAATTGATTATAGATAGGCCCGTGAATCGGCCCAAATACCGACCGACCGACCGACCGACCAAAACTTTTAATGTTTCGTCTTTAATAATATAGAATAGATATAATTTGGGTTATTGTGATTTGACCATCTAAATATATTCTATACTAGGGCCTTAAAAATAATAAACTAAAAAATTTAATGTTTACGGAAAATATTAAAATAAAAGTAAAAATTAATATGATAAATTATAAAATGAGAAACTTAAATATTCATTGGAACATAAAAAAATAAAAAAAAATACAAATGAGACCGAGGAAGATAAATGAGGTATTATTAATATTATTTTATTATAAAATAATATTAATAATAAGGACATATAGAAAATCTATTATGTTTTAATTAAAAAAAGTAATTGACCGTGATATTTTTAGAAGTGTTTTAATTATATTAATTCTATTTATTAAAAAAATATGTTGACATGTTAAAATAACTAAGTTTTTTTAATAAGGACAAATAGAAAAGTTAACATGTTTTAATTAAAAAAAAGTAACTGCACGTAATATTTTTAGATGTGTTTTAATTATATTAATTTTATGTGTTAAAAAAATACGTTCACTTGTTAAAATAGGTAAGTTTTTTTTAAATAATTAAAAGTATTAAAATAGGTTTTAAAATATATAAGTTGCACTTGATATTTTTGGAAAAGAGAGATTTTAATGATAACAAATATAAAAGGTAATATATTTTAATTTAAAGGTAATTGCCCCTAGTTACTATTTTTATATTATTTTATTATTTATTAAATAAATTATTAAAATAGGTTTTAAAATAAATAAGTAAGAATTGCACCTCATAGTTTTGGAAAATAGGGATTTTAGTGATGATGTGTTTTAATTATATTAATTGTATTTGTTAAAAAAAATACGTTCACTTGTTAAAATATGTAATTTTTTTTAAATAATTAAAAGTATTAAAATAAGTTTTAAAATATATAAGTAAGACTTGTACTTGATATTTTTGGAAAATAGAGATTTTAGTGATAACAAATATAAAATGTAATATATTTTAATTTAAAGGTAATTGCCCGTGATATTTTTAGAAAAGAAGTAGATTTTGTTAGAAAAAAAATGTTTTAATTATAAAAGACAATCAGTTAGTTAATATTTTTATATTATTTTATTATTTATTAAATAGAGTATTAAACTAGATTTTAAAATAAATAAGTAAGGATTGCACCTCATATTTTTGAAAAATAGAGATTTTAGTGATAACAAATATAAAAGATATTATGTTTTAATTTAAAGGTAATTGTCGTGATATTTTTGGAAAATAAGTAGATTTTGTTAGATTTTTTTTTAATTATAAAAGGCAATCGGTTAGTTACTATTTTTATATTTTTATATTATTTATTAAATAGAGTATTAAAATAGGTTTTAAAATAAATAAGTAAGGATTGCACCTCATATTTTTGGAAAACATAGATTTTAGTAATAACAAATATAAAAGGTAATATGTTTTAATTTAAAGATAATTGTAATGATATTTTTGAAAAATGAGTAGATTTTGTTAGAAAAAATATATTTTAATTATAAAAGCCAATCATCTAGTTACTATTTTGGTAACTTGACAATAATACAATTCCATTAAAGATTTGATTTGTAGTAGCTTTCGTTATCCAAAGAAGTATATTTGTAGCAGTGTATCCTAAATTTAAACAAATTAGATCCCACATTTCCATTTTTTTAATTAGATTTCAATATTATTTGATTTTTATGTAATAAAATATAGTGAAATATTAATGTAGAATAAAACTTTCCTGGATTTTGATTATATTATTAATTTATTAATTAGAAAAAGTACCGAAAACCGAAAACCGAAAATCAAAACATTCAATGTTTCGGCTTTAATAATATACTAGCTTAAAACCTGTGCGATGCACGGATTGTTAATTGTTATTTTATTATTATTTTTTTTAATATTTTATTAATTGTAATTGTGCAAAAAATAAGTAGACATGTTAAAATAGCTAAACACTTTTAATTAATTAAAAACATTAAAACATATTTTAAAATAAATAAGTATGGGGTTGCCCATTATATTTTTGAAAATGAGGGATTTTAGTTAGAAAAAATAAAAAATGTAACATATATTTAGTTTAGAAAGGTAAATGCCCGTAATATTTTTGGAAAATGAGGTTTTAAAATTTAATAATTAAAAGTATTTAAATACGTTTTAAAATAAATAAGTAAATGGTTTCTTATGATATTTTTGGAAAAAGAATGGATTTTAGTAAGAAAAATAGAAAAAGTAAATTGTAAAAGGCAATTTCCCGTGATATATTTAGAAAAGAAGGAATTTTTTAGAAAAAATATATAATGTATTTTAGCTGAAAAGGTAATTGGTTATAAATAAGTGTTTGATTATTTATATTTTAATATTTTTAGTAATTGCATTTGTTAAGAAAAATAGGTAGACATGTTAAAATAGGTAAACTTTTAAAAAATAATTATAATATTAAAATAGTTTTAAAAATAAATAACTAAACATCCGTGATATTTTTGGAAAAGGAGGGGTTTTAGTAAGAAAAAAATAGAAAAACTAACATGTTTTAGTTAAAAAAAAGGTAATTGTCCGTGATATATTTGAAAAAGTAGGGGAATTTGTTAGAAAAAATAGAAAAATAATGTATTTTAGGTGAAAAAGATAATTGGTTATAAATATGTAATATTATTATTTAATAATATATTTCTATAAATAAGTAAGGTTAATTAAGTAAAAACACAAAGTACAGTTAATTAAGGGCAATTAAGTAAAATCACAACTTACCATACCGACCAACCAAAATTAAGGGCAATTAAGTAAAATCACAACGTACCATACCGACCAACCAAACTTTTAATGTTTCGTTTATTATATAATAGTATTGATAGTATAGATTAATATTTATCTATTTATCTATTTTTTTATTTTGAATTAACTAATATTAAAAAAAATCACAAAGGAAAGGGGTGACTAAAAAGGAAGGTACTAACCACACTACCAATTATCCTATGGTTTGGCTATTATAATTACTAGTTTACTAGTTTAAAACCCATGCACGGATTGTTAATTGTTATTTTATTATTATTTTTTAATGTTTTATTAATTGTAATTGTGCAAAAAATAAATAGGCATGTTAAAATAGCTAAATACTTTTAATTAATTAAAAATATTAAAACAAATTTTAAAATAAATAAGTATGTGTTTGCCCGTTATATTTTTGGAAAATGAGGGGTTTTAGTAAGAAAAAATAAAAAATGTAACATATATTTAGTTTAAAAAGGTAAATGCCCGTGATATTTTTGGAAAATGAGGTTTTAAAATTTAATAATTAAAAGTATGTAAATACATTTTAAAATAAATACTTAGCAAAAAAAAAAGAAAAAAGTAAAGGGTTTCCTGTGATATTTTTGGAAAAAGAATGGATTTTAGTGAGAAAAATAGAAAAAGTAAATTGTAAAAGGCAATTTCCCGTGATATTTAGAAAAGGATGGACTTTGTTAGAAAAAATATATAATGTGTTTTAGCTGAAAAGATAATTGGTTATAAATAAGTATTTGATTATTTATATTTTAATATTTTTAGTAATTGCATTTGTTAAGAAAAATAAGTAAACATGTTAAAATAGGTAAATTTTTAAAAAAATAATTATAATATTAAAATAGGTTTAAAAATAAATAACTAAAGGTTTGTCCGTGATATTTTTGGAAAAAGATGGGTTTTAGTAAAGAAAAATAGAAAACAAACATGTTTTAGTTAAAAAAGGTAATTGCTCGTAATATATTTGAAAGAGTAGGAAAATTTGTTAGAAAAAATAGAAAAAATAATGTATTTTAGGTGAAAAAGGTAATTGGTTATAAATAGGTAATATTATTATTTAATAATATATTTTTATAAATAAGTAAGGTTAATTAAATAAAACCACGAAGTACAGTTAATTAAGGGCAATTAAGTAAAATCACAACGTACCATACCGACCAACCAAACTTTTAATGTTTCGTCTATTATATAATAGTATTGATAGTATTGATATAGTATAGATATAATAAGAATATCAGAGAAGTTAATATAAATTGATTGTTAAAGATGACGTTATTATTTTAAATATAATTAGTATAAGGAAGTTATGTAATTCGAATGTCAAAATTTGTGCCTTGTACAAATTAATAATTAGCATATAAAATTTGCAAAATAATAAAAGAAAGAGTGAAAATAATACAGATTTTGTAAAACACTAAAAATACAGGTTAAAGTGTGAAATTATGAGTTATTTCTTTGAACAACTTATTTTATTTTAAATATTTTTATTTGATTAAAAGTTTTTTTGACAAAAATTAAAAGTTAATTTTATTATTCAAATATATTATTGATATGAGCTGAAAAATAATCCTAGAAGTGTAATTAATTACGTATTAATTAGACCCGGATTGGTCCAAGAACACGACCCAATAACCAAGGTCCGAAACCCTAATTATTTATTAATTTCGTAATTAATAAATAGGGAAAATATACAGCTCAGGAAAGAAGTCCAAAATATGGTAAATTCATCAAAGAAGGATCTAGAATCCCCAATTAAAAGAAATAATGAGTCATAGTCCTTATCAACAAGAAAAAGACTTGCCCATCAAGAAATACAATGTTTATCCATTATAAAAAAGGAGACTTATTCGCTAATTCTCCTAAACATACTCTAAATACGAGGCTCCAGACGCCTATATAAGAACTCTGCTCCTTCACAATAGAACTACTGACTTGATTCTCAGCACTGATTGAGATACGTAGGCATCTTGTGAGGACCGATTTAGTCACGAAACACAAGAGCAACCATTAAAGCTCGAAGCTCTCTTAAACCCTAGTAATTAATTTACAAGTACGTTTTTTTAATTCATAACAATTATTTATCAAAAAAAATTAGTTTTACATTTTCAATAACTCATAACTTACTTGTGATACGTCAAATTTTAAAAAAATTCACTTTAATTTATTATTTTAAATAATTTTAGATCATAGATAATCATTCCAGATGTGGACTCTTTCAACTTCAAATTTGATGAAATTCTGATTTCTGCCCAGGACAAAGGAATCAGTGTCTGGGAAACCCACAACACGAGTTGAAGAATAATGGCTCATTTCCTGTCACCGTCTGGCCATCCATAATTAAAGAACACACTACTTGACCCATGATCCCCGACGAGAATCCTGATTTTAGATTATAATAACAGTCGTTTGTGAAAATGCACACCTAGAGGGGGGTGAATAGGTGCTATGGCCAACTATATTCAATTTTAAAGTATTACCAAATAATTAACTGCTAACTAGTCAACTAGCTAAGATGAACAGAATGTAGTCTGTCAGCTAGCTAAGATAAACAATGCAATGCAGAATTGAAATAGCAGTAAGTAAAAACACCAAGAGTTTTAGCCAGGTTCGACCCTTAACACTAATGGTCTACGTCCTGGTCTCCTACCAAACCTGGTAAGAGAATATACTATTATTCACTATAAAAACCGATTACAAGATTAATAAATATATCTCCCTTCTTCTCTGTCACTGATAATAACTAGCTGACACCATTGTTCCCTGAATCAAAAGATCTCTAAGTACTATACTTCCCAAGTATAAACTTCTCTATCAAATTAATTCCCGAACCCTTGTGTCCTAGCTTGCACCTCAGCAACAAACCTTACAATATGAACAATACAATCAATTGAAAAATGATACAACTCAAACTATGAACTCTTAATAAGAATATAAACGTATATGTAATAGTAGAGCTCAAGTAAAAGGTTTTGAAAAGTAGCACAGAGTTGTTCTTGTGTGTTCTCCAAGAGTCTGAAAACAAAACAACCACACAAGTATTTATAATAAACGATTAACGTTCGAATTAACCAATCAAACACCAACGGTCTTGAAACCATTTCTCACGTTTAGTTTGTTTGATAAATTCGTTCATCAACGTTCACATAACGTTAACATACTGAAGTTTAGGAGAAAAGACGTTTAGAATATAAACCATTCAGTATATAACTAAAAACCAGATTTAGAGAGTTTGTATACGATAAGATATTTGAAAGATACAAACTCCTAATAAATAGGAAAACGGTTTTTGAAAAAGTCTTTGTGAAAACTGAGCTCTAAAATTATATATATTACGTTTATATAATTTATAGAGTCCTTATACATCATGTCCTATAAAATCTCCATGGAATTAGGACTTCTGTTTTGACTTGGACAGTTTCTGGCGGAACAGTTTTAGCTTGCTGAAATGTACTGTTACTTCAAAGTTAGCTTGCTAAGATATTGTGTTCCTGCAAAGTTAGCTGGCTGATATAACAAGTAATATAAAGCCTGCAACAAGACTGTTAACAAATATAGATAATGTCATTTCTTATACGAACAACTTGCTAACATTAATATCATCAAAATTAAGAGAGTATCAATCTCCCCCTTTTTGATGATTATTAACTCATCTATTTAGGAGAATTAAACTCCCCCTAAATACCTGCATAACAACTTAAAACAACACTGAAATGCTAATATAACAGAATTAATACAATCATAATTTATCCAGCTTCCTTACTATGTGGTATCATCAAAATCAATTGGGTTTCAATCTCCCCCTTTTTGATGATTACACACCAACATTCAGGAGCAAAATACTCCCCCTAAAATTATGTTTCCCCTGCAAAAAGATTAGCATTCTATACAAGTAGCTAAGCATATTGACATGTAACTCCCCCTAAATCACACATACTATGATCCTGAATTTTCTCCCCCTTATTCATCAAAAAGGTTTTCCGCATGTTATCATTGAAAGAAAATTCAAATAAGCATGAATTATCATGTTAAGTGAGCTAATATTACCAGACATCCGTAGGTAGCTTGCTGTCTAGACATTGCACATGCCAATTTCCCTACGAAGAACAAAAATCTTTCTTCGATCAATGGCTTAGTGAAGATGTCAGCTCGCTGGTATTCTTCTGCAGTGAATAATGCAACATAAGCTTGCTTCTTGCTTTGCCAAGACACCAAACTCTGTCCTAAAAATGCACAAACACCCTTGTACTCTTGCGGTCAATTTGACAACTCAAGTGAGACTCTTTTGGTTTATCCGCCCTTGTCTTGATTCCTTCTGATTTATCAACAATGATCAACTCTGGAGGATGGTTCTTCACTGTTCTTGTTGTCTTTGGCAATGAATGTTGAGCTATGACTTTCTCATTTACTCGAATTCGTTTGGATGGAGGAGATGCTTCACCGCCTTCATAAATAAGCATATTTTCCTGTGATCTTTGACCTCGTGGACCTTCCAAAGTGAGTTTTGACAATTGACCAATAGTTTCATCCACTGGAGAAGAGGTTTCAGCTGGCTTGTCAGCTTCTGGAGTTGCCTCAGGCTGGTTATCAGCTAGCTGAGAAACAGACGTTAGCCTTGTCAGCTCGCTGTCATGACCTGCACCTGCAATATCTTCCTCATCTCTTGACAGATCAACATTAGATTCTTGAAATGAAACATCAATAGATTCTTCAACAATACATTTAGATGTATTATACACTCTATAAGCACGACTTGTTAAAGAATAACCCAAAAATATTGCTTCATAAGATTTAGCATCAAATTTACCATCTCGATCAATAGTTTTGAGTACAAAACACCTGGAGCCAAAGACTTTGAAATATCCAATGTTTGGCTTCTTATTCCTCAGCAATTCATATGGAGTTTTGTTGAGTATAGGCCTGATAAGTACCCTGTTAAGAACATAGCTAGCTGTGTTAACAGCTTCTGCCCAGAAACTCCTTGGCAGCTTGCTTTCTTGCAGTAAAGTCCTCGCAGTTTCTTGCAAAGATCTGTTCTTTCTCTCCACAACTCCGTTTTGTTGAGGTGTCCTTGGAGCAGAGAATTCATGTGTAATACCTCATTCTTCACAATAAGCAATGAAGTCTTTGGAAATGAATTCACCTCCTCTATCACTTCTTATACCTACAAGTCTTATATTCAACTTGTTCTCAAGTAAAGTGATTAGCTTCTCAAATTCACTAAAAGCACAATCCTTAGTACGAAGAAACAATACCCATGTATATCTAGAAAAATCATCTACGATTACAAAAGCATATTGTTTACCTCCAATGCTTTTATAGGCTTCCGGACCAAATAAATCCAAATGTAGAAGCTCTAAAGGTTTAGTAGTTGATACCATTTTCTTTGACTTATGTGGAGTTCTGATTTGTTTGCCTAATTGACAAGCTGAGCAGGTTTCCGTCTTGACATACTTCAATTTGGGCAATCCTCTAACTAGCTTCTTCGAAGACAACTTGCTGAGTAAATCCATATGAGCATGTCCAAGCCTTCTATGCCAAAGATCTGGGTTTGTTTCAACAGTGGCTAAGCAGCAACCTATTTCCTGCATCTCAAAGTCCAACATATATATATTTCCTTCCCTTCTAGCAACTAGGGGGATTTTGTTAGTGCCAACATTAATAGTACATTTCTCTTTATAAAAAACAACAGTATGTCCATCATCATATAATTGACTTATACTAAGCAAATTATACTTAAGACCTTGAACATATTGAACTTTATCAATAGAAATGTTACTATTACCAATTGTTCCTTTGCCAAGTATGCAGAGTGTTTTGCTATCACCAATTGTAACACTTCCACCCTTTTTCATTTTGAGAATAAGGAATTGAGATTTGTCACCACACATATGTCTTGTACATCCACTATCCAATATCCATTGATTTGCCTTGACTTTCACCACAAGACATACCTACAAAACAAATAAACAAACACTTAACGTTTTGGTACCCAAATTTTGTTGGGTCCTGCATGATTAGTTGATAGAACATAATTAACATTCAAATCAGATTTCTTGATCCACATTTGGACCACTTTGGATGTTTGATTTCCTGTTCTTCTTGTTCTACCAGCTTGCTGCCTGTAAGCTGTCTGCCTGTTCCAGCTTGCTGGTTTAGCATTCTGACTTTTGCAATGATTTGACAAATGACCTTTCTTCCCACATTTGAAGCAAATTTTCCAAGGCATAGCATAATTATATGGAATACCCTGTTTGCCTTCGTATTGAAAAGCCTTGTTCTTTGATGTAGAAGCCATTCCAAGTCCTTCTTTATCCATAGGAACCTTTGTTTGTTTCATGATTGTCTTTAATACTTCCTCTCCTTGAACAAATTTTCCCATGCCTTTCTCAAGATTTGCAATTTCAGCCTCCAATTCTTTTATCTTCTCATCTTGTTGAGTAACTTCAATTGAGATGGATTTTTTGATTTTAAACGTTTCAAGACATACATCTCTTGCTTCAATTTCTGCACGTAGCTCGCTGAGTTCTTTCATCAGTGTGTCATTTCTTTTGAGGAGCAGCTTGTTAAACCCTTCAAGTTGTGTTAGCTTTCCCTTTAGATCAGAAATTAGATCTTCATGATTGTTTGATGGAGTTTTTTCAGCCATTAGCTCAGAAATCATTTTCCGAAGAGACGCATTCTTCTTTTCAAGCTCATTGTTCTCATTCTTTAGTTCCATGAACTCAACAATAGATATACTACTGTGTCTCTGCAGGGTTAGTTCATCTAATGAATGATTACTAAAATTTGAATCAGAGTTTGTAGAGTTTACCTCACTATTATTGTCATCCGAATCTGAAATATCACTTTCTACAAGGCCATCTTCCGTGATTCCTCGAATTGTGTCTTCATTATCAAGACCAACAAGAGCTAGGTTCACCATCTCATCACCTGATTCATCAGAAGCTGAATCCTCATCATCACTCCATGTCAAAAGAGCTTTAGATTTCTGTCTGTCCCTTGAGGTAGCTAGCTGCTTTGGCTTGTTCTTCAGTTTGTAGCAGTCCCTTTTGAAGTGTCCTTTCTTGCCACATTCAAAGCAAGCATCATTCTTTGAATCTCTAGGCTCTCTTTTTGCACCAAAAGCTTTTCCTTTCTCCTTCTTTAGCTTGTTCCTATTTTCAATCATCTTCTTGATTTTTCTGGACATAAGAGCTAATTCTTCATCTGATTCTGATTCTTCATCTGAAACCAGCTTGCTGCTACTAGAGTGTAATGCCAGATTCTTCAATTTTTCAACTGGAGCTCTCCCAGATTCCATCTTACTTTCATGTATCTTGGTTTCAAACTGTTCTAACTCAGCAAAAACGGATAGATGATCCATAGTGTCAAGATTTGATGAAGACTCCAAGGAGGTGACTTTTGGTTCATAAACGAATGGTACTGCACTTAGAACTTTCATGTTTATTTCATCTTGAGGAATCTTTTTGCCAAGTCTCTGAAGTGCATTGATGTTCACTTGAAATCTAGCTTGACTTTCTTTGATAGTTTCACCTTCCCTGAGTTTAAAATTCCCAAACTCATTCATTAGCTTGCTGAGTTTGACTTTCTTCAAAGATGTTGAGCCTTCATGATACGTTTCTAATGCATCCAACATCTCCTTTGCTGATTTAAGAGATGATACTTTGTCATGCTCAGCTTGATTGAGTCCATTCATGAGAGAATTCCTTGCCTTTCCATTATAACTAAATTTGATCAATTCATCGGGAGTAAGATCATCAATATCCTTATCTTTGCCATCTTTGTCAAGGAAAACATAAGGACCCTTTTGAACAACTCTGAGAACAAGTGGATCTTTGGATAAATATGTTTCCATACGCCCTTTCCACCAGTTGTAATTGTCCGTTCCAGTGAGGAGAGGAGCTCGGTAGTCAGACTTTCCTTCGGGATAATTGTCAGCCATTTGATCGATACTTTTCCTGTTACAGAAATATTAGTATACCAATGCTTTGATACCAAATGAAAATGCACACCTAGAGAGGGGGGGGGGGGGTGAATAGGTGCTATGGCCAACTATATACAATTTTAAAGTATTACCAAATAATTAACTGCTAACTAGTCAGCTAGCTAAGATGAACAGAATGTAGTCTGTCAGCTAGCTAAGATAAACAATGCAATGCAGAATTGAAATAGCAGTAAGTAAAAACACCAAGAGTTTTAGCCAGGTTCGACCCTTAACACTAATGGTCTACGTCCTGGTCTCCTACCAAACCTGGTAAGAGAATATACTATTAATCACTATAAAAACCGATTACAAGATTAATAAATATATCTCCCTTCTTCCCTGTCACTGATAACAACTAGCTGACACCCTTGTTCCCTGAATCAAAAGATCTCTAAGTACTATACTTCCCAAGTATAAACTTCTCTATCAAATTAATTCCCGAACCCTTGTGTCCTAGCTTGCACCTCAGCAACAAACCTTACAATATGAACAATACAATCAATTGAAAAATGATACAACTCAAACTATGAACTCTTAATAAGAATATAAACGTATATGTAATAGTAGAGCTCAAGTAAAAGGTTTTGAAAAGTAGCACAGAGTTGTTCTTGTGTGTTCTCCAAGAGTCTGAAAACAAAACAACCACACAAGTATTTATAACAAACGATTAACGTTCGAATTAACCAATCAAACACCAACGGTCTTGAAACCATTTCTCACGTTTAGTTTGTTTGATAAATTCGTTCATCAACGTTCACATAACGTTAACATACTGAAGTTTAGGAGAAAAGACGTTTAGAATATAAACCATTCAGTATATAACTAAAAACCAGATTTAGAGAGTTTGTATACGATAAGATATTTGAAAGATACAAACTCCTAATAAATAGGAAAACGGTTTTTGAAAAAGTCTTTGTGAAAACTGAGCTCTAAAATTATATATATTACGTTTATATAATTTATAGAGTCCTTATACATCATGTCCTATAAAATCTCCATGGAATTAGGACTTCTGTTTTGACTTGGACAGTTTCTGGCGGAACAGTTTTAGCTTGCTGAAATGTACTGTTACTTCAAAGTTAGCTTGCTAAGATACTGTGTTCCTGCAAAGTTAGCTGGCTGATATAACAAGTAATATAAAGCCTGCAACAAGACTGTTAACAAATATAGATAATGTCATTTCTTATACGAACAGCTTGCTAACATTAATATCATCAAAATTAAGAGAGTATCAATCTCCCCCTTTTTGATGATTATTAACTCATCTATTTAGGAGAATTAAACTCCCCCTAAATACCTGCATAACAACTTAAAACAACACTGAAATGCTAATATAACAGAATTAATACAATCATAATATATCCAACTTCCTTATCATCAAAATCAATTGGGTTTCAGTTTGCATGAATTTTTTTTAAAGAAAAAATGATTTATAGGCAATTAAAAAAAATTATTTACAAGATCAAAAAAATATAAAATTTTATATACAAATCACCTAAAGTAAGAAATTAAATAACATTTTATTTCGTGAATAATAATAATAAATTTCACTAATTACAATTACAAAAATAAAAATAAATATTTAAAAATGTACCGCCTACTAATTTACGATCTTCAATATTTTTTAAAAAAAGTTAATTCTCTTGTTAACTTATATCGTATGCACACATATTTTAACATAAAATGTAAAATTAACTTTTAACTCAAAACTTAAATGTTTTCCAAAAGTGCAAGTCATAACTTTGATTTGTACCTATATAGAAAAGAGCTTGATGCTCGTATGAGTACAGATGCATATTTCATGTGAATGCATATTTTATCAAATATTTGTAATTAGTGTCATTAAAATATACTAGCCTATAACCAATGCAAGGCACGGGCCTTAAAAATAATAAACTAAAAAATTTAATGTGAACGGAAAATATTAAAATAAAAGTAAAAATTAATATGATAAATTATAAAATGAGAAACTTAAATATTCATTGGAACATACAAAAATATAAAAAAAAATACAAATGAGGCTGAGGAAGATGAATGAGATATTATTAATATTATTTTATAATAAAATAATATTAATAATAAGGACAGATAGAAAATCTAACATGTTTTAATTAAAAAAAGTAATTGACCATGATATTTTTAGAAGTGTTTTAATTATATTAATTGTATTTATTAAAAAAATACGTTGATATGTTAAAATAAGTAAGTTTTTTTAATAAGGACAAATAGAAAAGTTAACATGTTTTAATTAAAAAAAAGTAACTGCACGTAATGTTTTTAGATGTGTTTTAATTATATTAATTTTATGTGTTAAAAAAATACGTTCACTTGTTAAAATAGGTAAGTTTTTTTAAATAATTAAAAGTATTAAAATAGGTTTTAAAATATATAAGTTGCACTTGATATTTTTGGAAAAAAGAGGTTTTAATGATAACAAATATGAAAGGTAATATATTTTAATTTAAAGATAATTGCCCGTGATATTTTTGGAAAAGAAGTAGATTTTGTTAGAAAAAAATGTTTTAACTATAAAAGGGAATCAACTAATTACTATTTTTATATTATTTTATTATTTATTAAATAGTGTATTAAAATAGGTTTTAAAATAAATAAGTAAGGATTGCACCTCATATTTTTGGAAAATAGGGATTTTAGTGATGATGTGTTTTAATTATATTAATTGTATTTGTTAAAAAAAATACGTTCACTTGTTAAAATAGGTAAGTTTTTTTAAAATAATTAAAAGTATTAAAATAAGTTTTAAAATATATAAGTAAGGGTTGCACTTGATATTTTTGGAAAATAGAGATTTTAGTGATAACAAATATAAAAGGTAATATATTTTCATTTAAAGGTAATTGTCCCTGATATTTTTGGAAAAGAAGTAGATTTTGTTAGAAAACAAATGTTTTAATTATAAAAGGCAATCAGCTAGTTAATATTTTTATATTATTTATTAAATAGAGTTTTAAAATAGATTTTAAAATAAATAAGTAAGGATTGCACCTCATATTTTTGGAAAATAGTGATTTTAGTGATAACAAATATAAAATATATTATGTTTTAATTTAAAAGTAATTGTCGTGATATTTTTGGAAAATGAGTAGATTTTGTTAGATTTGTTTTTCATTATAAAAGTCAATAATTTAGTTACTATTTTTATATTATTTTATTATTTATTAAATAGAGTATTAAAATAGATTTTAAAATAAATAAGTAAGGATTGCACCTCATCTTTTTGGAAAATAGTGATTTTAGTGATAACAAATATAAAATATATTATGTTTTAATTTAAAAGTAATTGTCATGATATTTTTGGAAAAGGAGTAGATTTTGTTAGATTTTTTTTAATTATAAAAGTCAATCATTTAGTTACTATTTTTATATTATTTTACTATTTATTAAATAGAGTATTAAAATAGGTTTTAAAATAAATAAGTAAGGATTGCACCTCATATTTTTAGAAAATATAGATTTTAGTAATAAAAAATATAAAAGGTAATATGTTTTAATTTAAAGATAATTGTAATGATATTTTTGGAAAAGTGGTAGATTTTGTTAGAAAAAAAATATTTTAATTATAAAAGCCAATCATCTAGTTACTATTTTGGTAACTTGAAAATAATACAATTCCATTAAAGATTTGATTTGTAGTAGTTTTCGTTATCCTAAAAAGAAAGAAGTATATTTGTAATAGTGTATCCTAAATTTAAACAAATTAGATCCAAATTTCCAATTTTTTGATTAGATTTCAATATTATTTGATTTTTATGTAATAAAATATAGTGAAATATTAATGTAGAATAAAACTTTCCCGAATTTTGATTATATTATTCATTTATTAATTAGAAAAAGTACCGAAAACCAAAAATCGACCGTTAACCGAAAACCAAAACTTTCAATGTTTCGGCTTTAATAATACTAGTCTATAACCCGGGCATGGCACGGGCCTTAAAAAATAATAAACTAAAAAATTTAATGTGATCAGAAAATATTAAATAAAATAAAAATTAATATGATAAATTATAAAATGAGAAACTTAAATATTCATTTGAACATAAAAAAATATAAAAAAAATACAAATGAGCCCGAAGAAGATAAATGAGGTATTATTAATAATATTTTATAATAAAATAATATTAATAATAAGGACATATAGAAAATCTAACATGTTTTAATTAAAAAAATTAATTGTCCGTTATATTTTTAGAAGTGTTTTAATTATATTAACTGTATTTATTAAAAAAATACGTTGACATGTTAAAATAAGTAAGTTTTTTTAATAAGGACAAATAGAAAAGTTAACATGTTTTAATTTTTTTTTCGAAAAGCATCAAGCTGCATTAATAGGGAAAATTTGGGCTAGGCCCGGAACAAACTACCAACCATTAGATGGAATGCATTGGTAGAAGCAACAACAGTAACCCAAAAACTTAAACCACAAACTTAACCCACAAACTTAGAGCCCGATGACAGCTATGGGCTACCAGCAAACCCAACAAAACAAGGGACTAAGCCCAGACCACAGTTCGAGACTGTGCAGTAATAACAAAGCAAAATAAGTAAAATGCTGAAATAAATTAATAGATAAACTAAGGAAGCTTAAACGACGTTAGAACTTCCCGCCCAAGAACTTGCAATCAGACCCCCATGACAGCAGCAATGGCATCGTCGTCTTCAACACCAGCTTGAACTTGTTCCACCAGCATCTCGTTTTCATCCAGCTCCTCTTCAAAGCCTGCTATAGCAACAATCGGTTCAAATTCAGGTTCTACCACCTCTGGTAGCAAATCTTCCTCTCTAACAGCTAGAAACTGAGGATCAACTGGACCCAGCCCCATATCTAGATTCCACAGTTCATGAACACGCCCAAACGGTTTTTTGATTTGAACAATAGTAGTCCAGTGAGCTGCACCAAATTCTGCAAGATACATTGCCAATACATTATCCTGTGGATCAGCAAGCCTGACATTCGACCAAAAATTCTTGTCTCCCTTTCTTTGGTTAAGTTGCTGAACTATTGAGGCATGGTCTGGTGTAGCACCTTCGATGGATGAATGCCTCCACTCCCAAAAAGCATCTACGTGCTGAGTTTCAAGAATATAGTCAGGAAAATTAGCATAAAAAGCTCTTTTCATACCTTCCAACATTGCAAAGAGCTCATTGATCCGCCTATCCATTTTTTGCAAAGAACCAGCGTACATACGCAGGATGGAGCCCCTACTATTCCTGAAAACCACCCCTATGCCAGATACATTTCCATTCTCTAGTGGTTGTTCGGAGAAAAAACCAGCAACATTGATCTTAATAAGGCCTTTCGGAGGCATCTCCCACCGAACATTAACATTGACGTTCTCAACATTCTCCATTTTGATAGAAAACTAGAAGGCTGAACTTAGGTGAAAGAATAAGGGACCCTCAAGTACTTTATTAATACTGATGAGGGGGGAAGATTCTAGAGAGTGTAATAACTCCTAAAACCCTTCGAATTCCCAGAATTAAAAAAGGGAGAGAGATTATCGAGAGACTCAAATGTATCATTAGGGGTTAGAATCCCAGACCACTAGAAACTCTGAGTTAAGAGAGTATTCATAGGCCCAATTTGAAAACGAGCAAATTTAAAACCATGAGCATGTCAAAGTTTTAAATATTGCGCCATTTTTTGCAAGCCCATCAGCTTCAAGATTTTCGAACCTGGAGATTTTTCCCAACGAAATGTGTGATTCTCTGAAATGATTTTTTAGCCTTTCCTCTTTCAAACTTGACACTATTCCTAATGCCTTGATTTTGAGAGCTAATTCTACCAAAGCCGCATTATCAGTATAAATCATCAGAGAAGATATGGACAAATTTTTACCTTTGAGGATATTTAGGAAGGTAATAAGTGCTTCCATTTCTGTGTTAAGGGGATTTGATTCTAAAACTGGTCCTGAAAAGGTCATTTTTGAGGCACCACTGGCATCTTTCAAAAGACCACCAATTCCTGCTTGCACAACACCATTCTTGATTCTCCAGCTACCATCAATGAAGCCTATAAACTCATGCCCTGATAGGAGAAGGGTTTGCTTTCTCAAAATTTCAGACCTAGTGATTGATCCCACAGGGTTAAGATCCCACCAAGCTAGAGTGTCTTTGTTGATTAGATCTACTGCTAGAGCCCATTCTTTTACTCTGAATTTTATTAGGAATGTAGTTGTGCCAAGATTGAATTTTTGATTCCTGAAGATTGTTTCATTTCTTACTAACCACATTGTCCACAAAGTAGCCACTATAACCATATGCCAAACTTTCTTCAAGGAGGGATGAGAATACCAATATATTGAGCTCCACATTTCTGATAAACTATTGAAAGCATTTTTGTTGGAGTGACCCCACCAATCCAAAATTGATCTCCAACAATTTTTTGAGCACATACATTCCCAGAAGAGATGGTCAATTGTTTCCTCACATGTAAGACAAAGACTACACAAACTTGATCCAAAAGAACTCCCTATTCGAGAAAGGAGGAAATTTTTTGTGGGGAGAATCTTGCTATGCAGTTTCCAAAGGAAAATGAGGACTTTTGCTGGTACCTTGAGGTTCCAAAAAGAGCTCCATTGTACTAGATCATGTTGAAAGAGATCATGAATTCTCTTAACTCCATCTTTTACAGTGAAAGTATCCCCAGAGACTGCCCAAAGCAACTTGTCACTGCTGTTTGAGAGCCTCACATTTTCCAGGATTTTATTCAAGGATTCCATATCTTCCAGTTCACAGTTTCGCAAATTTCTTGTCCAAAAAACTTCACTCTGATGCTCATAGCATTCCCATAAATCATAAAAGATCCTAACTTCCACCTCCTTTAGTGCAGAGATTCTGTAGAGGCTTTTGAAAGAGTCCTTCAAAGCCCTCCCTTGGAACCAAGAATCTTCCCAAAACAGCACCAGATATCCATTGTTTAGCTTCCAGGAGAAATTCTTTGGAGAAAGATCATTTCTTAAGGGGGAATTAACCTGAATATCAGCCAAACTTACTATGAAGTCTGACTTCTTACTTCCCTCAGGGAAGCTTTCTACATTACTACTTTTAGGGCATAGGTATTTGTATCTCATCCACTTATTCCAGCTTCTATCTCTATCCAATCTCCATTTACTGCACCACTTACTCAGTAGTGCCATGTTTTTGGTCTCAAAAGAGACTAGTCCAAGACCACCTGCCTTTTTTGGAGAGCAAATTTTTTCCCAAGCAACCAAGTGCATTTTTTTTTTATTCTGGGAGCCAGTAGTTTTGTAATGACTCCAATAAAAGTCTCTTCTCAATCTTTCCATGTGCTTACTGATTCCTTTAGGTAGCTTGAAGATACTTAGCCAGTAAACAGGCAGGCTTTCCACTACTGATTTCAGCAATGTTAGTCTACCTGCTTCATTTAAGGATTGAGCTTTCCAAGAGGCAAGCTTCTGGTCCATTTTCTGAATAAGGGGCTTCCAGAAAACTTTTTTCTTGTGAGAGACACCAATAGGGACACCAAGGTATTTCATTGGCCATTTGCCAATTTGACAATTCAGTAGTAAAGCTCCTTGACTTAGTAGGTCCATGTCTGAGGAACAGGAATAGAGGTAGCTTTTGTGGAAGTTTACCTTTAGACCTGATAACATTTGAAAACACTGAAGGACTCTTTTAATACCTCTTATGGAATCCAAATTATGGTCCATAAATATAATGGTGTCATCAGCAAATTGTTGATGGGTGATCTGAGCCCCATCATCATTAAGGTCAATCCCCTGAAAAATCTTCAGGGTTTTTGCCTTTTGCAACATTGCATTCAACACCTCACCTGCAAGATTAAAAAGCAAAAGAGACAAAGGATCACCTTGCCTGAGACCTTTGTGAGGTGTGAATTCCTTGGTTGGAGAGCCATTAACTAGAACTGAAATTCTAGTTGAACTAAAAAGCCCCTCAATCCAACTTACCCATCTTTGTCCAAACCCTAATCTTTCCATAACTTGTAGCAGGAAATCCCATTTGACAGTGTCAAAAGCTTTTTCAAAATCAAGTTTTAAGATGAATCCCTTTTTCTTGCATTTTTGTAAGCTGTGCTGGACTTCATTCACTATAACTATGCTTTCTGCTGCCTGTCTTCCTTTAATAAAGCCAGTCTGAGAATCATCAATAAGCTTGCTCATGAAGGGATTTAGCCTATTTGCTAGAATTTTTGTGAGGAGCTTTGCAGTGCAATTGATAAGGCTGATAGGTCTGAAATCCTGCACTTCCTTAGGATCCTTTACTTTAGGCACTAAGGTAATAAAAGAAGAGTTAAATCCTTTAGGTATCTTTTGACTTTGTGCAAAATCCAAGAGAGTGTGTAAGATAGAATCCTTGATGTTTGGCCACATAAACTTGAGTGCTTTCATATTCATGCCATCTGGCCCCGGAGCCTTGTCATTTGCAGATTGAGAGATGGCAAGATCTAATTCTTCTGGAGAAAAAGGTTTCTCCAGGAAGGTTTGCTCATTTACATCTAGTCTCTTCTTTAAGATGCTTCCTAGTTTCAACAAGCCTTTGCCTGGATGAGGGCTAAAAAAACTAGAGAAATATTCAAAAAATGCATCCTTTATGGCTCTAGAATTTGTTATCCACTTACCTTTCCATAGGAGTTTCCTGAGATTATTCTTGTTCCTTCTTCTCAGGATTGATTGATGAAAAAATTTGGTGTTTCTATCTCCTTGTAAATTCCAATTTATCCTTGCCTTTTGTCTCAGTGAAGCATCTCTTTTGTAGTAACAAGCCTCTAACTCCTGCTGAATTTTTTGGGCCATATTTGATGCTGCAAGGCTTTGATCTTGAAGTTCCAATTCAGATTCCAAGAGTTGAATTTTGTTATCAAGATCAGATTTTATGTTTTTACCCCATGACTTCATTACCAACTTAACTTCCTTGAGGAGAGACTGAATGTTACCTTTTTCTTGTGATCCTTTACTAGCCCAAAATTCATCTAGGATTTTCTTTAAAGAGTCTTCTTGCAGCCACCAATTGAACACTTTAAAAGGTTTAGGACCCCAATCTTGCTCTTCCACCCAGAGTATAATTGCTTTGTGGTCAGATTGTTTTCTACCTAAAGCTTTAACAACCCACTCTCCAGATTCATACCAATTCAAGTTAGTTAGAAATCTATCTAACTTGCTCTTCTTGCCTTTAGAATCAAACCAAGTAAAATCTGTGTTTAGGAACTTTATATCAAAAAGGTTTTGATCCTTAATGAGTGAGTTAAAGCCTAATGAGTCTCTTAGTCTATACTCACAATTCACCTTTTCCCTGGGGTTTCTGACACAGTTAAAATCTCCCAGAAAACAACAAGCTTCATCAGGACTTAGATTGACTATGCTTTCTAAATCCTTCCAGATGCTTTCTTTTCCTCTCTTACTCAGGGGGCTATAGATATTTACTACATTGAATCTTTCTCCAGATGAGACTAGACTCATTTGCATCCAGATCCAATTCTGTGTTTGAGCAATACCAAGGCAAGTAACCATGCTTGCATCCCAGGAGCAAAGAAGACCACCAGAGAGACCTTGAGATTTTTGCCAAACCCAACCATGTGAGCTCACACTCCAAATTGAGTTTTTCTGCCAATAATCTAAAGATTCACACTTGGTTTCTTGTATGCAGATTATATTAGCTTTTGAGGCTAGAACCAGATCCTTTAAGTTTCTTCTAGCAACCCTACTTCTTAGACCTCTACAATTCCATGATAAAATTTTCAATTCCTTCATTAAAATTTTTTTTTTTTTTTTTGACAACATTATCACAATTTCAGATATGCTTACCCTTATTACAAGGAGCCTGCCTGGAGTTGCCTAGCAACTTCATTTGCAACACTCTCCTCACTACCAATAAGCTCTAAACCTAAGTCCAATGCACATTGGACAATACCCTCAACTTCATTCCTCAATTCTTTTTGACTATCTTCTCCATTATCCTCCTCTATTGGTTTAAGTAGCTCCTTATCCAGCTTCTTCACATAGACTTTTGCCATTTTTGCACCAGAGGACTTGAATGATTTTTTTTGTTTCAGTCTAAAGAGGCCTAGGTCAAAAGGATTTTTTAACACTTTTGATTTTTTCCTAGGTCTGCCTCTAGCCCCACCCATTTTCAGTCCTCCCAACTTGTTGCAGAGTGTTGCTTGCGAACTCAAGCAAGTTCCCATTCCATTTGAAGACTGATCTTCTAGCTGCGAGGATAGAGAGGCTTTTGTAGCTGAACTTAGAGAGATATGAGATTCTCTCTGCACTAAAGGATGCTCATTATTGTCTTGAAGATTTGACTGAGTTTGTGATTCAACAATGCTTATTCCCCCCTCACTCGCTTTTGGTTTTTCAACTTCACCACTCACAAACTGACTTTTCTCAGGGACAGATTCTATAGCCTTATCATTGTTTAGGTCACTAGCACCTTCTTTAGTTACTCTCTCTCCTTTAGAACTCTCTAAGTCTTTCTGATGACTTATAGAGTTATTTTGCGACTCCTCCATTGGCAACATTTTACTTCTTAAATCTTCACTATCTGTTTTTTCTGAAAAACAGATATGATGCTGCTTTCCTTTCACTAGTATTGTTAGTTCTTCATTTATAGGAGACCAACTATTTGTGGACAGACAAATTAAGGGATTGAAAAATGCATTCATATTATCCCTTTGGTAGGTCCAGGAGATCCACTCTCCAAAAGACTTTGTGAACGCTTTCAGATTGCTCTCGATCCAGGCAATCATGGGCAAACCTTTGCATTCCAGCCAGGTTGTTCTAGAGAGAAGGAGATCATTTTCTTCAAAAGGTCTAATTTTATAAAACCAAGTTAACAAAGGTTCTTTATCAAAATCTTTCCAACCCTCCATCTTTTCTGTTCTGAGGAGAAACTTTCTTTCCGATAAGCCTACTACCTTTATGTAGTCAAAACCTTCACTAGTTAATTTTCCTTGAAGACTCAAGGGGGTTTCATCTGACCTGGATAGTCCCACTTTTGTTTGGAACAGTCCTTCTTCAACTTCAGGATCTGTTTCCGCTTCTATGTATTCAAACATTTTTTGAGCAAAAGGAACCTCCTTTTTGTGTTCTTCTTCCTTCTTCGAACCAGCTAGGCCATTTGATTTCCCCTTAATTCTGGGAACCAGTTCTTTTTGAGGGATTTGACGGGTATTTTCATGTAGCGATTGCCGAGGAAATCGACCTTGAAGAGCTTTTTGAGATTGATTTATGGTCATTCGAAATTTTGCACCCAGGCCTCCAAAAGCTTTTACATTATTAATTATGGTTCCTGCTTCAAGTTCTGAGATAGTTTTAACGAAACCATAGCGTTGATTACGCTTATCCCTTTTCCTTGGAAGGATGATGTCCTTGACCACTCCTCCTCGTTTAAATATATTCCAAATCTCTCTAGCCGTGGCCTCTGCTGGTATGCCGTACAGAAAGATGGTGCTGGCATCAGGGTGCTTGTTCAGTTTGGTCTGCTTTCTTGGCTTTGTAGTGTTCCAGCCGGTTTTATCGCATCCTTCATCGTGTTTTGGAGTTGGCACCGCTCCTTTGTTCAGAACATCTGCAAAAGTCTTGTCTGGTAGTATTTTGCTATCAAGCTTCTCATCCCAAACAAACACCTTTCTCTTTTTTAAGCTTTTCCAGTGGATTTGGTTTAGCGCATCTGCTACAGCTTGCTTGCTACCCCTACAGAATTCCTCTAACACTGTCTTGTCCACTAGATCCTCATTTGCCATTATGAAATCTATAAGTATCTTATCTCCATCCCCTTTCAATTGATTCCTATTTCCCTGTGAACCCTTAAGAGTTTTGGGAGCTTTGCCATCCCTTGTCGGATTCAAAATTTGAAATTTTCCACCTTGGTTCGTGTGTACTGCTTCTCTCCTCTCTCCGCTCCTCTTCATCTCCCCTTTTTTTTAACATGTTTTAATTAAAAAAAGTAACTGCCCATAATATTTTTAGATTTGTTTTAATTATATTAATTGTATTTTAAAAAAAAATACGTTCCCTTATTAAAATAGGTAATTTTTTTTAAATAATTAAAAGTTTTAAAATAAGTTTTAAAATATATAAGTAAGGGTTGCACTTGATAGTTTTGGAAAATAGAGATTTTAGTCATAAAAAATATAAAAGGTAATATATTTTAATTTAAATGTAATTGCCCGTGATATTTTTGGAAAATAAGTAAATTTTGTTAGAAAAAAAGAGTAAGTTTTTTTAAATAATTAAAAGTATTAAAATAGATTTTAAAATATATAAGTTGCACTTAATATTTTTGGAAAAGAGAGATTTTAATGATAACAAATATAAAAGGTAATATATTTTAATTTAAAGGTAATTGCCGTGATATTTTTGGAAAAGAATTAGATTTTATTAGAAAAAAACGTTTTAACTATAAAAGGCAATCAGCTAGTTACTATTTTTCTATTTTTCTATTATTTATTAAATAGAGTATTAAAATAGGTTTTAAAATAAATAAGTAAGGATTGCACCTCATATTTTTGGAAAATAGGGATTTTAGTGATGATTTGTTTTAATTATATTAATTGTATTTGTTAAAAAAAATACGTTCACTTGTTAAAATAGGTAAGTTTTTTTTAAATAATTAAAAGTATTAAAATATATAAGTAAGAGTTGCACTTGATATTTTTGGAAAATAGAGATTTTAGTGATAACAAATATAAAAGGTAATATATTTTAATTTAAAGGTAATTGCCCGTGATATTTTTGGAAAAAAGTATATTTTGTTAGAAAAAAAATGTTTTAACTATAAAAGGCAATCAACTAATTACTATTTTTATATTATTTTATTATTTATTAAATAGTGTATTAAAATAGGTTTTAAAATAAATAAGTAAGGATTGCACCTCATATTTTTGGAAAATAGGGATTTTAGTGATGATGTGTTTTAATTATATTAATTTTATTTGTTAAAAAAAATACGTTCATTTGTTAAAATAGGTAAGTTTTTTTAAAATAATTAAAAGTATTAAAATATATAAGTAAGAGTTGCACTTGATATTTTTGGAAAATAGAGATTTTAGTGATAACAAATATAAAAGGTAATATATTTTAATTTAAAGGTAATTGCCCGTGATATTTTTGGAAAAGAATTAGATTTTGTTAGAAAAAAACGTTTTAACTATAAAAGGCAATCAGCTAGTTACTATTTTTCTATTTTTATATTATTTATTAAATAGAGTATTAAAATAGGTTTTAAAATAAATAAGTAAGGATTGCACCTCATATTTTTGGGAAATAGGGATTTTATTGATGATTTGTTTTAATTATATTAATTGTATTTGTTAAAAAAAATACGTTCACTTGTTAAAATAGGTAAGTTTTTTTTAAATAATTAAAAGTATTAAAATATATAAGTAAGAGTTACACTTGATATTTTTGAAAAATATAGATTTTAGTGATAACAAATATAAAAGGTAATATATTTTAATTTAAAGGTAATTGCCCGTGATATTTTTGGAAAAAAGTATATTTTGTTAGAAAAAAAATGTTTTAACTACAAAAGGCAATCAACTAATTACTATTTTTATATTATTTTATTATTTATTAAATAGTGTATTAAAATAGGTTTTAAAATAAATAAGTAAGGATTGCACCTCATATTTTTGGAAAATAGGGATTTTAGTGATAATGTGTTTTAATTATATTAATTGTATTTGTTAAAAAAAATACGTTCACTTGTTAAAATAGGTAAGTTTTTTTAAAATAATTAAAAGTATTAAAATATATAAGTAAGAGTTGCACTTGATATTTTTGGAAAATAGAGATTTTAGTGATAACAAATATAAAAGGTAATATATTTTAATTTAAAGGTAATTGCCCGTGATATTTTTGGAAAAAAGTATATTTTGTTACAAAAAAAATGTTTTAATTATAAAAGGCAATCAGCTAGTTAATATTTTTATATTATTTTATTATTTATTAAATAGAGTAGTAAAATAGATTTTAAAATAAATAAGTAAGGATTGCACCTCATATTTTTGGAAAATAGAGATTTTAGTGATAACAAATATAAAAGATATTATGTTTAATTTAAAGGTAATTGTCGTGATATTTTTGGAAAAGAAGTAGATTTTGTTAGATTTTTTTTTAATTATAAAAGGCAATCAGTTAGTTACTATTTTTATATATTTTTATTATATATTAAATAGAGTATTAAAATAGGTTTTAAAATAAATAAGTAAGGATTGCACTCATATTTTTGAAAAACATAGATTTTAGTAATAACAAATATAAAAGGTAATATGTTTTAATTTAAATATAATTGTAATGATATTTTTGGAAAAGGAGTATATTTTGTCAGAAAAAAATATTTTAATTAGAAAAGCCAATCATCTAGTTACTATTTTGGTAACTTGACAATAATACAATTCCATTAAAGATTTGATTTGCAGTAGCTTTCGTTATCCTAAAAAGAAAGAAGTATATTTGTAGGAGTGTATCCTAAATTTAAACAAATTAGATTCCACATTTCCATTTTTTTGATTAGATTTCAATATTATTTGATTTTTTTGTAGTAAAATATAGTGAAATATTAATGTAGAATAAAACTTTCCCAAATTTTGATTATATTATTAATTAGAAAAAGTATCGAAAACCAAAAATCGACCGTTAACCGAAAACCAAAACTTTCAATGTTTCGGTTTTAATAATATAGTATAGATAGTATAGATTATGTATTTACCTAAATCCCCTAATTACGTACTTAGATATATTTTTCTCTGTAGAAAAAGAAAGTACATTGTATTACGAGCAAAAAGATATTCTGATTGGGTTAAAAAAACTTAAATACACAATTAGAAAACTGCATAGTTCGGACGACATCTTTTATACAAGGAACAAGCTTCTTATTTTCAGTCATAATTCGGATTATAAAATAATTTTAGATAAAATCTGAAAATTTTAAACATTTGTATCAAGGCCACATTAAAGTGAGATAATTTTTGGTCTTTTTGAGAAGGATAATAATCTATATAATCTTAATTCCTGAACACAAAGAAACTGGAAAATGACATTTTCTACCCTTTTCAATTTTAAATTAACATTACACAACATCATGTCCATTTTTGTCCATAATTTTACAGTTGGGTAGCTCTATTTATAATCGGATCTCATCCATCACTAAATTCATTAACAAATCAGTACAAATCAGATTGACCCGGATACAGATGGGTAATACCCATGCCGAATTGATACATCCTTTATTGTCATTCTTAATTCTTAATACTGATCTGTCAATCAATTTAACGCAGTCGGTTACTCAAACATGTTAGACAACTATACTACTTTTTCAAATCTTTGATTTCAATCAGTTTCATATCTTTCAAAATTCAAATTCTTGAATTCATTCTCTTCTGATTTTCTCGCTACGTATCTATGTTTTGTATGTCTATTATATATTTTATATATCTATATTATATGATTTGTTCATTATGCAACTGCATATCATACTGATAATGGATTAATGTTTGATGTTTTTTATCACCAGATTTGAGCGATGATGAAGATCGCTTAACCTTTTTCATGCCAAACTAGGTATATATTTTTTATTTGGATTTGTATCTATGAATTTTTTGTTATACGATTATGACTTATGCAGTATCTATATATTCTAATTTGGATTCATATATGTTGTTTGACTCATGCCAATTATCACTAGAATTCGGAATTCATAAGCAGCAATTATCAGTACACTTTATTCTGGTAGCCAAATCTATGTCTACTTAAATGATTTTAGTAAAGTATGGATTGTATAGGTTCTTATTTGCTAAGATGGGCTATGTGCTAAAAGACGCTCAATTCGTATTAGTTTTTTTACTAATATTTATGTTGTAGGAGTTTGAGAAGTATGTAATCAAATTGTTTGAAGCACCAATCTAGAAGGAGTGTGGAATTAACTTTGTGGGGTGAATTTTGCAACAATAAAGGTCAAAAGTTGAAAAAATGCTTGATTCTGGTTTCGTTCCTGTTGTAGCTATAAAGGCTTGAAAAGTTAATGACTTTAATGGCAAGTCTTCTTCTAACCAGCTCTTTAGAATTTTAGATTCTCTAGAAGCTATTAACTTGAGATATTGGTTGAATTGAGGTAGAAAGATCTTGCATTTTATTGAAATAATGTTTTCATCTCCATATTCTATGCTAAAGAAAAATAGGAACTAAATAATTTTCTTTTACCTCCTTCTTGGGCTATCAAAAAAACTAAAAAAGAACTTGGTTGGTTCCACTCATGTAGTTCTTCTTATGAAAATTTCAATTTCTGTTTTTGTATTAGAACATGATAAGCTTCCGAGTATGCCAATTATAGATGGTGCCAATTTTTATTATTAAGAGTGTTGGCTCAAATATTTCATCATTTCTTCATATGAGGTTAGATCTGAGTTGTGAATTTTTTAGCATTAGGTCAAAATGATGTTTTCCAAGAGATGCTTTGACAATTTAGTCTTTTTTGCAACCTTATCTCATACAGAAAGTGGCATGGAAAAACCCCGAATTCCTGTTGATATACATTCGTAGATGGTGCTACTTTTAAATTATTAATAGTGTTGGCTCGGTTGTCCATCCATTTAACATAGTAATTTGTCATGCAGGTATTTAAACAGAACGGGTCATAAATTTGCAAAGTGCCTGGCCATTGCAGTTCGTGTAGTTTATGCAGTGACTTATCTGCAAACTTATACATGTATAAGATTTATGACTTTTTAGCTTCTGCAGACATTGAAATTCTACTGATTCTTTTTAAGATTGTGAAGGATGGACGTGGTGGTGATATCTTTGATCATGTCGGTGTTTAACGTTAATGTAGGAAATTGATGTTATATAGGCTTGAAGGATAACGTTCAGAATTTTGGCAGATTTTAGCAATGGCAATGTAAGTATGTGATACTCTGAACACTAATTATTTGTAATATGCACAATCAACAAATAGGTTGATATACTTTATACGTTTGACACTAGAAATCCTCAATTGCAAAACTGATTTTGAAGATCATAAACTATATTTAGTATTTAGTTTTGACTTTAGGTAGAAAAATATTTTTCTTATTTTTATTTTGTCTTTTTAAGAGATTACTTATGTTTTTGAATCAATTTTAGATCCAGAAATAAGGTGGTGGTTCAAAGTTTTTACGTCTATATCACTAAAAATGTTTTGTGCATAAATACAGATATACATGGCACTGTTCTTGACTTTGCAGTACGTTTGGATGCTTCTATACGTGGCCCATATTGTTACTTATCTTCACATGTATGGTATGTGTTATCCAGGAAATTTAAGTCCATCGTTACTATACATTTTAATGTTCTCTACAGATTTTGGATACTTACAAATAGGTACTTCACTATAAATAGATCATCCCATCATCCACAGAGGTACCAAGTCTCCCAATATTCTCCTCACGGAAAAATTCAGAGCTAAGGTGGCTAATTTTGGCTTTGCTGGATTTGTAACTGATGGTGAATCAGAAGCCACCAATATATATACCAGGTTAAAGGAACCGCTGGATATCTAGACCTTGGATACCTGACAACTTACCAGCTTACCGAGAAGAGTCATTGTTATACTGGATTTTCGATAATGGGCCCTGAACAGGTCCATAAGTGATTTGGGCCTAAGAATGAGTCGTGTTTTAGAAAAATTAGTGTGAACTGGGCTTCAGCTCGCACCATGAGTTTTATGTTGAACTAAGTCCTCCAAGTATGATGGGCTCGCACCATCTATGCATGTTGGGCTCCTCTCATTATGAGCTCTCACCATGATGAGCCGAGCTCTCACCATGATGAGCTCGAACGAGCTCTCACCATGATGAGCTCGCACGAGCTCTCACCATGATGAGCCGAGCTCTCACCATGATGAGCTCGCACGAGCTCTCACCATGATGAGCTCACACGAGCCCTCACCATGATGAGATGAGCTCTCACCATGATGAGCTCGCACGAGCTCTCACCATGATGAGCTCGCATCATGATTTATGGGCTCTCACCATAATCTTATGGGCTCTCACCATAATCTCATGGGCTCTCACCATAATCTCATGGGCGGCTCGCACTGCTTTTCAGAAATAAGAATGATTGAACATAAGTGAGCTCACACCACTTGGTTATGGAAAGGTAAAATCTAACTTAAGCATTTTTATATTTATTGACTTGTGCGGTGCGAGCCTGACCAACTCGCACCATGGGTGAAGCCCAAATATGGAAATTCTTTTTTTATGGAATGGATGTTTCTTGGTTGGCACGGGACAGACCTACAATCGTGGAAAGGAATGCGGATATGCCGCGAGATTGTAGGAAAACGTGTAAAAACCGGACTATTTATGGGAACGTGATGTGGATGGATAAATCCAGACTATTTATGGGAACGTGATGTGGACTATTTATTAGAATGTGATATGAATGGATAAATCCTGACTATTTATGAGCTTGGACTGAATGGGCTCATTCGATGACTTGTTCCCCAAGAACTACGTGAGGCTTGATCCCTATATAAAGGGGTACGTAGGCACCTTGTATGATACACAATTGACACTCGGCAAAGAGCAAGAGAAAGAACCCATTCTCTATTCAATTTCTGAGGAGTCATCATACAAGTCCAGCCAGCACTTACCATAAACCTCAAAAACATTGTTATACGAAATTCTCCTTATAACAATTGGCGCTAGAAGGAGGGGCATTCATCTTAAGGAGAAGGATGTCGAAGAACAACAAGAACGGTGACAAGGAGATGGAGCACAAGAAGGACGCCACACCACAAGGAGCAAATACGGATCCACCACCCCACGGAGAGGGATGACCAAGTAAGGTCACCCCTGTCGCACCTCGTGTCGCCCCAGTTACGCTAGATGGCAAGAAAATCCTAGATTATCTCGAGGGGATCGGGCACAAGTTTGAGACTATGAACGCTCAACTGACTAAGGTCGAACATAACTCAATTAAGAATGCAAAGAGGAAGGCCCGAAGACTCAAGATCATTCAGCAAAAGAAAGATCAACCCCCTAAGAAACTCATAAACGAGTTCGACGAGGTAGCTGATGGGTTGAAGAAGACCGGGCCTCTTGAGACGGATGAGATATCCCCAAGCCAGGAGGAGCGAGACAGCGAGGCTCCGAGTGAGCCGCGACATGAGCTAGCTTCGTCTGAGGCTAGATCCACTAGTGTTTTAGATCGGATTGGAAAAAAGCTAACCGAACACGATCTAAGGATTAGGTTGGAAAAATCTAAGGCGCGAAAGGAAGCACCGGAGAGGACTCCACCTCGAACCGAATGAAGGGAGAGGACTCCACCTCGAACCGAACGAAGGGAGAGGACTCCACCTCGAACCGAACGAAGGGAGATGACTCCACCTTGAACTAAACAAAGGGAGATGACTCCACCTCGAACTCATAGAAGAAGGGAACAGAGGGAGAGGACTTCCTCTCACCATTCGAGCCACCACAATGAAGAAAGGTCCGATGAAAGAATTGGAGACCTGAGGGTTGGCGACTTAAGGCACCTGCTGGTGCAAATGGAGAACAAGAAGAAGGCGCCACCCCCTGCTACGACCCCATCTCCTTTTACTCCTACAATAAGGATGTCTCCTCTACCCCCGGTATTCAGGAGCAACCTCGAACTTGCCTTTAATGGGGATGCAGATCCTGCTCAGTACATGGCCCGTTTCAACACTGAGATGGAGGTCTACCAGGTTCCTGATCTAACTCGTTGTCGACTATTTGCTGCCTCGTAAAGTGGAAGTGCCCAACAATGGTTTACCAAGCTAGGACCAGCTAACATCAGAACATGGAGACAGCTGGGAGATCTATTCTTAAGGCAGTTTCAGTCCAGCCTTCATTATGCCCCCAGGTGGCTACCCTTGCCAATATTAAGCAGGGAGAGGGAGAGTCCTTGCAGGAGTATTTTATGCGATTCAATGCTGAAGTCCCCAGAGTTCGGGGAGCAACGGAAGAGGCACAGAAGAACTTTCTAATTGCGGGATTAAGAGAAGGCTCTAAATTCTGGAAAACCTTACAAGCTAAAGAGCCAGGAACTTTGGTCGAGTTTTATGAACAGGTGGAACCTCACAAGAGGGTAGAGAAATCCATGAGGGATCGAAGAAGCAGTGGCCGAAGAATGGAGAAGATAGGGAGATCTTTTAGTCCTGAAGAAAGAAGAAATACTTTCAAAAGGAGCCCCAATCCAAAGAAGTTTAACATGGCTAGGGAAACTGCCAATAAAGAGTCTAGAAGACCTTATACAAGCAAATGGCAGAATTATACCCCCTTGGTCGCCTCCATCGACCATATATACGCCACTTATGCTGGGAAATGGGTGTTCAAAAAAGCTACTCCTTTGACAGAATATAACAAGAGAGACACCTCTAGATACTGTGCTTACCATGAATCCACGAGACATCACACAGCAGATTGCCGACAGTTAAATGATGAAATTGAAACTTTGATTCGGCAGGGAAAGCTAACTGAATGGGTTATGAAGGAAGTACGGAAACACAAGGCTGAGTATCACCAGGTGCCCCCTCCACCTCCAATAGCAAAGGATGATGACACGGTGAGGACTGCTAGGGCTAATAGCAATCATGTTATTATTGGAGGATCTCACGTGGGAGGAGATAACAAGAAAGCCATGGAAAGATATGCTCGAGAGGCAAATGATCGTCCTCTAACCAATGTTCATCATCTTGAACAAAGGCCTCCTCATCTGTTCAGGAAAGAAAGAGATGAAATTATGTTTAGCAAAGAAGATGCCAAATGGGTACATGTTAGGCCGAATACACAATATATAATCAATATAAGTATGATAATAACAATTGAGAACACTGTTTCTGAATCAACAACTGAATTATATAAATAATTCTTCTCTTAGTGATGTTAAAGAATCACAGAGAGCTGTTAGGTTACAAGAATAATATATTCAGTATTCGCATGCCTTTTAGGGTTAACCTATCCGTGTTTATATAATACACAGCTACATAATCAATCTCTAATTGATATTCCTATAAATCAGCTATACAAATTATATCAAATTAGGATTGCTTCTGTCTTCTGTTCCGTTTCCTTAACTGTCTCAATATATCTTGCTTCTTTCCATCTTCAAGATATATTGCTTCTAGAATCTTTATATCAGCACCGACAGCTAAGGTAAACTTTCTCCCCGTCAGACTTTAATAAACTCTGACCGGCTTCCAGTAAACTCTGATGAGTACCTGGTACTTAAACACTGATAAAACAATCATTAGCAATTATATCTAACAATCTCCCCCAACTTGTGCATAATAAAGATGTACAAGTTAATAGATAATTGATGATGTCAAAACATATAACAAATGCAGTGTTTAAATATAACAGAGTTTAACTTTAACTTAGAACAGAAAACTTTAAAAACTTACAGTCAGACTTTACTTGATTTCTTCAATATCAGGCACTGTCTTGAGATAATCGATTAGAAGTCTCCTTTCAGCCTTTTCAAGCTCTTCCACCATGATTTCTTTCAGTTCCTTGAGCTCTGGATCACTTTCTCCAGTCTGGTAGATAGCAGCTCTCAGAGAATAAATGCTGTTCTTCCTCATTTCATTCCCTAGCCGGATATAGTAAGATTTGTCTGACTCCAAGTTAAATTCCAACACTTTAATTCCAAGTGATGTATTGAATTTAGCACTGTTCCTTTTCATCTCTACAAGCTTTCCATGAGCATCTCTGTACTTAGGAACATAAGCACTTGAAATTCTGGCTCCACACAAGACTTTAGACTTCATCATTCTCTCTCTTAAAACTTGAGCAGCATTGTGAGTACTTTGATTTTTCACTCTTAGCAGATATAAAACATATTCCAGCTCTTCCCATAGTTTTAGATGAATATCAGCTTCTCCAACTCTATAAACTCTTCCATCAGCCATAAAATATAACAGAAACTCCTTTTTGATTCCTCTGTGATAAATCATCCGAACAGACTCTAACTTGTCAAGGTTTTCTTGAGTTACCCCAACACCAGATTCTGCCAGTGATGTATGATCTAAAGGACTGTTATTCACTCTTTTATCTCTATGTGAACCCAAGCCAGATCTATCATAAGATTCTTTTCCCATTACAGTTCTGCTTTGTAAAATGTTCACATTTCCTGGCTTCAGAGTTTCATCTTTAGATGATCTTCGAAAAGCACCTTGGAGTTGTGGAGATATTAATTGAGTTTGTACAACTTGAGCAGTGTCAGAGGTTGTCACAACTTTAACAGAATCATCAACTTGAGCAACGTCAGTGGTTGATTTATTAGATCTTGATTCAACATGAGCCATGTCAGAGGTTGAATAAGCTTTCCTTGATAACTCAGGCTCTTCAATCAATTTGCCTTTTCCTTTGTCAGTGTTTGCAATCACAGGCCTCCTTGTGTATTGTATACTCTGTTGAGTATTTTCTTTGATAGAAATTCCAATTTCTTTCTTTCTAGGAGCCTTTACTGATTTCTTCTTATAAGTACCAGCTTCAATCTTTTTCTGGTGTTCTTTAACAAGAAGCTTCATCTCAGCATCTATATCTTCAACTGTGGCTTCACCACCATGTTCTTCCATGAAAATCTTAGCAGCAATCTCTTCATCAGTGGTTGGATTTGATGAAATCACTAGACTTTTAAGTCTTGAAGAAGATTGACTACCAGAGTTTAACCTTTCAGAGTTTGTCTGTCTAGCAGAGTTTGACCTAAGTCGCCCTTGCTCTTGAGAAGACTTTGACCTTTTCTCTGTTTTCCTGCTTCCACCATCATTTGAATCATCCCTCAGTCTCAAAGTTGGAGTCCTTCTGCATTTGTCTTTAGGTATCTTCTTCCCCTTTTTGACATCATCAGGCATAAAAACTGATGTCAGCAACTCAAGTGATGCAGCAATAGAGTCAATCTTAGTAGATATGTCAGCTTGATTGCTCTCAACCCTTGTTAGCCTCTGCTTAATCTCTTCTTGATCCTTTACCATAGATGTAAATTGAGCTCTATCTTTCTTTAGTGCTAACTCCTTAAGAGCAATATCATTACTCAATCCAAGAACAACCTTGTGAGTCTCATCAAAGCGGTTGTGCAATGATTTAACTTGAACAATGGTCGCCTTAAAATGTGATAATAACTCAGGATTAGTAATCTCTGTAGCAGTCTTATGTACAAAATCAGCAGCCCTTTGAGTAGAGAAAATGCAGTCTACTCCTGACCAATTTGCATAATGCATTTCCCTGAAATGATCTTCAGTGGCATTGTGATTTGCTTTGATAGACTCTGCTGTAGGATCTCTTAGAAAAGGTATAGACTCATCAGAGTCTGAAAGTTCAGCATTGATCCCAGAGTTTGCATGAAGAGAATGTTCAGAATTTTGATTATCATCTGCATCAACATTGTCTTGGATAGGCTCTGCAGCTTCTTCAAATGCATGCTCTGCAGTAGCTTCAGTATTTATCTGTGCAGCTTCTTCAAGAACTTGCTCTGCAACAGCTTCAACATTCTCCGAGTTTACATTTACAAAAACATCTGTTTCTTCAGGAACAGTCTTAACCATATCCTCTGCTGTATCTGCATTTATCACCTCTACAGCAGCTTCAATTACCTGATCAACCTCCTCACCCATTTCAGGAATTGAATTATTGACAGAGAGAATCTCTGTATGAGTTGCAAGAGACTCATCTAGAATTTGGGTGGGTTGATCAGCTGCCACATCCTCAGTATCACAAACACTGACACTAGGATGTGCTTCAAATTCTTTTTCAATATCAACAAAGAAAGTTTCTTCCAAAGGCATCTCAGCCATATCATCAGTATTTGCATGAGCAGCATCAAAGACATCTTCAGGAACTGCTTCAGGAGCTTCAACATTTGTAGCATCAACATTTTCAACATTTTCAGCTTCAATATTTGGATCAGAAACATCCAACTCCTCAAAAAGATAATCAGCCACCAACTTTCTTCTTTTCTGATGTGAAATCTCATTGTCAGAAAAAGATGGCCTATTTGCCCTTCTTTTCTTCCTTGAAGTTCCAACAGATGTTGACACCCCAATATCAACTGATGATTTAGAAATCCTAGCAGGCTTAGAACCCATATGCTTAGTTCTACCACTATATTTTGGTTTATTGGGAAGAACAGTATCTAGAGGTTCAGGCTATGGTTCAGATTGTGGTTGTGGTTGAGTTTCAGATTGTGTTTGGGTAGAATTGATCAAAAACTGTTGAACCAACTCAGGTAATAAGAAATCACCTAGATTACCCTTCTTGACATCCTTGTTAATAAGATCAGAGAATACTCTTTTGTGCAGTTTAAAACAAGGAATAATATCATTATCAATAATATCTACCCCATCAACACAAACATAAAATAAAATCTGACAGAAACGAGCAAAGTAAACTACCCTTCTGTTTTCAGTCATTTTCTCACCTAAATTAGTTAAAACTAATCTAGGAAAATCAAAATGAGTACCATAAAGTAAAGAATACCCAATTTGCAGACTATCAGTGGGTATTGCATCCCAGTTGGTGCACTTCTTTCCGAACGTTCTTGTAATGCAATCGAAGAAAAAGCTCCACTCCTTTCTCAAGAACGGTCGCTTCAACTGACCTATCTTAGCCAAAGACCCACTGTATCCTATCTCCTTCATCATCCTTACCAAATCAGCATCACCAATAGCAATGGTGTAAGCAGTATACTCGCCAAAGCCCATAGCTGCACGAACTGTACCCGGAGTAATAAAATACTCTGTTTCTTGAAACTCGAAAATAATGGATGGTGTTCCTGATTCACCACCATCATCATAGACACCAGTCTCCCAGAAGCTTTTAATTTGTAATCCAGAAAGCTTCTCTGGTTCTACAAGAGCACGCCCGATTTGAGATTGGGCAAGAAAATTCTGCATCAGATGAAACGCCTCCGGTGCGTTCTCATTAGCCAATGGAGCAGCATAGTTGTTAGGAACAAATTCAAGATCAGAGGATACAAAAGCAGTAGAAGCCATTAGAACGATTTAGAAATAATCAGAGAATGACTTAGAAAATTTTTGAGAGTGTTTGCAGTAAAAGTGTTTGTGAAAATGTGTGAATTGGAATAAGTTGTGAAAAGTTCAAATGAGTTTGTGTATTGGATATTAATACAAAAGAATTAATTAAAAACTGAACAGTTTCTAATCAATATACACAACTGTCTTACTCCGTGAAACGTGTGAGTGGGACACGTGGCACACATGCAATGACTGACAGCAGTAATTGACAGTTTCCAATGCGCATGCGCAGTAAAAAGTGCAATAATTACCGCCTTTTACACTTTTCTAGACTCTCAACCTCTCTCCTCTGTTTAATACATTCTCGAACAACTGTCCAATCATACTCTTTTTGAATTTTCAAAACAAATGTCTTTTCTCAAAATCATAATATGCCTGAAACAAACAAAATTTATTTTAATCATCAGAGATTAAAATTAAATTATCTCGGCGTAGAGTACACAGTTCATCAGTGTTTACCAATCCTCCTTCTTTATAAATAAACTCTTTTCACAAATTGTACAGGTGTGAATATTTGTGTGTGAATTAGCAGAGTTTACTGAATATGAATATTTAGATCATCTCAAAGTGCATAAAATCCACAAACTAAAGCAGTAAAAACTGGTTGCTCAAACTCTCATATAGAATAAAATCTGATTTTTATATCTAAACTCTGTATTCTGATATCCTTTCATTTGGATATATCTTTTATTTTCACCCCCTTTATATATATAATTTTTTTTTTCCCAGTAATCAGTGGTTGGCACTAGTCACCAAAAATCAAAGATTTTAGCCCTTATTTCATACAATAAGTTCCTGGATCTTCCTAGGCACAACATGATCTCAAAGGAATTTGTGCTCTTTTTGGCATCTTTTGATTTGAGGGTGAAATATTTGTAACTAATTTTCAGATTTTAGACTTTTCATCAGTTAATACAATTAATTTATGAGAGAAAATGCAAACAGCTAATACAGACTTAGTGTATAGGATCAATAAACTAAGAGATGCTATAAATATAGATACAGTATCATGCTGTGTAAAATTTCTGCACAAATTGTAATTTAGAATTTATAATACTTAGAAGGATTCATGATTACTTACTGAAAATCATGCTTCATACAATTTTCTTCATCGGTCCATGTGTTTCAGACAAAAATCACAATCAGAGTTTAACATCAGACTTTAACCGACAGAGTATGACTGACAGAGTATGACTAACAGAGTTTACTATCAGAGTTTCACATACTGGTACAAATAACAGTTAACACATGCAAAGAACCATGAACATAAAATCATGTATAGAGTTTGAATCTAACCAGTATCTCTAGTCAAAACCAGAGATCATTCCAAGTTCATTTACCAGCCTTGTAAAGGTAGCTTCACTCAAAGGTTTGGTGAAGATATCTGCAAGCTGTTGGTCTGTAGACACAAAATGAAGCTCAATGTTTCCTTCTTCCACATGTTCCCTGATAAAATGATACCTTATGCTGATGTGCTTGGTCATGGAGTGCTGTACTGGATTACCTGTCATAGCAATAGCACTTTGATTATCACAGTAAATAGGTATTTTGGAGTACCTTAATCCATAATCCAGCAATTGATTCTTCATCCATAAAATCTGTGCACAACAGCTACCAGCAGCTATATACTCTGCTTCTGCTGTGGATGTGGAAATTGATTTCTGTTTCTTGCTGTACCAAGAAACTAATCTGTCACCAAGAAATTGATAGCTTCCACTTGTGCTTTTTCTGTCTATCTTACAGCCTGCAAAATCTGCATCAGAGTAACCAATTAATTTAAACTCTGATTCTCTAGGGTACCACAAACCGAGGGTTATGGTTCCTTTGAGATATTTGAAAATCCTCTTTACAGCTGTTAGATGTGGCTCTCAGGGGTCTGCTTGAAATCTTGCACAAAGACATGTTGCATACATGATATCAGGTCTGCTTGCAGTGAGATAAAGAAGAGACCCTATCATCCCTCTATAGTTTGTCATATCTACTGAGGCTCCTGTGTCTTTGTCTAGCTTTGTTGCAGTTGCCATGGGAGTTGTAGCAGATGAACTATCAAGCATACCAAATTTCTTGAGAAGATTTCTGGTGTATTTTGCTTGATTGATAAAAATACCATCATCTGTTTGCTTGACCTGTAAGCCTAGAAAATAACTAAGCTCTCCCATCATACTCATTTGATATCTTGACTGCATAAGCTTGGCAAATTTCTTACAGAGTTTGTCATTAGTAGACCCAAAAATTATGTCATCCACATAGATTTGAACTAACAGCAAATCATCACCAAAATTAAAATAGAACAAGGTTTTGTCAATTGTACCTCTAGTGAACCCACTTTCTAAAAGAAATTGAGCCAGAGTTTCATACCATGCTCTAGGTGCCTGCTTTAGTCCATATAATGCCTTATCAAGTCTGTAGACATAATCTGGATGTTTGGAATCTACAAACCCTGGTGGTTGTTCAACAAACACTTCTTCTTCAAGTTTCCCATTGAGAAAAGCACTTTTCACATCTATCTGAAAGACTTTAAACTTCTTGTGAGCAGCATAGGCCAGAAAAATCCTTATTGCCTCCAATCTTGCAACTGGAGCAAAGGTTTCATCATAGTCAATTCCTTCCTGCTGTGAATAGCCTTTAGCCACAAGTCTAGCTTTATTCCTTATAATCACTCCATCACTGTCTGTTTTGTTTCTGAAAACCCACTTTGTACCAACAATAGATCTGTTCTTTGGTCTTGGTACAAGTGTCCAGACTTCATTCCTCTCAAATTCATTTAACTCCTCTTGCATTGCTGTTATCCAGTTAGCATCTTGAAGAGCTTCTTCCACTTTCTTGGGCTCTGTTTGAGATAAGAATGCATGAAACAGACATTCATTATTTGTAGCAGTTCTAGTTCTTACACTAGCTTCTGGATCTCCAATTATCAAGTCAGGTGTATGGGATTGTGTCCACCTTCTTGCTGTTGGTAATTGGCTTCTATTATCATTATTAGATCCTCCCCCTTGATCCATGCTCTCCTGATTTTCTTCTTGACTATTTGCATTCTCTGAGGCTCCCCCTGAATTGGACTGTTCAGTATTTGAACTTTCAGAGTTTGACTCAGAGTTTCTGTTTGATTCTGTATTTGACCCTCTTTCAGAATTTGAGTCATTACTTTGAGAAGTTTCTGAAGTTTCTTCACGCTCCCCCTCAACTGGTTCTCTATTTTGTTCTGTTAGAGAAAATTCGTCAGTGTTTACCAGTAGAGGATCAGAGTATGCTTCATCAGAGTTTGTTGGATTTGCTGCATCAGAGTTTACATCATCAGAGTATAGATCTTCATTTTCAAAGCGAAGTTGATCATGATATTCTTCATCTTCTATTCCAGTTATTTTCTTGTCATCAAATGACACATGTATAGATTCCATGATCACTTTAGTTCTTAGATTGTAGACTCTGAATGCTTTAGTTGATAGTGGGTATCCAACAAAAAATCCTTCATCAGCTTTTAAGTCAAACTTGGTCAATTGTTCAGGATGAGTTTTCAACACAAAACACTTACATCCAAAAATATGAAAATATTTCAAATTTGGCTTCTTATTTTTCATCATCTCATATGGTGTTTTCCCATGCTTGTTGATCAGTGTAGCATTTTGAGTAAAACAAGCTGTTTGAACAGCTTCTGCCCAGAAATAAGTTGGCAATTTTGCTTCATCAAGCATTGTTCTGGCAGCTTCGATTAGGGTTCTGTTCTTTCTTTCAACTACACCGTTTTGCTGTGGAGTTCCAGGTGCAGAAAATTCTTGCTTCACTCCTCTTTCCTTGCAGAAAGCTTCCATTTCAGAATTTCTGAATTCAGTACCATTATCACTTCTTAGAATTTTCACTTTGTACTGTGATCCTTTGTCCAATAGCTTCACATGATCCATTAGAATTGAGGCAGTTTCATCCTTCTTTGCTTAGAAATACACCCATGTGTACCTAGTGTACTCATCAACAATAACTAGAGCATATTTCTTTCTGCCCAATGACATTATATTTACTGGACCAAAAAGATCAACATGTAGAAGATGATAAGGTTCCACAACTGAAGATTCAGATTTACTCTTGAAAGATGACTTCCTTTGCTTGGCCTTTTGACAAGAATCACACAGACCATCTAAGCTGAGTATTGACTTTGGAAGTCCCCTTACAAGATCTTTTCGAATCAGCTCATTGATATTGTTCAAGTTTAGGTGAGAGAGCTTCTTATGCCATTTCCAACTCTCTTCACTAGACATTCTTGCTGATAGACACACAGTTTTTCCTTCAGAGTTTGTTACCAAACTTGCTTCATAGATGTTATTGTGCCTGTGTCCAACTAGAACAACTTTCCCTGTAGATTTGCTGATAACTTCACAATGTTCAGTATGAAAATCTACATGGTATCCTCTGTCACAGATTTGACTCACAGAAAGCAGATCATGCTTGAGTCCTGAGACAAGAGCTACATTTGTAATGATGACACTTCCAAGATTGATATTGCCATATCCCAGAGTATGTCCTATGTTGCCATCTCCATAGGAAACTTTTGGGCCAGCTTTTTCCTCAAAATCTGATAGCAGGGCTTATTTCCAGTCATATGTCCTGAGCATCCACTGTCCAAGATAAGAGTGCTCTCTTTTATGCCCTACAATCACAAACAATCACTGAGTGTTAGATTTAAGGATCCAGACTTGCTTGGATCCTTTGGCTTTCTTAACATTGTTAGCTTTTGCAGCGGAATCACTATCAACAGAGTTTAAACTAACATTGTCAGACTTTACACTTGCAGAGTTTGCTCTAACCCATTTCAAGTTGGGTTTTAGCTCATAATAGTTGTGATAAATAGCATGATAACTCTTGCAAGTATAAATGGAATGCCAAGTGCTCCCACAGTGTGTGCATAATGTCTGTGGTCTAACCCTAACATAATCATTCTTTACTCTAGATGTTGAGGGTAAAGAGTTAATATCTTTGTTCTTCTTGCAAAACCTGGCAAGATGGTTAGTACTACCACAACTATGACATGTTTTTCTATGAGCAGCAGAATTAGGCAGATAATCATTTCTTTTATTAATGCCTACTTTTCCATTCCTATTCTTCTTAAACATTTTCTGTTTGTTGACAGACTTTACTTCTTTGAGCTTATGTTTGAATTGTTTTTCTGTCATCAAACCAACATTAACCTGTTTATCACAGATTTTTACTGGTTATTTAACAGCTTCTATCTCAACTACAGACTTTAGCTTACTGAATTCAAGAACAAATTTCACAGGTTTAAGTTGTGGTTTCACTTTAACTTTATCTTTAAACCTAAGTTCATCTTCCTCACAGTAACCTAAACCTACAGTATCTGTCTAAAAAACCTGATGTGTGTCTTTTCCAGAATTTGTCCAGGTTTTAATTACTTTCCTCTCTTTTTCCAACTCAGATTCTATTTCCCTATATCTTTTAAGCAACTCCTGTTCAACATAAACATCATCATCTCTCTCCTTTTGAACTTGTTGCATGTTAACAAGTTTCTCTTCAAGAAATTTATTCCTCTCTTTAAGACCTAGATTCTCAGATTTGATTCTTTCATTTTCTAAAGTCTGATCCCTATAACTAACATGTATGCTTTTAAGATAAATTATTAATTCAGATATATTATCAGTATCATAAGCATAAGTTGTTAGGGGTACCTTGTTTCCAGATGACTCAGCTTCATCTTTAACAGTTGCCATGAGAGCATAATTGACTCCCTCATCTGAGTCTGAAGTGTCTGCCCAGTCCTTGCCTTTTGTGATGAGTGCTTTCTCAGATTTTCCTTTCTTGCATTCTGGAGCATAATGACCCATCTCTTTACACTTGTAACACTGGATCTCAGACTTGTCTTTCTTTCCAGACTTGGTATATTTTCCATCAGACTTTCTGAAATTTCTCTTATCAGAATTTGAATCTTTCCTTGAGAATCTCTTTCCTTTCTTGAAGTTCTTGAATCCCATCTTCTTGAAGGTCTTCACCATTAAAGCAGCCATTCTCATCATCTCTTCTTCATCATCCTCAGAATCAGAAGCTTCATAATCAGTGTTTGAGCCATCATCAGAGTTTGATGACTCACTGTCAGTTTTAATGACTAAAGCCTTTCCTTTGGTTTTCTTTCTTGATGATTCCTTCTTGACATGCTTTTCTTCAACTTTAAGAGCAACAGATTTTGTCTTCTTTCCAGATCTTTTGTTTCTCTGTTCTATTTCAAGTTCATGAGTTTTAAGCAACCCATAGATTTCATCAAGATCTGTATCTGCAAGATCATAATTGTCTCTGATTGTTGTTGCCTTTAAATCCCATCTTTCAGGTAGGGATAGAAGAAACTTGAGATTTGACTCTTCAAGTTCATATTCTTTATCAACCAGAGACAAATCATTCAACAATTTACAAAATCTGTCATATGTATCTGTCAAACTTTCATCAGATCTAGAGTCAAAGTGTTCATACTCCTGTGTTAGAATAGGCTTCCTGTTTTTCTTTATAGCACTTGTTCCTTGACACCTGACTTCCAAAGCATCCCAAATCTCTTTGGCAGTCTTGCAGCCAATCACTCTGTTAGACATGACATTATCTAAGGCACTGTGTAGTAGATGTCTAACCTTTGCATCCTTTGCAATTGATGAGATGTCTTTAGGAGTCAAATCTTTCTTCTCTTTTGGAACAGTCTTTTGTTCTTGCCCAGTAACAACAGGAGACAATTTAGTTGGCATATAAGGACCATCATTGATTCTATCAAGGTATTCTGGATCTGTGGCTTCCAGAAACATGGTCATCTTCACCTTCCATATTGGATATTCACTTGGTCTGAGAATTGGAACCCTTATAGTCTCATATCGACTCACAGAAGTGGGTTGAACCTTCTGAACATTAGAACCTTCCTGAGAGTTGTCAGTCATGATTATACTTGTGTTTGGATCGATAAACTGTATATATTAATCAGCCTTGGCTCTGATACCAATTGTTAGGCCGAATACACAATATATAATCAATATAAGTATGATAATAACAATTGAGAACACTGTTTCTGAATCAACAACTGAATTATATAAATAATTCTTCTCTTAGTGATGTTAAAGAATCACAGAGAGCTGCTAGGTTACAAGAATAATATATTCAGTATTCGCATGCCTTTTAGGGTTAACCTATCTGTGTTTATATAATACACAGCTACATAATCAATCTCTAATTGATATTCCTATAAATCAGCTATACAAATTATATCAAATTAGGATTGCTTCTGTCTTCTGTTCCATTTCCTTAACTGTCTCAATATATCTTGCTTCTTTCCATCTTCAAGATATATTGCTTCTAGAATCTTTATATCAGCACCGACAGCTAAGGTAAACTTTCTCCCCGTCAGACTTTAATAAACTCTGACTGGCTTCCAGTAAACTCTGATGAGTACCTGGTACTTAAACACTGATAAAACAATCATTAGCAATTATATCTAACATACATAACCCTCATGCTGATGCTCTTATCGTAAGGATGAAAATTGGGTTGACCAATGTATATCGGGTATTGGTAGACAATGGGAGTGCCGTAAATATTTTGACCTACGACACTTACAAAAGGCTTGGATTCCTAGACAGAGAGTTGGTCTCAAGCGAAAATCAGCTCTACGGGTTCACAGGGGCTTCAGTAGGAATCCGAGGCACAGTCTAGCTCCCGGTCAGTTTAGGAGACAACCCCCACGTGGCCACACAAATTGTCACTTTTACTGTGGTGGATCAGCCGTGTGCTTATAATGCCATCATTGGGAGACCAATCCTTAAAGAGATGAAGGTAGACACCTCTATTTATCACTTAACCATGAAATTCTCAACTCCTAAAGGTGTCGAACAAGTGAAGGCATGCCAATATGACTCAAGGATATGCTATAACCAAGCAATGAAAGGGGCGGATAAGATAGATGTTCTAAGAGAAGTGGCAGGCCTTGGGGAACAAGAGTTCATGGAAGATGGTGAAGAGAAGAAAAGGAAGCGTGTGGATACTCACATGCCAGACGTCTGTAACATGATATCTATAGAAGAGCTCCCGGATGACTACTTTGAAAGTATGGGGATTGAGGTGGAACCTCGGCCCGGGGCCCTAATGATGGAATCCTCTCAACCCATAATGACGTTACAGGAGGGCATAGTGGAGGAAGCAAGTGATGACGAAGAGAGCCCAGAGCAGGTAGCTGCCAGGTTAGATAAAGGCAAGTGGGTAAGAAATGAGACTTCAGTTCTGATAAACCTGCCGACTGGAATGTCTCGAGAAGTTACTATAACGTTAGAAGGGAACATCCCACAGGAAACACCAGAGATGTCCATTAACAATGGGGATAATCTTAGTGTCATCGAAGTAGGAGAGCCTAGCACGAATAAGAACTTTGATGTTGATTTGGATCCAAGAATGCCTCCCCTGCCAGACGGAGCTGGAACATTCGAAGATATTATTTATATCTTGGTGGATCCAAACGACCCGACTAAAGTCTTGAAGATTGGGTCAAATCTCAGCCCCGATATAAGGAACAATCTCGTCTCATTCCTTAAGGAGAATCTGGATGTGTTTGCATGGTCTCACGCTGACATGATAGGGATCGATCCAGAAGTAATGTGCCACAGGTTGAACCTAGATCCCAGCAAGAAGGGAATAAGGCAGAAGAGGAGACCTGTTAGTGGAGAGAGGGCAGTGGCCCTTAGAGAAGAGGTGGATAGGTTGATGGGAGTAGGACCTATCAAAGAGTTGTTCTACCCGACTTGGCTAGCTAATCCTGTGCTAATAAAAAAGTTGAATGGGAAGTGGAGGACTTGCGTCGACTTCACCGACTTGAACAAGGCGTGTCCAAAGGATAGCTTCCCTCTTCCTCGTATCGATCAGCTTGTGGATGCCACTGCAGGGCATGCGTTGTGAAGCTTCATGGATGCCTACTCAGGCTACAATCAAATTCCTATGTATGGGCCAAATCAAGAACACACCTCGTTCATCACTGATCGAGGCCTATATTGTTATATTGGGTTGCCTTTTGGGTTAATCAATGCAGGAGCAACTTACCAGAGATTGGTGAATAAAATGTTCAAAGATCATATCGGGAAGACAATGGAGGTATATGTTGATGACATGCTTGTAAAATCAAAGGAGGCCACAGACCACATCCATCATTTGGCAGAGATGTTCACTATCTTGCGTATTTACAGAATGAAGCTTAATCCCCAAAAATGTGTGTTTGGGGTGGAGTCAGGAAAATTTCTGGGATTCATTGTCAACCATCGTGGAATTGAGGCTAACCCGACCAAGATCAAGGCTCTATTAGAGATGAGATCACCTCGCAGGGTGAAAGATGTGCAGAGTCTCACAGGGAGAATTGCAGCGTTAAACAGATTTGTCTCTAAATCTTCTGACAAGTGCCAAGTGTTTTTTAAGGCCATTAAAAATGTAGGCAAGAATTTTCAATGGACAGAAGAATGTGAGGAGGCCTTTCTGAATATCAAGAAGCATTTGAGCACACCACCTTTATTGTCTAATCCACAGCAAGGGGAGGTACTTGTGCTTTATTTGGCTATATCTGAATATGGTGAGTGCGGTGCTAATTCGAGAGGTAGGCAAAGCTCAGCTCCCGATATACTATATGAGCAAAAGGCTGGTGGGTGCAGAAACTCGGTACTTGAACATGGAAAAACTGGTGTATGCTCTAATCCTCACTTCAAGGAAGCTCCGGTTTTACTTCCAGGCTCATAAGGTCGAGGTGAGAACAGTCTATCCACTTAGACAAGTGTTGCATAAACTAGAAACTTCAGGAAGGATGTTGAAATGGGTTGTTGAGCTAGGTCAGTTCGATGTGGAGTATAAGCCTCGGGTTGTGATTAAAGGACAAACACTAGCAGATTTTGTGTTGGAATTTTCACCTCAAACAGAAGAGGACTCTAGGGCGTTTCAAATTTATCCAGAGATGCCAATGGAGGAAAATCAGAATAGTGCCCCTTGGTGGAGCTTGTATGTTGATGGGGCGTCTAATGGAGATGGAGCTGGAGCTGGATTCGAGTTGGTGAGCCCAGAGGGGTGTAGGGTGAAGAGGGTTGTCCACTTCACCTTTCACGCAACAAATAATGATGCTGAGTATGAGGCTTTGATTAACATATTCAAGCTGGAGTTAGAACTAAAGGTAGAAAACCTTAACGCTTTTAGTGATTCCGTGATAGTGGTGTACAAGATAAATAGAGGATATCAAGCACGGGGGCCTAGAACGGAGTTGTATTTGCGCTGTGCGGAAAGGTTGATCAGGCTATTGAACGAGGTCAACCTAGAGCTCATCCCTCGGGGCCAGAATGAGATGGCAGATGAACTTGCCAAGTTCGGTTCGCGTCGTGAGACCACTCTGTTAGGGTCAACACCTTTGGATATACAGAGGAGTCCTAGCGTGCCAGAGGAAGAGCTTATGGTGGTGGAAGAAGGAGTAACGTGGATGTCTCCTCTTTTGGCTTATATAAAAAATGGTGCTTTACCATGTGATAAGAATGAAGCACGACGAGTGCGGTATATGGCTGCCAGGTATGCAATATATGATGGATGTTTATATAAGAGAGGCTTTAATGTGCCCCTACTCAAATGTGTTGATGGAGAAGAATGCAACTATATACTAAGGGAGGTCCATGAAAACATCTGTGGTAATCACTCGGGGGGTAGTTCATTGGCACAAAAGATACTTCGTCAAGGGTACTACTGGCCGACCCTTAAAAAAGATGCTTTTGAGTTTGCTAGAGCTTGTGACAAGTGCCAAAGGTATGCGATTTTTTATAACAGCCCGGTGGTACCGCTAACTTCACTTATGAGCCCTTGGCCCTTTGCCATGTGGGGGATAGATTTGATTGGGGAATTGCCTAAAGCTAAAGGTAGTGTGAAGTATGCTGTGGTTGCGGTGGATGATTTCACTAAATGGGCAGAGGCTGAGCGCTTAGCCACAATAACTGCAAAGAAGCTCATTGATTTTGTGTATCGGGCTATTGTTTGTCGATTTGGCAAACCCTACAAGTTGATCTTAGATAATGGTAAGCAGTTTAACAGCAAGGAGATGAGGGAATTTTGTGACCGGTTGGGGATTCTGAAGAGTTTTAGTGCTGTGAGCCACCCATAGACAAATGGCCAGACTGAAGCAATCAACAAGATACTCAAGCATACGCTAAAGGCAAAGCTAGAGGACGCTAAGGGAAATTGGCCAGAGGAGCTTCCACAAGTCTTATGGACTTACAACACCACTCCCCGAACCACAACGGGTGAGACACCCTTCTCTTTGGTGTATGGATTTGAGGCCATGGTTCCGGTGGAGCTGGGAGCTGGATCCTTTAGGAGAGATCATTATGACCTGGAGAATAGTGAGAAGAATCATCATCTCTACCTGGATATAATTGAAGAAGTATGGGTTGACTCACAAGCAAGGCTACTAGCATACCACCAGAGAACTGCCAGGCATTACAACCGCAAGGTGAGAGCTCGACCTTTCCGTGTAGGGGACTTGGTTCTTCGTCGAGTCATTCCTAACACCAAGGTGGTTAATCATGGGGTGTTTGGTGCAAATTGGGAAGGCCCATATCAGATTAAGTCAGTTTTGTGGGAGGGAACCTACCATCTCAATGATATGCGTGGGAAGCTTATACCGAGGGCTTGGAATGCTGAGCACTTGAGGAGATATTATCAGTAATTTATATTTTTTTAAGACTTAGCATGCATTTATATTTATCCTAAGTCTCGGGGGGTAGTGTCATATAGACACCTCCCTTTGACATATAATGTAATAAGTCTAAGTCTGTTATATCCTATTATCTATTAAAGTTGAAGTTTTATTATCTAATAAAGTTAAGGTTTGTTTCATACATTAAGTAAAAAAATTTCTTTTTTACTGTCATAAATTGCTCCAAGGCAATGCCAGCATGAAAATGTGAAGGCAATACATTTGTTTATATTTTCAGTAGATTGTAACTACAGAGTAAATATTTGATTGGGCCTCGGCCCATCAGTTGTGAAAAAGGAGCTTTGTGCGAGAAGAAGAGCTCGTGCAAGCCGAGGCCTCTTTAAAAGCGAGCTCATGCAAGTTAGGAGATAAAACAAAAATATGAATGAAGCCTTGCGTGAGGCTGAGTTCTGTTTGGACTCGAGCCTATGCGAGGCGACCATATAAGGATTAAACTTTGTGCGAAGTGGAACTTTGGGCGAATTGGAACCTCGTGCAAGGTGGAACCATGGGCGAAGTAATCCCGTGCGAGGTGAACCTTGTGAGAGTTAAGCTAATTCAAAGTAATAATTATAGAATGAAATATAAATATACGAATATGAAACATGCAGGATCATGTGCGAACACAAAGTACTTAGAGAAAAAAGAAGTTTATGGAAAGATGCAAATGTTACTGGCCCAGGGCCATCAAGTTTTACAAATTGCGAGGCAAACGGGGTGCCCGCATCCCCAAAGAAAGTAGCTGAATAACTTCAAGTTTGAGGGGTTTCATCATTAACCCCATGTGCGAGCTGAGACTCTGGTGCGAGCTGGGCTTCCTCAGCAATTCGAGCCTCCTCAGCAGCCGAAGCCTCTTCTTCCATCTCCTTGCGAAGCTTATCTGCATAATTCATAGTAGAAGCACCTAGTGGACTCCAATCAAACTCAGGGACCTTCGCCATGAAGCCCTTCATGAAGTTTTTGGAGCTCAGGGCCTTAGCATCTTTAACTTCCACGTCCCGGCTCGCTTCTAAGGCTGTAACTTTGGCTTCGAGCTCAGTACCCAAGGCTGTGACTTTGGCTTCGAGCTCACTGACTTGGGTTTTTAAATATTTGTTCTCACAAGTGACATCAGCCATAATAGTGGAATGCTCCTCCCTCATCTTTGTCACAAGTGCCCTGGACTCGCGCAGGTACTTTTCAAGGCTTGTGGTCGCATCGAGGATTTTTTGCTTAGACTCCTCGACCAATGTCACATTGGCCCTCCTCGCCTCGTCTAACTTATTCTTCAGGGTCCTGTTATCCTTGTCAAGGCGAGCAGTAGCCTGGCCCATAGTGTGAAGCTCCCTATGCCTGTTAATTTGTCTTATGAACACCTCGGCTGTAGCCTTGGTGAGAGCATCATTGTTGGCCTCGAACGAGCCTGTGGTCCAAGCTTTCAGCTCGCTTTCAGAAATATGCGGGCCTGCGAGTCGAACCAGGGCACTGTCCACGACATTCCCTTGAGGGTTTGGAGGTAACTCCTTGCGAGCCCTCTTGGATGAATCAGCTTCAGGAAGGACATCTTTAGAATGCCTTGGTTTTCTTTTAAGCGGAGAGACCCCACCAGTCTTCAAATATTTAGTAAGAGTAGTCTTTAATTGAGGAGGGATCTCTTTAGCTTGAGAAACAACCTTGTGCGAGCCGCCAGCGTGCGAGCCGGTTTGGCTGGCGGAAAGAGCGGTTCAAGTTGGAGTATCCTGTTCGACCAAGAATGGAGGAGGGGAGATAGCCATTTCTGAAATGAAGCGAAGACAAGAGAGTTGGTCAATAACATATGTTGAATAAACAATTCAAGGCAAAATTAAAAGAAATAAAAGATAACGGTGCGAGCTGGCAGCTCGCACCGAGTACAATCCTACCTTTTTTTTTCTTCTATATTTCTTGCTGGGTGTTAATATAGTTCCTTCTTTTAAGAATCCGTACTCGACGAGGTTGGCAGTTGTGATCAGTTTTCTAATATTCTGTTTTGCGACGGGGATGGTTAGAAGATTATCGGCATTAATCTTTTCTTGACCTTGTAAGGGAGTTCTCACAGGAGGTTCTGAGCAAATAAAGATAAAATATAAGAACGGTGCGAGACGAAAAGAATGGTGCGAGACGAAAGGAACGGTGCGAGCTGAAACGAATTACTTACCAGGGTCATAGTAGAAGTGAGTCTGGACTCGGGGAACTTCATGAATGTAGAAGAAGGGACTGTTAGGTCCTGATATGTTTGTAGAAGGGGGGTTGAATACAAACAGTACCGTTTAATCGAATTTGTCCTTTTAAGATTTAACAATTTAGAACAAATTATTGCGGAATAAAACTGAAACAATATTCAAGTTAAATAAAACTCTATTAAACTTGAAGGGTGTTACAATTTTGATCACTGATTACAAAGAACTTAATAAAACAAATCTAGAATAAATTCGACATGAATTTATCTATTTTTGTATTAAAAAGAATCGAATACTAAAAAGTAGTTCGATATAAAATCTAGGGATTATGATCCGCTAGAAAGCTAAAGCAGTACAAGAGAATCACTTGTTATGAATTAAATGTTAAGAACCAAACAAGAATTAATTCTCTGGCCGGAAATGATTTGCTTTTCAGTTGAAGAAGTAAAGACAGAAGATGGAATGTTGAATGCTCTGTATCTTTACTTTTCTGTTGAATGTAATTGAATGATGTGGCCAATTGTCTTCTGTCTTTATAAATAAACACACTGCATTGCTTTTCTTTAGTCCACGTGCAAGCCACTAACTCAAAATAGAATTAAGCCTTGGAAGACTTAGAGGAAAACAAACCTTTTACTCTTGGAAGACTCTCGGGAAGACAATGGTTGTACTAAGAAGACAATCGGTAAGACAATGGTTTGGCCTAGGAAGACTTTCGGGAAGACTCACTTGTGAGTCTTCCTAGTTCATTTTTCTAAGTCTTCCTAGTTCAAACCTAAGTCTTCCTAGTTCATTTTTATTCTAACGTAAATAATTAACTAAATAAATTATGTATTAAATTAATTCTTTACAGAATTAATTTAATAAATAATATACTTGATAGTATTAATTATTTATAATAGAATAAATAGAATTAGTTGACTTCTCAATTAATTTCAGAATCACTTAAGTTCATTTTTATTCTAATATAAATAATCAACTAAATAAATTATGTATTAAATTAATTCTTTACAGAATTAATCTAATAAATAATTTATGTTAGGCCGAATACACAATATAATCAAGTATATATGAGAATAACAATAATCAAGAACACTGTTTATGAATCAATAAAACTGTAATCGTATTAACAGCTTCTCTCTTTATGATGTTAATGAATCACAAAGAGCTTCTAGGTTACAAGAATAATAATTCAATAATCGCGTCCCTTCTAGGGATAACCTATCTGTGTTTATATAGTACACAGTTACACAATCCTTATCTAATTGATATTCCTACAAATTAGCTATACAAGTTATATCAATTAAGGATTGTTTCTTATCTTCTATTCCGTCTCCTTAGCTGTATCAATATATTCTGCTTCTTTCCATCTTCAGAATATATTGCTTCTAGAATCTTCAATTCAGCACCGACAGCTAATTCAACTATCACCCTGTCAGACTTTAAATAAACTCTGACCGGCTTCCTTTAAACTCTTCACCCTGTCAGAGTTTAATTAAACTCTGACCGGCTTCTGATAAACTCTGGTCAGTACCTGTTGCTTAAACACTGATAAACAAACGTCAGCAATTATATCTAACAATCTCCCCCAACTTGTTCATAATAAAATGTACAAGTTAAACATATAATTGATGATGTCAAAAACATTTAACAAATGCAGTGTTTAACATATAACAGAGTTTAATTTAAAACAGAGTTTAAATTTGACTTAGAATAGAAAATATATTAAAAACTTACAGTCAGACTTTACTTGATTTCTTGAATATCAGGCACTGTCCTGATATAGTCTGATAGCAATTTCTTTTCAGCTCTTTCTAGCTCTTCCACCATGATCTTCTTCACTTCTTTCAACTCTGGATCAGATTCTCCAGTCTGATAAATTGCAGCTCTCAGAAAATAGATGGAATTCTTCCTCATCTCATTCCCTAGCTTAATATAATAAGCTTTATCAGATTCTAAATTAAATTCAAGAACTTTTGTACCCAGTGCTGTTCTGAACTTAGCACTGTTTCTTTTCATCTCAATAATCTTCCCATGTGCATTTCTGTATTTGGGAATATATGCACTTGATACTCCTCCTCCAAGTATCATCTTCGATCTTAGCATCTTTTCTCTGATAACCGAAGCAGCATTGTGAGTATTTCTATTTTTGACTTTTAACAAGTACAGAACATACTCCAATTCTTGATAAGATTTGAGATTTATATCAGACTCTGCAACCTTATAAACTCTTCCATCATTCATAAAGTACAACAAAAACTCCTTCTTCAACACCTTATGAATAATAATACCAGATACTGCCAGTGAAATGTTGTCTTGAGATCTGTTATTTGTTCTTCTCTCTCTGTGTGAACCTAGACCAGATTTGTCTTTTCCTTCCTTACCCAATACTGTTCTGGTTTCAGAGAAATTCACAGCTTCAAGCTTTAAATCTTCAAGAATTTTTGGTTTGCAGAATCCTGGAAGTTGTGTAGATTTCTGTACAACTTGAGCAACGTCAGAGGTTGTCATAACTTTAGTAGTAACATCAACTTGAGCAGCGTCAGAGGTTGATTTTGCTAATCTTGTTTCAACTTGAGCAATGTCAGAGGTTGAATAAATCTTCTTTTTCAGGTTAGGCTCTTCAATCATTATGCCTTTACCCTTATCAGAATTTCCAATCACAGGTCTCCTTGTATATTGTATACTCTGTTGTGTATTCTCTTTGATAGAAATACCAACTTCTTTCTTTCTAGGAGCCTTGATTTCCTTTTTCTTGTAGATTCCAGCTTCAAGATTTTTCTTGTGTTCCTCAGCAAGCATTTGCTCTTCAGCCTGGATATCTTCAATAGTAACATTCTTTCCATGCTCTTTTATGAATATTTTAGCAGCAATCTCTTCATCAGTAGATGGATTAGTTGAAACAACTAAACTCTTGAGTTTTGAAGTAGATTGGCCACCAGAGTTTATCTTGTCAGAGTTTACTTGTCTATCAGAGTTTACTCTTGTCCTGCTTTGCCTTTGAGCAAAAATCTTTCTCTTATTTTCTTTGCTTCCCCCATCAGTAGAATCATCCCTCAGTCTCAGAGCTTGAGTGTCTTTGCATTTGTCTTTAGATACACTCTCCCCCTTTTTGACATCATCAGAAAGAAGTACTGATGTCAGCAATTCAATGGCAGTAGAAATGGAATTCAGTTGAGTAGACATTGCATTCTGATTTTCCTCAACCTTCCCAAGCCTCTTCTTGATATCCTCAGAATCCTTGGCTTGCTGCTTGAGCATAGCATAATAAAAAGTTCTGTCAGACTTGAAAGTAAGATCCTTCATACTGGCTTCATTCCTTAGATTTGTAAGCATTTGTTGATTCTCATCAAATCTTTTATTAAGAGATTTGACTTGAACAACAGTTGCCTGTAAGCTTGTAAGTACATCAGTATTTGAGATCTTCTTGACAGAATCAGATAGAAAATCTGCAGCCCTTTGTGCTGGGAAGACACAATCTGCATCAGCCCATTTGTTGTAGTACATATTCTGAAAATGCTCATTTGTCTGTCTATTGACTTCCCTTGCTTCATCACTATTGACATCATCAGCCAATGAAACTTGAATACTAGGGTGTGAATGAGAACCCTCAGCATCATTTCCAGCTTCTTCATTATTGTCTGCTTCATTTTCAGTAAGAATATTTTCAGCAGTAAACTGTGCAGCTTCATCAATTTTCTCCTCTACTACAGCTTCAGGAATATCAGAGTTAACCTGAGCAAAAACCTCTGCTTCCCTTTGAACAATCTCAACAACAGATTGTTGCAAAGCTTCAAGAATCATATTCTCAGAGTTTAGCTCATCAGCAGTGACTTTTATCATCTGATTAACCTCCTCACCCTTGTCAAGATCACAAGAAATAATTTCAGTGTGAGTGGCCAGAGAATCTTCTATCTGATCAGTTACTTGATCAGCTTCCACACCCTCTGTATAATGATCAGAATGTATAGAGGTGTGTGCTTCAATATCAAAAACTCTGCTATCAGAATGAGTAGCAGCTTCCTCAACTACATCATTAGCCATTGATGTAGGAGCTTCTATATCCAAATCCATCATAGTAGCAGTATTTGCAGCATCCTCCGGAACAAACACTTCATGAGCTTCAGTGTTTACAAACACTCTGTCCTCATCAGCTTTTAGAATATCCTCCTCAACAACAATTGCAGGAGTATCTTGAGGAACAGTTTCAGTCACAATCTCCTCATTCTCTGATGCAGGAGCTTCAGATTTATCAAGATTTACTCTATCCTCTGAGAGCATAGTAGTTTCCCTTAGAACAGCTTCCTGAATTACCACTTCAGAGTTTACAGGCAATTCAGCTTCTTCCTCCTCATCAAAAAGATAAGTGGCTACAAGCTTTCTTCTTTTGCGCAGAGTCTGAGAATCCACTATTTCATCTTCACTATCAGATACTCTTGCTTCTTCAGAACGAGGTCTTTGTGCCCTTACTTTTCTTTTAAATGCTCTGGTTTTGGACTTCTTTAACCTTTGTGATGGAGACACAGAAGGTCCAGCTTCAGGATTTTGAAGTGTTGGTGTGATCAGTGTTTGTTGTACTATTTCATGGTGAGGCATTGTAGGTTGGGTAGAATTTGCTAAAAACTGTTGTACGCTCTCAGGTAAGAGAAGAACACCAACATCCCCTTTCTTGTTATCTTTGTTAGTCAAATCAGAAAATATGCGTTTATGCAATTTAAATGATTTAATAACATCCTCATCTAAAATCTCAACATCAGGACAACAAATGTTGAATAGCAATTGACAAAATCTAGAGAAATAGACAACATTCCTATTCTCTTGCATTTTCTCACCAATATTAGTCAAGACTAATCTAGCAACATCAAAGTTAGCACCAAAAAGTAAAGAGTACCCGATTTGCAGACTATCAGTGGGAATTGCATCCCAATTAGTGCACTTCTTTCCAAATGCCCTAGTGATACAGTCGAAAAAGAAACTCCATTCCTTGCGCAAAAACGGCCTTTTCAATTGCCCAATCTTTGTCAATGGTCCAGAGTATCCAATCTCTCTCATCATACGGACCAACTCAGAATCTCCAACAGAGATTGTGAAGGCATTGAACATCAATACACAACTGTCTTACTCCTGTAATCATGTGAATGGGACACATGTCAAACGTGCATACGCTGACAGCTGTATTTAACAACTTCCAATATACACGTGCAGACGAGGAGACACCTGGCATCACATAAGACACTCATAATTTCCGCTTATTAAAAAAAATCAATAATAATAAAATTATCGATTTTAATATTTCAGAAACATAATATCGAAGTACGAAGGAGCTCAACAGTCAGAAGAATAATGACTGTCTTGGAACTCCGCACTTTACTGTCCCCATAGCTTCGAGCCAAGCAAAACCTTTCAGTTGCCCTGTTGAATGCTTTAAAAACTGAAGCATTGTAACAACAGGCAATTCATATATTAAAATGACCATACATCAAATGGCAGGAACCTTTGAATTCATGGATGTAGAATCATTCTTGAATATGAGCTGGCGTCAACAAGCAAACTATATTATTGATGAGTTTCTTGTTTTGTCATTTCTGAATGATGAAGGTCTCATTGCTGATGATGAAATAGCTGAAGGACCTATCTCCAATCCTTATGTGTACATCATTCGTCCTGGTCCATATGATGTGCCCATCCTTGCAGATGATCAAGCTGTGGAGATTTGTATGATGCTCTTTCATCAGAGCTACTTGACGGGTTCGAAGGAGAAATTCTTCTTGGAATCCTGCAAGCTGCAAACCAGAAAGAGAATTCGAGAGGATGATGATGATGATTCAACATCAGGGGGTTGTCAAGCCTTGGAAATCCCAGATGGTATAATGACCAGATAACCGAACAAGTAGCTAGACAAGAGTATGAAATTGTCTGAATGTAAACAAAGTTTGAATCAATTAATGAAAAAGATCCATTGTTTTGCTTTACATATCAGTATTAATGTTATGATGAATGTATATATAATCATAAATGAATTATCAGAACTACAGTCATCAGTATCTCATAGTAATTGTAAAGTGAAAGAAATGATATCACTTTAAACAGTAAACTAACATACTCATCAGCGCTACTAATCACCATCAGGACTTATCAAACACACTCTTTCTTTTCTCTGTTTAATGCAAAATAGATCCGTTACCAATCATACTTTTTCGAAAAACAAATGTCTAATCTCAAAATTATAAAATGTCTGAAACAAAGAAATTATTTTAACCATCAGAGATTAAAACAAAGTTACCTCGGCATATGTCACACAATACATCAGTGTTTACCATTTATCCTTCTTTGTCAATAAACTCTTTTCTCAATCTGTACATGTGTGAAAATATGTGTGTGTAATAGCAGAGTTTACCGAAATCAATATTTAGATCATCTCAAAGTGCATAAAATCCACAAACTAAAGTAGTAAAAACTGGTTGCCTAAACTCTCATGTATAACATAAAATCTGATTTTATATCTAAACTCTGTTTTCTGATATCCTTTCATTTGGATATATCTTTTGTTTTTCACCCCCTTTCTTTATGTTTATTTTTTTTTTATTTTTTTATTTTTTTTAATTTTTTTTTTCCAGTAATCAGTGGTTGGCACTAGTCACCAAAAATCAACGATTTTAGCCCTTATTTCATACAATAAGTTCCTGGATCTTCCTAGGCACAACATGATCTCAAAGGAATTTGAGCTCTGTTTGGCATCTTTTGATTTGAGGGTGAATTATTTTCAATTAAGAATCAGAGTTTAGACTTTTCATCAGTAAATATAATTAACTTATGAGAGAAAATGCAAACAGCTAATACGGACTCAGTGTATAGGATCAATAAACTAAGAGATGCTATAAATATAGAGACAGTATCATGCTGTGTTAACTTACTGCACATATTTGAGATCAGAATTTATACAACTCTTAAGGATTCACAATTACTTACTGAGAATTATGCTTCATACAAATTTCTTCATTGGTCCATATGTTTCAGACAAAATTACAATCAGAGTATAGCATTAAACTGTAACAATCAGAGTATGACCAACATTTTTATGACTAACAGAGTTTAGCATCAGAGTTTAACCGACAGAGTTTATGACACTGGTACTCATAACAGTTAATACATGCAAGGAATCATGAGCATTAAAAATCAAACATGTATAGATTTTGAGTCTAACCCGTATCTCTAGTCAGAACCAGAGATCATCCCAAGTTCATTTACCAATCTTGTAAAAGTAGCTTCACTCAAGGGTTTGGTGAAGATATCTGCAAGTTGTTGGTCTGTAGACACAAAATGAAGCTCAATGTTCCCTTCTTCCACATGTTCTCTGATAAAATGATACCTTATGCTGATGTGCTTGGTCATGGAGTGCTGTACTGGATTTCCTGTCATAGCAATAGCACTTTGGTTATCACAGAAAATAGGTATTTTAGAGTACCTTAACCCATAATCCAGCAATTGATTCTTCATCCATAAAATCTGTGCACAACAGCTACCAGCTGCTATATACTCTGCTTCTGCTGTGGATGTAGAAATTGACTTCTGTTTCTTGCTATACCAAGAAACCAATCTGTCACCTAAGAATTGACAGCTTCCACTTGTACTTTTTCTGTCTATCTTACAGCCTGCAAAATCTGCATCAGAGTAACCAATTAGCTTAAACTCTGATTCTCTAGGATACCACAAACCCAAGGTTATGGTTCCTTTGAGATATTTGAAAATCCTTTTTACAGCTGTTAGATGAGGCTCTCTGGGATCTGCTTGAAATCTTGCGCAAAGACATGTTGCATACATGATATCAGGTCTACTTGCAGTAAGATACAGTAAAGACCCTATCATTCCTCTGTAGTTTGTCATATCTACTGAGGCTCCTGTGTCTTTGTCTAGCTTTGTTGCTGTAGCCATGGGAGTTGTAGCAGATGAACTATCAAGCATACCAAATTTCTTGAGAAGATTTCTGGTATATTTTGCTTGATTGATAAAAATACCATCATCTGTTTGCTTGACCTGTAAGCCTAGAAAATAACTAAGCTCTCCCATCATGCTCATTTGGTACCTGGACTGCATAAGCTTTGCAAACTTCTTACAAAGTTTGTCATTAGTAGATCCAAAAATAATATCATCTACATAAATTTGAACTAAAAGCAAATCATCACCAGAATTGAAATAAAACAAGGTTTTATCAATTGTACCTCTTGTAAACCCACTTTCTAAAAGAAATTGAGCAAGAGTTTCATACCATGCTCTTGGTGCTTGCTTTAGTCCATATAATGCCTTGTCAAGCCTGTAGACATAATCTGGATGCTTGGGATCTACAAATCCTGGTGGTTGTTCAACAAATACTTCTTCTTCAAGCTTCCCATTGAGAAAAGCACTTTTTACATCCATCTGAAAGACTTTAAACTTCTTGTGTGCAGCATAGGCCAAAAAAATCCTTATGGCCTCCAATCTTGCAACTGGAGCAAAGGTTTCATCATAGTCAATTCCTTCCTGTTGTGAATAACCTTTAGCCACAAGTCTAGCTTTATTTCTTGTAATCACACCTTCACTGTCAGTCTTGTTTCTGAAAACCCACTTTGTACCTACTATTGATCTATTCTTTGGTCTAGGTACAAGTGTCCAAACTTCATTTCTTTCAAATTCATTTAACTCTTCTTGCATTGCTGTAATCCAATTAGCATCTTGAAGAGCTTCTTCCACTTTCTTTGGTTCTGTTTGAGACAAGAAGGCATGATACAAACACTCATTATTTGTTGCACTTCTAGTTCTCACACTAGCATCAGGATCTCCAATTATGAGATCAGGTGTGTGTGCCTGTGTCCACTTTCTTGCTGTTGGTAAGTGGTTTCTTGCATCATTATTGGATCCTCCCCCTTGATCCATGCTCTCCTGATTCATATGTTGACTTTCTGCATTATCTGAGGCTCCCCCTGAATTGGATGGCTCAGAGTTTGAACTGTCAGAGTTTGAATCAGTTTCCTCAACTGACTCACTTGCCGTGTCTTGTTGAGCTTCTTCACGCTCCCCCTCAACTGGTTCTCTATTTTGTTCAATTTGAGAATTTCCAGTTTCTCCAGTATTTACCAGTAGAGGTTCAGAGTATGCTTCGTCAGAGTTTGTCAAACCTGCTTCATCAGAGTTTATATCATCAGAGAATAGATCTTCATTTTTAAAACGTAGTTGATCATATCCATCCTTGTCTTCAAGTCCAATTATTTTCTTGTCATCAAATGACACATGTATGGATTCCATGATCACCTTAGTTCTTAGATTGTAAACTCTAAATGCTTTTGTTGACAATGGATAGCCAACAAAGATTCCTTCATCAGCTTTTAACTCGAACTTTGTCAACTGTTCAGGATGAGTCTTCAACACAAAGCATTTGCATCCAAATATATGAAAATATTTCAAATTTGGCTTCTTATTTTTCACCATCTCATATGGTGTTTTCCCATGCTTGTTGATCAATGTTGCATTTTGAGTAAAACAAGCAGTTTGAACAGCTTCTGCCCAGAAGTATGTTGGTAATTTTGCTTCATCAAGCATAGTTCTGGCTGCTTCAATTAAAGTTCTGTTCTTCCTTTCAACTACACCATTTTGCTATGGAGTTCCAGGTGCAGAAAACTCTTGTTTCACTCCTCTTTCCTTGCAGAAAGCTTCCATGATTGAGTTTCTGAATTCAGTTCCATTATCACTCCTTATAATTTTGACTTTGTGCTGTGATCCTTTGTCCAGTAGATTTACATGATCCATCAGAGTTTGAGCAGTTTCATCCTTCTTTGACAAGAAATACACCCATGTATATCTAGTATATTCATCAACAATTACTAGAGCATATTTCTTTCTGCCCATGGACATCACATTCACTGGTCCAAAGAGATCAACATGTAGAAGATGATAAGGTTCCATTACTGAAGATTCAGATTTGCTCTTGAAAGATGACTTCCTTTGCTTGGCTTTTTGACAAGAATCACATAAGCCATCTAGACTGAGTATAGATTTTGGAAGTCCCCTTACAAGATCCTTTCTTATTAGCTCATTTATGTTGTTCAAATTGAGATGAGAGAGCTTCTTGTGCCAATTCCAACTCTCTTCATTTGACATTCTTGCAGTCAGACACACTATTTTTCCATCAGAGTTTGTTACCAAACTTGCTTCATAAATGTTGTTGCGCCTATGTCCAACTAGAACAACTTTTCCAGTAGATTTACTGATGACTTCACAGTATTCACTATGAAAATCTACATGGTTTCCTCTGTCACAGATTTGACTCACAGATAACAGATTATGCTTGAGTCCTGAGACTAGAGCTACATTTGTAATGATGACACTTCCAAGATTAATATTGCCATATCCCAGAGTGTGTCCTATGTTGCCATCTCCATAAGAAACTTTTGGGCCAGCCTTCTCCTCAAAGTCTGATAGCAGGGCTTTATTTCCAGTCATATGTCCTGAGCATCCACTGTCCAAGATAAGTGTGCTCTCTATTATACCCTGCAATCACAAACAAACACTAAGTGTTAGTTTTAAGGATCCAGACTTGCTTGGATCCTTTGCCTTTCTTAACAGTGTTAGCTTTTGCAGCGGAATCAGTATTATCAGAGTTTAAACTAACATTGTCAGATTTTATACTAGCAGAGTTTGCTCTAACCCATTTCAAGTTGGGTTTTAGCTCATAATAATTATGATAAATTGCATGATAACTCTTACATGTGTAAATAGAATGCCAAGTGCTCCCACAATGTGTGCATAAAGTCTGTGGTCTTATTCTAACACAATCATTTTTTACTTCTGAAGTAGAAGGTAAAGAATTAATATGTTTGTTCTTATTGCAAAATCTAGCAAGATGATTAGAACTACCACAATTGTAACATGTTTTCCTTGAAGCACCAGCATTAGGCAAATGATTATTTCTATTATTTATGCCTATTTTTCCATTCCTATTTTTCTTGGACCCTTTAGGTTTCATGGCAGACTTTACCTCTTTGAGCTTATGTTTGAACTGTTTTCCTGTCATTAAACCAACATTAACCTGTTTCTCACATACTCTAATTGGTTCTTTAACAGCTTCTAGCTCAACAGGCTTCTCTGTTTTAGATTCAATATCCACTTGTTCAACACAAGCTTCAACTGACTCCATAACTGCTTCTTTCACAACTACAGATTTAGCTTGCTAGATTCAGGAACAAATGTTACAGGAGATGAATATGAACTTGTGAATGCTCTTAACTTGATTTTGTCCTGAAATCTAAGTTCATCTTCCTCACTGTACCCTAAACCTACAGAATCTGTCTGAAACACTTGATGTGTATCTCTACCAGAATTAGTCCAAGTTTTAATTATTTTTCTTTCCTTCTCTAAATCAGATTCTAGTTGCCTATACCTTTTAAGCAACTCCTGTTCAACATAAACATCATCATCTCTTTCTTTTTGAATCTGCTTCATATTCTCAAGTTCTCTTTCAAGAAACTTGCTTCTATCTTTAAGACTAAGATTCTCAGATTTAATCCTTTCATTCTCTAAAGTCTGATCCCTATAACTAACATGTATGTTCTTAAGATAAATTCTTAATTCAGAAATATTATCAGAATCATAAGCATAAGTAGTTAGGGGTACCTTATTTTCTGATGATTCATTCTCATCTTTGACAGTTGCCATAAGAGCATAATTTACTCCATCATCAGAATCTGAAGTATCTGCCCAGTCTTTGCCTTTAGAGATGAGTGCTTTCTCAGTTCTTCCTTTCTTACACTCTGGAGCATAGTGACCCATCTCTTTGCACTTGTAGCACTGGATCTCAGATTTGTCCTTCTTTCCAGACTTGGTATCCCTTCCATCAGACTTTCTGAAATTCTTCTTCTCAGAATTTGAATCTCTCCTTGAGAATCTTTTACCCTTCTTGAAGTTCTTGAATCCCATCTTTTTAAATGTCTTAACCATCAAGGCAGCCATTTGCATCAACTCCTCTTCATCATCCTCAGAGTCAGAAGCTTCATCAGAGTTTGAGTCATCATCAGAGTTTGATGACTCACTTTCAGAGTTTACAACCAATGCTTTTCCTTTGGCTTTCTTCCTTGAGGTTTTCTTTTCAATGGGCTTCTCCTCAACTTTGAGAGCAACAGATTTTGTCTTTTTACTCAATCTTCTATTCCTTTGTTCTATCTCCAGTTCATGAGTTTTCAACAACCCATAGATTTCATCAAGTTCTGTATCAGCAAGTTCATAATTATCTCTTATTGTTGTTGTCTTTAGATCCCACTTTTCAGGTAGAGATAACAGAAACTTGAGATTAGATTCTTCAAGCTCATATTCTTTATCAACCAGAGACAAATCATTCAATAGTTTGCAAAATCTGTCATAAGTCTCAGTCAAGGTTTCATTAGGTCTTGAATCAAAGTGCTCATACTCCTGTGTGAGTATTGTCTTTCTGTTTTTCTTAATAGCACCTGTTCCCTGGCATCTGACTTCTAAAGCATCCCAAATCTCTTTGGCAGTCTTGCAGCCAATTACTCTGTTAGACATAACATTATCTAAAGCACTGTGGAGAAGATGTCTAACCTTTGCATCCTTTGCAATTGATGAGATGTCCTCAGGAGTCATATCTTTCTTTTCCTTTGGAACAGTCTTTTGTTCTTGACCATCAACAACAGGGGCTAGTTTGGTTGGATTGTGAGGACCATCATAAATTCTGTCAAGATATTCTGGATCTGTTGCCTCCAGAAACATGGTCATCTTTACCTTCCAAATTGGATACTCTACAGGCCTGAGAATTGGAACCCTGATTGTTTCATATCGACTCACAGAATTAGGCTTAACCTGTTCAGCCTTGGGAGCAGTTTGATTTTCTTCAGACATGATTATTACTGTGTTTGAATCGTAAAACTGTATATATTAAACAGCCTTGGCTCTGATACCAATTGTTAGGCCGAATACACAATATAATCAAGTATATATGAGAATAACAATAATCAAGAACACTGTTTATGAATCAATAAAACTGTAATCGTATTAACAGCTTCTCTCTTTATGATGTTAATGAATCACAAAGAGCTTCTAGGTTACAAGAATAATAATTCAATAATCGCGTCCCTTCTAGGGATAACCTATCTGTGTTTATATAGTACACAGTTACACAATCCTTATCTAATTGATATTCCTACAAATTAGTTATACAAGTTATATCAATTAAGGATTGCTTCTTATCTTCTATTCCGTCTCCTTAGCTGTATCAATATATTCTGCTTCTTTCCATCTTCAGAATATATTGCTTCTAGAATCTTCAATTCAGCACCGACAACTAATTCAACTATCACCCTGTCAGACTTTAAATAAACTCTGACCGGCTTCCTTTAAACTCTTCACCCTGTCAGAGTTTAATTAAACTCTGACCGGCTTCTGATAAACTCTGGTCAGTACCTGTTGCTTAAACACTGATAAACAAACGTCAGCAATTATATCTAACAATCTCCCCTAAGTCTTCCTAGTTCATTTTTATTCTAACTTAAATAATTAACTAAATAAATTATGTATTAAATTAATTCTTTACATAATTAATTTAATAAATAATATACTTGATAGTATTAATTATTTATAATAGAATAAATAGAATTAGTTGACTTCTCAATTAATTTCAGAATCACTTAAGTTCATTTTTATTCTAATATAAATAATCAACTAAATAAATTATGTATTAAATTAATTCTTTACAGAATTAATCTAATAAATAATTTACTTAATAGTATTAATTATTTATAAGAGAATAAATAGAATTAGTTGACTTCTCAATTAATTCCAGAATCACTTAAAACTTAGATAAATAACAAACACAATAGTATGTTGACACTCGATGCACTGTCTGGTTCATGAGTGACTAACGACAATGTTTGTTCTTTATCTATTTGACTTTAAGCAGTGATTCACTTCCTTCTCATTCAAGAACTCCGTAATCAGTATCTTTTTCTGTCACCACTTGAAATCTCCGTCACTTTAATAAATCCACTGAGCTTGAATACTTCATTGAGGCTTGATCAATAAATTGAGCTTCTTTCAATGTAGAATAACTTCAAGTCTGTAGATGACCTTAATCTTCATTCTTTGACAGATATAATCTTCTGAGATTCCTGTGACATCTGATCTAATATTTACTTATTACATTCTTGTTTAAGTTGAGTAGAATCCTCGAATTACAAATAGGCTAATTCATATGCCTTTCAATCTCCCCCTATTTGTTTGTTAGAGAATAACAACCAAATACCTAGAGGATCACTCAACTAAAACCAAGAAAAAGATAGGACTCTTAAGCCTAAGTAAATACTAGAAAGTTTTGGATCAAATATGACATTTCCATATTTCACCAGTAAAGATAAATGCAAGACAGGTGTTCCTCTAGACTGAACATATGATAACATTTAACCTGTCTTGATTTACCTAAGCTCTATACATATAACATTTACAAACCAGAGCTAATTACCTTTACTCCCCTGAAACTCCTCATGTTCCTTTTATATCTTTTTCAGCTCCCTCTTCCTAGCTTTTCCAAATTTCTCTATAAACTTCTCTAGAAACTTCTCCCCCTTAGTTGAGGAATTCTCTACAGATATAACTTTATGAGTCTCTGAAGCCAGTAGGAGTTGAGATAGTTGATGGAGTTGATCTTGGAAAGTAAATTTGTCTTCAAGATTTCCTTGAGCAGTCCCAGCTGATTGTTGACAGAGGTGGAAGAAGAAGACCGTTCAACCACTTGTGCTTGCAAAATTTCTTTATCAGACTGGGTTTTGAATAGATGTTCCTGTAGATCAGCTATGTGAGCTAACTACATTGCAGTGTATGTGTCTGTGTGTGCACTCACTTGAATTTCTCTTGTAAGTGTATCACTCATCTCACGTGCATGTGTTTCACTCAGTGTTTGACTCTTATCACTCAACATTAGCTGTCTGTTTGCTCCTTTTTGATCAGTACCTGCATTGAAACTCACCCTAGCCTCTTCAAGAGAGGTCAGTGGTGGTGCAATGGGAGTTCGCAAATCCCGATCCTCAATCATGTCTATCAAATCACTTGGATTTGAAATCTGAATTGCTTCAGTGATAGACTAACCAAGTTGCCTTCCACTTTCTCCAGATAAATCTGCGAGTGGAAAATCCCTTTGGGAGCCAGAGATGTTCACTCTGGGAGGGGAGAAAATGATTCTATTTAAATTTGGCAAAGAATCAGATTTTCCCTCAGATGCCTGTGAAGGCACTTCTACCGTAACAATGGTAGGCACTGTAACAAGTTGCAGGTGCTCTGCTTTCACTGTGTCCTGAGTTTCATCTAATGAAATTGTTTTCTCCCATTGTGAGTAATGAGAGTGTGCTTGACTCAGTACAAAGTGCCATGGCCCTATGGCGAATTTCAATAGATTCATCCTATTGAGAGAATGTCTCTAGATACAGTTCATTGGCCATTTCAAAGTCCATATCCTATTGGGAGGATACAGATGGGCTGACAGATGCCTCAGTATATGTTGAATTTCTTAAGAGGAGGCAAAGCTGTGGGATCACTCACTGTTTCAATCAAAATACTTCTTTGTTTAACATTTGATTTTTGTTCAGGCTGAGAGGTCAAGTAATTAAGTTGTAGACTCATTGTTTGGCTCTAAGACCTGGGATAGAGATTGTGGATCTACAATCCCTTGGTCAGCCCTAACAACCACTTGGGTTCAGCAACAGTAGAAGAAGTGGATTGAGAGATAGAAAGTAATACCTGAATTGGATTTGGCACTGAAGTTCCAGCTAAGCAAGAGCTAGATCAGAAATAATATATACAAAATATTTACAAAAACAACTAAGACAAATAGAAAATAAAAGATAATAAAAATAAAAATTAAAATAAAATAATATATACAAAAAAAAAACTATTAGTAGAAAACTAAAGAAAGAAATGAATAAAATAAAATGCAGAAAATATTTACATGAAACTATTTACAGGAAACTATTTACATGAAACTATTTACAGGCAACTATTTACATGAAACTATTTACAGGCAACTATTTACAGGAAACTATTTACAGGCAACTATTTACATGAAACTATTTACAGGAAACTATTTACATGAAACTATTTACAGGCAACTATTTACATGAAACTATTTATAGGCAACTATTTACAGGAAACTATTTACAGGCAACTATTTACAGGAAACTATTTACAGGCAACTATTTACAGGAATTAGAAAACTGCAGAATATTATAGAAAATAATATAAACTTGCAGAAATATTTAAACAACAATATTTACAATCTGAAACTAACTTAAATGATTCTTAAATAAATAAATTTTCAATAAAAATAAGTTTCTCTACTTAAACAATATGAGAAAAGTATTTTTAAAGAAAATAAATTATTCAGAATATTTAAATTAACAAGCTTTATTCTAAACAAGAATTGGCAAAATATATCATTCAATATTAGCAAGAGAAAATGATTTTGAAAGAACAAACATGACAGAGATATTGTTAATCACTAAGACTGTTTAACATACCCAATTTACCAACTAACTTGATAAATGTGGATTCATCAACAGATTTAGTGAATATATCTGCAGTCTGTTCTTCTGTGGGTACAAAGTGTAACTCCACAGTTCCATTCATGACATGCTCTCTGATAAAATGATACCTGATATCAATGTGCTTCGTTCTCGAGTGCTGCACAGGGTTGTTGGAGATTGCTATGGCACTTGTATTATCACACAAAATAGGAATTTTGTCTAATGCAAAGCCATAGTCCTTTAATTGATTCCTAATCCATAAGATCTGAGCACAACAGCTTCCAGCAGCAATATATTTAGCTTCTGCTGTTGAATTGGAAACTGTTTGCTGTTTCTTGCTATACCAGGAAATCAACCTACCTCCTAGGAATTGACAACTCCCAGAGGTACTCTTTCTATCCACAACACTACCTGCATAATCAGAATCTGTATATCCAACAAGATTAGAACTAGAATCTTTAGGGTACCAGATACCTAGATTAGGTGTACCCTTAAGATATCTCAAGATTCTTTTCACAGCAACGAGATGTAGATCTCTAGGGTCCGCTTGGAAACTTGCACACAAGCATGTAGCATACATAATATCTGGTCTACTAGCGGTAAGATAGAGTAAGGAGCCAATCATACCTCTGTAGCTTTTAACATCTACCTTGATAGATTTGTCAGAAGCTCCAAGTTTGATGGCTGTTGAAGATGGAGTCCTTGCTGATGCTGAATCCTCCATGTGATACTTCTTGAGGAGTTCTTTAAGATACTTGGATTGACAAATAAATATACCATTTGTCCTTTGACTTACTTGCAATCCAAGAAAGAACTTCAGCTCACCCATCATACTCATTTCAAACTTACTCTGCATAAGCTCAGCAAATCTCTTACAGAGATTATCATTAGTAGACCCAAATATGATGTCATCCACATAGACTTGGACTAATATCATATCACTTTTGTGTTTCTTTGAAAAAAGAGTTTTGTCTATGATACCTCTAACAAAACCATTTTCTAAAAGAAAACCAGAGAGAGTGTCATACCATTTTCTTGGGGCCTGTTTGAGACCATAGATAGCCTTGAAGAGAAAGTATACAAAGTCCAGCAGCTCCTGATTTTCAAAGCCAGGGGGCTGTTCCACATACACTTCTTCAACCAGCTCACCATTCAGGAATGCACTCTTAACATCCATTTGATAGACTTTAAAATTGGAATAAGCAGCAAATGCTAAGAACATCCTGATGGCCTCAAGTCTAGCCACTGGTGCATAGGTTTCATCATAATCAATGCCTTCAGCTTGAGAATACCCTTGTGCAACCAGTCTTGCCTTGTTCCTTGTAACAATGCCATCCTCATCTAGCTTGTTCCTGTATACCCATCTTGTACCAACTACTTTCTTGTTCTTTGGCCTGGGTACAAGCTTCCAGACTTGCTGTTGTTCAAACTGATTGAGTTCATCTTGCATAGCAATCACCCAATCTGGATCAGTCAGTGCTTCCTCAGTTTTCTTTGGCTCCATTTTAGCTAAAAATGCTGAAAAATGACATTCATTCTGAGTTGCACTTCTAGTTTTAACTCCAACATCTGGATCACCAATGATCAGCTCAAAAGGATGAGCTCTATTCCATACAGTCTGTCTTGGAAGATTTGATCTTGATGATTCGCCTTGAATTTCACTTTGATGTTGTGAGTGACTAGTTGATCCTTCATTTGCTCCCCCTGAGTTATTGCCTGATTGCCTTGATGATTCTTCTCCAGTGTTGGTGGTATCTCCATTGTTACCAATGTTTCCACCACCATCACCATGATCATTATCATCATTGTTATTATCATTACCAGCAATAACTTCAGGTGGGGCTTCATCATCTGAATCTGAGTCTGGCAAGTTATCAAACTTCATTTTCTCAGATGAATCTGCTGTTTGGATATTAGGGAATGTAGTGTCATCAAAAGTAACATTGACACTTTCCTTTACTGTGTGACTGCCAACCAAGTAGACCCTGTAAGATCTTCTGGAATAACCAACAAAAATAGCTTCTTGTGCCTTTGCATCAAACTTGCCACGTTTCACATTGTCATCTAAAAGCACAAAGCATTTTGCTCCAAATACATGAAAGTATTTGACAGTTGGTTTCTTGTTGTTCATGATCTCATACGGAGTCTTCATTAAGTCCTTGTTGATTAAAGTTCGATTCTGAGTATAACAAGCTGTATTCGCTGCTTCAGCCCAAAAGTACGTTGGAAGTTTGGACTCACTTAACATAGTCCTAGCAGCTTCAATCAATGTACGATTCTTTCTTTCCACTACTCCATTTTGTTGAGGAGTTCTAGGGGCAGAATACTGTCTTGTTATTCCTTTATTAGCACAAAAGTCATTTAGAATGGCATTCTTGAATTCAGTACCATTATCTGACCTTATGGCTCTAACAGGGAATCTAGAATCCAGCTCAATCAACTTCACATGGCCAATCACCAGGTATGGGGTCTCATCCTTGGAATGTAGGAATAAAACCCATGTATATTTTGAAAAGTCATCAACAATCACAAGTGCATATTGTTTCTTTGAAATGGACATCACATTAACTGGACCAAACAAATCCATGTGCAGTAGCTGAAGAGGTTCAGTTATTGATGATGTGTCAGTGCCCTTGTGAGAAGCTTTCTTTGACTTTCCTTTCTAACATGCCTCACACAGTCCTTCCTGTGTAAATTCCATCTGAGGCAAACCTCTAACCAATTCCCTCTTGACTAAAGAGTTCATGGTTTTGAAGTTAAGGTGAGACATCTTCTTGTGCCATAGCCAACTATCATCTGATGAAGCTTTAGCATAAAAACAATTAACTTCATCTTTGAATCCCGAGTTCAGATCAGCTATGAACAAGTCACCTTTCCTTACTCCTTGAAGAGCAGGTTTTCCATTCTTCTTGTGAAGGATCTGACACTTCTCTCTTTCAAAGGAAACAGCATATCCACTGTCACAGAACTGACTGATGCTGAGAAGATTGAACGTCAGACCTTCCACAAATGAAACATCTTCAATGATAACATTTCCGTACTTCAAACAGCCATATCCTTTCGTAATACCCTTGCTGTTATCTCCAAAGGTTACTACTGGGCCAGCTTTCTCAACCAAATCTGATAGCAGGGCTCTATCTCCGGTCATATGCCTTGAACAGCCACTGTCAAGAATCCACATAACACGGTTTACCTGTTTAACTCCCTGCAATACCAGATTGATTAGTCCTTCCTCGGAACCCACACTTGATTGGGTCCGGCATACTTAAAGAATTGGCCTTTGTCAGGCAAAACAACATTTTTAACTAAAACTACTTCAACCTCTTTCACATAAGAGCGTTTCCATTTATAGCCAGCCTTAACACATTTCTGAGTAGGCTTAGGGATAAATGAATCCACTCTAGTCTGAGGAGGACTAGTAGTCTTTGCTTTAACATGCTTCTTATTATTAACATGTTGACGTGGAGCAGTCTTATCACTAGATACATGCTTACTATTAAAATAAGCATACATAACATTGAAAGCACAAGACATGCAATTAATCACACCACATGCTTTATGAGAAGAATTAACAGCAGGCATGTTAGTTCTACAATTGTTTTGATCCAACTTATGGATATCTGATTTAGTCTTTTTAGTTGAAGCAACTTTGACTGGAATATCAGATATAAACTTTTTGGACTGTGCAACTTCCAAAGCAATATCTTCTTCACGAATCTCCTCAGCAATAATGATAGAGTATTCATTCAGAGGATCTGCCTCGGACTCCCTACAGAAGGGTGTTTCAATACCCTTAAGCACATATGGAACAACCTTTCCTTCAGATTTGAATCTACAAGGGGAATTAATTCCAAGCAGTCCAATAGCCTCATTATAATCATAACCTATACTGACATGATTACCCATAGCTTGTTTATTCATAATCTCTTTAGCCGTCTTACAAGAGTTATAATAGGCATTAGCTTTGGTATTAAGCTCACTAATCTGATCTTTGAGAATGGTTTCCAGTTGTTGATACAATTTAACCCTATTCTCAAGAACTGCTACATTTTTAGTGAGTTCATCTTGATTAATATGCACTAGTTTTAATTCTTTTATCTCATTTTCAAGATTTGTGTTCAAAAGAATTATTTTATCATTTTCAGTGCGTGCACAACTTAAAGTATCACCAAGATGACGAATCATTTCAGTATCAGTGAACTTTACCTCAGACATGTTGGGTGAAGATAACATGGACTGAAAGAGTTTGTCTCCTATTGCCATGAGTGCAAGATTCCCAATCTCACCTGCTTCTTCATCACTGTCAGTGTCATCCCAACTCTTTCCTTCAGCAACATACACTTTCCCAATCTTATTCTTCTTGCTAGAATCAAATGAGTTCCTTGTCACTTGCTTTGGCTTTTTACATTCAGTAGCAAAGTGACCCAACTCATTGCAATTGTAGCATCTGATTGTGCTCCTTTCCACAGTTCCAGTTTTGTAGCCACCCCTTGTGCCACTTGAAGAGGAAGATCCACCTCTCTGAAATCTGGGTCTGAACTTAAGATTGGGATTCCTCTTGAATCTGAACTTCCCAAACTTCCTGACTATCAAAGCCAAATCACCATCCTCCAGCTGATCAAGTTCTTCTAAAGAATAGAAGTCACCACCAGATTGATCAATGGATGTTAATCCATATTCAGCATCAATAACATTCATGTTAGAACTGGAAGGTTGAACATGCTTCACTTCCAGTTTCTGTGGGACTTCAGCAGCCAGTGCAGTAGAAGTACTAACAATCTTCCCAGTTCCATATAGCTCCCTTTGTTGAATCTGCTCCAGCTCATAGGTCTTCAGAACACCATACAATCTCTCCAAAGCAATCTCATTCATATCTCTTGCTTCTCTAATGGCAGATATTTTGTGCTCCAAATGAGGTGGAAGTGTAAGAAGGAACTTCTTGTTAATCTCCTTGTTGGTGTAGTGCTTCCCATTGAGATTCAGATCATTGATTAATTTGTTATATCTCTCAAAAACCTGAGAGATACCTTCACCAGGGTTTGATCTGAAATGCTCATATTGTGAGGTGAGAATTTCCAACATATTCTCCCTAACTTCCTCTGTCCCCTCATTGATTATCTCTATGGTTTCCCAAATGTGTTTGGCAGTATCACAGTTTAGGACATGATTATGCATGATAGGATCAAGACAATCAATAAGGATCAGCTGTAGACTGGAATCCAAGGTAACATCCTCTTTTTCACCAGGAGTGAAATCCTTGGGATCCTTAGGGTACATCCTAGCAGCCCTAGTAACAATGTTATCCACTTTTAGCTCTTCCTCAATAATCATAGGGATTTTGGGACCACTCTTCATCACATCAATGTATTTAGGATTTGCAACCTTAAGAAATAGAAGCATTTTCTTCTTCCACATTGGATAATGCTCCTTGCTGAACATAGGGATTTTGACAGTACCAACTTTCTGTGTAGTAGACATCTTTTGAGATTTTTAGGAATAGGATAAAAAATCAGAGTTTAAAAGAAAAATCTCAAAACAATTGGATCTTTGATTTGTATATCAATCAAAAGGCTCTGATGCCAATTGTTAGGTCCTGATATGTTTGTAGAAGGGGGGTTGAATACAAACAGTACCGTTTAATCGAATTTGTCCTTTTAAGATTTAACAATTTAGAACAAATTATTGCGGAATAAAACTGAAACAATATTCAAGTTAAATAAAACTCTATTAAACTTGAAGGGTGTTACAATTTTGATCACTGATTACAAAGAACTTAATAAAACAAATCTAGAATAAATTCGACATGAATTTATCTATTTTTGTATTAAAAAGAATCGAATACTAAAAAGTAGTTCGATATAAAATCTAGGGATTATGATCCGCTAGAAAGCTAAAGCAGTACAAGAGAATCACTTGTTATGAATTAAATGTTAAGAACCAAACAAGAATTAATTCTCTGGCCGGAAATGATTTGCTTTTCAGTTGAAGAAGTAAAGACAGAAGATGGAATGTTGAATGCTCTGTATCTTTACTTTTCTGTTGAATGTAATTGAATGATGTGGCCAATTGTCTTCTGTCTTTATAAATAAACACACTGCATTGCTTTTCTTTAGTCCACGTGCAAGCCACTAACTCAAAATAGAATTAAGCCTTGGAAGACTTAGAGGAAAACAAACCTTTTACTCTTGGAAGACTCTCGGGAAGACAATGGTTGTACTAAGAAGACAATCGGTAAGACAATGGTTTGGCCTAGGAAGACTTTCGGGAAGACTCACTTGTGAGTCTTCCTAGTTCATTTTTCTAAGTCTTCCTAGTTCAAACCTAAGTCTTCCTAGTTCATTTTTATTCTAACTTAAATAATTAACTAAATAAATTATGTATTAAATTAATTCTTTACAGAATTAATTTAATAAATAATATACTTGATAGTATTAATTATTTATAATAGAATAAATAGAATTAGTTGACTTCTCAATTAATTTCAGAATCACTTAAGTTCATTTTTATTCTAATATAAATAATCAACTAAATAAATTATGTATTAAATTAATTCTTTACAGAATTAATCTAATAAATAATTTACTTAATAGTATTAATTATATATAAGAGAATAAATAGAATTAGTTGACTTCTCAATTAATTCCAGAATCACTTAAAACTTAGATAAATAACAAACACAATAGTATGTTGACACTCGATGCACTGTCTGGTTCATGAGTGACTAACGACAATGTTTGTTCTTTATCTATTTGACTTTAAGCAGTGATTCACTTCCTTCTCATTCAAGAACTCCGTAATCAGTATCTTTTTCTGTCACCACTTGAAATCTCCGTCACTTTAATAAATCCACTGAGCTTGAATACTTCATTGAGGCTTGATCAATAAATTGAGCTTCTTTCAATGTAGAATAACTTCAAGTCTGTAGATGACCTTAATCTTCATTCTTTGACAGATATAATCTTCTGAGATTCCTGTGACATCTGATCTAATATTTACTTATTACATTCTTGTTTAAGTTGAGTAGAATCCTCGAATTACAAATAGGCTAATTCATATGCCTTTCAGGGACCCTTCCATCTACCTGAGTTGCTTGGTCCCCCGAAAAGCAATTTCTTTTTATTATAATATGGCCAGACGGAAAGATATAAGTAGCCAAACTCGGCTAAATGTTTCAAATTTAAGAAATATCCGAGTTGTCTGGCGGTGAGAGTAGGGTATCCTTGCTTCTTGTAAATAATTTATAGAGCTATGGCAAATCTGTAGCCGTCTGGGTTGATTTGTAGCGGTGCGAGCCCATAGTACTCGAGAATTTCTTGAATGAATGGGTGCATGGGTGCATTAATACCCAACTTTAGCAGAAAAGATGAAAAAACCATGCGAGGAACTCGGCCTCCATTTTCTGGATGGTTGAATTTATAGCATCTCATGTGCGGTGCGGGGAGGATTATTCGACCTTCTAGCCTGAATTGGTCCATGAGGTCACGCAGAACGTCTTCAGTTAAAAAGGTGGACAAGTCTCGACAAGCCAGGATTTTTCCACATTCTTGAACAGAAGACGAGCTCTCATAGCCATCTAGAATTTTACGTTTTTTAAGAAATACGTCTCCTTCGAGCTCGGGTTGTTGGATGGACTCATAAGGGACAGGAGACGACTCTGGGATGTATGCATAATTGCAGAAATCTACTTCTTTTGACACGTCTGCTATCTCCTCGCTAGCAGGACTGTCACACGACCAGTGCGAGCTGGTGTCATAATCTTCATTGTTCTGTTCGAACTCATCCTGAGGAGATGGGGTGTGAGCCATTGCTTTTCCTTTGTGTTTGTCATAAAAGGTACTCCCTAAGGAACTATTTGTAGATGACTCAGAAATATTAATGGGATGGTTAGTAGAAGACGGTGCGAGGTGAAGCCTCACTTCTCTCTCTTGAAGAAGTTGGTTCAAACGAACACTGGCCTCTTCTTCACTTATGGGTCGCACCGGATGATTAAATAAATCTTCGAGACCAAGCGAGCTGGAAGCACTTGGTCCAGTTTTTTTTTCCTCCATGAGTATAAATCTTTTTCCCTAGTATAGTTTTCTGGGGCAGAATTGGGATTGAGTTGAAGTCCAAGCGAGCTGGATCCACTAGCTCGAATCACACTCTCTATCCTTGCTATGTTAGCTGCCCCTTCAGGAGTGATGATTGAGTTGGGGGAAATGGGTTGGCTTAGACGACAAGAAATGGATGTCAATTCACGCTGAAATTCCTCGGAACCTCTAAGTTCAGCAGGGTATTGATTCAAGGGAGACGGAGTAGCTGAAGAACGACCCGGGCTTGGTGTGCTACCAAGCGAACCGACGGACACGGACGGGGTCGCACTCGACATCTGAAAAAGATGGTGAAAATTAGTGTGTGCCCCTAAAATAGAAAAACGAAGGAAAAGTTGTTAAGTGTCCTCGCATCGCACGGACGATTAAAATCAAAATTATTGTGTTCGATGCGAACACGGATCTTGATTTTGTATCAAACCCAGGCTCAGCTTGAACCGTGGGTTGAGTTCGCCTCGACAAGGGAACTCAGTTCGCAATTTGTTCAGTTCGAACAAACGATATGTATAGCAGAATAATAAAAACACATGTAAAAAAGGATTTTTGAGATCGAAATACTTACTTTGTGAAGAATTGGAGGATGAACTTGAAGAACTTGATGAAGTTGAGGATGTTTGCCGCTGATGATTCCGGGAGGTGATGATAATCTTCGTCGTGTTTGGAGGATGAACTTGAAGAACTTGATGAAGTTGAGGATGTTGAGCAAAATGGACAGAGTTTCGTTACTGTTTTTGATTGAATGACTTTATGGAAAGAAATTTTGAAGTATTTATAGAAGAGAGGAGAGAGAGTACGGGGACACGTGTTAGTGTATGAATGGACGACATGCATCCCCACGAACAGCTGTAAACGATTATGAATGGGCACACACCAGACAATGGCGTGCGAACTGGACATCAGGCTCGCACCGCGATTTTGGAAGAAAATAAAAATTCCTTATTTGAGATTACTAAGGAATTTTGGGGGGTAGTTGTTATACTGGATTTTCGATAATGGGCCCTGAACAGGTCCATAAGTGATTTGGGCCTAAGAATGAGTCGTGTTTTAGAAAGATTGGTGTGAATTGGGCTTCAGCTCGCACCATGAGTTTTATGTTGAACTAAGTCCTCCAAGTATGATGGGCTCGCACCATCTATGCATGTTGGGCTCCTCTCATTATGAGCTCTCACCATGATGAGTCGAGCTCTCAGCATGATGAGCTCGCACGAGCTCTCACCATGATGAGCTCGCACGAGCTCTCACCATGATGAGCCGAGCTCTCACCATGATGAGCTCGCACGAGCCCTCACCATGATGAGTCGAGCTCTCACCATGATGAGCTCGCACGAGCTCTCACCATGATGAGCTCGCACGAGCTCTCACCATGATGAGCTCGCACAAGCTCTCACCATGATGAGCTCGCATCATGATTTATGGGCTCTCACCATAATCTTATGGGCTCTCACCATAATCTCATGGGCTCTCACCGTAATCTTATGGGCTCTCACCATAATCTCATGGGCTCTCACTATTATGAAATAATGGGCTCGCACTTCTTATCAGAAATAGGAATTATTGAACATAAGTGAGCTCACACCACTTGGTTATGGAAAGGTAAAATCTAACTTAAGCATTTTTATATATATTGACTTGTACGGTGCGAGCCTGGCCAGCTCGCACCATGGGTGAAGCCCAAATATGGAAATTCCTTTTTTATGGAATGGATGTTTCTTGGTTGACACGGGACAGACCTACAATCACGGAAAGAAATGCAAAGATGCCGCGAGATTGTAGGAACACATGTGAAAACCGGACTATTTATGGGAACGTGATGTGGATGGATAAATCCGGACTATTTATGGGAACGTGATGTGGATGGATAAATCCTGACTATTTATGAGAACGTGATGTGGATGGATAAATCCTGACTATTTATGGGCTTGGACTGAATGGGCTCATTCGATGACTTGTTCCCCAAGAACTACGTGAGGCTTGATCCCTATATAAAGGGGTATGTAGGCACCTTGTATGATACACAATTGACACTCGACAAAGAGCAAGAGAAAGAACCCATTCTCTATTCAATTTCTGAGGAGTCATCACACAAGTCCAGCCAGCACTTACCATAAACCTCCAAAACACTGTTATACAAAATTCTCCTTATAACAGTCATGTTTACTCATTTTGTGTGTTATGGAGTTAGTGACAGGCAGACAACATAAACTACAAGAAACAGTGTTATATACAACGACTATATATGGCAGGTAGCTTGGAGCCGCTGTATAAGGGGTTAATACAGCGGTCATTATATGGTTGATGTATAAAATCCAACATATACAGCACTAAAATAAAAACTGTTGTATAAAATGTTATAAAAGGCGGCTAAAACTAAAACCGTTGTATATAGTACTTGAATAAAATATTAATATAAAATTATACCGCTGTATAAATGACTAGTGAGTTCCCGCATAATTTTTCACCAATTTTTATACTTCCGCGGGTATTTTTCCCCTAATAGCCATATTCCCCCTTTTGTTCTTCATCCGTCTCTTGTTCTTCATCCCTCTCTTGTTCTTCATCTGGGTAAATTCTCCACCCTCTCTTGCTCATTAATTATTTATGAATTATTTATGAATTGAATTGAACTTGCGGGTAATTATGAATTTTGCTTGTTTGATGCATATATATGTATGTGTGTATTGTTGGGAACCACGGACTTGGGGTTCTACTACATTTTATGATACACAATTAAGGAGTGCGAAAAGAAAATCACCTTGTTAACGGTTGATTCCACGCTCTTCTATTGTATTCCCAAATTCCCTTGAGCGAAGTGTGGCCTCCGTCTTCTCAAGTTAACCTCTCTTCTTGCTCTTAGGTGGCTACAATATTTTTCTTAACCAACCCTAGCAAGAAGAGAATAAGAATATATATAGGGCTACAATAGGGATCATGGATAATTAGGTTGGGCCTTTTAATTACATCCTGGGCCTAGCCCAATATAATTAAATATTAATTCAACCCACTAAAGAATTAATATTTGCACTACCTTTCCTAATACCGCAACTTAATTAATTAATTCGGTTCCAATATTATTTGCTTATTAAATTCCCCATGTTTAAAATAGCGCATGCCCATTAATTAAATAAATTACTGATAATTCATTTAATTAACATCTTATATCCTTGATCATCCACTCTACCTTTATTTAATTATGCCGGAATAAATCCACCTGCAGGGTTTCACATAATTAAATCCTTTTGAGCTTTCAAGGGGACATCATTAACCCGAATATTATCAGGACACGGATTCCTTCAATAAATAATATTCACCATATATATTATTCCATCACCCAAAATATAATGATATAATTCAAAAGAATTATTTCATATATAAATCAAAGCATGTAAATAATATACACGTGTCAATTACTATATCCGGATTAAGAACCTAAGCATTAATAATAACATAGAATCTTAGTTCACCTTCTTAATCAGTTTAAGGGAACAATTCTAAATTTGATCCTGTTCACCTTCTTAATAGTCAAGATAAACTATTCCCAAATAATACTTCAGTTATTCCAGTGGTTTGTCTAATTCCACTTAAACTGTGAACCCTTTATATTATATATAGACACTGATAATTTAATCTTCTGTTATCCCATTTGATACTAAATTATCCACAATATATAATAAATAGACAATGTAAAAATATGCAATCAAGATTCTCAATAAAATGGACAATGTTTATATACTACTAATGAATAGTTTAGTATAAAACCCAACAATCTCCCACTTATACTCAAGCTATTCTTTGAGTATATCAGTGTTTATTAATATAATCCGCTACCAGTTTAAATAACTATTCCGTGACCAGACATCTGACTCCTATCTCCTCCACGTGTTCTTCAAAAACCTTAGCTGGTAAACTCTTCGTGAAAGGATCAGCCCGGTTGTCCTTTGATGCTATATCAGTCACAATAATATCTCCTCGCTTAACGAACTGTCGTATGAGATGATACTTACGCTCAATGTGTTTTGCTGCTTTATGTTCTCGTGGTTCCTTTGTATTTGCAACAGCACCAGTATTATCACAATAAATTGTGATTTGCCGTGGCAAATTAGGAACTACATTCAAATCCAGCAGGAAATTCCGGACCTTGGCTGCCTCAGAGGCTGCCACATATTCAGCTTCCATGGTTGAGTCTGCGATGCATTTCTGCTTCACACTCCTCCATATTACAGCTCCACCTCCTAAAGTAAAAACACACCCCGAGGTTGACTTCCTCTTATCCCTATCTGTCTGGAAATCTGAATCGGTATAACCCACAGGAAACAAGTCTGAAGCTTTGTAAATTAACATATACTTCTTAGTCCTTCGCAAGTACTTAAGTATCGTTTTTACTGCACTCCAATGTTCCTGACCTGGATTGGACTGATATCTACTGACCATGCCTACGGCAAATCAAATATCAGGTCTCGTGCATAACATGACATACATTAAGCTTCCACATGCTAAAGCATAAGGAACTGCTTTCATGTTCTCTATCTCCTTAGGTGTCTTAGGACACTGCTCCTTTGATAGAGAGACTCCATGTCTAAAAGGTAAATTACCCTTCTTAGAGTCCTGCATGTTAAAACGAGCCAATACCTCATCAATGTACGGTTCTTGAGATAAAGCCAACGTTCTTTTCTTGCGATCTCTTATAACTTTGATCCCAAGAATGTATGCGGCTTCACCTAAGTCTTTCATTTCAAATTGTTTGAACAACCATGCCTTGATAGATGACAACATCTCTACATTGTTTCCAATGAGCAAAATGTCATCTACATATAGTACTAGAAAAACCACTGCATTTCCTTCACTTTTCCTATACACACATGCTTCGCTTGGACTCTGATCATAACCATTTGTCTGGACGGCCTGATCAAAACGAATGTTCCACTCCCTGGAAGCTTGTTTCAGTCCATAAATGGACTTCTTAAGCTTACACACTAGATGCTCTTGGCCCTCTTTGATGAATCCCTCTGGTTGCTGCATATGGATGTTTTCATCAAGACTTCCATTTAGGAAAGCTGTCTTGACATCCATTTGCCAAATCTCATAATCGAGATGAGCTGCTATAGATAAAAGAATCCGGATTGACTTAAGCATGACTACCGGAGAAAAGGTTTCCTCATAATCAATTCCTTGTTTCTGAGTATACCCTTTCGCAACAAGTCTTGCTTTCCAGGCTTTCACCTTTTTGTCAGATCCTCTTTTTCTTTTGTAGATCCACTTGCATCCAATGGGTTTTACACCACTGGGTGGTTCCACGAGATCCCAGACTTTATTGGAATACATAGATTCCATCTCAGATTGCATAGCCTTTTGCCAAAGATCTGCATCCTTATCTTGCATTGCTTCTTCGTATGTCCTGGGATCCGGGGTCAGGGATTTAGGGTTGTCACAATCCATGTACTCCTTGCCTTACTTGTAATACTCACCCCATTCATAATTTACCTGCTCATGACCCCACAACATATGTCTCACACACACACACAGGTTAGAGTCTCAGAAACGACACAATACAACAACTACGGAATAAATAACTTTTATTACAATACCCAAATGTCTTTTGAATCTGTTACTGATACAATTTCTAAGTATTGTTACATTACCAACTTAGCCTTCTGATGCTCACAATCCTCTTATACCATTCATGTCTATACATGAGTTGAATACCAAAGCCGTAGCCTGATTCAATTGGTTCGTACTACTCCCGGGATCACTGCTAAAAACTGTTTATGGAAACGCCTTGCGAGGTATGTGCCGTCCCATAGGCATCCTGCTTCGCTGCTATATAATATATATAAAATAATAGCAAGAGTGAGCGATAGCTCAGCAAGGTAATGAAAGTATGACATAATTCTGCCTTTTATTCAACCCAGAGATAAAGCGGTATACGACAATAATTTGTCAAAATACCTTGATACTGAAATCATTTTTCTTATCGGAATGTATTCCAAAAATAGTACCATTGCGGTATTTCAAATATCATTTCATAATACTCTGCAACTTTCGATATTTATACTATGAACAAAGTTCTAGTATAGTATAACAGATGAAATAACAAGATAACACAGTATATCCTTTCTGTAAAATATCTGCTATATAAAATATAAGCAGACTATCAACATATACTTGAAAGATGAAGTTATAAGGAAAATTCAATATCATCTTTCATATCAAACATTTACCTCATATCATAATTTGGAAAAAAATACAATGTAAAATATTTCCAGTCCATTTCTAAGCTCATCTGGTTCCATATATCTTTTTCGTAAAATCATATGCTTTCTGATAAACTCATATACTGGAATAAACTTGAATACTCTTGAGTAAACTTTCTCTTTCTGAAAACTTGCATAGATCTGAATGACTGGAATAAACTTTCTTTTCTGAAAACTTGCATAAACTGAATAGCTGGAATAAAATTCTTTCTCTGAAAACTTGCATGAAACATGCTCTTTCATGGATGCTGAACTGTAAATGGAGATTCTGGGCGCCGAGGATACCCCTACGATGATCAGTCGCAAGCTGTATCCCCCTGATCTTTTTCTACGTAGAAGGGAAGAATAGACAGTATCTGACTGACCTACCTCCCCGCCAATCGGTTGTAGGCAGGAAGTACAGACCCGTTTCACCAGTCCGTCGGCCTGTGACTCTCCTATGAGGAAGAACAGACCCGTTTCACCAGTCTGTCGGCCTGTTGCTCTCCTCTTTCCTACGGTCGGGCAATTTCTGATAAACTAAGGGAAGAACAGACCCGTTCACCAGTCCGTCGGCCATATTGTAATTCCCTTAGGGGACCGGCGCTACTCAGTCCCTTACATTTTCTCCAAGTTCGAGTAAATCCATAACACTGAAACATAAAGTTCCTTTCCCTTTTTCCCCAAGTATACAACTCCACAAAGTAGTCGTATCTGGTTGGAAAGGAAATTCACTCATATTTCCCAAGATGACGCTTGTTAATGGATGCAACTAATTCCACTGATCTTACCCCTCGAATCTTGAGGAAGTAATCAAAATCATTTTGATGGTAGTAAACCAGACTGATAAATTCATTGATTTAAAAGATTTAGGACCGGGCAGTCCACTTGAAACAACCATAAAATCTTGAGAAAGGTCCCATGCATTTGTAGTTTGAGCGAACATTTAAGTCTTTCTGAATATAGACTTAAATGGGAAAATAGATTTTGGGAACCTTCTCTAATTATATTTAAAATTGACTGAATAAAACTTTATTAGCTATCTAGGGTTTAAAATAGTTTTCACAAAATACTTCCTTAAGAAGTAAGGCTTTAAATAATTAATGCAAACTATATTTAATGAAGAATATTTATTTAGAAATAATTTCTAAGTACTTTCTTAACAACAGGGTAGATAATACTATTCATCGTATATATAAATATACCCTTAATAGATTAAACTCCAAATAGTCTTTAGTTTATGAACCACTTAACTAGATTAATTATAATAGTACAATAAAATAACCCTAGATAGCAACTGATACCATTCCCGGTCCAAAGAATAACTGCAGAGTATATACCCCCTACTGAGGGTTTTGCTTAGCACATCAGTTCCAAAATACTACTATATCCATAGCTTATAAGTCCAACTTAAATCATCATATGTATCAATTTGAACTCATGAAAACGTACATATATCTCATACTCCAAATCCAATTACATTTGGAAATCATACCATATGCAGTTGTTCAACAACATACATGCATCGGATATATATCATAAAACTGTTTATAGCATTTCATGCCTTTTACTCTAAGCATGCTTTCAAAACCTGTATTATATCATCACAACAATAGTTTACAAAGAGGGTTTGAAAACTTGCATGCATCTATCATATGCATATATTACGTCTCAACATTTTTAATACCATTACATCTATATACGATGTAAGGTTTGAAAACATGCATAATATCATATCGTATGCATCATTAGTATAATTAATGGAAAACATAGCATGGAATAAGAAATCTTGCATCTAGTATATGCATACTTTAAAATATGGTTTTAGAAACTTGCCTGATGCTCGAGAGGTGATAGGGCTCGTGCAATGTCGAACAATGTAGACAAAGTCAAACGAAAACACACGGTTAATCCCCTGGATAATCCACTTGTACTCAATGCTTAAACACGTAAGCGAAACACAACCAAGTAATTACTAGCTCGTTATAGGCTCATACTAAGTCCATGTTATTCGTCAAATACTTATATCACAAGTTTGGTTTGAAATCCATCCTCAAATCCAGGTTATACTTAACCATTTGGAACCTTGGTTTCTAAGTCTCGTTTTCGGTGGTTTTCACTTGCGCGACCTCGACTAAAACATTTTTATAAAATCGAAAAATAATATTTTTAATCCGAATCATTTTCGTGAGCCTTACTAACTGTCTCTAGTATTATTTCTCAAAGTTTCACATTTTAATATGGCTTATAAGTGGTCCAAATATAGCCTCAAAGTGGCTGACCAGAGAAGGGTTGTTCCTCCGAACGATGATTACTAAAACTCACTTTTCTCCTAAACCGTAAATCGTATGGACATGATCTTTATACCAAAACAAACCTTAAAACAAGACCTACATGTTCATGGTCAGTTCTGTTCAAAAATATTCCAATACCAGTTCGTAATTCTTGCTCAAAACAGCCTTAAATCAAATGGGCATTACGACGGCTATAATCGTAACGTTTTCCATTTCCAAAACACAACCAATTCAATACCAATCAATCCCAAACTCACCATCCACCTTATACACCCTCCACTCAGTCAAATCCTCCATGAATAATCACAATAAATTCATAACCCATCCTCCAAACTCACTCAACAATTCATCTATTTACTTAATCATGCTCTTAACTTTACATAACATCAAAACCACTTCAAAACTCATATAAACAAAAGGGGGCAGAGGTCTTTATACCTTCCTTGAAGCCTTAAACACACAACCAGAGCTTGTAAGCCTTAAGAGAGTCTTTATCCATGGTTATTATCCTTAAACTTGCAAAAGAAAATCAAGAACAAGTTATGAATTCTCGGAGTTACTATACACCGGTTTAAAGAACTTGACAAACGAAGGTCTTACCTTGCTCAAATGGAAGAAACTCGTGAAATATGAAATGTAGGTTATCTCAAGACCTTTCCAACAAGCTATAGATCGTCAATTTCCACCAAGCAATGAAGGAGCTATGAACTTTACAATCCGGCAGATTAGTTTTTGCCGAAATGAAGAAAAAGAATTGTTTTTGTTGGTTTTGGTTGATTGTTTTGATAATTGTGATATTTGTAATCAAATGGTGAGTCATCAGCATGTCTAGGACACGTGTCAAGCCATGGAGTATCATGGTGGCAAGCAGGGACACGTGTCGCGCATGCATGCGTTTGGCTAAAGTAGCTTTACTGGTTCGCTTTCCTTTCACATGGATGATCCAAATGTTGCATTTCTCGAATTAATCTTGTTACATGTTACTTCCATGTCTATAATTAATCCTGTCATAATTTCAATCCTTAATCCATGATTCGTTCGCTTAATCACTTAATCTCGTTATAAAGTATCAGCGGTTTCTAGAACCTTCGTTTCACTGTCTCAGTGGTTTTCGTTCTAAATTCTCAAATCAAATAAAATAAAATTCCAAAATATTAAATCCTCAAATCCTTAATTTAATATCTCATTTCTTGAATATAATAATATATAATTCGCTGCCCGGTCAAATACTACACCAAAATAAAATTTGGAATTTCTGAATTCCGATCGTCTTTGCATTCACTTATTTACTCCGTAGATCACTAATATGACTTCCGAATATCCACACTACGTCTCGTACATAGGTGGCATGAAAAACTTTGTTAATTCTCAAAATCACTATTCATCCACCAAATTCACTATTCACTGATGCACTTAATCATAATAAGAAAAGTTTTAAATTTTACCAAAAATTCGGGTTATTACATTCTCCCCTCCTTAAAAGGATTCCGTCCCGGAATCAACTTAGGAGTAACTGGGGTACTTCTCTTCCATTGCACTTTCTAACTCCCAGGTGGATTCTTCCACCTCTTGATTTTCCACAAACCTCTCACTAGCTTGGCAACCTCGTCACTTAGCACTTGCTCTTTTCTATCCGTGATTTCCACAGGTTGTTCTTTGTAAGTCAGACCGGGTGGTATATCTACCTGCTCGTACTCTAACATATGCCGGGCATCTATAGTATACTGACGTAGCATTGACACATGAACCCCGTTATGACCATTCTACAAGTTTGGGGGTGTAAGGCTGGCTCGTAGGCCACCTTCCTGACGCGTTTTAAAATCTCAGATGGCCCAATGAATCTCGGGCTCACTCCCCTTTCTTTCCAAATCTCATTAATTCTTTCCATGGATATCTTTTAGCATCACGAATCTCTAACCTCATATTCTCTATCTTGTTTGTACAGAAAATACACCAACATAAACTTGCTTGTCATCCATCAACATGCCATTTAGCTTATCAATAGCAGTACTGTCTCTATACTCGCGGGCTTAGTCCGCATACTTTCTCTGTCTGTCTTGGTTGTCACTAGCCGCTTGTTGATGAAATCTTTTGTCCTTCTAGTTTGTTGGACTAACTTGGGTTTTGTGTAAAATCTCATCCTTTAATTCCCGATCATTCGGAATCCATCTCTGTCTCATTTTAAAGTAAGGGTATCGGCCACCACATTGGCCTTCCCCGGATGGTAGTGTATCTCACAGTCATAATCCTAGGTCAATTCTAGCCATTTCTCCATCTCATGCTATCTACTATCATGGGTAACTCAAAGCCAATTCATTACATTCCATAAAATTTGTGGGTGCATTAGTCAACCCAAAATAACTTCGCTAAAAACTCGAAGTGTCTATTCCTAGTACGAATCGCAGTCTTGGGCATATCCTCTGATTTAACTTCGTGATACCCAGTTCTTAAATAAATTTGGAAATACACAGCGTTCTTCCGCTGATCAAACAATCATTTACAAGGGTACCTATTCTCCATGTCGAACTCATACAATTCTCGAGGTTCGATACATAATCTTGTGCTAACATCTTTCTCTCTGACAACAACACCAGGCTCTCCATGGTGGTACACTGGGTCTTATCATACCCTTATACAACAACTCTTGTAACTGAGTCACTAACTCTTTCATTCCCCCTATACCCTGAATACTCGGTATTCATTCTCATGTCATCCAAATCGATATCTGGTAGCTCATTAAAACCTTGTACAATCTCCTAAAATCATTGTAGTTTCCTTTATACTTCGTGTCTCTTTTCTTGGCGTCAACCATAAGAGCTAATTATGCCTCATATCTCTGGCATAATAATTTTTTTGTCTAAACTATATTCAAGAATCTCTGAATCTGTCTCCATTCTTTATTTATTACTCTTTTTCTTTGCAATCAATTGGCTCCATTGGGTGTCAACCAACCCATCCTTATTATCATATCAACTTCTCCCAACCTGAAAGGAATCAGGTCTATCAAAAGGGTCGACCTCATATTTCTAGTTCACAACCTGGATGTACCAGTCTTATGGGAAAATCCCTCGATGGATTATTTCTACTTGTAATTATTCCCTTAGCAGCTCGGCCTTAAGGTTTAATCGTCATGCAACTTCTTGATATACAACGATACATTAGCTCTGTCTAACAGTATAGAAGGGCACCTGCTATTTAAAGGTCCTGACAGTGGGCTGCTTGTTGGAGGTAGCCCTGGTTGGAACCTACTAGCTTCCTTTTTTTTATTCGGTGTTCACAAACTCCGGAACAAACCTCGATAATTCGGAAAACTTGGCCTCACACTCGGTCACAGTCATGGTTTCTTGTTTTAACTCTTTAACTTTCATTTTCATCCGGGTCTCCATATATTTCCGGAAATTATTCCTTTAAACAACACACGCTGCACCTATCCCAAGTCACCATATCAGCTCCCTCTGACTCCATCGTCAGTACTTATCTTGCTAACCCAGAGGTAGTCTACATTCGTAACCAAGTCCTCCAAAATCTCAATTCCACTATAGGGCATCTGTCTAACACCGTTGTCACTGGAGTTCACGGCACATCGCTATTTCTTTCACGTATATCGATTGACACGCTTTCCATTATCATAATATCCTTGGGAGAATAAACCAATTTCATTGATATGTCACTAATATTCTATTCGTCTTAGGGATTCGCTCCTGTCATAGGCGATTTCGTTGCGAATCTAATTCCTTATCAGCGAATTTTGACTTATTTGACCTGGTTGGCCTCCCCTTGGAATTCAATGAGGATAACAAAATCATGGGGCCTTGAAAGATAGCTCCCATATCAAAGAAAATGTCACTCACTGGTGATCATAAGGTTATGAGTTTTAAGGTAACCTTATTGGAGGTAAGAGAATTTACCGAGAGATCAACATGATCATAAGAACTCAACGTTGTGTGCCTCAATTGAGACATTACTAAAGGTAATTAGCCTTCTTGTATTTCACAACTTACAAGTGATGGTGTCCCATCCGACTTCTATCACACAAACAGATAGTCCTTGTAGCCCCTATAAGTATAGGGTTGTTCGTCTCAGTGGAAGTTGAAAAGTATGAAAGCAATTCGAGATCAATTTAATGTTTATCGCCTTTCGACAATATTTCTCAAAGGAACACCTTGGATTAAAATTGAACAGATTCCAAAGGTGCGGTTTTCCAAAGAAAATACAAAGAAAAGAATAACCACAAGATACTGGTACTTAACAAACAAGTGGTGATGTATCACCATAGGGTCATTCATTATTTGAAGAAAAGTGAAAGCTTAAATAACATCATTTGGCAGGGCTTCGAAAACCTGAAAGTAGGCATTGTGACAGCCTCTGGCACAAGTGAAACTGAATATGGTTTAGCACAAGTGTTATAAAACAACTTCGAAGAGGGAATATACCCTTTATCAAAATTCTTTCCTGGAGAGAGGTCAAGATAGATCATAGATTGGGGAGGTACCCCACACAATTTGCAAATGGGGAGGGTGTTACCAAGGTCTCTACGGATGCCTTTTACGTCGGCTCCTCTAATGGATAATCGTTCGATTCTAAAGCTTTTCTTCTTCAGGCACACCCTATGGTGCTCGATACTTACGTCATTGTCGACTTATAATAGTCGCTAAGAATTCAACCATCGACCTTTGCAACTGCAGGGAATTCTATTCGACTAGGCGCAAACATCTCAAGTAAGCGTTCTGTTCTATAAGAAGACTTCGATACCGTTGTCGCCCATAGCAATGACAATTCCTCATGTCGACTGGGCAGTACTCCGGAAGATCGTTAGAAACTACAAGATTAAATCTGGTCTCTATTTCAATCATCCTTATATCCAATATTCCTTCTCCCATATCAATCCCGAGCGCTACATAAGCTTAACACTTTTGGCACAATAGCCTTTTCATTTAAGTCAATCCCGGAATTTCTCAGTCCGTCTTGGTCCTTAAATATATTTCGCATTTACCGTCCAATCTCAACTTCATCATTTTATCTCTACAATCAATTATAGCAATCAGGGTCTGTCCACCAGCCCATATAACGGCTATCTTACCCAATCCACAGGGTTCGCTCTAATTTCCACTTTCTTTGGTGACATCCTCTGGTAATCAGAAAGACAAGGTTTGCCAAAATTTGCTAAATTTCTTTCCAAAAGCAGGGAAACTTGATCAATCTATTTACCTACTAGTAATGCTCGGATCTGATCTCCGACCTTTCTGTTTTATCCTCATAATTCCTCCCTGGTTTCCTGAGGGTGGTAAATCTCGTTCTCGATTCCGTCTTAGCGTGCTTGTCTTACAATAACATTTGCATGGTACATATACCCAAAATTCTCCTTGAGATAATAAAATCCCTCAATGATGTAATAGACACTCTTTCCAGTGGAATCGCTGGTCGTGGGGGATTGAAACCTCATAGCCAAAGCAATTCCTTTCACTATTCTAAGCAACTAAGTACCCTTAATCGTTCGTGAAAATATGAACATCTTGGTTCTTACGTATGCCGCCTCCTTATGGGCAACTATAACCGACTACGAGTAACAGGTTTCGCTCAAGTCGAATCAATCCACTGATACTGGCTATACTGCCTCTACCTCTTCTGCTTTGGAGACTCTACTCCATTTTCTTTGTCATACCTCTTGATGAATCATGAACGATCCTTAAACTCTCGTCTCGTCACTTATTTATCCCTCGAAGGTTCGTCCGGTCTTATTATTAGACCTCAAGTAACGCACCACATCTTTATCAATCAACACGTCCTCTACAAGATTCTTTCCTTGACCCACTATGGGGTCTTCCTCTAGATCCCCCTATGGATCTTTCTTTATCGGGTCTCCGTCCATTTCAAGGAGCGCATCATCAAATGCCTACTCGAAGGCCTCGGGATCTGGCATCTCAGAGTCCCATCCATCTATAACTCATACGAATCGAGGTGACTAACCACGAAGTCCTAAGTACTGTTTCCCAAAAGAAGTCCCCTCTCGGGCTTCATCGTAAACAGTCAGGGTCATGTCCTCTAACCCGACTACGAACTCAATTTGAGCTCTAGATGTTCTCATCATTACTAAGGGTATTGTAAGACTCGATCTCCTATCGTTTCTGAGGACTGTAACCTAACGCTCTGATACCATCTCTGTAACACCCCCAAATCCGGGGTCAGGGATTTAGGGTTGTCACAATCCATGTACTCCTTGCCTTACCTGTAATACTCACCCCATTCATAATTTACCTGCTCATGACCCCACAACATATGTCTCACACACACACACACACACACACACACACAGGTTAGAGTCTCAGAAACGACACAATACAACAACTACGGAATAAATAACTTTTATTACAATACCCAAATGTCTTTTGAATATGTTACTGATACAATTTCTAAGTATTGTTACATTACCAACTTAGCCTTCTGATGCTCACAATCCTCTTATACCATTCATGTCTATACATGAGTTGAATACCAAAGCCGTAGCCTGATTCAATTGGTTCGTTCTACTCCCGGGATCACTGCTAAAAACTGTTTATGGAAACGCCTTGCGAGGTATGTGCCGTCCCATAGGCATCCTGCTTCGCTGCTATATAATATATATAAAATAATAGCAAGAGTGAGCGATAGCTCAGCAAGGTAATGAAAGTATGGCATAATTCTGCCTTTTATTCAACCCAGAGATAAAGCGGTATACGACAATAATTTGTCAAAATACCTTGATACTGAAATCATTTTTCTTATCGGAATGTATTCCAAAAATAGTACCATTGCGGTATTTCAAATATCATTTCATAATACTCTGCAACTTTCGATATTTATACTATGAACAAAGTTCTAGTATAGTATAACAGATGAAATAACAAGATAACACAGTATATCCTTTCTGTAAAATATCTGCTATATAAAATATAAGCAGACTATCAACATATACTTGAAAGATGAAGTTATAAGGAAAATTCAATATCATCTTTCATATCAAACATTTACCTCATATCATAATTTGGAAAAAAATACAATGTAAAATATTTCCAGTCCATTTCTAAGCTCATCTGGTTCCATATATCTTTTTCGTAAAATCATATGCTTTCTGATAAACTCATATACTGGAATAAACTTGAATACTCTTGAGTAAACTTTCTCTTTCTGAAAACTTGCATAGATCTGAATGACTAGAATAAACTTTCTTTTCTGAAAACTTGCATAAACTGAATAGCTGGAATAAAATTCTTTCTCTGAAAACTTGCATGAAACATGCTCTTTCATGGATGCTGAACTGTAAATGGAGATTCTGGGCGCCGAGGATACCCCTACGATGATCAGTCGCAAGCTGTATCCCCCTGATCTTTTTCTACGTAGAAGGGAAGAATAGACAGTATCTGACTGACCTACCTCCCCGCCAATCGGTTGTAGGCAGGAAGTACAGACCCGTTTCACCAGTCCGTCGGCCTGTGACTCTCCTATGAGGAAGAACAGACCCGTTTCACCAGTCTGTCGGCCTGTTGCTCTCCTCTTTCCTACGGTCGGGCAATTTCTGATAAACTAAGGGAAGAACAGACCCGTTCACCAGTCCGTCGGCCATATTGTAATTCCCTTAGGGGACCGGCGCTACTCAGTCCCTTACATTTTCTCCAAGTTCGAGTAAATCCATAACACTGAAACATAAAGTTCCTTTCCCTTTTTCCCCAAGTATACAACTCCACAAAGTAGTCGTATCTGGTTGGAAAGGAAATTCACTCATATTTCCCAAGATGACGCTTGTTAATGGATGCAACTAATTCCACTGATCTTACCCCTCGAATCTTGAGGAAGTAATCAAAATCATTTTGATGGTAGTAAACCAGACTGATAAATTCATTGATTTAAAAGATTTAGGACCGGGCAGTCCACTTGAAACAACCATAAAATCTTGAGAAAGGTCCCATGCATTTGTAGTTTGAGCGAACATTTAAGTCTTTCTGAATATAGACTTAAATGGGAAAATAGATTTTGGGAACATTCTCTAATTATATTTAAAATTGACTGAATAAAACTTTATTAGCTATCTAGGGTTTAAAATAGTTTTCACAAAATACTTCCTTAAGAAGTAAGGCTTTAAATAATTAATGCAAACTATATTTAATGAAGAATATTTATTTAGAAATAATTTCTAAGTACTTTCTTAACAACATGGTAGATAATACTATTCATCGTATATATAAATATACCCTTAATAGATTAAACTCCAAATAGTCTTTAGTTTATGAACCACTTAACTAGATTAATTATAATAGTACAATAAAATAACCCTAGATAGCAACTGATACCATTCCCGGTCCAAAGAATAACTGCAGAGTATATACCCCCTACTGAGGGTTTTGCTTAGCACATCAGTTCCAAAATACTACTATATCCATAGCTTATAAGTCCAACTTAAATCATCATATGTATCAATTTGAACTCATGAAAACGTACATATATCTCATACTCCAAATTCAATTACATTTGGAAATCATACCATATGCAGTTGTTCAACAACATACATGCATCGGATATATATCATAAAACTGTTTATAGCATTTCATGCCTTTTACTCTAAGCATGCTTTCAAAACCTGTATTATATCATCACAACAATAGTTTACAAAGAGGGTTTGAAAACTTGCATGCATCTATCATATGCATATATTACGTCTCAACATTTTTAATACCATTACATCTATATACGATGTAAGGTTTGAAAACATGCATAATATCATATCGTATGCATCATTAGTATAATTAATGGAAAACATAGCATGGAATAAGAAATCTTGCATCTAGTATATGCATACTTTAAAATATGGTTTTAGAAACTTGCCTGATGCTCGAGAGGTGATAGGGCTCGTGACAATGTCGAACAATCTAGACAAAGTCAAACGAAAACACACGGTTAATCCCCTGGATAATCCACTTGTACTCAATGCTTAAACACGTAAGCGAAACACAACCAAGTAATTACTAGCTCGTTATAGGCTCATACTAAGTCCATGTTATTCGTCAAATACTTATATCACAAGTTTGGTTTGAAATCCATCCTCAAATCCAGGTTATACTTAACCATTTGGAACCTTGGTTTCTAAGTCTCGTTTTCGGTGGTTTTCACTTGCGCGACCTCGACTAAAACATTTTTATAAAATCGAAAAATAATATTTTTAATCCGAATCGTTTTCGTGAGCCTTACTAACTGTCTCTAGTATTATTTCTCAAAGTTTCACATTTTAATATGGCTTATAAGTGGTCCAAATATAGCCTCAAAGTGGCTGACCAGAGAAGGGTTGTTCCTCCGAACGATGATTACTAAAACTCACTTTTCTCCTAAACCGTAAATCGTATGGACATGATCTTTATACCAAAACAAACCTTAAAACAAGACCTACATGTTCATGGTCAGTTCTGTTCAAAAATATTCCAATACCAGTTCGTAATTCTTGCTCAAAACAGCCTTAAATCAAATGGGCATTACGACGGCTATAATCGTAACGTTTTCCATTTCCAAAACACAACCAATTCAATACCAATCAATCCCAAACTCACCATCCACCTTATACACCCTCCACTCAGTCAAATCCTCCATGAATAATCACAATAAATTCATAACCCATCCTCCAAACTCACTCAACAATTCATCTATTTACTTAATCATGCTCTTAACTTTACATAACATCAAAACCACTTCAAAACTCATATAAACAAAAGGGGGCAGAGGTCTTTATACCTTCCTTGAAGCCTTAAACACACAACCAGAGCTTGTAAGCCTTAAGAGAGTCTTTATCCATGGTTATTATCCTTAAACTTGCAAAAGAAAATCAAGAACAAGTTATGAATTCTCGGAGTTACTATACACCGGTTTAACGAACTGGACAAACGAAGGTCTTACCTTGCTCAAATGGAAGAAACTCGTGAAATATGAAATGTAGGTTATCTCAAGACCTTTCCAACAAGCTATAGATCGTCAATTGCCACCAAGAAATGAAGGAGCTATGAACTTTACAATCCGGCAGATTAGTTTTTGCCGAAATGAAGAAAAAGAATTGTTTTTGTTGGTTTTGGTTGATTGTTTTGATAATTGTGATATTTGTAATCAAATGGTGAGTCATCAGCATGTCTAGGACACGTGTCAAGCCATGGAGTATCATGGTGGCAAGCAGGGACACGTGTCGCGCATGCATGCGTTTGGCTAAAGTAGCTTTACTGGTTCGCTTTCCTTTCACATGGATGATCCAAATGTTGCATTTCTCGAATTTATCTTGTTACATGTTACTTCCATGTCTATATTTAATCCTGTCATAATTTCAATCCTTAATCCATGATTCGTTCGCTTAATCACTTAATCTCGTTATAAAGTATCAGCGGTTTCTAGAACCTTCGTTTCACTGTCTCAGTGGTTTTCGTTCTAAATTCTCAAATCAAATAAAATAAAATTCCAAAATATTAAATCCTCAAATCCTTAATTTAATATCTCATTTCTTGAATATAATAATATATAATTCGCTACCCGGTCAAATACTACACCAAAATAAAATTTGGAATTTCTGAATTCCGATCGTCTTTGCATTCACTTATTTACTCCGTAGATCACTAATATGACTTCCGAATATCCACACTACGTCTCGTACATAGGTGGCATGAAAAACTTTGTTAATTCTCAAAATCACTATTCATCCACCAAATTCACTATTCACTGATGCACTTAATCATAATAAGAAAAGTTTTAAATTTTACCAAAAATTCGGGTTATTACAATGTTCACCAGAGACTAAGTCCGAAGACTCTCCCAAAAACATGAACCTCTCAGGTTGTTTAACAACCCTCCCACTACGACGAAGCATTGGAGTGGTATTAGTGATAGGTTGTTCATTTACTTGTGGTTGTTCTACTTGTACCGGTGGCATATTAGAATTATCTTGTCCTCCCACTAGTTCCTCTAAAACAACAGTACTCATGGGTTTGTGATTCATTATATAGTCTTCCTCTAAGAATCTAGCATTGGTGCTTACAATGATATCCCGATCCTTAGGACTATAAAACAAATACCCTTTTGTTCCCTTGGGATAACCCACAAACAGCCTCACTTCTGTACGAGAATCTAACTTAGTCACGTTCTTGTTCAGCACATGTGCTGGACAACCCCAAATCCGAATGTGTTTCAAACTAGGTTTGGTACTAGTCCACAATTCTTTTGGAGTTTTTGGAACTGACTTAGAAGGTACCAAGTTTAGAAGATAAGCCGCTGTTTCTAGAGCATGCCCCCAAAACGACTTGGGTAAATTCGAATAACTCATCATCGATCTAACACTCTCTAAAAGAGTCCGGTTCCTTCTTTCTGCTACACCATTCTGCTGAGGTGTGCCAGGTGCAGTCAACTGGGATGAAATCCCATGTTCTGATAAATATTCTCTAAATTCTCCAAGCAGGTATTCGCCCCCACGATCTGATCGTAGTGACTTGATACATTTTCCTGAATGTCGCTTTTCCGCACTTGCTTTGTACTCTTTGAATTTTTCAAAGCACTCAGACTTGCGGTGCAACAGATAAATGTATCCATATCTCGAATAATCATCAATGAAAGTGACAAAATATTCATACCCACCTCTCGCTTGGATATTCATAGGTCCACATAAATCAGTATGAACCAATTCTAACATATCTTTGGCTCTATTTCCTTTTGCCTTAAAAGGTCTACTGGTCATTTTTCCTTCCAAGCAAGATTCACAGACTGGAAATGGCTCCACTGCCAACGAGCCTAAAGGCCCATCTACTACCAATCTTTGAATCCTCCTTAAGTTAATATGACCTAATCTCAAGTGCCAAAGATATGTTTGGTTCAATCCAGAAGGTTCCTTTCTTTTACTAGAGGTAGAAAGTGTATTATTAATTTCACTTGGTTGCAGCATTGGTTCTATAGGATTAATAATATATAAATTGTCTTGCAATGTACAAGAACATATAACTCGTTTATTCATCATAATGGAAACATTATGATCCAAACAAACATTATAACCATCCATAGCAAGTTTAGAAACCGAAATTAAATTCCTTCTAAATGAAGGTACATAAAGACAATTATTCAAAACCAAAATCCTATCATAACCAAAAGATAAAGAAATAACTCCAACTGCAACCACTGCTACTTTCGTAGCATCTCCCATGAACACATATATCTCGCCATCTCTAAGCAGCCTGGTTTTCTGGAACCCCTGCATGGAATTACAAACATGATCAGTGGCTCCTGTGTCTACACACCAAGTGCTCGTAGACATAGCCGCTATATATGTTTCCGTAACAAGAGAAAGAGACATACCAGCATTGTTCTTCTTAGACAGAGGACAATCCTTTTTCCAGTGACCCGACTGCTTGCACTTGAAGCACTTGCCCTTAGGCTTCTTCACTGAATTCTGAACTCCAATGGTTTCACAACTTTCTGTGTCTGAACCTTCTTCTTCTTCTTCTTTCCTTTCGGCTTTGAAGAAGAAACTTTCTCAGCCACATTTACCTGAACATGCTGCTGAAATAATGATTCCGCTGCCTGAAGCTCTGTCAGAAGTTCTGCAAGACTATACAACTTCTTGTTCATGTTGTAATTCAAGCGAAACGGCTCAAAGCTTTTTGGCAAACTCATAAGTATGATATCGACCTGCGTTTCCGCATCAATATCAGCACCAAGGACCTCTAGTTCATTTATATGAGACATCATCAGAAGAACATAGTCCCTTACAGGTGTTTTTTCAGCCATCTGAGTGTTCATTAGAGACTTCATTGCCACTTGCCTAGCAGCCCTATTCTGATCTCCGAAAAGCTCCTTGAGATTATAGAGCATATCTGCAGCAGTGGTCATGGCCTGATGCTGATGTTGCAAAACACCCGACATTGCTGCCAGAATGTAACATCGCGACATCTCATCTGCCTTAGTCCACTTCTTAAAATACTCTTTATCCTCATCCGGAGCATCGGCAGCAGGCTGGTCCGGTTTGGGTTCAACAGTACAAAATTTAAACTCTTCAGCAGTCAACACTATGTCCAAATTGCGTTTCCATTCAATATAGTTAGGTCCGGTAAGTTTGTTATCCTTAAGTATGGTGAAAAGTGGATTAAAGCCCATTCTATCCTGAGAATCATGCATATAACACTTAATCAGAAAATTGCATATATCTTAAAACCTATTTGTTTCCTCTAACAATTAATTAAAATTAATGCACTAATATTTAAATTCCATAAATATCTGGTACGCCATGATGGATGACATATATACCATTTAAATTTAAATATTACTTCGGTCCTACTACTAAATAATACGCCACGTTAGGGTGGACTATATATTATCTTTCATAGCTAAGTGTATACCATTATTTAGATCTTAAGTTGCCTTTAGTCAGACCCATCCGTTCGATGTATCAATGGATAAATCCCAGGTGTTTTCGGTGAAGTCACAGACGGACTCGCTTAAAAACACAACCCCTAAGACAAAAATATCCATTATCAACATCAATCAAGGAATGTCCAACTTTTTTCTCGAATTCTATGAAACTTGGTATGTCACGATGGGGTGAGCTTACCTTTCATTATTCGTGATTAACTTAAGAAGATTGTCCTAATAATATCCTTAACACTACCCAGACGTCATAAATCATACGCCACGATGGGTGACATATATCCAATTCATAATCGTCCTAGTGTTAAATTACATACAACCAATAATGGATGACCATGGGATCTAATATCAAATTAATTCCCTCTCCCACTTAGTATTTTAACATGAGTAATTTTATCTAGATGCATCGCCCTATGTTATTTCTTCGAGGTCCACATGTTATCAAAATAACAATACAAAGAACACATAACATAGCATAGCATGCATCTCTACATAATTAAATGGGGCCTATGTCATTATAATTATGTCTAACATGCATTCCAAATACACACATAATTTAATAACATAAAACATTTAATTAAAGCAATAAATGAAAATTTATGTCCATGTCGTCCTATTTATGTTAACCATGCAATTAAAATTACACACATAATTAACAACACACATAATAATTATTTAATTCAATAATTAAAATTAAATAGCAGAAAAATTAAAATAAAAAATAAATCCACTATTATGGCCAAAAAAAAATTTCATCCGAAAATCCTGCGAAAACTTCAACTCGCTGTTTGAGGGTCTAAACGAGCTCAGACGCACATGAAACTTTGAAAACGTCACTTTTCAATCATGTAGAACATCGAAATCCCTTTCCGAAAAGATATTACTCATCGAAATCCGACACCGTATGCAAAAGTTACAACAGTTCGAAGTTGCATAGGCGAAATCTTGTAGCATCAGCGGAAGAACTTTGTTTTCTTGCAACTCCGTCGATCAAATAGTTAAATACAACATAACATACCTATTCTATTACATCAGATCATAATCTAACATGAATACACATCATGATTACAAGATTACAAAATCATAATAGAAAACAAAACTAGCACGATCAACCCTCATGATTTACAACCACGATAAACCACGTGGAAACCAAAACAAAAAATAACCACGATTAAACCACGTGGGATCCAAACACATAATTAAAATAAAACGAGGCCATAAAGTGGATACTAAACAACCTGCAAAAGATTATTATCCAAGCATACCACTATACATACATAACCAATTTTAATTACGACATGGACATCATATCATAAAACATAGAACCCATAACCAGGCTCTTGATACCAATTGTTGGGAACCACAGACTTGGGGTTCTACTACATTTTATGATACACAATTAAGGACTGCGAAAAGAAAATCACCTTGTTAACGGTTGATTCCACGCTCTTCTATTGTATTCCCAAATTCCCTTGAGCGAAGTGTGGCCTCCGTCTTCTCAAGTTAACCTCTCTTCTTGCTCCTAGGTGGCTACAATATTTTTCTTAACCAACCCTAGCAAGAAGAGAATAAGAATATATATAGGGCTACAATAGGGATCATGGATAATTAGGTTGGGCCTTTTAATTACATCCTGGGCCTAGCCCAATGTAATTAAATATTAATTCAATCCACTAAAGAATTAATATTTGCACTACCTTTCCTAATACCGCAACTTAATTAATTAATTCGGTTCCAATATTATTTGCTTATTAAATTCCCCATGTTTAAAATAGCGCATGCCCATTAATTAAATAAATTACTGATAATTCATTTAATTAACATCTTATATCCTTGATCATCCACTCTACCTTTATTTAATTATGCCGGAATAAATCCACCTGCAGGGTTTCACATAATTAAATCCTTTTGAGCTTTCAAGGGGACATCATTAACCCGAATATTATCAGGACACAGATTCCTTCAATAAATAATATTCACCATATATATTATTCCATCACCCAAAATATAATGATATAATTCAAAAGAATTATTTCATATATAAATCAAAGCATGTAAATAATATACACGTGTCAATTACTATATCCGGATTAAGAACCTAAGCATTAATAATAACATAGAATCTTAGTTCACCTTCTTAATCAGTTTAAGGGAACAATTCTAAATTTGATCCTGTTCAATATACACAAAGTATACAAGTATTATTTAATAGTCAAGATAAACTATTCCCAAATAATACTTCAGTTATTCCAGTGGTTTGTCTAATTCCACTTAAACTATGAACCCTTTATATTATAGATAGACACTGATAATTTAATCTTCTGTTATCCCATTTGATACTAAATTATCCACAATATATAATAAATAGACAATGTAAAAATATGCAATCAAGATTCTCAATAAAATGGACAATGTTTATATACTACTAATGAATAGTTTAGTATAAAACCCAACATGTATATGAATTGAACTTGTGTTTTATTCATTGTATTCTATTCACTGAATTCATAGTTAAACAAGATCTGAATTTGTAGCTGATATGAATTGAACTTTAATTGTGTTAATTCGAATTTTATATGCAACTTTCTCACACTCGTATTCTGTATAGGATGCACAACTTCTAGTATAATATCTCTCTTGCTTAAAACTTGGCATTCTGTATTATTTGACAATTTATTCTTACTATTATTATTTTGGTAGGGTCGTTATTTCTATTTTAAATAAAGAGTGGATTGACTTGGTTAATAGAACTTCACATGACTATGTAAATGGGGTAGAAAAATTTCTTGACTTTGCTTTCTCAAAAAGACCACCTGGAACAAAAGAAATTACTTGTCCATGTAAGAATTGTTCAAATCGCTACCATAGAGATCGAGAAATAGTTAAAGAGCATTGTATCATTGTGGGATTCGAAAAATGGTACACGAATTGGACTTTTCATGGAGAAGAATATGTCAACTTACAATGCACTCAAAATCAGAACACAGACAATCAGGACACAAGTAATGACGATGCAGGAGACATGAATGTGCGCTCAAATATGAGGAAACTAGTGGAAGAAGGTCTGGGAATCCGTGAACGGCTACATGAGATTGATGAGGTGGTACAAAGTGACAAGGCTACTGCTGACTTTCTTAAACTCTTAAAAGATGCTGAAAGTGAGTTGTGGGAAGGGTGCGAGGAATTCATTGCATTGTCTTTCATTGTAGAACTCTTACACCTCAAGGCTATTTCAAGATGGTCCAATAAGTCTTTTACAGAATTACTGAAGATTTTAAAGCGTGCATTGCCGAAAACCACAAAATTACCAAATTCATGTAATGATGCATATAAGATGACAGGTGACTTGGGTTTCAGTTACAAGACTTGGGATGCTTGTGTTAACCATTGTATGTTGTTTAGAAATGAAACCGAGAAACTGGACAAGTGTAAGATTTGTGGTGCTTCGAGGTATAAAAAAATGGATGCTGACAAATGTAATGCCGGTGGTAAGGTTACTAAAGTAGCCGTAAAAAAGATGTGGTATTTTCCTTTAAAGCCAAGACTACAAAGGTTGTTCTGGTCATCTAAAACAGCATCACTTATGACATGGCACTCAGATAAAAGAATTGATGATGGTGTTTTTAGAAATCCGGCTGATTCTCAGGCTTGGAAACATTTTGACAACATATTTCCAACTTTCGTAACAGAACCTCGCAATGTAAGGCTTGGGTTGGCGTCTGATGGATTTAACCCATTCAGAAATATGTCAAGTTCGCATAGTACATGGCTTGTTGTACTTATTCCATATAACTTACCACCTTGATTGTGCATGAAACAAACAAATTTTCTCTTTTCAGTTCTCATACAAGGTCCTAAAGAGCCCGGTATGAAAATTGATATCTATCTCCAGCCCTTAGTAGAAGAGTTAAAAGAGTTATGGGAAACTGGTGTTCGTACTTATGATGCTTCCAAGAATGAAATGTTTACACTACATGCGTCTTTGATGTGGACAATAAATGATTTTCCAGGCTATGCAGATTTGTCAGGTTGGAGTACTAAAGGCAAGTTTGCATGTTCAACGTGTAATAAGAGACCGCAGGCTCGATGGTTAAAGAATAGTCGAAAATGGAGTTATATTGGACATCGAAGATTTTTAAAGAACAATCATGCCTTTCAAAAAGATAAGCACTCCTTTGATGGAAATTGGGAAGTGAGAACAAAGCCCAAGATGTTGTCAGGTGGTGAAATTCTTAAACAGGTGGAAGATATTGAAACTGTGTACAAAGTAAAAGATGTTCTCGGAAAAAGAAAAAGAGAACAAGAGGAGAAGCGTCAAGCAAAACTAGAGAAAAAGAAGGTCTCCAAGACACCCCATAATTGGAAAAAAGAGCATTTTTTTTAATTGCCATACTGGCAACATCATCTCGTCCGTCACGTTCTTGATGTAATGCACATAGAAAATAATGTGTGCGACAACCTGTTGGGTACATTGTTAAACTCTCTGAAATCCAAAGATCATTTGAATGCCAGACTTGATCTTGAAGATTTAAATATTCGAAAGCCATTGCATCCTCAACGACTACCGTATAAAAAAATCATTTTACCTCCCGCCCAATTCACAATGAATAAGAAGCAGAAAGAGACATTTCTGAAGGTTTTAAAACAAGTCAAAGTACCTGATGGATATTCATCAAATATTTCACGATGTGTGCACGTGAGTCAGAGGAGTATTTGGGGGTTAAAAAGCCATGATAGTCACATTTTACTACAACAACTACTTCCAATAGCAGCTCGAAGAACATTGCCAAAGGATGCTGTAAAGGCTATCATTGAGCTGTCTAATTTTTTTAGGCAATTGTGCTCCAAAACAAATAATATAGAAGATTTGAAAGCGATCGAGGAGCGGATACCTTTGACACTTTGTTATCTTGAGAAGATATTTACTCCTTCTTTCTTTGATGTTATGGAGCATTTACCTGTGCATTTAGCAGAAGAGACACTTTTGTTGGGTGCAGTTATATTTCGATGGATGTATCCTATTGAAAGATATCTACTATCCTTAAAATTGTACCTGCGTAATCGTACTTATCCAGAAGCCTCAATTGCTAAAGCTTATATTGCTGAAGAATGTATGACATTTTGTGCACGCTATTTGGATGATATAGAGACGAAGAATAATCGTCCTGGACGTAATGATGATGTTGACACTAATATTGGTCGTAATTTGGGTAAGGCTACTGACATTACTCTAGATTATGTTACAAGAACACAAGCTCACAAATATGTGTTATTCAACACCGAAGCAGTTGAGCCATACTTGGAGTAAGTAATATTTATATACACATAATATTGTGTTTGTGTGATATATATTCATATTTACATATATAAATTTCTAACTATGGATACTCTTGCATTAATTTTAACATAATGCATCTAGATTATCTAAGAAGGACACTACCCAGAAATCAAGCACATTGAATTTAAGCTGAGCATAATGAAAAATTCGATAGTTGGTTCAAAGATTATGTAAGTGATATTTATGAAATTGATAGTTACTTTTGATATATTTGTGGTATTTACTAACATATCTAATTGTTATTATTTTGCGAAGGTGTGTGGGACAAAAGAAAAGATATCAGATGACATAAAATTATTGGCATTAGGGCCTCATATGGATGCCAGGAGGTACAAGGGATATATTATAAATGGTTATCGTTTTAGAATCAAAGATGTTGACTTAAGAAGAAAAAGTCAAAATAGTGGAGTGATGTTAAATGCTAGTGTTCCTTGTTTTGCTAGTCGGAAGGATAATAATCCAGTTGTGGGAGATGTTAATTTCTACGGGGAATTGACTGACATTATTGAGATACGCTATAGTAACTCAATGAAGTTTGTGTTGTTCAGATGTGATTGGATAGACAACCGCACAGGAATGCTGAAAGATGAATTCAAGTTTACACTTGTAAATTTCAAGCACAAGCTGTATAAAGATAATCGTGTGACTAACGAACCTTTTATATTAGCAACACAAGCAAAACAAGTATGGTACATACAAGATCCTCTGGAAACAGATTGGTATGTGGTCATGAAAATGATGGCACGAGATAATTTTGATATCTATTCGACAGAAAATTCTCCAAATATCACAACTATACCCCAAATTATGCCTTTTGACACACAAGATTTTGATGAGAATCAAACTAAGGCTGAATCCTCTTGGGTGCGTGAAGGAGTAGAGGGCGTGGAAGTTGCATGGCCCGGAGAAAGTGATATTAGAACCGATGATCATGGGGACTTTACAAATTAATGACCGGTTTTCAAATTTATCTAGTAGTTGTTTCTTTATGGCTGGAAATATTTACGCTTTTATATTGATATTATTTTTATTAGTGTGTTGTCTTGTAGTATGTATATTTTTAGTGTCACATTGTTATATTTCATGTTTTGCATATAAAAAACTATTGCACGGTAAGTGTAATCATCTTCTGTTTTAAATAGATATGGTCAGTGGAGACTCTTCGAACAATGGGAGTTTTTCAAATGAGGGTTCTACTAGCGATGAACGTCCTGTTAAAAAGGGTAGAGGCCTAGCAAAAAAGACACCGCTTTGGGGCAAAGCCAAGCTAAATATTGAAGTCAATGATGAGTGGCAACCATGTGGAGGTGATTATAAGGAATTGGCAACTCAAATTGGATTTTTGATGAAGGATGGTTATGCATTTCCCCTTACGGACACTTGGAAATATATGGATCTTGTTGCTGTGGAAAGAGTGTGGGAATAAATTCAAGTACTGTAAAAACATATATGTAAGTTATTTCATTTATTATCACGAGATTTCTAATGGGCTAGCTACTGTTATAAGTTATTCTAGTTATATGTACATGTTGTTTCGCTTGTACTGTAGGATAATACAAACTTACCCTCTCAATCCAAAAAAGCTTGTCTTGAAAGTATGGCTCGATCATGGAGAGATTGGAAGGGTCGGGTTAAAAAAAATGGTTATTTTGCATATAATACCAATCAAGAAAGGCTATCAAACTGCCATGATGGAGTTGTAGCAGAACAGTGGAGTTCGCTTGTTGCTATGTGGAATCTTGAAAGCTCTCAGGTAATTTCTCTCTCGCATTTTATCACTTTTATCATTACATCTTATTTAAATTGCATATGAAAGTGTAGTTGATTTTTCTTTGTAAAAACTCGTTAACATTGCTTTCATAACTTATCATACATAGAAAGTTGCATCCATCAATAGAGAAAATGCAAAAAAACAAGATTTCTGCCAAGCGACTGGAAAGAAACCGATTCCAGTTCTTAATAAGCAGGTACATTTAATCTAGTGTTCGATGATGTTATTTTAAGAACTAACATATATACCTTTTATTGTAAAATATTTTTATGAAAATCTTGTTCATTTTTTTATATTAGTTGAGTGATGAGGGGAAGCCGACGGATAGACTTAGCGTGTATATGGCATCTCGCTCTAAGTCTAAAAAGGAAACAACTAAGAAAATGCTTGTAAGTTTTCCTTTTTAAGTAAATATTTTTATGGATCAATAATAATTATATATATATATATATATAGAAACTGCTTTTACATGTACACTGAATGAAATCGCATAAATCTATCTTACAGAAAAATATTAAAAGTGCTATTGCTGATATGCCAGAAGAACTTCAAAATGATCCAGATGCACGCGAGAAGTTGTTTGTTGATATTTTTGGTAAAGATAAACATGGTCGGGTAAGGTGTATGGGATATGGTATCACACCAACAATGGTTCATGGCCGAAGAAGTAGGGGTACAACTGATGAAAGTGTTACAAGTGTTCGCGCAGAGCTTGAGGAGAAGATGGAATTGCAAAAACAAGAAATGGAGATGCGTATGCAAGAAGAACGAGAGGCATATAGAGTTGAAATGGAGACGCGTATTCAAGCTGAGCGTGATGCCAATAGATTGGCAATGGAAGCTTTTAAGAAAGAAATTATTTCACAACTTCAATCTCAAAACCAATCTTAGTCAGGTTAGCATTTTTAAATTACTTAAAATTAATTGGTGCTACATTGTCTTTCAATAATGATTTCTGTTGGGATTTATGGGTGATAACATAGGAACAACTTAACTTTGTATATACTTAATTTTTTAATTAAGTAGAACATACTGTCACAGCCAAAGTATGTTCTTGTAATCAGTATGCAATGTTATTTTAATTGTGTAATTTGGAAGAAGTTCACTTTCTGTGTTCAAGCCTCAAAGAACGCATATTAGATGACAGCATGAATAAAGGTTACTGTCATAAGCATTGACAGTAAGATTACAAGAAGACAGAATGTTGCAAGTCAAGACAACATATTCACTCTGACAGCAACATTGTCGGAAGACTACGCGACAGCAACTTTAGCCCTCGACAGCAAGTTTGGAAACCTCGACAGCACACTATGCGGGGAACTCCTACTGTCACCAAAAGCACATTCCTGTGACAGCAAGCTTTGCGGCAAAAGTAACTGTCTCGAGAAAGATCCTTGTTCTAGGTATCTTTCTCAGTCAAACCCCGTGACAGTTTCAATGTTCAAGAAACAGGCGTGTTGCAGTATCTCTAAGCTGCACCAAGTCTGCAAGACTACGACAGAAGCTCCAAGCACTGCAAACAAAAGCGAATCAATTCAAGAGCAAGGTCAAGTCTCTATTTGCTGAATTGTTCTAGCTAGAAATAGAATGAATCTAGGTTGCTTTCTTTGTAATGTATATCTGACATTGTTAGCAATTTAGGAAAGTCACATGGGTAGACACTTTGTAAGAAGCTGCCACTTGATAATGACAACAGCTTCACAGACCCGTGTTGATAGTGATAGGATTAGTTTTATACTTAGACTATCAATTCATTCTAGGTACAAGAGGAAGATAAGCAAGTGTCTTGGAGAAAAACGAAGCTCAAGAATTCTCTCTTGAGGTTGTAGCAACACTTTGCAAAATAAATAAAACATTTATTTTGTGAATCCTGTCTTCTCTACTATACTGTTTGTGAATGCATACGTATTATTGATAACATTAAATCTTAGTTTTAGTTGTTGAAATTGAGATTGAATTTTATCAGTATTGCATTCATCCCCCCCTTCTACAATACACAAGGACCAACAACTGGTATCAGAGCGATCAGATTAACATACATATCTGAGATCCCGACGACAATGCAGAAATCAAACAGTATCAAGATCCCAGCTTTTGATAAAGAGAACTACATCATTTGGAAAAGAAAAATCTTGTTGTTTATCAAAGCTGCGAATCCACTATACCCAGGTATACTCGAGAATGGTCCTTTCATACCAAGGAAGGAAATTGAAGCCACAACAGTAAATGGTGAAATCATTCCTGCACATTGGGTTCCCAAAGATCCCTCGGAATTTTTGGAAACTGAGAAGGAGAAAATGGTGCTAGATGATCACTTGCAACTCATGTGTGGATAAAGCCATGTGTGGAAGTGTGATAAGCTGCACATCAGCCAAGGAGATGTGGATCAGGCTAGCCTTACTTTGTGAAGGAAGTGAAGAAGTTAAAGGCAACCAAAGGCAAATACTTATATCTCAATATGAGGCTTTCATGGCCAAGCCTGGTGAAGACTTAACCTCCATGTTTGAAAGGTTCAGTAAGCTCTTAACTGAACTGCAGATACATGGCAAGTACTATGACAGAAAAGAATTGAATGTCAAGTTCTTGCTTACACTGCCTGATTATCTTGAACACAAGACAATAGCCATACAAGAAGGAAGAGATCTCAACAATATAACCTTTGAGACACTTTATGGCATTCTGAAATCTTATGAACTTGAACTCTTTCAAAAGAGAGCCATACAAAGTGGAACAAGGAACAAGATGGCTAACATGTCAAGTGCCCTAGTAGCACAAGTGCCAAGAATCACACAACCTAGTGAAGCACTACAAATCACTCAACCAACCCCTGTACAATCCTTGAAGATAGAAGAGGTTGTTGAAGATGATGAGAAAGTAGTACTACAACTCAAGGATGTGGAAGATGAAGACTTCTACACTATGGAGGAACTGGAAAGCATGGACAACCCTACTATGGCTTACATGGCCAAAAAGTTCAAGAACTTTAGGTTCAAGAAGAACAGGTCATTCAGGCCCCAAGGCCAAGCATCCAAGTTCACCAAGGGAAGCTCATCAAAGGCTGCTGTGGGAAGCTCATTCAAAGGAGGATACAAGACTGGATTTGTGGATAGATCTAAATTCAAGTGTTACAACTGTGGTGAACCTGGTCATTTTGCTACTGAGTGCAAAAGACCCAAACAGGTTCAGAGATTTGAGAAAGGAACTGGTGGATACTCTAAGAAGAATCAAGGTAGAGCCTATGTGGCTGAAGGAAAGTTTTGGGATGAGTCTGATGATGAAGATGAAGAAGAATATGTCAACCTAGCTCTCATGGCTAGCACTGATGAAGTAACATCAACATCTTCAAGTCAGGTACCTTCACTTGTCTTACTTGATATGTCCATTGATGAGTATAAGAAAACCATTAAAGACTTAAGTGCTGAAATGTTCAATGTCCATACTAGCTTATCTGCTGCCAATGAGGAGATCACTAGGCTGAGTAAGCTAAATGAAACACTGAAGTCTGATAATGAATCTCTTGTTCTCAAAACCAGTTCACTAGACTCTTTAGCTCAGGAGAATGCTAAACTTAAAAATGAATTGAAATGTGCTAAAGAGGTTGAGGAATTCCTGAGAAATGAGATTGCTGAAAATGAATTTAAAATCAAGGCTTATAAAAACTCATCTAAGATAGTTCAGGATTACAATGATAAGCATACAGAAAATCAGTCAGTTGGTATAGGTTTTTCATATGGTAGAAGACCTGGAAAGGAAACTGTGATCCAAGATTGTTCTGGAAATGCTGCTGTCAAACCCACCATTCTCAAGAAAGTTAAAACTCCCATTTTCAAAGCTGCAGAAATTGAGTTTGATGAAGAAGCCATGCTCATCAAACAAGAAATTCTTGATGAGGATGAAGGTGTTGACATCACATTCAAGGATGGAAAGGATACTGTCACAATCCCCAAGACAGTAAACTTACCAAGCAATCAGACAGCAAGTTCAAAAGATGCTGTCACAGTTGGCAAGATAGAATCTTCCAAAGATACTGTCAAGAATGGTTCCAAGACAGTAACTTTAAAACCTTCTGTCAAGACAGTAGGAATAAAAGATATTGTCAAGGAAAGTTCGACAACAAGTTCTGAACATACCGTCAATCCAGTAACTCCCAAGTCTAAGAATAGGAATGGAAAGGTAGGAGTCAACAAAGGAAATGGATACACTAATGTTGGAGGTGCTTCTAGGAAACTATGCAATAACTGTGGATCTACTCATCACTTAACACATGTTTGTAAGAAACCAATTGAGGATAAGGTCAATGCTACTGAACTCAATGGTAACTTACACAGAACCCCCCTTATGCATAGAACTATGAGTGTCTGTAATAACATTGAATGTATGCCATGCAAAATTACTGCCATGAGTACATGCTTTAACTTACCTATTCTCACTACTGAAAAATGTTCATACTTAAACACTGTTGAGACTTCTGAGCCTGCTGGCAACAGCAAAAAGGCTCCATCCACTAAGAAAAGGACCAAGTCCAATTCTAAACCTAAGTGGGTGAAAAGAGAAGTCAAACAGGAGATTACTGATAATGCTTGTGACTTTATGACTGAAAGAAACTCAGGAGACACTGAAACTGCAGGACCCAACAAGGATTGGGTACCATATGCATCTTAGACACATTCTGTTTTGCAGGGCAAGAAGAAAGATCAAGTCATGTGGATCATTGACAGTGGTTGCTCAAGGCACATGACAGGTGATAAAGCCCTGCTATCACATTATGTTGAGAAAGCGGGCCCAATCATAACCTTTGGAGACAACAGCAAGGGTTACACAGTGGGATATGGCTGTCTAGAAATTGGAAATGTTGTCATTGAAGATATTGCTCTTGTGGATGGATTGAAGCACAATCTACTCAGTGTCAGCCAATTCAGTGACAGGGGATTCAAGGTTGATTTTGATATGATGCTGTGTAACATCTATCACAAGAAGGATAGTAGCCTCTCTCTAAAAGGGGTTAGAAAAGGAAGCTTGTTTGTTGCTGACTTAAATTCAACAAAGAAGGATAAGGTTTACTGCTTTTACAGTAAAGCTACTGTTGGTGATAGTATGCTTTGGCACAGGAAGCTCTCACATCTCAACTTCAAGACAATGAATATTCCGATGAAGAAGGAGTTAGTGAGAGGTTTGCCCCAACAGGAATTCTGTCAAGAAGGACTGTGTGAAGACTGTCAAATGGGCAAACTGAGAAGAGCTGTGCACAAGTCCAAGAAAATGAACACCAACATTGAAGCACTCAAGTTGATACACATGGATCTCTTTGGACCAGTCAATGTACCATCAATGGCCAAGAAGAGATATGCCTTAGTAATGGTGGATGATTACTCAAGGTACACTTGGGTGAAGTTTCTTGAATCCAAAGATGAAGCTGCTCAAGTGATTATTGATCAAGTCAGAGTTCTTGATAGAACTCCAAACTCAAAAGTTCAAATCTTGAGGAGTGGCAATGGTACAGAATTCAGAAATGCCACTCTTGGAAATTTCTGTAAAGATGAATGAATTGTACAACAATTCTCTGCTGCAAGAACTCCACAGCAGAATGGAGTTGTAGAGAGAAAGAACAGGACTCTCATTGAAGCAGCTAGAACTATGTTGCATGATGCCAAACTGCCAACATATTTCTGGGCTGAAGCTATCAACACAGCCTGTTATACTCAGAACAGAACCATGATCAACAAGACTCATGCAAGTACACCTTACTGTCTGTTAACTGGAAAGAAACCTACTGTCAAATATTTTCATGTGTTTGGGAGCAAATGCTTTATGATGAAGGATAACCATGAAAAGAAAGGAAAATTTGACACCAAGGCTTTTGAAGGACTATTCATGGGTTACAGCACAGAAAGGACTGCCTACAGAGTTTATGTTATGGAACACAGGATTATTGAAGAAAGTGTTAATGTCACATTTGATGAAACCAAGTTTCCAGGACTGCATGAAGAAGGAAAAATGCAGACATTCAGATTTGAGAATCAAGGATGCTTGGAAGCTGAGGAAATTGTGGATGAAGAACCTAGCTTCACTCAAATTGTTGAAGTTGATAAAGATACTGTCAATACCACTACTGTCAACCAAACTCCAGCTCAGTCACAAACCATAACCTCTAACATTCATGACAGTGGTGACTCTGGAGACAATGAAGAACATGGTGAAGACAATGGGATTGGTGATCATTCAACTCAACAAACTGAAGCAAATGTTCCTGTACAGTCAAGTAGCTTGCCCAGAATCACCAAGTGGAACAAGGATCACTCAAGTGACCTCATCATTGGTGACCCTAATTCTGGAGTGAAGACAAGGAACAAAGTCTCTGCTGACAGCATGTTTTCATGCTTCCTGTCTCAAATGGAACCCAAGACAACTGATGAAGCATTGTTGGATTCTGACTGGGTGATAGCCATGCAAGAAGAGCTAAATCAGTTTGAAAGGAACAATGTATGGAAGCTAGTTCCAAGACCTAAGGGAAAGTCAGTCATTGAGACCAAATGGGTTTTCAGAAACAAGCTTGATGAAAATGGATCAGGGACAAGAAACAAAGCAAGGCTAGTAGCTAAGGGTTACTGTCAACAGGAAGGAATAGATTATGATGAGACATTTGCACCTGTTCCAAGACTTGAAGCTATAAGAATCTTTCTAGCCTATGCTGCACACTGGAACTTCAAATTATTTCAGATGGATGTCAAAAGTGCCTTCCTAAATGGAGAATTGGAAGAAGAAGTGTATGTTGAACAGCCACCAGGGTTTGAGGATGCTGAAGTGTATGATTTGGTATACAAACTTTTCAAAGCTTTGTATGGACTAAAGCAAGCACCCAGGGCTTGGTATGACACACTCTCCACTTTTCTCTTGGACAATCAGTTTACTAGAGGAGTTGTGGACAAGACACTTTTCTACAAACACCATGGCAAGGACATCATTCTGGTACAAATCTATGTGGATGATATCATTTTTGGTTCAACAAATGAGAGGCTGTGTGAGAAGTTTTCCTCTCTCATGAGTAACAAATATGAGATGAGTATGATGGGAGAATTGTCATTCTTTCTGGGATTACAAATTCTTCAACAATCTGATGGAATCTTCATTTGTCAAGCTAAATACATCAAGGAACTTCTCAGAAAGTTCAACTTGGAAGATTCATCACCTGCAAAGACACCAATGTCCACCTCAACCAGTCTGGATCTTGATCCTAAAGGGAAGAAAGTTGACTCAAGCACCTATAGAAGCATGGTAGGATCTCTCCTTTACCTAACTGCTAGCAGACCTGACATCATGTTTGCTACATGTCTCTGTGCAAGGTTTCAGAGTGATCCAAAGGAGTCTCACTTAGTAGCCATCAAGAGAATCTTTAGATACCTAAAAGGCACTCCTAACCTAGGTCTTTGGTATCCCAAGAACACTGGATTTGATCTAATTGGCTACTCAGACTCAGACTATGCTGGATGCAAGATTGACAGAAAGAGTACTACTGGTAGCTATCAATTTCTTGGTGGAAGATTGGTCTCATGGTTTAGCAAGAAGCAGCATTCAGTTTCTACCTCAACTGCAGAAGCTGAGTATATTGCTGCAGGCAGTTGCTGTGCACAAATTCTATGGATGAAGAATCAACTTCTGGATTATGGTCTAGTGTTAAGTGAAATTCCAATCTACTGTGACAACACTAGTGCCATAGCCATCTCAGACAATCCAGTTCAACACTCTAGGACAAAGCACATTGATATAAGACATCACTTTATCAGAGAGCATGTTGAACAAGGAACTGTGAAGCTGATCTATGTCCCAACTGACAAGCAACTTGCTGACATCTTCACTAAGCCATTGGATGAAGCAACTTTCAACAGGTTGGTAAGTGAATTGGGAATGCTGAATCTGGTATGTTGATTTACTCAGTTTTCTATATTTCCAAATTCTCGTTTGAAGCTCATGACAGCAACTTCAAACCTGCTGTCAAGAGAAGTTACTGTCTACTTGGTCTATGTTTGTTATGTGACAGCATGTGTTGATTTGACTTTTCATGTCAGTATTTTGTGCCAGTCTCACACTTTTAGACCGTGTATGACATTAATGTGGTTACTTGTTAAGTTTGAGAGATAAAAATCTGTTCCATTGGACTTTCACACCGTTTTGCATTAATCTGTAGGATTAAAGGAGGACACGACCATTAATTACTTTTGTAGTAGTTGTATGGGTACTCTAACTGTTGACCATTAGACTTTAACCCTTAGACGGTTTTGCCTATAAATTAACCTTAGGTTTCACCAGTCTGCTCTCAGTTTTAAAGTAAATAATGGAAAACAAAGTAGGAATTGAAGTAGGGCTAAAACGGTGCGATAGTGAACCCGACAGTGAAGAGATGGATGAACTCTTCGAGATGCTGTTGGACGGCATGGATGAGATCGAAGAGGAAAAGAAACAGGAAGAGGAGGCCAAGGCTCAGGAAGAAGAGAAGGAGCTTCAGGCACTTCTTGAAAAAGAAGGTCGCTCTGAAGAAGAGATTAAGGAAGAGCTTTTAGGACTAGTTGATAAGATCATAGAATAATGTACTCCATGTTCAATTTTTAATGATTTTATCAATAATAATAATAAAAGTTCTTGTTCTTGTGTTTATGATTTGTCTGTACTAATTGCTTAATATCTGTGTTCACAAGATTAAATTGCTAAATCCATAATGTGTCAATATTAAGTTAAGTATATGAATAAAGCATTCTAATAAGTTCATGACAGAACCAATTCCCAATCGAAGTTACTGTCGTTAAGAAGGGTACTGTCGTGTGTTTCTTGACAGCAACCTTCTTGACAGCAGGAAAAGACTTTCTGTCAAGACTTGTAAAGGATACTGTCATTCATACGCTTAACGGTGACAGCAAGTTTTTGCGCAATAGTTGCTGTCGCGCAAAACCTACTGTCACCACCTCTTATTACTGACAGATTGTTTCTAGCGCACAGGTTATTGTCAACAATAGTGGACCGTTGAAATTGGATATTCATCCCACGTTGGTCAGTGAATAACGGGCAGTAACTGACGTGTTATAAGAGTGGGTTAAGACACGTTCTTTAATTCCACTTTTTGTGCACAACGTTTGCGATACCTCTATTTATTCCCCAGTTACTCAGACACATCACTCTCATCGAACTCAAGGCAATATACTTTTCTTCAAGCAAAAAGCCACTTTCTTACTTTCTTCTTTTCTTGAAATCTCCATGGCATCCAAACAGACTCTCTCTCAAACAAACTTTGCTGGCATCTTTTCCCCAAATGATGCTGGTGAAGGCTTCAAAGGACTCGTGTTTTTCTTGAACAAGTCCAATCTCGGTTATGCCATCACCTCAACCCCCATTCTAGACTTAGACCGAATTGAGGCGTTTTGGCAAACTGCTGTTGCTCAAACTGAGGGTGAGAACCCGGGTATTCAATTCACTATCTCTGGGCAACAATACACTCTTACAGCTGAGGTCATCAACACTGCTCTTGGAATTACACTTGAAGCAGGACACCACTTTGCTGAACTTGCCAATGATGACACTCTAAAGAAGCACTTCTTGAAGATTGGGTATGCAGGCCCTATTCTCGAAGAGGGGACTACCAAGTGGTATCCAACTGGTGAAATGGATAGGAAGCATCTGAGAAAGGAATGGAGCATGATATTTGATGTGATGGTCAAGGTGTTCTCTACCAAGTCCACAGGCTGGAATAGAATACCCTCCTACATCAAGAAACTGACACATTCTCTTGTCCATGGATACAAGGTGAATGTTGGAGCTCTCCTCATGGCACACCTCCAAGCTGCCATAGGTAAGAAGGTATCAGCCTACCCTCGCTTTCTTATGATGTGCATTAATTCATTCTGTGATTTTAATGATGCTTCTCCTCGTTTAGAGGCTTGCTCAGTTTTGAAGAAGAACACACACACACACACACTGTTATCTTCACAAAATCTCAATGCACATATTCCACTTTGTTTCACTCAGCACATGGTTGATCAAGTTTCCAACCCTGATTTACCATTACCATCTGGTTATGACTCTTTCACTCTAGAGAATGAAACTGAATTAGACCCAAATTCAGTTAACCCACATTCAACACCATACACTCAGCCTAGGCCCTCTAGACTTACCAAAGCCCAAAGAGAAGCCGTGCAAGAATCCAGAAAAAGGCCCTTAGAAGCTGATGTTGGTGGTAGCTCTGCTAGTCAAGAGGGAGACACTGCACCTAGTGCAGCAAATAAGGAAGGTAGTCAAACAGAACCCCCAGTGGTTCCCCCTGAGCCTAAGAAGAAGAGAGCTAGGAGGACCAAAACCACTGTTACCCAAGCTGCAGTTTCTCAACAAACTGTGGTTACTGAAAGGGACTCAAACACCTCCCTAGATGTGCCTTCTCAACAAGGTGCATCTATTGAAATTGGCCTGTCTCCCAAGGCACCCTGTACAGAGTCTGCACAAACTCATGGTTCACAACCTGAGAAACCCCCACTTGAAGAAACACACAGTGAGTTAGGGCACATTGAGGATTTCTCTACTCCTATTGATGGTTCACATGTTTCATCTGTGAATCAGCCCCCACTCTCTGCTACACTTTCACCTTCTTCCTTCCCTACACATTCCTTTGTTTCTTCTCCACAACCTAGAGAAGGGGACAGTCCCAACCCTTCAGGTTTTGATCATCCATCTCCAATCATGGATGAGCCCCCCTCTAGTGGTCCACAAGAACCCATTTCTCAAAGTGAGATGGACACCACTCCTCCAAACACTGAGCTAGGGCAAAGTGGAATTTTGTCAGAAAATGAAACAGCCAACACTTTGTCTGAACTCCAAGGAGCAGCTTACCTTCAGGAAGATGCTGTCACAGCCTCTGTTGCTGTCAAAGACACTGGCATTGTTGCTGTCCTGGACACAGCTGCTGTCGTGGGTGGAGAGAAAGATACTGTCACTACAGAACCTACTGTCACTCCACCTCCCAAAGTTGTTGTCATGTCAGAACCTGTTGTCCAGACTCCAACTGACAGTAACATTCCTGCCACAGATGCTGTCCAGTCCTCTCAGCCTGATTTTGAAGCTGTAATCATTGAGGATGCCTCTGATGATGATCTACCTCTTGCCAAACTCTTAAAGGTACATTCTAAATCTACTCCTTCCATGCATGTTAGTACTGCTCATACCCATGCATCTAGGTTGAGTGAGGGTGTGCAAAAGAAAAGAGAGATAAAAGAAAAGAGAGGTGAGCATAAAAATGAGAGGCAGCCAAATGAGCTGGCAAAAGGAGAGGGACTTGAGCATGTCCAGAGAGATATTGAGGGAGTCCACATTATTCAGGCATTAGGCCTTGAGAGTCAATCTGTGAGGGGTGATAAGATCACTCAAAAACACCCTGAGAGTGTGAGAACCCCCATTGCCTCCAAGCCCCTTTCTTTTCCTTCCCCTCAAAGAAGGTTAAGGTTTGGTGGCCCCTCTACTACTTTTGGTAACAGGATTGCAGCTTTGGAAGGACAGTGTGCTACTTTGAACTACAAGATGGACTCTCTCTCTCAACTGATGGTTGATGGTTTTGCTGCTACTCAGCTCTCTATCCAGTTCCTCACTGACCTAGTAGCTGCCAACTCAACTAAGGGGGAGAAGGTAGCAAGATCAGAATCAATATCTATTCAGGAATCAGGTGGAACTCAGGGGGAGCCAGTAGCTGTGAAGACCAAAGGGGGAGCTAAGGGGAAAGCAATATCTAAGGGGGAGCAGGTCAAACCAAGCAGTGGACAACCAAAGGACAAAGCTGAAGAGCTTGTTGAAGTTAACTTGGATGGAGAAAGAGTACTGATGTCTAAAGCAACTCAAGATGCAATGCAAAGAAGACCCGCATCTAGACATCCAATTCTACCTCCTGTGATAATCAGAGAGCCAACTCCAGCATCTCAAGAATCTGCTCTACAAAGAAGATGGAGAGAAATGGAGGAACAGAATAAGTCTGGGAAAGGTAAAGGGAAACTGCCTGAATCCATCCATAAAGGAAATACTTGGTCCAATGGTACTGAGTATGATCAAGAAGAAGCCAATACCCTAATGGTGGATTACAGGGAGAGCACATTACACAATCATGACAATGAATTTAGCAGTTTGGTGGAAGAAGCAATGAATGCTCCAAGCAACCTTCCAACCAAAACCACAAAATTGTTAAAGGATCAAATCACCAGTGTCAGTGTAATGGTTAATGATGAGAAAAGATGGGCTGTAAGTATCTATTTCACTTCTGGCATATCTTATTTCATCACAATGCAGTTATTGCAGAGTCTGCCAACAAAGGTGTTGTGTGCTTTGAAGGGAAAGATCAGGGCAACTCAAACACCATTCAATGAAATAATGGATATGCAAATCCAGAACCTGCTCACACAAAAGCTACCTGAAGTCTACACAAATCCACCAAGTGTTTTCTACAGATCTGTAACTAAGGATGGCACAAGAAGGAACAACTTCATGAATTTGGTTGGCACATCCAGAATGGAAACCAAGTCAATTCTGAAAGTGTTAGATGGAATACTCAGTTCAAATGCCAATCCAGGAAGAGTTTATGCTGTTCAAGAGATCTACAAAATGCTGGTGTTGAGAGACAAGGCACTGGGAGCTAGAGTGAAGGAACTAATCTCTAGAGCCAATGCTAAAAGAAATGATCAAGGTGGAAGCTGTCTCTATGACATACCTCCTCATGATGATGATGATGATGATGATGATGATGAGGTTGGAGGTGGTGAAGCTTCTGGAAATGCTGGAAATGCTGGTGGAAGTAATTCTGGGAATACTGGTATTCAATCTCAGAATGAAGGCAATGAAGAAACTCCTAGTCAAGAAAAGAAAGATGCTGGTGCAACAGATGAAGAGGAGCCAAGAATACTGGAAGCTTTGGAGGCAAACATTCTTAGATGTGCTATTGACTGCATAAATGCAGAAAAAGATGCTGTCACCAAAGGTACTGTCGACAAGAATAATGTCATAGAAGATGTTGTCATGGAAGATACTGTCGACAAAGGTACTGTCAAGAAAGGTTCTGTCAAGGATGAAGCCAAAGCTACTGTCAAGCCCATAAGACTGAAAGCCAAAGCAAGAGCATGGTTTTCTAGACAGAAACCTGAAGGAAAGCACAAGTACTCAGGAAAGGAAAAGACCACTGGATTTGGCAGGAATCTTAAGAAGCCAATTCAATCAATACCTCCCAACAGTCTTAAGATACAACAGATGCAATCTAGAGAAATCAAGAGTGTTGAGGTAAAGATGGATGCAAATCAAGAGGTCACTGGGTACATTCTGTGGTGGGAAGAATCAAGATCTACCAAGGTTGATAAGGATTTCAATCTGGTCTCCACATCAACCAGTGGTAGGACATCAACCTTAGATAAAAGAAGAATTGACTTCTTCAACCTGGAAAGAATGGTAGAGTTGCTGGAGAGCTATGAAAATGTTTCAGAGTCTGTTATGGAACATATTCTGAAATATCAAGCTGATAGGGATGCTGAATTCTATCAGAAATTTGGCTACAACTTTGCAGATTTTGATGATGCTGATATTTCAACTGATTTACCAGCTTATCCTATACCATATCACTGGTACTATGAGTTTGATGATTCACCCACAGAAGAAAGGAAAACCCAACCCACAGAGGAAGGGCAACCCAAGCCAAGAAAAAGACCTGACTCTTCTCAATACGCTCAATATCAGTCAGAACTTGATAAGAAGGAAGCTGAACTCCTGGAAAGATGCAAGACTGCCAACAAGGCAGAAAGTGAAGCTCCAAATTATCAAACATGTATGCTGGAAAATCCCTTAAGAATCAAGCATCTAAAAGAAGAAATCTATGTTTGCAGCTTGCACAAGCTAAAAACAACTATTCTGAAGGATTTACAGTATATGGTTGCTGGATCAATTCATCCCCTGGAGTAGATCTGTTCTGACAAGATAGAGGAATTATTGGAAAGGAGAAAAAGAGAAGATTCGAAGCTGGACAAGCAAAGGAGGATGTCTCTCAATGCTTATCGAGGAAGTAGATTCAAGCTTATTCATGAAGAACTCCACTTCAGAAGCTATCCATTTGATCAAGAGCAATGGTTGAATCTCAGGGATGCTAGTTCTCTTATTTCTCCTACTATCAAGAAGATCATTGAAGAAATAGAAGATGCTGCAGTCACACCTGCTGAAATCTCTCTTGTAGAAGGTCTAAGAAGCAGCTTGGTAGAAGCTCTCAGAAGAGAGGAAGTAACGAGACAGAAGAGGAAATCTCAAGCTAAGTAAACATTCTAAATCCATTCTGATCTTGTTAGTTAAGTTGTCAGAATATATTGTAAATTTGCTGTTATTGTCCATAAAAACAAATTGGGGGAGATTGTTGGGATTTATGGGTGATAGCATAGGAACAACTTAACTTTGTATATACTTAATTTTTTAATTAAGTAGAACATACTGTCACAGCCAAAGTATGTTCTTGTAATCAGTATGCAATGTTATTTTAATTGTGTAATTTGGAAAAAGTTCACTTTCTGTGTTCAAGCCTCAAAGAACGCATATTAGATGATAGCATGAATAAAGGTTACTGTCATAAGCATTGACAGTAAGATTACAAGAAGACAGAATGTTGCAAGTCAAGACAGCATATTCACTCTGACAGCAACATTGGCGGAAGACTACGCGACAGCAACTTTAGCCCTCGACATCAAGTTTGGAAACCTCGACAGCACACTATGCGGGGAACTCCTACTGTCACCAAAAGCACATTCCTGTGACAGCAAGCTTTGCGGCAAAAGTAACTGTCTCAAGAAAGATCCTTGTTCTAGGTATCTTTCTCAGTCAAACCCCGTGACAGTTTCAATGTTCAAGAAACAGGCGTGTTGCAGTATCTCTAAACTGCACCAAGTCTGCAAGACTACGACAGAAGCTCCAAGCACTGCAAACAAAAGCGAATCAATTCAAGAGCAAGGTCAAGTCTCTATTTGCTGAATTGTTCTAGCTAGAAATAGAATGAATCTAGGTTGCTTTCTTTGTAATGTATATCTGACATTGTTAGCAATTTAGGAAAGTCACATGGGTAGACACTTTGTAAGAAGCTGCCACTTGATAATGACAGTAGCTTCACAGACCCGTGTTGATAGTGATAGGATTAGTTTTATACTTAGACTATCAATTCATTCTAGGTACAAGAGGAAGATAAGCAAGTGTCTTGGAGAAAAACGAAGCTCAAGAATTCTCTCTTGAGGTTGTAGCAACACTTTGCAAAATAAATAAAACATTTATTTTGTGAATCCTGTCTTCTCTACTATACTGTTTGTGAATGCATACGTATTATTGATAACATTAAATCTTAGTTTTAGTTGTTGAAATTGAGATTGAATTTTATCAGTATTGCATTCATCCCCCCCCCTTCTGCAATACACAAGGACCAACAATTTCTTTATATTCATAACTCTTTTTTGCATGTATGCATATTAATGTTGATTTTTATTTTATGCAGATATAAGGTTGCAAGAGATTTTCACAGAATGGGCACTGTTAATGCTTCATGAATGGCTGGCTCTTTAGATTTGTTATTTATGTTTATGAACTATTTATTAGACTAGTGTATGAAACTTTTGAATGATTTGATGTACTCTAATTTTTGAATGATTAGATGCATTTGTCTTTGGACCGCATATTAAGTACTATTTTGATCTCCAGAATGATCATTTTTTATAATTGTATTACAAGTCCTAAAGTCATGTAATTATAAAAGTAAATAGTAAAAGCTTCAAATATACATATACAAAAACCAATTTTTAAAGCAGTAGATGTAAAATCTGGTGTATAAAGGTATTTACTGCGTATGCTCTAACATGCCGTATAAAAGTATATACCGGGGAGTAAGGACACCACCGAGTAAAAGTATTTACAGTGGAAACAGGACTGCTGTAAAAAGGTTTTTACGCCAGAAAGCCAATGAACGCTGTATATAACTATTTAAAGGACTTTTTTGAATTTCGCCGTATAAACTTGTACACACCAGGTGGAATCGCCGTATATACTATATTAAACGGTTGTAAATACAGCGGTAGAAAAACCGCCACACATACGCTGTATATACCTTTATACGGCAGTTTGTGCACATTTTACAACGGTTTTTTTACCGCCTTGTAAAACATAAATTTTTGTAGTGATATTGAAGCAAAAAAGAAACTCTTTATAATTAGTAAGATAAGTGGCTTTTTATAGACTGCTTTTGCGTGTTTATGTCTTCTCATGACCGTCTATAGCTAACATGGAATTCATTCCATAATTCGAATAACTCTGATCCCTCTTGTTTCTCAGATTCATGTTCTGACATCTTTAGCAAGCGAGAAGTTATACAAGGGCCGAGGTAACAACTGAAGAGATGACAAGATTAGATGTGGAACTAGAAAATGATTAGTGTGCATAACTTTCATAATTTACTCATATGCAGTCATTGCTTGATGAATGCCTGAACATGGATTTGTTTATTCTGATGGAGAATTCCATAGATTTGAAAGACAATAAACTCTTAATCACTTTTTTCATCCAAAAGTGTCAGGACAAGCTGGTAACTCAGATTTGCAAGTCATATTACTAAAACACAAAGTTTAGCTAAATTCTAATCTCAGTATGCTCATGTTTTGATTTTGAGTAGAATCAAATATGCAATCAGATTTTTATCATATGCCTGAATTGTGCTTTGTGGATACAGATTATATTGCCATTGCAGTTTAAGTACTGCTGGTGAAATTGAATAAGTTCGAGAAGACGGAGTCCACTTCTTGAAAGTGAAAGTATTGCTTTTTTGATGGCCTATATAGAATCACCAATTACTTGACCATTCTGGAAAAAGCGGCATCTTCAGTTGCTTCATTCTGCGTCCTAAAAGATCACAGAATTTCATCCAAAAGGTCTACGTTATTGAAAGGCATATGGTTAGGCCTATTTGTAAACACCGAGGATTCTACTCAACATAAACCAAGATGTAATAAGTAAATAATAAATACATATGTCACAGGAATCTCAGAAGATTATATCTGTCAAGAGAATGAAGATTAAAGTCATCTACAGTCTTGAAGTAAGTCTACATTGAAAGAAGTTCAATTTATTGTTCAAGCCTCAGTGAAGTATTCAAGGAAGTGGAACTATTTAAAAGTGACAAGAGATTTCAGAAGTGTGACGGGAAAAATTACAGGTTACAGTCCTTTGTTTAAATAGAAGGAGAAAAGAATCACAGCTTAAAGTCAAGTATGAAGAACAACCATTAAAGTTAGTCGCTCATGAACCAGACAGTACATGGAGTGTCAACGTCAGCCAGTGGAAGTTCGTCATCAATTTTAGTGGTTCTAGGAATTAGTTTAATTCTCTTTTAATATTATTCTATAAGATAATTAATTTAATCTATGAATTAATTCTTTCAGAATTAATTCATATATTAAATTAATCAATCTAGTTCTTAAGTAATTTAATATATAAATTAATTCTCAAGAATTAATTTATTTTTGAAATTATTTGAGTCATTTATTTAATTTATTTAATAAGTGAATTAATTCTAAAAGAATTAATTCATTTGTTAAATCAATTAAAAGTAGAATTTATTAAAACTGTTTAATCCTAATTCTAATTAGTACTAGTAGTACTATCCTCCATAGTACTACCGATAGTACTACCAAGTCATTTGGTTAGTACTACCGATAGTACTACTAAGCTTAATGGATAGTACTACCAGTATGAATTGTATTCAGTTGGATTGGCGCGTGGGAATTGATCCTGTTGACTTGTTTTATATACAAGAGTATGATCAAACAAGGCAGAGTACTTCAACACAATTTAAAAAAGACAGAAAGAACATCTTCTCATTCATTTACTTTTGTCATTCAAGAGAACCAACTGCAAAGCTCAATTTAATTCTTGTAATAAATTCTAGCCAGTAAAGTTACATTCAATCAACTAGAATTCAATTACTTGTATTGCTTTGACAATCTAGCGGATCATTATCCCTAGAATTTCTATCGAACTACTTTTTAGTATTCGGTCCTTTTATTACAAATATAGATAAATTCATGTCGAATTTATTCTAGATTTGTTTTAACAAGAACTCTGTAATCTGTACACAGAATTGTAACACCCTTCAAGTTCAATAGAGTTTTATTTAACTTGAATCTTGTTTCATTTTATTCCGCAGATAATTTGTTATTGAAATTGTTAAATCTACTATCAATACAAATTCGATTAAACGGTACTCTTTGTATTCAACCCCCCCTTTTACAAACATATAAGGACCTAACAGTTATACCAATATTTCTATATGACAAGCTTCTAAAGAAGTTGGTAATTTATTTGAGTTATTATATAATCACTCTTTTCTTGATAATACTAATCTGGTACCAAGTATTAGGACATGCTGTTAATTGTTCATGTTTTTAGGTCAAATTAGAATTTTACAAAAAGTAGCTAAAACTACAAGAAGTCCAGCATGTCATAGCCCGTAAGCATCCTCCTCGCACTACTTTATCAAGCGACAAGCAAGAGGTGTGATCTTTTACTAAGATTTGAAACTTTCAATTGTTATTTTAATAATCAAGTTACCCTTGCTAAATATTCAAGATTATAATTTTACGATGATTCATGTGACACATGTAAACAAGAATGAGGGAATCTGGATAACTACAAGATGTGATTTTCTGTAGATTTTTGCAGCAGTCTTTTGCAGATTTTTACAAAATATTTCTGCAGCAATGTTCTGCATCAAATTTTGCAGAATTTTGCATACTTTCACAACAGGTTTCTGCATATTTTTATAGAAGATTTCTGAAGCAATTTTCTGCAGATTTACGTATATTTATGTAGCAGTTTTTGAAATTAGAATAAAGATCTATATATTGGTATCACTTAGAAATTATATCCATTGTTTTGTTTCAGATTCACCGAGTACCTGATGATGTGAGTTGGGAGTATATTATAATTTCCAGTTGGAATCATCATTGGTAGGTATATGAGCAAATTCTCGTCAGCAGATCTAGCATTATTTTATCTTCATGTCTTCTGACTGGTATCAACCAATTATACTGTTGGGGCTGTTACAAGAGGTTTTGAATTTATGCTTGAAACAAATATAGTAGATGATGGTCTAATATGTAGCTTCTGTCTAAATTTTCAACCTATAGTAGATGATGGTCTGTTTGTTTAAATTTTCAACCTATAGTAGATGATAGTCTGTTTGTTTAAATTTTATGTGCTGCTTTGATAATAACTAATTCTTTTTTAGCGCATTCTTAATCTTAATTATTTCTGTCTTCTAAGGCAGTCTCAACAAAAAAGTTTCTTAATCATCTTGCACTCACCACTTTTTCTGCATGTTGGGTTCTGAGGAAATATTTACTATCAGATAATCAGATGCTTTAAATGATTGTGCTTCCATAATTAAATGTTTTGAGTCCCTGTAATTACCATGTGCATAGGGTTTCATTGAAGTGACAAGTACAAGTAGCGATATACTGGAAGATATATCTCATGTTATGATTTGAATTATGTGTAATTATAGTTAAATTGAATTTTACCAAATTTTTGGTGTCTATGAATTTGAAGCTATGAACTTGGTGTCTACCTGAGGACTTCATTTCATTTACCCTAACTACTTTGTATTTGTTATTATCCCTATAATAATTTAGATTCAAGTTCATTGAATCATAAGCAACTCATTATCCGTCTTAATTTGTCTGAGCACTGGGGGTTGTCCATCTTGCGAGGAATGACATTACTTACATCATGTTCCCAGTAAAAATAAATGGTGGCGCAGATGACTTGCAATAGCCCGTTCCATGTAACTTTTCTCAGATATCATAGACTCCCACATGAGAGTCCAGGTGGTTCCATTCCTCTTCTCCACCTGTTAGTCCTATTTAAGTTTATAATTCTACTGAAGGGTGCCAATTGGTGATAAATTTCATTTGCACAATCTAAAGCTAGACACGTAGTTGACCCCTTGCCACTGGATCAATGCAAGACACCCAGTAGACACCCAGTTTAGTAGATGCACGGAGTCCGTCTCATGTAAATAAAAAGGGCGGATTTGAATTTTAATTCATTGATTAATTCATTATTTTCTTTCTTGCAGATATGCTCAATCGATCGGAGATTCCTTTGGCAGTTCGGCTCCGACCTATAATTATTTTTACAGGTTTATCTAATCTTTGTGTTCTTTTTTTTTTTTGTGTATGTAAATGCAGTATTATAGAATAGTCGTTATGCTTATATTTACAGGAAACATTAAATCATTGTTTATATGGTTCAAACTTCAACTTTATTTCTTTAATTTTTTGTTATATAGATCACTTAACATTAAGATAGATTTTTTTTCTTTGCGGACTCCCGATTTACATTATTAGTGATAAAAACATTTTGATTTCTTTTATTCTATTTTGGTTTTTTTAGGATCAAATAACATAATGATAGATTACTTTTTTTTCGTGGACAATATTGTTCATTTGCAAACTCTTGAATTACGTTATTAGTGATAATAGGGGCATGGGCATCCTGCAAATGTGAGGAAAATGTAGTTAGTCTTAAATTTGACGCATATATAAGATCTTTTGGTATTTTCTTAACAATTTATTTTATCTTTGACAATTGTTTTTTTGAAATCAAGTTTTTTTGTCAAGTATCATAATATCTGTTGTTTTGTGCTGATATTTTAGTTTTTCTGTCTATTTTACTTCTTTCGGTTGGGGACTTGGGCTTGATGTAGTAGGGACTCACTTGCAGACTCCTGACCTATTCATTTCATTTTTTGTATTCTGATTACGAGCAACTCCAAGGACCAATGCTACACACGAGACTGAAAATATCGAATCTCATTGAATAAAGTCAATAGCTTCTGTAGGTACCAAAATAAATCCATGAATAGTTAAATTTCATTATATATTATTTACAGTTTATGCTTTTTGAGTTTCTCGGATTACATTTTGCTTTATTCCTTCCTCTTACATACACATTAGAACTCATTCGCAGTCTCCTAACATTTTCATTTTTTTATTCTGATTACCAGCAACTCCAAGGACCACTATCACACACGAGAATAGAAATATCGACTCTGAGTTGAGAAAGTCAATAGCGTCTGCAGGTAAAAAAATTATCCATGAATAGTTAAATTTTATGCTTTAATTTTGTGTTTCTTGGATTACAATCATCTTGAAATGCCAAGCCAGACTTCAGACTCTGCATTGACTCTAAACAAAATATATGCCAATGTCTGGGAGACGTATGCTTCTACTTTACTGGTACAGTATATTTTTACTCTATTCAAAATGTGTCATCTATGTCCAGGATTATCATACATTGGATATATGATCATTGCTATATATCGTTAAGTCCAGTCTTTTGTTGCTTCAGTTTTATCAACAAGAAGCCTATTCATTACCTATTCATTTCCTATTACTTAATAAAGATATTACTGAAACAATGTTAAACTGAATTTGTTCTGTGGTTTAGTACCTATTCATTTTCCTGAACAGTAAAATATATTAACACCCATAAGATTTAACTACATATACGTATTTTAATTTAAATTTCATTACTTTGAGTTGCTTTGTGAATTTTGCAGATTGTTCCAAAGTGCTTCTCCTTCCCTTTCGTTCAGATATCTTACTTAAAAAGTTTATGATTCACGATTCGCATTCTTGGAGTTGTAATAATGTAATAATTAAGACATACCTTTGTTCATATCACAAGGAGATCTGGAAAATGGAAAGTTCGAAAAATGGCATAACTATAAAGGTATATGCTTTATTCCTTTTCTAATAACTATGTATATTATTAGAGTTCTTATTCATGAGGCTGGGTACTCGAGCTTGACTGTCGCAGACGAGGCTGGGTAACATAGCCTCAATGTGCAAAATCACGTTATTTCCTCTTGCACTCATCTATTTGGTTTACTTTTCAACTCATTTTGGAATTTACCAACCCTTTTATAAAGTTGTAATTACTGAGTTACTAATTCAGTGATCCACTCCAAAATCTCAGCAATTTTGGCATCTTGAATGACACCTTGATTTGTTGATATTATGAGTCTTAGCATGTACTGGTAAATAGTCTGATGCAGAAAAGTTGCTTGAAAGCCTAAAGTGCAGGTTATGCATATTTTGTTTACTCTCTTAAAAAGATTAGTCTAAGTGCAAAGTCTTTCACCTCTGCTCAAGTAACATTTGTTTCCTGCAGAGTGTCTGGGATGACTAGGAAGAAGCAACAAATAATGTAGAGGTTTGTTACTTTGCTTCTTTTTTGCTATATCATGACCTTTTAAATCTTTTTTTAAATGATATTTTAACCGCCATATGACTACTTTATTAGTTTGTGTCTTTACTTAGTTGTAAGCTCAGAATGGACCGGAGAAATGCAGAAAAAGTAAGATTCAACCACTTTCCTAAAAGTCGAATGGTTCCATGCCCAATGCTTTGGACTAAATTGCCTATAATAGGCATTGAGTTGTGACAATTGCAGTACTTTATAAATTAAAATGCAAGGCTGCCGTTTTCATACGAATGTAACAAAACTTTATATATGGCAATACAATTTTTTTTTCATTTTAATTATTGTTCCTAATCACCTGGGATTGAAATTTAGTTGTTCCACCTTCCATAGTAACCCCACGATATTAATTTTTTTACTCAAATTAGCTAATTCATGACTATAGTGTGTATTGGACTGGATTTTGCTTTCTATATGTCTATATGTTACACTGTTACAACGTACGTATTCAAGTGTATATCAATAATGCAGTTTAAGTTATTTTTTTTAATTTTATTTTGAATTTTGATTGTTGATAAATTCTTACTTTTTATTACTTCAGCTTGCAGAAACCATGTATTGGTGACACTACTCCAGGTTCAGTTACATCGTGTAACAAGAAGATAAAACCGGTAATACATTTTATTTCAAGCATTTGCACATTTAAATTTGATTTTTATGTATTCATTATCTATACATTACTATTACAAGTTATACATGTTTATGCAACATGCAGGAGCAGTAAGATGTGGAATATATGCATCAGACAAGGTGGGAAGCTTTTGGAGAATAAAATCACAATACTGTAGTTGTGATATTTCATTTTTTAAGAACATTTATCGCTTTTTAGTACAATAAGTATTTGGATTGGAGTGATTCCTACTATAAGTATTCATTTACATTTCTCTGGAAGATTTTTCGTGTTTTGCCACATATATTTGATTTTTATTAAAGTGTTTTGAATATTGAACTTCATTGACGTTAATTTATTCAATAATCATCGGCGCGACATATATATAGAATTATTATAAAAGTATAGGTAGCCTTCATTAGAGTGGACAATGTATTAAGGGGTGTACAAGGGGTCCTGGTTCAGAAGAAAGTTGAGAAGGTGACTGAGGCTGTTTCTGTGAAGAGAAAATTGGTATTAAGGGATGAAACTGATTCTGAAGATGACATGCCAATTTCCTCTAAATTTAAAATAATCAAGGAAGTTGCTGATACTGCTACTGAAGCTATGACACCTTCATCAAAGCCACAGAAGAAAAGGACATTATCGAAAAGCATGTATCATATTCCTTTGAAGGTGCAAATGAAGGATACTGATATTCAGACATCAAATCCTGATGCTCTAGCAAATCCTGATGTTGGTATTCCTGTTGCACAACCAAAAATTGTCTCTATCTTAGACTCTCCAGCAAAAGCCTCTCCAACTGCAAAGATTGTTGAAATTTCATGGGAGAAGGTTGCTGAGACTGCTTCAAAGCTTGGATTTTCACATCCCTTGGAGAAGAAAAGGAAAGCAGCAGAGATAGTTTTCAAGAGACAAAAGAAGCTGAAAGGATCTAGCCCACAAGAACCTGAATCTCAAAGTGATTCAGCAGCTGAGACTGAAGATCCTGCCACACAAGAACCACTCAATCAAAGTTCGGGTGAAGGCTTAGCTATTGGAATGGTCCCACAAGAACCATTTTCTCAAAGGGAGAGTGAAGACATCAACATTCTAGCCACACAAGAACCATCTTCTCAAAGTGAAGATGCAGGCAAAGCTACAGCTTCTAGTACAAGATTGGTCAAGGACACTGTCAATGAGGGAAGCACACAAGAACATTCAACTCAAAGTGTTGAAGCAGCTTCAGAACCTCATGCTACACAAGAACCATTGGTAACATATACTGATGCAAGCTTATTAATTCCTGACGGTGTTCATCCTGATAATAGTGGTGCTCCTGATGCTGAGCCAATTCTTATACAGCCACTAAGATCACGACCAATGAAACATCCTATCACAGATTCACAGGATAAACTGAAAGGTATTGCTATTTCTGATCCTGATGTTACTCATGATACTGATGGTGATGATTCTGATGATAGTGATGATGATAATAATGAAGAGAAGGATCAACTTGCCAGAGTTTTAAAATCTAGTCTTGGAACTAACTTTGGTTCCTCAAGCACATTCATGGCTGGCAAGACTAATACTGGAAAGGACTTCAGACAAGACTTTTCTGTTCCTTCTGAGATTGATCCTGTTGAGCAGCTGAAAATGTATCAATGGGAAAATACATGGTATAGATCTGATGAATCTGTAAGCTATCCCTATGCATTGGATCATGCTTATAATGCTGCTAAGTTGATTCAGAATGAAGATTTGAAGAATCATTTTAAGGCTACTACTCTGTTATCCAAAAGCCTGAAACATGAAATAGATTATGTCAAAGATTCTACTGACAAAGTGAGGACTGATATTTCTCAAAGCTTTACAAAGGTGCCTACTGCTCTTCAACTCAGGGTAGTGGAATCCCAAGTTAAATCAATCATTACTGAACAGTCTTCAATCAACAACAGGATTGATTCTCTTGATACAAAGGTAACTGACATTCAAACCTCTCTTGCCTTAATTTTGAATTTATTGTCAAATACTGATGTCAAAAAGGGGGAGAAGGTAAGTCAGACAAAATGTACACCTGATCTAGTATTGAGAAATAATGATGATGATACTGGAAATGATGGTGATGACAAGATTCTACAAGGAGAAACCTCTGATGTTGCTGTTTTGAAGACAATTCAAACTTCTCAAAGTCAAACAACGCAGTCAACTCATGTTTCTGATTCTGGAGTTAAGACAGTAAGAACATTGGTGCAATCTCAGATCCTGACGGAAGAACAAATCCTGACAGGTGATCAAATCCTGATGCCTGGTCATGAACAGACTCTTGCTATAATTCCTGAAGGTGATGAAGATATGATTATTGATAATCCTAAAGATGCATCAAATCTATTCCAGAAGTTCACTACAAAAGATGGCAGAATTGTTACTCTATATCACACTGATAAAAGAGTTCAACAATTATTTGCAAGAAAAGCACTCTCTACAGCAAGTGAAGAATATCCTGATCTCTCACATGAAGAATTCTTAAGACAACAGAGAGAAATGATGGAAAGCTTTAATAACCCTGCTCCTGCTAGAAGAAGAGGAGGCAGGGGTAGGAGAGGTGCTAGAAGAAGTAGAATAAGTTCTTCAACTCAATCAATGCCTAGACAGACAAGGTCTAGAGGTTTATTAATTGAAGAAATTCCTGAAACTTCACAAAATCTAATAGATCCTGTTATCAAGGATATCATTGAGAAGGAAGACAAGGAATTTATTGAAGAAGAACCTGAATTGAGAAGAAGGCCAAGACAATTAATTCTCTGCAATACAAATCAAATTGAAGATTCTAATCCTGATATTGTTCCTAACAATGTTCAAGATCCTGATGAATCTGAAATTCTGCAAGAGACTGATTTGTTAATCTTATCTACTGTGGTTGATTCTCACAACAAGGAAGTGGATGAAGAAGAAGAATCCAGAAGAAGAGAAATCACAAGAAGAACAAATAGAGATTTCAATCTCTATGTACATAGGCTTAAACTCTCAAACAGAAGATTGTGGAGAAATCCAAGCAGACGAGAATCTTTACTAGAAAGAAGCTATGCTTTTGAAAAAGAGAAAGATAAGAAGTGGAAACACATAAGTACACTGAGGTGTAACAGACCTATTAATTTTCAGAATGGAGGAATTATAACAAGTGCTTCAAGTGTTGTTGATTTGTCTGATATGGTTAGATCAAAAGCACTCTGGCTACGAATGTTTTCAAATCTGAAGCAATTGTCAAGTAATTCAAGAGGAGGTATTGGACACATAGATGCTGAATATCTGAATATGTCATATGTTGATCTTACTCCTTGACTGAAATTGGAGGTACTTTAACTTCTGAAGACCTGAACAATTTATTAGCTGTTGATATAGTTATAGATTGTCATGATGGTATTGAAAAGAAAGAAAAGCTTCTGTACTTCATGAAAGATGGTAGTGTGAAGATTCTGTCCATTCAAGATCCGTTGATGAAAACTACACAGGAACTGGAATATGTTCATTATCTGTTAAGATGGAAGAATAAAGTGTGCAAAGTGTGGAGTGACATGGTTTTGTCAACAATAAGAAGAAGACTGGATGGAATAGAAATTTCAATGGTAATTATGCTCCCATGTACTTAAATCAAAGAGGACAAGATGTGGAAATGCAAAGGGGTACTGTTGTTAAAGAAGTAACTTTTGGCATGACTCAACTTACTCTCAATCCTGATGGGAAGGAAATTGCTTATCTTTTGCTTGAAGAGCACAGTCTACAAAGAAGCTCCATACAAAATCTCAGAGCAGCTATCTATCAGATTAATGAGGAAGATGAAGAACTCAGAAATCTTAAGGAAAGACTGATTCAAATTCTTGAAGAAAAAGAAGAAAATTTGTTATCCAAATTCTTGAAGATGAATCTGTTCTATCAAAGAATTTAAACAGATAAGTTGCTGCTGTTATTTGTACATTTTGTAAATATGTTTTTGACATCATTGAATCTCAGGAATCTATACTTTATTTCACAAAGTATAAGATTGGGGGAGATTGTTAGATCAGGATTCAATGATCGTCAGGATCTAGACTCAACTGATCAGGATTGCTGACGTCATCAGTAAATGCATAGTCATCAGGATTGCATGATCGTCAGGATCAGGATGAATATCAGGACTGGGATCAGGATTGATCATCAGGACTGGAAGCTGATCAGGATTCCTACTTCGAGTTATATTTGGAGTCTAGTTAAATAAGGAAGATTATTCTGTCGGTTCCTGGTCTGTAGGAATGCAGCTATCAATTTAGGATATGTTTCAATCTTTGTTATTGATTAGGACTTATCATGTAATTGATAGAGAAGTTGTGTAGTATATAAACACAGTTTAGGTTTCGATTTATGCGGGGAACATAACGATCGCATACACGAGTATCTTTGTAACCTAGCAGCTCTCAAGAACATCAGAATTTCTTGAGAGAGTTTTGTAACAGTTTTATATCAGAATTAATAAATCTGTTATTATTCTTTCATATTTGTGATATATACATTGATAAGTCGAGAATCTTATACAATTGTATTCAACCCCCCTTCTACAATTGTTTATTCCTGGGCAACATCTTCATTCTCCCTTTGAGAAAATGGTTCTTGTGTGACCATTCCAATAGCTAAGCCTTCACCCAAACTTTGATTGAGTGGTTCTTGTGTGGCAGGATCTTCAGATTGAGATTCAGGTTCTTGTGGACTTGATCCTTTCAGCTTCTTCTGTCTCTGAAAGACCTTTTTCTCTGCTTTCCTTTTCTTCTCCAATGTATGTAGAAACCCATGATTGGAAGCAGCAGCACCATACTTCTCCTATGAAATATCAACATGTCTTGTAGTAGGAGAGGATTTGGCTGGAGAGTCTGAAACAGAGACAACTTTTGTTGGAGTGATATCAGGAGTACCAACGTCAGGATTAGCTTGAGCATCAGGATTTGACTGCTCATCAGGAATTGATAGATCATGACCATCAGTAGTCTGTGTCTCAAAGGAATATGATACCTGATTTTAGATAATTTCCTTTTCTTTTGTGGCGTAGATGATGGTGCCACAGCTTCAATAGCAGTATCAGCAACTTCCTTGATTATCTTAAATTTAGAAGAAATTGGCATGTCATCTTCAGAATCAGATTCATCCCTTAATACCAATTTTCTCTTCACAGAAACAGCCTCAGTCACCTTCTCAGCTTTCTTCTGAACCAGGACCCCTTGTACACCCCCTTGTTTTTTCTTTTTAGTGAGTGGTGTAGAGGAAAAATCCTTTGAACCTGATTGCCTTCCAGACACATCAGTTCTAGTTGATTTCTTTGATTTTACAACTAAAGTCTTTTGAGAGACAGTAGAGGTGGCTGTTAACTGTTTAGACTGTTTAGGTGGCATGCTTGGGTCAGGAACAAGGTGCGATGGACCTTGCCCCATAGCATTAGAAATTAAACCATAATGAGTAGGCATTTTCTGATGCAAGAAAAGCCTGACCTCATCAGGAATAAAGGCATTGCCAATAAAACCATTTGCCTTATCACAATTGACTAAGGACTTCAAGTTATTCTCTGTAATTCTACAAATAGGTAGAATTACATCATCCTCAAAAGTAACACCAGGACATAAGTGATTGAATATTAATTGGAAAAATCTAATAAAACAGACATAGCCTAATTTATCAGCTTTTCTATCACTTAAAGCTTTCAACACAAAACTACCATAATCAAAATCTTGAGAGTAGATAAGAGAGTACCCAATTTTGAGTGATCCTGATGGCAGAGCATCAAAATTAGATGTCTTATTCAGGAAGCATCGACTGATGGTATCAAAGAAATAATTCCATTCCCTCTTGAGCTTTGTCCTGAAGAGATTACCATATCTCTTAACTTCCCCATTGTAACCTAATTTTGTAACAACCTCAAAAAGAGTCGAGTCTGAAACATTATCAGGAACAACATCACCAAGAACAGGTAAATGCAGGGCTTCCTCCACAATTGCAGGAGTCACACGGTGATTAACTCCATTCCATTCAAAGTTCATCAGGATTGAGCCAGAATTGTCTTTTCCAAAAGAAACTGTATTCCATACCTGCATAACTGACTTGAAAGACACACTTGTAGGCCTGGTCTTTTGGTGTCGTCAAATGTTACATTAAAGCTTTCCAACACCTTCTTATCTTCAATCACATATACCCTGAAAGCCTTAGATTCCAGAGAATAGCCCAGAAAAATGCCTTCATCTTCTTTGGCATCAAACTTGCCAAGATGTTCTCCATCTTTAAGTACAAAGCACTTTACACAAAACAGATGAAAGTACTTCAGTGTTGGTTTCTTGTTGGCCATTAACTCATACGGAGTCTTTTCATGATCTTTGTTGATCAGGGTTCGATTCTGAGTGTAGCAAGCTATATTCACTGCTTCAGCCCAAAAGTAAGTGGGAAGTTTTGATTCACTCAACATGGTCCTTGCTGCTTCAACCAAGCCTGTTCTTCCTTTCCACTACTCCATTCTGTTGAGGAGTTCTTGGTGCTGAAAACTGTCTTGATATTCCTTTCTCTGAGCAGAAATCATTAAGAACTGCATTCTTGAATTCAGTTCCATTGTCTGATCTGATTGTCCGCACAGGTAGCTTAGCTTCCACTTCTATCTTCTTGATGTGATCAATGATTAGTTGTGTTGCTTCATCCTTTGATTGTATGAACAACACCTACGTGTACTTGGAGTAGTCATCCACCATCACCAATGCATATCTTTTTCTTGAAAGTGACATAACATTGACTGGACCAAATAAATCCATATGAATCAGTTGTAATGGTTCAACAATGCTTGTCATTCCTTTGCTTCCATGTGATGCTTTCTTTGACTTCCCTTTTTCACATGCTTCACACAGTCCCTCCTGATTGAATTCCATTAGGGGAAACCCTCTCACTAACTCTCTCTTTACCAAAGAGTTCATAGTTTTGAAATTCAAGTGTGAGAGCTTCTTGTGCCATAACCAACTTTGTTCTGAAGATGCCTTTGCATAGAAACATGTAACTTCTCCTTCACTGGTAGAACTTAAGTCAGCTATAAACAAATTTCCTTTTCTCACTCCCAGTAGACTAAGCTTCTCATCCTTCCTGTTTGTGATCAAGCACTTGTCTTTTCTGAAATCTACATTGTAGCCTTTATCACAGAACTGACTGATACTTAGAAGATTGTGCTTCAATCCTTCAACAAGAGAGATGTTTTCAATGATGACATTTCCTGCTTTCAATTTACCATATCCCGTAGTGAATCCTTTGTTGTCATCTCCAAAGGTTACAATCGGGCCGGTCTTCTTAACCACCTCTGTAAGCAGGGACTCTTCACCTGTCATGTGTCTAAAACAGCCACTATCCAGATGTTAGATCAGAATTCAATGATCGTCAGGAGCTAGACTCAACTGATCAGGATTGCTGACGTCATCAGGATTGCATGGTCGTCGGGATCAGAATGCATATCAGGACTGGGATCAGGTTTGATCATCAGGACTGGAAGCTGATCAGGATTCCTACTTCGAGTTATATTTGGAATCTAGTTAAACATGGAAGTTTATTTTGTCGGTTCCTGGTTTGTAGTATGTAGCTATCAATTATGGATAGGTTTCAATCTTTGTAATTGATTATGACTTATCATTGATAGAGAAGCTGTGTAGTATATAAACACAGTTTAGGTTTCGATTTATGAATGAGAACATAAACATATAGAAGCTCTCAAGAACATAGAATTTCTTGAGAGAGTTTTTGTAAGCTAGCAGCTCTCAAGAACATCAGAATTTCTTGAGAGAGTTTGTAACAGTTTTATATCAGATTTAATAAAGCTGTTATCTTTCTTTCATATTTGTGATATATACATTAAGAAGTCGATTATCTTATACTATTGTATTCAACCCCCTTCTACAATAGATTATTACTGGGCAACAATTGGTATCAGAGCAAACTTATTTAATTCTGAATCAGATACGATCTAAAGATGTCGACAACCAAGTATGAAAGCATGAAGATTCCCATCTTGAAGAAATCAGAATATCCAACATGGAGGGTAAAGATGCTGATGTACCTGGAGGCTATGGATCCTGACTATTTGGACAGGATTCGTGATGGACCATATATTCCTACAAGGATTGTAGAACGAACAGATACAGTACCTGAACATTATGTGGTCAAGGCTAAAAGTGAATGGACTCCAGAAGAAAAAGCTCATGTACTCAGGGAACCAAAGATAAAGAATATCTTGCACAGTAGTCTTGATGCTGTCATGTCAAACAGAGTGATTGCATGCAAGTCTTCAAAAGAAATCTGGGATACTTTGGAAACTCAGTGCCAGGGATCTGCATCTGTCAAGAAAAACAGAAGGGCTCTTTTGATTCAAGAATATGAACAATTTGATGCAAGACCTGATGAGAGCCTAACTGATCTATATGATAGATTTCTGACACTATTAAACAGTTTATCTTTAGTTGACAAGGAATATGAAACTGAAGATTCAAACACCAAGTTTCTAAGAGCTTTACCTGAAGAATGGGACACTCAGACCTCAATCATTAGACATCAGTATGATCTGAACACTGTGTCTCTTGATGAAGTCTATGGGATGCTAAGAACTCATGATCTTGAAGTTTAACAGAGAAAGAAAAAGAAAAGCAGCAAGGCAAAATCAATTGCTTTGAAAGCAGAGGCTAAATCAAAAGGAAAAACACTGGAGGTCTCTAGAAGTAAATCAAGAATAGTTGAGTCAGATCCTGATGACTTTTCATCAGATACTGATGGCAATCCTGATGCCAATACTGATGATGATTCTTCTGACTCAGACATGGAAGAGATGGTTGCTATGATTGTCAGAAACTTCAGGAGGATGAAGTTCAGGAAGAGTAGAAGACAAGGCAACTTTCAGAAAAAGGCTTTCAATGCAAACAAAGATAAGTATACCAAAAAGGACAGCAAGGGTAGCAAAATTGACAAGTCAAAGGTTAGATGCTACAAGTGTAATGGTATGGGTCACTTTGCTTCTGATTGTAAGAAGACAAAGGCACTTATCACATCAAGCAAGGATTGGATGGACTCTTCCTCAGAATCTGATATTGAGGTGGTCAACTATGCTCTAATGGCCAATGCTGATGTAACTGCTGCTCCTGATGATAAGGTACTAAATACTATCTTTGATTTTGATACTGATAATGCTTCTGAGTTAAGACGTTTTCTAAAGTCATTACATATTAGCTTTAGAAGTCAAACTGCTGAAAATACTAGGATCTTATCTGAGATGTCTGAACTTAGAAAAAGGAATGACATATTAGAAGCTGAATTTTCTCGTATGCAAGAAGTACAAAAAGAATGTGATAATGCTAAACACATGCACTTAGAGATGAAATCTAAATGTACTTCTCTTGAAAAGGAACTTGAATATGCTAATGAGAAAATCAGAACCTGGACAGACTCTGGTAGGAAATTTCATGAGATTAATACCTCTAAGAATTGGAAAGAGTGTCTAGGATATAAGTCAGATGAGGATAAGAAATTGAAAGAGAAAATTGTCATTGATGAGACAGTCAGTCCAAAGACCTATAGACATGTTATAGATGCAACCAAATCTAAGATTACTCCTGTTAATTTTGTTTTTGGTAAGGATTCCAATTCTACTTTTGAAAAGGGATCTACCTCTACTCAAGGAATTAAAATTATAAAGTCTAAACCTGTCATGATTAAAGTCACTAAGAATGTAGGACTATTGTCTCAGAAACAGCTTAAGGATAAAATCTGTGAAGTGACATATAAGAAAAAGGAAGCTACTGTTAAGAGAAACAGGAATGGTAAAGTTGGGATCAATAAAGAGAATGGTTACAAATATATCCCAAATGCACCTAGAAAGTGTTGTTTTAACTGTGGTAACTCTAATCATCTTGTTATTGATTGTAAGAAGAGTAAGAAGAAGATTGCTGATATTTCTAAGTCTGATGTTAGGAGTATATCAGTATTTTATAAACCACAGAAGTCCTGTTTTCATTGTGGTAGTATATGGCATTCTATTTATACTTGTAAAGATTATCATGAGTTGTCCTATAACTTTTATGATCCATTGCCTAGAATTGATAAAAATAGTGCAAACTCTGGTAGCATTAAGAATGTCAAGTTGGAACATGCTTTTGTTAATACTGATACTGACAAATCAAATCCTGATGGAGTAAATCCTGTCAGGACTGCTAAGGTCAGAAAGTCTTCTGCTGTGAATGTTAATAAAATGCATGACAAAGGGACCCAACAAGTGTGGGTTCCTAAACATTCTAATTAGTGTTTTGGAATTCTGATGCAGGGTAAAAAGAAAAATGTGTTAGTCATGGATAGTGGATGTTCTGTGCACATGACTGGAAATAAAGCCCTGTTATTAGAATATGAGGAAAAAGCTGGCCCAACTGTGTCTTATGGAGATGGCAACATTGGACAAACTTTGGGATATGACAATATAATCATTGGAAATGTCATCATTGAAAAAGTAGCTCTAGTGAAAGGACTAAAACACAACTTGTTGAGTATTAGTCAAATCACTGACAGAGGTTATCATGTCAACTTCTATTCCACACATTGTGAAGTAGTCAGCAAAGCAACATGAAAGATAGCTCTGACTGGCTACAGGCATGGTAACATATATGAAGCCAACATTCAATCAAATACTGATGTCTCCCCTACCTGTCTGATCAGTAAAGCATCAGTAGATGAAAGTTGGAATTGGCACAAGAAGCTTTCTCATCTCAACTTCAACAATATCAATGAGTTGGTTAAGAAAGATTTAGTGAGAGGATTACCTAAAGTTTTGTATACTCCTGATGGACTCTGTGATGCATGTCAGAAATAAAAACAGAGAAGGACATCATTCCAGAGTAAATCAGAATCCTCAATTGAAGAACCATATCACATGCTACATCTTGATCTATTTGGTCCAGTCAACATCATGTCCATCAGTAAGAAAAGGTACACTCTTGTAATTGTTGATGAATATTCTAGATTCACCTGGGTGTATTTTCTGCACAGAAAAGATGAGACTCCTGAAGTTCTGTTGGATCATGTTAGAATGATTGAGACAACCACAAAGTACAAAGTCAAGATACTGAGAAGTGATAATGGTACTGAATTTAAGAATTCAAAGATGGAAGAGTTCTGCAAATACAAAGGAATTATTCAACAATTCTCTGCTCCTGGCACACCCCAGCAAAATGGAGTAGTTGAAAGGAAAAATAGAACTCTTATTGAAGCTGGCAGAACTATGTTGGAAGAAGCAAAATTACCTACATATTTCTGGGCAGAAGCAGTCAACACAGTATGCTATACTCAAAATCTGACATTAATAAACAGACATGGTGTTACTCCTTATCAGTCACTCAAGGAAAAGAAACCAAGTCTGAAGCATCTGCATGTGTTTGGCTGTAAATGTTTTGTTCTCAGAACTCATCCTGAACAGCTAGGGAAATTTGAAACAAAGGCTGATGAAGGAATTTTCATAGGCTATCCTGCATCAAGAACCTTCAGAGTTTTTAATTTGAGAACAAGAACTGTCATGGAGTCAATACATGTATCTTTTGATGACAAGAAGATAACTGGAATCAGTGAAGACTCTCATGATAGATTGATTTTTGAAAATGAAGCTACCAAGGAACCTGAAGAAAGTGAATCAGATCCTGTCAATACATCAGATCCTGATGGGTCACCAAATCCTGATGACACACCAGATGCTGATGGTGCTAATACTGATGATGCAATCAATAGTAATACTTCTAGTAGTGCTAATATTGAGGGGGAGCAACAACATTCTACTACAAGTTCAGAGTCAACTCAATCATCAGGACAGAATTCTTCAGATACTGATTCAAGTGATGATCCTGATAACTTATCAGGAGGAGATAGCAATAATTCAAGGGGAGCTTCAAATCAAGCAAATTCTTCTAATCAATATAACACCAATCCAGGGGGAGCATCTACTTTAAGGACTGATTTACCATAAGCAAGGAAATGGACTGCAAGTCATACTCCTGATTTGATCATTGGAGATCATGATGCAGGTGTTCAAACAAGAAGTGCAACTCAAAATGAATGTCTATACAACAACTTTCTATCCAAGGAGGAACCAAAGAAAGTTGAAGATGCACTTAAAGATGCTGATTGGGTTATTGCAATGCAAGAAGAACTGAATGAATTTGAAAGAAATGAAGTCTGGAAACTGGTACCAAGACCAAAGAATAGATCAATTGTTGGTACAAAGTGGATTTTCAAGAACAAGACTCATTCTGATGGAGTTATAATCAGAAACAAAGCTAGACTAGTTGCAAAGGGGTATTCTCAACAAGAGGGAATTGACTATGATGAAACTTTTGCTCCTGTTGCAAGACTATAAGCCATCAGGATATTTCTTGCTTATGCAGCACATAAGAAATTCAAGGTTTTCCAGATGGATGTTAAAAGTTCTTTCTTAAATGGAGAACTGGAGGAAGAAGTCTATGTTGAGCAACCTCCTGGGTTCATTGATCCTAAATATCCAGATCATGTCTACAGATTGGATAAGGCACTTTATGGACTAAAGCAAGCTCCAAGAGCATGGTATGAAACCTTAGCTCTATTCTTACTGAAAAGTGGATTCAAAAGAGGTGCTATTGATAAAACTCTATTTTATTTGAATCATGGTAATGACTTGTTGTTAGTTCAGATTTATGTTGATGATATCATTTTTGGGTCAACAAACAATAAGCTTTGTGAAAAGTTTTCCAAGCTTATGCAGTCAAGATATCAAATGAGCATGATGGGAGAAATGAGTTACTTTCTTGGTCTTCAAGTTAAACAGACTGATGAAGGGATTTTTGTCAATCAGTCTAAATATACAAGGAATTTATTGACAAGGTTTAACATGCAAGATAATTCTCCTGCTACAACTCCCATAGCTACAGTTACCAAACTTGATCCTGATCAAGGTGCTGAGGTAGATGTAACTCACTACAGAGGAATGATTGGCTCTTTATTGTATCTCACTGCAAGTAGACCAGATATCATGTTTGTAACCTGTCTGTGTGCAAGATTCCAAGCAAAACCTAGAGAACCCCATCTAATTGCAGTCAAAAGAATTTTCAGATATCTCAAAGGCACTCCTTCACTTGGCCTTTGGTATGCAAGGGAATCAGATTTTGGGTTGTGTGGTTATTCAGATGCTGATTTTGCAGGATGCAAAATGTACAGGAAAACTACTTCAGGAAGCTGTCAGTTTTTGGGTGGAAGACTAGTTTCATGGTTCAGTAAAAAGCAAAAATCCATTTCCACTTCAACTACAGAAGCTGAGTACATTGCTGCAGGAAGTTGTTGTGCTCAGATAATGTGGATGAGAAATCAGTTGTTAGATTATGGCCTGTCATACTCAAAAATCCCTATTTATTGTGATAACCAAAGTGCTATTGCAATGACAGGAAATCCAGTTCAGCATTCTCTTACTAAACACATCAGTATTCGATATCACTTCATAAGAGAACAAGTTCTGGAAGGAACAATTGAACTTCACTTTGTTCCTACTGATCAACAACTAGCTGATATATTCACCAAGCCACTACCTGAAGCTACTTTCAATAAAATGGTGAATGAACTTGGAATGATGAACTTTGAGAATTTCTGAGGAAAGCTACAGAGAGGAAATCCTGATAACTGTCAAATCCTGATGGTTATTCAGAAAGGTATGTATTTTTGATCTATTCCTGATAGGACCCAATCCTGACAGGAAGTCAAATGGTCAATCCTGATGCTCAGATATTGAAGCTGGTATGAAAACTAGAGGTTCTATGCTACTTTGTCATTAACACTTCTGGTAAACTCTGGAAATAAGATTTTTACTTAGTCTTTGATTAAGTTTTCAGTCTTAATTCTCAATTTCAATTATATTTTTATCAGAGTTTACTATTCGTCATTTTATATGTCAATATCAGTGTTACTAACAAATTTTGCAGGCAAGTACAGAAAGGAAACAATTGAGAAAATAGACAAATTTCATTAATTCTTGAAGATTCATTACAAATGAAAATGGAAATTACATATTTTTTCCCTAGTCTATTTTTCTACTCAGGAACACGTGCCCTGCAAATTAGCATGAACGTTCCTGAGCAGCTTCACAGTCCATCAGGATTGGAAGATCTCTTGTTCCATCCTTAAAGGACGAGAAGAGGAGCTGATTCACTTGAAGGCGGATCGTCACCGTATCCACCGGGACTCTTCCGTGCCTCCAGCTTGCATGACATACAAGCATCACGGATTCTCTTCCTTCTTCTCTCAAGCTCTTGGACGAGCTCCTCATCCTCTTCATCATCCTCATCGTCTTCATCCTCTTCATTGACAAATATGAGATTTTCAAGAGGGTTCCAATCAGGATTTGCCTGATGGAAGTTATGAAGAAGTACTTCAGCCATTGCGTTAACAAAGGCTTCATGTTCCTGAGGGTCAGGAACTGGTTGAGGCTCTTCATCTTCTGCGATCTCAGCTAGTGCATCGAACATCTCTTGCCAGATTTCATCGAGATTTTCAACTTCTTCGTCTGGTAAGTTGTTATGTTGTTGATTGGCAGCCATTGAAAAACAAAGAAGGTGAAAGGTTTTCGTAAGTTTTTCTATGGAGAGGGTTTGTGTTTTAATAGATATATGATGTTATGTCTAACAGTTCTATTTTATAGAGAATGTGTGTTAAGGATGCATGTCATTTTCTCAATATCGAGGCGACTGTTCAGTTTCTCATAATTCCTTTGCCTCGTTAATTGGTAAGAATGGTTACATGGGTATTATGCTATTTGTTTTGTAATCATTTTTAAAAAAAAAATAGCATTTATCAGGATTGTCAAAATAAATTTTGTTTTCTTAAATAAAATTTTATTTTACTTCATATTTTTTTTTTCAAATCCTGATAAGGCAAATGGTTTCATAGGAAATGCTTTTATTCCTGATGAGGTTAGGTTTTTCTTACATAGGAAAATGCCTACTCGTTATGGTTTAATTTCTAATGCTATAGGACAAGGCCAATCACACCTTGTTCCTAACCCAAGCATTCATCCTAAACAGTCTAAACAGTCAACTGCCACCTCTAATGTCTCTCAAAAGACTTTAGTTGTAAAATCAAAGAAGTCAGCTAGAACTGATGTGTCAGGAAGACAATCAGGTTCAAAGGATTTTTCCTCTACACCACTCACTAAAAAGAAGTTACAAGGGGGGTGTACAAGGGGTCCTGGTGAAGAAAGCTGCAAAGGGAGGTGAGGTTGTTTCTGTTAAAAGAAAGTTAGTGCTCAGGGATGAGACTGACTCAGAGGATGATTTACCTATATCCTCTATAATGAATCTGAATAAGGAAGTTGCTGATACTGCTACTGCAGCTGTGGTTCCATTGTCTACACCACAGAAGAAAAGGAAGTTATCAAAAAGCAGGTATCATATTCCTTTAGAAAAGAAGCAGGATACTGATATACAGGACACTTCTATTCTGAATGAGCAATCAGTTTCTACTGCTCAAGCAAATCCTGATGTTAGTATTCCTGATGCTGCACCAAGTCAAGTGGTTTCTATTTCAGACTCTCCAGCACATGACTCTCCAACAAAAAGACATGTTGATATTTCATGGGAGAAGTATGGTGCTGCTGCTTCCAAACTTGGGATAAAACATCCAATGGAAAAGCTAAGGAAGGCAGAAGAGTTAGTCTATCAGAGACAGAAGAAACTGAAAGGATCAAGTCCACAAGAACCTGAACCTCAAAGTGGTTCAGCAGCTCTTTCTGATGATCCAGCCACACAAGAACCACTCAATCAAAGTTTGGGTGAAGGCTTAGCTAGTGGAATGGTCCCACAAGAACCATTTTTTCAAAGGGAGAATGCAGACATCGACATTCTAGCTACACAAGAACCATCTTCTCAAAGTGAAGATGCAGTCCAAGCTACAGTTTCTGAGAAATTTCCTGACAATGCTCAAGGGATTTCTGGTGCAGATGAAGTTCAAAGATTGGTCGAGGACACTGTCAATGAGGGAAGCACACAAGAACCTTTGACTCAAAGTGTTGAAGAAGCTTCTGAACCTCAAGCTCCACAAGAACCATTGGTAGCAAATACTGATGCAAGCATATCAAATCCTGACGGTGTTCATCCTGACGCTAGTGGTGCTCCTGATGCTGAGCCTATCCTGATACAGCCACTTCGTTCAAGACCAATGGATCATCCTATCACAGACTCACAGGATAAAATGAAAGGTATAGCTATACCTGATCCTGATGTTACTCATAGTACTGATGATGATGACTCTGATGATAGTGATGATGATGAGAATCGAAAAGAGAAGGAACAGCTTGCTACAGCACTCAAAATTAGTCTTGGAACTAATTTTGGTTCATCAAGTACATATATGGTTGGCAATGCTTCCACTGGGAAAGATCAAAGACAAGATTTTTCTATTCCTTCCTTTAATCCTGCTGAGGCATTTAGACAGAATGAATGGAATAATTCATGGCACGGATCTACTGAATCTGTAAGTTATTCTTCTACTTTGGAACATGCCTATGATGCAGTGAAATCTATAGAGAATCAAGACTTGAAGAATCATCTGAAGGCTACAACTCTATTATCCAAAAGTCTAAAAAGTGAGATTGATTCTATCCAGAACTCAACTGAGTTGGTGAGGAATGATATTTCTCAAAGTTTTACAAAGGTGCCTACTGCTTTTCAGCTAAGGGTAGTAGAATCCCAAGTGAAATCTGTCATTTCTGAACAAACCTCCATCAACAAAAGGATTGATTCTCTGGATACTAAGGTAACTGACATACAAGCCTCTCTTTCCTTAATTTTGAATTTATTGTCAAATCCTGATGTCAAAAAGGGGGAGAAGGTTAGTCGGACAAAATGCACACCTGATCTAGTATTAAGGAATAATGATGATGATACTGGAGATGATGGTAGTGACAAAGTGATACAAGGAGAAACCTCTGATGGCTGCTGTTATGAAGTCTACAATTCAAACTTCACAAAGTCAAACAACGCAGTCAACTCATGTTTCTGATTCTGGAGTAAAGACAGTAAGAACATTGGTGCAATCTCAGATCCTGACGGAAGAACAAATCCTGACACCTGGTCGTGGACATACTCTTGCTACAATTCCTGAAGGTGATGAAGATATTTTTATTGATAATCCTGAAGATGCATCAAATCTATTCCAGAAGTTCTCTACAAAAGATGGCAGAATTGTTACTCTATATCACACTGATAAAAGAGTTCAACAATTATATGCAAGAAAAGCACTCTCTACAGCAAGTGAAGAATATCCTGATCTCTCACGTGAAGAATTCTTAAGACAACAGAGAGAAATGATGGAAAGCTTTAATAACCCTGCTCCTGCTAGAGGTAGAGGAGGCAGAGGTAGGAGAGGAGATAGAAGAAGTAGAAGAGGTTCTTCAACTCAAACAATACCTAGACAGACAAGGTCTATAGGGTTAAGAATTGAAGAAATTCCTGAACCTATTCAAACTCTAGTAGTTCTTGACAGATCTACTTTTGGTGATGATGGAAATATTGAAGAAGAACCTGAATTGAGAAGATAATCAAGAAAATCAATTCTCTGCAATACAAATCAAATTGAAGAATCTAATCCTAATGTTGTTCATGATAATATTCAAGATCTTGATGATTCTGAAATTCTGCAAGAGATTGATTTGATAATTTTATCTACTGTGGTTGATTCTCATAACAAGGAAGTAGATGAAGAAGAAGAAGCCAGAAGAAGAGAAATCACAAGAAAAACAAATAGAGATTTCAATTTCTATAAACAAAGGCTTAAACAGTCAAATGAAAGAAAATGGAGGAACCCAAGCATACAAGAATCTTCACTGGAAAGAAGCTATGCCTTTGAAAAGGAAAAAGATAAGAAGTGGAAACATATTAGTACACTGAGGTGTGATACACTTATCAATTTTCAGTCTGGTGGAATTATTACAAGCGCTTCAAGTGTTGTTGATTTGTCTGAGATGGTTAGATAAAAAACACTCTGGTTAAAGATGTTTTCAAATCTGAAGCAAATGTCAAGTAATTCAAGAGGAGGTATTGGACACAGAGATGCTGAATATCTAAATATGTCATATGTAGATCCTTACTCCTTAACTGAAATTGGAGGTACTTTAACTTCTGAAAACCTGAACAATTTACTAGCTATCGATATAGTTATAGATTGTCATGATGGTTTTGACAAGAAAGAAAAGCTTTTGTACTTCATGAAAGATGGTAGTGTGAAGATTCTATCTATTCAAGATCTGCTGATGAAAACTACACAGGAACTGAAATATGTTCATTATCTTTTGAGATTGAAGAATCAAATGTGCAAAGAATGGAGTGACATGATTTTGTCAACAATAAGAAGAAGACTGGATGGAAACAATAATTTCAATGGTAATTATACTCCCATGTACTTAAATCAAAGAGGTCAGGATGTGGAAATGCAAAGGGGTACTGCGGTTAAAGAAGTAACTTTTGGCATGACCCAACTTATTCTCAATTCTGATGGGAAGGAAATTGCTTATCTTTTGCTTGAAGAGCATAGTCTTCAGAGAAGCTCCATATTGAATCTCAGAGCAGCTATCTACCAGATTAATGAGGAAGATGAAGAACTCAGAAATCTTAAGGAAAGACTGATTCAAATTCTTGAATAAAAAGAAGAAAATTTGTTATCCAACTTCTTGAAGATGAATCTGTTCTATCAAAGAATTTAAACAGATAAGTTGTTTCTGAAGATACTTGTACATTTTGTATATATGTTTTTGACATCATTGAATCTTAGGAATCTATACTTTATTTCACAAAGTATGAGATTGGGGGAGATTGTTAGATCAGAATTCAATGATCGTCAGGAGCTAGACTCAACTGATCAGGATTGCTGACGTCATCAGGATTGCATGGTCGTCAGGATCAGAATGCATATCAGGACTGGGATCAGGTTTGATCATCAGGACTGGAAGCTGATCAGGATTCCTACTTCGAGTTATATTTGGAGTCTAGTTAAACATGGAAGTTTATTTTGTCGATTCCTGGTTTGTAGTATGTAGCTATCAATTATGGATAAGTTTCAATCTTTGTAATTGATTAGGACTTAACATTGATAGAGAAGCTGTGTAGTATATAAACACAGTTTAGGTTTCGATTTATGAACGAGAACATAAACATATAGAAGCTCTCAAGAACATAGAATTTCTTGAGAGAGTTTTTGTAAGCTAGAAGCTCTCAAGAACATCAGAATTTCTTGAGAGAGTTTGTAACAGTTTTATATCAGATTTCATAAAGCTGTTATCTTTCTTTCATATTTGTGATATATACATTAAGAAGTCGATTATCTTATACTATTGTATTCAACCCCCCTTCTACAATAGATTATTATTGGGCAACACCAGAATCCACACAACCTTTGAGCTTTTAACCTTACCCTGCAATCACAGATTGATTAAGCGGACTTTGGTACCCAAAATTGTTTGGGTCCTGAAGGTTTAGATACTTTAACAGGAGTAACATTCAATTTAGTCTTACCCTGTTTGATATTCATAGTATCTGTGGATTTAACATTAACAGTGCTTTTGCTACTATCATTCATCAACTTAAAATAAGCATGCATGATGTTGTACTTACATAGCAAACACTCTTTCTTTCCACAGGGTTCATGAAGATCAGGCATGTCAGACATGTTATGCATTTCAGAAGTATAAGCAGTTTCTACTTTAACCTTTTTACATGCATGTGTAAGGTGTCCAGCAGAATTACAAATAGTGCACAACTTCCTAGATGCAATGGGAGAATATGGAACCATTTCCTGATTAACAATCTTCTTCTTCCCATTCCTGTTCTTTTTAGCATTACTAACTAAGTCACCTACTTCAGATTTAGGTAAATCAGGTTTAGGTAATTCAGTTTTTACTGATTTCCTAGGAAACTTAGTCTTTACCTCTTTTTCCTTCAATAAATCCTCCTCAAGCAATTCTTGTCTTATGAAAAGATCATCCTCATGAAAGAGTGGTGGAAAAGGCTTAACAAAAACTGGACAATCAACATTCTTAAGAACATGTGGAGTATTCCTTTTGACAACTGTAGGTGTCATAGGGAATTCCACTATCTTCTTACCAGCTTTCTTGTCATAGTCAAATCCTATAATAGTTTTATTCCCTATGGCCTGAGTATCAATGATCTCCTTAGCAATTAGGGCGGAATTCTTAAAAGCATTCAGCTTCAAATCTAAATCTGAAATCTGCTTCCTGAGGATAGTCTCTATCTCATCATTACACTTGACCTTGTTCTCTAAGTACGCATTCTTTTGCTTAAGATCTTCTAATGTGACAGCTACAAGCTCTAGTTCTTCATTTTTAGATTCTAGATTTTTAATCTTAAGAACTAGTTTAGCATTTTCCATTTCAGATGCTAGCATGCTTGTGTGTACATTAAACAATTCTACACTTAGATCTTGCACAGTTTTCTTGTACTCAGAGTTAGACATATCAATTGTAGTTAAGATAGGTACCTGAGATGATTGTGGTGATTCCTCTGAAGAGTAAGCCATTAGGGCAACATTTACATACTCTTCCTCTTCATCCGAATCAGTATCATCCCAGTGCTTTCCCTCTGCTATATAAGCTTTCCCTTTCTGCTTTCCAGAGAATGCCTCCAATTGCTGTTTAAGCTTGGCATTCTCTTTCTTCAACTCATCATAAGAATCCTTCTTCTCATAGACATCTTTCTTGTCTCTTGCTTGACGAGGCTTCCGGCATTCAGTGGCGAAATACCCTAACTCATTGCAATTATAGCATCTTGATTTGCTTCTATCAATCATGCCAGTCTTGTAGCTTCCCTTAAAGCATGTACTAGGTGCATACTTGCTATTCTGGAATCTGTTGGTTGAGCCCTTGAACTTGTACTTAGGGTTTCTCTTGAAACGAATATGACTAAACTTTACAGCTAAGTACACCATGGTTTTGTCTTCCATTTTCTCAAGCTCTTCTAGGGTGTAGTAATCACTTTCATCAACACCCAGATTCACAGAATCCATTTCAGCTTCTATAATCACCTCCTTTCCAGCTCTAGGGGTTTGAACCTGAATATCAGAAGTTGTTGGTTCATCCACTACAAGTGCTGCTGATCTCACAAGTGCATTGTGCTTGTTATCCATTGTCCCTGGTCCGTAGATTATCACTCTCTGTTCCTGTTCCATCTCATAAGTCTTCAACTTGCCATAGATCATCTCTAGTGACATCTTTGTGAAGTCTATTCTTTCCCTTATGGATGATGACTTGTGTTCTACATGATGGGGCAGCGTCATCATGAACTTCCTGTTGGTTTCTCTCAGTGGATAGGTCTTCCCTTTCATTGCCAATTCATTTAGAAGCTTAGTATATTTCTCAAAGACCTGAGTTATACTTTCTCTTGGAAGAGACCTAAAAGCTTCGTACTGAGAAGTCAGGATGTCCAATCTGTTTTCCTGCACGTCTTCAGTTCCTTCCATTATCAAGTTAATGGTATCCCACATATGTTTCCCGCTTGTACAGTTCATCAACTGATAGCTCATTTCTTTGTCTGCGGAGTCTACCAATATCAACATCAAACCTGTGTCCAATCGAATCAGTTCTTTGTCAGAATCTGTATACTCAGTAATATCCTTAGGTTGGGTGCCTTGAGGAATCCTGCTACCATCAGGAGCTGTAGATTCACTAACTGGTTTCATTGGTACAAACGGTCCGTTCTCTAATATGCCAATATACAACGGATTAGATGCCTTGATAAATAACAACATCTTCATCTTCCACAAACCGAAATCATCTCTAGTAAACGGGGGAACTTTAATACCAGCAGTTGTCTTTGGAGAACTCATGGTTTCTGAAAATTTCAAATTGTTTAAAATTCAAGAAATTCCAATTAAATGAAAAAATTTGAAAGTTACAAAAATTTGCTTCGAATTTTCACGCTACGTTTGATTTTGGTCTCATTCACCGGATCTGATTTGTACGTCAATCAAGTAGCTCTGATACCAATTGTTAGGTCCAAAGTATCGTAGAAGAGGGGGTTGAATACGATACTCACAAATAATTCAATTTCGTTCGCGGATAATTCATTCAGTTCTATAACGAAATCAAACACAGCAAACCAAACCAAGTTTCGGGGAATATATCTTTTTATAAATATAAACCTCGAGGGGTGCTACAATTTCTAATCCGTAGATTAGCTTCAATGAGTTTAAGGTTACACAAATTCAATACAATGATCAAGTTCTGTGCACTATTAAATTTTCTGATAATTTCTCCGGCTTAATTCTCTCTCTCAGTAATGTCTCTGTGTAGAATGCCTTAACTGAAGAAGACACTACTTCCTCTGTTAGTAATTGTAGACTTTTCTTTTGAAAACTATCGAACCTTAATTGAAGAATCAATCTTGGCTGTCCATCTTCAAAATCAACCAGTAAAAAAAGAATACTTTTCACCTGCTCCTAATTAAAAACCATCGAATGACTTAACTTAATTTATCATTCGATAGTTTTTAAATAAAGACTATCGAATACTAAATTAAGTTAAAGTGGTTTTCAAGGAATCACTTTTTATATCATTCGATAGTTTTCTTAATTGAAAAACTATCGAATCATTTTTTCTTGTCTTATATCTTTTAATGATTACTCCTGAGCTCCTGGGTGTTTAAGTAATAGACTGTATCACTTTCTTCTGAGACGATAAAACAACTTGATCTTTTAAGTGTCGTCACCTAGTGCAACTGGTCTGGTTCACAGATGAATAATACTTGATCAATTCTTCTTTTATGTCTTCAATTCATTGCTTCAGATAAGTCCCTTGTCGTTATGGTTGCTTCAAATAAATCACTGTAATCCCGTGGTAATAACCCTAAATCATTCACATACTTTTGTTGTAACACCCCCAGACCCGGGGTCAGGAATCTGGGTTGTCACGCTCCATCAATTATATAATACCTGCATTACTTACAACATTCTAATAATATAACTCCAAAAGACCCCAATCACTTACGCACACACACACAAGTTATAGCCTTGGAAATGAGCAACAATAAGTAACATTTGTTATTACAAATCAAATGTACTATCCAGGATCTCATCTATCATTTACAACCTCTACCTGAAGTTAAAATAATAGACCTCACAATTCTATACAAGGTTTAATAATACAAACCTATTCGAAAACAATTCTTACTAACTCAGTCTACAGCTGTTCTGCTAAATCCGACAGTATCCATCTTGCTGAACTAACCCAAGGGTGGTCTCTCCATTCCCTTGCTCTCGTAACACGAGGTGAATCGGAAATGTTTTCTTCATGCTGAAAGATTTAATAAAGCAAGAATGAGCTAATAGTGCTCAACAAGAAATCTATCCCAGTTTAAATCTTTAAACCTTTTAGGAAGATAATCCATATGGGATCCATGTTTAAAACTACTAGGGTTTATCCCCAAAATAGTATATCGTTCAAAATACCGTATGACTTATAATCATACTCATATACTCTTGGTAATCATTTGGAAATCCTTGGTATCAATATAATGAACCAAGATTCAAAACATATCTTTTAAAATAGATATCAAATAATGGAATCAAGGCTTAAAGCCTATCCATTGATTCAAAATACTATACAGTTCGATATACTGTATATCTTAAATACCTTTTTAACATATATAATCACATATCTATTTAGATATCTCAGACTGTTCAAAATACTGTAGAATATTAGTAATGAACACCTTCTGTGAAAGAAGCAAGAATGAGCACTATAGCTCGACAAATCAGATATAGCAGCTTAATCATATATGTAAGCTTATATCATAAAGGAAAACCTTTAAAACTTCATTCGTATACAGAATGATATATTTATTTCTCTTTTCGTCAAAACATACCATACAGTACGACTACTGTATGAGGAACATCATTACTCTTTACTGTCACATTATCAGTAACTCAGCGCCTAGGCTTTTGTTACAATGTACAGTTCAACTCCAATCGGAGGGAAGAAAGGGAATGTACTGGAATACACGATACACGGTGATCAGCCGTTATATCGCAACTTAACTTTTCTAGTAGTAGAAGGACGACTTCCTGTTCGGTTATCACCCTGACCGCATACGGGCCATTGTGCTAAGAGATCACTACCTCGGGCCTATTTCGTCACCGGGTAAGCCTTAGCACGCTAGAGATCACTACCTCGGGCCTATTTCGTCACCGGGTAAGCCTTGATAATTTTTGGCACTACCCCGACACCTATTTCATTGCCGTGTAGGCCTTTCCAATTCCCATGATGAAAAACATTAATGAAACGAAAATCGGAAGTTAATTCCACATTTCCCAAGTACGAATACTTGTCAAAACTTTGTAACCGTTCAGAATACCTCACTCCAGAGTAATTGAAAGGAGTAAGTCAAAGTGTGGGTTGACATTAGTCAACGAGACTACCGATGATTACTACGTATTTTGAAATCATGACCAGGGAGTTTATTGAAATATCAGAGTTCAGCGAGTTTGAAATACTTTACTTTAAATGGGGGAGCCATCCCCTAGTTATAAGTATTCTAGAGGAACAGTGGAAGTAAAACTCTGTCCTCAAATTCTTGAACTAGATTCCCAGTTTTCGATGAGTTGAAAAATACTAACCGCATTTAATTACCTTTAACTATCTGAAGATAATAGTTGGGAATCTCTATTTTAATACCTTTTCTGAAAATCAGAAATTTATATTTTTGTGTAAATAATAGAACCTTTAATCATATAATAAGGTTCTATGATTTTAAATCATATTTGGAATATTTAATAAATACCCAAATAATAAATATTAAATTATTATTCAATATAAAACCACCTAAGTGAATATTCAGAATAATATTCACTTAGTTAAATAATCTTCAAATAATAAGTATTTAATTATAATTCAATATAAAACACTTAAGTGAATATTCAAAATAATATTCACTTAATTAAATAATATTCAAATAATAAATATTGAATTATTATTCAATATAAAACACTTAAGTGAATAATCAACATAATATTCACTTAATTAAATAATATTCAAATAATATTTATTATAATATTATTTAAATTTCTCACCTTAAATATCCAATTATATAGATATTGGAATATTTAATAAACCCTTAAAATATAACCGTCTCTGGAACCTTCCAGCCTCTGACAGTAGTTTAAAACAAAATAATAATTTGACTCCCGGTCTAAGTTTTAAAATCATCGTACAAGTACTCTATACTTAGAGTCTTTAACCTTTAACCTTGGTTTATATCTAATACTTGTCTAGCATATAAACCTTATACCTTATACACCTATTTATAAAAAGCGAAAACAATTTATAAGTCATTTCACAGCATTAAGCAGCCTATTTAGCAATACCACAACATATAGCACAATAGCATCATTATATGGTGTAGGGTTTGAAAACTTGCATGCATCTATCATATGCATACATCACATCTCATCATTTTTAATACCATCACATCTATATACGATGTGAGGTTTGAAAGTATGCATAATATCGTATGCATATATTACATTTGAAAGCATGCATCTATCATATGCATATTATCATAATATTGTACTGCATGGGATGAGAAAACTTGCCTTGAGTCCTTGGTATTAGGGGTTCGAGTCTTGTCGCAAATCTATAAACAAAGAAATACTCGATCAGTCCCCTAACGTAATCATTCGCTCATAACACTCATTTAAAGTCAACTATATGTTAAACACATCATGTAGTCACGTTATTCCTCAACAAGGTTCGTATTTTAATCGACTCAAAATAGTCCTTTTATCTTAGTCGCAATGGTTGGTCAAAGTAGTACTCTAGAGTTCACTTTTCATAGAGTTACTATTACGCGACTCGTACTCTAACACTTTTAATAAATCCAAAAACTCGTATTTAAATACGAGACCACTTCTAAAATCATCTTGAGTATTTGTAATATTTATCATAAAAGTTTTGATCTCAAAACAGGGGTTTCACTTGGTGAAATGTATTCTCAAACTTGGATGAGCTACGGAAAGTTACTATTCGCACGCCTTTCACTAAAACGCTCATATCTCCTTAACCGTTAGTCAAAATGACACACCGTTTTCGCGTGCGCGATCTAGGGAAAGAATAGAACAAAATGCTTGAACATTTATTTTCTGCCTAAGGGCTGAAATTCCCGAGAGCAGCAGATTTTTGACAGTGAAGTGCAGAACCACTTACTCCTCGCGCAGCTTTGGTTCCGACATTTTTATAAAATCGAAATATTATCTTTTTCATAAGAAACCTTCTCGATTCACTTACTAACTGTCCATGTTAGTATCCATTTTAATATCATGACCTAATTCCATTTTTAAGGGGCCTGATCATATTCTCAAAGTTCATGCAATGAACTACTTAGTTACCCGAAACCGCTTTTACTAAAACGGACGTTTCTCCTAAACCGTAAATCAAAACGATACGATTATTTCGCTAAAACAAACTAGGGAACAGAGGCTACATGATAATGGTCAGAAATCTTATGTTTATGCCCTGTAAATTAACCGTGGTTTCTGTCCAAACTACCTAAGTAAAATTCGACATGGTAACGACGCTAATTCATGATTCCCGTGTTTTAAACACTCAAATCAACCACCAATCAACAACCAATCAACCAACCATCAAGCCTCAAGTTAATACCACAAGTTTTCTGCCCAAAAAAGTTCATACCAATACTCACAAGTTCATCCATCAAAATAATCACTAACAATCACTATAACTAAGGATTCAACTTTTAATCCATACTATCACTAAACATCATCAATCTTAGCAATATAATCAAAGTATAATAAAAAGGTGTGTGAGGTTTATACCTTCCTTGATATTCAATATGGACTAACAATATCTTGTATGCTCTCCCTTGATCCTTAATCATCCCTAACAACCCTTAAAACTCAAGATCAAAACAAAATTTCATGAGTCACTATTCATGCCTCAACTTTGATCCAATATTTAACCATGCTACCCTTATTTGATGGCAATGAAACTTTGAACGTACCTTGGGTATACATTGATGGAGATATGGTCCAAATCTGGAGATTTTAGGACGAGTAGATTTGGAGTTATGAAATTGTCTTTCCACCATGGTCAAGCTGGGCAGAAATTCTGAGAAAATGGAGAAAATGATACTTTCTTGCTTTTTCTTTTCTTTTTGTTTGGTCTAATTACTCTTAATCACCAGCCATATAATTGTGTGGTCAATAGCTTGTTTTGTCATCAATGACAAGTCTCTTTTTGAATGTGTGGTGGTGGTGAAAGTGGTGACAAGGTGGTGATTCATCACCTTGTCATCACTTTGTCATGCTTATGTCATCCTTTGCATCCTCAATTCTTTTATATATTGCACTTGATGATCTCATATAATACTCCACCTTTGGTTAGGGTTTAATCCACAATTTGTTACGCTTTTGTTTCGCGATAGTTTCAAGTGGTTTTAAAGACGTTTCTCTGTACCAAAGCTAGGGTACTTCCTTTATCCTTCCATTACCTTTGTCTAATATATAATCTTAGGTTTCTCACCTTGGTTTAAGATATGATCATGTATTTCTCATTCCACCTTCTTTCTTAAAACGATCAAATCAATACATCCTTAACTGTCCAGTGAATAGTGATGGGAATCTTCTAATTCTGATCGCGTTTACATTCTTTTATTCTTCCTATACATCAATAATATCACTTCGAAACATTCATTCCATGTCATCTACATAGTGTGGTCTGAAAACTTTTCATCAGCAAAATTACTATTCATCAATTTTTTTTTTTAACTAAGTCCAAAATTTGGGGTTATTACATCTGTCGTCTTGAAAGTCTTGTTTCTTTTGCTGTCACTGAGGCTTGAACATTTTCATGAACTTCTTTCCGTGACCTGTTTACGGACTTCAAGAATACATAACGTATTTTGATTTTTTGAGTTTACCTTTTCTTCTTTGATTCTGTATTCCCGTGCTTCTGTTAATATTATTGTCTGTCTTGTCCTTTGTTGAGTTGTAGTTAACTCTGTTTCATTTTATGTTACATTATGCTTTACAATCTCCCCCTATTTGATTGGATAGAGTTCGACAAGCAAATACTTCGAGGATAACTCAACTAACTAAGGAAACATTAAACTAATTAAAGTAAGACAGCTTAATAATATTAAATGCATTCTAGATCAGATATATATACATTTCCAGATTTCATAAATCTAAAAACAATAAAACTTTATACAATGAAGTTGCTCCTCTAGTCTGAGCTGATTGTTCTTTTTGTCTTTTGCTTCTTGTCTTCAGTCCATTCCGATCTCACCTTCTTCAATCATTGGATCGGAGTTAGCAGCTTGATAATCAATCACTGATGGATAGTGCAGTGGTTCTCCAGGTTTAAGGATTGCTCCTTGAATGTGTCTTCCAATGTACTCAACCTCTTGACCCACTCCAGCCCACAACCATGCAATGTTAACATCTTTCTTGTTTAGCTTTGGCATGTTTGGTAGTCTGGTATACACTTCCAATCCTCTTTCCACTCTTTTCCTATAGTAAGGAACATTCTCCATTAGAAATCTTCTAAGAGTGTTTGTTGCCTTGTCCTTCTCCGTTGATGAGAATCCAGTGGATCTACGATACTTCTCAACTGATATTAGATAGTTGCTTGGATAGTTTCTCAGTTTGTCCTCAGCCAAATAGCAGATTCTGAACAAGTCATTCGTCATGAATCTAACCATTGGAGGATCTTCAGTAATCTCTGGACCGACTTTCATCAAGATCTCCTTAACATGCTCACGGAGCAGTTCATTTAGTCTTGTAGTTCTTTGAATCTTGATGAGTATCACCTGCAGTTCTGTGTATGTTCTCTGTTCTAAAAACTTAGTGGAAATCACATATGTACCTTTCTCAAGAAAATTGATCAATATGTTCCAGACACCATTTGCTTTAACCCCGGCTTTCAGAAAGATCACAGTATTCCTCAGTGCAGTGAAGTGAGTATGATCATCAGGATTTGCACTTCTTATGTCCTGAATTATGACTTCAACCTCCGCATTGTCGTTGACTTCTAATCCGTCTTCAACTCCACAAAAGGTTTTATAAGCCATCTCCCAGTCAATACCTTGCTTATTTGCCAAATCCATCATCTTCTTCTTCCTAGCTTCAGCATACACCTTGGATCTTTTTAACTTCTCAATCCTTAGAACTGCTTGGTGTCTTTCTCTCTCAGCTTGCCTGGCATCTATTTCAGCTCTTTGAGCTTTCACCATCTCCAAGGCAGCTTCTTCTTCCAGTGATAGAGGATTTGCTTCTTCTTTCATATTATCCTCCCAGATTGGATATTCAACAGGCTCTGGATAATATGGCTCATGCTCCTCCTGAATTGGTTGCTCTTGCATGACCTCAAATCCCTCTTCACTGTTCTCTTCTTGTACAAGTTCTTCTATCCAGTACTGTCTTATCGGAATAGCTTCAACCGTTTCCCAAACTCCCCATCCATCCATACCTTTCTCCCAATCTCCAACTTTCTCCCCCTTAGTTGAGGAATCCTCGACAAAAGCATCCTCAGCATAAAAGGCAGTAGAAGGACCAGGTTGCTGATTTGAAGGTTCAGGTTGTCCAGTTTGTTGGTTCTTCAGCATAGTCCAGATTGACTGTACTCTGTCACCTTGATTGTCCAAGAAATCCATAATCTGCTTATTCATCTCATTCATAGAAGCTAGCGTCAGGTCAATGTTATTCAATCTTGAGTTGGTAGTCTTTTCCATATGATCCAGCCTCTTGTTCAGCTTAGACTCCACTCTTGAAAGTGTATTCATTGCATCTTTTACCCGCGCTTGACCATCCCGGATAACCAGAACGTCCTCTCTCAAAGCTTCCCATCCTTGTGACAATGCAAATACTTCATTCATGAATCCATCTTTTAGTTCCTTGACGTCCGTCTTTAATTCGATCAGTTCTTCCGTTGCTTCCTTCTTCAAGGAGTCCACTGCCTGCTTCGTACCTGTTATAGTGCCAGATGCACTGCCAATGACCCTGAATGTTCTTCTGGAATCAGCTACAGCCAAGTCAACCTTCTCTTGAATAGTCTTTAAAGAAGAATTGCCTTGACTAGAGGAGATCCCTTGGTCAAAGGAAGGTCGCAGTAGAACCTTGAATAATGGATTTCCTTCTTTATCACGAACTGTCATCTCCTTGAGGGTGGATTGAACATGTACCTCTAGTTCTGTCGGTAATAGCAAATCAACAATATTTGGAAGGGTTAGGGTGTCACTCCTCACGTTTGGCTCTGGGTGTACACTCAACGTTTCTGTCAGTGTTTCACTCATTTTACCTTTCCCACTCAGGCCAGGTGTAAGTGTTTTTGTTCCACTCAATCCCTTTGTGCTAGATGTACCTGCAGAAGAAAACACCGTAGCCATCCTTAAGGAGGTCACCGGTGGTGCAATGGGGCTTCGCGAGTCCCCGTCCTTGTATAAACCAAGTTGCTGATCATCCGTAGATGATATATCCTTTGAAGGATCTAGAGTTTGAATCTCTAGGGGGTTAGAATCAGGCTTTATTAACAGCAGAGATCCTGAAACTTCCTCAATAGTCTGTGAAGACTTTACCTCAGTTAACTCCTCAATAGTAATTGATTCATTGTCACCGAGTTGCCGATCTGCACCCACGTCAGACCCTTTACCCGCAAGATCCAGATATGTTCCATCTGGGGAGGTAGACAATGACCCTTTAGATTGTGCATTTAGGTCAAAGCCTTCTCTCGACGTCTGTGAAGACTCTTGGTTCTTAGAACCTTCAACCAGTGAACCTGACCGTAATATGGTCGGAACACCAGTTGCTTCCGTCAATTCTTCCATACTTGATTGAGCTATTGGTTCATATATAGCTTTTGTAAGCATTACCCAATCAAAATCAGAAAAATCAGTGAAGGGTTCTTTGGATGAGAGAAATGAAGTATCAACAGTTGCCTCGGTTTCTGTTTGTTAGGAATATGTTGTTCTTGATGATAATTATAAAACACTTAGTAGATTTTGTATTAAGTCATTTTGTAACTGTCAACGGAATGGCATGTTTTGCAGCTTTCGTTGACAGGAAGCTCATCAACGAAATGAGTGATGTAGTAATTGCACTGTACAATACTTCATAGTTTGATATGCATTTTGTTGTAGGTATTAGATAGGTTTCCTAAGTCATTTTGACTAAGTACTAGATAGGCAAAATAGGTTGGTGAATTGTAAATAGATTATGCCTTGTAATTTTGCCTAAGTGAAGACATGTCAACGGAATGAAGATTACTCTATCAACGAAACGAGGATTATACCATCAACGAAACGAAGAATAAATCTATCAACGAAACACATCTCTCTACTATCAACGAATCATTATTGCTTTTCTGAATAGTTGACAAAGTGATAGTGACAGTTATCTGACAGATCAAAAGGGAGATATGGAAGTGTACTTTGCATTGGAAGCCATCAAAATGGTTACTGGAAATAAGGAAACATTCCAATTTCCAATTAGGTTCTTGGGAGTGATCATAATAAGTATGAAGACAAAATCCAAGATCTCCAAGGACCATTGAACAAAAGGGATGAAAAGCAAGCTACTGAAAGTTACTTTAGATTATTTTAAAGTAGCCAAAAATAGCATTGTAAACTTGGGTTATATAACCAAGTGTAGCAGTTCATTTTAGAAATAGAAGTGAGTGAGATAAAATAGTTTGTATTAGCTTTTTCAAGAGCACTCTCACTTTGTATCAAGAACTGAGCAGTAGTGATACTTGTGTAACACAGATTATTTCCGCAATAAAAATTATCTCAGTTGGATCCTCAAAACATCCAACTGAAATTTCAGTTCAGAAACAGAGTCAACAAACAACAATGATCATTTGTTGAAGGTTGATATGTCAACGGAATGCAAAGTTTCGTTGACAGATGAACCATCAACCGATCAGGCTGTTTCGTTGACAGAGAAAAGGAAAGAAGAACTCACTAGACTTAATAACAAGTATGGTCCTGTCACCAAGAACTTTGTTCAAGGTGAGTCTAGTAAATCAAAGAAAGTTGAGAAGCCTGTTGAAAGAGCAAATGTAGGTCACTTGTCTAACAAGCAATTGAAAGACAAGTTAGAGAAAATTCAAGTTGAGACTAAGGGCAATAAAAAGAATAACAGGAATTGAAAAGTAGGGATTAACAAACATAACAATTACACACCTGATAAATATGCTCCTAGAAAGACATGTGTTAATTGTGGTGGTGTTAGTCATTTATCTACTAACTGCAAATCTGTTAAGAAGACTGCTAATGTGAAAATGCCTAAGCCTGCAATGAATGGTTCTATGCCTACAATGCCTGTTATGCCTAACATGTTTTCTCCATATGCACAATTTCAGAATCCATATGCTAGCATGCCATTTGTGCCTAATCCATACATGAATATGTTTAATGTGCCACAAATGCCATGGAATGTGAATAACATGTTTGTTCCTCCATCTATGCATGCTGTGAATGAAAATGTGAGCAACTCTCAGAAATCAACACCAAAGGTAAAGGTTGATTTAAATCAATCTGAGCCCAAGGTGAAAAATGATATAAAAGGAAAATCAAAGGCTAACAAAATAGGACCCAAGGTAACTCGGGTACCAAAATTAACTTGATTTGATTTTATTGTGTGCAGGGAGACAAAAGGAATCTTTGGTACTTGGATAGTGGATGTTCAAGACACATGACTGGTGATTCTACCCTGCTCACAGAGTTTCAGGAAAGAGTTGGCCCTTGTATTGCTTTTGGAGATGACAGCAAAGGCTACACTAAGGGATATGGCTTGATTTCAAAAGAAAATGTCATTATTGAGGAGGTTGCATTGGTGGATGGTCTTAAGCACAATTTGCTTAGTATCAGCCAACTTTGTGATAAAGGATTTTTAGTTACTTTTTCTAAAGAAGCCTGTGTTGTTTCTAAAGGAGGAAACAACAATGTGGTAATGACTGGATTCAGAAGAGGGAATGTGTACATTGCTGACTTTAGTAGCACAAGTTCAGACACCATCACTTGTCTCTTCAGCAAGGCAAGCAAGGATGAAAGTTGGCTATGGCACAAGAAATTATCTCATCTGAATTTTAAGGTTATGAATGACTTGGTGAGGAAAGATCTTGCTAGAGGAATTCCACAGGTGGAATTCTCCAAAGATGGTTTGTGTGATGCCTGTCAAAAAGGGAAACAAAAGAAGGCATCATTCAAAAGCAAGACAGAGTCATCAATTGTCCAACAGCTTGAGCTGCTTCATATGGATCTATTTGGCCCTGTAAATGTCATGTCCATTTCAAAGAAGAAATACTGTCTTGTGATTGTTGATGATTTTTCTAGATTTACATGGACTTTCTTTTTGCACTCCAAAGATGAGGCAAGTGAAATCATTATCAATCACATCAAGATGGTAAACAATCATCCTGATTTCAAAGTAAGAAGGATTAGGAGTGACAATGGGACAGAATTCAAGAATTCAAGCATGAAGGTGTTCTGTGAAGAAAATGGAATTTTGCATGAATTCTCAGCAGCAAGAACACCACAGCAAAATGGTGAAGTTGAAAGGAAAAACAGAACACTTATTGAAGCTGCAAGGACAATGCTAGATGAATCAAAGTTACCTACTTATTTCTGGGCTGAGGCAGTTAACATAGCTTACTTCACTCAAAATATTTCTTTGATTAATCAGGCCAAGGGAATGACCCCTTATCAACTACTCAAAAGAAAGAAGCCACTATTGGATTTTCTTCATGTCTTTGGATGCAAGTGCTTTGTTCTGAGAAATCAAGTTGAGCATTTGGGGAAATTTGAAGCAAAGGCAGATGAAGCAATATTTGTGGGATATGCAGCAGGGAAAGCTTACAGAGTCTATAATATCAGAACCAACATTGTTATGGAATCTGTACATGTTGTTTTTGATGATCTCAAAATTCAAGGTCTCTGTGATGAAGGTTTCCATGAAATTCTTTCTTTTGAGAATGAGGAAGGAGATCAAGTGAATCATGTCAAGGCTATTGAGAAACAGCCTAAAGTTGTTGTATCTAGCACAGATGAAAGCAGCAGTGAAGATGAAATTGATGTATTGAGATTGAAAAGAATAGTTGCTAGCAGACCAAATGGTCATTTCGTTGACAGTCATGATGGAGGATTCGTTGACAGTCAGAATGAACGTTTCGTTGACAGTCAAAATGGTCATACCGTTGACAGTCATAGAAATGCCTCTAGAAGTGATCATTTAGGGACAACAAACTCACGGGGAGTTTCTCAAGGACAAATATCTAATCAAGGCAACCATGATCATGAAGCTACTTCTTCAAGAGCAAATCTACCTCCCTCAAGGAAATGGACTAAAGATCATCCCTTTGAACTTATTATAAGTGATGTTTCTTCAAAAGTCCAAACAAGAAGAGCAACTCAAGAGGAATGTCTATATAGTAGCTTTCTGTCTCAAGATGAGCCAAAGAAAGTTGAGGATGCACTTCTAGATCCAGATTGGGTTTTAGCTATGCAAGAGGAGCTAAACCAATTTGAGAGAAACAAAGTTTGGAAGCTGGTGCCCAAGCCTAAGGACAGAAGTGTTATAGGCACAAAATGGGTGTTCAGAAACAAGATGGATGAAAATGGCATAGTCACAAGGAACAAAGCTAGATTGGTTGCAAAAGGCTATTCACAGGAAGAAGGAATTGATTTTGATGAAACCTTTGCTCCTGTTGCAAGACTAGAAGCAATAATGATTTTCCTAGCCTATGCAGCCCATGCCAATTTCAAGGTCTATCAAATGGATGTGAAGAGTGCTTTTCTGAATGGGGAATTGGAAGAGGAGGTGTATGTAAGTCAACCTCCTGGTTTTGAAGATGATGATTTTTCAGAGTATGTGTACTTCCTCCTTAAAGCACTCTATGGTTTGAAACAAGCACCTAGAGCCTGGTATGACACACTTTCACAGTTCCTCCTTGAGAATCATTTCACTAGAGGTACTGTAGATAAAACTTTTTTTCATAGGATTGTGAATGGCTCTACTATACTTGATCAAATTTATGTAGATGACATAATCTTTGGGTCTACAGATGTAAAACTTTGTCAAAAGTTTGCCAAGCTTATGCAGAGTAAATATGAAATGAGCATGATGGGAGAATTAACTTACTTTCTTGGTCTCCAAGTGAAGCAAGTTAATGAAGGCATTTTCATTAGTCAAACAAAATATATTCATGATTTGTTAAAGAAATTTAACTTAATGGAATGCTCTCCTGCCAAAACTCCCATGCCTACTGCCACCAAACTTGAATTGAATACTAAGGAAAAATCTGTGGACATTTCAAGTTACAGAGGCATGGTAGGCTCACTTTTATATTTAACAGCCAGTAGACCTGATATTATGTTTGCTACATGTCTATGTGCTAGATTTCAGGCTGATCCTAGGGAATCCCATTTAGTTGCTATTAAAAGAATTTCAGATATCTCAAAGGAACACCAAACCTTGGCATTTGGTATCCTAGAGAATCTGGCTTTGAACTAATTGGTTATTCAGATGCAGATTATGCAGGATGTAAAATTGACAGGAAAAGCACAACTGGCACATGTCAATTCCTAGGAAACAAGCTTGTGTCATGGTTCAGCAAGAAACAAAACTCAGTTTCTACCTCCACAGCTGAGGCTGAGTATATTGCAGCTGGAAGTTGTTGTGCACAGATTTTATGGATGAAAAATCAACTACTTGATTATGGATTAAGAGTTGAGAAAATTCCTATCTTCTGTGACAACACTAGTGCCATTGCCATTACTGAGAATCCAGTACAACATTCAAGGACCAAGCACATTGACATCAAGTACCATTTCATTAGAGAACATGTTATGAATGGTACTGTGGAGTTACATTTTGTTCCAAGTGAACAACAACTTGCAGACATCTTTACCAAGCCACTTGATGAATCTACATTCTCAAGATTAGTAAGTGAGCTAGGTATGCTAAATTTCTCTTAATTATTTCTGAGATTTTTGCAAGTTACAAAGCAGCCAGAATCTTGCTATGTTTTTATGTGAATTAATTTTCTCAGGAAAAGTGCAATTTTGTCTAAGTCAAAATTACTATGTCAACGAAACGCACCATTTCGTTGACAGTCTTAGCATTTTTCTGGGTGTTTCGTTGATAGCTCTCTTATATCAACGAAACGCAGCTTTATCAACGAAATAGACGGGACCTTAACCGCCCAATTCTGATTCGTTGATATAGCGTAGTTAATCTGAACCGTTGAAAATTGTCACGTCTTTTACCACGATCTATGCATACACCCCTGTAAGTATAAATCATGGTAATATTTTAATTGTAACGGTTACATTTTTAAGCCAATCCAGTAATTTATATTTATTATTAGACTTAATTTTTGAGAATTTTTGGGGGAGTATTTAAGAAATTTCATTTTCTTTAATTCTTTTCTACCTGTTTTCAAAAATTCCAAAGGCTTTATTACTTCTTCTCTCTCAAAGCAAATTACAGTTCGAGCTTTCTTCACTCAACAATGGCACCCATAGTCAAGCTCATGTCAGCAGGAGGGTTCATTTACGAAAAGAACAACTCTATTCCTTTTGTTGTCGAGGAAAACCCAAACAGACTCTTTTTCAAAATGATGGATTTCATGATGAACTGCAAACTGAGTTACGCAATGTTTCACTCAACTCCACTCTACAATGAGATAATCGAGGAGATTTGGACCTCATGTGAGTACAGTGGGACAAATTGCACTTTGTAATTCACCATTCAAGGTAATGAGTACATAGTCAATTCTGATGTGTTGCAAGCATGCTTACACCTTCCTGAAAATAATTGCTCTGATTTGCCTACATATACTGAAATGATTAACATGCTAAATTCCATAAACTACTCTTTGCCTACTGATAATCTGGGTAAAATAATTAGGAGAGGTTTGGTTAGGGAATATAGTTATTTAGCTGATGCATTCATCAAGGTCTTTTCTGGTAAAATTAGTAATTTTGATGCATTAACTAACTCTATGTTGATTCTATTTACCATGCTCCTAACTGATAGATATTACAACTTTAGCACCCAACTTATGTATGAAATTGGTGCTAAGTTGGGTGATAAGGGAAATAGGAAGAAAAATATCTATTATGCAAGATTTCTGATGATGTTGGCTAACCATGTTAGTCCAGCACCATTGGTTATCTCTAACCCTGTTTCCAGGTTTGATTGCTTTGTGCAAGAGAAGAGGGTCTTGACAGACATACTGAGGCTGAACCACAATGGTGATGTCCCAGTGGTGTATCTACCAATAATTGAGGTAACTACTAATATCCCTGCTAGTATAGCTGTTACTTCTACTGTTTCACCCAACCCTGTTGCTATGGAGTCTGTAGTTCTGACCCAACAGGCTCCTGTCCCAGCAGCAAAACCAAAATCAAAGAAATCTTCCAAGCCAACCTCAGGTGCTTCTCAAAAGGCACCTGTTGTAAAATCCACTACACAACCAAAGGGGAGTGGTGTAGGTGTTGTGAGAGGTGAGGGAAGGGGTGAACATAAAAGAAACCCTAAGGATAAGGAAGGAGAGATGAGTGAGATCCAGCCTAGCCCCATTGTGTCTTCCCAACAAGGCACAATGAGTAATATGGATTTAAGCACAAGTCTAGTTGCATCCTCCCAAAAGGATGTAATTATTGAAACAAGCTCTCCTCCAGGAGCACACTCCAAGAGGGTAAGGGACACTTCAAGCCCACATACAACAATTTCCCAATACCAAAGGAGAGTGAAGCAAAAATCCCAGGTTTCACAGGGTGCACACACACTGGAAGCAACACTTCCAGTATCTCAAATTCAGTTTGATGTAACCCCTATCATTACTCTGGGGTTATAGTCCCATTCTCTAAACATCAATCTTGAATCTACTCCACAAAATTCTCCAACTCAGTCATTAGATGTGGATATGATCCATTCATCTATTTCTGATTCTCCAACTCTTTTCTTGGAGAAGCCCCACTCTGACATTGGTGGTCATCACTTGTTAAGTGATTTGTTGGGCCACCAATCATCCTTTTCTGAAGTTACAAGAGGATCTGTGGAACAATCTTTAAAATCAATCACCACAGATTCTACTGTAATCTCACTTTCTCAAAGTGCTTTCTTGACTTCATCAATGAAACAGTCTCTTTCGTTGACAAGTGTTTCTCCATCAACGGTATCCATACCGTTGACAGTTCAAACTACCATACCGTTGATAGTTAATTCTGCACCTCTTCTTAAAAATCAAGTTGTTTCCACAACTAGTGCAGATGATCTAGTGGTAGTTGAAACACTTCTAGGAATGAGAGGGAGTGAAACTAAGAGGCTGGCTTGCAGCCAAGCAAAAGGAGAGGCTGACTATTTCTTCCAGTCAGGCAAAAGGAGAGGCTGAGGGTTCCACCTTAGTAGGTGAAGGTGAGGGTGTGAGAGGTGTGAGCCATGGGGAGCCCATGATGCAAGAAAATAGAGGAGAGAGAGAAGGGACTACAGGAGCTATAAGGGAGGAAGAAGCCATTGCAAGTGAGTTAATGGAGGTTCATGAGGGAGAAAGGGAACTTACTTTCCAAGAGCATTATCAACAAACTCTGGATAGTATTTCCCTGGATCCTGAGACCTTTACTCATCCTGTGCCAGCCTATCAAGTTATGGCTCAGCAGGGCAATGTGGAGGCAGAAAGGTCTTTCAACCTAATCCATACAACTGCATCTATGCAAAGAGCAAATGATGCAATCACCAATCTGTCTCCAGGAGCTGCAGCAAGTGGTGAGTTTGATTTTTCTGATGATGATGACAGTTTTGGTGACAATCTACAGGTGGCCATCACTACACAGACTGAGACTTCTGTGGTGCCCCCTACACCAAACTGGCTTTCTCAAGATATGTATGGAAGAATCAACTTGGATACTGCAATTACTAGGCTATATAATGAGGCCTATCTGGCTCATGAGTCTGCAAGTGTCAATGACAAGAAATTCTACAAAGCCATCATGGATTCTCTGGAAATTCAAAGGCTACAGATGTTGCAGACTAGGAATGAAGCAAGGGAAATCAAGGATTCTATTGGGAACCTGAAAGATGCTTCTGATAGGAGGCTTGATGAAAAGCTCCCTCTTCTCACTGTGTCCAAGATGAACAGGTTTTTCTCTAAGGAACCTGAGGTGGCTACCTCCTTGAAGAATCTCTCTTCTAGAGTGGACAAGGTGGAAGATACTTTATATCAAATGCAAAGGGAACAGGAGAAGCAAACCCAACTTTTAGCCCAGCTAGTGGCAGCTCAAGAACTCCCAGTCATCCCTTTTGATGATAACAAAAAGGGGGAGAAATCTAAGAAGCTAGACATTCAAATCACAAAGGTTATGGTCCCAGCCATTTCCCTGCCAAAGGAGCCACTAGCTATGGGGGAGTCAGGAAAGGATAAACTGGATGGTATTGACTTGATTAAGCAAGCATCTATGAGGCTACAACTTGCTGAACAAATAAAAAACCATTGGTCCAGCATAGATGCAAGAGTCAAGAAGATAACTGAAACTGTAAAGAATTCAAATTCATCAACGGATCAAGCTACTTCTACAACACCATCAACGAATGCCATGGTTTTAGTATCAACGGAATGGGAGCCACAGACCAATTCTTTCTATGAGGTAAAGCCCCTTCTACATGGAGTCACTCAAGGTCCAAGGAAAGAAAAAGGACAAACTTCATGCATTAGGGATGTGGAACAAGCTACATTTCAAGGAAGCCTATCTCCCAAGTCTCCTGCTAAACCAAAGGGCAAAAATATAGCAAGGACTTTCTATCCTTCACCCTATCCAGATGAGCTCAAGCTTCTTGGACTACTTATCACAAAATGCAAGGAAAGCAATGATCCTGAGATAAGGAAGCAAAGAGCAATTGTCTACAGAAATGGACAGGAAATTTGTGTTTGGGCTGGTCACCCAAATTTTGCTGAAGCTAAGGCTGAGGAGTCAGAAAGAGCAGCTATGCAAGCCCTTGCAGTTGCTCAATCTCTAGATGAAGAAGAAAGACAACAAGAGGAAAGAGCCAAAGAGGAAAGGAGTACAAAGAAGAGCATAAGGCAACCCAAGGCAAGAGCTAAGAGAAACATAGCTTTTGAGAATGATGACTCTCAGAGCAATGCAACAGACTCTTCTGCACCTATTGCACCACCAACAATTCCTGATCCAGTTTCCGAGGTAAAGTTAGCCTGTGATCCTAAACATCCAGTAAATTTCCATGATCAGCCAATTGAGCCAAAGGAAGAGCCAATTGAGTTTGATGAGGCCAACTTTCCAAAATTCCTCTTTGAAATGGATCCAAAGAAGAAATCTAAGCAGAGGGCTGCCAAGGCTAAGCCAATTCTTGTAAGGAGACCACAAGCTGAGAAACCCCCTACCAACCCAGAAGACTTCATCTACATTGCTGATATCAGGGAGGAGTCTGACCTACATATTAATCTTGATGACCTGGTTGAAGTGAGAGGAATAGCAGCTTCTTACAAACTACCAGAGAGATTGGTGTTTGTCTACAAGGGTGGGAGAGAACAGATTTGGCCTCTACACAGAATTCTGGGAGAAGACTATCAGACACTGCTATCTGTGTTCAAATGTCTGAAGAAAGATTTTGGTTTTACCAAAACAGCCAAGTCTGAGGTTGTCTCCAAAATTTGCCAAATCAAAGCTAGCTGGAACAAGCCTGGTGCACTTCCCAGAGTATTTAAGGTCCCTCAAACAGGAAAGAAAATTCATCTCCAACCTTTTTGGATGATGGAATTCAGAGACAAGGACAACTGTAGAAGATTCTTCAGAATAGAAGACCAACTGGAAAAGGCATCCAATGAAACTCTGAGATTAATGCAATCCAAGTTGGGGAATCAAGATGAAAAAGAGAAGATTTTCTACAGAAGACTTCAAGCTCAGATTGAGGAGAACAATGCAAGAAAAGGGAAGAAAACAAGACCACAGAGGCAAAGATGAAAAATCTGCTCAGACTAGAGGAGCAACTCTGTGCACTTGTTTTGTAAGATTTTCCACTTTGTATTTCAATAAAATTCAATGAAGTTTGATGCAATTTCGACTTTTATCATTTGTAATTTGTCTGAGTGTTTTTGTTATCATCAAGGCTCTTGATTTATGGCTGTTATTCTATCAGTCATAAAACACTTAGTAGATTTTGTATTAAGTCATTTTGTAACTGTCAACGGAATGGCATGCTTTGCAGCTTTCGTTGACAGGAAGCTCATCAACGAAATGAGTGATGTATCAATTGCACTGTACAATACTTCATAGTTTGATATGCATTTTGTTGTAGGTATTGGATAGTGTTAGGCCGAATACACAATATATAATCAAGTATGTATGAGAATAACAATCAAGAACACAAGTTTGTAAATCAACAAACTGAATTATATTAAATAATTCTCTCTTAGTGATGTTAATGAATCACAAAGAGCTACTAGGTTACAAGAATAATGTTTTCAATTATCGCATCCCTTCTAGGGATAACCTATCTGTGTTTATACAGTACACAGTTACATACAATCCATCTCTAATTGATATTCCTATAAGTTAGCTATACAATTCATATCAATCAAGGATTGCTTCTTATCTTCTATTCCGTTTCCTTAGCTGTATCAATATATTCTGCTTCTTTTCATCTTCAGAATATATTGCTTCTAGAATATTCAATTCAGCACCGACAGCTAATTCAACTATCACCACGTCAGACTTTAACAAACTCTGACTGGCTTCAATGTAAACTCTGATGATCACCTGTTGCTTAAACACTGATGAACAAACGTCAGCAATTATATCTAACAATCTCCCCCAACTTGTGCATAATAAAAAAAATGTACAAGTTAAACAGATAATTGATGATGTCAAAACATATAACAAATGCAGTGTTTAATATATCAGAGTTTAACTTTAACTTAGAATAGAAAACTTTAAAAAAAAACTTACAGTCAGACTTTATTTGATTTCTTGAATATCAGGAACAGTTCTGAGATAATCCATGAGAAGTCTTCTTTCAGCCCTTTCCAGCTCTTCAACCATAACTTTCTTCAACTCTCTTAACTCTGGATCAGATTCTCCAGTCTGATAAATTGCAGCTCTCAAAGAATAGATGGAATTTTTCCTCATCTCATTCCCTAGCCTAATAAAATATGATTTATCAGATTCTAGATTGAATTCTAAGACTTTAACTCCCAGATCAGTCCTTAGTCTTGCACTGTTTCTTTTCATTTCTACAATCTTTCCATAAGCATCTCTGTACTTAGGAATATATGCACTCGAGACTCCTCCTCCAAGCATTATCTTTGATTTCAGCATCCTTTCTCTGATAACTAAAGCAGCATCATGAGTACTCCTATTTTTGACTTTTAACAAGTACAGAACATACTCCAATTCTTCATAAGATTTTAGATTGATGTCAGACTCTGCAACCTTGTAAACTCTTCCATCAGCCATAAAATACAACAAAAACTCTTTCTTTAACACTTTATGAAATATCATCTGAACAGATTCTAGCATATCAAGACTCTCTTGAGTAAAAATACCAGATACTGCCAGTGATGATTGATCTCCAGGCCTGTTGTTTATTCTCTTCTCTCTGTGTGAACCTAATCCAGATTTATCATAAGATTCTTTACCCAATACAGTTCTGGTTTCTGAGAAGTTAACAGTTTCTGGCTTCAGAGTTTCAGGAAGTATAGGTCTTCTAAAAGTATCTTGGAGTTGAGGTGCTAGTTGAGTTTGCACAACATGAGCATTGTCAGAGGTTGTTACAACTTTAGTAGAAACATCAACTTGAGCAGCGTCAGAGGTTGATTTAATAAATTTTGATTCAACTTGAGCAATGTCAGAGGTTGAATAATTCTTCCTTGGTAACTGTCTTTCTTCTATCAGTTTACCCTTGCCCTTATCAGCGTTTGCTATCACAGGCCTCCTGGTGTATTGTATACTCTGTTGAGTATTTTCCTTGATAGAAATTCCAGTTTCTTTCTTTCTAGGAGCCTTGACAGCTTTCTTTTTGTAAGTACCATCCTTCAATTTCTTCTCATGCTCTTCAGCAAGACTCAGCATTTCAGCTTCCATGTCTTCAACTGTAGCTTCATTACCGTGTTCTTCTAGAAACATTTTTGTAGCAATTTCTTCATCAGTAGATGGATTGGCTGAAATAATTAAACTCTTAAGTCTTGAACCACTGGCAGAGTTTGAGATTCCTTTACCAGAGTTTGTCAACCTATCAGAATTTAATCTTGATCTTCTTTGCCCTTGAGCAGAAATTTGCTTCCTCTCAGTTTCCTTGCTTCCACCATCAGTAGAATCATCCCTCCGTCTCAGAGTTTGAGTGCCTTTGCATTTGTCATTAGGTACACTCTCCCCCTTTTTGACATCATCAGAAAGTAGTACTGATGTCAGCAATTCTATAGCAGTAGAAATAGAATTCAATTGTGCAGACATTGCAATCTGATTCTCCTCAACTTTCCCAAGCCTCTTCTTGAGTTCATCAGAATCCTTGGCTTGCTGCTTGAACATGGCAGAATAATAAGACCTATCAGTCTTTAAGGTAAGATCCCTTAGACCAACTTCATTCCTTAGATTGGTAACCACTGTTTGTGTTTCATCAAATCTATTGTTTAAGGCTTTGACTTGAACCACAGTGGCCTTTAGACTTGTAAGAACATCAGAGTTTGAAATTTTCTTCACAGAATCATTAAGAAAATCAGCAGCCCTCTGTGCAGAAAAGATACAATCTGCAGCAGCCCATCGATTGTAGTACATATCCTGAAAATGCTCAGCAGTAGCTCGATTGACCTCTCTTTCCTCATCAGAGTTTAATCGAATATCAGATAACTCCTCTTGTATATCAGGATGTGAATGAGCAGAACTATCTTCAACATTGTCATCCTCTGCTGTATTCTCTGCAGGAACATTCTCAGCCATTCTTTCTGGATTATCAGAGTGGGCATTAGTATCAAACTCTGCTTCTTTTTGAACAATCTCAACAACAGATTGTTGCAAAGCTTCAAGAACAATAATATCCTCAGAGTTTAGCTTAGCAGTAGCCTCTTGTACATTCTCTGCTACAGCTTCATCAAGAATTGGCTCTGTAGCAACTTCTATCCTCTGATCAACCTCCTCACCTTTGTCAGAATGTAAATTATGAACTGAAAGATTCTCTGTGTGAGAAGCAACAGAGTCTTCAATGACTAAGGTGGCTTGATCAGCTGCTACATCCTCAGTATCACAAATACTGATAGTAGGATGTGCATCTAGAATATCTTCATCATCAAAGAAATCCATTTTCTCAAAAATTATGCTGTTAGAATGATCAGCAGCTTCCTCAACTACATCATCAGCCTTTGATGTAGGAGCTTCTATCTCAGCACTTACCATTTCAGGTATAGGTGCTGCTTCAGCATTTACATTGGATGCACCAAAGAGATGTGCAGCCACCAGTCTTCTTTTCCTTTGATGAAGAGTTTCATCATCAGTTTCACTCTCCTCATCAACATCATTAGTCTTTGACCTGTTGGCCCTTCTTTTCTTTAACTTTTTCTTCTGAGGCATATCATCAGTGTTTGATACCCCAGCTTCAGTATTTGATGGATTCACTCTAGCAGACTTAACAGCTCTTAACTTAGTCTTCTTTGACCTTTGTGATTGAGACACGGAAGGTCCAGCTTCAGCATTTGCAAGTTGTTATTGTTGTGAATCTACTTGAAATTGTCGCACAAACTCAGGTAGCAACAAGACACCAACATCCCCTTTCTTGTTATCCTTATTAGTTAGATCAGAGAATATGCGTTTATGTAATTTAAAACAGGGAATCACATCATTCTCATCTATCTCTACTTCAGAAACACATTCAGAGAATATCAATTGACAAAATCTTGCAAAATAGACTACACCTCTGTTTTCAGTCATTTTCTCACCTATATTATTTCAAACTAGCCTAGCAACATCAAAATTACCTCCATAAAGAAGAGAATACCCGATTTGCAGACTATCAGTGGGAATTGCATCCCAGTTTGTGCACTTCTTTCCAAAAGCCCTGGTGATGCAATCGAAAAAGAAACTCCATTCCTTGCGCAAAAACGGCCTTTTCAGTTGACCAATCTTTCTCAATGGTCCAGAGTAGCCTATTTCTCTCATCATTCTAACCAACTCAGAATCGCCAACAGAGATTATGAAAGCATTGAAATCCTCAAGACCCAAAGCATCACGAACAGTTGTTGGAGTAACTGTAAATTCTTCTTCTTGAAATTCAAAGATTATGGACGGAGACCCAGACTCTCCTCCATTATCATGAGTGCCTGTCTGCCAAAAAGTCCTGATTTGAGATGTAGACAGCTTCAATGGTGCGGTGAGAGCAGTACCAATATCAGAGTTTGACAAGAAATTCTGAATCAAATGAAACGCCTCTGGTGCGTTCTCATTTGCCAAAGGAGCAGCATAGTTATTCGGGACAAATTCTAACCCAGAAGCAGTAAACATTGTTGTAGCCATTAGAAAAGTTTTGAAGAAAGCAAGAAATAAGACAGAGAAAAGTGTAGAATGTATGCAGTGAAAGTGTTTGAGACAGTGTTTGTGAGTAAAAACTTATGAAACGATGAAGTGTGTAAAAGAATGAACCGTTTATGTGTAGTAAGTTTAAATAATAACTGTGAAAATTAAAACCCAATCGTTTTAATCATTACTACACACAGCAGGCGTCTTTGAAAAATGTGTGAGTGGGACAGATGTCCAACATACATACGCTGACAGCTGTATGTAACAACTTCCAATACACACGCGCAGTAAAAATAGCCATAATTACCGCTTGTCACACTATTCAAAACACTCAACCTCTCTCTCCTCTGTTTAATACAAATATGAACCGTTTGTAATCATACTCTTTCGAATTTCTAAACAAATGTCTAATCTCAAAATTATAAAATGTCTGAAACAAAGAAATCATTTTAACCATCAGAGATTAAAACAAAGTTACCTCGGCGTATTTCACACAATACATCAGTGTTTACCATTTGTCCTTCTTTGTCAATAAACTCTTTTCTCAAACTGTACAGGTGTGAATAATTGTGTGTGCAATAGCAGAGTTTACCGAAATCAATATTTAGATCATCTCAAAGTGCATAAAATCCACAAACTAAAACATTAAAACTTGATTGCTCAAACTCTCATCTAACATAAAATCTGATTTTTATATCTAAACTCTGTATTTTGATATCCTTTCATTTGGATATATCTTTTATTTTTCACCCCCTTTATATATATATATATATATATATATATTTATTTATTTATTTATTTATTTTTTTATTTTTCCAGTAATCAGTGGTTGGCACTAGTCACCAAAAATCAAAGATTTTAGCCCTTATTTCATACAATAAGTTCCTGGATCTTCCTAGGCTCAACATGATCTCAAAGGAATTTGTGCTCTTTTTGGCATCTTTTGATATGAGGGTGAAATATTTGCTATTAATTGGCAGAGTTTAGACTTTTCATCAGTTAATACAATTAATTTATGAGAGAAAATGCAAACAGCTAATACAGACTCAGTGTATAGGATTAATAAACTAAGAGATGGTATAAATACAGAGACAGTATCATGCTGTGTTAACTTACTGCACATATTTGAGATTAGAATCTATACAACTCTTAAGGATTCATAATTACTTACTGAGAATTATGCTTCATACAAATTTCTTCATTGGTCCATATGTTTCAGACAAAATTACAATCAGAGTATAGCATTAGACTGTAACTATCAGAGTATGACCAACACTTTATGACTAACAGAGTTTAGCATCAGAGTTTACTTTCAGAGTTTATAACACTGGTACTCATAACAGTTAATACATGCAAAGAATCATGAGCATAAAAATCAAACATGTATAGTTTTTGAGTCTAACCCGTATCTCTAGTCAAAACCAGAGATCATTCCAAGTTCATTTACCAATCTTGTAAAGGTAGCTTCACTCAAAGGTTTGGTGAAGATATCTGCAAGTTGTTGGTCTGTAGACACAAAATGAAGCTCAATGTTCCCTTCTTCCACATGTTCCCTGATAAAATGATACCTTATGATGATGTGCTTGGTCATGGAGTGCTGTACTGGATTACCTGTCATAGCAATGGCACTTTGGTTATCACAGAAAATAGGTATTTTAGAGTACCTTAACCCATAATCCAGCAACTGATTCTTCATCCATAAAATCTGTGCACAACAGCTACCAGCAGCTATATACTCTGCTTCTGCAGTGGATGTGGAAATTGACTTCTGTTTCTTGCTATACCAAGAAACCAATCTGTCACCTAAGAATTGACAGCTTCCACTTGTACTTTTTCTGTCTATCTTACAGCCTGCAAAATCTGCATCAGAGTAACCAATTAGCTTAAACTCTGATTCTCTAGGATACCACAAACCCAAGGTTATGGTTCCTTTGAGATATTTGAAAATCCTTTTCACAGCTGTTAGATGAGGCTCTCTGGGATCTGCTTGAAATCTTGCACAAAGACATGTTGCATACATGATATCAGGTCTACTTGCAGTGAGATACAGTAAAGACCCAATCATGCCTCTGTAGGTTGTCATATCCACTGTAGCACCTGTGTCTTTGTCTAGCTTTGTTGCAGTAGCCATGGGAGTTGGAGCAGATGAACTATCAAGCATACCAAATTTCTTTAGAAGATTTCTGGTATACTTTGCTTGATTGATAAAAATCCCATCATCTGTTTGCTTGACCTGTAAGCCTAGAAAATAACTAAGCTCTCCCATCATGCTCATTTGGTACCTGGACTGCATAAGCTTTGCAAACTTCTTACAAAGTTTGTCATTAGTAGATCCAAAAATAATATCATCTACATAAATTTGAACTAAAAGTAAATTATCACCAGAATTGAAATAAAACAAGGTTTTATCAATTGTACCTCTTGTGAACCCACTTTCTAAAAGAAATTTAGCAAGAGTTTCATACCATGCTCTTGGTGCTTGCTTTAGTCCATATAATGCCTTGTCAAGCCTGTAGACATAATCTGGATGCTTGGGATCTACAAATCCTGGTGGTTGTTCAACAAACACTTCTTCTTCAAGCTTCCCATTGAGAAAAGCACTTTTCACATCCATCTGAAAGACTTTAAACTTCTTGTGTGCAGCATAGGCCAGAAACATTCTTATGGCCTCCAATCTTGCAACTGGAGCAAAGGTTTCATCATAGTCAATTCCTTCCTGTTGTGAATAACCTTTAGCCACAAGTCTAGCCTTGTTTCTTGTAATCACACCTTCACTGTCAGTCTTGTTTCTGAAAACCCACTTTGTACCTACAATTGATCTATTCTTTGGTCTAGGTACAAGTGTCCAGACTTCATTTCTTTCAAATTCATTTAACTCTTCTTGCATTGCTGTTATCCAGTTAGCATCTTGAAGAGCTTCTTCCACTTTCTTTGGTTCTGTTTGAGACAAGAAAGCATGATACAGGCATTCATTTGTAGTAGCACTTCTAGTTCTTACACTAGCATCAGGATCTCCAATTATAAGATCAGGTGTATGTGCCTGTGTCCACTTTCTTGCTGTTGGTAAGTGGTTTCTTGCATCATTATTGAATCCTCCCCCTTGATCCATGCTCTCCTGATTCATATATTGACTTTCTGCAGCATCTGAAGCTCCCCCTGAATTGGATGGCTCAGAGTTTGAACTGTCAGAGTTTGAATCAGTTTCCTCAACTGACTCACTTGCTGTGTCTTGTTGAGCTTCTTCACGCTCCCCCTCAAATGGTTCTCTATTTTGTTCAATTTGAGAATTTCCAGTTTCTCCAGTGTTTACCAGTAGAGGTTCAGAGTATGCTTCGTCAGAGTTTGTCAGACCAGCTTCATCAGAGTTTACATCATCAGAGAATAAATCTTCATTTTCAAAACGTAGTTGATCATATGCATTTTCATCTTCAAGTCCAGTTATTTTCTTGTCATCAAATGACACATGTATGGATTCCATGATCACTTTAGTTCTCAGATTGTAGACTCTGAATGCTTTTGTTGACAATGGATAGCCAACAAAGATTCCTTCGTCAGCTTTTAACTCGAACTTGGTCAACTGTTCAGGATGAGTCTTCAACACAAAGCATTTGCATCCAAATATATGAAAATATTTCAAATTTGGCTTCTTATTTTTCACCATCTCATATGGTGTTTTCCCATGCTTGTTGATCAGTGTAGCATTTTGAGTAAAACAAGCAGTTTGAACAGCTTCTGCCCAGAAATAGGTTGGTAACTTTGCTTCATCAAGCATTGTTCTGGCAGCTTCAATTAGAGTTCTTTTCTTTCTTTCAACTACACTATTTTGCTGTGGAGTTCCAGGTGCAGAAAATTCTTGTTTCACTCCTCTTTCCTTGCAGAAAGCTTCCACTATTGAGTTTCTGAATTCAGTTCCATTATCACTCCTTATAATTTTAACTTTGTGCTGTGATCCTTTGTCCAGTAGATTTACATGATCCATCAGAGTTTGAGCAGTTTCATCCTTCTTTGATAAGAAATACACCCATGTATATCTAGTATATTCATCAACAATTACTAGAGCATATTTCTTTCTGCCCATAGACATCACATTCACTGGTCCAAAGAGATCAACATGTAGAAGATGATAAGGTTCCACTACTGAAGATTCAGATTTGCTCTTGAAAGATGACTTCCTTTGCTTAGCATTTTGACAAGAATCACATAGACCATCTAGACTGAGTATTGATTTTGGAAGTCCCCTTACAAGATCCTTTCCTATTAGCTCATTGATGTTGTTCAAATTGAGATGAGAGAGCTTCTTATGCCAATTCCAACTCTCTTCATTTGACATTCTTGCAGTCAGACACACTGTTTTTCCATCAGAGTTTGTTACCAAACTTGCTTCATAAATGTTGTTGCTCCTGTGTCCAACTAGAACAACTTTTCCAGTAGATTTACTGATAACTTCACAGTGTTCAGTATGAAAATCTACATGGTTTCCTCTGTCACAGATTTGACTCACAGATAGCAGATTATGCTTGAGTCCTGAGACTAGAGCTACATTTGTGATGATGACACTTCCAAGATTGATATTGCCATATCCCATAGTACGTCCTATGTTGCCATCTCCATAGGAAACCTTTGGGCCAGCCTTCTCCTCAAAATCTGATAGCAGGGCTTTATTTCCAGTCATGTGTCCTGAGCATCCACTGTCCAAGATAAGGGTGCTCTCTTTTATGCCCTGCAATCACAACCAATTACAAAGAGTTAGTTTTAAGGATCCAGACTTGCTTGGATCCTTTGCCTTTCTTAACATTGTTAGCTTTTGCAGCGGAATCACTATCAACAGAGTTTAAACTAACATTGTCAGACTTTACACTTGCAGAGTTTGCTCTAACCCACTTCAGATTGGGTTTTAGCTCATAGTAGTTGTGATAAATAGCATGATAACTCTTACAAGTATAAATAGAATGCCAAGTGCTCCCACAGTGTGTGCATAAAGTCTGTGGTTTAACCCTTACATAATCATTCTTTACTCCTGATGTAGAAGGTAAAGAATTAATATCTTTATTCTTATTGCAAAATCTAGCAAGATGGTTAGTACTACCACAATTATAACATGTTTTCCTTGGAGCAGCAGCAGTAGGCAAATGATTATTTCTTTTATTTATGCCTATCTTTCCATTCCTATTCTTCTTGAACCCTTTTGGTTTCATGGCAGACTTTACTTCTTTGAGCTTATGATTGAACTGTTTTCCTGTCATCAAGCCAACATTAACCTGTTTTTCACAAGTTTGTACTAGCTTTCTAACGGCTTCTACTTCCATAAGATTTTCTGTTATAATATTTTCCTGTCTTTCACAGGTTTCATCTGATTCCATATCAGCTTCTCTTACTACAACAGATTTTAACTTAGTGGACTCTGGAACAAATTTCACTGGTTTAAGTTGTGGTTTAACTTTAACCTTGTCTTTAAACCTAAGTTCATCATTTTCACAATAGCCTAAACCTACAGAATCTGTCTGAAACACTTGATGAGTGTCTCTTCCAGAGTTTGTCCAAGTCTTGATTATTTTTCTTTCTTTTTCTAGATCAGATTCTAGCTGCTTATATCTCTTAGTCAACTCCTGTTCAATATAAACAGCATCATCTCTTTCTTTTTGAATCTGCTTCATATTTTCAAGTTCTCCTGCAAGAAACTTGTTTCTATCTTTAAGGCTAAGATTCTCAGATTTAATTCTCTCATTCTCTAAAGTCTGATCCCTATAACTAACATGAACGCTTTTCAGATATACTCTTAACTCAGATATATTATCAGTATCATAAGCATAAGTAGTTAGGGGTACCTTATTTTCAGATGATTCAGTCTCATTTTTGACAGTTGCCATAAGAGCATAGTTTACTCCTTCATCAGAGTCTGAAGTATCTGCCCAGTCTTTGCCTTTAGAGATGAGTGCTTTTTCAGATTTTCCTTTCTTGCACTCTGGGGCATAGTGACCCATCTCCTTACACTTGTAGCACTGGATTTCAGATTTATCTTTCTTGCCAGACTTGGTCTCCCTTCCATCAGACTTTCTAAAACTTTTCCTTTCAGAGTTTGAATCTTTCCTTGAGAATCTCTTTGCTTTCTTGAAGTTCTTGAATCCCATCTTCTTGAAGGTCTTCACCATCAATGCAGCCATTTGCATCATCTGTTCTTCATCATCCTCAGAGTCAGAAGCTTCATCAGAGTTTGAGTCATCATCAGAGTTTGATGACTCACTTTCAGATTTAATGACTAAAGCCTTTCCCTTGGCTTTCTTCCTTGATGATTCCTTCTTGATGGGCTTCTCCTCAACTTTGAGAGCAACAGATTTTGTCTTCTTGTTGGATCTCCTGTTTCTTTGTTCTATCTCAAGTTCATGAGTCTTTAGCAATCCATAGATCTCATCAAGATCTGTATCTGCAAGATCATAATTATCTCTGATTGTTGTCGCCTTTAAATCCCATCTTTCAGGTAGGGATAAGAGAAATTTGAGATTTGACTCTTCAAGCTCATATTCTTTATCAACCAGAGACAGATCATTCAATAGTTTGCAAAATCTGTCATAAGTCTCAGTCAAGGTTTCATTTGGTCTTGAATCAAAGTGCTCATACTCCTGTGTGAGTATTGTTTTCCTATTTTTCTTTATAGCAGTGGTTCCTTGACACCTGACTTCCAAAGCATCCCAGATTTCTTTTGCAGTTTTGCAACCAATTACTCTGTTAGACATCACATTATCTAAAGCACTGTGGAGAAGATGTCTAACCTTTGCATCTTTTGCAATTGATGAGATGTCCTCAGGAGTCATATCTTTCTTTTCCTTTGGAACAGTCTTTTGTTCTTGACCATCAACAACAGGAGACAATTTAGTCGGCATATGAGGACCATCATTTATTCTGTCAAGATATTCTGGATCTGTAGCCTCCAGAAACATGGTCATCTTCACCTTCCAAATTGGATACTCCACTGGCCTGAGAATTGGAACCCTGATTGTTTCATACTGACTCACAGAATTAGGTTTAACTTGTTCAACCTTGGGAGGAGCTTGATTTTCTTCAGACATGATTATTACTGTGTTTGAATCGAAAAACTGTATATATTAAACAGCCTTGGCTCTGATACCAATTGTTAGGCCGAATACACAATATATAATCAAGTATGTATGAGAATAACAATCAAGAACACAAGTTTGTAAATCAACAAACTGAATTATATTAAATAATTCTCTCTTAGTGATGTTAATGAATCACAAAGAGCTACTAGGTTACAAGAATAATGTTTTCAATTATCGCATCCCTTCTAGGGATAACCTATCTGTGTTTATACAGTACACAGTTACATAAAATCCATCTCTAATTGATATTCCTATAAGTTAGCTATACAATTCATATCAATCAAGGATTGCTTCTTATCTTCTATTCCGTTTCCTTAGCTGTATCAATATATTCTGCTTCTTTTCATCTTCAGAATATATTGCTTCTAGAATATTCAATTCAGCACCGACAGCTAATTCAACTATCACCACGTCAGACTTTAACAAACTCTGACTGGCTTCAATGTAAACTCTGATGATCACCTGTTGCTTAAACACTGATGAACAAACGTCAGCAATTATATCTAACAGATAGGTTTCCTAAGTCATGTTGACTAAGTACTAGATAGGCAAAATAGGTTGGTGAATTGTAAATAGATTATGCCTTGTAATTTTGCCTAAGTGAAGACATGTCAACGGAATGAAGATTACTCTATCAACGGAATGAAGATTACTCTATCAACGAAACGAGGATTATACCATCAACGAAACGAAGAATAAAGCTATCAACGAAACACATCTCTCTACTATCAACGAATCATTATTGCTTTTCTAAATAGTTGACAAAATGATAGTGACAGTTATCTGACAGATCAACAGGGAGATATGGAAGTGTACTTTGCATTGGAAGCCATCAAAATGGTTACTGGAAATAAGGAAACATTCCAATTTCCAATTAGGTTCTTGGGAGTGATCATAATAAGCATGAAGACAAAAGCCAAGATCACCAAGGACCATTGGACAAAAGGGATGAAAAGCAAGCTACTGAAAGTTACTTTAGATTATTTTAAAGTAGCCAAAAATAGCATTATAAACTTGGGTTATATAACCAAGTGTAGCAGTTCATTTTAGAAATAGAAGTGAGTGAGATAAAATAGTTTGTATTAGCTTTTTCAAGAGCACTCTCACTTTGTATCAAGAACTGAGCAGATGTGATACTTGTGTAACACAGATTATTTCCGCAATAAAAATTATCTCAGTTGGATCCTCAAAACATCCAACTGAAATTTTATAGTTGTTTGTGTTTTTATTTCAGTTCAGTTTTTATTTTAGAAAGTTGTTTTAAAGTTTCGAAATATCTAGAATTGTATTCAACCGCCCCCCCCCCCCCTTCTACAATTCTGTAAGGTCATTTGGGATTAACACTGTTCTTCTCCTTTTAGAGGAAGGCAGAGCTGTTGTTGAAGGGTGTATCTCCTTATGTGGTGCTGCTTTGGCACTATCTCCCTCTACACTCAAGGATGTTTGTTTACTGGGTATAGGAGGGGAAGGAGGTTCGTTTATGGTTTCATTTAGCTCTTCCAAAGGCTCTTCGACCGTGGTTAGAGGTTGTGGGTTTGCAACCTCCTGTTCAGGAATGGCCACTGAGGGCTCTGGATCAACATCCATTGGTTCAGGTGCCATTTCAGGTTGAGGTGGAGGAATATTACCTTCAATTACCTGTTCCCCTGGGGGCAGAAGTGGTAGGGGCACCGTTCTTAGATATTCAGTGAGAACAGTGGGAACCCCTGGAAGATAGTTGTTGTTCCTTATCAGAGCGGTTATTGCATTGCTCTTCATCTTCATGCACTCCTGTGTGTCTTCACCTTCAACAGTCTCCCGTTCATTATCTGTTAAGATATCATTGAGAATTAGCTGTAGGAACCTAGGATAGAAACAAAGCACATCGTCCATGCCTGTTCTTTCATCCAGTGATCCCATGCACAGAATGACTTGATCAATCAGTAGCCTTCCTATGTTAATATGCCTATTGTGAGCAATGGCAAACCCTATCTTTTGAAGGAATAAGGGAATACCATGCAGATTTGTTAGCTTGGCAATAAAAAACATGGATCAGGGTATGAAAGAAAAAAAATCATGGCTTTGTCAAATAATGCTTAAGGAACTCTCCCACAAAGAAGTTAGGTTGTTGACTTCTTATGAGAGTGAAGAAAGCATGTATCTCCTCAGTCGTGGGATTCGGAACAAGATTTTCTGTAGGAAAATGTAGGATTCTATTAAAATCATGTTTCGTCACCCTTATTGTTCTGCCCCCTGGCACAACAAAACTGCAGGACCGTACATTATTCTCACTTGTATCCGTGGCGGTTGTGTACAACGCAGTCAATTGATCGATACAAAGGACTACGGGAGTACTTAAAGAATATGCCACTAATGAACGTGTATTCAAAAACTCTGCCCATGCACGACACTGTAAGTTCTTTATGGATTGCAAGTTTTGAAACGATACATGATTAGTTTTGGTAACGATAAATTCTCCGGCCATTTTAAATTTCCAGAAAATTAATTTAAAACCAAAACTAATTTACCAATTAAATTTAATTAATTATTACTAATTAACTAAACCTTAACAAAATTACCCCTTTTGACTTTAACACACAAACTCGAACCCTTGAATTAAGAACTCTAAATTAGTGAATCTCAGAATACCACTAAAATCCAAAGAAATCAATTGTTAAATAATCAACTTCTATAGATAAGAACTGTTATCACTTTTCTGAGGTTCAAATATTTAGTTCGATGGTTTATTCCTATGAAAGTTCTAAACACTTAAAACAATAAAGTTTTCACGGTTAAAATGAATTCAACAGTGAAACACAGTAAATTTTCAAGTTTTTCTCGGTTAAAAATGGAGAAATCTATCGACAATGATGTTCTTGGATGTGTGTATATCTCTTTGTAAGTATAGAACTCGGCTGTGTCTTTTCTTAGATCTGTAAGAACTGAAAAGAAAAAAGCTAAGGCAAAGTCTTTATACTTTTGAAAATGTAAGGGGTATTTTTGTCTTTCTTTGTTCGATGGTTTTTTTTAAATGTACCATCGATAGTTTTTTGTGAGGGCAAAAGTGTCAACTGCACCTCGATAGTTTTTCAAAAACTATCGAAGTGTTTGAAAGTGTGAATTTAAAACGCTTTTTAGAAAACTATCGAGGTCTCTTTCTTTTGAAAACTGAAAAAACTATCGAACTTGTTTCCTTTTAAAACCTGAAAAACTATCGAGTTTTTCTTTGTTGAAAAACTATCGAGGAGTTTAAATATTAAAAAATTAAATCCTCCCGATATATTTTCACCCTAGTTTCAAAAACTATCGAAAAATGTTTTTCGATGGTTTTTCTTTTCCAAATCAAAAACTATCGAATGTTAAGTTCGATGGTTTTTATTTAGTACTTAGAAAAACTATCGAATTTTCTAAATTCAATGGTTTTTGCTTCTGTCCAAATTTTAAAACCTGTTCATGTTCTAAAAATCAGACTTTTTGTATTTCCTGTCAAGTTTTATTTTGAATAAATCTTTTAAAATTTACCAAAATCAATTGTTAACAGAAAATTCACAATTTTCTCAGAATAAAATCAACTAAATATCATTAAATGGCACTTGTTAGAGATTGCTATGGCACTTGTGTTGTCGCACAATATTGGAATCTTTGTCAACAAAAGCCCATAGTCACGGAGTTGGTTTCTCATCCACAAGATCTGAGCACAGCAGCTACCAGCAGCAATGTATTCAGCCTCAGCTGTTGATGTGGACACTGAATGCTGCTTCTTGCTATACCAGGAAACTAACCTTCTTCTAAGAAACTGACAGCTTCCTGAAGTACTCTTCCAATCAATCTTACAACCTGCAAAATCAGAGTCTGTGTATCCAATAAGATCAAATCCTGTATCTTTAGGGTACCAAATTCCAAGATTTGGAGTCCCCTTAAGATATCTAAATATTCGCTTAACAGCTATTAAATGAGATTCTTTAGGATCAGACTGAAACCTAGCACACAAGCATGTTGCAAACATTATATCTGGTCTACTTGCAGTGAGATAAAGTAATGAGCCTATCATACCTCTGTAGCCTGTGATGTCAACCTTCTTACCAGTTTCATCCTTATCAAGCTTAGTGGCAGTTGGAATAGGAGTCTTTGCTGTAGATGAGTCTTCCATTTGATACTTCTTCAGAAGATCTTTAATGTACTTGGACTGACAAATGAATATACTATCTTGTCTTTGGTATACTTGCAATCCAAGAAAGAATGAAAATTCACCCATCATGCTCATTTCATAACGACTCTGCATTAACTTAGCAAATCTCTTGCATAGATCATCATTAGTAGAACCAAATATTATGTCATCAACATATACTTGCACCAATATCAAATCATTTTTATGCTTTTTGACAAAGAGAGTTTTGTCTACAACACCTCTTGTAAAATCATTTTCAAGTAAGAATTCAGAGAGAGTGTCATAACATGTCCTTGGAGCTTGTTTGAGTCCGTAGAGAGCTTTGAATAGAAAGTACACAAAGTCTGCCAGTTTTGAATCCTCAAAACCTGGAGGTTGTTCCACATACACTTCTTCTTCTAACTCCCCGTTCAGAAAAGCACTCTTCACATCCATTTGATATACCTTGTAATTGGAATGTGCTGCGAATGCCAGAAACATTCTGATGGCCTCAAGTCTTGCTACTGGTGCATAGGTTTCATCATAATCTATACCCTCTTCTTGAGAGTAACCTTTAGCAACTAGTCTGGATTTGTTTCTCGTTACAATGCCATCTTCGTCCAACTTATTTCTGAATACCCATCTTGTTCCAATAACAGATTTTCCCTTAGGCCTGGGTACCAGCTTCCAAACTTTCTGCCTTTCAAACTGATTGAGTTCCTCTTGCATAGCAATCACCCAATCTGTATCATCTAGAGCATCTTCAACTTTCTTAGGTTCTGTTTCTGAAAGAAACCCAGAATAGTGACATTCATTTTGTGATGTTCTCCTAGTTCTCACTCCTGTGTCCGGATCACCAATGATCAAGTGAAAGGGATGATCTCTATTCCATACCCTTTGTCTTGGCAGATGCGATCTTGATGATTCTCCTTGTTCTAGATGTTGTGGAGTGTGACTAGTTGATCCTTCTCCTGCTCCCCCTGAGTTGTTGACGGTATGATCTGTTGACCCTGTTGATTGACTAGTGGATCCAGTAGTAGTTTGAGTATGTCCACCACTGTCACCACTTGGTCCAGAATCATTATCATCATGATTATTATTAATAACTGTAACAACTTCAGGTTCTTCTTCATTGTCAGAGAGATCTCCTGATAAATTTTCAAATACCAAGGATTCAGAGTTCTCTCTTGTTTGCAGGCCTGGTCTTTTGGTGTCGTCAAATGTTACATTAAATCTTTCCAACACCTTCTTATCTTCAATCACATATACCCTGAAAGCCTTAGATTCCAGAGAATAGCCCAGAAAAATGCCTTCATCTGCTTTGGCATCAAACTTGCCAAGATGTTCTCCATCTTTAAGTACAAAGCACTTTGCACCAAACACATGAAAGTACTTCAGTGTTGGTTTCTTGTTGGCCATTAACTCATACGGAGTCTTTTCATGATCTTTGTTGATCAGGGTTCGATTCTGAGTGTAGCAAGTTGTATTCACTGCTTCAGCCCAAAAGTAAGTGGGAAGTTTTGATTCAATCAACATGGTCCTTGTTGCTTCAACCAAGGTCCTGTTCTTCCTTTCCACTACTCCATTCTGTTGAGGAGTTCTTGGTGCTGAAAACTGTCTTGATATTCCTTTCTCTGAGCAGAAATCATTAAGAACTGCATTCTTGAATTCAGTTCCATTGTCTGATCTGATTGTCCGCACAGGTATCTTAGCTTCCACTTCTATCTTCTTGATGTGATCAATGATTAGTTGTGTTGCCTCATCCTTTGATTGTATGAACAACACCCACGTGTACTTGGAGTAGTCATCCACCATCACCAATGCATATCTTTTTCTTGAAAGTGACATAACATTGACTGGACCAAATAAATCCATATGAATCAGTTGTAATGGTTCAGCAATGCTTGTCATTCCTTTGCTTCCATGTGATGCTTTCTTTGACTTCCCTTTTTCACATGCTTCACACAGTCCCTCCTGATTGAATTCCATCAGGGGCAACCCTCTCACTAACTCTCTCTTTACCAAAGAGTTCATAGTTTTGAAGTTCAAGTGTGAGAGCTTCTTGTGCCGTAACCAACTTTGTTCTGAAGATGCCTTTGCATAGAAACATGTAACTTCTCCTTCACTGGTAGAACTTAAGTCAGCTATAAACAAATTTCCTTTTCTCACTCCCAGTAGAGTAAGCTTCTCATCCTTCCTGTTTGTGATCAAGCACTTGTCTTTTCTGAAATCTACATTGTAGCCTTTATCACAGAACTGACTGATACTTAGAAGATTGTGCTTCAATCCTTCAACAAGAGAGATGTTTTCAATAATGACATTTCCAGCTTTCAATTTACCATATCCCGTAGTGAATCCTTTGATGTCATCTCCAAAGGTTACAATCGGGCCGGTCTTCTTAACCACCTCTGTAAGCAGGGACTCTTCACCTGTCATGTGTCTAGAACAGCCACTATCCAGAATCCACACAACCTTTGAGCTTTTAACCTTACCCTGCAATCACAGATTGATTAAGCGGACTTTGGTACCCAAAATTGTTTGGGTCTTGAAGGTTTAGATACTTTAACAGGAGTAACATTCAATTTAGTCTTACCCTATTTGATATTCATAGTATCTGTGGATTTAACATTAATAGTGCTTTTGCTACTATCATTCATCAACTTAAAATAAGCATGCATGATTTTGTACTTACATAGCAAACACTCTTTCTTTCCACAGGGTTCATGAAGATCAGGCATGTCAGACATGTTATGCATTTCAGAAGTATTAGCAGTTTCTACTTTAACCTTTTTACATGCATGTGTAAGGTGTCCAGCAGAATTACAAATAGTGCACAACTTCCTAGATGCAATGGGAGAATATGGAACCATTTCCTGATTAACAATCTTCTTCTTCCCATTCCTGTTCTTTTTAGCATTACTAACTAAGTCACCTACTTCAGATTTAGGTAAATCAGGTTTAGGTAATTCAGTTTTTACTGATTTCCTAAGCAACTTAGTCTTTACCTTTTTTTCCTTCAATAAATCCTCCTCAAGCAATTCTTGTCTTATGAAAAGATCATCCTCATGAAAGAGTGGTGGAAAAGGCTTAACAAAAACTGGAGAATCAACATTCTTAAGAACATGTGGAGTATTCCTTTTGACAACTGAAGGTGTCACAGGGAATTCCACTGTCTTCTTACCAGCTTTCTTGTCATAGTCAAATCATATAGCAGTTTTATTCCCTATGGCCTGAGTATCAATGATCTCCTTAGCAATTAGGGCGGAATTCTTAAAAGCATTCAGCTTCAAATCTAAATCTGAAATCTGCTTCCTGAGGATAGTCTCTACCTCATCATTACACTTGACCTTGTTCTCTAAGTACGCATTCTTTTGCTTAAGATCTTCTAATGTGACAGCTACAAGCTCTAGTTCTTCATTTTTAGATTCTAGATTTTTAATCTTAAGAACTAGTTTAGCATTTTCCATTTCAGATGCTAGCATGCTTGTGTGTACATTAAACAATTCTACACTTAGATCTTGCACAGTTTTCTTGTACTCAGAGTTAGACATATCAATTGTAGTTAAGATAGGTACCTGAGATGATTGTGGTGATTCCTCTGAAGAGTCAGCCATTAGGGCAACATTTACATACTCTTCCTCTTCATCTGAATCAGTATCATCCCAGTGCTTTCCCTCTACTATATAAGCTTTCCCTTTCTGCTTTCCAGAGAATGCCTCCAATTGTTGTTTAAGCTTGGCATTCTTTTTCTTCAACTCATCATAAGAATCCTTCTTCTCATAGACATCTTTCTTGTCTCTTGCTTGACGAGGCTTCCGGCATTCAGTGGCGAAATGCCCTAACTCATTGCAATTATAGCATCTTGATTTGCTTCTATCAATCATGCGAGTCTTGTAGCCTCCCTTAAAGCCTGTACTAGGTGCATACTTGCTATTCTGGAATCTGTTGGTTGAGCCCTTGAACTTGTACTTAGGGTTTCTCTTGAAATGAATATGACTAAACTTTGCAGCTAAGTACGCCATGGTTTTGGCTTCCATTTGCTCAAGCTCTTCTAGGGTGTAGTAATCACTTTCATCAACACCCAGATTCACAGAATCTATTTCAGCTTCTATAATCACCTCATTTCCAGCTCTAGGGGTTTGAACCTGAATATCAGAAGTTGTTGGTTCATCCACTACAAGTGCTGCTGATCTCACAAGTGCATTGTGCTTGTTATCCACTGTCCCTGGTCCGTAGATTATCACTCTCTGTTCCTGTTCCATCTCATAAGTCATCAACTTGCCATAGATCATCTCTAGTGACATCTTTGTGAAGTCTATTCTTTCCCTTATGGATGATGACTTGTGTTCTACATGATGGGGCAGCGTCATCATGAACTTCCTGTTGGCTTCTCTCAGTGGATAGGTCTTCACTTTCATTGCCAATTCATTTAGAAGCTTAGTATATTTCTCAAAGACCTGAGTTATACTTTCTCCTGGAAGAGACCTAAAAGCTTCGTACTGAGAAGTCAGGATGTCCAATCTGTTTTCCTGCACGTCTTCAGTTCCTTCTATTATCAAGTTAATGGTATCCCACATATGTTTCCCGCTTGTACAGTTCATCAACTGATAGCTCATTTCTTTGTCTGCAGAGTCTGCCAATATCAACATCAAACCTGTGTCCAATCGAATCAGTTCTTTGTCAGAATCTGTATACTTAGTAATATCCTTAGGTTGGGTGCCTTGAGGAATCCTGCTACCATCAGGAGATGTAGATTCACTAACTGGTTTCATTGGTACAAACGGTTCGTTCTCTAATATGCCAGTATACAACGGATTAGATGACTTGATAAATAACAGCATCTTCATCTTCCACAAACTGAAATCATCTCTAGTAAACGGGGGAACTTTAATACCAACAGTTGTCTTTGGAGCACTCATGGTTTCTGAAAATTTCAAATTGTTTAAAATTCAAGAAATTCCAATTAAATGAAAAATTTTGAAAGTTAAAAAAATTTGCTTCGAATTTTCACGCTACGTTTGATTTTGGTCTCATTCACCGGATCTGATTTGTACGTCAATCAAGTAGCTCTGATACCAATTGTTAGGTCCAAAGTATCGTAGAAGGGGGGGGTTGAATACGATACTCACAAATAATTCAATTTCGTTCGCGGATAATTCATTCAGTTCTATAACGAAATCAAACACACCAAACCAAACCAAGTTTCGGGGAATATATCTTTTTATAAATATAAACCTCGAGGGGTGCTACAATTTCTAATCCGTAGATTAGCTTCAATGAGTTTAAGGTTACACAAATTCAATACAATGATCAAGTTCTGAGCACTATTAAATTTTCTGATAATTTCTCCGGCTCAATTCTCTCTCTCAGTAATGTCTCTGTGTAGAATGCCTTAACTGAAGAAGACACTACTTCCTCTGTTAGTAATTGTAGACTTTTCTTTTGAAAACTATCGAACCTTAATTGAAGAATCAATCTTGGTCGTCCATCTTCAAAATCAACCTGTAAAACAAGAATACTTTTCACCTGTTCCTAATTAAAAACCATCGAATGACTTAACTTAATTTATCATTCGATAGTTTTTAAATAAAAACTATTGAATACTAAATTAAGTTAAAGTGGTTTTCAATGAATCACTTTTTATATCATTCGATAGTTTTCTTAATTGAAAAACTATCGAATCATTTTTTCTTGTCTTATATCTTTTAATGATTACTCCTGAGCTCCTGGGTGTTTAAGTAATAGACTGTATCACTTTCTTCTGAGACGATAAAACAACTTGATCTTTTAAGTGTCGTCACCTAGTGCAACTGGTCTGGTTCACAGATGAATAATACTTGATCAATTCTTCTTTTATGTCTTCAATTCAATGCTTCTGATAAGTCCCTTGTCGTTCTGGTTGCTTCAAATAAATCACTGGAATCCCGTGGTACTAACCCTAAATCATTCACATACTTCTGTCGTCTTGAAAGTCTTGTTTCTTTTGCTGTCACTGAGGCTTAAATATTTTCATGAACTTCTTTCCGTGACCTGTTTACGGACTTTAAGAATACATAACGTATTTTGATTTTTTGAGTTTACCTTTTCTTCTTTGATTCTGGATTCCTGTGCTTCTGTTAATATTATTGTCTGTCTTGTCCTTTGTTGAGTTGTAGTTATCTCTGTTTCATCTTATGTTACATTATGCTTTACACTATGGGAGTACTTGCAGTAGTACAATCTTCCATGTTAAACCTTTTCAACAAATTCTTTGTGTATTTTGACTGATTGATAAAAATGCCATCATCAGTCTGTTTAACTTGAAGACCAAGAAAATAAATCATTTCTCCCATCATGCTCATTCGATATCTTGACTGCATAAGCTTAGAAAATTTTTCACACAGCTTATTGTTTGTTGACCCAAAAATGATATCATCAACATAAATCTGAACTAAAAGCAAATCCTTACCATGATTCAAATAGAATAAAGTTTTATCAATGGTACCTCGTTTGAATCCACTTTCCAGTAAGAATTGAGCTAGGGTTTCATACCATGCTCTTGGAGCTTGCTTTAGTCCATAAAGTGCTTTATCCAATCTATAAACATGATTTGGATATTTAGGATCAATGAAACCAGGAGGTTGTTCAACATATACTTCTTCCTCCAGTTCACCATTTAAGAAAGCACTTTTCACATCCATCTGGAAAACCTTGAATTTCTTATGAGCTGCATATGCCAGAAAGATCCTGATGGCCTCTAGTCTTGCAATAGGAGCAAAAGTTTCATCATAGTCAATTCCTTCTTGTTGAGAATACCCCTTTGCAACTAGTCTTGCTTTCTTTCTGATAATTACACCATCTGAATCAGTCTTATTTTTGAAAATCCATTTTGTACCAACAATTGACCTGTTCTTTGGTCTTGGCACCAGTTTCCAGACTTCATTCCTTTCAAATTCATTCAATTCTTCTTGCATTGCAGTAACCCAATCAGCATCTTTAAGTGCATCTTCAACTTTCTTTGGCTCCTCCTTTGACAGAAAGTTATTATATAGACATTCATTTTGAGTTGCACTTCTTGTCTGAACACCTGCATCAGGATCTCCAATTATCAAATCAGGAGTATGACTTGCAGTCCATTTCCTTGCTGTTGGTAAGTCATTTCTTGATGTAGATGCTCCCCCTAAACATTTGCACTACTAGATGAATCATCATTATTTGCATCATCAGTATTAGCACCATGAGGAATTGGTTTGTCATCAGGATTTGATGGATCATCAGGATTTGGTGACCCATCAATATCTGATGAATTGACAGGATCTGATTCATTTTCTTCAAGTTCCTTGGTAGCTTCAATTTCAAAAACCAATCTATCATGTGAGTCTTCATTCAATCCAATTATCTTCTTATCATCAAAAGATACGTGTATTGACTCCATGACAGTTCTTGTTCTCAAGTTAAAAACTCTAAAGGCTCTTGATGCGGGATAGCCTATGAAAATTCCCTCATCAGCCTTTGTTTCAAACTTTCCTAGCTGTTCAGGATGAGTTCTGAGAACAAAACATTTACAGCCAAACACATGCAGATGCTTCAAACTTGGTTTCTTCTCCTTGAGAGATTGATAAGGAGTAACACCATGTCTGTTTATCAAGGTGAGATTTTGAGTATAGCATGCTGTATTGACTGCTTCTGCCCAGAAATATGTAGGTAATTTAGCTTCTTCCAACATAGTTCTGCCAGCTTCAATAAGAGTTCTATTTTTCCTTTCAACTACTCCATTTTGCTGAGGTGTGCCAGGAGCAGAGAATTGTTGAATAATTTCTTTGTATTTGCAGAACTCTTCCATCTTTGAATTCTTGAATTCAGTACCATTTCAGGAGTTTCATCTTTTCTGTGCAGAAAATACACCCAGGTGAATCTAGAATATTCATCAACAATTACAAGAGTGTACCTTTTCTTACTGATGGATATAATGTTGACTGGTCCAAATAGATCAAGATGCAGCATGTGATATGGTTCTTCAATAGAGGATTCTGATTTACTCTGGAATGATGTCCTTCTTTGTTTAGCCTTTTGACAAGCATCACAGAGTCCATCAGGAGTATACAAAGCTTTAGGTAATCCTCTCACTAAATCTTTCTTAACCAACTCATTGATATTGCTGAAGTTGAGATGAGAAAGCTTCTTGTGCCAATTCCAACTTTCATCTACTGATGTTTTACTGATTAGACATGTAGGGGAGCCATCAGTATTTGAGAGAATGTTGGCTTCATAAATGTTACCATGCCTGTAGCCAGTTAGTGCTATCTTTCCTGTTTCTTTGCTGACTACTTCACAATGTGTGGAATAGAAGTTGACATGATAACCTCTGTCAGTGATTTGACTAATACTCAACAGGTTGTGTTTTAGTCCCTTCACTAGAGCTACTTTCTCAATGATGACATTTCCAATGATTATATTGTCATATCCCAATGTTTGTCCAATGTTGCCATCTCCATAAGACACAGTTGGGTCAGCTTTTTCCTCATATTCTGATAACAGGGCCTTGTTTCCAGTCATGTGCACAGAACATCCACTATCCATGACTAACACATTTTTCCTTTTTCCCTACAATCAGAATAGAAACACACTAGTTAGAACATTTAGGAACCCACACATGTTGGGTTCCTTTTCCATGCAATTTATTAATTTTAGCAGCAGAAGACTTTCTGACTTTAGCAGTCCTGACAAGATTAACTCCATCAGGATTTGCTTTGTCAATATCAGTATTAACAAAAGCATGTTTCACTGTGACATTCCCAATTCTACCAGACTTTGTACTTTTATCAAACTTAGGCAATGGATCATAAAAGTTATAGTACAAATCATGGTATTCTGCACAAGTATAAATAGAATGCCATATACTACCACAATGAAAACAGGACTTCTGTGGTTTATAAAATACTGATCTACTCCTGACATCAGAAATAGGAATTTCAGTACTTTTCTTTAAACTATTTTTACAATCAATGGCAAGATGATTAGAGTTACCACGGGTAAAACAACATCTCCTAGGTGCATTTGGGATATATTTATAACCATTCTCTTTATTAATCCCAATTTTACCATTCCTGTTTCTCTTAACAGTAGCTTCCTTCTTCTTATCTATAACCTCACAGATTTTATCCTTTAGTTGTTTCTGAGACAGTAAACCTACATTCTTAGTAACCTTACTCATGACAGGTTTAGACTTAACAATTTTAACACTTTGAACAGAAGAAGATCCCTTTTCAAAAGTTGAATTGGAATCCTTACCAAAAACAAAATTAACATGAGTAATCTTAGATTTGGTTTTGTCTATAACATGTCTATAGGTTTTTGGACTAACTATCTCATCAACAACAATTTTCTTTTTCAATTTCTTATCTTCATCTGACTTATACCCTAGACACTCTTTCCAATTCTTAGAGGTATTAATCTCATGAAATTTTCTACCAGAGTCTGTCCAGGTTCTGATTTTCTCATTAGCATATTCAAGTTCCTTTTCAAGAGCAGTACATTTAAGTTTCATCTCTAAATACATGTGTTTAGCATTATCACATTCTATATGTACTTTTTGCATGCGAGAAAATTCAGCTTCTAAATGCTCATTCCTTTTCCTAAGTTCAGACATCTCAGATAAGATTCTAGTATTTTCAGGAATAGCAGTTTCATCAGTATTGGCTATTAGGGCATAGTTGACAACCTCAGTATCAGATTCTAAGGTAGAGTCCATCCAATACTTGCTTGATGTGATGAGTGCCTTTGTCTTCTTGCACTCACTAGCAAAGTGTCTGTTAGGAATATGTTGTTCTTGATGATAATTATAAAACACTTAGTAGATTTTGTATTAAGTCAATTTTGTAACTGTCAACGGATTGGTATGCTTTGCAGCTTCCGTTAACAGGTAGCTCATCAATGAAATGAGTGATGTAGCAATTGCATTGTACAATACTTCACAGTTTGATATGCATTTTGTTGTATGTATTAGATAGGTTTTCTAAGTCATGTTGACTAAGAATTAGATAGGCAAAATAGGTTGGTTAATTGTAAATATATTATGCCTTGTAATTTTGCTTAAGCGAAGACATGTCAACGGAATGAAGATTACTCTATCAACGGAATGAAGATTACTCATCAACGAAATGAAGAATAAAGCTATCAACGAAACACATCTTCCTGCTATCAACGAATCATTATCACTTTTCTAAATAGTTGACGAAGTGATAGTGACAGTTTTCTGACAGATCAAAAGGAGATGTAGAAGTGTACTTTGCATTGGAAGCCATCAAAATGGTCACTGGAAATAAGGAAACATTCCAATTTCCAATTAGGTTCTTGAGTGTGATCATAATAAGCATGAAGACAAAAGCCAAGATCTCCAAGGACCATTGGACAAAAGGGATGAAAAGCAAGCTACTGGAGGTTACCTTTAGATTAATTTAAAGTAGCCAAAATAGCATTGTAAACTTGGGTTATATAACCAAGTGTAGCAGTTCATTTTAAGATAAGTGAGTGAGATAAAAATAGTTTGTATTAGCTTCTTTAAAAGAGCACTCTCACTCCAAATCAGGAACTGAGCAGTTGTGATACTCTTGTAACACAGATTATTTCCGCAATAAAATTATCTCAGTTGGATCCTCAAAACATCCAACTGAAATTTTATACTTGTTTGTGTTTTTATTTTCAGTACTGTTTTATTTGAAAGATTGTTTTAAGTTTTGAGAAATATCTAGAATTGTATTCAACCCCCCTTCTACAATTATGTTAGGCTATTTGGGATTAACAATTGGTATCAGAGCAAGCTTCTAACATACAAGAAGTTTAAAGATCAAGGCCAAAACAGTAACCATGGTGAAGAAGGATGCAGGTGTAAAGATACCAGTTCTAGATAAGGACAATTACTTTCACTAGAAAGTAAAAATGCATCTACATCTCATGTCTATGGATGAGAGATATGTAGACTGCATTGAGAAAGGTCAACACATTCCCATAAAGTTTGCATCTAGAGTTGGACTGCAAGATGATGCTGAAGATCTAGAAATTCCAAAACTTGTCTCAGAATGGACTGTTGAAGATGTTGCAGAAGTCCATAAAGATAAGAGAACCATGAACATTCTGTTTAATGGTTTGGAGCAAGAGATGTTTGACAATGTCATAAATTGTACAACTTCTAAAGAAGTATGGGACACTGTTAGAACACTCTGTGAAGGAACTGAGCAAGTTAGGGAGAACAAAATGCAACTCCTCATACAACAATATGAGCACTTTCATTTCAAAGATGGTGAAACCCGGAATGACACGTTTAGTAGGTTTCAAAAGCTTTTGAATGGATTAAAGTTGTATGGGAGGATCTATCAAACCAAGGATTCAAACCTCAAATTTCTAAGAGCTCTTCCAAAAGAGTGGAAGCCTATGACTGTTTCTCTGAGAAACACTCAAGAGTACAAAGACTGCACTCTTGAAAGGCTTTATGGAACCTTAAAGACATATGAGCTGGAAATGGAGCAAGATGAAGAAATTGAGAAGGTACAAAAGAAAGGTGGATCTATTGCATTGATTGCATCTGTGAACCAACTGGAAGATGACATTGAAGAAACTGCAAAAGCCACAACTAGTCGAGCTAGTTGTAGGAGTGATGTTAGCAAGGGTAAAGGCAAGATGACAGAAGAAGAACAAGAATCAGCCAACTTGGATGACTTATATGAGATTGATGAACACATTGCTTTTCTTTCAAGGAAATTCTCTAAGTTCAAATTCAAGAGAAACTCAGAAGCAAGGCCACCAAGGAAAGACTTTCAACCTAGCAAAAATAATTGGATTGAAAAGTCTAAGTCTAAATGTTTCAACTGTGGAATGATTGGTCACTTTGCTGGAGATTGCAGAAAGCCCAAAGTTGAGAAGGGCAACAGGAAATTTGAGCTTGTTGATTATAAAAAGAAATACTTTGAACGTCTCAAGCAGAAAGAAAAGGCTTTCATGTCTCAGGAGTATGATTGGGCTGGTAATGGTGAAGATTCAGATGATGATGTTGAGTATGTCAACTTGGCTCTAATGGCTAACGATCATGAGCAGGAAGCAAGTTCCTCTAGCAACCAGGTAACAATTACTAATCTTTTTGAGCTTTCTAAAGAGGAATGCGATAGTGCAGTTAATGAAATGTCTACTGTACTTTATAATTTACGTGTTACTCTTAAATCACTTACCAAAGAGAACTCAAGAATTAAAGAGACCAATTTGCTCTTAAGTGATAGAAATGCCATGTTAGAAACACAGCTCATTGAGTTTGAGAAAATGAGGTGTGTTAGTAGGGATGCCAAGCAGGAAGTTGAGAAAGCATTAAAAAGGGAAGAAATTCTTAAAACACAACTAGAAATAGAACAGAAAGTGATTGCCAAATGGATAGATTCTAGGAATGTTGCTAGCAACATCATTAATGTTCAAGGTATGGAATCTTTCTGTGAGCAGTCATGGAAAAAGAACAAAGAGAAGCTAGGGTATGCTGGTGAAACCTTAGAATCAGAAACAGAATCAACAAACAACAATGATCATATGTTGAAGGTTGATACGTCAACGGAATGCAAGGTTTTGTTGACAGATGAACCATCAACCGATCAGGCGGTTTCGTTGACAGAGAAAAAGAAAGAAGAACTCACTAGACTTAATAACAAGTATGGTCCAGTCACCAAGAACTTTGTTCAAGGTGAGTCTAGTAAATCAAAGAAAGTTGAGAAGCCTGTTGAAAGAGCGAATGTAGGTCACTTGTCCAACAAGCAATTCAAAGACAATTTAGAGAAAATTCAAGTTGAGGTTAAAGGCAATAAAAAGAATAAAAGAAATGGGAAAGTAGGGATTAACAAACATAACAATTACACACCTGATAAATATGCTTCTAGAAAGACATGTGTTAATTGTGGTAGTGTTAGTCACTTATCTGCTAACTGCAAATCTGTTAAGAAGTCTACTAATGTGAAAATGCCTAAGCCTACAATGAATGCCTCTATGCCTATAATGCCTGTTATGCCTAACATGTTTGCTCCATATGCACAATTTCAAAATCCATATGCCAGCATGTCATTTGTGCCTAATCCATACATGAACATGATTAATATGCCACAAATGCCATGGAATGTGAATAACATGTTTGTTCCTCCAACTATGCATGCTGTGAATGAAAATGTGAGCAACTCTCAGAAATCAACACCAAAGGTAAAGGTTGATTTAAATCAATCTGAGCCCAAGGTGAAAAATGATATAAAAGGAAAATCAAAGGCTAACAAAACAGGACCCAAGGTAACTTGGGTACCAAAATCAACTTGATTTGATTTTATTGTGTGCAGGGAGACAAAAGGAATCTTTGGTACTTGGATAGTGGTTTTTCAAGACACATGACTGGTGATTCTAACCTGCTCATAGAGTTTCAGGAAAGGGTTGGCCCTTGTATTGCTTTTGGAGATGACAACAAAGGCTACACTAAGGGATATGGCTTGATTTCAAAAGAGAATGTCATCATAGATGAGGTTGCATTGGTCGATGGTCTTAAGCACAATTTGCTTAGTATCAGCCAACTTTGTGACAAAGGATTTTTAGTTACTTTTTCAAAAGAAGCCTGTGTTGTTTCTAAAGTAGGAGACAACAATGTGGTAATGACTGGATTCAGAAGAGGGAATGTGTACATTGCTGACTTTAGTAGCACAAGTCCAGACACCATCACTTGTCTTTTCAGCAAGGCAAGCAAGGATGAAAGTTGGCTATGGCACAAGAAATTGTCTCATTTGAATTTTAAGGTCATGAATGATTTGGTGAGGAAAGATCTTGCTAGAGGAATTCCACAAGTGGAATTCTCCAAGGATGGTTTGTGTGATGCCTGTCAGAAAGGGAAACAAAAGAAGTCATCATTCAAAAGCAAGACAGAGTCATCAATTGTCCAACAGCTTGAGTTGCTTCATATAGATCTATTTGGCCCTGTAAATGTCATGTCCATTTCAAAGAAGAAATAATGTCTTGTGATTGTTGATGATTTTTCTAGATTTACATGGACTTTCTTTTTGCACTCCAAAGATGAGGCAAGTGAAATCATTATCAATCACATCAAGATGGTAAACAATCATCCTGATTTCAAAGTAAGAAGGATTAGAAGTGACAATGGGACAGAATTCAAGAATTCAACTATGAAGATGTTCTGTGAAGAAAATGGTATTTTGCATGAATTTTTAGCAGCAAGGACACCACAGCAAAATGGTGCAGTTGAAAGGAAAAACAGAACACTTACTGAAGCTGCAAGAACAATGCTAGATGAATCAAAGCTACCAACTTATTTCTGGGCTGAGGCAGTTAACACAGCTTGCTTCACTCAAAATATTTCTTTGATTAATCAAGCCAAAGGAATGACCCCTTATCAACTACTCAAAAGAAAGAAGCCACTATTGGATTTTCTTCATGTCTTTGGATGCAAGTGTTTTGTTCTGAGAAATCAAGCTGAGCATTTGGGGAAATTTGAAGCAAAGGCAGATGAAGCAATATTTGTGGGATATGCAGCAGGGAAAGCTTACAGAGTCTATAATCTCAGAACCAACATTGTTATGGAATCTGTACATGTTGTTTTTGATGATCTCAAAATTCAAGGTCTCTGTGATGAAGGTTTCCATGAAAGTCTTTCTTTTGAGAATGAGGAAGGAGATCAAGTGAATCATGTCAAGGCTATTGAGAAACAGCCTAAAGTTGTTGTATCTAGCACAGATGAAAGCAGCAGTGAAGATGAAATTGCTGCATTGAGATTGAAAAGAATAGCTGCTAGCAGACCAAATGGTCATTTCGTTGACAGTCATGATGGAGGATTCATTGACAGTCAGAATGAACGTTTCGTTGACAATCTAACTGGGCATTCCGTTGACAGTCACAAAAATGCCTCTAGGAGTGATCAATTAGGGACAACAAACTCAGGGGGAGTTTCTCAAGGACAAATATCTAATCAAGGCAATCATGATCACGAAGCTACATCTTCTAGAGCTAATCTACCTACCTTAAGGAAATGGACTAAAGATCATCCCTTTGAACTTATTATAGGTGATGTTTCTTCAAAAGTCCAAACTAGAAGAGCAACTCAAGAGGAATATCTATATAGTAGCTTTCTGTCTCAAGATGAGCCAAAGAAAGTTGAGGATGCAATTCTAGATCCAGATTGGGTTTTAGCTATGCAAGAGGAGCTAAACCAATTTGAGAGGAACAAAGTTTGGAAGCTGGTGCCCAAGCCTAAGGACAGAAGTGTTATAGGCACAAAATGGGTGTTCAGAAACAAGATGGATGAAAATGGCATAGTCACAAGGAACAAAGCCAGATTGGTTGCAAAAGGCTATTCACAGGAAGAGGGAATTGATTTTGATGAAACCTTTGCTCCTGTTGCAAGACTAGAAGCAATAAGGATATTCCTAGCCTATGCAGCCCATGCCAATTTCAAAGTCTATCAAATGGATGTGAAGAGTGCTTTTCTGAATGGGGAATTGGAAGAGGAGGTATATGTAAGTCAACCTCCTGGTTTTGAAGATGATGATTTTCCAGAATATGTGTACTTCCTCCTCAAAGCACTCTATGGTTTGAAACAAGCACCTAGAGCCTGGTATGACACACTTTCACAGTTCCTCCTTGAGAATCACTTCACTAGAGGTACTGTAGATAAAACTCTTTTTCATAGGATTGTGAATGGCTCTACTATACTTGTTCAAATTTATGTAGATGACATAATTTTTGGGTCTACAGATGAAAAACTTTGTCAAAAGTTTGCCAAGCTTATGCAAAGTAAATATGAAATGAGCATGATGGGAGAATTAACTTATTTTCTTGGTCTCCAAGTGAAGCAAGTTAATGATGGCATTTTCATTAGTCAAACAAAATATATTCATGATTTGTTAAAGAAATTTAACTTAATGGAATGCTCTCCTGCCAAAACTCCCATGCCTACTGCCACCAAACTTGAATTGGATACTAAGGAAAAATATGTGGACATTTCAAGTTATAGAGGCATGGTAGGCTCACTTTTATATTTAACAGCTAGTAGACCTGATATTATGTTTGCTACATGTCTATGTGCTAGATTTCAGGCTGATCCTAGGGAATCCCATTTAGTTGCTATTAAAACAATTTCAGATATCTCAAAGGAACACCAAACCTTGGCATTTGGTATCCTAGAGAATCTGGCTTTGAACTAATTGGTTATTCAGATGCAGATTATGCAGGATGTAAAATTGACAGGAAAAGCACAACTGTCACATGTCAATTCCTAGGAAACAAGCTTGTGTCATGGTTCAGCAAGAAACAAAACTCAGTTTCTACCTCCACAGCTGAGGCTGAGTATATTGCAGCTGGAAGTTGTTGTGCACAGATTTTATGGATGAAAAATCAACTTCTTGATTATGGATTAAGAGTTGAGAAAATTCCTATCTTTTGTGACAACACTAGTGCCATTGCCATTACTGAGAATCCAGTGCAGCATTCAAGGACCAAGCACATTGACATCAAGTATCATTTCATTAGAGAACATGTTATGAATGGTACTGTGGAGTTACATTTTGTTCCAAGTGAACAACAACTTGCAGACATCTTTACCAAGCCACTTGATGAATCAACATTCTCAAAATTAGTAAGTGAGCTAGGTATGCTAAATTTCTCTTAATTATTTTTGAGATTTTTGCAAGTTAAAATGCAGCCAGAAATTTGCTATGATTTTCTGTGAATTAATTTTCTCAGGAAAAAGTGAAATTTTGTCTAAGTCAAAATTACTATGTCAACGAATGCTTCATTCCATTGACAGACTTAGTATTTTTCTGGGTGTTTTGTTGATAGCTCTTTTATATCAACGAAACGCAACTTTATCAACGAAATAGACGGGACCTTAAACGCCCAATTCTGATTCGTTGATACATCGTAGTTAATCTGAACCGTTGAATTTGCACGCCTCTTTTCCACGATTTATGCATACACCCCTGTAAGTATAAATCATGGTAACATTTTAATTGTAACGGTTAGATTTTTAAGCCTATCCAGTAATTTATATTTATTATTGGACTTAATTTTTGAGAAATTTTGGGGGAGTATTTAAGAAATTTTGTTTTCTTTAATTCTTTTCTACCTTGCTCTCAAAATTTCCAAAGGCTTTCTTACTTCTTCTTCTCTCAAAGCAAAACTAAGTTCGAGCTTTTCTCCACTCAACAATGGCACCCATAGTAAAACTCATGTCAGCTGGAGGGTTCATTTGAGAGAAGAACAACTCCATTCCATTTGTTGTCAAGGAAAGTCCGAACAGAATCTTTTTCAAGATGATGGATTTCTTGATGAATTGCAAACTGAGCTACGCAATGTTTCACTCAACTCCGCTCTACAATGAAATCATAGAGGAGATTTGGACCTCCTGTGAGTATAGTGGGACAAATTGCACTTTGCAATTCACCATTCAAGGTAACGAGTATACTGTCAATTCTGATGTATTGCAAGCATGCCTTCACATTCCTGAAGATAACTGCTCAGCTTTACCTTCATATACTGACATGGTTAACATGCTTAATTCCATAAATTACTCGTTGCCTACTGATAATTTGGGTAAGATAATTAGGAGAGGTTTGGTTAGGGAATATAGTTACTTAGCTGATGCATTCATTAAGGTCTTTTCTGGTAAAATCAGTAACTTTGATGCATTAACTAATTCTATTTTAATTCTGTTTACCATGCTTTTAACTGATAGATATTATAACTTTAGCACCCAACTTATGTATGAAATTGGTGCTAAGTTGGGTGATAAGGCTAATAGGAAAAAGAATATCTATTATGCTAGATTTCTAATGATGTTGGCTAACCATGTTAGTCCAGCACCATTGGTTATCTCTAACCCAAATTCCAGGTTTGATTGCTTTGTACAAGAAAAGAGGGTTTTGAGGTAACCACAATTGAGGTAACCACTACTAACCTTGTTAATTTAACTGTTACTTTTACTGTTTCACCCACCTCTGTTGTTGTGGAGTCTGTAGTTGTGACCCAACAGGCTCCTGCCCCTGCAACAAAACCAAAATCTAATAAATCCTCCAAGCCAACCTCAGGTGCTTCTCAAAAGGCACTTGTTGTAAAATATACTACACAACCCAAGGGGAGTGGTGCAGGTGGTGTGAGGGGTGAGGGAAGGGGTGAACATCAAAGAAACCCTAAGGATAAGGTGGGAGAGATGAGTGTTTCCCAGGCTAGCCCCATTGTGTCTTCCCAACAAGGCACAATGAGTAATATGGACATTAGCACAAGTCTAATTGCATCCTCCCAAAAGGATGTAGTTATTGAAACACGCTCTCCTCCAAGAGCACACTCCAAAAGGGTAAGGGACACTTCAAGCCCACTTTCAGCAATTTCCCAATACCAAAGGAGAGTGAAGCAAAAATCCCAGGTCACACAGGGTGCACACACACTGGAAGCAACACTTCCAGTATCTCAAATTCAGTTTGATGTAACCCTTATTATCACTCTGGGGTTACAGTCCCATTCTCTAAACATAAATCTTGAACCAACTCCACAAAATTCACCAACTCAGTCATTAGATGTGGATATGATCCATTCATCTATTCCTGATTCTCCAACTCTATTCTTGGAGAAGCCCCACTCTGAAATTGGTGGTCATCACTTGTTAAGTGATTTGTTGGGCCACCAATCATCTTTTTCTGAAGCTACAAGAGGATCTGTGGAACCATCTCAAAAATCAATCACCACAGATTCTACTGTAATTTCACTTTCTCTGGAATGCTTTCTTGACTTCATCAACGAAACAGTCTCTTCCGTTGACAAGTGTTTCTCCATCAACGGTATTCATACCGTTGACAGTTCAAACTACCATACCATTGATAGTTCATTATGCACCTTTTATTGAAAATCAAGTTGTTCACACAACTAGTGCAGATGATCTAGTGGTAGTCGAGACACTTCTAGGATTGAAAGGGAGTGAATCTGAGAGGCTGGCTTGCAGCCAGGCAAAAGGAGAGGTTGAGAGTAAGAGGCTGACTATTTCTTCCAGTCAGGCAAAAGGAGAGGCTGAGGGTTCCACCTTAGTAGGTGAAGGTGAGGGTGTGAGAGGTGTGAGCCATGGGGAGCCCATGATGCAAGAATATAGTGGAGAGAGAGAAGGGACTACAGGAGCCACAGGGGAGGAAGCATCCATTGCAAGTGAGTTAATGGAGGTTCATGAGGGTGAAAGGGACTTACTTTCCAAGAGCATTATCAACAGACTCTGGATAGTATTTCCCTGGATCCTGAGACCTTTACTCATCATGTGCCAGCCTATCAAATTATGGCTCAACAGGGCAATGTGGAGGCAGAAAGGTCACTCAACCTCATCCATACAACTGCATCTATGCAAAGAGCAAAAGATGCATTGACCAATTTGTCTCCAGGAGCTGCAACAAGTGGTGAGTTTGATTTCTCTGATGATGATGACAGTTTTGGTGATAATCTACAGGTGGCCATCACTTCACAGACTGGGACTTCTGTGGTGCCCCCTACACCAAACTGGCTTCCTCAGGATATGCATAGAAGAATCAGCCTGGATGCTGCAATTACAAGGCAGTATAATGAGGCCTATCTGGCTCATGAATCTGCTAATGCCAATGACAAGAAATTTTACAAAGCCATCATGGATTCACTGGAAATTCAAAGGCTACATATGCTGCAGACAAGGATTGAAGCTAGGGACATCAAGGACTCAATTGCCAACCTGAAAGATTCAACAAACAGGAGGCTTGATGAAAAACTTCCTCTTCTCACTGTGTCCAAGATGAACAGGTTTTTCACTAAGGAACTTGAGGTGGCTACCTCCTTGAAGACTCTTTCTTCTAGAGTGGACAAGGTGGCAGCTACTCTATCTCAAATACAAAGGGAACAGGAGAAGCAAACTCAGTTGTTGGCCCAGCTAGTGGCAGCTCAGGGACTCCCTATCATCTCTCTTGATGATAACAAAAAGGGGGAGAAATCTAAGGAGCTAGACATTCAAATCACAAAGGTTATGGTCCCAGCCATTTCCTTACCAAAGGAGCCATTAGCTATGGGGGAGTTAGCAAAGAATAAAATGGATGGAATTGACCTGATTCAACAGACATCTATGAGGCTACAACTTGCAGAACAGATAAAAGACTAATGGTCTAGCATAGATGCAAGAATCAAGAAGATAGCTGAAACTGCAAAGAACACACATCCATCAACGGATCAAGCTACTTCTACAGCACCATCAACGAATGCCATGGTTTTAGTGTCAACGGAATGGGAGCCACAGACAAATTCTTCCTATGATCTAAAGCCCCTTCTACATGGAGTTACTCAAGGTCCAAGGAAAGAAAATGGACAAACTTCATGCATTAGAGATGTGGAACAAGCTACACTCCAAGGAAGCCTATCTCCAAAATCTCCTGCTAAACCAAAGGGCAAAAACATTGCAAGGACTTTTTATCCTTCACCTTATCCAGATGAGCTCAAGATTCTAGGACAGCTTATCACCAAATGCAAGGAGAGCAATGATCCTAAGATAAGGAAACATAGAGCAATTGTCTACAGAAATGGACAAGAAATCTGTATTTGGGCTGGTCACCCAAATTTTGCTGAGGCTAAGGCTGAGGAGTCAGAAAGAGCAGCTATGCAAGCTCTTGCAGTTGCTCAATCTCTTGATGAAGAAGAAAGACAACAAGAGGAAAAAGCCAATGAAGCAGAAAAGAAAAGGAAAAGTACAAGGCAACCTAAACAGACAGCTAAAAGGAATCTGCCCTTTGACAAGGAGGTCTCTCAAAGCACAGCAACAGATTCCTCTACAAAAGCTAGGAAGAACATCCAGTGAATTTTCATGATCAACCAATTCAGCCAAAGGAAGAGCAAATTGAGCTAGATGAGGCTAACTTCCCAAAGTTTCTATTTGAAATGGATGCAAAGAAGAAAGCAAGGCAAAAGGCTGTTAAGGCTAAGCCAGTATTTGTGAGAAGACAACAAGTTGAGAAACCTCCCATCAATCCAGAAGACTTCATGTACATTGCTGACATCAGGGAGGAGTCTAGCCTAAATATTAATCTTGATGACTTGGTGGAAGTGAGAGGTATTGCAGCTTCTTATAAACTTCCAGATAGATTGGTATTTGTCTACAAAGGTGGAAGGGAACAAACTTGGCCTCTCTACGGGATTTTAGGAGAAGACTACCAAACACTGCTCTCAGTGTTCAAATGCTTGAAGACAGACTTTGGCTTTACCAAAACTGCCAAGTCTGAGGTTGTCTCCAAAATCTGTCAAATCAAGGCAAGCTGGAACAAGCCTGGTGCACTTCCCAGGGTTCTCAAAGTCCCTCAATCTGGAAAGAAGATCCATCTCCAACCCTATTGGTTGATGGAGTTTAGAGACAAAGACAACTGTAGAAGATTCTTCAGGATAGAAGACCAACTTGAGAAACAATCCAATGAAACTCTAAGATCAATGCAATCCAAGTTGGGGAATCAAGATGAAGAAGAGAAGATTTTCTATAGGAGGCTCCAAGCTCAGATTGAGGAGAATAATGCAAGGAAGGGAAAGAAAACACTGCCACAGAGAAAAAGATGAAATTTGCTCAGACTAGAGGAGCAACTCTGTGCACTTGTTTTGTAAGACTTTTTACTTTGTATTTCAATAAATTCTTAAAACATTTTCAAGCTCAATGCAATTTCTGCTTTTATCATTTGTAATATGTCTGAGTGTTTTTGTTATCATAAAGGCTCTTGATTTATGGCTATTATTCTATCAGTCATAAATTGGGGGAGATTGTAAGGAATATGTTGTTCTTGATGATAATTATAAAACACTTAGTAGATTTTGTATTAAGTCAATTTTGTAACTGTCAACGGATTGGTATGCTTTGCAGCTTTCGTTAACAGGTAGTTCATCAACGAAATGAGTGATGTAGCAATTGCATTGTACAATACTTCACAGTTTGATATGCATTTTGTTGTATGTATTAGATAGGTTTTCTAAGTCATGTTGACTAAGTATTAGATAGGCAAAATAGGTTGGTTAATTGTAAATATATTATGCCTTGTAATTTTGCCTAAGTGAAGACATGTCAACGGAATGAAGATTACTCTATCAACGGAATGAAGATTACTCATCAACGAAATGAAGAATAAAGCTATCAACGAAACACATCTTCCTGCTATCAACGAATCATTATCACTTTTCTGAATAGTTGACAAAGTGATAGTGATAGTTTTCTGACAGATCAAAAGGAGATGTAGAAGTGTACTTTGCATTGGAAGCCATCAAAATGGTCACTGGAAATAAGGAAACATTCCAATTTCCAATTAGGTTCTTGAGTGTGATCATAATAAGCATGAAGACAAAAGCCAAGATCACCAAGGACCATTGGACAAAAGGGATGAAAAGCAAGCTACTGGAGGTTACCTTTAGATTAATTTAAAGTATCAAAAATAGCACTGTAAACTTGGGTTATATAACCAAGTGTAGCAGTTCATTTTAAGATAAGTGAGTGAGATAAAAATAGTTTGTATTAGCTTCTTTAAAAGAGCACTCTCACTCCAAATCAGGAACTGAGCAGCTGTGATACTCTTGTAACACAGATTATTTCCGCAATAAAATTATCTCAGTTGGATCCTCAAAACATCCAACTGAAATTTTATACTTGTTTGTGTTTTTATTTTCAGTATTGTTTTATTTGAAAGATTGTTTTAAGTTTTGAGAAATATCTAGAATTGTATTCAACCCCCCCCCCCCCCCCCCTTCTACAATTCTGTTAGGCTATTTGGGATTAACAATGTCCCGTACCATTACACTTGTAGCATCTAACCTTTGACTTGTCAAATTTGCTACCCTTGCTGTCCTTTTTGATATACTTGTCTTTGTCTGCATTGAAGGTCCTTTTCTGGAAGTTGCCTTGTCTTCTAGCCTTCCTGAACTTCATCTTTTTGAGGCCTCTAACAATCATAGCAACCATCTCTTCCATGTCTGATTCAGAAGAGTTGTTACGACCAAACTCAACACGCAAGTGCACGTGATCTCAAGTAATACAGATAGCAAGTAAGGTTCGTTCCTACAGGGACTCGTTGTATTGTCTAGTTAATTCACTCACCGATGTATGATTATTATTCGATGCTATAACAAATTGGATTTTGTTTATCACTAAAATTTTTCTAAAATTTATAACTAATTATCAACTATTTGAACAAAGGGTTATATTGAATTACTTATGCAAATAAAACATGGAATTTTAACTTCATTAAACAATCCATCTATAGTTTCCAATTCTCTAGCCTTTTCATGTGATTTATTAATACCTGATCGAACACACAAAACTGATATAAGCCAACTTTCGTTGCACAAATACCATCCCAAATAATATCCACAATAAAGATAGAAATCACTTAGTCTCCCAATTATGCTTAGTCCCTATATGTCTATAAAGATTGAAAACATAATTGTTGAAGTACAAGCATTCAATTGATCACATAGTCGTCATAAAACGGTTAGAGTTACGACACTAATTACGAATGATATTCTCACGCATAAACCTATGCTAGCATGGCAAGTTCTAAACTCTTAAATCCACTTTCGCTTCAATAAGAATTAACACACAATTACAGGAGTTAGCTACTCTCCTATAACGAATTAAAACAACCATGATAGGATATCGCATCAATCACACTATAGGCATCAAGAAAATTCAACAAATAAACTTCATGAATAAATCCGCTAAAACCCCATGACAACGAATTAGTTCATAATCAAACTAATCGTCACCATGGGTTCTAATGTAAACATGATTGAAGAAAACGAATCAATATTGGAATAATTATCAAAGGTTCTAAAGAATACACCCAAACCAAGCATCCACAAGCTAGAAAGAATACAAGAATAAATTGAAAACTATCTTCTTCCTTGCTTCTTCGTGCTTTAAAACTCCGTAGATAATATGTGGTATATGTTACTCCTGTTCTCTAGGGTTTTCTTCTCTTTATATAGGCCTCCAGGTGCAAATAAGTCGTACGGAATTGTAATTTGACTTCAACTCGAAAAATTAGCAAATCGGGTTCAAAACAGGAAATTTCGTCAGAATGTCTGGCGCTGCCGCGTCACAGTTACATAGGAGAGCGGCGCTGCCGCGCCATAGATTTACTGTTCCGTTTTCATGCGGCGCTGCCGCGCCATAGGCAAGCTCAAACACGGCGCTGCCGCGCCGTGCCTTCTGTCCAGGAAGACGAATTTTTTCATTTTCTTCGTTTTAGCTCCAAATTGCATTCCGATTGCTCCGCTTCATTCCCATTACACCTGTGATAGACATTCCTGCACAATACCCTTAAAAGAGATCAAAAATACCACAACTCGAGTACAAACAATCGTTTTAAGCCATACGGAAACGTTTTAAGTGAATAAAATACCCACTTATCACACCCCCAAACTTAAACCGATGCTCGTCCTCGAGCATAAACAAACAATTTATTACAACTAACTAGTACCACTTCCGTAGGTGATCACGGTTGCATTTGGCATATGCAACAAGCCCTTTAAACCCCTAGGCAGCCCTAGTGGACGAGTAAGGTCTCGTGAGGGCCTATAGCGAATGTACCCACAAAATCCATCTACTCATGCAACTAACAATGCAATACATGTATGCAACTAATATGAAAATGCAACGATCCCTTCAAACCAACCAAAACCAATCAACAAGCCAACATCTCAAAGAACACAGTCTTCCAAACAGAGTTCGACCAAATTCCCATCGACCAACGAGACAAACACAGAAACGTGCGTGTGTGCGATGCTCACCAATATACTCCCAAACTAAATCAAGACCATACCTACTCTTAGCCAAAACAACCACAAGCTTACAAACAGAATGAACGCTAGACACAAGAAACCACTTAAAGACACCTCAAAATCCACTTGAGCTAGACAGGAATTCATGCTTTATTACGACACACATGCTTATTTGACCGTGCAATGGTTGAGACCCCAAAAGGCTTATACAATAATACCCATGTAGCGAGCGTTAGGTTAGTGGATCCCAGACCGGAAAAGTCTTAGGTCACTAGGCACAAAGTCCCCTAGAACTTAATTGCTCGAGTATTAAAGAGCTCAACCTGATCAATTCTGCATAAAACAACTAAAACAACTCTTTTTTTTTTCTTTTTCTTTTTTCTTTTTTTTTTCTTTTTTTTTTAAATTTCGGAATGAGTGCACTTTGCCTTTTTCTCATCCCACCCTAGACTACTCATCTTTTCAATGAGCCGGCTACTAGCCAATTGACGCCTAGCCTTTATTGACAACTAGCATGAAATCCCTGGTTTCCCCCAAACTTATACATAAGTGCTCCTTCGTTTTCAAGAATCTAGCCAACATTCTAAATGTAAACAAGTGGTTAAATTCTAACACCAAACAAGCATGGTCTGATCAAATTCAAAAGCAACCAATGAGACTTATGAAATAGATTTGTTTCTGGCATGCAAGTCAATACTTAGAAACTTAATCAACCCTCTATTCATCACAACCATACTCCAATCAACATCGACTCACCAACGGAAATAGTCAAATCTTACGGGATCATGAAATATGCATGCAACTAAAATGGACTCACATAACAGATATAAATACTAATGCAAAACATAATGCTCTATATGACACAAACATGCAAAGATATGAATGAACTAACTACACATGCAATATGAATCCTACATGAACACACACACACTAATATTCCTTAATTACCACCCCCAAACTTACAATATTCAATGTCCTCATTGAAGGTAATAAAAAGATAGTAGAAACATACCTAACACATGGGTTGCCTCCCACGAAGCGCTGTCGTTAATGTCATTTAGCCGGACAAATGTGAATCAAATCATGGTGGCTCGAAGATCGCATTTGACTTGTCCTTAGCAGAAGGACCATTCACCCATTGTTTGATAACCTTCTTGCTTTCTTCCCACATCTTTTCCAAATCAAACTTCACCTTGACTTTTCCATCAATCGATTTTTTCTTTTTCTTCTTTACACCTCTAAGGTGTTTATGCTTCTCCGTCGATTGATAAGAACACTCTTTTACCTCATCATCCTTGTTCCACCTTCTCAACACATTATCTTCACACTCTTTAAAAATCACCAACTCATCATTCAGAAGGACATACTTCAAATGTGGTGGAAGTTTTCCAAGCTTGAAATTCGAAAGATCTCGAATGGAAGAATTGTCAATGGAATCACTGATATGATGCTCGAACTTGTGCATGTCCGAATTTTTGCTCAACAGCTGATCGAACTCCTTTCTCTGACCCGTATCAACCATCTTCAAGCTAAAACACTCTTCCTCCTCTGTCGGAAATTTCATAGCCTTGAACACATTAAAAGTGACCTTCTGATTTTGAACCCTCATTGTAAGCTCTCCTTTCTGCACATCGATCAAAGTTCGGCCTGTAGCCAAGAACGGTCTTCCCAAGATAATAGGAATCTTCTTGTCTTCCTCAAAGTCCAGAATTACAAAATCGGCTGGAAAGATAAGCTTGTCGACCTTCACCAAAACATCCTCAACTATTCCTCGAGGATAAGTAACTGAACGGTCCGCAAGTTGCAGAGTCATAGTAGTTGGCTTTGGTTCTGGAAGACCAAGCTGCATGAAAACTGATAAGGGCATGAGATTAATACTTGCACCCAAATCACACAAGCATTTGCTGAATGAGAGATCTCCAATAGTACATGGTATGGTAAAGCTTCCAGGGTCCTTCAACTTAGGTGGCAACTTTTGTTGCAAGATGGCACTACATTCTTCCGTCAATGCAACTGTCTCTAGCTCCTCAAGTTTCAATTTCTTCGAAAGAATGCCCTTCATAAACTTCGCATAGCTCGGCATTTGCTCAAGAGCCTCTACAAATGGTATGTTAATCTGAAGCTTCTTGAAGACATCCAAGAACTTAGCAAACTGCTTGTCAAACTTTTGCCTTTGAACTCGTTTTGGGAATGGAGGAGGTGGAAACACCTTTTCTTCTACTACTTTCTGAGAATTATCACTCTTCCCAGTTACATGAGTCGAGAGACTAGCATTAGGTACCAAATCAGGAACAGAATCGACCCCAGCGTCAAAATTATCTTTTTCTTCCAGAAGGGCCGGCGCTGCCGCGCCGTTTTTATACTGGGGAGCGGCGCTGCCGCGCCGCACATTCTGATCAGAAAATTCATTTTTTTCCTCGGCTGAATTTTCTTCGTTCTGACCTTGTAGAATCTTCCCCGATCGTAAGGTTACTGCCTGGACCTGTTCCTTGTGATCTTTCTTGCCTGGATTCATCTCTGTGTCACGTGGAAGCGTTCCTGGTTGACGGTTCAACAACGCATTGGCTAGTTGCCCAATCTGATTCTCTAAAGTTTTCAACGACACCGCCTGACTCTTGTACATCATTCGAAGCTCTTCCAATTCAGACTTCTCAGACTGATTCAATGAATTCCCTTGAGATGGTTGAAATCCCGGTGGAATGAATGGTTGCCTTGGAGCATAAGGTGGTGGTTGATAGTTCTGATTATATGGCCTTGCATTGAACTGCTGATTTTGTGGTTGCTGAACACCACCCTGATTGTTGCTCCAACTGAAATTAGGATGATTCCGATTGTTGGGATGATACACATTAGGTGCTGGTTGCTGAGTTCTCTGAAAGTTACTAACAAACTGTGCTGATTCAGCTGAGGTAGCACACAGATTCGTGTCATGAGCCCCTGCACACAATTCACACACCATAGCAACCTGGTTAGTCCCAAGATTAGAAAGGGAATCTACCTTCATTGTCAACGCTTTGAGTTGAGCAGCAATAGCAGTAGCTGCATCCAAGTCAAGAACTCCAGCCACTTTAGCAGGTGGCAAGCGTTGAGTAGGATTCTGAAACTCATTGGCCGCCATCATCTCGATAAGATTATAGGCATCCTCATAGCTTTTTGCCCACAGTGCTCCTCCAGAAGCTGCATCAAGCATAGGCCTTGACTGAGCTCCCAATCCGTTATAGAAATTGTTGATTACCATCCAATCCGGCATCCCATGATGAGGACAACGTGCCAATATCTCCTTGTACCTTTCCCAAGCTTCCCCCAAAGATTCCTGGAGTTGCTGAGCAAACTGAGAAATAGAATTCCTATAAGCTGCTGTCTTCGCCATGGAGAAATACTTCGTCAAGAACTTTTGAGCACAGTCTGCCCATGTTTTAATAGAACCTGATGGCATAGAATGTAACCAACTCTTGGCTTTATCCCTAAGAGAGAAGGGAAATAGCCTCAATCTGATTGCGTCATCTGTAACCCCGTTGAATTTGAAGGTATCACAGATCTCAAGAAAGTCCCTAATATGAGCATTGGGATCTTCAGCAGGACTACCCCCAAACTGAACCGTATTCTGAATCATCTGAATGATGTTTGGCTTAAGCTCGAAATTATTTGCCCCAATAGTTGGACGAACAATGCTGGTATGAATGTCCTCCACTTTTGGCTGAGAGAATTCACTCAAAGCCTTCGCTGGTTGTGCTTGATCTGCCATATCTTTTTTTGATTCACGATTGTTTTCTACACTGATGTTCTCAAAGTCAAGTTTCCTTCGTGCTAGTTCTTCTCTTCTTGCTAATTCTTCTCTACGTGCTCGAGCTCGTGTACGCATACACTCTCAATAAGTACCTGAAATTTACCAACAAGAAAATTGGTGAGAAACGTCCTAGTCACCGAACTTTAATGACCACTGATGGTAAATACTGAAACTAAACAAATAAAACCGAAATCCCCGGCAGCGGCGCCAAAAACTTGTTACGACCAAACTCAACACGCAAGTGCACGTGATCTCAAGTAATACAGATAGCAAGTAAGGTTCGTTCCTACAGGGACTCGTTGTATTGTCTAGTTAATTCACTCACCGATGTATGATTATTATTCGATGCTATAACAAATTGGATTTTGTTTATCACTAAAATTTTTCTAAAATTTATAACTAATTATCAACTATTTGAACAAAGGGTTATATTGAATTACTTATGCAAATAAAACATGGAATTTTAACTTCATTAAACAATCCATCTATAGTTTCCAATTCTCTAGCCTTTTCATGTGATTTATTAATACCTGATCGAACACACAAAACTGATATAAGCCAACTTTCGTTGCACAAATACCATCCCAAATAATATCCACAATAAAGATAGAAATCACTTAGTCTCCCAATTATGCTTAGTCCCTATATGTCTATAAAGATTGAAAACATAATTGTTGAAGTACAAGCATTCAATTGATCACATAGTCGTCATAAAACGGTTAGAGTTACGACACTAATTACGAATGATATTCTCACGCATAAACCTATGCTAGCATGGCAAGTTCTAAACTCTTAAATCCACTTTCGCTTCAATAAGAATTAACACACAATTACAGGAGTTAGCTACTCTCCTATAACGAATTAAAACAACCATGATAGGATATCGCATCAATCACACTATAGGCATCAAGAAAATTCAACAAATAAACTTCATGAATAAATCCGCTAAAACCCCATGACAACGAATTAGTTCATAATCAAACTAATCGTCACCATGGGTTCTAATGTAAACATGATTGAAGAAAACGAATCAATATTGGAATAATTATCAAAGGTTCTAAAGAATACACCCAAACCAAGCATCCACAAGCTAGAAAGAATACAAGAATAAATTGAAAACTATCTTCTTCCTTGCTTCTTCGTGCTTTAAAACTCCGTAGATAATATGTGGTATATGTTACTCCTGTTCTCTAGGGTTTTCTTCTCTTTATATAGGCCTCCAGGTGCAAATAAGTCGTACGGAATTGTAATTTGACTTCAACTCGAAAAATCAGCAAATCGGGTTCAAAACAGGAAATTTCGTCAGAATGTCTGGCGCTGCCGCGTCACAGTTACATAGGAGAGCGGCGCTGCCGCGCCATAGATTTACTGTTCCATTTTCATGCGGCGCTGCCGCGCCATAGGCAAGCTCAAACACGGCGCTGCCGCGCCGTGCCTTCTGTCCAGGAAGACGAATTTTTCCATTTTCTTCGTTTTAGCTCCAAATTGCATTCCGATTGCTCCGCTTCATTCCCATTACACCTGTGATAGACATTCCTGCACAATACCCTTAAAAGAGATCAAAAATACCACAACTCGAGTACAAACAATCATTTTAAGCCATACGGAAACGTTTTAAGTGAATAAAATACCCACTTATCAGTCATCATCAGTATTGGCATCAGGATTGCCATCAGTATCTGATGAAGAGTCATCAGGATATGACTCAACTATTCTTGATTTCCTTCTAGAGACCTCCATCGCTTTTCCTTTTGATTTAGCCTCTACATTCAAGGCAATGGTCTTTGCCTTGCTGCTTTTCTTATTATTTCTCTGTTGAACTTCAAGATCATGAGTTCTTAACATTCCATAGACTTCATCAAGAGAAACAGTGTTTAGATCATACTGATTTCTAATGATAGAAGTTTGAGTATCCCATTCTTCTGGTAAAGCTATCAGAAACATGGTATTTGAATCTTCAGAAACATATTCCTTGCCAACTAAAGATAGATTGTTCAGGAGTGTCAGAAATCTATCATATAAATCAGTCAGGCTCTCATCAGGTCTTGCATCAAATTGTTCATATTCTTGAATTAAAAGAGCCCTTCTGTTTTTCTTGACAGACGCAGATCCCTGGCATTGAGTTTCCAAAGTATCCCAGATTTCTTTTGTAGACTTGCATGCAATCACTCTGTTGGACATGACAGCATCAAGACTATTGTGCAGGATGTTCTATATCTTTGCCTCCCTGAGTACATGAGCTGTTTCTTCTGGAGTCCATTCACTCTTAGCCTTGACCACATAGTGTTCTGGTACAGTTTCTGTTCGTTCTATGATCCTGGTAGGAATATATGGTCCATCGCGAATCCTGTCCAAATAATCAGGATCCATAGCCTCCAGGTACATCAACATCTTTACCTTCCATGTTGGATATTCTGATTTCTTCAGGATGGGAATTTTCATGCTTTCATACTTGGTTGTCGACATCTTAGATCATATCTGATTCAAATTTAAATCAGTCTGCTCTGATACCAATTGTTGCCCAGTAATAAACAATTGTAGAAGGGGGGTTGAATACAATTGTATAAGATTCTCGACTTATCAAAGTATATATCACAGATATGAAAGAATAATAACCGCTTTATTAATTCTGATATAAAACTGTTACAAACTCTCTCAAGAAATTCTGATGTTCTTGAGAGCTTCTAGGTTACAAAGATACTCGTGTATGAGATCGATTATGTTCTTTCTCATAAATCGAAACCTAAAACTGTGTTTATATACTACACAGCTTCTCTATCAATTACATGATAAGTTCTAATCAATTACAAAGATTGAAACCTATCCTAAATTGATAGCTTCATTACTATAAATAAGGAACCGACAAAATAAGCTTCCTTATTTGGAATATAGGAATATAGGCATTGCATGTGAAACCATTTGTTTTATCACTGTTGACTAAGGACTTCACATTATTTTTTGTAATTCTACAAATTGGTAGAATCACATCCTCTTCAAAAGTAACATTAGGACATAAGTGATTAAAAATTAATTGAAAAAATCGTACAAAACAGACAGAGCCTAATTTATCTGCTTTTCTATCACTCAAAGCTTTTAAAACAAAAGTACCATGATCAAACACTGTAGAATGGATAAGAGAATACCCAATTTTGAGAGATCCTGATGGTAGAGCATCAAAATTTGATGTCTTGTTCAGGAAACAGCGACTGATGGTATCAAAGAAGAAATTCCACTCCTTTAGCTTTGTCCTAAAGAGGTTTCCATACCTCTTTACTTCCCCATTGTAGCCTAACTTTGTAACAAACTCAAAAAGTGTCGAGTCTGTAATATTATTAGGAACAACATCACCCAGTACTGGCAAATGAATAGCTTCTTCCACAATAGCAGGAGTAACATTATATGTAACACCATTGAATTCAAAATTCATCAGTATTGCTCCTGATATTCCTTTACCAAACACAGTTGAGTTCCATACCTGCATCACAAACTTAAACGAAACACTTGCAGGTTCTGTTAGAGCAAACTTCAATGGACTTGAAGCTAAGAAATCTTGAATAACATGAAACTCATTTGGTAATTCCTGATGGTCCAAAACAGCTACAAAATTATTAGTGGCAAAGGTAACACCACTAATTACTGTTTGTTTGTTCATGAATGATGAAGACGCCATTGATACAATACAGAAAGCTTTAAGAATTGAAATTTAGAATTTAGGGTTCATGAGCACAGAGAGAATATGAATAGCAAAAACTGATGTTGAGAGAGTAAACGGTTGTAAAGCATAATGTAACATAAGATGTAAAAGAGATAACTACAACTCAACAAAGGACAAGACAGACAATAATATTAACAGAAGCACAGGAATCCAGAATCAAAGAAGAAAAGGTAAACTCAAAAAATCAAAATACGTTATGTATTCTTGAAGTCCGTAAACAGGTCACGGAAAGAAGTTCATGAAAATGTTCAAGCCTCAGTGACAGCAAAAGAAACAGGACTTTCAAGACGACAGAAGTATGTGAATGATTTAGGGTTCAGTACCACGGGATTCCAGTGATGAAGCAACCAGAACGACAAGGGACTTATCAGCAGCACTATATTGAAGACATAAAATAATAATTGATCAAGTGTTATTCATTTGTGAACCAGACCAGTTGCACGAGGTGACGGCACTAAAAAGGATCAAGTTGTTTTATCGTCTCAGAAGAAATTGATACAGTCTAAAACTTAAACCCCCAGGAGCTCAGGAGTAATTACTAAAGGACAAAAGACAAGAAAAAGAATTCGATAGTTTTTCTTTTGGAAAAAACTATCGAATGGTGGTTGAAGTGATTCATTGAATAACCAAGTAAATTAATTTGGCATTCGATAGTTTTGATTTAAAAACTATCGAATGGCAAATTGATTTAATCCATTCGATGGTTTTTTAATCCATTCGATGGTTTTTTCAATTCATGGAGCAGGTGAAAAGTTATGCTTGTCTGACAGGTTGATGAAGATCCAACGGCCAAGAATATTCTATTCTAAATGGTTCGATGGTTTTTCAATTCAAGTCTACAATTAACTCGAGAGAAGATAGTGTCTTCTTCAGTTAAGGCATTCAACACAGAGACATTACTGAGAGAGAGAAGAGCCGGAGAAAATTATCAGAGAAATTAATAGTGCTCAGAACTTGATCATTGTTTTGTATTTGTGTAACCTTAAACTCATTGACGCTAATCTACGGATTAGAAATTGTAGCACCCCTCGAGGTTTATATTTATAAAAAGATATATTCCCCGAAACTTGATTTGGTTTGGTGTGTTTGATTTCGTTATAGAACTGAAAGATTAATCCGCGAACTAAATTAAATTATTTGTGAGTATCGTATTCAACCCCCCCCCCCCTTCTACGATACTTTGGACCTAACAATTGGTATCAGAGCTACTTGATTGATATACAAATCAGATCCGGTGAATGAGACCAAAATCAAACGTAGCGTGAAAATTCGAAGCAAATTTTTTAACTTTCAAAATTTTTCATTTAATTGGAATTTCTTGAATTTTAAACAATTTGAAATTTTCAGAAACCATGAGTGCTCCAAAGACAACCGCTGGTATTAAAGTTCCCCCGTTTACTAGAGATGATTTCGGTTTGTGGAAGATGAAGATGCTGTTATTTATCAAGGCATCTAACCCGTTGTATATTGGCATATTAGAGAACAGACCGTTTGTACCAATGAAACCAGTTAGTGAATCTACAGCTCCTGATGGTAGCAGGATTCCTCAAGGCACCCAACCTAAGGATATTACTGAATATACAGATTCTGACAAAGAACTGATTCGATTGGATACCGGTTTAATGTTGATATTGGCGGACTCCGCAGACAAGGAAATGATCTATCAGTTGATGAACTGTACAAGCGGGAAACATATGTGGGATACCATTAATTTGATAATGGAAGGAACTGAAGACGTTCAGGAAAACAGATTGGACATCCTGACTTCTCAATATGAAGCGTTTAGGTCCCTGCCAGGAGAAAGTATAACTCAGGTCTTTGAGAAGTATACTAAGCTCCTCAATGAATTGGCAATGAAAGGAAAGACCTATCCACTGAGAGAATCGAACAGGAAGTTCATGATGACGCTGCCCCATCATGTAGAACACAAGTCATCATCCATTAGGGAAAGAATTGACTTCACAAAGATGTCATTAGAGATGATCTATGGCAAGTTGAAGACCTATGAGATGGAACAGGAACAAAGGGTGATAATCTACGGATCAGGGACAGTGGAGAACAAGCACAATGCACTTGTGAGATCAGCAGCACTTGTAGTGGATGAACCAATAACTTCTGAGATTCAGGTTCAAACCCCTAGAGCTGGAAAGGAGGTGATAATAGAAGCAGAAATGGATTCTGTGAATCTGGGTGTTGATGAAAGTGATTACTACACCCTAGAAGAGCTTGAGCAAATGGAAGACAAAACCATGGCGTACTTAGCTGCAAAGTTTAGTCACATTTGTTTCAAAAGAAACCCTAAGTACAAGTTCAAGGGCTCAACCAACAGATTCCAGAAGAGCAATTATACACCTAGTACAGGCTTTAAGGGAGGCTACAAGACTGGCATGATTGATAGAAGCAAATCAAGATGCTACAACTGCAATGAGTTAGGGCATTTCGCCACTGAATGCCGGAAGCCTCGTCAAGCAAGAGACATGAAAGATGTCTATGGAAAGAAGGATTCTTATGATGAGTTGAAGAAGGAGAATGCCAAGCTTAAACAGCAACTGGAGGCATTTTCTGGAAAGCAGAAAGGGAAAGCTTATATAGCAGAGGGAAAGCACTGGGATGATACTAATTCGGATGAAGAGGAGGAATATGTAAATGTTGCTCTAATGGCTGACTCTTCAGAGGAATCACCACAATCATCTCAGGTACCTATCTTAACTACAATTGATATGTCTAACTCTGAGTACAAGAAAACTGTGCAAGATCTTAGTGTAGAATTGTTTAATGTACACACAAGCATGCTAGCATCAGAAATGGAAAATGCTAAACTAGTTCTTAAGATTAAAAAGCTAGAATCTAAAAATGAAGAACTAGAGCTTGTAGCTGTAACATTAGAAGATCTTAAGCAAAAGAATGTGTACTTAGAGAACAAGGTCAAGTGTAATGATGAGATAGAGACTATCCTCAGGAAGCAGATTTCAGATCTAGATTTGAAGCTGAATGCTTTTAAGAATTCCGCTCTAGTGGCTAAGAAAATCATTGATACTCAGGCCATAGAGAATAAAACTGCTATAGGATTTGACTATAACAAGAAAGCTGGTAAGAAGATTGTGGAATTCCCTGTGACATCTTCAGTTGTCAAAAGGAATACTCCACATGTTCTTAAGAATGTTGATTGTCCAGTTTTTGTTAAGCCGTTTCCACCACTCTTTCATGAGGATGACCTTTTCATTAGACAAGAATTGCTTGAGGAGGATTTATTGAAGGAAAAAGAGGTAAAGACTAAGTTGCCTAGGAAATCAGTAAAAAATGAATTACCTAAACCTGATTTACCTAAAACTGAAGTAGGTTCCTTAGTTAGTAATGTTAAAAAGAACAGGAATGGGAGGAAGAAGATTGTTAATCAGGAATTGGTTCCATCTTCTCCCATTGCATCTAGGAAGTTGTGCTCCATTTGTAATTCTGTTGGACACCTTACACATGCATGTAAAAAGGTTAAAGTAGAAACTGCTAATGCTTCTGAAATGCATAACATGTCTGACATGCCTGATAATCATGAGCCCTGTGGGAAGAAAGAGTGTTTGCTATGTAAGTACAACATCATGCATGCTTATTTTAAGTTGATGAATGATAGTAGCAATAGCACTAGTAATGTTAAATCCACAGATACTATGAATATCAAACAGGGTAAGACTAAATTGAATGTTACTCCTGTTAAATCATCTAAACCTTCAGGACCCAAACAATTTTGGGTACCAAAGTCCGCTTAATCAATCTGTGATTGCAGGGTAAGGTTAAAAGCTCAAAGGTTGTGTGGATTCTGGATAGTGGCTGTTCTAGACACATGACAGGTGAAGAGTCCCTGCTTACAGAGGTGGTTAAGAAGACCGGCCCGATTGTAACCTTTGGAGATGACAGCAAAGGATTCACTACGGGATATGGTAAATTGAAAGCTGGAAATGTCATCATTGAAAACATCTCTCTTGTTGAAGGATTAAAGCACAATCTTCTAAGTATCAGTCAATTCTGTGATAAAGGCTACAATGTAGATTTCAGAAAGGACAAGTGCTTGATCACCAACAGGAAGGATGAGAAGCTTACTCTACTGGGAGTGAGAAAAGGAAATTTGTTTATAGCTGACTTAAGTCTACCAGTGAAGGAGAAGTTACATGTTTCTATGCAAAGGCATCTTCAGAACAAAGTTGGCTATGGCACAAGAAGCTCTCACATCTGAACTTCAAAACTATGAACTCTTTGGTAAAGAGAGAGTTAGTGAGAGGGTTGCCCCTGATGGAATTCAATCAGGAGGGACTATGTGAAGCATGTGAAAAAGGGAAGTCGAAGAAAGCATCACATGGAAGCAAAGGAATGACAAGCATTACTGAACCATTACAGCTGATTCATATGGATTTATTTGGTCCAGTTAATGTTATGTCACTTTCAAGGAATAGATATGCATTGGTGATGGTGGACGACTACTCCAAGTACACGTGGGTGTTGTTCATACAAACAAAGGATGAAGCAACACAACTAATCATTGATCACATCAAGAAGATAGAAGTGGAAGCTAAGCTACCTGTGCGGACAATCAGATCAGACAATGGAACTGAATTCAAGAATGCAGTTCTTAATGATTTCTGCTCAGAGAAAGGAATATCAAGACAGTTTTCAGCACCAAGAACTCCTCAACAGAATGGAGTAGTGGAAAGGAAGAACAGGACCTTGGTTGAAGCAGCAAGGACCAAGTTGAGTGAATCAAAACTTCCCACTTACTTTTGGGCTGAAGCAGTGAATACAGCTTGCTACACTCAGAATCGAACCCTGATCAACAAAGATCATGAAAAGACTCTGTATGAGTTAATGGCCAACAAGAAGCCAACACTGAAGTACTTTCATGTGTTTGGTGCAAAGTGCTTTGTACTTAAAGATGGAGAACATCTTGGCAAGTTTGATGCCAAAGCAGATGAAGGCATTTTTCTGGGCTATTCTCTGGAATCTAAGGCTTTCAGGGTATATGTGATTGAAGATAAGAAGGTGTTGGAAAGCTTTAATGTAACATTTGACGACACTAAAAGACCAGGCCTGCAAACTGGAGAGAACTCTAAATCCTTGGTATTTGAAAATCTATCAGGAGATTTCTCTGACAATGAAGAAGTACCTGAAGTTGTTACAGTCATTAATAATAATCATAATGATAATGATTCTGGACAAAGTGGTGACCAAAGTGGAGATCCTCAACATACAGGATCCACTAGTCAGTCTTCAGAATCAACAGATCAAACCGTCAACAACTCAGGGGGAGCAGGAGAAGGATCAACTAGTCACACTCCACAACATCTAGAACAAGGAGAATCATCAAGATCGCATCTGCCAAGACAAAGGGTATGGAATAGAGATCATCCCTTTCACTTGATCATTGGTGATCCGGACACAGGAGTGAGAACTAGGAGAACATCACAAAATGAATGTCACTATTCTGGGTTTCTTTCAGAAACAGAACCTAAGAAAGTTGAAGATGCTCTAGATGATCCAGATTGGGTGATTGCTATGCAAGAAGAACTCAATCAGTTTGAAAGGCAGAAAGTTTGGAAGCTGGTACCCAGGCCTAAGGGAAAATCTGTTATTGGAACACGATGGGTATTCAGAAATAAATTGGACGAAGATGGCATTGTAACGAGAAACAAAGCCAGACTGGTTGCTAAAGGTTACTCTCAAGAAGAGGGTATAGATTATGATGAAACCTATGCACCAGTAGCAAGACTTGAGGCCATCAGAATGTTTCTGGCATTTGCTGCACATTCCAATTACAAGGTATATCAAATGGATGTGAAGAGTGCTTTTCTGAACGGGGAGTTAGAAGAAGAAGTGTATGTGGAACAACCTCCAGGTTTTGAGGATTCAAAACTGGCAGACTTTGTGTACATTCAAAGCTCTCTATGGACTCAAACAAGCTCCGAGGACATGGTATGACACTCTCTCTGAATTCTTACTTGAAAATGATTTTACAAGAGGTGTTGTAGACAAAACTCTCTTTGTCAAAAAGCATAAAAATGATTTGATATTGGTGCAAGTATATGTTGATGACATAATATTTGGTTCTACTAATGATGATCTATGCAAGAGATTTGCTAAGTTAATGGAGAGTCGTTATGAAATGAGCATGATGGGTGAATTGTCATTCTTTCTTGGACTGCAAGTATACCAAAAACAAGATGGTATATTCATTTGTCAGTCCAAGTACATCAAGGATCTTCTTAAGAAGTATCAAATGGAAGACTCATCTACAGCAAAGACTCCTATGCCAACTGCCACTAAGCGTGATAAAGATGAAACTGGTAAGAAGGTTGACATCACAGGCTACAGAGGTATGATAGGCTCATTACTTTATCTCACTGCAAGTAGACCAGATATAATGTTTGCAACATGCTTGTGTGCTAGATTTCAGTCTGATCCCAAAGAATCTCATCTAATAGCTGTTAAGCGAATATTTAGATATCTTAAGGGGACCCCAAATCTTGGAATTTGGTACCCTAAAGATACAGGATTTGATCTTATTGGATACACAGACTCTGATTTTGCAGGTTGTAAGATTGATCGGAAGAGTACTTCAGGAAGCTGTCAGTTTCTTGGAAGAAGGTTAGTTTCCTGGCATAGCAAGAAGCAGCATTCAGTGTCCACATCAACAGCTGAGGCTGAATACATTGATGCTGGTAGCTGTTGTGCTCAGATTTTGTGGATGAGAAACCAACTCCATGACTATGGACTTTTGTTGACAAAGATTCCAATATTTTGTGACAACACAAGTGCCATAGCAATCTCAAACAACCCAGTGCAACGCTCGAGGACGAAGCACATCGACATCAGGTATCATTTTATCCGAGAGCATGTCATGAATGGAACTGTGGAGTTACTTTTTGTACCCACAGAGGATCAAATTGCAGACATCTTTACTAAACCGCTTGATGAATCCACTTTCAATAAGTTGGTTGGTGAACTTGGGATGTTAAATCTTTCTAATTGATTTTGATTAGAAGTCAGTAACTGCAGATAGTCCTGGTGAATACATGAGTTTAAGAATTGCTATATCCTTAGGACTCGTGAATTTATTTTCTGGAGCAATTCTCGTAATTAGGATTTTTGTACTAATTTTATGTCATAATTATGGATGATATATCTTCTGGCATTTAATTGGTTATGAATTCTAAAATTATTTAAGTGCTAATATTTGTTCTAAATATTCAAGCATTTATTTAATTTGAATTAATTTACTTTGTTTTTAACATTGTAGATTAATGCAGCATAATTGATTAGATTTTGATTGGTTAATATCACTCGATGATATTTAATTGATTTTATTCTAAGAAAATTGTGAATTTTCTGTTAAGAATTGATTTTGGTAAATTTGAAAAGATTTGTTAGAATTAAAACTAGGCAGGAAATAAAAATTCTGATTTTTAAAACAAGAACAGGTTTTAAGATGAAGACAGAAGCAAAAAATATCGAATTTAGGAAATTCGATAGTTTTTCAAGTACATAGATAAATCTATCGAAAGTTAATTTCGATAGTTTTTGAAAAGGAAAAGAAAATCTATCGAAAACATTTCTCGATAGTTTTTGAGAATATTTTTTAAAATATATCGAAGGAATTTACCTAACTCCATATTTAAATTCTCGATACATTTTGAAATTCAATGGAAAATATATCGAATGGGATTTTAATTAATGAAATACTCAAATTCTCGATACATTTTCTAAACAAATCTTCGATAGTTTTTATATCTAATTCAAAAAACTTCGATGGTTTTCTGTGGAAAAGTCTGTTAGCATTCTTTTTAAACTCTTCGATAGTTTTTGAGAAAAACTATCGAACGGAAATAGACTCTTCTACCCCTTCAGAAATCCATCGACAGTACATTTATAAAACTATCGAACCTGAATTGACGATTTTACCCCTGTCAGTTTCAAACGTATATATCATTGCCTTAGTTCTTTTTCAGTTTCACTTTTACAGATCTGAGAAAAACTTAAAGTTTTATATACTTACAGAGAAATACATACACAAACAAGAACACCTTTCGATAGTTTCTCCATTTTTATCCAAGAAAAACCTTAAAATATTACTGGTTGTCACTATTGACTGTCTTTTAACCGTGAGAAATTAGTATTTTTTGAGTTTTTGGCTCTTTCTGAGAAAGAAACCATCGAACAAACTGTTTGAATTGAATATTGGTTGCTATTAGTCAAGGGTTCTAATTGCTAGTGTTCGAATTTGTGTGTTAGTGTTAAAAGGGGTGATTTTGTTTTTAGGGTAATTTTGTTAGAATTTGATTAATTAGTAATAATTAATTAAATTTAAAGGAAAAATAGTTTTGGTTTGTTTAAATTTTCTGGAAATTTTAAAATGGCTGGAGAATTTATTATTACCAAGACTAATCATGTCTCGTTCCAAAACTTGCAATCCATAACGAACCTACAGTTTCGTGCATGGGCAGAGTTTTTGAACACACGTTCATTAGTGGCATTCGCTGTGAGTACTCCCGTGGTCCTTTGTATTGATCAATTGACTGCGTTGTACACAACCGCCACGGATACAAGTGAGAATAACGTAAGGTCCTTCAGTTTTGTTGTGCCAGGGGCAGAACAATAAGGGTGACGGAACATGATTTTAATCGAATCTTACATTTTCCTACAGAAAACCTTGTTCCGGATCCCACGACTGAGGAGATACATGCTTTCTTCACTCTCATTAGAAGTCAACAACCTAACTTCTTTGTGGGAGAGTTTCTGAAGCATTACTTGCCAAAAGCATGGAACTTTTTCTTTCATACCCTAATCCATGTTTTTACTGCCAAGCTAACAAATCTGCATGGTATTCCCTTATTCCTTCAAAAGATAGGGTTTGCCATTGCGAACAATAGGCATATTAACATTGGACGGTTACTGATTGATCAAGTAATCATATGCATGGGACCACTGGATGAAAGAATGGGCATAGATGAAGATGTGCTTTGTTTCTATCCTAGGTTCCTACAGCTAATTCTCAATGATATCTTAACAGATGATGAGCGCGAGACATTCGCCGAAGAGGAGACCATGGAGTGTATGAAGATGAAGAGCAATGCCATAACCGCTCTGATAAGGAAGAACAACTATCTTCCAGGGGTACCCACTGTTCTCACTGAATATCTAAGAACGGTGCCCCTACCACTTCTACCCCCAGGGGAACAGGTAATTCAAGGTAACATTCCTGAACCTGAACTGGCTCCTGAACCACAACCTATGGATGTTGATCCAGAGCCCTCAGTGGCCATTCCGGACCAGGAGGTTGCAAACCCACAATCTCTAACCACGGTCGAAGAGCCTTTGGAAGAGCCAAATGAAAACATAAACGAACCTCCTTCCCCTACTATACCCATTAAAGAACCATCCATGAGTGTAGAGGGAGATAGTGCCAAAGCAGCACCACATAAGGAGATACACCCTTCAACAGCAGCTCTGCCTTCCTCTAAAAGGAGAAGAACAGAAACCGAGGCAACTGTTGATACTTCATTTCTCTCATCCAAAGCGCCCTTTACTGATTTTTCTGATGCTGATTGGGCTACGCTAACGAAAGCAATATCTGAACCAATAGCTCAATCAAGTAAGGAAGAATTGACGGAAGCAACTGGTGTTCCGACCATATTACGGTCAGGTTCACTGGTTGAAGGTTCTAAGAACCAAGGGTCTTCACAGACGTCGAGAGAAGGCTTTGACCTAAATGCACAATCTAAAAGGTCATTGTCTACCTCCCCAGATGGAACATATCTGGATCCTGCGGGTAAAGGGTCTGACGTAGGTGCAGATCGGCAACTCGGTGATGATGAATCAATTACTATTTACAAGTCAACTGAGGTAAAGTCTTTACAGACTCACGGGGAAGATTCAGGATCTCTGCTATTAAAAGATCCTGTTTCTAACCCCCTAGAGATTCAAACTCTAGATCCTTTAAAGGATACATCATCCACGGATGATCAGCAACTTGGTTTAACCAAGGACGGGGACTTGCGAAGCCCCATTGCACCACCGGTGACCTCCTTAAGGACGGCTACGGTGATTTCTTCTGCAGGTACAATCAGCACTAAGGATTTGAGTGAAACAAAAACACTTACACCTGGCCTGAGTGGGAAAGGAAAAATGATTCAAACACCGACAGAAACGTTGAGCGTACACCCAGAGCCAAATGTGAGGAGTGACACCCTAACCCTACCTAATAATGATGATCTGCTGTTACCAACAGAAAGAGAGCTACAAGTTCAATCTTCCCTCAAGGAGATGACAGTTCGAGACAAAGAAGGAAATCCACTATTCAAGGTTCCACTGCGACCTTCCTTTGACCAAGGGATCTCCTCTAGTCAAGTCAATGTTTCTTTAAAGTCTATTCAAGAGAAAGTTGACTTGGCTGCAGCTGATTCCAGAAGAACATTCAGGGTCATTGGCAGTGCATCTGGCACTATAACAGGTACGAAGCAGGCAGTGGACTCCTTAAAGAAGGAAGCTATGGAAGAACTAGTCGAGCTGAGGATGGACGTCAGGGAACTTAAAGATGGATTCATGAATGAAGTAACTGCACTGTCTCAAGGACATGAAGCTTTGAAAGAAGACGTTCTGGTTATCCGGGATGGTCAAGCGCGGGTAAAAGATGCAATGAATACCCTTTCACGAGTGGAGTCTAAGCTAAACAAGAGGCTGGATCACATGGAAAAGACTACCAACTCAAGATTGGAAAACATTGACCTGTCGCTAGCTTCTATAAATGAATTTAATAAGCAACTTATGGATTTCTTGGAGAATCAAGGTGACGGAGTACAGTCTATATGGAGTATGCTAAAGAACCAACAATCTGGACAACCTGGTCCTTCCTATCAGGAACCTGATCCTTCTAATGTCTTTTATGCTGAGGATGCTTTTATCGAGGATTCCTCAACTAAGGGGGAGAAAGTTGGAGAAGGGGTGAAGGATAAATGGGGAGTTTGGGAGACTGTTGAGGCTATTCCAATCAGACAGTACTGGATTGAGGAGCTTGTACAGGAAGACAAGGAAAGTGAAGAGGAATTTGAGGTCATGCATGAGCAACCTATTCAAGAGGAGCATGAGCCATATTATCCAGAGCCCGTTGAACATCCAATCTGGGAGGATATTATGGAAGAAGAAGCAAATTCTCTATCACCTGAAGAAGAAGCTGCCTTGGAAGCAATAAGAGCTCAGAGAGCTGCAATAGATGCCAGGCAAGCTGAGAAGGAGAAACAGCAAGCAATTCTGAGAAGTGAAAAGCTAAAGAGAATGAAAGTGTATAATGAAGTGAGGAAGAAGAAGATGATAGATCTGGCGAAGAAAGATGGTACTGAATGGGAAATGGCTTATAAAACCTTTTGCGGAGTTGAAGATGGATTAGAAGTCAACGACAATGCGAAAGTGGAAGTTATTATTCAGGACATCAGAAGTGCAAATCTTGAAGATCCGACTTACTTTAAAGCACTGAGAAGCTCTATAATCTGTCTGAATGCTGGGGTTAAAGCAAATGGTGCCTGGAGCTTATTAATCAGTTTTCTGGAGAAAGGTACATTTGTGATTTCCACTAAGTTTTTAGAACAGAGGACATATACAGAATTGCAGGCTATACTCATCAAGATCCAAAGAACTACAAGGCTAAATGAACTGCTCCGTGAGCACGTTAAGGAGATCGTGATGAAAGTCAGTCCAGAGATTACTGAAGATCCTCCAATGGTTAGATTCATGACGAATGACTTGTTCAGAATCTGCTATTTGGCTGAGGACAAACTGAGAGACTACCCAAGCAACTATCTAATCTCAGTTGAGAAGTATCTTAGATCCACTGGATTCTCATCAACGGAGAAGGACAAAGCAGCAGACACTCTTAGAAGATTTCTAATGGAGAATGTTCCTTACTATAGGAAAAGAGTGGAAAGAGGATTGGAAGTGCATACCAGACTGCCAAACATGCCAAAGCTAAACAAGAAAGATGTTAACATTGCATGGTTATGGGCTGGAGTGGGTCAAGAGGTTGAATATATTGGAAGACACATCCAAGGAGCAATCCTTAAACCTGGAGAACCACTGCACTATCTATCTGTGATTGATTATCAAGCTGCTAACTCCGATCCAATGATTGAAGAAGGTGAGATTGGAATGGACTGAAGATTGAAGCAAAGAACAAAAGAACTATCAGCTCAGACTAGAGGAGCAACTTCATTGTATAAAGTTTAATTGTTCTTTGATTTATGAAATCTGGAAATGTATATATATCTGATCCAGAATGCATTGATATTATTACGCTGTCTTACTTTAAGTAGTTTAATGTTTCCTTAGTTAGTTGAGTTATCCTCGAAGTATTTGCTTGTCGAACTCTATCCAATCAAATAGGGGGAGATTGTAAAGCATAATGTAACATAAGATGTAAAAGAGATAACTACAACTCAACAAAGGACAAGACAAACAATAATATTAACAGAAGCACAGGAATCCAGAATCAAAGAAGAAAAGGTAAACTCAAAAAATCAAAATACGTTATGTATTCTTGAAGTCCGTAAACAGGTCACGGAAAGAAGTTCATGAAAATGTTCAAGCCTCAGTGACAGCAAAAGAAACAAGACTTTCAAGACGACAGAAGTATGTGAATGATTTAGGGTTCAGTACCACGAGATTCCAGTGATGAAGCAACCAGAACCACAAGGGACTTATCAGCAGCACTATATTGAAGACATAAAATAATAATTGATCAAGTGCTATTCATCTGTGAACCAGACCAGTTGCACGAGGTGACGGCACTAAAAAGGATCAAGTTGTTTTATCGTTTCAGAAGAAATTGATACAGTCTAAAACTTAAACCCCCAGGAGCTCAGGAGTAATTACTAAAGGACAAAAGACAAGAAAAAGAATTCGATAGTTTTTCTTTTGGAAAAAACTATCGAATGGTGGTTGAAGTGATTCATTGAATAACCAAGTAAATTAATTTGGCATTCGATAGTTTTGATTTAAAAACTATCGAATGGCAAATTGATTTAATCCATTCGATGGTTTTTTAATCCATTCGATGGTTTTTTCAATTCATGGAGCAGGTGAAAAGTTATGCTTGTCTGACAGGTTGATGAAGATCCAACGGCCAAGAATATTCTATTCTAAATGGTTCGATGGTTTTTCAATTCAAGTCTACAATTAACTCGAGAGAAGATAGTGTCTTCTTCAGTTAAGGCATTCAACACAGAGACATTACTGAGAGAGAGAAGAGCCGGAGAAAATTATCAGAGAAATTAATAGTGCTCAGAACTTGATCATTGTTTTGTATTTGTGTAACCTTAAACTCATTGACGCTAATCTACGGATTAGAAATTGTAGCACCCCTCGAGGTTTATATTTATAAAAAGATATATTCCCCGAAACTTGATTTGGTTTGGTGTGTTTGATTTCGTTATAGAACTGAAAGATTAATCCGCGAACTAAATTAAATTATTTGTGAGTATCGTATTCAACCCCCCCTTCTACGATACTTTGGACCTAACAACGGTAATTTAGAAAATCAAATGTATTTTGTTAAAACAAAATATTACACTCAATGGCAGGTGGCAAAATATGATTCGTGCTCAAATAATTAGTGGACCAAATTACGTGCGTAATCAAACATAACTGCACCGCTTTTTATGTGAATCTATGTGTATATATATATCAGTGTGACGCACGCGCGCATACAGTTGTCCAACTAAAACTCAAACGTTTCTCATCAGGAACTGACAAAAAATCAGGCACAAATTAAGCAATGAAATACTGACCTATACATCAGGATTGACCAGTTGACTTCCTGTCAGGATTGCGTCCTATCAGGATTTGATCAAAATTACATACCTTACTGAATGACCATCAGGATTTGACAGTCATCAGGATTTCCTCTCTGTAGCTTTCCTCAGAAATTCTCAAAGTTCATCATTCCAAGTTCATTCACCAATTTGTTGAAAGTAGCTTCAGGCAATGGCTTGGTGAATATATCAGCTAGTTGTTGATCAGTAGGAACAAAATGCAGTTCAATTGTTCCTTCCAGTACATGTTCTCTTATGAAGTGATATATAATACTGATGTGTTTAGTAAGAGAATGCTGAACTGGATTTCCTGTCATTGCAATAGCACTTTGGTTATCACAATAAATAGGGATTTTGGAGTATAACAGGCCATAATCTAACAATTGATTCCTCATCCACATTATCTGAGCACAGCAACTTCCTGCAGCAATGTACTTAGCTTCTGCAGTTGAAGTAGAGATAGACTTTTGCTTTTTACTGAACCAAGAAACTAGTCTACCACCCAAAACTGACAACTTCCAGAAGTACTTTTCCTGTCTATCTTGCATCCTGCAAAATCAGCATCTGAGTAACCACACAAACCAAAATCTGATTCCCTTGCATACCAAAGGCCTAGTGAAGGAGTGCCTCTGAGATATCTAAAAATTCTTTTGACTGCTATCAGATGAGGTTCCCTGGGTTTTGCTTGAAATCTTGCACAAAGACAGGTTGCAAACATGATATATGGTCTACTTGCAGTGTCATATAATAGAGAGCCAATCATTCCTCTGTAGTGAGTTACATCTACCTCAGCACCTTGATCAGGATCAAGTTTGGTAGATGTGGCTATGGGAGTGGTTGCAGTTGCACTATCTTGCATGTTAAACCTTTTTAATAAATTCCGGGTATACTTGGACTGATTGATAAAGATGACATCATTAGTTTGTTTAACTTGAAGACCAAGAAAGTAACTCATTTCTCCCATCATGCTCATTTGATATCTAGACTGCATAAGCTTGGAAAACTTTTCACACAGCTTATTGTTTGTTGACCCAAAGATGATATCATCAACATATATTTGAACTAACAGCAAATCCTTACCATGATTCAAATAAAACAGATTTTTATCAATAGTACCTCTTTTGAATCCACTTTCTAGTAAGAATTGAGCTAGAGTTTCATACAAGGCTCTTGGTGCTTGCTTTAGTCCATAAAGTGCTTTATCCAATCTATAAACATGATTTGGATATTTTGGATCAATGAAACCAGGAGGTTGTTCAACATAAACTTCTTCCTCCAGCTCATCATTTAAGAAAGCACTTTTCACATCCATCTGGAAAACCTTGAATTTCTTGTGAGCTGCATATGCCAGAAAGATCCTGATGGCCTCTAGTCTTGCAACAGGAGCAAAAGTTTCATCATTGTCAATTCCTTCTTGTTGAGAATACTCATTTGCAACTAGACTTTCTTTATTTCTGATAATTACACCATCTGAATCAGTCTTGTTTTTGAAAATCCATTTTGTACCAACAATTGACCTATTCTTTGGTCTTGGTACTAGTTTCCAGACTTCATTTCTTTCAAATTCATTCAATTCTTCTTGCATTGCAGTAACCCAATCAGCATCCTTATGTGCATCTTCAACTTTCTTAGGCTCCTCCTTGGATAGAAAGTTATGATAAAGACATTCATTCTGAGTTGCACTTGTTGTTTTAACACCTGCATCAGGATCCCCAATTATCAAATCAGGAGTATGACTTCTTGTCCATTTCCTAGTTGGTGGTAAATCATTCTGTTAGGCCGAATACACAATATATAATCAAATAGATGTATGAGAATAACAATAAGAACACTGTTTATGAACAATAAACTGAATGCAATTAAAAACTCCTCTCTCAGTGATGTAAAATATCACAGAGAGCTGCTAGGTTACAAGAATGATAATTCACGTATTCGCATTCCTTTTAGGGTTAGCCTATCTGTGTTTATATAGTACACAGCTACGTACAATCTTCTAATTGATATTCCTATAAATCAGCTATACAATTAATATCAATCTAGAATTGCTTCTGCCTTCTGTTCTGTTTCCTTAGCCATCTCGATATCTCTTTGCTTCTTTCCATCTTCAAAGAATATCACTTCTAGAATCTTCATTGACTTCACCGACAGCTAAGTAAACTCTGACCATCAGACTTTAACAAACTCTGACTGGTCCTCCAGCTAAACTCTGATAGTTTCCTGGTACTTTAAACACTGATAAACAAACATCAGCAATTATATCTAACAATCTCCCCCAACTTGTTCATACTAAAATGTACAAGTTAACAGATAATTGATGATGTCAAAACATATAACAAATGCAGTGTTTATAAAATCACAGAGTTTATATTTAATTTAGAACAAAAAACTTTAAAAACTTACAGACTCCATTTACTTAATTTCTTCAATATCAGGTACAGTCCTGATGTAGTCCATAAGCAGTCTTCTCTCAGCTCTCTCTAGCTCAGCTATCATTATCTTCTTTAGCTCTTTCAACTCTGGATCACTCTCTCCAGTTTGATAAATAGCAGCCCTTAGAGCATAGATGTTGTTCTTCCTCATATCATTTCCTAGCTTTATTATGAAGGATTTATCTGATTCCATATTAAATTCCAACACTTTTATACCAAGATCTGTTCTGAGTTTTGCACTGTTCCTTTGCATCTCAACAAGCTTTCCACTGTAATCTCTGTACTTTGGTATGTAAGCACCAGCAGTCTTTAGGCCACAAAGAGCTCTAGCTTTCACCATTCTGCTTCTTAATACCTCAGATGCTTGATGAGTTCTTTGATTCTTTACTTTCAGTATATACAGTACATACTCCGGTTCTTCTTTCATCTTTAATCCAATATCATCTTCACCAACTCTGTATACTCTGCCATCATCCTTGAAGTATAACAAAAAATCCTTCTTCAGTCCTTTATGATGAATTAACTGAACCGACTCTAAATTATCAAGATTTTCCTGAGTCACACCAACACCTGGTTCAGCTAATGAAGTTTGATCTATAGGACTATTGTTTACTCTCTTTTCTCTATGAGATCCTAAACCAGATCTATCTCTGGATTCTTTACCCATGATGGTTTTGCTTTGAAGAACATTGACATTTCCAGGAATCAGAGTTTGTTGAGCCATGACTGGTTTAGCAAAAGTTCTTTGAAGTTCAGAAGAGAGTTTAGTCTGTACAACTTGAGTAGTATCAGTGGTTGTCACAGCTTCCATTGTTTGAACAACTTGAGCATTGTCAGAGGTTGTTTGAGCTTTCTTCATTTTCTGATGTTCTTCGACAAGCTTTCCTTTGCCTTTATCAAGCTTAGTTTCTCCAGCCCTCTTTGCTTGTTGTAAACTCTGTTGAGATTCAACATTTTCTTTAATAATAATTCCTCTTTCTTTAGGCCTTGAAACCTTCACAACTTTCTTTACCTTCCCAGACTTTAAATTCTTTTCATGCTTTTCAGCTAGCATTTTCTCTTCAGCTTCAATATCTTCAATAGTTACATCAGCACCATGTTCTTCCAAAAATAACTGGGATGCAATCTCTTCATCAGTATTTGGTTGAGAAGTAAGCAATAAGCTTTTGGCTTTTGAAGTAGATTGAGCACCAGTATTTACTTTATCAGAGTTTGCTCTAGTAGAGTTTGTCCTTAATCTCCCTTGATCTTGAATTAATTTGGACCTTGACTCTCTTCCTTTTGCACCACCATCAGTAGTATCATCCTGTCTACTCAGAGTTTGAGACTTCTTGCATTTGTCTTTAAGTACTCTCTCCCCCTTTTTGACATCATCTGGAATCAATACTGATGTGAGCAATTCAAGTGAAGCAGCAATGGAATCAAGCTTGTCAGACATTACAGTCTGATTGTTTTCAACTTTGGTCAGTCTGTTCTTGAGAACTTCTTGATCTTTGACCAGAGTAAGCAGCATAGATTTATCTTGCTTCAGAGACATATCTCTAACAACCACATCATTTCTCAACCCAGTAACTGACTTCTGAGTTTCATCAAAGCGATTGTGAAGAGACTTGACTTGAACAATTGTTGCCTTTAGATGTGTAAGAAGTTCTGGATTTGTAATTGATGCAGCAGATTTTGTTACAAAGTCAGCAGCCCTTTGATTAGTGAATATGCAATCTCTGTTTGACCACTTTGAAAAGTACATATTCTGAAAGTGAAGTTCAGTGGCATGCTGAGTTGAACCTCCAACATCAGTTTCCTTTAGATTTGGTTGAGCAGAAAGTCTTTGAGATGATGAATCAGCTTGATCATCAAACTTTGCATCAGACTCAGCACTTGAAGAATGTAAACTATTCTCAGCAAATGTTTCTGGAGCATCTTCATTTGCGAGCTTCTCAGAGTTTATATTTTCTTGAACATTTTCTTCTTGTACAGCCTCAGCAACAGGCTCTGCAGTAGCTTCAATAACCATCTCTGCATTTGCTTCAAAATTATTTTCTGCAGTTTCTTCAAGATCAGTTTTTGCAGCTACAGCCTTTGCTGTCTGATCAACCTCTTCACCTTTTTCAAGTACCTGGTGATTAACAGAGAGAATCTCTGTATGAGTAGCTAAGGACTCATCAAGTATGACTGTGGGTTGATCAGCTGCCACATCCTCTGTTTCATTAATACTACCACACTCTTCTAGAGTTGCAGAGGGATGTGCTTCAACATTGTCTTCAATATCCATCTCCAATATGGGTTCAAGAAAATCATCATTAACAGCATCATTATCATCAGTGTTTGCTCTGGCTTCTTCAGGCACAGTAGCATTTGCAGAATGATCTTCAATCACAAACTCTGGAGCTGCAGCAGTTGTAGACTCAGGAATTAATCCATCAAAAAGACATGCAGCAACCAGCTTCCTTTTCTTGGTATGGATAGACTCATTTGCATCAGAATCCCTATCCTCAGTAGAAGTAGGTCTATTTGCTCTTCTCTTTTTCCTTGAAGTACCAACAGAGGTTGGTAAATCATTAGCAACTGAAGATGTAGCAGCCTTGAAAGCTCTATGCTTAATCCTGCCTCCAGCTTTTGGTCTTTGAGATGTAGATGGAAGAGGTTCAGACTCTGGTTGAGGTAGTGGTTGAGGTTGTAAAAACTGTTGAACTAAAGCAGGAAGTAGAAATTCACCAACATTGCCTTTCTTGATATCCTTATAGGTTAAATCAGAAAATATTCTTTTATGAAATCTAAACGAGGGAATGACATCACCCTCAGCAATATCAACCCCATCAACACAAAAAGAAAAGATTAACTAACAGAACCGAGCAAAGTAGAATACACTCCTATTCTCTGTCATCTTTTCACCTATGTTATTTAAAACAAGTCTTGCAAAATCAAAATTGTTACCATACAAAAGAGAATACCCGATTTGCAGACTGTCGATTGGAATTGCATCCCAATTGGTACACTTTTTCCCGAACGCTCTTGTAATGCAGTCGAAGAAGAAACTCCATTCCTTCCTCAAGAACGGTCACTTCAGGTTACCTGTCCTTGCCAAAGACCCAGAGTAACCAATCTCCCTCATCATTCGCTGAAGCTCAGAGTCACCAACAGATACGGTGTAAGCATTAAAGTCTTCAAACCCAAGAGCATCTCTAACAGTGGTTGGAGTGACCACATACTCTTGTTCATCAAACTCGAAGATTATAGAAGGAGTTCCAGCCTCTCCTCCATCATCATAAATACCAGTTTCCCAGAATGCTTTAATTTGAAGGCCAGAAAGCTTTACTGGTTCCACAAGAGCTTGCCCAATGTCTGATTGAGCGAGGAAATTCTGAAACAAGTGAAACGCCTCCGGTGCGTTCACAGTAGATAAGGGTGCTGCATAATTGTTAGGGACAAAATCGAGACCAACAGATTGAAACATAGTGGTTGCCATTAGAATGATTTGCAATAGATCAGAGTTTATGCTTAGAGAAAGTGTTTGAGAAAGTGATGCAGAAAAGTGTTTGTGAATATGCTTATGTGAAAGTGTCCTGTGAATAGAGTAAGTCTGTAAAAATTTGAACGTTGTGTATATAACTATTAAATATGAATTAAAACTGAAGAGTTTTAATCATTAAGATATACATCAGGCTTACTCGTGAAATGTGTGAGTGGGACAGTTGTCACATATGCATTAACTGACAGCACTAATCGTAGTAGTTTCCAACACGCATGCGCAGTAAAAACAGCCACTAATTACTGCTAGTGAATAGACACTTTTCATCATTTTCAAAACGCAACAAACCGTTATCAATCATACTCTCTATTTTCAAAAATAATGTTCCCCAAAAATTATGAAATGTCTGAAACACCTTTATTTATTTTAATCATCAGAGATTACAAATAAATTACCTTTGTGTAGAGTACATAATTCATCAGTTTTTATCAATTCTCCTCCTTTATTAATAATCTCTTTTCTCAAGATGCACAGTTGTGATTATTTGTGTGTGAATAGCAGAGTTTACTGAATATAAATATTGAGAGCATCTCAAAGTGCATAAAATCCACAAAATAAATCAGTAAAAACTGGTTGCCCAAACTCTCATATGCAAAACAAAATCTGATGTCATCTAAACTCTGTACCTTTATTTGTACTTATTTATTTTCACCCCCTTTCGATTTTTTTTTTCTTTTCCAGTAATCAGTGGTTGGAACTAGTCACCAAAAATTTTCAAATTTTAGCCCTTATTTCATACAATAAGTTCCTGGATCGTCCTAGGCACAACATGATATCAAAGGAATTTGTGCATATTTTTGCATCTTTTGCTTGAGGGTGAAGTAGCAGTAACTATTCATAAGAGTTTAGACTGACACCATTTAACTTATTACTTTATAAGAGAAAGTGCAAACAGCTAATACAGACTCAGTGTATAGGAGCAATAAACTAAGAGATGCTATAAATATAGAGACATTATCATGATGTGTTAATTTTCTGCACACATCTGAGATCAGATCATATATAACTTAGAAGGATTCATGACTACTTACTGAGAATCATGCTTCATACTATTTTCTTCATCGGTGTATATGTTTCAGACAATACCATAATCAGAGTTTAACATCAGAGTTTAACCATCAGAGTATGCTTCCAGAGTTTAACAACATGATTTGCATGACAGTTAACATATGCATAGAAACATGACCATCATATCACAGATAAGTAAAATTTGAGTCTAACCAGTATCTCTAGTCGAAACCAGAGATCATTCCTAGTTCATTCACCAGTCTTGTAAATGTAGCTTCACTCAAAGGCTTAGTGAAAATATCTGCAAGCTGTTGTTCTGTAGACACAAAATGAAGCTCAATATCTCCTTCCTCCACATGTTCCCTGATAAAATGATACCTTATGCTGATGTGCTTGGTCATGGAATGCTGTACTGGATTACCTGTCATAGCAATAGCACTTTGATTATCACAGAAAATAGGTATTTTAGAGTACCTTAACCCATAATCCAGCAATTGATTTTTCATCCACAGAATCTGTGCACAACAACTACCAGCAGCAATATACTCTGCTTCTGTTGTGGATGTGGAAATTGATTTATGTTTCTTGTTGTACCAAGAAACCAGTCTGTCACCTAGAAATTGACAGCTTCCACTAGTGCTCTTTCTGTCAATCTTACAGCCTGCAAAATCTGCATCAGAGTAACCAATTAACTTAAACTTTGATTCTCTAGGATACCACAAACCCAAGGTTATGGTTCCTTTGAGATATTTGAAAATCCTCTTCACAGCTGTTAGATGAGGCTCTCTGGGATCTGCTTGAAATCTTGCACAAAGACAGGTTGCATACATAATATCTGGTCTACTTGCAGTGAGATAAAGAAGAGACCCTATCATGCCTCTGTAGTTTGTCATATCTACTGAAGCTCCTTTGTCTTTATCTAGCTTTGTTGCAGTTGCCATAGGAGTTGTTGCAGATGAACTGTAAGCCTAGAAAATAACTAAGCTCTCCCATCATGCTCATTTGGTACCTGGACTGCATAAGCTTGGCAAATTTCTTACAGAGTTTATCATTAGTAGACCCAAAAATTATGTCATCTACATAGATTTGAACTAAAAGCAAATCATCACCAGAATTGAAATAGAACAAGGTTTTATCAATTGTACCTCTAGTGAACCCACTTTCTAAAAGAAATTGAGCCAGAGTTTCATACCATGCTCTAGGTGCCTACTTTAGTCCATATAGTGCTTTGTCAAGCATGTAGACATAGTCTGGATACTTGGGGTCCACAAACCCTAGTGGTTGTTCAACAAACACTTCTTCTTCAAGTTTCCCATTGAGAAAAGCACTCTTCACATCCATCTGAAAGACTTTAAACTTCTTGTGAGCAGCATATGCTAGAAAAATTCTTATGGCTTCCAACCTTGCAACTGGAGCAAAGGTTTCATCATAGTCAATTCCTTCCTGTTGTGAATATCCTTTTGCCACAAGTCTAGCTTTGTTCCTTGTAATTACTCCCTCACTGTCAGTCTTGTTTCTGAAAACCGACTTTGTACCAACAACAGACCTGTTCTTTGGTCTTGGTACAAGTGTCCATAGTTCATTTCTTTCAAACTCATTCAATTCCTCCTGCATTGTTGTTATCCAGTTTGCATCTTGAAGAGCTTCATCCACTTTCTTAGGCTCTGTTTGAGATATGAATGCATGAAACAGACATTCATTTGCTGTAGCACTTCTTGTTTTCACACTTGCATCTCGATTTCCAATTATCAGATCAGGTGTATGAGCCTGAGTCCACCTTCTTGCTGTAGGTAAGTGGCTTCTTTCATCATTATTGGATTCTCCCCCTTGATCCATGCTTTCCTGATTTTCTTGTTGACCATCTGCATTCTCTGAGGCTCCCCCTGAATTGGACTGCTCAGTGTTTGAACTTTCAGAGTTTGTGTTAGACTCTTCAGCTGACTCACTTTCAGAATGTGAGTCATCATTTTGAGATGTTGCTGAAGTATCTTCATGCTCCCCCTCAACTGGTTCTCTATTCTGTTCTGTCTGAGAAACTTCCTCAATATTTACCAGTAGAGGTTCAGAGTATGCTTCATCAGAGTTTGTTGGACTTGCTTCGTCAGAGTTTATATCATCAGAGTTTAGATCTTCATTTTCAAAGCGTAGCTGATCATGATTTTCTTCATCTTCAATTCCAGTTATTTTCTTGTCATCAAATGACACATGTATAGATTCCATGATCACTTTAGTTCTCAGATTATAAACTCTGAATGCTTTAGTTGACAGTGGATATCCAACAAAAATTCCTTCATCAGCTTTTAAATCAAACTTGGTCAACTGTTCAGGATGAGTTTTCAACACAAAGCATTTGCACCCAAAAATATGAAAATATTTCAGGTTTGGTTTCTTATTCTTCATCATCTCATATGGTGTTTTCCCATGCCTGTTGATCAGTGTAGCATTTTGAGTAAAACAAGCAGTTTGAACAGCTTCTGCCCAGAAATAAGTTGGCAATTTTGCTTCATCAAGCATTGTTCTGGCAGCTTCAATTAAAGTTCTGTTCTTCCTTTCTACTACACCATTTTGCTGTGGAGTCCCTGGTGCAGAAAATTCTTGCTTCACTCCTCTTTCTTTGCAAAATTCTTCCATTGTTGCATTTCTGAATTCAGTACCATTATCACTCCTGATAATTTTCACTTTATACTGTGATCCTTTGTCCAGTAGCTTCACATGTTCCATCAGAATTAAGGCAGTTTCATCCTTCTTTGCTAGAAAGTACACCCAAGTATATCTAGTATACTCATCAACAAGGACTAGAGCATATTTCTTTCTGCCTAGAGACATTATATTTACTGGACCAAATAGATCAACATGAAGAAGATGATAAGGATCCACAACTGAAGATTCAGATTTACTCTTGAAAGATGACTTCCTTTGCTTTGCCTTTTGACAAGAATCACACAGACCATCTAAGCTGAGTATAGACTTTGGAAGTCCCCTTACAAGATCTTTTCGAATTAGCTCATTGATGTTGTTCAAGTTTAGATGAGAGAGCTTCTTATGCCATTTCCAACTCTCTCCATTAGACATTTTTGTAGATAGACACACAGCTTTTCCTTCAGAGTTTGTTACCAAACTTGCTTCATAGATATTATTCCGTCTGTGTCCAACTAGAACAACTTTCCCTGTAGATTTGCTGATAACCTCACAGTATTCAGACTGAAAATCTACATGATAACCTCTGTCACAGATTTGACTCACAGATAGCAAGTCATGCTTGAGTCCTGGAACTAGAGCTACATTTGTGATGATGACACGTCCAAGATTGATATTGCCATATCCCATAGTACGTCCTATGTTGCCATCTCCATAGGAAACTTTTGGGCCAGCTTTCTCCTCATAATCTGATAGCAGGGCTTTATTTCCAGTCATGTGCCCTGAACATCCACTGTCCAAGACTAGGGTGCTTTCCCTTATGCCCTACAATCACAAACAATTACAAAGAGTTAGATCTAAGGATCCAGACTTGCTTGGATCCTTTGGCTTTCTTAACATTGTTAGCTTTTGCAGCGGAATTCTTATCAACAGAGTTTAAGCTAACAATATCAGAGTTTACACTTGCAGAATCAACTTTAACCCATTTCAAATTTGGCTTCAACTCATAATAGTTGTGATAAATGGCATGATAATTCTTGCAAGTATAAATAGAATGCCAAGTACTCCCACAGTGAGTGCATAAAGTCTGTGGTCTAACCCTAACATAATCATTCTTAACTCCAGACTTGGAGGGTAAAGAATTAATATTTTTGTTTTTCTTGCAGAAACTTGCAAGATGGTTAGAACTACCACAATTATGACATGTTTTTCTAGGAGCATCAGTGATAGGCAAATGATTATTGCTTTTATTAATGCCTACCTTTCCATTTCTATTCTTCCTGGACACTTTTTGTTTCTCAACAGACTTTACCTCTTTGAGCTTATACTTGAATTGTTTCTCTGTCATTAAACCAACATTAACCTGTTTAACACAAGTTTTTACTGGTTCTCTTTTAACCGTTTCTTTTTCAAGTACAGATTTTAGCTTACTGGATTCAGGAACAAATTTCATAGGTTGAAGATGTGTTCTAACTTTAACCTTATCTTTAAACCTAAGTTCATCTTTCTCACAGTAACCTAACCCTGCTAAGTCTGTTTGAAACACCTGATGTGTGTCCTTACCAGAGTTTGTCCAGGTTTTAATTACCTTTCTTTCTTTTTCCAAATCAGATTCTAGTTGCCTAAATTTCTTAAGCAACTCCTGTTCAACATAAACAGCATCATCTCTTTCCTTTTGAACTTGTTGCATGTTAACAAGTTCTTCTTCAAGAAATTTATTTCTCTCTTTAAGCTTAAGATTCTCAGATTTAATTCTCTCATTTTCTAAAGTCTGATCCCTATAACTAACATGTATGCTCTTAAGATAAATTCTCAATTCAGATATATTATCAATATCATAAGCATAAGTTGTTAGAGGTACCTTGTTTTCAGATGAATCAGATTCATCTTGAACAGTTGCCATGAGAGCATAGTTGATATCCTCATCTGAATCTGAAGTGTCTGCCCAGTCTTTTCCTTTAGTGATGAGTGCTTTTTCAGATTTTCCTTTCTTGCACTCTGGAGCATAGTGACCCATCTCTTTACACTTGTAGCACTGGATTTCAGACTTGTCATTCTTCCCAGATTTGATATCTCTTCTTTCAGACTTTCTGAAATTCTTCCTTTCAGAGTTTGAATCTCTCCTTGAGAATCTCTTTCCTTTCTTGAAGTTCGTGAAACCCATCTTCTTGAAAGTCTTCACCATCAGAGCAGCCATTTGCATCATTTGTTCTTCATCATCCTCGGATTCAGAAGATTCATCAGTGTTTGAGTCATCATCAGAGTTTGATGATTCACTTTCAGATTTTATGACCAAAGCCTTTCCCTTAGCTTTCTTCTTTGATGTTTCTTTCTTAAGAGGTTTTCCTTCAACTTTGAGAGCAACAGATTTTGTCTTCTTTCCAGATCTTTTGTTTCTTTGCTCTATCTCAAGTTCATGAGTTTTAAGCAAACCATAGATTTCATCGAGATCTGTTTCTGCAAGATCATAATTATCTCTTATTGTCGTTGCCTTCAAATCCCATCTTTCAGGTAGAGATAGAAGGAATTTGAGATTCGACTCTTCAAGTTCATACTCTTTATCAACAAGAGATAAATCATTCAACAGTTTACAGAATCTGTCATATGTCTCACTCAAAGTTTCATCAGGTCTCGAATCAAAGTGTTCATACTCCTATGTAAGAATAGTCTTCATGTTCTTCTTTATAGCACTTGTTCCTTGACATCTGACTTCTAAAGCATCCCAAATTTCTTTGGCAGTTTTGCAACCAATAACTCTGTTAGACATAACATTATCTAAGGCACTATAGAGAAGATGTCTAACCTTTGCATCCTTTGCAATTGATGAGATGTCTTCAGGAGTCAAATCTTTCTTTTCATTTGGAACGCTCTTTTGTTCTTGACCAGCAACAACTGGGGACAGTTTTGTTGGCATATGAGGACCATCATTGATTCTATCAAGATATTCTGGATCTGTGGCTTCCAGAAACATGGTCATCTTCACCTTCCATATTGGATACTCCACTGGTCTGAGAATTGGAACCCTAATCGTCTCATATCGACTCACAGAAGTTGGTTGAACCTTCTCAGATTTAGAACCTGCTTGACTATTTTCAGCCATGATTATAACTTGTGTTTGGATCAAAAACTGTATATATTAAACAGCCTTGGCTCTGATACCAATTGTTAGGCCGAATACACAAGATATAATCAAATAGATGTATGAGAATAACAATAAGAACACTGTTTATGAACAATAAACTGAATGGAATTAAAAACTCCTCTCTCAGTGATGTAAAATATCACAGAGAGCTGCTAGGTTACAAGAATGATAATTCACGTATTCGCATTCCTTTTAGGGTTAACCTATCTGTGTTTATATAGTACACAGCTATGTACAATCTTCTAATTGATATTCCTATAAATCAGCTATACAATTAATATCAATCTAGAATTGCTTCTGCCTTCTGTTCTGTTTCCTTAGCCATCTCGATATCTCTTTGCTTCTTTCCATCTTCAAAGAATAATGCTTCTAGAATCTTCATTGACTTCACCGACAGCTAAGTAAACTCTGACCATCAGACTTTAACAAACTCTGACTGGTCCTCCGGCTAAACTCTGATAGTTTCCTGGTACTTTAAACACTGATAAACAAACATCAGCAATTATATCTAACACATTCCTTGAAGTAGATGCTCCCCCTGGATTAGTGTTGTCATGATTAGAAGAATTTGCTTCATTAGAAGCTCCCCCTGAATTGTTGTTGTCACCTTCTGATTGATTATCAGGATTGTCACTTGAATCAGCATCTGAAGAATTTTGTCCTGATGTTTGAGTAGATTCAGAACTAGTAGCTGTTTGTTGTTGCTCTCCCTCAACATTTGCACTGCTAGTAGTGTCACCATTATTTGCATCATCAGCATTGGCACCATCAGAATTAGTACCATCAGTATCAGCACCATCAGTATTTGGTGCTCCATCAGGATTTGGTGAGTCATCAGGATTTTGTGAGTCATCGGGATTTGGTGACCCATCAGTATCTGATGAAGTGTCAGTATCTAATTCTTTTTCTTCAGGATCCTTGGTAGCTTCATTTTCAAAAATCAACCTTTCATGAGAGTCTTCATTTATTCCAGTTATTTTCTTATCATCAAAAGATACATGAATTGACTCCATGACAGTTCTTGTTCTCAAGTTATAAACTCTAAAGGCTCTTGATGCAGGATAGCCAATAAAAATTCCCTCATCAGCCTTTGTTTCAAATTTCCCTATCTATTCAGGATGAGTTCTGAGAACAAAACATTTACAGTCAAACACATGCAGATGCTTCAAACTAGCTTTCTTCTCCTTGAGCATTTGATAGGGAGTTACACCATGTCTGTTTATCAATGTGAGATTTTAAGTATAGCATGTTGTATTGACTGCTTCTGCCCAGAAATATGTAGGCAGCTTAGCTTCTTCCAACATAGTTCTGCCAGCTTCAATAAGAGTTCTATTCTTTCTTTCAACTACTCCATTTTGCTGGGGTGTGCCAGGAGCAAAAATTTGTTGAATTATTCCTTTGTATTTGCAGAACTCTTCCATCTTTGAATTCTTGAATTCAGTACCATTATCACTTCTCAAAATCTTGACTTTGTACTTTGAACCTGTCTCAATCATTCTCACATGGTCCAACAGTATCTCAGGAGTCTCATCTTTTCTGTGCAGAAAGTACACCCAGGTGAATCTAGAGTATTCATCAACAATTACAAGAGTGTACCTTTTCTTACTGATGGACATTATGTTGACTGGTCCAAATAGATTGTTAGGCCGAATACACAATATATAATCAAGTATGTATGAGAATAACAATCAAGAACACAGGTTTGTAAATCAACAAACTGTAATTATATTAACAGTTTCTCTCTTAGTGATGTTAATGAATCACAAAGAGCTACTAGGTTACAAGAATAATATATTCAATCGCGTCCCTTCTAGGGATAACCTATCTGTGTTTATATAGTACACAGCTACATACAATCCTTATCTAATTCATACTCCTATAAATTAGCTATACAATTATTATCAATTAAGGATTGCTTCAGTCTTCTGTCCAGTCTCCTTAGCTGTATCAATATATTCTGCTTCTTTCCATCTTCAGAATATATTGCTTCTAGAATCTTTATCTTTGCACCGACAGCTAAGTCAACTATCACCCTGTCAGACTTTATCAAACTCTGACCGGCTTCTATATAAACTCTGATATGTACCTGGTACTTAAACACTGATGAACAAACGTCAGCAATTATATCTAACAATCTCCCCCAACTTGTTCATACCAAAATGTACAAGTTAAACAGATAATTGATGATGTCAAAACATATCACAAATGCAGTGTTTAAAATATGTCAGAGTTTAACTTTAAACAGAGTTTAAATTTAACTTAGAACAGAAAACAAAAAAAACTTACAGTCAGACTTTACTTGACTTCTTGAACATCAGGTACTGTCCTGAGATAATCAATAAACAGTCTTCTTTCAGCATTCTCAAGTTCAGCTATCATAATCTCTTTCAGCTCCTTATACTCTGGATCTCCTTCACCAGTTTGATATATGGCAGCCCTCAGAGAATAGATACTGTTTTTCTTCATGTCATTCCCTAGTCGAATGTAATGAGCTTTGTCTGACTCTAGGTTAAATTCTAAAACCTTTACTCCAAGTGCAATTTTAAATCTAGCACTGTTTCTTTTCATTTCCACTATTTTTCCAGCATAATCCCTATACTTTGGAATATAAACACTTGACACTCCTCCTCCAAGCATAGCTTTAGATCTCAGCATCTTTTCTCTCAACACTTGAGCAACATCATGAGTGTGTCTGTTCTTGACTTTCAAAAGATAAAGTACATATTCAAGTTCTTCCCATGATTTGAGATTGACATCAGATTCTCCAACCTTATAAACTCTTCCATCACTCATGAAGTATAACAAAAATTGCTTCTTCAATACTCTGTGAAAAATCAACTGAACAGACTCTAACTTATCAAGGTTTTCTTGTGTAATCCCAATACCAGATTCTGCCAGTGAAATGTTGTCTTGAGATCTGTTATTTGTTCTTCTCTCTCTGTGTGAACCCAGTCCAGATTTATCAAAGGCTTCTTTTCCCAATACTGTTCTGGTTTCTGAGAAATTCACAGCTTCAAGCTTTAAGTCTTCAAGAATTTTTGGTTTGCTGAATCCTGGAAGTAGTGTAGATTTCTGTATAACTTGAGCAACGTCAGAGGTTGTCAAAACTTTGGTAATAACATCAACTTGAGCAGCGTCAGAGGTTGATTTAGCTAATCTTGTTTCAACTTGAGCAATGTCAAAGGTTGATTTAAACTTCTTATTCAGGTTAGGCTCTTCAATCATCACGCCTTTACCTTTATCAGCATTTGAACAAATAGGCCTCCTTGAGTACTGTAAACTCTGATCAGAGTTTACATTCTCTTTGATAACAATTCCTTTTTCTTTTCTCCTCGGAGCCTTGATAACCTTCTGTTTGTAAATTCCAGCTTCAACATCTTTCCTGTGTTTTTCAGCAAGCAATTGCTCTTCTGCCTGGATATCTTCAATAGTAACATCTTTACCATGTTCTGCTAAGAATAACTGTGTAGCAACTTCTTCATCAGTAACTGGAGATTTAGAGGAAAGAAGTAAACTTCTAACCCTTGAAGAAGACTACCCTCCAGTGTATAAATTTGTCTGAGCATCAGAGTTTGACCTCCTCCCTTGCCTTTGAACATTCTTTGATCTTGGATGATGTTTGTCTCTTGCACCACCATCAGCAGTATCATCCTTCTGAGTCAGAGTTTGAGAGCTCTTGCATTTGTCTTTAGATACTCTCTCCCCCTTTTTGACATCATCAGACAGCAAAACTGATGTGAGCAATTTAATGGAATTTGCAATTTCATCCAACTTAGTTGACATTGTGACTTGATTTTCTTCAACTTTGGACAACCTGGAATCAAAATTCTTCTGATCTTTACACAAAGAAATATACAATGATTTATCCTTCTGTTGTGTAAGCTCTCTTGTAGCTATATCATTCCTCAAACTTTCAATCACCTTGTCAAAAGCATCAAAACGATTGTTTAATGATTTGATTTGTACAATAGTTGCTTTGAGATGACTGAGAAGTTCTGGATTTTTAATCTCTTTGGAAGACTTTGTCACAAAATCTGCAGCTCGTTCATTGGAAAAGATAGTATCCTTGCTTGACCAATTTGAGAAGTACATATTCTGAAAATGTTCTGCAGTAGCACGATTGACTTCTCTTGCTTCATCAGAGTTAGCTTGAATATCAGATAACTCTACTTGAATATCAGGATTGGAATGAGTAGGACTAGCTTCAGCATTGTCATCCTCTGCTTCATTCTCTGTAATAACATCCTCTGCCACTTTTTCAGGATCATCAGAGTGTGCATTATTACTATACGCTGCTTCTCTTTGAACAATCTCAACAACAGATTGTTGTAGAGCTTCAAGAACAAGAGCATCCTCAGAGTTTGCAACAAACTCTGCTTCAAAAGGAACATTTTCTGTTGCATCCTTTTCAACAACATCAGGATTTGTAGCAAAAGTCTGATTGACTTCCTCACCTTTCTCAACTTCAAAAGTAAGTATTTCTGTGTGAGAAGCCATAGATTCTTCAATTCTCACAGTATCTAGATCAGCTTCCAAACCCTCTGTAAAATGTTCAGAGTTTAAAGAGGTGTTTGCTTCAACTTCCATATGAAATTCTTGAGGCTCAAAAATCCTGCTATCAGAGTGATCAGCAGCTTCCTCAACTACATCATCAGCATTTGATGTAGGAGCTTCTGTTGCAGTATTTACTCTGTCCTTAGTAGGCACAGTAGTATCAAAAATCTCCTCTTGTACTTCAGAAGGTACATTCTCCATAGAAACTCTGTCCTCAAAGACAGCTTCATCCTCTTGAATCTGAACTTCAAGATTTTCTACAACTGTGGAAAAAATTTTCTCAGCACCAAATAGATGTGCTGCTACTAATCTTCTTTTTCTCTGATGAAGAGTTTCTTCATCAGTTTCACTATCCTCAACAGCAGCATCAGACTTTGCTCTGTTGGCTCTTCTTTTCTTTAGCCTTTTCTCCTGAGGCATACCATCAGTTTTTGATGCCCCAGCTTCAGCATTTGACTTAGCAACCCTGGCAGGTTTAGTACCAACATGCTTAGTCCTACCACCCCTTTTAGATGTAACAGAAGTTGACGGAGGCAGTTCTTGTTGTAGAGGCTCAGGTTGAGAAGAAGCTTGTGGTGGTGGATTGACTTGAGCATTTAAAAACTGTTGCACAGATTGAGGTAGCAACAAGTCTCCAACAACCCCTTTCTTAACATCTTTATTAATAAGATCAGAAAATATTCTCTTATGTAATTTAAAACAAGAAACATCTTCTTCACCAACTTCCACTCCTTCAACACAGTAAGAAAACAAAGTCTGACAGAATCTAGAGAAATAGACTACTCCTCTATTCTCTATCATTTTCTCTCCTAGATTATTCAAAACAAGTCGTGCAAAATCAAAATGATTATCGAATAAAAGAGAATACCCGATTTGCAGACTGTCTGTGGGAATAGCATCCCAGTTTGTGCATTTCTTGCTAAAAGTCCTTGTGATGCAATCAAAGAAGAAGCTCCACTCCTTCCTTAAGAATGGTCGTTTTAGCTGTCCAATCTTCGACAAGGGTCCAGAATACCCAATTTCCCGCATCATTCGTATCAAGTCCTCATCACCCATTCCAATTGTATACGAAGAAAATTCAGGAAACCCCATTGCAGCGCGAATGGTTCCAGCAGTTATTACATACTCTGTATCTTCATATTCAAAAATAATCGATGGGTTACCTATTTCACCACCATCATCATACAATCCTGTTTCCCAGAATGCCTTTATCTGTGAACTAGAAAGTTTTTCAGGTTCCACCAAAGCATGCCCAATCGCTGACTGAGCGAGAAAGTTTTGTAGGATATGAAACACCTCTGGGGCATTGACAGTGTTTAATGGGGCTGAATAATTATTAGGAACAAACTCTAACCCAGAAGCAACAAAAACTGTAGTAGCCATTAGTACGAATCGAGAAGAAAAATCAAAGAACCTGATTCAAAAGAGTTTGTGTGTAGAAAAGTGTTTGTGAATATGCTTGTGTGACAATTGATGTGTGTTGGAGTAAGATGTGAAAAGCTTTGACGACGGTGTGTGTATTGTATAAATGTAAAATTCAAAATTCAAAACTGAACAGTTTTTAATCATTAATACACAACTGTCTTACTCCGTTAACTGTGTTAGTGGGACACGTGGCATACATGCAATGACTGACAGCAAATAATTGACAGTTTTCAATGCGCATGCGTAGTAAAAATAGCAATAATTACCGTCTGTTACACTTTTCTAGGCATTAACCTCTCTCATCTGTTCAAAAACATCCTTGAACAACTGTCCAATCATACTCTTTTTAAATTTTCAAAACAAATGTCTTTTTCTCAAAATTATAATATGTCTGAAACCAACAAAATTTATTTTAACCATCAGAGATTAAAATTAAATTACCTCGGCGTAGAGTACACAAATCATCAGTGTTTATCAATTCTCCTCCTTTATACATAAACTCTTTTCACAAACTGTACAGGTGTGTGTATTTGTGTGTGAATTAGCTGAGTTTACTGAATATAAATATTTAGACCATCTCAAAGTGCATAAAATCCACAAACTAAAGCAGTAATAACTGGTTGCCTAAACTCTCATGTATAAAATAAAATCTGATTCTTATGTCTAAACTCTGTATACTGATATCCTTTCATTTGGATATATCTTTTATTTTTCACCCCCTTTCTATATATGCTTTCATATATATTTTTAAAAATTTTTTTTTTTTTATTATTATATTTTTCCAGTAATCAGTGGTTGGCACTAGTCACCAAAAATCAAAGAATTTAGCCCTTATTTCATACAATAAGTTCCTGGATCTTCCTAGGCACAACATGATCTCAAAGGAATTTGTGCTCTGTTTGGCATCTTTTGATTTGAGGGTGAATTATTTGCAATTAATAATCAGAGTTTAGACTTTTCATCAGTTAATACAATTAATTTATGAGAGAAAATGCAAACAGCTAATACAATCTCAGTGTATAGGATCAATAAACTAAAAGATGCTATAAATATAGAGACAGTATCATGCTGTGTAAAATTTCTGCACATTTTGTAATCAGAGTTTATAATACTTAGAAGGATTCATGATTACTTACTGAAAATCATGCTTCATACATTTTTCTTCATCGGTCCATGTGGTTCAGACAAAATTACAATCAGAGTATAACATTATACTGTAACTATCAGAGTATGACTGTCAGAGTATGACTAACAGAGTTTACTGATCAGAGTATAACATGCTGGTACAAATAACAGTTAATACATGCAAGGAATCATGAGCATAAAAATCAAACAAGTATAGTTTTTTTGAGTCTAACCCGTATCTCTAGTCAGAACCAGAGATCATTCCAAGTTCATTTACCAATCTTGTAAAAGTAGCTTCACTCAAAGGTTTGGTGAAGATATCTGCAAGTTGTTGGTCTGTAGACACAAAATGGAGCTCAATGTTTCCTTCTTCCACATGTTCTCGGATAAAATGATATCTTATGCTGATGTGCTTGGTCATGGAGTGCTGTACTGGATTTCCTGTTATAGCAATAGCACTCTGGTTATCACAGAAAATAGGTATTTTAGAGTACCTCAAACCATAATCCAGCAACTGATTCTTCATCCATAGAATCTGTGCACAACAGCTACCAGCTGCTATATACTCTGCTTCTGCTGTGGATGTAGAAATTGATTTCTGTTTCTTGCTATACCAAGAAATCAATTTGTCACCTAAAAATTGACAGCTTCCACTTGTACTTTTTCTGTCTATCTTACAACCTGCAAAATCTGCATCAGAGTAACCAATTAGCTTAAACTCTGATTCTCTAGGATACCACAAACCCAAGGTTATGGTTCCTTTGAGATATTTGAAAATCCTTTTTACAGCTGTTAGATGAGGCTCTCTGGGATCTGCTTGAAATCTTGCACAAAGACATGTTGCATACATGATATCAGGTCTACTTGCAGTAAGATACAGTAAAGACCCTATCATTCCTCTGTAGTTTGTCATATCTACTGAGGCTCCTGTGTCTTTGTCTAGCTTTGTTGCTGTAGCCATGGGAGTTGAAGCAGATGAACTATCAAGCATACCAAATTTCTTGAGAAGATTTCTGGTATATTTTGCTTGATTGATAAAAATACCATCATCTGTTTGCTTGACCTGTAAGCCTAGAAAGTAACTAAGCTCTCCCATCATGCTCATTTGGTACCTGGATTGCATAAGCTTTGCAAACTTCTTACAAAGTTTGTCATTAGTAGATCCAAAGATAATATCATCTACATAAATTTGAACTAAAAGCAAATCATCACCAGAATTGAAATAAAACAAGGTTTTATCAATTGTACCTCTTGTGAACCCACTTTCTAAAAGAAATTGAGCAAGAGTTTCATACCATGCTCTTGGTGCTTGCTTTAGTCCATATAATGCCTTGTCAAGCCTGTAGACATAATCTGGATGCTTGGGATCTACAAATCCTGGTGGTTGTTCAACAAACACTTCTTCTTCAAGCTTCCCATTGAGAAAAGCACTTTTTACATCCATCTGAAAGACTTTAAACTTCTTGTGTGCAGCATAGGCCAGAAAAATTCTTATGGCCTCCAATCTTGCAACTGGAGCAAACGTTTCATCATAGTCAATTCCTTCCTGTTGTGAATAACCTTTAGCCACAAATCTAGCCTTGTTTCTTGTAATCACACCTTCACTGTCAGTCTTGTTTCTGAAAACCCACTTTGTACCTACTATTGATCTATTCTTTGGTCTAGGTACAAGTGTCCAGACTTCATTTCTTTCAAATTCATTTAACTCTTCTTGCATTGCTGTAATCCAATTAGCATCTTGAAGAGCTTCCTCCACTTTCTTTGGTTCTGTTTGAGACAAGAAAGCATGATACAGACACTCATTATTTGTTGCACTTCTAGTTCTCACACTAGCATCAGGATCTCCAATTATGAGATCAGGTGTGTGTGCCTGTGTCCACTTTCTTGCTGTTGGTAAGTGGTTTCTTGCATCATTATTGGATCCTTCCCCTTGATCCATGCTCTCCTGATTCATATGTTGACTCTCTGTAGCATCTGAGGCTCCCCCTGAATTGGATGGCTCAGAGTTTGAACTGTCAGAGTTTGAATCAGTTTCCTCTACTGACTCACTTGCTGTGTCTTGTTGAGCTTCTTCACGCTCCCCCTCAACTGGTTCTCTATTTTGTTCAATTTGAGAATTTCCAGTTTCTCCATTATTTACCAGTAGAGGTTCAGAGTATGCTTCGTCAGAGTTTGTCAGAACCGCTTCATCAGAGTTTGTCGGTACTGCTTCATCAGAGTTTACACCATCAGAGAATAAACCTTCATTTTCAAAACGCAGTTGATCATATCCATCTAAGTCATCAAGTCCAGTTATTTTCTTGTCATCAAACGACACATGTATGGATTCCATGATCACTTTAGTTCTCAGATTGTAGACTCTGAATGCTTTTGTTGACAATGGATAACCAACAAAGATTCCTTCATCAGCTTTTAACTCGAACTTGGTCAACTGTTCAGGATGAGTCTTCAACACAAAGCATTTGCATCCAAATATATGAAAATATTTCAAATTTGGCTTCTTATTTTTCACCATCTCATATGGTGTTTTACCATGCTTGTTGATCAATGTTGCATTTTGAGTAAAACAAGCAGTTTGAACAGCTTCTGCCCAGAAATACGTTGGTAGGTTTGCTTCTTCAAGCATAGTTCTGGCTGCTTCAATTAAAGTTCTGTTCTTTCTTTCAACTACACCATTTTGCTGTGGAGTTCCAGGTGCAGAAAATTCTTGTTTCGCTCCTCTTTCCTTGCAGAAAGCTTCCATAATTGAGTTTCTGAATTCAGTTCCATTATCACTCCTTATAATTTTGACTTTGTGCTGTGATCCTTTGTCCAGTAGATTTACATGATCCATCAGAGTTTGAGCAGTTTCATCCTTCTTTGATAAGAAATACACCCATGTATATCTAGTATATTCATCAACAATTACTAGAGCATATTTCTTTCTGCCCATAGACATCACATTCACTGGTCCAAAGAGATCAACATGTAGAAGATGATAAGGTTCCACTACTGAAGATTCAGATTTGCTCTTGAAAGATGACTTCCTTTGTTTAGCCTTTTGACAAGAATCACATAGGCCATCTAGACTGAGTATTGATTTTGGGAGTCCCCTTACAAGATCCTTTCTTATTAGCTCATTGATGTTGTTCAAATTGAGATGAGAGAGCTTCTTATGCCAATTCCAACTCTCTTCATTTGACATTTTTGCAGTCAGACACACTGTTCTTCCATCAGAGTTTGTTACCAAACTTGCTTCATAAATGTTGTTGTGCCTGTGTCCAACTAGAACAACTTTTCCAGTAGATTTACTGATAACTTCACAGTATTCAGTATGAAAATCTACATGGTTTCCTCTGTCACAGATTTGACTCACCGATAGCAGATTATGCTTGAGTCCTGAGACTAGAGCTACATTAGTGATGATGACACTTCCAAGATTAATATTGCCATATCCCAGAGTGTGTCCTATGTTGCCATCTCCATAGGAAACCTTTGGGCCAGCCTTCTCCTTAAAGTCTGATAGCAGGGCTTTATTTCCAGTCATATGTCCTGAGCATCCACTGTCCAAGATAAGTGTGCTCTCTTTTATACCCTGCAATCACAAACAAACACTAAGTGTTAGTTTTAAGGACCCAGACTTGCTTGGATCCTTTGTCTTTCTTAACAGTGTTAGCTTTTGCAGCGGAATTACTATCAACAGAGTTTAAACTAACATTGTCAGACTTTACACTTGCAGAGTTTGCTCTAACCCATTTCAGATTGGGTTTTAGCTCATAATAGTTGTGATAAATAGCATGATAACTCTTGTAAGTATAAATGGAATGCCAAGTGCTCCCACAGTGTGTGCATAAAGTCTGTGGTCTAACCCTAACATTATCATTCTTTACTCCTGATGTAGAAGGTAAAGAATTGATATTTTTATTCTTTGTGCAGTAATTAGCAAGATGATTAGAACTACCACAATTATAACATGTTTTCCTTGGAGCAGCAGCATTAGGCAAATGATTATTTCTTTTATTTATGCCTATCTTTCCATTCCTATTCTTCTTGGATCCTTTTGGTTTCATGGCAGATTTTACCTCTTTGAGCTTATGATTGAACTGTTTTCCTGTCATCAAACCAACATTAACCTGTTTTTCACAAGTTTTTACTGGCTTTCTAACAGCTTCTCTTTCCATAAGTTTTTCTGTTATAATATTTTCCTGTCTTTCACAGGCTTCATCTGATTCCATATCAGCTTCTCTTATTACAACAGATTTTAACTTATTGGCTTCTGGAACAAATATCACAGGTTTAAGTTGTGGTTTAACCTTAACCTTGTCTTTAAACCTAAGTTCATCATTTTCACAATAGCCTAAACCTACAGAGTCTGTCTGAAACACTTGATGAGTGTCTCTCCCAGAGTCTGTCCAAGTCTTGATTATTTTTCTTTCTTTTTCTAGATCAGATTCTAATTGCTTATATCTTTTGAGCAATTCCTGTTCTACATAAACAGCATCATCTCTTTCTTTTTGAATCTGCTTCATATTTTCAAGTTCTCCTTCAAGAAACTTGTTTCTATCTTTAAGACTAAGATTCTCAGATTTAATTCTCTCATTCTCTAAAGTCTGATCCCTATAGCTAACATGTACGCTTTTCAGATATACTCTTAACTCAGATATATTATCAGTATCATAAGCATAAGTAGTTAGGGGTACCTTATTTTCAGATGATTCAGTCTCATCTCTGACAGTTGCCATAAGAGCATAATTTTCTCCATCATCAGAGTCTGAAGTATCTGCCCAGTCTTTGCCTTTAGAGATGAGAGCTTTCTCAGATTTGTCTTTCTTGCACTCTGGAGCATAGTGACCCATCTCCTTACACCTGTAGCACTGGATTTCAGATTTATCCTTCTTGCCAGACTTGGTCTCTCTTCCATCAGACTTTCTAAAACTTTTCTTTTCAGAGTTTGAGTCTTTCCTTGAGAATCTCTTTCCTTTCTTGAAGTTCTTGAATCCCATCTTCTTGAAGGTTTTCACCATCAGTGCAGCCATTTGCATCATCTGTTCTTCATCATCCTCAGAGTCAGAAGCTTCATCAGAATTTGAGTCATCATCAGAGTTTGATGACTCACTTTCAGATTTAATGACTAAAGCCTTTCCCTTGGCTTTCTTCCTTGATGATTCCTTCTTAATGGGCTTCTCCTCAACTTTGAGAGCAACAGATTTTGTCTTTTTACTCAATCTTCTATTCCTTTGTTCTATCTCCAGTTCATGAGTTTTCAACAACCCATAGATTTCATCAAGATCTGTATCAGCAAGCTCATAATTATCTCTTATTGTGGTTGTCTTTAAATCCCACTTTTCAGGTAGAGGTAACAGAAACTTGAGATTAGACTCTTCAAGCTCATATTCTTTATCAACCAGAGACAGATCATTCAACAGTTTGCAAAATCTGTCATAAGTCTCAGTCAAGGTTTCATTAGTTCTTGAATCAAAGTGCTCATACTCCTGTGTGAGTATTGTCTTTCTGTTCTTCTTGATAGCACCTGTTCCCTGGCATCTGACTTCTAAAGCATCCCATATCTCTTTGGCAGTTTTGCAGCCGATTACTCTGTTAGACATAACATTATCTAAAGCACTGTGGAGAAGATGTCTAACCTTTGCATCTTTTGCAATTGATGAGATGTCCTCAGGAGTCATATCTTTCTTTTCCTTTGGAACAGTCTTTTGTTCTTGTCCATCAACAACAGGGGACAATTTAGTCGGCATATGAGGACCATCATAGATTCTGTCAAGGTATTCTGGATCTGTAGCCTCCAGAAACATGGTCATCTTCACCTTCCAAATCGGATACTCTACTGGCCTGAGTATTGGAACCCTGATTGTTTCATATCGACTCACAGAATTAGGCTTAATCTGTTCAGCCTTGGGAGCAGTTTGATTTTCTTCAGACATGATTATTACTGTGATTGAATCGTAAAACTGTATATATTAAACAGCCTTGGCTCTGATACCAATTGTTAGGCCGAATACACAATATATAATCAAGTATGTATGAGAATAACAATCAAGAATACAGGTTTGTAAATCAACAAACTGTAATTATATTAACAGTTTCTCTCTTAGTGATGTTAATGAATCACAAAGAGCTACTAGGTTACAAGAATAATATATTCAATCGCGTCCCTTCTAGGGATAACCTATCTGTGTTTATATAGTACACAGCTACATACAATCCTTATCTAATTCATACTCCTATAAATTAGCTATACAATTATTATCAATTAAGGATTGCTTCAGTCTTCTGTCCAGTCTCCTTAGCTGTATCAATATATTCTGCTTCTTTCCATCTTCAGAATATATTGCTTCTAGAATCTTTATCTTTGCACCGACAGCTAAGTCAACTATCACCCTGTCAGACTTTATCAAACTCTGACCGGCTTCTATATAAACTCTGATATATACTTGGTACTTAAACACTGATGAACAAACGTCAGCAATTATATCTAACATAGATCAAGATGTAACATGTGATATGGTTCACCAATAGAGGATTCAGATTTACTCTTGAATGATGTCCTTCTCTGTTTTGCTTTTTGACATGCATCACAGAGTTCATTAGGAGTATATAAAGCTTTAGGTAGTCCTCTAGCCAAATCTTTCTTAACCAACTCATTGATATTGCTGAAGTTGAGATGAGAAAGCTTCTTGTGCCAATTCCAACTTTCATCTACTGAGGCTTTACTGATGAGACAAGTAGGAGAGCCTTCAGTATTGGTCTGAATGTTGGCTTCATAAATGTTACCATGCCTGTAGCCAGTGAGAGCAACCTTTCCTGAAGCTTTGCTGACTACTTCACAATGTGTGGAATAGAAGTTGACATGATAACCTCTGTTTGTGATTTGACTAATACTCAACAGGTTGTGTTTTAGTCCCTTCACAAGAGCTACTTTTTCAATGATGACATTGCCATTGATTATATTGCCATATCCCAAGGTTTGTCCAATGTTGCCATCTCCATAAGACACATTTGGGCCAGCTTTCTCCTCATATTCTGATAACAGGGCTTTGTTTCTAGTCATGTGCACAGAACATCCACTATCCATGACTAACACATTTATCCTTTTTTCTGCAATCAGAATAGAAATACACTAGTTAGAATATTTAGGAACCCATACTTGTTGGGTTCCTTTTCCATGCATTATATTACTTTTAGCAGCAGAAGACTTTTTGACCTTAGCAGTCCTGACAGGATAGAATCCATCAGGATTTGCTTTGTCAGTATCAGTATTAACATATGCATGCTTCACATTGACATTCTTAGATTTACCAGAATTTGCACTTTTATTAAACTTAGGTAAAGGATCATAAAAGTTATGGTACAAATTATGGTATTTGTTGGGATTTATGGGTGATAGCATAGAAACAACTTAACTTTGATTGTACTTAATTTTTTAAATTAAGTAGAACATACTGTCATAGCCAAAGTATGTTCTTATAATCAGTATGTAATGTTATTCTAGTTGTATTATTTGAAAGAAGTTCACTTGTGTGTTCAAGCCTCAAAGAATGCTTTTTGGATGACAACATGAATAAAGGTTACTGTCCTAAAGCTGTGACAGTAAGATTACAAGAAGATAGAATGTTGCAAGTCACGACAGCATATTCACTCTGACAGCAACATTGGCGGAAGACTACGCGACAGCAACTATTGCCCTCGACAGCAAGTTTGGGATCCTCGACAGCACTCTATGCGGGGAACTCATACTGTCACCAAAAGATCATTCCTGTGACAGCAAGCTTTGCGGCAAAAGTAACTGTCTCAATAAAGATCCTTATGCTAGGTATCTTTCTCAGTCAAATCCCGTGACAGTTTAAATGTTCAAGAAACAGGCGTGATGCAGCATCCCTAAGCTGCACCAAGTCTGCAAGACTACGACAGAAGCTTCAAGGCACTACAAATCAAAAGCGAATCAATTCAAGAGCAAGGTCAAGTCTTTATCTGCTGAATTGGTTTAGCTGGAAATAGAATGAATCTAGGTTGCTTTCTTTGTAATGTATATCTGACATGTTAGCAATTTAGGAAAGTCACATGGGTAAGACAATCTGTAAGAAGCTGCCACTTGACAGTGACAGCAGCTTTACAAACCCGTGACTGATAGTGATAGGGTTAGTCATATACCTACTATCAACTCATTCTAGGAGAGTAACGAATAGAAGCAAGTGTCTTAGAAGAAAACCCGAAGCTCGAGATCTTTTTCTTGAGGTTGTAGCAACACTTTGCAAAATAAATAAAACATTTATTTTGTGAATCTTGTTCTTACTAAATACTGTTCGTGATTGCATATATTGCTGATAACGTTTAATCTTGATTTTAGTTGTTGAAATTTAGATTGAATTTTATCAGTATTGCATTCATCCCCCCCCCTTCTGCAATACACAAGGACTAACAACTGGTATCAGAGCTTTCAGATTAACATACATATCTGAGATCCCGGAGAAAATGCAGAAATCAAACAGTATCAAGATCCCAGCTTTTGATAAAGAGAACTACAGCATTTGGAAAAGAAAAATCTTGTTGTTTATCAAAGCTGCAAATCCACTATACCCAGGTATACTCGAGAATGGTCCTTTCATTCCAAGAAAGGAAATTGAAGCCACAACAGTGAATGGTGAGATTATTCCTGCACATTGGGTTCCCAAAGATCCCTCAGAAATCTTGGAACCTGAAAAGGAGAAAATGGTGCTAGATGATCATTTGCAACTTATCTTGCTCGATTCTCTCACGCTGGATAAAGCCATGTGTGGAAGTGTAATAAGCTGCACATCAGCCAAGGAGATGTGGATCAGGTTAGCCTTACTCTGTGAAGGAAGTGAAGAGGTTAAGGGCAACCAAAGGCAAATTCTAATATCTCAATATGAGGCATTCATGGCCAAGCCTGGTGAAGACTTAACCTCCATGTTCGAAAGGTTCAGTAAGCTCTTAACTGAATTACAGATACATGGCAAGTACTATGACAGAAAAGAATTAAACGTCAAGTTCCTGCTCACACTGCCTGATCACCTTGAACACAAGACAACAGCCATACGAGAAGGAAGAGATCTCAACACTATAACCTTTGAGACACTTTATGGTATTCTGAAATCCTATGAACTCGAACTCTTTCAAAAGAGAGCCATACAAAGTGGAACAAGGAACAAGATGGCTAATATGTCAAGTGCCCTAGTAGCACATGTGCCAAGGATCACACAGCCAAGTGAAGTACCACAGATCACACAATCAACCCCAACACAGACCTTGAAGATAGAAGAGGTGGTTGAAGATGATGAGAAAGTGGTACTACAGATTAAAGATGTGGAAGATGAAGACTTCTACACAATGGAGGAACTGGAAAGCATGGACAACCCTACTATGGCTTACATGGCCAAGAAGTTCAAGAACTTTAGGTTCAAGAAGGATAGGTCATACAAGCCTCAAGGCCAAGCATCCAAGTTCAGCAAAGGAAGCTCATCAAAGGCTGCTGTGGGAAGTTCAACCAAAGGAGGATACAAAACTGGATTTGTGGATAGATCAAAGTTCAAATGTTACAACTGTGGAGAACCTGGTCATTTTGCTACTGAATGCAAAAGACCCAAACAGGTTCAAAGATATGAGAAAGGAACTGGTGGATACTCTAAGAAAAATCAAGGTAGAGCCTATGTGGCTGAAGGAAAGTGTTGGGATGATTCTGATGATGAAGAAGAGGAAGAATATGTTAACCTAGCTCTCATGGCTAGCACTGATGAGGTAGCATCAACTCCTTCAAGTCAGGTACCTTCACTTGTCTTACTTGATATGTCTACTGATGAGTATAAGAAAACCATTAAAGACTTAAGTGCTGAAATGTTCAATGTCTATACTAGCTTATCTGCTGCTAATGAGGAAATCTCTAGACTAAGTAAGCTAAATGAAACACTTCAGTCTGAAAATGATTCTCTTTTTCTCAAAACCAGTTCTCTAGGCTCTTTAGCTCAAGAGAATGCCAAACTTAAAAATGAATTAAAATGTGCTAAGGAGGTTGAGGAATTCCTGAGGAATGAGATTGCTGAAAATGAATTTAAGATTAAGGCCTATAGAAACTCATCAAAGATACTTCAGGATTACAATGATAAGCATACAGAAAATCAGTCTGTTGGTATAGGTTTTTCTTATGGTAGAAGACCTGGAAAGGAAACTGTGATTCAAGATTGTCCTGGAATAGCTGCTGTCAAACCCACCATTCTCAAGAAAGTTAAAACTCCTATTTTCAAAGCTGCTGAAATTGAGTTTGATGAAGAAGCCATGCTCATCAAACAAGAAATTCTTGATGAGGATGAAGGTGTTGACAGCACATTCAAGGAAGGAAAGGATACTGTCACAATCCCCAAGACAGTAAACTTACCAAGCAATCAGACAGTAAGTTCAAAGGATGTTGTCACGATTGGCAAGACAGAATCTTTCAAAGATACTGTCAAGAATGATTCCAAGACAGTAACTCTCAAACCTTCTGTCAAGACAGTAGGATTAAAAGATACTGTCAAGGATAGTTCGACATCAACTTCTGAACATACTGTCAATCCAGTGACTCCCAAGTCTAGGAACAGGAATGGTAAGGTAGGTGTCAACAAAGGAAATGGATACACTAATGTTGGAGGTGCTTCTAGGAAACTATGCAATAACTGTGGATCTACACATCACTTAACACATGTTTGTAAGAAACCAATTGAGGATAAGATCAATGCAACTGAACTCAATGGTAACTTACACAGAACCCCCCTTATGCATAGAACTATGAGTGTCTGTAATAACATTGATTGTATGCCATGCAAAATCACTGCCATGAGTACATGCTTTAACTTACCTGTTCTCTCTACTGAAAAATGCTCATACCTAAACACTGTTGAGACTTCTGAGCCTGCTGGCAACAGCAAAAAGGCTTCATCCACTAAGAAAAGGACCAAGTCCAATTCTAAACCTAAGTGGGTGAAAAGAGAAGTCAAACAGGAAGTCTTTGATAATGCTTGTGATGTTGTGACTGGAAGAAACTCAGGGAACACTGAAACTGCAGGACCCAACAAAGATTGGGTACCATATGCAACTTAGAAACATTCTGTTTTGCAGGGTAAGAAGAAAAATCAGGTCATGTGGATAATTGACAGTGGTTGCTCAAGACACATGACAGGTGATAAAGCCCTGCTATCACATTATGTAGAGAAAGCTGGCCCAATCATAACCTTTGGAGACAACAGCAAGGGTTACACAGTGGGATATGGCTGTCTGGAAATTGGAAATGTTGTCATTGAAGATATTGCTCTTGTGGATGGATTGAAGCACAACCTACTCAGTGTCAGCCAATTCAGTGACAGAGGATTTAAGGTTGACTTTGACATGATGGTTTGCAACATCTATCACAAGAAGGATGGAAGCCTCTCTCTAAAAGGGGTCAGAAAAGGAAGCTTGTTTGTTGCTGATCTAAGCTCAACAAAGAAGGATAAAGTTTACTGTTTTTACAGTAAAGCTACTGTTGGTGACAGTATGCTTTGGCACAGGAAGCTCTCACATCTCAACTTCAAGACAATGAATATTATGATGAAGAAGGAGTTAGTGAGAGGTTTGCCCCAACAGGAATTCTGTCAAGAAGGACTGTGTGAAGATTGTCAAATGGGCAAACTGAGAAGAGCTGTGCACAAGTCCAAACAAGTAAACACCAACACAGAAGCACTCAAGTTAATTCACATGGACCTCTTTGGACCAGTCAATGTACCATCTATGGCCAGAAAGAGGTATGCCTTGGTAATGGTGGATGATTACTCAAGGTACACTTGGGTGAAATTTCTTGAATCCAAAGATGAAGCTGCTCAAGTGATTATTGATCAAGTCAGAGTTCTTGATAGAACCCCAAACTCAAAAGTTCAAATCTTGAGGAGTGACAATGGTACAGAATTCAGAAATGCCACTCTTGGAAATTTCTGTAAAGATGAAGGAATTGTACAACAATTCTCTGCTGCAAGAACTCCACAGCAGAATGGAGTTGTAGAAAGAAAGAACAGGACTCTCATTGAAGCAGCTAGAACTATGTTGCATGATGCTAAGTTGCCAACATATTTCTGGGTTGAAGCTATCAACACAGCCTGTTATACTCAGAACAGAACCATGATCAACAAAACTCATGCAAGTACTCCTTACTGTCTGCTAACTGGAAAGAAACCTACTGTCAAATATTTTCATGTGTTTGGGAGCAAATGCTTTATGATGAAAGACAACCATGAGAAGAAAGGAAAATTTGACACCAAGGCTTTTGAAGGATTATTCATGGGTTACAGCACAGAAAGGACTGCCTACAGAGTTTATGTCATGGAACACAGGATTATTGAAGAAAGTGTTAATGTCACATTTGATGAAACCAAGTTTCCAGGACTGCATGAAGAAGGAAAGATGCAGACATTCAGATTTGAGAATCAAGGATACCTGGAAGCTGAGGAGATTGTAGATGAAGAACCTAGCTTCACTCAAATTGTTGAAGTTGACAAAGATGCTGTCAACACCACTACTGTCATTCAAACTCCAGCTCAATCACACACCATAACATCTAACATTCAGAACAGTGTTGACTCTGGAGACAATGAAGAACATGGTGGAGACAATGAAATTGATGAGCATTCAACTCAACAAGCTGAAGCAAATGTTCCTGTTCAATCAAGTAGCTTGCCCAGAATCACCAGGTGGACCAAGGACCACACAAATGACCTTATAATTGGTGATCCCAATTCTGGTGTGAGGACAAGGAACAAAGTCTCTGCTGACAGCATGTTCTCATGCTTCCTGTCACAAATGGAACCCAAGACAATTGATGAAGCATTGTTGGATTCTGACTGGGTGATAGCCATGCAAGAAGAGCTAAATCAGTTTGAAAGAAACAATGTATGGAGATTGGTTCCAAGACCTAAGGGAAAGTCAGTTATTGAGACCAAGTGGGTTTTCAGAAACAAACTTGATGAAAATGGATTGGTGACAAGGAACAAAGCAAGGCTAGTGGCTAAAGGTTACTGTCAACAGGAGGGAATAGATTATGATGAGACATTTGCTCCTGTTGCCAGACTTGAAGCTATAAGAATCTTTCTAGCTTATGCTGCACACTGCAACTTCAAAGTATTTCAGATGGATGTCAAAAGTGCCTTTCTAAATGGAGAGCTGGAAGAAGAAGTGTATGTGGAACAGCCACCAGGGTTTGAGGATGCTGACATGCATAACTTTGTGTACAAACTCTTCAAATCTTTGTATGGACTAAAGCAAGCACCCAGGGCATGGTATGACACACTTTCCACCTTTCTTCTGGAAAACCAGTTTACCAGAGGAGTTGTGGACAAGACACTTTTCTACAAGCATCATGGCAAGGACATCATTCTGGTACAAATCTATGTGGATGATATCATTTTTGGTTCTACAAATGAGAAGCTGTGTGAGAAGTTTTCCCATCTCATGAGTAACAAATATGAGATGAGCATGATGGGAGAATTGTCATTCTTTCTAGGGTTACAAATTCTTCAACAAACTGATGGAATCTTCATAAGTCAAGCTAAGTATATCAAGGAACTTCTCAAAAAGTTCAACTTGGAAGATTCATCTCCTGCAAGGACACCAATGTCCACAGCAACTAGTCTGGATCTTGATCCTAAAGGAAAGAAAGTTGACTCAAGCACTTATAGAGGCATGGTAGGATCCCTCCTATACCTAACAGCTAGCAGACCTGACATCATGTTTGCTACATGTCTTTGTGCAAGGTTTCAAAGTGATCCAAAGGAGTCACACTTGGTAGCCATCAAGAGAATCTTTAGATACTTAAAAGGCACTCCTAACCTAGGCCTTTGGTATCCTAAGAATACTGGATTTGATCTAATTGGTTACTCAGACTCAGACTATGCTGGATGCAAGATTGACAGAAAAAGTACTACTGGTAGCTGTCAATTTCTTGGTGGAAGATTGGTATCATGGTTTAGCAAGAAGCAGCATTCAGTTTCTACCTCAACTGCAGAAGCTGAGTACATTGCTGCAGGCAGTTGCTGTGCACAAATTCTATGGATGAAAAGTCAACTTCTAGATTATGGTCTAGTGTTAAGAGATATTCCTATTTACTGTGACAACACTAGTGCCATAGCCATCTCAGACAATCCAGTTCAACACTCTAGGACAAAGCACATTGATATAAGACATCACTTTATCAGAGAGCATGTTGAACAAGGAACTGTGAAGCTGATTTATGTCCCAACTGACAAGCAACTTGCTGACATCTTCACTAAGCCATTGGATGAAGCAACCTTCAACAGGTTGGTAAGTGAATTGGGAATGCTGAATCTGGTATGTTAATTTACTAAGGTTTCTAAATTTTCAATTTTTTTTTATGAAGCTCATGACAGCAATTTCAAACCTGCTGTCAAGAGAAGTTACTGTCTACTTGGTTTATGTCTGTTATGTGACAGCATGTGTTGATTTGACTACTCATGTCAGTATTTTTGTGCCAGTCTCATATTTTTAAACCGTGTATGACTTTAATGTGGTTATCTGTTAAGTTTGAGAGTTAAAAATCTGTTCCATTGGACTTTCACACTCTTTTGCATTAATCTGTAGGATTAAAGGAGGACACGACCATTAATTACTTTTGTGGTAGTTGTATGGGTACTCTAACTGTTGACCATTAGACTTTAATCCTTAGACGGTTTTGCCTATAAATTAACCTTAGGTTTCACCAGTCTGCTCTCAGTTTTAAAGTAAATAATGGAAAACAAAGTAGGAATTGAAGTTGGTCTAAAGAAGTGTGATAGTGAACCCGACAATGAAGAGATCGACGAGCTCTTTGAAATGTTGTTGGACGCCATGGATGAGATTGATGAGGAAAAGGAGGCCAAGGCTAAGGAAGAAGAAGCCAAGGCTGTGGAAGAAGAGAAGGAGCTGCAGGCCCTTCTTGAAAAAGAAGGTCGCTCTGAAGAAGAGATTAAGGAAGAAGTCTTAGAACTAGTTAATAAAATCATAGAATAATGTACTCAATGTTCAATTTTAATGATTTTATTAATAATAATAAAAGTTCCTGTTTATGTGGTTATTGAGTTTATGATTTGTCTGTGTTAATTGCTTAATATCTGTGTTCAAAAAATTACATTGCTAAATCCATAATTTGTCAATATTAAGTTCAGTGTATGAATCAAGCATTCTAATAAGTTCATGACAGAACCATTTCCTAATCGAAGTTACTGTCGTTAAGAAGGATACTGTCATGTGTTTCTTGACAGCAACCTTCTTGACAGCAGGAAAAGACTTTCTGTCAAGACTTGTAAAGGATACTGTCATTCATATGCTTAACGGTGACAGCAAGTTTTTGCGCAATAGTTGCTGTCGCGCAAAACCTACTGTCACCACCTCCTCTTACTGACAGATTGTTTCTAGCGCACAGGTTACTGTCAACAATAGTGGACCGTTGTAATTGGACATTCACCCCACGATTGACAGTGAATAACGGGCAGTAACTCACGTGTTAAGAGAGTGGATTAAGACACGTCCTTTAACTCCACTTTTTGAGCAAACGTTTGAGAAACCCATATTTATTCTCCAGTTACTCAGACATATCACTCTCACAAAACTCAAGGCAAAATACTTTTCTTCAAGCAAAAAGCTACTTTCTCACTTTCTTCTTTTCTTGAAATCTCCATGGCCCCCAAACAGACTCTCTCTCAAACAAACTTTGCTGGCATCTTTTCCCCAAATGATGCTGGTGAGGATTTCAAAGGACTGGTGTTTTTCTTGAACAAGTCCTATCTTCGTTCAGCCATTACCTCAACTCCAATTCTCGACCTAGACAAACTTGAGGAATTTTGGCGCACTGCTGTTGCTCAAACTGAGGGTGAAAACCCAGCTATTCAATTCACGATTAATGGGCAACAATACATTCTCACAGCTGAGGTCATCAATACTGCTCTTGGAATTACACTGGAAGCAGGCCAAAACTTTGCTCCACTTGCTAATGATGACACTCTGAAGAAGCTCTTCTTGAAGATTGGGTATGCAGGCCCTATTCTCGAAGAGGGGACAACCAAGTGGTACCCGTCTGGTGAAATGGACAGGAAGTATCTAAGGAAGGAGTGGAGCATGATATTTGATGCAATGGTCAAGGTGTTCTCTACCAAGTCCACAGGCTGGAATGGGATACCCTCTTACATCAAGAAACTGACACATTCTCTTGTCCATGGATACAAGGTGAATGTTGGTGCTCTCCTCATGGCACAACTCAAAGCTGCCATAGGTAAGAAGGTATCACACTACCCTCGCTTTCTTATGATGTGTATCAATACTTTCTGTGACTTTAATAATGATGCCCCTCGTCTAGAGGTTTGTTCTGTCTTGAAAAAGAACACACACACACTGTTATCTTCACAGGATCTAAATGCACATATTCCACTTTGCTTCACTCAGCACATGGTTGATCAAGTGACCAACCTTGATTATCCATTACCTACTGGTTATGATTCTTTTTCTCTTGAGGCTGAAGCTGGATTAGACCCAAATTCAGTTAACCCCCATTCAACACCATACACTCAGCCTAGGCCCTCTAGACTTCCCAAAGCCCAAAGAGAAGCCTTGCAAGAATCCAGAAAAAGATCCTTAGAAGCTGATGTTGGTGGTAGCTCTGTTAGTCAAGAGGGAGACACTGCACCTAGTGCAGCAAATAAGGAAGGTAGTCAAGCAGAACCCACAGTGGTTCCCCCTGAGCCTAAGAAGAAGAGAGCTAGGAGGACCCAAACCACTGTCAGCCACCCTGCAGTCTCCCAAAAGACTGTGGAGGAAACCAGGGAAATAAACTCCTCCCTAGATGTGCCTTCTCAACAAGGTGCTTCTATTGAATTTGGCCTGTCTCCCAAGGCACCCTGTACAGAGTCTGCACAAACTCCTGGTTCCCAACCTGAGATACCCCCACTTGAAGAAACACACAGTGAGTTAGGGCACAGTGAGGATTTCTCTACTCCTATTGATGGTTCACATGTTTCATCTGTGAATCAGCCCCCACTCTCTACTACACTTTCACCTTCTTCCTTCCCTACACATTCTTTTGTTTCTTCTCCACAACCTAGAGAAGGGGACAGTCCCAACCCTTCAGGTTTTGATCATCCATCTCCAATCATGGATGAGCCCCCCTCTAGTGGTCCACAAGAACCCATTTCTCAAAGTGAGATGGACACCACTCCTCCAAACACTGAGCTAGGGCAAAGTGGTATTTTGTCAGAAACTGAAACAGCCAACACTTTGTCTGACCTCCAAGGAGCATCTTACCTTCAGGAAGATGCTGTCACAGCCTCTGTTGCTGTCAAAGACACTGGGGATGCTACTGTCCTGGGCACAGCTACTGTCAAAGGTGGAGAGAAAGATGCTGTCACTACAGGACATACTGTCACTCCACCTCCCAAAGATGCTGTCATGCCAGAACCTGCTGTCCAGACTACAACTGACAGTAACATTCCTCCCAAAGATGCTGTCAAGTCCTCCCAGCCTAATTTTGATGCTGTACTTGTTGAGGATGCCTCTGATGATGACCTACCTCTTGCCAAACTCCTAAAGGTACATTCTAAATATTCTCCTTCCATGCATGTTAGTACTGCTCATACCCATGCATCTAGGTTGAGTGAGGGTGTGCAAAAGAAAAGAGAGATAAAAGAAAAGAGAGGTGAGCATAAAAATGAGAGGCAGCCAAATGAGCTGGCAAAAGGAGAGGGACTTGAGCATGTCCAGAGAGATATTGAGGGAGCCCACACTATTCAGGCACTAGGCCTTGAGAGTCAAACTGTGAGGGGTGATGAGATCACTCAAAAACACCCTGAGAGTGTGAGAACCCCCATAGCCTCCAAGCCCCTGTCTTTTCCTTCCCCTCCAAGAAGGTTAAGGTCTGGTGGCCCCTCTGCTACTTTTGGTAACAGGATTGCAGCTCTTGAAGGACAGTGTGCTACTTTGGACTCCAAGCTGGACTCTCTCTCTCAACTGGTGGTTGATGGTTTTGCTGCTACTCAACTTTCTATTCAGTTCCTTACTGACCTGGTAGCTGCCAACTCAACTAAGGGGGAGAAGGTAGCAAGATCAGAATCAATGCCTATTCAAGAATCAGGTGGAACTCAGGGGGAGCCTGTAGCTGTGAAGACCAGAGGGGGAGCTAAAAGGAAAGCAATGTCTCAGGGGGAGCAAGTCAAACCAAGCAGTGCAAAACCACAGGATAAAGCTGAAAGGACTATTGAAGTGGAAATGGATGGAGAAAGGGTGTTAATGTCAAAGGAAACTCAAGATGCATTGCAAAGAAGACCTGCATCTAGACATCCAATCTTGCCTCCTGTGGTGATTAGAGAACCTATTCAAGAAACTCAAGAAACTGCTCTACAGAAGAAATGGAGAGAAATGGAGGAACAAAACAAACTTGGGAAAGGTAAAGGGAAACTGCCTGAATCCATCTATAAAGGAACTACTTGGTCCAATGGTACTGAGTATGATCAAGAGGAAGCCAATGTCTTGATGGTGGATTACAGGGAGAGCACATTACACAACCATGACAGTAAGTTTAGCAGTTTGGTGGAAGAAGCAATGAATGCTCCTAGCAACCGTCCAACCAACACCACAAAACTGTTAAAGGAACAAATTACCAGTGTCAGTGTAATGGTGAATGATGAGAAAAGATGGGCTGTAAGTATTTATCTAACTTCTGGCATATCTTATTTCATCACAATGCAGCTATTGCAGAGTCTGCCAGCAAAGGTGTTGTGTGCTTTGAAGGGAAAGATCAGGGCAACTCAAACACCATTCAATGAAATATTGGATATGCAAATCCAGAACCTGATCATACAGAAGCTACCTGAAGTCTACTCAAATCCATCATGTGTTTTCTACAGATCTAAATCTAAGGATGGCATTAGAAGGAACAGCTACATGAATATTGGTAGCCCATCCAAAATGGAAACCAAGTCAATTCTGAAGGTACTAGATGGAATACTCAGTTCAAATGCCAATCCAGGAAGAGTTCATGCTGTTCAAGAAATCTACAAAATGCTGGTGTTGAGAGACAAGGCACTGGGAGCTAGAATAAAGGAGCTAATCACTAGAGCCAATGCCAAAAGAAATGATCAAGGTGGAAGCTGCTTCTATAACATTCCTCCCCATGATGATAATGATGATGATGATGATGAAGATGGTGAGGATGGAGGTGGTGAAGCTTCTGGAAATGCTGGAAATGCTGGTGGAAGTAATTCTGGGAATACTGGTATTCAATCTCAGAATGAAGGCAATGAAGAAACTCCTAGCCAGGAAAAGAAAGATGCTGGTGCAACAGATGAAGAGGAGTCAAGAATACTGGAAGCTTTGGAGGCAAGCATTCTTAGATGTGCTATTGACTGCATAAATGCTGAAAAAGATGTTGTCATCAAAGGTACTGTCGACAAGGATATTGTCATAGAAGATGCTGTCTTGAAAGATGCTGTCGACAGAGGTACTGTCAAGGAAGGTTCTGTCAAGGATGAAACCAAAGCTGCTGTCAAGCCCAAGAGACTGAAAGCTAATGCTAAGGCATGGTTTTCTAGACAGAAACCTGCAGGAAAGCACAAATACTCAGGAAAGGAAAAGGCCACTGGATTTGGCAGAAATCTAAGGAAGCCAATTCAATCAATTCCTCCCAACAGTCTTAAGATTCAACAAATGAAATCAAAAGAAATTAAGAGTGTTGAGGTTAAGCTGGATGCAAATCAAGAGGCCACTGAGTATATTCTGTGGTGGGAAGAATCAAGGTCTGCCAAGATTGACAAGGACTTCAATCTGGTAGCCACATCAACCAAGAACAGCACATCAACCATAGATAAAAGAAGAATTGATTTCTTCTACCTGGAAAGAATGGTAGAGTTGCTGGAGAGCTATGATAATGTTTCAGAGGCTGTCATGGAACATGTTCTAAAATATCAGGCAGATAGGGATGCTGAATTTTATCAGAAATTTGGCTATAACTTTGCAGATTTTGATGATGCTGATATTCTTACTGATCTCCCAGCCTCTCCTATACCATACCACTGGTACTATGAGTTTGATGACTTACCCACAGAAGAAGGGCAAGCCCAACCAACTCAGGAAGGGCAACCCAAGCCAAGCAAAGGACCTGAATCTTCTGCATATTCTCAAGCTCAGACAGAACTTGATAAGAAGGAAGCTGAATTACTAGAAATTCACAAGGCCTCTAACAAGGCAGAAAGTGAAGCTCCAAATTATCAACCATATATGCTGGAAAATCCCCTAAGAGTCAAGTTCCTAAAAGAAGAAATCTATGTTTGCAGCTTGCATAAGCTTAAAACATCCACTCTGAAGGATTTACAGTATATGGTAGCTGGTTCAATTCACCCCTTGGAACAGATTTGTTCTTATGAGATAGAGAAGTTATTGGAAGGGAGAAAAGGAGAAGACTCAAAGCTGGACAAGCAAAGAAGGAAGTCTCTCAATGCTTATCCTGGAAGAAGATTCAAGCTCATTAATGAAGAACTTCATTTCAGAACTTATCCATATGATATAGAGCAATGGCTGAATCTCAGGGATGTTAGCTCTCTCATATCTCCTTCCATAAAGAAGATCATTGATGAAGTAGAGGATGATGCAGTGTCTGCTGCTGAAATTTCTCTTGTAGAAAGTCTAAGAAGCTGCTTGGCAGAAGCTCTCAAAAGAGAGGATGCAGCAAGACAGAAGAGGAAATCTCAAGCTAAGTGAAAATTCTTGAATTCTGATCTTGTTAGTTAAGTTGTCAGCACATATTGTAAATTTGCTGTTATTTTCCATAAAAACAAATTGGGGGAGATTGTTGGGATTTATGGGTGATAGCATAGAAACAACTTAACTTTGATTGTACTTAATTTTTTAAATTAAGTAGAACATACTGTCATAGCCAAAGTATGTTCTTGTAATCAGTATGTAATGTTATTCTAGTTGTATTATTTGAAAGAAGTTCACTTGTGTGTTCAAGCCTCAAAGAATGCTTTTTGGATGACAACATGAATAAAGGTTACTGTCCTAAAGCTGTGACAGTAAGATTACAAGAAGACAGAATGTTGCAAGTCACGACAGCATATTCACTCTGACAGCAACATTGGCGGAAGACTACGCGACAGCAACTATTGCCCTCGACAGCAAGTTTGGGATCCTCGACAGCACTCTATGCGGGGAACTCATACTGTCACCAAAAGATCATTCCTGTGACAGCAAGCTTTGCGGCAAAAGTAACTGTCTCAATAAAGATCCTTATGCTAGGTATCTTTCTCAGTCAAATCCCGTGACAGTTTAAATGTTCAAGAAACAGGCGTGATGCAGCATCCCTAAGCTGCACCAAGTCTGCAAGACTACGACAGAAGCTTCAAGGCACTACAAATCAAAAGCGAATCAATTCAAGAGCAAGGTCAAGTCTTTATCTGCTGAATTGGTTTAGCTGGAAATAGAATGAATCTAGGTTGCTTTCTTTGTAATGTATATCTGACATGTTAGCAATTTAGGAAAGTCACATGGGTAAGACAATATGTAAGAAGCTGCCACTTGACAGTGACAGCAGCTTTACAAACCCGTGACTGATAGTGATAGGGTTAGTCATATACCTACTATCAACTCATTCTAGGAGAGTAACGAATAGAAGCAAGTGTCTTAGAAGAAAACCCGAAGCTCGAGATCTTTTTCTTGAGGTTGTAGCAACACTTTGCAAAATAAATAAAACATTTATTTTGTGAATCTTGTTCTTACTAAATACTGTTCGTGATTGCATATATTGCTGATAACGTTTAATCTTGATTTTAGTTGTTGAAATTTAGATTGAATTTTATCAGTATTGCATTCATCCCCCCCCCCCCCTTCTGCAATACACAAGGACTAACAGTATTCTTCACAAGTATAAATAGAATGCCATTTACTGCCACAATAAAAACAAGACTTCTGTGGTTTGTAAAATACTGATCTATTCCTAACATCAGACCTAGGAATCTCAGTAACCTTCTTTTTAATCTTCCTACAATCAATAGCAAGATGATTAGAGTTACTACAGGTATAGCAACACTTTCTTGGCATGCATTTGGGATAAACTTATAATTATTCTCTTTATTAATCCCAACTTTACCATTCTTGTTTCTTTTGACAGTAGGTGACTTCTGTTTACCTGTTACCTCACACACTTTCTCCTTAAGTTGTTTCTGAGACAATAAACCTAAATTCTTCTTAACAGGTTTAGACTCAGCATTTGAGACTTGTTGAGCAGAAGTAGATCCCTTTTCAAAAGTAGAATTAGGATCTTTACCAAATACAAATTTGACAGGTTTAATCTTTGTATTAGTCTTGTCTATAAGTCATTGGGTTAACTGTCTCGTTTATAACAACTTTCTCTTTCAATTTCTTATCTTCATCTGACTTATATCCTAGACATTCTTTCTAATTCTTAGAAGTATTAATCTCATAAAATTTCCTTCCAGAGTCTGTCCAGGTTCTGATTTTCTCATTAGCAAACTCGAGTTCTTTCTCAAGAGCAGTACATTTAAATTTCATCTCTAAGTGCATGTGCTTAGCATTATCACATTTTTTTGTACTTCTTGCATAAAAGAAAATTCAGCTTCTAAATGCGCATTCCTTTTCCTAAGTTCAGACATCTCAGATAAGATCCTAGTATTTTCAGCAGTTTGACTTCTAAAGCTAATATGCAATGACTTTAGAAAACGTCTTAACTCAGAAGCATTATCAGTATCAAAATCAAAAACAGTATTTGTTACCTTTTCATCAGGAACAGTAGTTTCATCAGTATTGGCCATTGGGGCATAGTTGACCACCTCAGTGTCAGATTCTGAGGAAGAGTCCATCCAATCCTTGCTTGATGTGATGAGTGATTTAGCCTTCTTGCACTCAGTTGCAAAGTGCCCCATTCCATTACACTTGTAGCATCTTATCTTTGACTTGTCAAATTTGCCACTTTTGTTGTCCTTCTTGATGTACTTGTCTTTGTCAGCATTGAAGGTCTTTTTCGGAAAGTTGCCTTGTCTTCTAGCCTTCCCGAACTTCATCTTCTTGAAGCCCCTGACTATCATAGCAACCATATCTTTCATGTCTGAGTCAGTAGATACATCATCAGTATTGGCATTAGGATTGCCATCAGTATCTGATGATGAGTCATTAGGATCTGATTCCACCACTCTTGATTTTCTTCTAGAGACCTCCACAGCTTTTCCTTTTGATCTAGCCTCAACATTCAAGGCTATAGACTTTGCCTTGCTGCTCTTCTTATTCTTTCTTTGTTGAACCTCAAGATCATAGGTTCTTAGCATTCCATATACCTCATCAAGAGACACAATGTTTAGATCATATTGATGTCTAATGATCGAGGTTTGAGTGTCCCATTCTTCTGGTAAAGCCCTCAGAAATTTGGTGTTTGAGTCTTCAGTTACATACTCTTTGCCTACTAGAGATAGATTGTTCAGAAGTGTCAAAATCTATCATACATGTCAGTAAGGCTCTCATCAGGTCTAGCATCAAATTGTTCATACTCTTGTATAAGTAGAGCCCTTCTGTTTTTCTTGACAGATGCAGATCCTTGGCATTGAGTCTCCAAAGTGTCCCAAATTTCCTTTGCAGATTTGCATGCAATTACCCTGTTAGACATGATAGCATCAAGACTGTTGTGCAAGATATTCTTTATATTAGCATCTCTGAGAACGTCAGCTTTCTCTTCTGGAGTCCACTCACTTTTTACCTTGACCACATAGTGTTCAGGTACAGAATCTGTTTGTCCAACAAGTCTCGTAGGGATATATGGTCCATCACGAATCCTGTCCAGATATTCAGGATCCATTGCTTCTAGATACATCAACATCTTTACCCTCCATGTTGGGTATTCAGTTTTCTTCAGGATGGGAATCTTCATGATTTCATACTTGGTTGTCGACATCTTTAGATCGTATCTGATTCAAATTTAAATCAGTTTGCTCTGATACCAATTTTTGCCTAGTAATAAAAAATTGTAGAAGGGGGGTTGAATACAATTGTATAAGATTCTTGATTATAAACACAAATATGAAAACAATAACAGCTTTATTAATTCTGATATAAAACTGTTACAAACTCTCTCAAGAAATTCTGATGTTCTTGAGAGCTTCTAGGTTACAATATACTCGTGTGTGTTATTGATATAAAATCAAAACCTAAACTGTGTTTATATACTACACAGCTTCTCTATCGATTACAAGATAAGTCCAAATCAATTTCAAACAATATTGAAACATATCCTAACGGACAGCTGCATTCCTATTAACTAGGAACCGACAAAATAAACTTCCTTCTTTAACTGGATTCCTTAAATAACTCGAAGTTATAATCCTGATCAGCTTCCAGTCCTGATGATAAATACTGATCACAGTCCTGATAGAAATCCTGACAGCAATCCTGATACTGACGTTCGTGCAATACTGATGACGTCAGCAATCCTGATCAGTTTAGTCCAGATCCTGACGATCATTGAATCCTGATCTAACATGTTTATCTATCAGTCTTGTCATCCGTTTAATTGATTTAGTATGAATGTATGTGACATCCATTATTTTTTATATATTTAGGGGAAGGCCCCGACCGATGATGATGATGTTGACGATAACGACCCCAGTGATGATGGTAGTGAATCTGATGAAGACCATGACATGACCCTATCTCATGGCGGTCGTAAAATTAGGGGTTGAGTATTAATCTTTAAACTAGCGTAAAAACCCGTGCGACGCACAGGTCTGTTTATATATTGAAATTATTTTCCGCATAAATATGTATATATATCGAAATAGTTTTGTGATTAAAATGTAGTTAAGATAAAATATTTTGAATTTATCTTATACTTGTAAAATATTTTTCTAAATATTTTGTAATTTAATAAGATTCATTTGGATAAATTTCTATAATATAACGATCAAATGACTATTTTTAATTGCCAAAATATTAATTTAGTTTTAAATGATGTGAAAAGAATTTTATCAAATTCAACAATTAATTATTTTAATATAGTTTTCCGTATATAACATGAACGTATGTAAACTCATGTGTTTTTAATGAAATAACATTGTATTTTTTAAATACAATATTGATCACGTATGTAAGACTAAACCGTGAATACATCATAAAAATCTCTTAGTTTTAAGTCCATATACTGTTTAACATGAAAGTATGTAAATTAATATAATTTTGATGAATATACAAGATATTTCTAATATATAAATTTCGCCATTGATGTAAGACTATACCATTAACTATCATAGCATCTCTACATTTTATGTAAAGGTCGATCCAGAAGTTGTCAGTCTATTATGTATATACACATATTTGTACATTTTTAAACTTAATTGTCTATAATATAGATATATATATTTTAAATTATTGAAAAAAAATTGTAACTTAAATCAGGTTGGGTAGGGTTGACCGAATATAATATAAACTCATACCCAACCTATTTTATCGGTTTGAAATCTTTTCAACCCAATTGAGTATATTTTTTATCAGCTATCGATTTTATATTTCTTCGGCCAATCCTACCCAACCCGATTTAAGTTACAAATTTTGTTTTATAATTTAAATATATATCACTATACTGTATACAACTACACGTTATGTGATATATCATACCTCATTTCTAGATGTGTGCTTAAATTTTGTGCATATACATATACGGTTGAATAACAATCCAGTCTGGACCTTAAATTGGACTGAACCGCATAGAACCAGTTCGATCAAAAAAATTTAGTTTTTGTTCTGGTCCGGTCCATGAAAAAACCCGGACCGGATCGAATTGCATGCATATGGGTATTTTGACTTTACTTTACCTTTTAAATTATCATGTATATAGATTAAATAACACATATAATATTTTAATTAGCCAAATTAATAGATAGTAAATTGGTAGGACAATAGAGATCAAAACTACAAACTAAATAATTGAATTTGCACTTTGTATAATGACAAAATGATATACATACATTACACATTAATATTACTTTATAAATAATAAGATATTTATGTGCTTATTTTTATTGCCATACTAAGCAAATAATATATTATGTGTATTTAAATTTGAAAGAAAAGTAAAAATTAAATTATAAAATTTAAAATTTTATAAAAATATTAATAAAACCGGTCTATATCGGTCTGCTCCGGATTTTTTCAGTTCGGACCCAAAGACCGAATATAATAAGTCCGGTCCTCGGTCCATGAATTTGAAAAAAGTTCAATTTTCAGTCTCGTTCGGGTCGTTTCGATTCCAAACTTTGGCCTGACAGCCCTATATACATATGACTTACAACATAATTTATATTACTAAAATATTAGCACTAAAATCGTAATGTATATGTATTTCAGTTTTACTTAGATTTTTGAAGGAGAATTATATCATATTTCAATTTTTTTTCTACATAATTATTTAACTCATTAAAACCAACCCAACCCAAATTGATATATGATAGGTAGAGTTGGGTCACGAATCTATATTTTTCGGGTTGAGTTAAAAAACAATTAAACCGAATAAATTAGATCGGATCGCAAAAATACTTTTTTTTACCATTAGTTGATTTTTAATATGTAGAAAGTAGATAGAATATAATATCCAACATTTTAAAAAATTATTGAATAAGTTAAACCAACATTTTATTTTAAAAAAGGAATAAAAGTAAAACATGTGATTTATCCAATAAAACTTTTAAATCAAATCCAAAAGTCAATGTAGCACAATGATTATGACATATTCTTTGTTAAAGGAGGTTAATGGTTCGATTCTTAGTGATGACACAGTTTCATTGTTTTTAACATAAAAGTACGAGTTGACACTTTTGTAATTTTTTAACAAATAACGGTAAAATCGTAACTTCATACATTAATATATACATTAATATGTACTTTGCAACATAAAAATATGAGGTGACATTTTTGTAATTTTTCAACAAATAAGGGCAAAAACGTAACTTCACAGACATTCAAATGACACTTTTTGCCCTTATGTTGTGGTTTAATATATATTAATAGATTTTACGGGTTGGGTTAAAAATATTTAAATCGATTTAATTGGGTCGGGGTCTACTACCATCGTGCCCAACCTGACTCGTGAACACCCTAAATCTGATACCCACTTTTTACCATACTCCGTACATTTTAGAATTATCCTAAATAATATAAGTAAAATATAATTTGTTACTTATATTAGATCAAAATTTATTATTATATTTATGTATCAAAACGTGGACACTCCATATAGAGTATACTAAATGACAAAGTATGATATAAAAATATAAATCATATCTATAATTAAGAACATAATTGATATTTAATCGAAAAATTACAAGAAAAATTAAAATCTATAAAGGTAATTAAACATATAATTATATATAAAACTACGAAAACATAGAAAATAGGGCTATATTAATAATAGGAACTAATATTTTGTTAGGCTCAAGACATGCCTGAATACCACTATTAACAAGCCTACACTATGTGACTATGTCACACTACATGACCTAGTGATTTCTATCACTGGGATATAGTATAGGTCTCTAAATGTACTTGTCTTGTTCTCATGAACATTAGCTTGATCATGTATGCTCAAAGATATAATGAGCTTAGTAAAGTTTCTTGCATCTAGATTGTATATAGGCCATTGAATAATTATCCTGGTAGAAGTTCAGAAGTGTTCATGCAGCAGGATAAAGATAAATAAGGCTATGAAGAAATAAGTTGCAGAAATTTGTCTAAGGCATTATATAGCAAAGTCAGAAGAAAGCTATGTCGTGAAGTCACCAATATCCATGTCGTGAAGTACTATATCGCATAGTCCATTTTGTACTATGTCGAGAAGTCTTCAAGACACATGTCGTGAAGTGTTGAAGTCAGCAAAGTCAAAGGAACCTAGATCGTGAAGTCTTCAAATGAACTATGTCGCATAGTCTTCAAATGACCTATGTCGCATAGTCTTCAAATGACCTATGTCGCATAGTCTTCAAATGACCTATGTCGCAAAGTCGTCAAAGGCTATATCGCGAAGTCCTCACAAGTGAGATCGCGAAGTCAGGAATGAAGTGGAGTTCACGATATCAACACTTAGCCGTTTATAACAAGACAAATTAAGGTACAGAACCAAGAATCAAAAGGGACAAATACTGAAGCATTTGTTCTGGCAAGGTGGTCCAAAGAACAGATGGCAAATCTACAGCTAAACTTGGAGAGAAAGATAAGAGACAAGCAGCTACAGAAACGGGAAAGACTCCGAAAAGCAGGTGGTCCTTCCTGACACAGTTAACGTCTTATGGCAGAACAAGTTGGACTTTCAGCAAGGGGTAACTGTGTAAAAATAGGTGTGTGCACTAGTTTGTATAGGGCTTATATATATGATGCACACCCTATTGTTAGAGAGTAAGAGAGATACACATAGTTGTTTTGCTAAGCTCTTTTCTCTGTAAGCAAGCAAGTTCAAACCGTTCTTGTTTAGAAGCCAGAAATTCGATTGTGAATTTCTTGGAAAGCTGTAGTATTTAATTTGCTTATACAAAGTAGATTAAAGTGATTGTGTGTGTTATTTACTTTCTGCATATTACATATCATAATCATATACAGTTTGTTACTTAGTTATCAAGAATCGAAAAATATATCAAACTATCCATTCACCCCCCCTCTGTCTAGTTTCTAGTAGTATTCATTTCTAACAAGTGGTATCAGAGCATAGGCTGTTAACGTACAAACAGGAAAAGATCAAGAATGAGTTCACAAAAACTAAGCAGTATCAAGATTCCTCCCTTTAACAAGGAGCACTACAGTTTATGGAAGAAGAAGATGTTGCTTTTCATTAAAGCTTCTAACCCCATGTATTTAGATATTCTAAAGCATGGTCCCTTCATTCCAATGATCGAGATTGGTGAAACAACCAGTGGCACTGAGATTGTACCAGCAAAACATGTGCCCAAAGATCCCTCAAAATACACTGATCCTGAAAAAGAAAAAGTTGCACTGGATGGACATCTTCAACTTATCATTTGTGAATCTATGGACTTCAACATGTATGGCACTGTTGCTCATTGTACTAGTGCCAAGAAGATGTGGGATCTTATAGAAGTGCTCTGTGAAGGAACTACTGAAGTAAGAAAGAACAAGAAGTAGATTCTTGTTTCACAATATGAAGCCTTCATGGCTCAGCCGAAAGAGGGAATCACAGAAGTGTTTGAGAGATTCAACAAGCTGATAAACGAGCTCAAACTCTATGACAAACACTATGAAACAGAAGAGCTCAATATGAAGTTCTTACTAACTCTTCCAGATCACTTGGAACCAAGAATCTCTTCCCTTAAAGAAAGAGATCTAACAAAGATTGGTTTTGATGTGTTATATGGTGTTTTGAAGACATATGAGTTGGAGCTGTTTCAAAAGAGATCTATTCAAGCAAAGCAAGGATTAGTGGCTAATACCTCCTGTGCACTTATTGCTGACAACCTAAGTCAAAGAATGGACTCTCTTAAAGTCAGTCAAGTGAAGATTGAGGAACTGGAAGTTGAAGACACTGGTGATGAGGTCCAGGTCATCTATGATTTGCCTGAGGAAGATGAGTTTTACAGCATGGAGGAACTGGACAAAATGGAAAACAAATCTTTTGCTTATATGGCTAGGAGGTATCCTAACATAAGGTTTAAAAGAAAGCAGCCATTCAGGTCCAAGTTCAATACTGGAAACACTGGTGGATCTAGTGGCTCAAACACCTTCAATAAAGGAAAAGGGATTGCTGGTGCTGCTAAGGGTGGATACAAGACAGGAAGTGTGGATAGGACCAAAATAAGATGCTATAACTGCAACGAACTTGGGCATTTTGCCACTGAGTGCAAAAAGCCTAAACAAGTCAAGAAGGACAAAGCATACTTAGAGCTTGAAGCTAAGTATGAGGCTCTACTCAAGAAACAACAGGGCAAAGCTTTTATTGCTGAGGGAAAATGCTGGGATGACTCTGATGAAGAAGAAGATCAAGAGTACTCAAACTATGCCTTGATGGCATTTTCTGATGATGGTGATTCAAGTCAGGTACCCATTCTTACTTCTCTTGATATGACTCCCCTTCAATATAAGCAAACTGTTGAAGATATGAGCACTGAGATGTTTAATATTCATACTAGCATGTTAGTAGCTAATGAAGAAATTGATAGACTAACTGCTAAGAATGTTGAGCTTACAGAAAAGAATGAGAAGCTTGAGTTAATGGTTGTGAACCTGGATGGTTTGAAAAAGGAGGTTGAATATCTTAAAAACAAAGTGATTTGTGCTGAGCAAATAGAGAAAGCCCTTAGAGAACAAATTGCTGAAACTGAACTGAAACTAAGAAGCTTCAAAAACTCCTCTGAACTTATTCAAACCTACCACAAGGAACACACTGAAGACTGCAAGGTTGGAGTTGGTTTTGACTATGATAATGACAAGGGAAGGAAGAAGGTCAAGGGCAAAGGAAAGGAAACTTTTACAAGCAAAAATGCCCCAACCATACTGTCAAGTGTTGAACATCCCATCTTCAGAAAGAGTGCTGTTGAGTTTGATGAGGAACTACTGATCATCAAGCAACAACGTCTTGAAGAAGATGAGGCTGCTAAGAACACTTCTTCCTTTCCTGAACCTGTCAATCAGAAAGAGACCAAAGACAATCTTGTCAAGAGTCCTAAAGCAAAGAAAGAAGTTGTTAAGAAAAGGAAACAAAACAGAAATGGTAAAGTTGGTGTTAACAAAGGAAACAACTATACTTATGTGCCAAATGCTCCCAGGAAACAATGTCAAAAATGCCTATCTGTTAATCATTTGACTCATAAGTGTAGTAAGCCTGATATTGTTGAAGTTGACAACCTGAGTAACCATTCTGCTAGCATAAATTCTAGTCATGATTCCTTCTGTGGTAAGCCAAACTGCATGACATGCTATGTGACTGTGATTGCTAACTGTTTATCTCTTAAACATAAACTTGACTCTGCACAATCTGGTGAATCACACACACATATGCATTCTCATAGGACAGGGTCCCCAATCAGGGTTGAGAGGGTGAAAACTTCATGTGAGCCTAAGAGTGTAAACTCCAAAGCCACAGAAAAAGTGAAGTCTCCTACTATGAGAAATGCAATTTATGACAGAAGAATTATTAATCAAAATGTTTCTAAATCAAATGGACCCTACCAAGTGTGGGTACCAAAAACAACTTAGTCATTTTGTGAATGCAGGGCAACAGGAATAAAAGAGTCATATGGATCTTGGACAGTGGATGCTCAAGTCACATGACTGGTGATATAGCCCTGCTATCACATTTTGAGGAAAAGGCAGGCCCATCAGTAACCTTTGGAAATGACAACATTGGTTATACAATGGGATATGGCAATGTTAAATCTGGAAATGTCATTATTGAAGATGTAGCATTTGTTGAAGGACTGAAGCACAATCTCTTGAGTATTGGACAATTCACCAACAGAGGTTTCAAAGTGGAATTTGATGAAGACCTTTGTTCAATCTCAAAAAGGGAAAGTGGTGAAGTTGTTCTAACTGGTGTGAAGAAAGGAAGCTTGTTTGTAGCAAATCTCAAAGCTGCAGATAAGGGAGAAATCTGCTGTTTCTACACTAAAGCCACAAATGAGGAATTCTGGCTATGGCACAAGAAGCTGTCTCACTTGAATGTTCAGGCAATGAACTCTCTAACCAAGAGAGAACTTATCAGGGATTTGCCTGCCTTGGAGTTTGTGCAAGATGGAGCTTGTGAAGCTTGTCAGAAAGGAAAAATTAAAAGATCCAGTCACAAGAACAAATTGCTCAATACAAATTCAAAACCTCTGCAGCTAATTCACATGGACTTATTTGGCCCTGTGAATGTAATGTCCCTCTCCAAGAAGAAATATGCTCTAGTAATGGTAGATGACTATTCAAGATATACTTGGGTGGAATTCCTATTCTCCAAGGATGAAGCACCCCAAGTCATAATAGAGCATATCAAGAGAGTTGATAAAGAAGCACAAAGCACTGGCTCCTCTGTAGTTTCTTTGAGAAGTGATAATGGGACTGAGTTCAGAAATTCAACACTGTATGAGTTTTGCAAAGATAAAGGAATTTCTCAACAATTCTCAGCTCCTAGAACACCTCAACAAAATGGAGTAGTTGAGAGAAAGAATAGAACTCTCATTGAAGCTGCAAGGACAATGCTGCTGGATGCAAAGCTACCCACTAGCTTTTGGGCTGATGCTGTTAACACAGCATGCTATGTGCAAAATAGAACATTAATCAATAAGAAGTCTGGCAAAACTCCTTACTCATTAATGACTGGAAAAAGAGCATCCTTCAAGCACCTGCATGTGTTTGGAAGCAAGTGCTTTGTGATGAAAGATACCTCTGAGCATGTTGGAAAATTTGATGCCAAGGCATTTGAAGGTATCTTCATTGGATACTCCCTGGAAAGGACAGCATACAGAGTGTTTGTACCTGAGCAACACAAAGTCATGGAAAGCATGGATGTTACCTTTGATGACAAGAAAACTCCTGGACTGAAAACAAGTGATCAAGACAGTGTGCCATTGAGATTTGAGAATCAAGGTTATCTTGAGGATTCTGAAAGTGAAGATGAACCCCCTGTTCATACTGTTCTAGAGAATGAAATCCTTGAAGTTGACAATCTTCTTCAAACACCTGTGCAAGGGTTCACAAACACAGGGGGAGAAGAAGAGAATGCACCTTTCAACCAAAATGAGCTTGGAACAGATCAAGGAAATGAACAGGGGCACACAAGGAAATGGGACAGAGCCCACACTAGGGATCAAATCATTGGAGATCCTAGTGAGGGAGTTAGAACAAGAAGGGCAACATTAAATACATGTCTGTATAGCTGCTTTCTGTCACAAGAGGAACCTAAATTAATTGAAGAAGCTTTGAAGAACTCTGATTGGATTGTTGCCATGCAAGAAGAGTTGAATCAATTTGAGAAAAACAAAGTATGGGAACTAGTACCTCCTCCAAAAGGAAAGAATGTTATTGACACCAAATGGGTGTTCAGAAACAAGATGGATGAAGAAGGAGTGGTGATAAGAAACAAAGCAAGGCTGGTTGCCAAAGGATATTGTCAGCAAGAAGGCATTGACTATGATGAGACATTTGCACCTGTAGCTAGACTGGAAGCCATCAGAATCTTCCTGGCTTTTGCAGCTCACTCAGATTTTAAGGTGTATCAAATGGATGTGAAAAGTGCATTTCTCAATGGTGATATTGCTGAAGAAGTTTATGTGTCTCAACCACCTGGCTTTGAGAGTGAAGACTTCCCAAACTTTGTGTATAGACTGCTCAAGGCACTCTATGGACTCAAACAGGCACCAAGAGCCTGGTATGAAACTCTATCTCAATTCCTTCTTGAGCATCAATTTACCAGGGGTACAATTGACAAAACCCTATTCTTCAAGAAGCATGGAAATGATATCATTCTTGTTCAAATCTATGTGGATGATATCATCTTTGGCTCTTCAAATGAAAAACTCTGTGAAAGGTTCTCTAAGTTGATGCAAAGTAAATATGAGATGAGTATGATGGGTGAGTTAACCTACTTTCTAGGCCTGCAAGTACATCAAAGGGAGGATGGCATCTTTATAAACCAATCTAAGTATGTCAAGGATCTTTTAAAGAAATATGGTTTAGAAGAGTCATCCCCAGCCAAAACTCCTATGTCTACTGCAATCAAGCTGGATGAAGACAAGAAAGGCAAGAGAGTTGATATCAAGGTCTATAGAGGAATGGTTGGATCCTTACTCTATCTCACAGCTAGCAGGCCAGACATCATGTTTGCCACATGCCTCTGTGCAAGGTTCCAGTCTGATCCCAAGGAATCTCACATGATGGCTATCAAAAGAATCTTCAAGTATCTAAAGGGGACTCCTAATCTTGGGCTATGGTATCCAAAGGGCACTGGGTTCAACCTGGTTGGTTACACAGATTCTGATTATGCTGGATGCAGAATTGACAGGAAGAGCACCTCTGGAAGCTGTCAATTCCTAGGTCAAAGGTTAGTGTCCTGGTTTAGTAAGAAACAACAGTCCACAGCAACATCCACAGCTGAGGCTGAATACATTGCTGCTGGAAGTTGCTGTGCTCAATTGCTTTGGATTAGAAATCAACTCATGGATTATGGGCTAGTGTTAGAACACATTCCTCTAATGTGTGACAATACTAGTGCAATATCCATAGTTGCCAATCCTGTTAATCATTCTACTACAAAGCACATTGAGATCAGGTACCATTTCATTAGGGAACATGCTGCAAATGGTACCATAGAAGTCTCTTATGTTCCCACTGAGAAACAATTAGCTGACATATTTACTAAACCTCTGAATGAAGCAGTCTTCAACAGACTTGTGAGTGAAATTGGAATGCTCAATCCTTCATTTAGTTGCTCTAAGTAAGTATACCAGTAAATTGTTGCAGCAGTAAATTTTCACTGTATTAAAATGCTCTATTTGTTTGGAGTGAAAATTAGCTGAGATATGATTTATAAATATTTCAGTATTTTACTGCATATTTTTCAAAATCACATTTGTTGGTAAAGTTGTGAGCTTTTAAGACATCTCTATATAGATGTTTTTCAGAGTTCACGACACAGTTCAAATCAAACAGACTTATATCGCAAACTGTTGAGATTGTGAGACTTCGCGATATAGTTCATTTCATGAGTTTGCGACATGGTTCATTTTATGACTTCGCGACTTAGAATAACTATATCAACAAGTCCCCACACTTGACAGAATTTTGATTTAAATTTATTTTATTTCAAATTTGATAAAAGTCTGACAATTTGCTTAAAATTCCTAAAAGAGAGCTTTAGCCAGGGTATTTCTACTATATCGCAAAGTCTCCCCAATCCTTTCATCTTGAGGACTTTGCGACATAGTTCATTTCTGAGACTATGCGATATACTGTGCAAGACTTTGCGGTACAGGCCATTTTTGACTTCGCGACATACAAATAGACTATACACATTCATAACCCCATATCGCAGTGTCTCTATCATATAAATACCTTTTCTAACCGTTCACAACTTTTCATCTTGTCTATTGCTCTCAAACTCTCAAACCTAAGCACAAATTCTCTACTCTCTTTTTCACTCTCACTCTCGTAATGGCACCCAAATCTCAAACAGTATCATCCCCAATCCCTTTAACCATTCCCAAAGAAACCAATCTTCTCACCATTCCCTCTGAGGCTGAGGCTAACCCAAGGTACAAGTGTTTTGTACGGTTCTTGAACACTTCCTACCTACGCCAAGCCCTAACCCTGAACCCTACCTTGTATGTCGATGTGTTGGAAGGATTCTGGAGAACGGTGTTGGTATCAACAATGGCTAGGGAAGATGGAACCTCATTCCAGGAGGTTAGCTGTTCAATTGGAGGCAAACACTTTCAATTTGGTGAAAGGGAAATCAATGAAGCTTTGGGGTTCAAGGTGGAAGGTCATGACCAAGAAGCTATAGATGCTCAAATCATAGAATTCATGACCTTCATTCAGTATGCTGATGAGATAGATACTGGAAAGCTGAATAAGAAGTTTGTGAGAAGGGAGTGGTCATTTCTGTTTGACGCACTCCAGAAGGTGTTTCTCTGCAGAAAGACAGGATGGGACCATATCAGTCACATTGCTGTGAAGCTAGCCTACTCCTTGGCCAACAACCAGGAGATCAATGTGGGAGCCATAATTCTCAAAGAATTGACTCAGAGGCTAGGCAGGACCATTCGTGGTAGAGGTAATGACATCTTTTACCCTCGTTTCCTTCAAGTTATTTTAAATTTTCTTGATGCAAATGTCCATCTATTGGAGGGTATAGATAACAGTAAAATGGCTTATTCCAAGTCCATGTCCAAAGTACTATTTGGATCATTGGACACAAGGAATCAAGTGGATGTGATTCTAAGTGTGACCAAGCATATGCAGGACACATTTGAGTCTTATCCACTTGATAAGCCAATATACCATGCACTTTCCTGGACAGGGGAGGCTGAGACTGAAGGAGCTACACAGTCTAACCCCAGCCTTCCCATCCCATCCAGCAACCCCACTGCAAATAGTCCCATAGAAGCTAGGCAACCTAGTGCATCAATCTCTCAAAAGGTTGGTGTTACTAAAAAGAAGTCAAAGAAGAGAGCCCTAGAAGTAATAAATGAATCTGTAGAGTTAACTAGTGAGAATCCTGAGTCACCTCTCACCAGACAAAAGAAGAAATCCAAATCTAAACCTACCACTGGATCCTCCCAACAGGATTCAGATGTGGAAAAAGGGGTACACCTGTTACTGTCCATGGCCTCCCAACAGGTCATTGGCATTGAAAAGAGCAGCCTCCCCACTGCATCTTGTACAGAGTCTGCACAGGGTCAAGACCTCACTCTTGACCCTAGGAGTGATAAGGCTGATAATACACAGAGTGGAGAGCACATCACTGTTGAAACTCCTCCTATTTCTCAGGGGGAGTTGCCACAATCTAATCTAAACCCCACTTCTCTCTCAGATTCTTCCATAAAAATTTCTTCTGAACAAGAGAGTCATTCAAATGACAATCTTGCCTTTGATCAATCACAATTCTCTCCTGTGATTGAGCCAATTTCAAGTGACATGGTGCATGACACTATGCTCACCACCCAGGAACCACATTTAGTTGGTCAGGGAATGCATGCTGGGGCATATCCTAATGACACCAACACAAACATGGAGGATTCACCAGTTTTCACTGGAGACTCTATGCCAAATTCTCCCATTCTTAGGGATGTGGAACTGTCTTCACAGACAAATAGGGCTAATGTTGTAACACATCCCATTTCAATGGAGACAACATTAGACCCTACAGTCATTCCAAGGCTGGAGGAGACTCAAAACCTTACATCTCATGAAGTGCCAAGCACTAGCTCTCACTTGGCTCAGGCCACAATCAATGAATGGCTGAAACCTGTGCAACATGACAGGGCTTCAGGATCATCCTCTGTGCTACCACAATTGACGGAAGAAGAATTACAAGATCTTCATGTGGCACAGATTGATGAGATCTCTAGGATTGCTCAACATCTCCTCACTGCAAATCTCCCAAATTCTGACTATGAGGCTATTCTTCTCACTCATAAGGAGGATGTTGAAGCACAACAGGACAAAATTGTGGATGAAGCCCAGCAAGCTGGAAATGTGGATGCTTGGCTGGATGGCAAAAGGACAGTAAAGCTTAAGGAGGCTCTAGCTTTTCTCAGGGAGGACTATCTTACATCCTTGGGGTCAAATGCCAAAGGTCTCTCTCCTGCTGAAATCTATGATGCAGTTAATGATGTCTACAAGAGCCAACTTAAGGCTATGCATTTTCTTGGGAAGGGTCTTCAGTCAGAAATCTCCACCATTCAGGAAGAAACAGCTCATTCTAATGCTCAACTCAAGAATTGTTTTCTTTCAAACTTTCCCAAGGTAGATGGCATTCTTAAGGAAGTCCAGAAAACTGCCTCAAATGTCACCACAATGGACTGCACCCTAGCTATGGTTTCAGATAATATGAAGAAGCTCTCTACCAAGCTAACATCAACTCAAACTCCATGCTTACAATACTCTGGAAGAATCAGTATGGGAACAAGCTTGTTGATGAGGTTCCTATTTCTGATATCTCCAAGTTTGAATTCTCCAAACTCAAGGATCAATCCCTTAACTCCTTCAAATCTCAACAACTTTTCTCAAAAGTGGACAGCTTGGAAAGAGAGGTAGCTGAACTGAAAGCAGAAAACAAAGGACTATCTCACTCCTTGGAGCAGCTTAATGCTAAGATGGATGATCAAACCAACTCCACTTCTAACATTTTGTTGGTGCAACAACAAATGATGACCTCAATGATGAGACATATGAACCTGCCTATCCCTGGGGAAGCTCAAGACATCTTGTCTGATTCCAAGCCTAAGGGGGAGAAAGAAAAGGAGGTCATTCTGAAAAAGAAAGGGGGAGTACCTGCCAAGCAACAGAAGCTTAAGGGCAAAATTTCTGAAGAAACAATAAAGCCAATAATTCTTCCCCCTGTAGAGGTCATCAGTGCAGAAGGTCAAAAGAGCACTATTTCAACCACCTTCTATCCATCCACAATGCCTAAAGATATCTCAACTCCTCAACCTGCTCAACCTACTTCCAATGCTCAACCTGCCAAAGCTACAACAATCACAGAGGCCAAGCTACAGGAAGTTGCCAATTCTCACATCTATCATGATGAGGCCTTCCTGGAGTTTCTGAAAGCCACCTATAGAGATGCACAAGAAGATGCAAGGACTTACAGAATGAAGCTCAAGGAAAACATTAAGTACTTCATAGTTGCAGTAAGGAAAATCAAGGATGTCCATCTAAGAGAGATAATCATGGTGTGCAAGGACAACTGCTTGTGGCACCTAGCTTTTCAAACTCTAGAGAAACTGAGATTCACTGAGCTGTCAATAATAATGGACTTAATAGAACAAGGTGGGGCTAACAACAAGAGACTGTTTGATGACTTGAAGATGGATCAAGATCAAAGACTGCCTGAGGTTATCTCAAAGCCAAAGACAATAATCTTCCAAAGTCTATCTCAAGACAGCAGCATTGACCAATTGGTGATCCCTTCAGATTTGACAAGAAAGAATAATGCAAAGATCAACCAGGTGCTGCAAATGCTAAGAGCCAAGAGGGGAGTCAGGACAGCTGAGGAACTAGAGATGATTCACACTCTACAATCTTTTCTGATTCATGGAGTCATTCCTGAATCTGTCAAAGAAAAGAGCAAAAAGAAGGATGGAGATGATGATGATGATAAGGAGAAAACCTATGAAAGGAGATCTCAGTCAAGGAGAGATAAGGAAAGGAGCAAATACTCAAAGAAATCAAAGGATGCTGATGATAGCAAGAGGGATGACAAGGGGGCAAAGGAATCAGTTAAGAAAACAAGAAGTGGAATTCAGCAACTCAAGGACATTGCTAGTAGTACTTTAACCAAAACACAAGACTCTAAGTCTAGGGTGGGTACTATTAGTAATGATCCTCCAAAATCATTATCTAAGACTTCTGAACCTGAATTGCCACAGAAGAAAGATGAAGCCACAAAAGGAATATCAAGAAAACACTTCCACAAGGTCACAGCCAGTGGAGTGTTACAGTGGATGAAGGGAAAGGGAGTGAAGCTACTTTCAAGTGATGTGGCACTGAAGACTAATTCTCCCTGCTCCACAAAGCTACCTCAAGTAAAGCATATGAAGATCAAGAGGGCAGCTAAGAGGACAAGGATAACAAAGAAGAATGGGGTAATCACTAATGTTGTAGGGATCAAAGTGCTTCCTCTTGATGAAGACTATGATGAAGATGCCCTAGCATTCTTGAGAGCTCAAAGAATCTTTGAAGTCAAGGTGAAGCTAGATCATCTAGAGATCAAGTACACTGATGGAAGAGAAAAGGTTATGAAGCAAGGAGGCTGGCAACACTTCTATAAATATGAGCTTGAAAGGATAAATGCCTTACTGAATTTTGAAGAAAAGGAAGAAAGGACATGGAAAATAGATGTTGCCAGGTTCTTGAAAATGCATGCTGATTATGAAGAAAACCTAAGGAAAGAGAATGAAGAAAAGAGGTGTCAGAAAGAGAAGGAGATGGCTGAGATGGATGAAAGAGCAAAGGAGCTGAGGAAGAAAGGGCTGTGCAGGGTAAAGCAAAATCCTTATACTGTGGAGTACAAAAATCTTTATGGAGGAAAAAGCAAGATAAGGATGGAGTTTATACATTCTTATGTGGAAAGTGCCCTCAGAACAGCAGCTGAAGATCTAAAGGATTCTCCTCTCATTGAAGAAATGATTGCTAGAGATGAAATTCTAATGGCCATCTCTGAAATAAAGAAGAATGAAGAAATAAGGAAGAAGAAGGTCTATGATGATTTCTTAGAGAAACAACTGGAAACAGAAGCTATGTAGCTCAAGGAAAATTCTGTCAGCCTAAAATTCCAAGTTGTTATCAAACTCTGTGCTTAACTGTATCTTCCTTTATATCTGTTCTTTTTATGTTAGTTAGGCTTGTTATCAGACATGAAATTGTGCCTAAGGGTCTTACTCACAATTTGGGGGAGATTGTTAGGCTCAAGACATGCCTGAATACCACTATTAACAAGCCTACACTATGTGACTATGTCACACTACATGACCTAGTGATTTCTATCACTGGGATATAGTATAGGTCTCTAAATGTACTTGTCTTGTTCTCATGAACATTAGCTTGATCATGTATGCTCAAAGATATAATGAGCTTAGTAAAGTTTCTTGCATCTAGATTGTATATAGGCCATTGAATAATTATCCTGGTAGAAGTTCAGAAGTGTTCATGCAGCAGGATAAAGATAAATAAGGCTATGAAGAAATAAGTTACAGAAATTTGTCTAAGGCATTATATAGCAAAGTCAGAAGAAAGCTATGTCGTGAAGTCACCAATATCCATGTCGTGAAGTACTATATCGCATAGTCCATTTTGTACTATGTCGAGAAGTCTTCAAGACACATGTCGTGAAGTGTTGAAGTCAGCAAAGTCAAAGGAACCTAGATCGTGAAGTCTTCAAATGAACTATGTCGCATAGTCTTCAAATGACCTATGTCGCATAGTCTTCAAATGACCTATGTCGCATAGTCTTCAAATGACCTATGTCGCAAAGTCGTCAAAGGCTATATCGCGAAGTCCTCACAAGTGAGATCGCGAAGTCAGGAATGAAGTGGAGTTCACGATATCAACACTTAGCCGTTTATAACAAGACAAATTAAGGTACAGAACCAAGAATCAAAAGAGACAAATACTGAAGCATTTGTTCTGGCAAGGTGGTCCAAAGAACAGATGGCAAATCTACAGCTAAACTTGGAGAGAAAGATAAGAGACAAGCAGCTACAGAAACGGGAAAGACTCCGAAAAGCAGGTGGTCCTTCCTGACACAGTTAACGTCTTATGGCAGAACAAGTTGGACTTTCAGCAAGGGGTAACTGTGTAAAAATAGGTGTGTGCACTAGTTTGTATAGGGCTTATATATATGATGCACACCCTATTGTTAGAGAGTAAGAGAGATACACATAGTTGTTTTGCTAAGCTCTTTTCTCTGTAAGCAAGCAAGTTCAAACCGTTCTTGTTTAGAAGCCAGAAATTCGATTGTGAATTTCTTGGAAAGCTGTAGTATTTAATTTGCTTATACAAAGTAGATTAAAGTGATTGTGTGTGTTATTTACTTTCTGCATATTACATATCATAATCATATACAGTCTGTTACTTAGTTATCAAGAATCGAAAAATATATCAAACTATCCATTCACCCCCCCTCTGTCTAGTTTCTAGTAGTATTCATTTCTAACATATTTTATTTACTCAAAAATAAAAATTAAAGAAAGATTAGAATATAATCCTGTTTTTTTTATTTCAATCTAATATTTTTTTTATCCAGATTTTGTTTCATTTATATATAACTTAGAATTTAATTTTTATAAATAATATAAACCAACAATTTGTTTACACAAAAGATGTAAAAAAGAAAAAATAGGATTATAAAAGAACATATGATTGATCTAATAAGATTTTTAAAGTATGCTCAAAAATCAGTGTAGCACAATGGTTATTATACTTTCTTTGTAAGTGGGGGATAGGAGTTCGATTCTTAAAAACAACACAAATTAATCACTTTTTGTATAAGTTATATATAAATGACACTTTTGTAAAAAAAAATAACAAATAGGGGTAAAAATGTAATTTCATAGCCATTTAATTGGCATATTTTGCCCAACTAAAGTTGGCTTGTAAAAGTTTTTAACATGATCTATGTTCAAGTTGGGATGGTTTAAACTATTGTGTGGTCGAATATGGATTTATGACAATATTTCTATAACTTTGGTATTTTTATTTTTGGATTCGTGGATGTTTATTACAAACTTTCATATTTGATTGTGGTGTTGGATTGTATGTAGATTGGGATGGTTTAGGATTTAATTTGGAAGCCGAAAATGGCTAGAACCTGAAAAAGAAGCTGAATGCTGCTTCTGGTCAGTCCAACTTATGACGAATTTTTGGGTAACTTCCGACGATTGTTCATCTTTCTTTTTTTTTTCCCCGAATATAATTGTGGTAGTAGGTGGGTCCCATTCTTTAACTTTTGACAATTTTTCGTCGTAAAATATGAATTTATGATAGTTTATTATGTCGTAAGTTCCTTTATTATTTTATTGTGAGAAGTGGGTCCATTGTTGTAACTTATGACGAAAACTGTACTTGTGACGAAAAGTATACTTGTGACGAAATTTATACTTGTGACGAAAATCCGAACTTAAGATTTAAGCAAAAATGACGAAATTTTTCCGTCGTAATTGGACCAATTGCGACGATTTCAGTGTAAAATTTCTGTCGTAATTGGCCTGATTTGTTATAGTGAACTAGAGTCGCAGTTTTGTTAACTAAAATGAAAATTTGTGGGTTTTCTTTTTGGTGAATGAAAAATCTCTTTTAGGCGTTGGAATAATAATAAACGGATGACCTTCGCGTTGGTTGTTGATAAACCTAAGTAAAAGGTTCTTTAAACCAAAAAACTGCTTAAATTACTAGGCTTTTGTATTGTCAAAGCAGATCTTAAGGTACGATTGTATCTCTTAAACTAGTACTAGCACTATAGGGGGAAGGTTCAGTGTATCACTTATATTAAACTACCTTGTGATAGTTAATATCTCTTGTGAACTTACGAACGTTTGTAGTATATCATATAAAATGACATGAAGCTAATCGACATCAATCATGCTGCCTTTCTGGTGTATAAAAACAGTTTAGCATATGCAAATGGTGATTATTTAAGATGCAAATCCATTCATTATGATTCCAAAATCCGTCCTACCGTATCACTCTACATTACCGAATAAAGATTTATATCCAACATTAGGTCACTTTTAGGTGCATGTTGAGACTTATGACAAGTCAAATATCAAAATATTTATGGTACAAAGTCTTTGTAAACATCTTTTCCTGTATCAGATTATAATTTGTAGAACTGAACATTACGGGCTGAATTTTGCATTTCGACTTCCGCAATGTGAAACCTATAATTATAGTTTTATGTTTTTTAAGAAAATAACCACAAGTGTCGTTGTTTAATCAATGTGGTCTACATGTCATTGTTCCTCAATTCTATTAAAAGTTCCATGCCTACGTATCAGATATTAGAATATTTTTTATGATGACAAGTGGCCTCCGAGAAGTCCTAAGAAGTATCAACATTCACAAGCATATGGTTGAATTTGACCTGAAAACTGGGGACTCTAACCCTTAAGTATGAGCATGTTGCATGTTTACCGAAATAAAGAACTTAAGAGCAACTTGAACAGTATTTCCATACAAGCTTCTTAATTAGGCAATCATTGTTTATACGAGTATATAAAAATAACAGAAGTCAGAATTATATTTATAAATTCAGAGTAAGTAAACCCGCCAAAAATTGATTGAAGAGAGACATGAAATCTTGGATGGAGGGGACCTGGGTCCAGCAGATCCTTAGCCAGCGCCGAGAGGGGACCAATCCAAGTACAGTATAGCTCTTATTATTTCAAATTTATTTACATACCCACAGTATATTGTTTGTATATCTGATTTATTCTTAAGATATAATAAGTGAACTGGATGTGCATTTTATAAGTTGAGGCATGCCTCTTGAAATCTTTATCAACTTAATGTTTGTTTTACAAATTGAATCATTTCAGTTTATAATGTAAATACAATATTTCAACAGTTATTTTTTAAAAAAAATTCATAAAATAACGGTAAAAACAACAAAAAGAAAATCAAAGTACAACCATATGACCTGCCTTGTCTGTGCAAAAACAAGGCAGGTCATATGGATGTGTAATCTTAATTAAAAACAAAAAAAAATGAAGTGTGACGAAGAGAGTGACATGATCCCACATTCACCTAAATTACTACACTAGATAAATAACTACACTAGGAATTGTGAACAAAAAGATGCATGCATGCAGACTGAGAGGTTGTTATTGTGAATAGAACACGACTAAGACTAGAGGCAAAGGTCCCCCAGTCCCCAAGATGCCCAAGTGATTAGTATTACACCATTAAATGTACGACCAAATATAAAATCACCAAATTGTGGCCTGCCTGGACTGTCTCTTAAGAATTTCTGTCCGTCCACAGTCCACAGATGAGAGTGTGTTTGCAATCTGCTTGTACTAAAAAAATGGTATTTATAAAGCCAAATTTTCAATAAATTGTCGCTCCGTCAGAATACCTACTATGTCTTAATTTCCGAAATCTTTTCGACAAACATATATATATAGGATCGTCGAGTTGATTATTCGAGTGTGTATGCATTTGTACAAGTAATTTTGTTGACATGACTCAAAGCAAGCAATAGACAGATTGTAGATAAAGAGCACTCGATCTTTTATGGCAAGTTTTGAATAGAGATTGAAAGCAACAGCAAGTGTAATCCAACAGTAAAACTAAAGCATAGCTTTTGTATATATATATATATATATTTTAATTTAAAATTTAAAGATAAGTCAGGAACGGAGAGTAGACCGCTGGATTGTTAAGTGACAGGGTGTACCAAAGATACATAGTAAACAGTAAGGGGATGATGATAAAAGATGATCATGGCGTGTCGGGGAATCTTGGGAAGCAACAAAACACAGTAGCTCCGCATTATCTGCAACCATGGTACCCCCCCAATCTTCTGCCTGCACTGTTACTAATGAAGAATTAGAATTAGACCCTTCCCCCCTTTCTCTATTCATTTTAATTCTACCTTGCTTGCTTTTCATGCTCCAAACTCTCTTTTCTGCATTGTCAGCGAATATCGTATAAGTTGAGATATAGTACCAAATTCAAAAATACTGCACTGCAGTACTGCACTTCAGTGCTGATTCTGCACTTCTTTTTACTCTTTATATTATTTGTTTTTAAATTAATATCATAAATGTTAATATTAATTTGTTAATGGCGGAATATGAAATTTAAATCTCTATATATAATAATTTTGATGTTCGGCAAGATTTAAAAATTTTAACAATTACAATATAATTGAATGTGATACTAAAACGTTAACCAAATTAAAAATTGAAAACATAGAAAAAAAAAATCTTCTATTCAGTGTAGAGATGCACAAAAAGCCCTTCGGGTCGGGCTTTATTCGGGCTTTAAAAAACCCGGGCTTTTTAACAATCGGACCGGGTTGGGCTTTTTCAAAAATCGGGTCGGGCCGAGCTTCTTCTAAAATATGAGGCCCGTTTTAGGCCCTTGGGCCGGGCCGGATCGGGCCGGACCGGGCTTTTATCTGGGTTTTTTTAATTTATATATAAATAATTTTTTTCTTTTTTTTTGAAAATTTAATATATTAAAATATAGACAAAACGACCCTAAAAGAGCTACACTCCTCAACTATTAAAATTCAGAAAACATAACAAGAGATACCACGATAGCTATTACTAAAAAACTACTAGCATAATGTTTTATCATAAAACATGAGTACAACTCAAGTACATTCTACACATAATATGCGTTATTGAACTTAACCTGATCGTGAGCTATACAAATCTCCTCGTACATGACCATTTCAAGAAACACATACACTACACTCAATAAATTTTCTTAAAAAAAAGGTTTGTTCTGCACATTGTTGATTCTTCTTAGCCTCATTATTCTTCATATTCCCTCTATTACTAAGTTTAATATTCTTAAAATTTATTTAAAATATTATAAATTTTCAGATTTTATCTATAAAAAATCAAGTTTTTATCCGGATCTATCAAAAAGCCCGGGCTTTTATTCGGGCCGAACCGGGCTTTTATCTGGGCTTTTTGAAAGCCCGGACTTTATCCGGGCTTTATCCGGGTTTTTCAAAAGCCCGGACTTTTAACCGGACTTTTCGGGCTTCGGGCCGGGCTGGACTTGACGAAAAATAATAGGCCCATTTAAGACCCTCGGGCCTGAACGAACCGGGCCGGGCTTTTTTCGAGCCGGGCTTTTCAGACTTTTTTCTGGATCGGACCGGATCGGATTTCGGGATTCTGACTTTTTGAACATCTCTAATTCAGCGACCTCTGTCCTTGCATGGAGTATTACTTTGCGGCAATCTGATATTATTATTACAAGCATATTGCCGCAATACTTTTAAATTTGTTATCTTATTTGTATTTTAATATTTTAATTTATTCTATTTTTAAGTTTTTATAAAAATGATTTTAAATTTTAACTGTTATACGTAGTTGTCAAATTCAAGGTTGAAATTGATGTGAGTATTTGTATTTGATTATTATTAAATTGTGCTTCAAAAGTTTTTTATTTAATAATATTTTGAAGATATGTTTTAATTGAAATTGTTGTTTTTAAACAAATTTAAGGGCAAGTTGTAAAATAAACTAAAATTAGCGTAATAGCCCGTGCGAAATAATTTCTAGCACGAACATGTATAGATATCGGAATAGTTTTGTACTTAAAAATATAGAAAATGATAATAATTTGAATTTATCTTTTATTTTTATGCAAATTCTTTTAACTTTTTTTTAATTTAATAAAATTCACAAAATTTGAATAAATTTCTATAAGATAAAGATCAAATTATTACTTTTATTTGCCAAAATTATTTTTCATTTTAAATGATGTGAAATGCATTTTATCAAATCTAATAATTAATTATAATATCAATGATAATTTTAGTATAGTTATCCATATATAATATGGACGTATCTAAACTTATGTGTATTTAATGAAATAACAGTATACTTCTAAAAAAATATATAAGTTCGTCACATATATAATACTATACCGTGATCCCATCATAAAATCTCTAATCATCCTATTAATCTCTGAACTGTGGCTTAGTTGAATACTCGGATTAAGGATGTTTACGGCTTACCAACCTGATCACCGAACCAACACACCCCTATTTTTGGCTGACCAAGAAGAAAACTCGATACTTAATTGGTTAAAAACATTTCAAACTAATTTAAATGGGTTGGGTATGAAATTTAAAATTTTCGGTCAATCCGATTTAACTTACAAATTTTGTTTGATATTTAAATATATATTTATATTGTACATACAACCATACATTAGATAATATATTATACTGACATTTATTGATACTAGCCTATAACCCGTGCAAGGCACGGGTCTTAAAAAATAATAAAATAAAAAATTTAATGTGAACTGAAAATATTAAATTAAAAATAAAAATTAATATGATAAATTATAAAATGAGAAACTTAAATATTAATTGTAACGTAAAAAAATATTAAAAAAATACAGATGGGGCTGATGAAGATAAATGAGGTATTATTAATATTATTTTATAATAAAATAATATTAATAATAAGGATATAGAAATCTAACATGTTTTAATTAAAAAAAAAATTGCTCGTGATATTTTTAGAAGTGTTTTAATTATATTACTTGTATTTATTAAAAAAAAATAGTTGACATGTTAAAATAAGTAAGTTTTTTTAATAAGAACAAATAGGAAAGCTAACATGTTTTAATTAAAAAAAGTAACTACCTATAATATTTTTAGATGTGTTTTAATTATATTAATTGTATTTGTTAAAAAAATACGTTCACTTGTTAAAATAGGTAAGTTTTTTTAAATAATTAAAAGTATTAAAATAAGTTTTAAAATATATAAGTAAGGGTTGCACTTGATATTTTTGAAAAAGAGAGATTTTAGTGATAACAAATATAAAAGGTAATATATTTTAATTTAAAGATAATTGTCCGTGATATTTTTGAAAAAGAAATAGAATTTGTTAGAAAAAAATGTTTTAATTATAAAAGGCAATCATCTAATTAATATTTTTATATTATTTTATTATTTATTAAATAGAGTATTAAAATAGATTTTAAAATAAATAAGTAAGGACTGCACCTCATATTTTTGGAAAATAGAGATTTTAGTGATAACAAATATAAAAGATATTATGTTTTAATTTAAAGGTAATTGTCATGATATTTTTGGAAAAAAAGTAGATTTTGTTAGATTTTTTTTAATTATAAAAGACAATCACTTAGTTACTATTTTTATATTATTTTATTATTTATTAAATAAAGTATTAAAATAGGTTTTAAAATAAATAAGTAAGGATTGCACCTCATATTTTTGGAAAACATAGATTTTAGTAATAACAAATATAAAAGGTAATATGTTTTAATTTAAAGATAATTGTAATGATATTTTTGGAAAATAAGTAGATTTTGCTAGGAAAAAAAATATTTTAATTATAAAAGCCAATCATCTAGTTACTATTTTGGTAACTTGACAATAATACAATTCCATAAAAGATTTGATTTGTAGTAGTTTTCGTTATCCTAAAAAAGAAAGAAGTATATTTGTAGCAATGTATCCTAAATTTAAACAAATTAGATCCCACATTTTCATTTTTTTGATTAGATTTCAATATTATTTGATTTTTATGTATTAAAATATAGTGAAATATTAATGTAGAATAAAAGTTTCCCGAATTTTGATTATATTATTAATTTATTAATTAGAAAAAGTACCGAAAACCAAAAAATAACCGAAAACCGAAAACCAAAACTTTCAATGTTTCGGTTTTAATAATATAGTATAGATAGATATGTGTACATAATTATATTATTGAAATTATAATTATCCAAAAATAAAATATTAACACTAAATTGTAAGTTATACATGTTTTAATTTACTTAAATTTTTCAAATGAGAGATATTGTATAATATTTATTTTTTTAATAAAATTATTTAAACCATTGAGACTAATGCCCACACTAATGTATTATAAGTAGGGTTGGGTTGAAAATTTATATTTTGCGGGTTGGGTAAAAGAAATTCAAAATAATATAACTGGGTCGAGCTGTAAAAATTCTTCCAACCCATGAACAACCCCGATTCCCAATTTTTACAATGACGTGTGCAACTTAAAATCTATTTTTAAATAATAGAAGTAACTGACAATATGTTACTTATAGATTTTAATATTATATTTATGTATTAATAGCACCTTAACATTCCATATAAAATATAATAAGTAACATATTATTATATAAAAATATAAATCATATAACAATTAACAACATAATTGATATTTAGTCAAAAAAATATAAGTGGATTAATTTTTTTAAAAATAATTGAATACATTATTGTATACATAAAAATACGAAAACTAAAAAATATGGAGTTGTATAAATGATATGAACTAACATTTCATTTATTGAAAAGTTAAAATTAAAAAAGAAATTGTCATGTTATATAAATAATATAAAATAACATGTTGGTCACTCAAAAGTTAAATTATTAAAAGAAAATATAAAGAGACAATACGCTTTATCTAATAATATTTTTAGAGTAACTCAAAACTCAATGTAGTACCGTTGATAATGAAAATAAATTTATATAAGGAGAAAATAGTTCGATTTTCAATGACCACACAAATTCAACCCCTTTTAATTTAAACACTGAAAAGATCATTTCTGTAATTTTTATAAATACAAGGATAAAATATTAAATTCACTATCATTTTTTGGCATATTTTGCCCTTGGTCGACTTTTAACATAAGAAGTAGATATAAAGGTACGTTGCGAATTATCAAAATATGCTAATCTGAACCGACTAAAATCGAATCGAGTGACTTGATTTTGTTAAATTACATATTAGTAGTTCACATGTTGTTTGAATATTTTGAAAGTCATCACCATATATAATTACGTGTCATAAGGTATGTTGTATTATATAGAAGTATACATTGTAACAACTAACAATATAATTGATCTATGTTAAATCAAAAAAATTTAAATATAATTTAAATTTTAAGAAAGTTGATTGAATATGTATTTATACATAAAACCAAAAAAATAGTTTTATATAAATAATATAAATCAACATTTTATTTACACAAAAGTTAAAAGAAAAATAGGATAATAATAAAAAACGTGGGTAATCTAATAAGATTTTTAATGTAATCTCAAATATCAATCTAGCACAAATGGTTATGACATAAACCTCTGATGAGAAGGTTAGATGTTCGACTCCTTAAGGCTACTCAAACTTATTTATTTTATTGCATAAATTGTAAAGGATGACATTTTTGTGATTTTTCAACAAAAAAGGACAAAACTGAAATTTCACGGCCATTTTATTGGCTCAATTTGCCCCTAGACCCCATCAATATACTTATATAAAGGAGAAGACGGGGGCGGTGAGGTGGCGCCTCTAGAATTGCTTCATTCTATTTTTTTAATTTTCTCAATTTTTCACAATTTTTAATTTTAATAATTACAACTTCCTTTATTATTTTCGATTTTGTAGGAAGGAAATTGAAAATTACACTTTTATTATTTTCAAACTTGATAGAACTTTCTTTTATTATTTTCAAACTTGATAGAACTTTCTTTGATTTAGAAAATTACAACTTCCTTATTATTTTCGAATTTGTAGGACTTGATAGAACTTTCTTTGATTTAGAAAATTTCTTTGATTTAGAAAATTACAATTTCCTTATTATTTTCTAATTTGTAGGAATTGATAGAACTTTCTTTGATTTAAAAAATTATAACTTCCTTATTATTTTCGAATTTGTAGGCTTGATAAAACTTTCTTTTATTATTTTCAAACTTGATAGAACTTTCTTTGATTTAGACAATTACAACTTCCTTATTATACCTTAGATTTTATTTTCAAACTTAATATAACTTTCTTTTATTATTTTCAAACTTGATAGAACTTTATTTGATTTAGAAAATTACAGCTTCCTTATTATTTTCGAATTTGTAGGCTCTTATGTTAATAATTGCAATTTTCTCTTTTATTATTTTCAATCTTGATAGAACTTTCTTTTATTATTTTCAAACTTGATAGAACTTTCTTTAATTTAGAAAATTACAACTTCCTTATTATTTTTGAATTTTTAGGATCTTATGTTAATAATTGCAATTTTCTCTTTTATTATTTTCAATCTTGATAAAACTTTCTTTTATTATTTTCAATCTTGATAGAACTTTCTTTTATTACTTTCAAACTTGATAGAACTTTCTTTTATTATTTTCAAACTTTATAGAAGTTTATTTGATTTAGAAATTTACAACTTCCTTATTATTTTCGAATTTGTAGGCTCTTATGTTAATAATTGCAATTTTCTCTTTTATTATTTTTAATCTTGATAGAACTTTCTTTTATTATTTTCAAACTTGATAGAACTTTCTTTGATTTAGAAAATTACAACTTCCTTATTATTTTTGAATTTTTAGGATTTTATGATAATATTAAATCGCTTCAATCTATTTTTCTAATTTTCTCAATTTTTTGAATTAATAATACCAAAGATTAGAAAAAATCTCATTTGCCTTAAAATGTTTACTAATGTAGAAAACTAAATATTAGAAAAAATCTCATTTGCCTTTAAAATCTTTATTAATAGAGGAAACTATAAAAACGCAATTACCTTTAAAATCTTTATCACGAAGGAAACTAGAGATTAGAAAAAATCTCAATTGCCATTAAATTTTTTACTAATGGTGGAAACTAAAAAAAAAATCAATTGCCTTTAAAATCAATATCTTTATATATATAAAGGAAAACCTCAGGAGCTCTAGAATCGCTCGATTCATATTTTTCTAATTTTCTAGAGCTCCTAAATTTTAAATACTTAAAATTAAACTTCCTTCTTTAAGTTCTATTTTTTAGAAAAGAAAATCAAAACTTTTTTTTTGACAAATTTAAAGCAAAATTCATTAACGAGAAAAGAACTCGACTGGGACAAACCCCCAACCGGCTATGCAATCAGGTTGAAAAACAAATAAACGAGCTAAACAACTAGCCGCTTTGTTTCCGGATCGCTTAACATATAAAATAAAAATATTCTTTGAACAGAAAAAGATTACAATAGCTTTCCGAGAAATCCAACCTACATCATCCCTAAAATCAGTAGCATCACAATTGACCTTCACACAATTAATTCCGGTTGTATTCCAATGTTCAGAACTTTTAGTTGCACCAACTAAAATTGAAGGGACAGATGCCCTCATAATATGAACAATCTTCCGTTGTGAAATGTGAGCTTTTGCGATTTCCACCACCGATCCAGCCTCGATGCAAGTTTTCCAAATCCCCCAAAATACCAATTGAATCATTCTTACAGAGACAAAACAGCAAACCAAAAATACCAAAACCATATCAAACACTCCAAAATGAGGACAAACAAACACCCAAAATACTGGGTACATCAGCAATCCTTACAAAAAAAAGGATGATTATTGAAGAAAATAAGAATTATGGTGATTAGATAAAAGAAAGGGATACGAAAGTGAATTTGTGAGAAGAAAGAAAGTTTTATTGGTGAAGAAAATGGATAGATCTATGGAGGCGACTAGTTAGGGTTGGGGGTCGACTCTCATTTTTAATCAAAACCTTTTTTAAGTTGTAAAAAATAAATCATTGTATAAAAGGTAAGTATAACCTCTAATTTATAAAATTTCCTTCTTTAAGTCATATTTTTTAGAAAAGAAAGTCAAAACCTTTTTTAAGTTGTATAAAATAAATCATTGTATAAAAGGTAAGTATAAACTCTAATTTATATTGGATCATATTTTTCTATTTTTCTAGATTAGAATTTTGAATTTCCTTTTATAACATCTAGAAATTTACTCTAGAATCGTTCGATTCATATTTATCTATTTTTTCAGAGCTCCTCTATTTTAAACAATTAAAATCAAAACTTCCTTACTTAGCTCATATCTTTTCTCAATATCTTTATTTATATATATAAAGGAAAACCCTCAGGAGCTCTCAGATCATCCAAAAGCTATTTATTTATTTTATAGAGCTTCTGAATTTTAATTCAATAAAATAAAATTTTCTTATTTAAATTCGAATTTATAGGATAGAAAAAATAGTAATTGCCTTTTAAATTTTTAGTAATAGAGGAAACTAAATATACAATTTTAATATTCTTTCCTTTCTCAATTTTAAATATATCTTTTTTCTCACGTTTCTTTACTATATAAAGCCAACTCTCATCTCTCAAATCGTGCACCAAAACTGTGTTGTCCTGTGATGTGATATCTTCGTTTTTGTTTCACTAATTTTACACTATATATGAATCTGTTCTTTCATTCTTTCATCTCTTGCTAATTTTACAGTATTTTGCTTATTTTCAACTTTATGCATCCTGTTGGAACCAGTTTTCGTCACCTACGTCCGGTCGGATCTGCAAAGAAGAAGAATGCGAGGGTTGGGCCCCCCGATTCACCTCCGGTGTGAGAATCAGTAACTGGTAGCCTAGGTAGGTAAATTGGACGTACAGAAAATATGTGTGTATTGTGAATTGTGTATGAATGAAATCTCAAACCTCTTTTCCTTGTTTTACCAGTCAGTTTTCATCCCCCCACGTTCCGTGCGTGTCTTTCGTGGTCCTCCTTCTGACCTGGTCATTGTACCGTTGATCGGTCCAATCCACTCGGCCCAGTCGGTTCAGGACCTTGAAGGTGGGCCTCTTCGGTCTTTGAGTAGTTAATGGGCTTTTTCGGATAAGCTATGGAGTATGGGCTTCCACGATCGGCCCCATAGCTATCAGTGTTCGACCTCTAACATGTCCCTGGACTCCGGGCGAATAATATTCGATCGGAGGCCCAAAGATTTGTTCCATCTTCGAGCAATTTTCCGGGGCCAGTCTTTGTCAGAACGACCCAAGTGCTAGCCGAGTATGTCAGGGGTCACATCCACGTCAGCAGAAGACAGCTATTGTAATAATTGCGCAAAGGACTTACACGATTCTCCAGGCGAATCTCAGCCGTGAATCTCGACGGTCCTCATCCTGGCCATCCATTTTAAAATGGCATTATTATATGTATATAACCGCCCTTTTCACTTTACTTTTACCATTTCTGATATCACTTCAAAGAATTTTTCTCCAACACATTCTCATCCTCTACGATTGCTGGCTAGGGAACCATAGGCGCACGAATTTCCACAACGTCTAGTCAATCCCCGTCTTCAACGATTCTTAACAGTAAGTTTTTCCTCTATTGCTACTGCAATTTCCTCTGCCATTGACTGTGTGCTTGATATCTGTTACTGCTATGCGTGTATGCATATATGTACATATAAATGACACAAGTAAATCTATATCTATAGCACATTTTAGGCCGCTTTAGTGCTAATATGTACTCCCTGATATGCCCTTCGACTGTCATTCCCTAGCTTTTAGGATAACGGGTACGTTTCGCTGGTTAACAAATGAATTTTTCTGGGTAGCCTGTAGAACACCCTTCGGTCAGTCTTCATATTCTTAGAATACCCTTCTCATTTTTTCATATGCTCTGAAATCTTACCCGTTCTCGTAATAGGAGTTCCCTTCGCTACAAACTGGCCCTCTGTACTCGGTCTTGATTATTCCCCCCGTGTCTTTGATCGTTCGTTTCATTAATTTCCCCGAGTACACGGCTAAATTTGTCCCTTTGCATTCTCTGCAGGCTATGGATCAGCCCGTGGAATACGGTCCTGTATATTCGACCATGGCGCATTTTAGCGCTTCAAGATTCCCTTCGGCCAATTTAAACTCCGTGATGACGAAGGCAGAGGTTCTGAAGATGGAGAAGAAGTACGATATCCCGGGTCCACTCTTCCAAACGTACGACGCTGATGAGACCGACCTAATTTACCACACGCCTAGGGTTGATGAAGACTTTGGATCGGTCGCCCTAGGCGTGTCCGAGCGAGCCTTCTTCTGCGGCCTTCGCCTCCCTCTTCTTCCCGTTCTTAAGAAGCTGCTAAAATACACCTCGGTTGCATTGGGTCAATTGGATCCTAATACCTTTATCCATATCAACACCTTCCAGGACAGATGCTTGAAGGCCGGAGTGAAGCCCCGGTTATCTCTTCTATTGCATCACTTTGACTTCCGGAAGAATGGGAAAAGTGTAGGATTTTACCAGTTATCTCGTAGGACCGGCCGACAAGAATGGGGCGTCACCAACTCTAGCAATAAAGGCACGCATGACCACTGGTTCTATATTAGTGGTCATAAGCTGCAGAAATATTCAGTATGGCGAGAAATTGACCCAGCTCTTGTCTCTGCTCCTGAACTGAGTGAAGAAGACAAGGTCGATTACGACCGAATATGCGTTCCTCAAGACCCGAACCGTGTCCCACTAGTCATCAGCCGGGATAAGACCTGGCTTCGGGCTCTTTGGGGTACCGGTAACATAGGACTGCAACTTAAATATTTTTCTCTTTGTTGCATTTAATAATTCATCGTCTGTTTACTCTGTTTACTAACTTTCTTTTTGCTCTTTGCAGTGTCTACGCGTTCAGAGATGATCCGAAGGCAACAGGCTAAAAATGCCAAGAGACTTGCCGAGTTAGCGGCTAGGCCGGCCGCAGGGGCTATTCCTCTGGTCGAAGTAAACGATATAGAGACTTCGGATTCCCAGCCGGAGCCTCACACTCCCCCTCCTGCTAGTGATCTGGAGATTCTCAGCTCCACAGTTAAAGGATCGGGGATAGTTCCTCCTCCGTCCGATCTTAAGTCTCAGTCTCTCTCAAAGCGACAAAGGGGGTCTGACGGTGACTCGGTCGTTACCTACAGGCCTGATTGGTCGGTGGTGACAACCGATCAGTTTGTTGCTGAGGCGCCTTTGGCGGCTAAGGGGGTAGGAACGGATTTGTGTCGTGCTTTCATTCTCCCTCGGGATCGACCTATTTATGATCGGGCTGGAGCTTCTTCGGCCTGTACTGAGCTGTTAGGGCATCTTACGATGGTAAGTATTTTGTCCCTTTTTTCATCTTTCACTGCTTCTTTTAGCTTTACATAACACTTTTGTAATGCATTGTCAGGCTGTTCCTTGGGCTGCTTCTTTAGAGCAGAAGGTTAAGGATCTGGATCTGCAACTTCGGGGGCTCAAGCTGACCGAAGAGCGGGCAGAGGCTGCCGAAGGTCAGCTGGACTCCTTACAGAAGGAGGTTTGTTCGTTGCAGTAGAGGCTGGTGCAGGTGGTCACCGATCGGGACAGCGTCAAGATTGATCTCGAAGCTGCCTTCACTCGTTTGGACCGGGCTAAATCCAAGTTAAGGACTTCTCGCAAGGCTGAGAAAAAGGCTCAGAAGTTGCTCCTCCTGTCCGAAGACCGAGGATTCGCTGCGGGCTACGAGGAGGTGATTCGTAAAGCTCATGCTGCCGGGATTGACCACAAGCTCCTTTTGGAGGAGGGCATGGAAGATCCAATTGGTCGCTCCGAAGAGCCCGACGTCCCTCCAGTTGTCAGTTCGGATCCCGAGTCGGATTTGTCTGATTGAATGTAAAATTTTTATTGTCGATGTAATTTAACATTTTGCCTACGGGCTTTACTCTTGCCTTCGGGCCTATGTTTTACTTTTGCCTTCGGGCTTTGAGATTTTATGATCTTTCTCTATTTTTGGCGTTCGATCATATGCTTGTTTTAGGTCTTATTTGATTGCCTTAACTCTTTTATCGTTGAGTTGTTCATAGATAATGCTTTTCTTTTGGCTTTGTATTTTGCCTTAGCATTTTTCCTTGCAACACCTCTTCGGCTTTGTGTTTTGCCTTAGTGTTTTTTATTTGTAATACCTCTTCGGCTTTGTGTTTTGCCTTAGTGTTTTTTATTTGTAACACCTCTTCGGCTTTGTGTTTTGCCTTAGTGTTTTTTTTTTGTTTAAGTTTACCTTTGGTATGAACGTCGATCTGTCATACCTCTTCGGCAGGTTTGTCCTTTTAATATTTTAAGGAAGTGAATATATTCCTTAAAATATTAACAGTATAGGACTAGTAAGGGAAACAAGAATTGCACGCTCATAATTTCCTTTCAATTGCCCTGAAGTATGGGCTTGGAATTTTCATGCTAATGTAGTTCCTTCGTTCATTCTATTCCCTTTTCGCATTTACTATTCATTATGCTTAAAACACATATGCTGAAATAAATATGCTCAAGTTGACATAAATGAATTCGAGTAAGCAACATTGGAAATAAACCTTCTGCATTAATTCATGCTGAAGTAAAATATGCAGAATCAAAGTTGTTTAGAGCAAAGCAATAGAAGAACAAAGAATTTCGATAGGCTTACTGGTAGAACCTACGAAGGCGTGTAGCGTGCCAAGTATTTTTGATCAAAGATCCGTCCGATCCAGACAATTTATATGTCCCTGGTCGAACCACTTCGACCACAGTATAGGGGCCCTCCCAATTGGGCATCAGCTTTCCTTGTTTGGTCGGCATAGAGGTTGCCAGTTCTCTAAGAACGAAATCTCCGACCTGAAATGATCTTTTCTTTATGCCAGAGTCGTAGTATTGAGCAGCCTGAAGCTGGTATTAGACATTTCGCTGATGAGCTGCTTCCCTTTCTTCAACTACCATATCTACATTAGCTCGCAGACCGAATTCGTTGCTTTCTATATTAAACACCTGTGTTCGGTACGATTCCATCCCAACTTCGGTCGGCATCAATGCATCTGTCCCAAATGCCAACCTGAATGGGGTTTCTCCGGTCGAGGACCTGGGAGTTGTTCGGTAGGCCCAAAGAACATAGGGTAGCTCTTCTGCCCCACATACCTTTAGCATCCCCGAGCCGTTTCTTTATACCGTCGAAGATAATCTTATTTGCTGCTTCAATGGCTCCATTTCCTTGTGGATGACCGACTGAACTAAACCTCTGTTGGATCCCAAACTTAGCCAGGAACTTTCTGAACTTACTGCCGATGAATTGAGTTCAATTATCTGATACGCAGATCATCGAGATGCCGAACCTTAAGATTACTTGCTCCAACATGAACTTTTTGGCTGCTTCTTCAGTTATGGCCGACAATGGTCGGGCTTCTATCCATTTGGTCATGTAGTCAATGGCTACAATGCAGTATTTAGCCTGCTTGGTACTGGTGGGTAGAATTCCTACAATGTCCACAGCCCACATTGCAAAAGGGATGGGATTGAGGACCGATGACATTTCTTCCGGGGGTTGCTTCGGTACAGTGCTGAATAGCTGGCATTGTCTGCATTTCTTCGAGTAAAGTTTGGCGTCTTCCCTTACGGTCGGCCAAAAGAACCCTTGTCTGAGGATTTTGAAGGCTAGTGATCGTCCTGCCAAATGCTCCCCACAAATTCCTTCGTGCACTGTTTCCAACACTAACCTTTGATCTTCGGGGTCAAGACATTTGAGGAGAGGTTGTGTAGCCGATCGTCTGAACAATTGCCCCCTGTTAGATCAGAATTCAATGATCGTCAGAAGCTAGACTCAACTGATCAGGATTGCTGACGTCATCAGTATTGCATGGTCATCAGTATTTGATCAAGCGTCAGTATCTTATTGATCATCAGGATTCCTACTCAGACTATGATCAGATTTGATCATCAGGACTTGAAGCTGATCAGGATTCCTACTTCGAGTTATATTTGGAGTCTAGATAAACATGGAAGTTTGTTCCTGGTTTGTAGAATGCAACTATCGATTAAAGATATGTTTCTATCTTTGTTATGATTAGGACTTATCTTGTTATTGATAGAGAAGCTGTGTGCACTATATAAACACAGTTTTGGTTTCGATTTATGTATTCATTCGAGAGAGAACATAATCGGAGAGAAGCTCTTAAGAACAGAATTTCTTGAGAGAGTTTTTGTAAGCTAGCAGCTCTTAAGAACATCAGAATTTCTTAAGAGAGTTTGTAACAGTTTTATATCAAAGTTAATAAAGCTGTTATTGTTATTGTTAATGATCTTTCATATTTGTGTTATATAAAGTCGAGAATCTTAAACAATTGTATTCAACCCCCTTCTACAATTGTTATTTACTGGGCAACAATTGGTATCAGAGCAAACTGATTTAATTCTGAATCAGATACGATCTAAAGATGTCGACAACCAAGTATGAAAGCATGAAGATTCCCATCTTGAAGATATCAGAATATCCCACACGGAGGGTAAAGATGCTGATGTACCTGGAGGCTATGGATCCTGACAATCTGGACAGGATTCGTGATGGACCATATATACCAACAAAGTTCGTAGAACGAACAGATACTGTACCAGAACATTATGTGGTCAAAGCTAAATCTGAATGGACTCCAGAAGAAAAAGCTCATGTACTCAGAGAACCAAAGATAAAGAATATCTTGCACAATGGTCTTGATGCTGTTATGTCAAACAGAGTGATTGCATGCAAGTCTTCAAAAGAAATCTGGGATACTTTGGAAACTCAGTGCCAGGGATCTGCATCTGTCAAGAAAAACAGAAGGGCTCTATTGATTCAAGAATATGAACAATTCGATGCAAGACCTGAAGAGAGCCTGACTGAGCTATATGATAGATTCCTGACACTATTGAACAGCTTATCCTTAGTTGACAAAGTATATGAAACTGAAGATTCAAACACCAAATTTCTTAGAGCTTTACCTGAAGAATGGGATACTCAGACCTCAATCATTAGACACCAGTATGATCTGAACATTGTGTCTCTTGATGAGATCTATGGGATTCTAAGAACTCATGATCTTGAAGTTCAACAGAGAAAGAACAAGAAAAGCAGCAAGGCAAAGTCAATTGCTTTGAATGTAGAAGCAAAATCAAAAGGGAAAGCTATGGAGGTCTCTAGAAGGAAAGCAAGAGTAGCTGAGTCAGATCCTGACGACTCTTCATCAGATACTGATGGCAATCCTGATGCCAATACTGGTGATGAATCTTCTGATTCAGACATGGAAGAGATGGTTGCTATGATTGTCAGAAACTTCAGAAGGATGAAGTTCAGGAAGAATAGAAGACAAGGCAACTTTCAGAAAAAGACCTTCAAAGCAGACAAAGACAAGTATATCAAAAAGGACAGCAAGGGTAGCAAATTTGACAAGTCAAAGGTTAGATGCTACAAGTGTAATGGTATGGGTCACTTTGCTTCTGAATGCAACAAGACAAAGGCACTCATCACATCAAGCAAGGATTGGATGGACTCTTCCTCAGAATCTGATACTGAGGTAGTCAACTATGCGTTAATGGCCAATGCTGATGTAACTGCTGCTCCTGATGATAAGGTACTAAATACTATCTTTGATTTTGATACTGATAATGCTTCTGAGTTAAGACGTTTTCTAAAGTCATTACATATTAGCTTTAGAAGTCAAACTGCTGAGAATACTAGAATCTTATCTGAGATGTCTGACCTTAGAAAGAGGAATGAGATATTAGAAGCTGAATTTTCTCGTATGCAAGAAGTACAAAAAGAATGTGATAATGCTAAACACATGCACTTAGAGATGACATCTAAATGTACGTCCCTTGAAAAAGAACTTGAATATGCTAATGAGAAAATCAGAACCTGGACAGACTCTGGTAGGAAATTTCATGAGATTAATACCTCTAAGAATTGGAAAGAGTGTCTAGGATATAAGTCAGATGAAGATAAGAAATTAGCAGAGAAAATTGTCATTGATGAGACAGTTAGTCCAAAGACCTATAGACATGTTATAGACTCAACCAAATCTAAGATTACTCCTGTTAATTTTGTTTTTGGTAAGGATTCCAATTCTACTTTTGAAAAGGGATCTTCTTCTACTCAAGGAATTAAAATTATAAAGTCTAAACCTGTCATGAACAAAGTCACTAAGAATGTAGGTCTATTGTCTCAGAAACAGCTTAAAGATAAAATCTGTGAGGTTACAGATAAGAAAAAGGAAGCTACTGTTAAGAGAAACAGGAATGGTAAAGTTGGGATCAATAAAGAGAATGGTTATAAATATATCCCAAATGCACCTAGAAAGTGTTGTTTTAACTGTGGTAACTCTAATCATCTTGCTATTGATTGTAAAAAGAGTGAGAAGAAAATTGCTGAAATTCCTAAGTCTGATGTTAGGAATAGATCAGTATTTTACAATCCACAGAATTCCTGTTTTCATTGTGGTAGTATATGGCATTCTATTTATACATGTAAAGAGTATCATGATTTGTACTATAATTTTTATGATCCATTGCCTAAGTTTGAAAGTAGTACAAAGTCTGATAGAACTGAAAATGTCATAATGAAGCATGCTTTTGTTAATACTGATACTGACAAAGCAAATCCTGATGGAGTAAATCCTGTCAGGACTGCTAAAGTCAAAAAGTCTTCTGCTGTTAAATTTAATAAAATGCATGAACAAGGAATCCAACAAGTGTGGGTTCCTAAACATTCTGACTAGTGTTTTACTATTCTGATGCAGGGTAAAAAGAAAAATGTGTTAGTCATGGATAGTGGATGTTCTGTGCACATGACTGGAAACAAAGCCCTGTTATCAGAATATGAGGAAAAAGCTGGCCCAACTGTGTCTTATGGAGATGGCAACATTGGACAAACCTTGGGATATGGCAATATAATCATTGGAAATGTCATCATTGAAAAAGTAGCTCTAGTGAAGGGACTAAAACACAACTTGTTGAGTATTAGTCAAATCACTGACAGAGGTTATCATGTCAATTTCTATTCCACACATTGTGAAGTAGTCAGTAAAGCAACATGGAAGATAGCACTAACTGGCTACAGGCATGGTAACATATATGAAGCAAACATTCTCTCAGATACTGATGGCTCCCCTACATGTTTCATCAGTAAAGCTTCAGTAGATGAAAGTTGGAATTGGCACAAGAAGCTTTCTCATCTCAACTTCAGCAACATCAATGAGTTGGTTAAGAAAGAGTTAGTAAGAGGATTACCTAATGTCTTATATACACCTGATGGACTCTGTGATGCATGCCAAAAAGCAAAACAAAGAAGGACATCATTCCAGAGTAAATCAGAATCCTCTATTGAAGAACCATATCACATGCTACATCTTGATCTGTTTGGTCCAGTCAACATCATGTCCATCAGTAAGAAAAGGTACATTCTTGTAATTGTTGATGAATATTCTAGATTCACCTGGGTGTATTTTCTGCACAGAAAAGATGAAACTCCTGAAGTTCTGTTGGATCATGTGAGGATGATTGAGACAACCACAAAGTACAAAGTCAAGATTCTGAGAAGTGATAATGGTACTGAATTTAAGAATTCAAAGATGGAAGAGTTCTGCAAATACAAAGGAATCATTCAACAATTCTCTGCTCCTGGCACACCTCAGCAAAATGGAGTAGTAGAAAGGAAGAATAGAACTCTTATTGAAGCTGGCAGAACTATGTTGGAAGAAGCTAAATTACCTACATATTTCTGGGCAGAAGCAGTCAACACAGCATGCTATACACAAAATCTTACATTGATAAACAGGCATGGTGTCACTCCTTATCAGTCTCTCAAAGAGAAGAAGCCAAGTCTGAAGCATTTGCATGTGTTTGGCTGTAAATGTTTTGTTCTCAGAACTCATCCTGAACAGCTAGGGAAATTTGAAACAAAGGCTGATGAAGGAATATTCATAGGTTATCCTACATCAAGAGCCTTCAGAGTTTTTAATTTGAGAACAAGAACTGTCATGGAGTCAATACATGTATCTTTTGATGATAAGAAGATAACTGGAATAATTGAAGACTCGCATGATAGATTGTTATTTGAAAATGAAGCTTCCAAGGAACCTGAAGAAAGTGAATCAGAAGCTGTCCATTCATCCAGTACTGACGGGTCACCAAATCCTGATGACTCACCAGGTACTGATGGTACTAATACTGATGATGCAAACAACAGTAATACAACTAGTAGTGCTAATGTTGAGGGGGAGCAACGGCATTCAACTACAAGTTCAGAGTCAACTCAATCATCAGGACGGAATTCTTCAGATACTGATTCAAGTGATGATCCTGACAACACATCAGGAGGACATAGCAATAATTCAGGAAGAGCTTCATCTCAAGCAAATTCTTTCAATCAAGATAACACCAATCCAGGGGGAGCATCTACTTCAAGAAACAATTTGACACCAGCAAGGAAATGGACTAAAGATCATACTCCTGATTTGATAATTGGAGATCCTGATGCAGGTGTTCAAACAAGAAGTGCAACTCAGAATGAATGTTTATACAATAACTTTCTGTCCAAGGAGGAGCCTAAGAAAGTTGAAGATGCACTTAAAGATGCTGATTGGGTTACTGCAATGCAAGAAGAACTGAATGAATTTGAAAGGAATGAAGTCTGGAAACTGGTACCAAGACCAAAGAATAGATCAATAGTTGGTACAAAGTGGATTTTCAAGAACAAGACTGATTCTGATGGAGTCATTATCAGAAATAAAGCTAGACTAGTTGCAAAGGGGTATTCCCAACAAGAGGGAATTGACTATGATGAAACTTTTGCTCCTGTTGCAAGACTAGAAGCCATCAGGATATTTCTTGCTTATGCAGCACATAAGAAATTCAAGGTTTTCCAGATGGATGTTAAAAGTGCTTTCTTAAATGGTGAACTGGAGGAAGAAGTTTATGTTGAACAACCTCCTGGTTTCATTGATCCTAAATATCCAGATCATGTCTACAGACTGGATAAGGCACTTTATGGACTAAAGCAAGCTCCAAGAGCATGGTATGAAACCTTAGCTCAATTCTTACTGGAAAGTGGATTCAAAAGAGGTGCAATTGATAAAACTCTATTTTATTTGAATCATGGTAAGGAGTTGCTGTTAGTTCAGATTTATGTTGATGATATCATTTTTGGGTCAACAAACAATAAGCTGTGTGAAAAGTTTTCCAAGCTTATGCAGTCAAGATATCAAATGAGCATGATGGGAGAAATGAGTTACTTTCTGGGTCTTCAAGTTAAACAGACTGATGAAGGGATTTTTATTAATCAGTCTAAATACACAAGGAATTTACTGACAAGGTTTAACATGCAAGACAGTACTCCTGCTTCAACTCCCATAGCTACAGCTACCAAACTTGATCCTGATCAAGGTGAAGAGGTAGATGTAACTCACTACAGAGGAATGATTGGCTCTTTATTGTATCTCACTGCCAGTAGACCAAATATCATGTTTGCAACCTGTCTATGTGCAAGATTTCAAGCAAAACCTAGAGAACCACATCTGATTGCAGTCAAAAGAATTTTCAGATATCTCAAAGGCACTCCTTCACTTGGCCTTTGGTATACAAGGGAATCAGATTTTGGATTGTGTGGTTATTCAGATGTTGACTTTGCAGGATGCAAAATAGACAGGAAAAGTACTTCAGGAAGTTGTCAGTTTTTGGGTGGAAGACTAGTTTCATGGTTCAGTAAAAAGCATAAATCTATTTCCACTTCAACTGCAGAAGCTGAGTACATTGCTGCAGGAAGTTGTTGTGCTCAGATAATGTGGATGAGAAATCAGTTGTTAGATTATGGCCTGTCATACTTAAAAATTCCTATTTATTGTGATAACCAAAGTGCTATTGCAATGACAGGAAATCCAGTTCAGCATTCTCTTACTAAACACATAAGTATCAGATATCACTTTATAAGAGAACAGGTTCTGGAAGGAACAATTGAACTTCACTTTGTTCCTACTGATCAACAACTAGCTGATATATTCACCAAGCCACTACCTGAAGCTACTTTCAATAAATTGGTGAATGAACTTGGAATGATGAATTTTGAGAATTACTGAGGAAAAGCTACAGAGAGGAAATCCTGATAACTGTCAAATCCTGATGGTTATTCAGAAAGGTATGTATCTTTGATCAAATCCTGATAGGACTCAATCCTGACAGGAAGTCAACTGGTCAATCCTGATGTACAGGTCAGTATTTCATTACTTAATTTGTGCCTAATTTTTCGTCTGTATCTGCTAATGGACGATTGAGTTTTAGTAGGACAACTGTATACGCGCGTGTGTTGCTCTATTATAGATATATCTATACATACACATAAAAAGCGGTGCAGTTTTATTTAATGACACACGTAATCTGTCCACTAATTAGTTATACACAAATCATATTTTGCCACCTGTCATTGAGAGTAATATTTTGTTTTAACAAAATACTTTTCATTGTTTTACATCTTTCATTACTCTCTCATCATCAGTTTTTCGTTTTTATCTCTCTCTGTGCTTTCATACCCTAATTGCTTCAAATCTTAATTCTCGAGTTTTCAAAAGCATTACAATGGCATCTTCATCTTTCATGAACAAACAAACAGTAATTCGTGATATTACTTTTGCCACTAATAACTTTGTAGCCATACTAGACCATCAAGAATTGCCTACTGAGTTCCATATAATTCAAGATTTTCTTACTTCAAGCCCATTGAAGTATGCTTTAACAGAGCCTGCAAGTGTTTCTTTTAAGTCTGTAATGCAGGTTTGGAACACAGTTGTTTTTGGTCAAAGTTCTACAGGAATCATTCTGATGCAGTTCGAATCAAATGGGGTCACTCATCATGTCACCCCTGCTGTTATTGAAGAGGCATTGCATTTGCCTATTCTGGGTGAAAAAGTTCCTAGGGTGATTTCAGACTCTGCTCTATTTGAGTTTGTCAAGAAACTGGGCTACAATGGAGAAGTAAAGAGATATGGAAATCTCTTTAGGACAAAGCTTAAGAAGGAATGGAATTTCTTCTTTGATACAATCAGCCGCTGTTTCCTGAACAAGACATCAAATTTTGATGCTCTTCCATCAGGATCTCTTAAAATTGGGTACTCTCTTATCCATTCTACAGTGTTTGATTATGGCTCTTTTATCTTAAAAGCTTTAAGTGATAGGAAATCAGATAAATTGGGTTCTGTCTGTTTTCTTAGATTTTTACAGTTGATATTTAATCACTTATTGTACACCACTCACTAAAAAGAAGATACAAGGGGGTGTACAAGGGGTCCTGGTGAAGAAAGCTGATAAGGTTGTTAAGAATGTTCCTGTGAAAAGGAAGTTAAGGTTGATTGATGAAAGTGATTCAGAGGATGACTTACCTATATCCTCTGTGATGAATGTGAACAAGGAAGTTGCTGATACTGCTACTAAAGCTGTGGTACCTTTATCAAAACCACAAAAGACAAGGAAATTATCAAAGAGCAGGTATCATATTCCTTTGACAGTGCAAATGAAGGATACTGATATTTAGACATCAAATCCTGATGTTAGTATTCCTGATGCAGCAACAAAAGTTGTCTCTATATCAGACTCTCCAGCCTCTCCATCTCAGATTCGAGGACATTCTTGGGAGAAGGTTTCTACAACTGCTTCCTTGGTTGGTCTTACACCTACATCAAAGAAAAAGAGGAATGCAGAAGAGTTAGTCTATCAGAGACAGAAGAAGCTGAAAGGATCAAGCCCACAAGAACCTGAATTTCAGAGTAATTCAGCAGCTACTGTTGATCCTGCCACACAAGAACCACTCAATCAAAGTTTGGGTGAAGGCTTAGCTAGTGGAATGGTCACACAAGAACCATTTTCTCAAAGGGAGAATGAAGACATCAACATTCCAGCTACACAAGAACCATCTTCTCAAAGTGAAGATGCAGGCAAAGCTACAGCTTCTGTTGAAAGATTGGTCGAGAACATTGTCAATGAGGGAAGCACACAAGAACCTTTAGCTCAAAGTGTTGAAGCAGCTTCTGAACCTCAAGCTCCACAAGAACCATTGGTAGCAAATACTGATGCACGCATATCAAATCCTGACGATGTTCATCCTGATGTTAGTGGTGCTCCTGATACTGAGCCTATTTTGATACAGCCACTTCGTTCAAGACCAATGGATCATCCTATCTCAGAATCTCAGGATAAACTGAAAGGTATTGCAATTCCTGATCCTGATAAATCTCATGGTTCTGATGATGATAATTCTGATGATGATAGTGATGATGATAATGAGAATAGAAAAGAGAAGGAACAGCTTGCTACAGCACTCAAGATTAGTCTTGGAACTAATTTTGGTTCATCAAGTACATATATGGCTAGCAATGCTTCCACTGGGAAAGATCAGAGACAAGATTTTTCTACTCCTTCCTTTGATCCTGCAGAGGCATTTAGACAGAATGAATGGAACAATTCATGGCACAATTCTGATGAATCTATCAGTTTTTCTTCTGCTATTGAACATGCCTATAATGCAGTGAAGTCTATAGAGAATCAAGACTTGAAGAATCATCTGAAGGCTACAACTCTGTTATCCAAAAGCCTGAAAAGTGAGATTGATTCTATCAAGGGTTCAACTGACAAAGTGAGGACTGATATCTTTAATAATTTTACAAAGGTGCCTACTACTTTCCAACTAAGGGTAGTGGAATCCCAAGTGAAATCTGTTGTTTCAGAACAAACCTCAATCAAACAAAGAATTGATTCTCTGGATACTAAGGTAACTGAAATTCAAGCCTCTCTTTCCTTAATTTTGAAATTATTGTCAAATCCTGATGTCAAAAAGGGGGAGAAGGTTATTCAGACAAAATGTACACCTGATCTAGTATTAAGGAATAATGATGATGATACTGGAGATGATGGTGGTGACAATTTGAAACAAGGAGAAACCTCTGATACTGCGGTTTTGAAGTCTACAATTCAAACTTCTTAAAGTCAAACTACGCGGTCAACTCATGTTTTTGATTCTGGAGTTAAGACAGTAAGAACATTGGTGCAATCTCAGATCCTGACGGAAGATCAAATCCTGACACCTGGTCATGGACAAATTCTTGCTACAATTCCTGAAGGTGATGAAGATGTGATTATTGATAATCCTGAAGATGCATCAAATTTATTCCAGAAGTTTTCTACAAAAGACGGCAGAATTGTTACTCTATATCACACTGATAAAAGAGTTCAACAATTATATGCAAGAAAAGCACTCTCTACAGCAAGTGAAGAATATCCAGATCTCTCACATGAAGAATTCTTGAGACTACAAAGAGAGACAGTGGAAAGCTATACTGCTCCTGCTAGAGGTAGAGGAAGCAGAGGTAGGAGAGGTGCTAGAAGAAGTAAAAGAGGTTCTTCAACTCAAATATTACCTAGACAGACAAGGTCTAGAGGGTTAAGAATTGAAGAAATTCCTGAACCTATTCAAACTCTAGTAGTTCCTGACAGATCTACTTTTGGTGATGATGGAATTGTTGAAGAAGAACCTGAATTGAGAAGAAAATCAAGAAAATCAACTCTCAGCAATACAAATCAAATTGAAGATTCTAATCCTGACAATATTCAAGATCCTGACGAATCTGAAATTCTGCAAGAGGTTGATTTGATAATCTTATCTACTGTTGTTGATTGTCACAACAAAGAAGTAGATGAAGAAGAAGAAGCCAGAAGAAGAGATATTACAAAAAGAACATATGAAGATTTCAATCTCTATCTACAAAGGCTTAAACTTTCAAATGGAAGAAAATGGAGAAATTCAAGCAGACAAGAATCTTTACTTGAAAGAAGCTACGCTCATGAAAAGGAGAAATACAAGAAGTGGAAACATATTAGCACATTAAGTTGTGATACACCTATCAATTTTCAGTCTGGTGGAATTATTACAAGCGCTTCAAGTGTTGTTGATTTGTCTGATATGGCTAGATCAAAAACGCTCTGGTTAAAGATGTTTTCAAATCTGAAGCAATTGTCAAGTAATTCAAGAGGAGGTATTGGACACAGAGATGGTGAATATCTGAATATGTCATATGTTGATCCTTACTCCTTGACAGAAATTGGAGGTACTTTAACTTCTGAAAACCTGAACAATTTATTAGCTGTTGATATAGTTATAGATTGTCATGATGGTTTTGAAAAGAAAGAAAAGCTTCTGTACTTCATGAAAGATGGTAGTGTGAAGATTCTATCTATTCAAGATCTGCTGATGAAAACTACACAGGAACTGAAATATGTTCACTATCTGTTAAGATGGAAGAACCAAGTGTACAAAGAATGGAGTGACATGATTTTGTCAACTATAAGAAGAAGACTGGATGGAAACAGTAATTTCAATGGTAATTATACTCCCATGTACTTAAATCAAAGAGGTCAGGATGTGGAAATGCAAAGGGGTACTGCTGTTAAAGAAGTAAATTTTGGCATGACTCATCTTTCTCTCAATCCTGATGGGAAGGAAATTGCTTATCTTTTGCTTGAAGAGCACAGTCTACAGAGAAACTCCATACAGAATCTCAGAGCAGCTATCTACCAGATTAATGAGGAAGATGAAGAACTCAGAAATCTTAAGGAAAGACTGATTCAAATTCTTGAAGAAAAAGAAGAAAGTTTATTATCCAACTTCTTGAAGATGAATCTGTTCTATCACAAAGCTTAAACAGATAAGTTGTTTCTGAAGATACTCGTACATTTTGATACATGTTTTTGACATCATTGAATATTTGGAATCTATACTTTATTTTACAAAGTATGTGATTGGGGGAGATTGTTAGATCAGAATTCAATGATCGTCAGAAGCTAGACTCAACTGATCAGGATTGCTGACGTCATCAGTATTGCATGGTCATCAATATTTGATCAAGCGTCAGTATCTTATTGATCATCAGGATTCCTACTCAGACTATGATCAGGTTTGATCATCAGGACTTGAAGCTGATCAGGATTCCTACTTCGAGTTATATTTGGAGTCTAGATAAACATGGAAGTTTGTTCCTGGTTTGTAGAATGCAGTTATCGATTAAAGATATGTTTCTATCTTTGTTATGATTAGGACTTATCTTGTTATTGATAGAGAAGCTGTGTGCACTATATAAACACAGTTTTGGTTTCGATTTATGTATTCATTCGAGAGAGAACATAATCGGAGAGAAGCTCTTAAGAACAGAATTTCTTAAGAGAGTTTTTGTAAGCTAGCAGCTCTTAAGAACATCAGAATTTCTTAAGAGAGTTTGTAACAGTTTTATATCAAAGTTAATAAAGCTGTTATTGTTATTGTTAATGATCTTTCATATTTGTGTTATATAAAGTCGAGAATCTTAAACAATTGTATTCAACCCCCTTCTACAATTGTTATTTACTGGGCAACACCCCCTACTAAGGTGTAGCTGGCTGAACGATATTTAACCTTTTGTGCTTCCTTTTTGTCTAATGGCACTACTCCTTTCTCCAAGAAGGCCCTGATGGGGGTCATCCAATTGATTCCTTGATGGATTTCCAGACACTGCTTTTTGTCGATCGAAGGGATTTTCACTTCGGTCAGGTATATCGAGCCCATCAGATTCTGGGTTTCTGCTGAGGCAAGCCTAGACAACGCATCTGCCCTGCTGTTGTTTTCTCGGGCTACCTGGCTTAGTTTAAACGACTCAAAATGAAGTGAAGTTTCACGTACCTTGGCAGTGTATGCCTTCGTTCGGGGGTCTTTTTGACCATACTCCCCGGAAAATTGCTTCACCACTAGCATGGAATCGCTAAATACCCTTACATGCTTTACCTCTAGGCTACGTGCCAAGGAGAGCCCTGTCAGTAATGCTTCATATTCAGCCTCATTGTTGGTCAAGGGAAAGGTGAACCTGATAGCCTGACAAATTTCGAAACCGTCTAGGCTGATAAGGATCATACCGGCTCCATACTTCGTTTTTGTGACCGAACCATCCACAAAAAGCTTCCATTTCCCGGGTGACTGAATGCCCCGTTCCTCCGGCGCCAAGTCTTTTGGTCCCGAGAAAGAACATTCTACCAAGAAGTCGGCCAGTGCTTGGGCTTTGATGGCGGTCCTGGGCACAAATTCCAAGTCGTACTCTCCTAGCTCTACCGACCAAGCCACAACTCTGCCCGAAGCTTCCGGTCTTTGAAGGATCTTTTTGAGTGGTTGATCGGTAACCACTTGTACAGTTCTTCCTTGAAAATAATGGCGTAGCTTCCTTGATGCCACCACTAATCTGAAGGCGAGCTTTTCAGCATTGGGGTATCTTGTTTCCGCATCCTTAAGCATGTGTGAGACATAGAACACTGGGTGTTGATTCTTTTCGTGTTCCTTGACTAGCACGGCCCCTATCGTTCGGTCATTCACCGCTAAGTAGAGTTGCAGTGTTTCTTTGGGGTCGGGTCTCATCAGGAGTGGGGCCTTGACCAGATATTCTTTAACTTCTTCAAATGCCTTCTAGCAGTCCGATCCCCATTCAAAGTTTTTTGATCCCCGGAGTACTTCGAAGAACGGTAGGGCTTTCTCAGCCGATCGGGAAATGAACCTTCTCAAAGCAGCCAATCGCCCCGTTAATTTCCGAATGTCCCTGATTGTCTTCAGTGCCTCCATATCAATCACTGCCTTGATCTTCTCAGGGTTGGCCTCTATCCCTCTGGCACTCACCATGTAACCCAGAAACTTGCCACTGGCAACTCCAAACGTGCACTTGCTTGGATTAATTCTCATATTATTTCTCCTGAGCGTTTCAAAACACTCTTTCAGGTCCCCTGCATGGTCTTTAAACATGGATTTCACGATCATATCGTCCACATAGCATTCCATGTTCCGACCGATCTGTTGCTTGAAAACTTTGTTGATCATTTTCTGGAAGGTTGCCCCTGCATTCTTCAGCCCGAAGGGCATCTTGATGTATGCATATGTACCTTTGGGTGTGATGAATGATGTCTTTGGAATATCCTCGGCATTCATTGCAATTTGATGATATCCAGAAAAAGCATCTAAAAAGCTAAGTACCTGGTGCCCTGAGGTTGCGTCTATTAACTGATCAATGTTAGGTAGGGGGTAATGATCCTTCGGACAGGCTTTGACCAGGTCGGTGTAGTCGACGCACATTCTCCATTTGTTGTTCGACTTCTTGACTACCACCACATTCGCCAGCCAGTCCGGATACTCAATTTCCTCAATGAACTTAGCCTCCAACAACTTTTCCACTTCGGCCTGGATGACTTGTTGCCTTTCCATGGCGAAATTCCTTTTCTTCTGCTTAACAGGTTTTGCATCGGGGTTAACGCTAAGACAATGTTTTGCAACCGAAGGGTCTAGGCCTGGCATGTCCTCCGGTCCCCACGCGAACACATCGTGGTACTGTCTGATCACTTCAATAACCTTCTTTTTTAACTCAGGCTCCATGTTTTTGCCTATTTGAATCATTTTCCCCGACTGCCCAGCATACAGTTCTACTTCTTCTGTCTCAGTTGCTGGTTCGGCTATAGGGTTGGACAAATCTGCCCCAAATTTTTCTAACTCGATGTTCATCATCTGACGACTGCTTCCTTCGTCTTCGTTCCTCTTTCTTTTCCCCTCTTCAGTCATCTCGACATCTTTGTCTTTCTCAATATCCTCTAACATGATGATTCGAGCAGCCTTCTGATCCCCTCTCATTTCTCCCACACCATTTTCTGTTGGAAATTTCAACTTCAGATGGGGGACAGAAGCTACTGCCTGGAAAACACTAAGTATCGGCCTTCCTAGGATTCCATTGTACGGACTGTCCACTTTCACCACATAGAACTTGGCCTCTTTTTCCAAGGTGTAAGGAGCTTTGCCTAGCACGATGGGTAGGTTGATCATCCCTTCGATCGGTACGGGCTGATTCCCGAAGCCGTACAGGGGTGCCTCATGACATGGCTCCAACTGCTCGCCCCCCAAGTTCATCTTGCAATATGTTCTGTGATATAGGATATTGACCGAACTACCACCATCAACTAGAACTCTCCAGATTTTGTTTTCCCCTATAATGGGATTTATGATGAGTGGATCTTCGTGCGGCCATATCACGTCTTCAAAATCATCCTCTGTGAAGGTGATAGGCAGGGGCTGTCTGGCCGGATTGGTCTGATACAAGTTGTAGACCTGTCTGGCATATTTCTTTCGGGCGGTCTTAGTGCACCGCTCCAGCACCGTGCCCCCTGAAATCATTCGAACTTCACCTCTGTATTTTTCTTCCCTTTCAGGCCCCTTCTCTCTTCTGGGCTCCTTGGGTTCCAGCTTATCCCTCAGGTCGCCCTTGTACTGTTCTAAATCTCCCTTCTTCACCATTTTTTCAATTAGCTTCTTCAAATGGTAGCATTCATCTGTATTATGCCCCTTATCCTTATGGTACTCGCAATACTTATCCCCATTTTTCTTGTAATCTGGGGTTTTCATTCTGGCTGGCCGAACGAATCCTGGCTTCCCCTTTATCTCGTGGAGAATCTTTGAGATAGGTGCATTCAAAGGGGTGAACACCGTACTATCTCTATCTCTTCTTCTGTCTGCTCCTCGGTCGGGTCTATTGTCCGTCAGTCTACTTTTGATGTCTCCCCGACCCCTTCGGTCGTCTCTTCCAGAACCTTCATTTCTGCGACTTTTCTTATACCCTCCAATAGATTCAAGTTTCCTTCGGATGGCTTCTCCTCTCACATATATATCATTCAAAGATTTAGGAGGAATATCATAAAGAGAAGAGCGGAGTTTTTTACCTTTCACAGGGTCTAATCCGGCGGCTAAAAACCCTGCAGCCTTTACTTTGTCCAAGTTGGTGACCATCCCTGCTTCTTCCTTAAACCGGGCTAGGTAATCCCCTAACTCTTCGTTCGATCTCTGACGGCAATGAATCAATGCTTCAGTATCCTTTTCTCTCCGGCACAAGTGGGAGTAGTGCCTCAGGAACCTCCTTTTTAATTGATCGTATGAATGTATCGATCGGGGTTTTTGCGAACGATACCACATCATTGCTGGTCCCTTCAAATATGTCTTGAACATCTTGCACAACATGATATCATAGTGTCCCATACCCGTCATTAGAGACTCATATTTTTCACAGTGGTCTTCCGGGTCTCCTTTCCCACTGAACTCGTTCATTTTTGGGAACTGTCCCCCCCGAAGGAGGTCGATACTGTTCAATCTCTTCAGAGACAATAGGTTCATGGCTCACCTTCCGTTCTCCGAACATGGCCTTTTCCATCCTCTTTATACGATCCCGAACGTGCAAGTCGTCCTCTTCATCAGAATCGGTCAGAGTGGTTCTGGAACGTGTCTTTCGCGGATGCGATTCGGAGTCCGAAGACTCGTCTTCATCGTCATACGGCCTTTTATCCCTTCGGTGTTCGGACGACACCTGCGTCACCTCATCGGCCTCGATCGACTCTCTTAATGCCCTTTCTTCCAATTCATATTCTTCCCTACGGAGTTTGATGGCTTTGAGTCTGAGCATGTCCGCTTCTTTCTTTTTAGCCCGTATATGGGCTTCCTTATCGGCCTGTTCAGTTACTTTCTGTTTTCCCTTCTTAGTGGCCTGCTCTTCTCTCCATTTGAGAAGCAATTCTCTCTGTTCTTCGGGGGTCGGTAAAGGACCCTCGTCCCCCTCAGAGTCAAAATTCAATTGCCGATTTATCGGTGGCGTGATGGTCGAACCCCCAGGGTGTGGAGTTCCATCGGTGGTCATAATCTCAGTAAACCACAACGTACAATCGATCTATACGTTCCCACAGACGGCGCCAAATGTTGGAACCAGTTTTCGTCACCTACGTCCGGTCGGATTTGCAAAGAAGAAGAATGCGAGGGTTGGGCCCCCCGATTCAACTCCGGTGTGAGAATCAGTAACTAGTAGCCTAGGTAGGTAAATTGGACGTACAGAAAATATGTGTGTATTGTGAATTGTGTATGAATGAAATCTCAAACCTCTTTTCCTTGTTTTACCAGTCAGTTTTCATCCCCCCACGTTCCGTGCGTGTCTTTCGTGGTCCTCCTTCTGACCTGGTCATTGTACCGTTGATCGGTCCAATCCACTCGGCCCAGTCGGTTCAGGACCTTGAAGGTGGGCCTCTTCGGTCTTTGAGTAGTTAATGGGCTTTTTCGGATAAGTTATGAAGTATGGGCTTCCACGATCGGCCCCATAGCTATCAGTGTTCGACCTCTAACACATCCAAAACTAACGATGTTTGTGTTAAATATCATGTAGGGTACACGGAGTGATGACTGCAACACCCAAGAAAGTTTGCCATGTAATGCCTATCAACAATGCATAAAATTAGTACTCAGTATATGCATCAAGTATAATTTTATGCATGACCTTTTGAATTTTTATCATAGTTATTACTTAGATAATTCATAGTTATTACTTAGATAATTCATGATTCCAACCTTTTTTTATATATATAATTTAGTTATAATAATATTGTTCTAGAACTTCTCTATTTTAATTGAAATCTATTAAATTTCATTATTCACATTCGAGTGCATTGAATATACAATAAAAATATATTAATCAAGTATGTTTAAAATATAGTTAAATAAATACAATGTTGCCAAATTTCGTCTTTTCAACTTTTTATATTTATTATGAATTTTACAACTCTTCGTTGTTTTGATTGTTGGTAAGGCCACTAAAATTTTATAGTCTTAAATATAGTACCTTTTTTTTTTAAAACCTTAAATATGGTACTGAATTTTTTCTTAAGATATCATAAACAGTGACTTGGAGATCAAAGACCATTCTATTTATTTAAAACAGTGACTAGCTTAAAACATGTGTGGATTATTTTTAATAATTATTATATTATTTATATTATTTATATTTTATTAATTGTATTTGTTAAAAAAATTAATAGAAATGTTGAAATATGTTTTAAAATTTAATAACTTCATTAATAATTAAAAGTATTAAAATAAGTTTTAAAATTTAATAACGAAAAACATTAAAATATTTTAAAATAAATAAGTAAAGGATCTTCCACTGATATTTTTAGAAAAATAATGGATTTTAGTAAGAAAAATAGAAAAAATAAATTAAAAATGTAATTGTCCTTGATATTTTTAGAAAAAGAAGGGATTTTGGTAATAAAAATAGAAAAAGTAATTGCCCTGATATTTTTGAAAAGTGAGGGGTTTTGTTAGAAAAATCTATAATATTTTTAGGTGAAAATATATATATATATATATATATATATATATATTATAAAATAATTGCCCTGATATTTTTATGTTATAATTTAATATATATTTTTTTAAAATTAAAAAAATAAACCACATATTATAATATATATATATATATATATATATATATATATATATATTGAATTATAATATATATGTATATTATTTATATATATTTTAATTATAGGAGCTCTCGGATCGTTCAAAATCTATTTATCTATTTTTCTAGATCTTCTGAATTTTAATTCAATAAAATTAAATTACCTTAATTATATTCAAATTTATAGGATTGTAAACAAGGAAAGTTCTTATATAAAATTAAATTAACTTATTTATATTCGAATTTATAGGATTGTAGAGGAGAAAAGTTCTTATTTATGGCTTTTCTTTAAAGAAAATTATAAACCTAAAACTAAATTACCTTATTTCTAAAAGTAAATTACCTTATTTATATTCGGATTTATAGGATTGTAGATGAGGAAAGTTTTTAAAATTAAATCTATTTAAAATTTTAGTTACCATAGTTCATTGAAAAAAAATGGGATATTTCATTTGGTACCATTGTATAATTGGCTTTTTCATTTGGTACCACTCGAAGTTTTTGGTTTTCAAGTGGAGACATCATACTTTTGCCTTCATCCACATGATACCACTCCGTTAACCAAACGTTAGTCGGCCGTTACAAAATTATGAGATTGTTCATTTGGTACCACTCAAAGTTTTCGACTTCCAAGTAGTACCCTTCTACTTTGTGTTTCAACTCCAAAATATCACTATGTTAATAAATTCGATGAAGTGGTATTTTGGAATTGAAGCCGAAAGTAGAATGGTGTCACTTGGAAGTCGAAAACTTTGAGTGGTACCAAATGGACAATCTCATAATTTTGTATCGGCCGACTAACGTTTGGTTAACGGAGTGGTATAATGTGGATGAAACCAAAAGTATGATGGCGCCACTTGGAAGTCAAAAACTTTGTAGGGTACCAAATGAAAATGTCAATTGTACAATGGTACCAAATGGAATATCCCAAAAAAAAATCTATAAAATCCCTTCAGATAGTTGCTTTGGTTTCTTGAGTTCATTATTTTCACAATCTACGTAGATTGGATAATTTTTTTATTAGAATCTTTGTGCTATTTGTTATGCTCCTAATGATTTAGTTATTTATTGTACTGTTTTTTTAGGTTGATGATTGTCTACTTAATTGATTTGAACTCGGATGTTCAATATGTTTGATACAAAACATATAATACTTATTAAAGACAATTATAAACCTAATCCTTTTTTATTATTATACATATAATCTTTATTTTTTTATTATTTTAATAGAGCAATGCACAACAAAAAACATAAGTAATAACTAAAACACAAGAAGTTATTATTATTATTATTATTATTATTATTATTATTATTATTATTATTATTATTATTATTATTATTATTATTATTATTATTATTATTATTATTATTATTATTATTATTATTTCATAATAATAAAGTAAGCATCGACAAGATCAACAAAGCTATCGAGCCTTACTCGATAAAAGTTAAAATACGAGTACAAGTACATGGATGAGCTTTCACAACCAGTATGTATACAACATGAGTAAGTTTGTTTTTCTAAGTACATGACTCTTTATTCTAGATTTTAAAAAAGAATAATTTATAAATAAATAGAAGTATTAGATATATACTTTTACCACCAACTCTTTTTATCATATTTTTTTCCTACCATCCTATATAACATAATCAATATTTTCATGGATTATTTACATTTTTTTTTGCTGCTGACGTGGATTATTTACATGTTTTGGAATGATGTGGATTCATAAAAAAAATCTTAAATTATATAAAGAAATATTTTTTGGCACTCCCAAATCGTTTGGAAAATATTTATTAATTTTTCTTTTATTATTTTATCTTATAATTTATAGAGAATATAATAACATATATTTTATTATATTTTACTTTCTAATTTTTATGTCTTATATTCTATTAAAACATTAAATCAAATATTTATTTACTTGACGAAATTCCTGCTATGATTTGTATTTAAATTTTATTATTTCGTATAATTATCTTTTTTTATCTATATGTCTATTTAGTCAAAAATCTATATTTACTTATTATAACGGGTATCGACGAAAGAAAATATGATACAAATTAGGATAGATAAAAATAATTAAATACATATATACATTGTAAATTTTATTGTCTATATATATTTAATTTGTACAAAATTGAGTTTATTAATATATATAATAATGTAGATATATTTTCATTGGTTTTTGTTCAATAACTTATATCTAAGAGTTTAAAAAAATATATCATAAGATGCCATCATACACGGCTTAGGGGTCATTTGACAAATTTGAATATAAATTTCTTAATCATTAAAATATCTGAATGATTTATTAATCTGAATACTTAATGAATAATATTATTTGGTACATAACTTAACAAAATATCTGAATGGTGTAAATTTTTCTCATGAATCAGTAATATTATACAAATTATTTAATTAAAACAATAATATATTAGCATCAATAGATTGCAAAGTTTTATCAATATCTAAAATTTGAATTAGGTGAAAATTACATAATTTTTAGATATTTATAATTTTATTTAATAGAAAATTTAAACAACTTCTATGCTAAAAAATTCATAATATTGAAATATTACATTTTTAAGAATATATATTATATAATTCTTTTTATGACAAAATCAAATAAGAAAGATGTACGTATGTTTTGCTGTGTGTTTAGTGCTGAAGTAACTGGCAAAATGACTCAAAAAGAAGTTTCTTAATGGTTAGGCTAGATGTTTTTATCTCAACCATTAAGAGGAATTTTAACGCTTAAGAAAGGAAGAAACAAAAACCAAACTATTTTAATTTCTTAATCATTAAATAAGCACCATCAAATTCAGTTAAGACATAAACAAATGACCCCTTAGTCTACTAAAAGACGACATGAGATTTGTTTTTATATTTTGGCATATAGAATTTTATCATTATGTACGCTATATTTTTCTATCAGGTTTTCGGGTTTATGAATATGTAATCTGATTAGGCATATATGTTTTGTTTAAGTTTGACAGTGTTAAGCACGGAAAGACACCCAGACCTATTCTAATGCACTGTCATGGAACAAAAAGGGCGTGTACCAAGGTGACAATTAGTATGGTTGTTAATTAATAATTATATTGAATGTTATCTTTGTATATAGTTTTTGATATTTATTTTTCTGATTTTGGAAATTACTTAGAGTAATATTCCATACGATTATCTCATAAATTTTTATGAGAGTCATGATAGATTTATAATTTTATTTATTTGTTTCTTAATTATTACTTAATTATTAATGTTTAGTAAAAACAATAAATATGTAGAAGTCAATGTTGTTTAGAATTCAATTAAACAAATATTAACTTTTTTGTTAACTAAAATAATATTGAATTCCCTTTATTTAAATTCATATTCATAGGGAAGATAATGATTATATAAAAATCATTTATGTTTTCATGATGAACTTTTTATATTATAATGATGAACTTTTTATATATATTATAGTGATGCACATGTATATACCAAAAAAATTAATATTAATGTCTAGGGATATTTAAGACATTTGAAGTTCGAAGCGGTGGCTATTACTTAAATTTTTATTATTGCTTATTTTAAGTATTTTTAATTTATATATATTTAGTGCAGTGGGTGTCAACTCAAGAAAATATGACACAAGATTGGAATATAAAATTCAAGGATATTTAATAAATTTGTAATTTTTGTTTTATTTCTAATGGTTGAAGTTTGAAGCGGTGGTTAATACCTAAATTTTTATTATTGAATATTTTTAGTATTTTTTTATTTATATATATTTATTGCAACGTGCGTCGGCTCGAGAAACACATGATATAAAATCAGCATATAAACTATAAAGATATTTATAAAATTTGTAATTTTTGTTATAATACGGATGGTTGAAGTTCGAAGCGGTGGTTAACATTTAAAATTTTGTCATTGCGTATTTTAAGTATTTTTCATTTATATGTATTTATTGTAACGGGTGTCGGCTATGACACAAATTTGGCAGAAAATATTTAAATAGTTAATTTATTGTTATATATCTTTACTTTGTAAAATATTGTGTTCAGAATTTATATGATACTAGCTTAAAACCCGTGCGATGCACCGATTGTTAATTGTTGTTTTATTATTTACTTTTTTATATTTTATTAATTGTATTTGATAAAAAAATAAGTCGACATGTTAAAATAGCTAAAACTCTTTTAAATAATTAAAAGAATTTAAAAAGATTTAAAAATAAATAAGTAAATGTTTTCCGTTACAGTTTTGTGAAAGGAGGAGTTTTACTAAGAAAAAGTAGAGAAGGTAACATGCTTATTTTAAAACCGGTAATTGTTCATGATATTTTTGGAAAGTGAGTAGATTTTGTTTGAAAAAATCGAAAAAGTAATGTGTTTAGCAGAAAATGGTAATTGGTAATAAATAGGTAAATTATAATTTAATAACATTTTTTTATAAATAATTAAGTGTAATTAAGTAAAAACATGAAGTACCAAAAAACTGGCACCGATCAACCAAACTTTTAATGTTTCGTCTATTATATAATTGTATAGATGTATAGATATAGAGTTTACATACTTTTTTCTCTAATTTTTTCTCAAATAGTTAATATTTAAAATTTTACATATAATTTTATAGGGCCGCCGCGAAGCGCGGCTTAGTCGACTAGTTTAATATATAGAAGTAGATACAAATACTAAATTTGATTAATAATACTAGCTCGTATCCTGTCATATGGCTAGTTTAAAGACATGTTTAAATTAAATTGTTATATGTGTAGTTAGAATAGTTTTTGAAAGAGATAGATCGTTATAATAGATTTTAAATAGGAAAGTTCTTTAAAATAGAAAATAAGCAAATTTTAATATTTTTATTTTGGCCAATAAAAAAGAATATTTTGGCCAATAAAAATATATATATTGGATTTTACTGTTATGTTTATTCACTAAAATTCAAAATATATCATTTCTCTTAATATTGGGATTGAAAGCAAAGGTTTTATCAAATTCATTTAGCAAGCAAGTTATTGAAATATTTATACGTTAATCTCTGGCATTCTATTGATTATGAAAATTTACTCTCTATATAATATGATGGTCATCAGCAAATAATTGTTACTTTCGTCCCGATGATTTCTATACCGATGATTTCTATACGTTTGGTTTGGACACAGAGAAGTGGTGGAAACTATCGATATGTAATAATAGGTTTGATATGTAATAATAGGTTTGAGATAGTGGATAAAAGTGGATGTAATGGTATTTTATATTATTATAAAATAGAGATAGTTGATAAAGTAGTGGGTGTAAAAATGTTTTATATTAGGGAAAATGAATTTTTTTATCACTGAACTTTATATACTTTTAGAAACCAACCACTGAACTATAAACTTATTTGTTTATATCACTAATGTTACTCTCGAATTTCAAAATTAGCATTCCGTTAAATGATTGGCCAACGGATGTTCAGATTGGGGGCTTAATACAAACTAGGGTTCAAGCACACTGATTTTTTAACGGAATGCTAATTTTGAAATTCGAGAGTAACGTTAGTGATATAAACAAATAAATTTATAGTTCAGTGGTTAGTTTTTAAAAGTTTATAGTTCAGTGGTTGGTTTCTAAAAGTATATAAAGTTCAATGATAAAAAAAAATTATTTTCCCTTTATATTATTAAAAGTTAATATTTTTGGAATGTATAAAAATGAGAGGACATCACTTTTGAAAAGTGTATAAAAATGAATGAGACAGAGAGAATAGTGTTTATTGTGAAAACACATGTCTCGCCCTTTAGAGCAACTCCAATAGTGTCCATTCCTTACCTATAATCAGTCTATGTGGACAAGTATAAGGGTTTTAGTCTAAAAACACTTCTTCAACGCAAAGCCCCATCCCCTTTATTTTTTAGGAGAGAGAAAATCAAAATTGCCTCCCCTATATTCTCCATATCATCAGCAGCAGGTTTTTAATTTTCAGTAGCAGGTTTTTAGGAGTTTGAAAATATAGGGGACCAATATAAGGAATACCATTGGAGTAAAATAGCTTTTTGGTTTCTTATATTTTAGGTAATCATTATTATATTATATTTTAGGGGTTCAAAATGAGGACCCATTGGAGTTGCTCTTACGTGTAAAATGTGGCAAAAGTTTTCCCTAACCATCTCTAGTATGAACTGATGAACCAAGAACCATCCTTTTCAATTGGATACTGTGAGGAGATTTGACAGCGTGTAATTATGGGAGTAAATCCTTAATCCGTGTGATTTGTAAAGGAAAAATAAACTTTTACTTTTGACCTAACAACAGACTGTACAAGTTTATGAAATCTAAAACGGGGATTGCATACATTTCAAAAAGAAATACTCCTACATAGGGTGGTAAAAGAATCCAAGTAAAACTATACCCAGTATTGGTGTTTTATTCATCAACTGCAGTTAAGTTGAGTAGCTTTACTGATCTTCGATGTCAAAGCTTATAAGTAGTAGTATATGTTTAATACCTTTACTCCATTAAATTATTAGGGACAAAAGAATGGGTAGCTATCCCCTTGGACGGTCAACTAAATGTTTCTGCAATTTAATATTACAGCCATAATAAAACAGGGTGTTATTATTGCAGTTGCAGGAAGGGTACCCTCCAGAATCATCAACATCTTTGATATCAGAGATCTCATTGAGTGGAACACATTTTATGTCATTAACTTCTGAAAAATGGCTACCATAATTTTCCTAGTAAATGAAATATATAAGATATAGATTTATGAATGGGGGAGGTGATGGTGATATATGGGAAGGTGAACATAATTGAAATGGGAGGGCATGGGAAGCAAATCTTACAACGGAATCATAAGAAAATTGCCTCTCTCTCTTTTTGCACCACTCCCCTCCCCCACCTGCTCGCACATGATTTCACCCCCACATAAAAAGGCCATCTCTCTCCTCTCGATCTCTCTCCCAATCTCTCTGCTGACCTCACCTGTATCTCTTGAGGATTTTTTTGGGTCCCACATCCACCCCCACCCCAACCTTTTTGCTTGCTTTCAATCCCTATGCCAAAAACCCTTTCCTCCTCTTGATATACAGTATTCACGTTGAAATACTTTAATATATAAACCCACACATGCTAATATGCTATGGTAAAACAAACTTCAAGACCTCACAGCCTCACAGGCTATGCATTCTTTTATTATATTCTCCGCCTTTAATTTATATTTACATTCAACAATTGCTTACCTTGTAATTCATAACCAACTTGGCACCGAATTTGGGAAAATCTCTCAATGAAATCTGGTCAGATCTTGCTTCCTGCGCTGTTGAGTTTTATTGCTTGTATTATAATTCAATTTCATCTTTATCCACCACCACAACAAACTTTTCTGATTCCCTCTTATTATATCACCACCCTGTAAACCTTGTGTTTGTATCTAATATTTCCTACAATGGGCATGGCCACAACAAAGTCTGAGTTTCATGTATTAGCTGTTGATGATAGCATCATTGATAGAAAACTCATTGAAAGGCTTCTCAAAACTGCTTCATATCAAGGTAAATAATTCTTAACTATAAGTAAAATAAAAAAGATTGCTTCTTTTTCTTTCATGTCACTTCTTTATTATATATATATATATATATATATATTTGTGAGGTTATGATTATTTGTATGTTACATATGATCAGTTACAACAGTTGATTCTGGGAGCAAAGCTCTGGAGTTTCTGGGCTTTTGTGAAGATGTGGAAAGCAACTCAAATGAACCTTCTACTTCTCCAAATAATCAGCAGGTACCAAAATTTCTGGGCTATTGACTTTTTTGGATTCTCAATCTCTCATATTAAAAATTTAATCACTAAACTTATAAAAACCAATCTGATCAAGTGTTTGTGATTAATTGTATGAATAACAGGAGGTGGAAGTGAATCTGATAATTACAGACTACTGTATGCCAGAAATGACAGGCTATGATTTACTCAAGAAAATTAAGGTATGCTTTGCTTTATATATTCCTTTTGTCTGTTCCTTATTCTCTCTATCTAAATATTCACAGTTTTCAACTGCAATCCTTTCCTTTTCTGGTAAATAATGCCTCACAATTTCAAATTGATATTATTCTCTGAAAAGTTGCTTACATACTCATAATTCTTCTGGCATTCAATCTCAATTCTGTCCACCAAAACAGAACAACTTATCATAAGTTAAAAAGATCTTACTTTTTCTTTGTTTTTACCCACTCCACCAGTCTATATGGGTCAGAAATATATTAAACCACCCTGCAAAAAATGATAATTAACAACTTTAATTGTATGTTGGTTTACAGGAATCTTCATCTTTTAGAGACATACCTGTAGTGATTATGTCCTCTGAAAATGTTCCTTCAAGAATCAGCAGGTACCCAAATTTTAAGCATGTACATTTGTTTAGTTAGTTAATACAATTTAATTTTGTCTACAACCAACATAAGTGTGATTTGTATTAGTGATTATTAGCATTATCTTTGATGCTTTGTATTAATCTGGCTTCATTTCTAGTTTTGTGACGGTTAATTATCAAAATAGTTTGCAGTGGAACGTTCGTTCACAACTCTATTAATATTTGAACAAAGATTATTAAGTTTTATCAAGCTCTTTTCTAACTACTGTTATTACTCGAATTTGTCAGATGTTTGGAAGAAGGAGCTGAAGAATTTTTTCTTAAACCAGTGAGATTAGCAGATGTGAATAAGCTAAAACCTCATATGATGAAAACGAAAAACAGAGATTGTCAAAAGGCAGAAGAAGAAGTATCATCAAATGAAAAAATAGCATCACTAGAGATCAAGTCTTCTGAACAAACGCAAGCAGAAGACGGAAATAACAACAAGAGAAAGGCTACTGAAGCGGAAGAAGAACTTTCACAAGATAGAACCAGGCGGAGATACAATGGCCTCACAGTGATCTAACACGGAGTAATGCCTCTCCTCTTCATAATTTGACACTGAATGTACTCATAGATTTTCCCATTCTTTTCTCTTTTCTAATCCTGGTTTATAATTAGATGAAGTTAGAGATAATTTTGATGATTTGGTACATGAACAGCTACATTTTTGTTGTCCTGTTTTTGAAGAACTGAAAAAATTACTGTAAATTTAATAAACTTTGTCTCGGGTGTTCTGTGGTCATCAACAACATCTTTGCTTACATTTGTAATTTGTAATATAGTACGTGTTTGGGTATCACAAAAAAGTTGACTTATAACTTAAAATGAGTAAGTGTCAGATAAGTGATAAGTTGATGAATTCTTATAAATTATACGGGTGTTTGGATAAATTTACTTATAAGTTAGTCAAGAGTTTGCTAAATTAAATTTGAAAAAATAATTATTAAATACAATGATTTCAACACTTGCATTTTAAATTAAAAAAATATTTAAAAACACAAAGGTAAAAATATAAAGTATTAAAAAACAAAGAAATCAAGTAATGCGTTAATAAGTTCAGGAAAAATGTACCTCATTATTAACATTCAACTTATCAACATATAAGTTATAAGTTGAGGTCATAAGTTGGGTTGACAAACACCCTCATAAGCTCTTATTAACTTATAATGTATAAGTAGGACTTGTCAAACAGACCCATAATCCCTAGCTTACATTGTCTTAATAAATAAAGCCCGCTATTACCCTCATGGTTCTTTCCTAGATGCAAACATCGGGAGTAACCCCAGTTACATATGGCGAAGTGTTCTGACCTCTCAATCACTGATCCAACAAGGTATAGGGTGTCGAGTTGGCAATGGTGAATCTATCCATGTTCTAACTGACCCGTGGCTACCTCTCTACCAGGATCCATATGTTCGTTCAGGAAGCCAGTCTCTGCAAGGACAGAAGGTCTCAGCTTTAATGGACCATCACCAACAATGGGATGTTGATCTTATTAATGATATTTTTGATCAACGTGATGCTGATATCATTCTGAATATTCCAGTCCATAACGGTGTTGAAGATTCATGGTATTGGCGTCAGGACCAACTGGGAAACTACACTGTAAAAAGTGTCTATCATATTCTGCAAGAAAATAAGCATGGTCAGAATCTCACTCCGAATTCTGGATTTTGGAGAAAACTCTGAAATCTTAAAATTCCTCCCAAAGTTAAAAATTTCTTATGGAGGGCATCTACGAATACACTTCCAACCAAAGATTTGCTGCGTAGTCGAAGAGTAGAAGTGGACGTATTATGCCCAACGTGTAACGAACATGCTGAATCAGTTCTGCACTCTTTAGTCACATGCCCATATGCAAGCAGTTGTCTGACAGCTGCGAATATAGCAGCCCCAGTTGCAGAACACCAGGTATTTTCCTCCTGGCTATGGTCAGTTTTTCAACAGCAAAACGAAGAACATATAGATGTCACCGTAATGATCTGCTGGACGGTATGGAAACATCGCAATAATCTTGTTTGGAATCAGCGTGGCTTGGAAATCACGGAGGTTGTACGGTCAGCATACTCTCTTCTTAATCAATGGAGAAGCGTTCAATGGAGAAGCGTTCAAGACAAAAAATTTAGCCATGTTATGGGTCTTATGACTCAAAATGATGGTGCAGAACGCTGGAGCAAACCAAACGTCAATAGTATTAAGATTAATACTGATGCAGCTACCTTCGAGGAACCTAACAGATTTAGTTATGCATTAGTAGTTCGTGACCATGAGGGAAAGCTCATAGAAGCTATGTCTAAGTGCAGCAGCGGACAAACAAATCCTGAGCTCGCGGAAGCTGTTGGCATTAAAGAAGCTCTGAGCTGGGTTATTGACAAAGGTCGGAGTAATGTGATAGTTGAGACTGATTGTTTGCTGCTTGTTCAGGCAATCCGTAGCTCTATTCCTGGTTATTCTTACTTGGGACAGATTGTTCAGGAGTGTCGAGACATGCTAGTAAGCTTGGTTACCAAAAACATTTGTTTTCGATTTGTAAAACGGTCTGCGAACCGAGTAGCTCACTATTTAGCGAGATACAACTGTTCTGTTGCTGATCGTGTTTGGAGGATGGGAGATGTCCATCTCGATTTTCATACTGTACTTCTGGAAGATTTAAGCTAATAAAGTACACCTCTTTTATGGCAAAAAAAAATAAATAAAGAGGTACCGAATTGGTTACCAAAAATTGATACAAAATGATGTGACAATGCTGATGTGGCATTTAAAAATGTTTTTATTGGTGCTATTAATGTGAATGCATGTAGGTCCATTAATATAGAGTCAATCAAATTATGACACATGTAATTCAGTACATATTTTTGTACCAAATTCGATACCCCTAACATTATTCATAAATAAATGTGAACATATACATGATAAATAAAATATCAAACCACTATTTAGTAAATAACATTATCCTAAAATATAGTGAGTACCTGTCAAGTAGTACTAAATAATTTTTTAAATTTTTTAAAAAGGTTAGCCCTTTATATGTTCACCATCGTGATTAATTGAAGGTGTCAAAGAGGATAATGAGTTTATAATGTAATTACGAGCTTTTTAATTGACTTTGTTGCACCCTATAATTGTGATTAGTGATTCCGAGCTGTGCTTTGGCAAATAATATTCCTTGCATTTCCATGTATTATCCAAGAATCAAGTGTTCGCACGTTACATGTTCTTATTGGATCGTCAGACATTATTTTTAAGGATGACACGTTACCCGATTGATTGATAATCTTGTGTAGTGTCTTATCTGTCTGCCATTTCAACATGATCCATTGTCATCCAATGGAATGAATAGTTGTACATTTTAGACTTGGAGGAGTTAATCTTTTTTTTTTTCTTCAAGCGCAGGGAAATTTAAATTTTATGTTATTAACAGTAGGGGTATGAACCCCATTAAAATTTTTAAAGTATTTCTAATTGATACATGACATATTTTTTATTTTTGAGATTTATACCTATGATAAATTGGTCAAAATCGTTGAAAATCGGGTCAACATCGAAAGAAATCGAAGAAGCTTAGCCTATAAAAATCAAAAAGGCAATATATGTACAGCTATGGTTTAGAATTGTAGACTACGTATATAATTTACTTTTAAACATGTTTATTTACATAATATAGTAATATTTATAATTTTAATTAATAATTTGAAAATTAATTTATTATATATATATATATATTAGATTATTAAAATATTACAGATTTTATTTCAATTTAACAATTCGATAAATCTCCGATTTTCGATAAATCGTTATATAAATATCTCAACCGATTTGTTCCTATTTTCGAAATCTACGATCATGATTTGTTCCTATTTCCGAAATCTACGACCATGATTAGGATCCATAACTTTGCATTATTAAAAAAAAAAAAAAAAAACTTTGCATTTGAAAATGATTTTGTAAAACGTTTTTGTAACAGAATCGCTCAGTGCCTTCAACATACGAGATGGAGGTGAGATCAAGTATCCAAAATTTCATTCCAGCAATTTAGCAAGCATGAAATTCTGGTCATAAAATTAGCAATTTTGCTTGATTTCTAGCATGCTGAACAAATGAATTATCCCTGCTTTCTAGCAATTCAGCTGGCACTTGTTAACACATATCCCACTTACTGTTCCAGTTCATGTTCGTTCAAACATTAGTACTCCTGTAAGTAAAGATGTCACCCTCAACTGCGGCATCTTTGATTAATTAAACAAACGTTCAGATATTAAACATGCGTACATTATTCATGCGTACAATTAAAGACCCGTTAATTATTTTTCTGTGCAGAGTACAGATTATTGTGTATGCAAATTGAGTTATTATCAGGAGTCCTTACTCAAAGTGCCCATCCATGCTGGTGGCAACATACCAGTTTGTTCATGCACTGTCTTAAACAAAGGTGGCAACATCTTATAAACTCCTGCAATCTCTTTCATACCGTTTCCATCTCCACCATTTTCTCCGTTAGACCAGATACTAATCTTTGGCTGCAATCCTCTCACAGCTTCGCCATTAATCTTTGCGATTTCTTGATACATTCCTCCATTAATCATTAAGTAATCTCTTAATGCACTGTAGTTACCTCCTACAGCTTTCAAAAGGGTGCTTATATATGTGCCTTGTGCTTGTGCTAGTGCCACCAGTCCTTCTGCTTCTTTTTGTTTTGCGTATAATTCCCCATCGGCTACTTGTTGCCGTGCATAAAATGTTGCATCGGCTATGGCTTTTTGAGCTTGTGCTTCTTTTTCCTTTTGGTATAGGATTGCTTCTGCCTCTTTTTGTTTCTTGTACAGCTCCCAGTTCGCTTCTTGTACCTGTGTTTTAATAGAGTGAAAATTTGAAGAAGCAAACATTTCGCTGTTAACCAATTAGCCAATGTCAGAATATCTAAGGAAATGCATTTTGATTTAGAAGACATGTAAATGTATAGCTATTTGACAAGTATTTCTACTGAAATTGCAATATTTTTACTCAAATTTTAAAACCAAGTTCTGAAGTCTACCAGATAGACCAGCATGGCTGGATATATATACAATATTTAGCTAAAGTACATATCCTTTGCAATGAAACTTAAGTACCTTGGTTTCGTACTCCACACTGGCCTTGCTTAAGAACTCAGCCTTGAGCTTCTCCGTCTGAGTTAATGCATTCAATATCTCCACTTCTTTCTGCAACTCTGCCTCCCTTAGCGCCACCGCCTTCTCCGCTTCCACCTCAGCAACCTGCGCCTCCTTTGCCCATCCCGCCTTTCGCTTTGCCAGCTCAGCATTCGCCTGCGCCACCTCAGCCTCCCTCTCGTTCTCAAACACCTTCACCTCAGTCTTCACTCTTATCTCCTCCTTCCTCCCCTGCCCTAGCCTTTGCGTTGATATAATTTTCGTCTCTGCATCAATCTTGGCTGCATTTTGAAGCGTTTGTCCTTCTCTCAACTTTGATCCAACCTCTCCTTTCATTCTTGCCTCTGCCACGTCAACTTTTGCTTGATTTGCTGCCTCCATTTGTGTTTTCTGCCCCAAATAAGAAAAATACTCATGTCCGGGAACATCCACCAATTGTTTGACATTTGCATTGTAGATTAAGAGACCGAATTGATTGAGTTCAAGTTGTACTTTTGCAAACACCTCTTGCTTAAATTCCTTAGTACCTCTAAAAACCTCTTCCATAGTCATTGAAGCTGAGAGGACACGAGTTTCGCCTTCGATTATGCCTTGCACAAGCTCTTTTACATGATGTGAGAGCTTGTCATGGGGAGAAATGAGCCTGGCGTACAAAAGAAGGCTGCTATCATCATCTAGGCGTGGGCCTATGGTGAATACAGCAGGGAGGACAAAAGGGAGTTTTTCCGCGCTCATGGCTTGGACTTCGAAGCTATAGTTTACGGGAGAGACATCGAAGACGGTGCAGGATTGTCCCGGGAGAATCCATGCTTTTTTGGCTATTTTAATGTCGGTGATACCGACCCCGGTGATTACCAAGTACTCTGATGCTCTAGCAACCTTATACATGGTGATAAAAATATGAAGAATTTGGAAACTTTTGGAGATGCAGAATGTATGATATATTCAAATGTCTAGTCTAGCATGCTTATATATAAGTGGCATGTGTAGTTCAATGGAATAGAATTAAGTGGCATGACATAGATGGCAAGTGCACAAGGAAGTTCTTGGAAATTTTCAGACAACTTCTTGTTTATTTACTTGCTGAGTATAAAAAACTATCGATTGCTCAGCTCCAGCAGTTATATTCTTATTTAAGATACCAAATTTTAACGTTAATGCAATTAAACCATCAAAATCATATGAAGAATTGGTGATCTACATTGTAGTGTGAGTATTACAATGGAATTAGAAATGTTTTGACCATCAATAAAACTGCATGGAAATTGCATTCATAGCTCAATCAGTACACAATCCAAACACACACACAATTGACTTTAAACTAATGAAATAATACGTCTATTCCTTTTGGACTATTTCCACAAGTATAAAGTCAGCAGTATAACAAAATTAGCGTAGCATCGGAGAATACTAGAGTTGTTACATTTGCAATATATATTTGGCCAGGGTAGGCTTTTCCTATGCCAAGAAAGTCTATAATATTTGTCTAGAAATTGTCGAGCAAAGATGGACATGCCTATGACTAAATTACAAGTTACAAAATGATTCTGCTCATTCTTCTCGATTCCTTTTAACTAAAGACGATTTGAATTAAAATGTTTGATAGTCCTGTTTTAACTGTTATGTTTGGATCTTTGTTTGCCTTCTTGTAGAGTCTGTAACATCGTACTTGTGATTTGAAAAGTACATGCTTATATTGCAATGAAAACCTGTCCTAGTTGATTGAAATTGTGACTTAGACGCTTACCATCTCAAGATCATAGATTTCACTAGAAGACACGGAAGTAAATGGATACTAAAAATATACTAAAATTCTTTATATTAAATTTGACTAGGATCACTTCAAGCTCGACGGGGATAACTAAACGGAGCTAATAAATATTCTGAAAAACAATAATCTTGAGCATCCGGTATTATGCAGCATTTGAGTACTTCTACAATCCTGTTTCTGTTTTTCTCTTTTAGCTTTACACAATATGGATTTTGGAGGACATTCAAGTACATGTAGTACATCACAGATTCACAGCATGTACTGTGCTGGTTTGCCCGAGAGGTTAAGGGGGAAGACTTAAGATCTTCTGCACATAAGTGCGCATGGGTTCGAACCCCATAGCCAGCAATATTTTTTTTTCAGGTCGTCAGCTACGAGTACAGTTAAATAACTTACTTTTTCTTGACGTTAATATCAATATTAATATTGATTTTTTATATTTTATGGTGTGCAATATATTGTAGGATAATATATTCATTTTAGACAATAAAATTTAAACAATGAACATTAATATAAATATTTTCCGTTTAAAAAAAGTAAGTTATTTAACAAAATGTACTCTTGACGTTAATATCAATATTAATGTTGATTTTTTTATATTTTATGGTGTGCAATCTATATTTTAGGATAACATATTTATTTTAGACGATAAAATTCAAACAATCAACATTAATATAAATATTTTCTGTTTAGAAAAAATAAGTTATTTAACTGCACTTGTAATTGATTTTAATGACATGCTTAATATCATTTTCAATTTAGTGATCATATTTTTAGGTCAATTTAGTGAACACCTTGATAATTAACCCAAAATTAAGATTAATTTTATTATTAAATTTTGAATTTTAATAAATATTAGGAGTAATTTAACGGTATATTATTTTTTAATTTTGATTGTTTCGAATTCTTGAATCCAGTCTGTCGAATTGTCTCCCAATATACATTTTGCCTAATTTATACTAGTAATGTTAAGGAAACAAACAAATTTCTTAAAAAAGTCTCCAAAATGATGTGGCAATTTGAGTTAAAAAAATGAGGAGTTTTAATGGATAGGGTTCATATGAATACACGTAGAATCCATCTCATTAATTATTTTACCAACTAACTACAAACAAACACGTAGTATTTAGAGGCATTTTTAATAAATTTGTTTGGACATTTCTCCATCTATAACCCTCCCTCGGGCAATTAGCGATAATTTGATAAAAGAGATAAATACAACAAGAAGAGCTTGAGACAAAATAAGGAAATTAAAAATAGTTAATCGAAAGAAATTAAACGCTAATTGAACCTTATTTTAACATTAATCTAAACTCTAAAATAGTGAAATAAGGTGTAATAAAATAATTAAAGATGTTGGATGAAGACATAAAACGTGACCCTTAAAATAAATGGATTTTAAAAATAAATACATAATACTATAAACTTTTTAGCATAAATATCGTCTTTTTTTATAGTATTTTCCAAAAATATAAATTCTTTATTTATTTATTCTTGAAAAAATATTGATTTCTAAAAATGTATTTACAAAAACAATATTTGCAACTAATATTAACCAAATTAACCACAAAAGAAATTGCATGGGTTGCTTTTAATTGTAAAACATATATTTTTGAAAAAAATTAACGTTCTACGTGATGGGCTTTTCCAGATTGGGCTGAAACTGAAAAACAGTAGATAAACACAGAAACCTCTTGGGCCTTTACTGAAGATTAGGCCTGGTCAGCATAGTAGTTAATAATTTTGAAAAAAGGAATGGGCCTGTTTCATTGATGGATAAGTGTACAGGACCAGTAATTTTCAAGACTTTGACTACATAGGCGGTCACTAGTCCAAGTTAAAAATAGCAACGGGGGCTGTTACTTGCTCCTAGCCGTCCGATGAATCATTTGTGGGTCCCACTTATGTTATTTTCCATACCCCACGCGTCCCTATCCAACGTCACCCGCACTACAACACATCAACCTATTTGTATCCTCCATTTTATCCAAAAAAACTCACACAGCTCGATCACACACACAAATTTGCTCAGGTATTCTCTCAATTCATTTATGTATGTATATATTGACACTTGTATGTATTGCTTCTGTTGAGTTTGTTTTTTGTGATCCGTATGTTTCTTACTGTTTTGTGTATGTGGTGATCATCACGTTATATGATTTTATGATTTTGTGTGATTTTTTTTAATTATTTCTTCAATTAGCTTTGTTTTTTATTAAATTTGATGTTTGGAACTGTGAATTGAATGTTTGTATGTGTAAACCCTATGTATTTCACCCTTAATTATGTGAAATTGTGGATTGTAATAGGTTTAGAATTTAGATAAGTGATCATTTTTAAATTTTATGCGCGAAATTAATTTTCTCGACAGTGAATTTGCTGTCGTCGTTCTGCAAAAATCGTTTAGTATCGTTGTTTGGATGTTAGTAGGATAACTTTGTTATTGATTTCGATGTGTTAGCCTTTTAAGTTATGCTAATATGGTATTCAAATCTTTACTGGATATAAATGTTTTTTGTCGTGTCTAAGCTGAGATTATATTCGAGAATTAACTTATGTGTTGAGTTTTAATGAGTTGCATTGATTTGCTTAAACGTTATTAATTATTTTCAGGTTTGAATAATTAGAATGTCTACTGGAGACATAAGGAAGGTTTCACGCCAAGACATACAACTGGTAAGCTGTCGATATGAAATTCTGTAATGATGCTAGATTTTATTCCGTATTTCAGATTATATCCAATTTTATGCAAAAGTGGAAAACAATAAATTCTCACTGAGAGGAGTAGGTGTCTTCCTCGTACAAATCTGTAAAGTGATACCCAGTGGTCAATGGAACTAGTCTTATTTGACAGTCAAATTCTAGTGCATCTTCCAAAATGTGTAGTGTAGTTTTAGGGGTGGTACCATGTAAAAGTTCTCTTGAGATCATTGTCATCTTTGCACAAAATGCAATTAATGACTATAGGTGCATATAAGGTTTCAACTAGTAATTGTCTCTTTTCTTGGCTATAATCCTATGACGGCAGGTACAAAATCTTATAGAGCGATGCCTTCAGTTGTACATGAGTCAAAAGGAAGTTGTGGGTACCCTTTTACAGCAAGCAAAAATTGAGCCTGGTTTCACCGAACTCGGTATGGTTCATTAATAAATATATATTTTTCTGTTTTTGGAAAAATAAGAGATGGTTTTGGCTGTTCGGTGTTTTTAAAGTTTGTAATGCATGTTTGAAAAAATCTACAATTGTTTAAATAGCTCTGTTTTCATTTATTTTATTTGACCACTGCTTATAAAGTATTAGTTATAAGATGTAATGTCGGGGTTGTCAGCTGTAATGCATTGGGTTTGATTCTACCACATTCTTTATAAAGAAAATTAAGTCTAAATGGTAGGAATTTACATTTTGAACAACTTTTAATTAACAAAAAGAACGACATAGGAAATGGTTGATGGAACCAGTCATTCAGTCTATTGCTGTTCTTGTTCATGTGGTAGTGCTCAACTCATTCGTAAATAGTAAATATTTGTAAATGAAACTTTCTTCTATTTTAACCTTATACCCAGCTCAAAATTTCTTTATATGTGCTTAGTGTACAGTTGTGTTAAATCATGTACATATCTCTCTATTTCAAATGTGATGAGATTGATTTCTTGGTCAACTCTGTTCTTTTTTTAAATCTGGTTGAAGGTAGTTTGGCCCCTATACTTAAACTAGTTGAAATGTAAGAGTACTCTGCCATTGTGTCGAGATTGAGCTTACACTTACTAATATGAATTGCCAGATGGTGAGCCTCAGTAGGAGACTTTTAATCTCCTCTTGGTGACTGCTCTTTATGTTTTTTCTCAATTTTTTACTTGTCATTCTATAATATAATAAAAGATGTATCTTTTTTATTTTTAGCGCAAAAACTTGGGTTGATAAATGTGGATTAATTTTCAGTAAATAACTGTACTTTTTATCACTCAGGGTTGAGATTTGGATTTATTGAAGTGAACTATGAGTGGATAATGGAAATCAATTATGGAATAAAGATTGTGGATAAAGTTATAAACTTCATAGATGAATATCCTACCTATAATAGTATGTTGTTATATTGACCTGTCATCTAGAAACACAATTGTTACGTCTAACATAGTATATAATTTTACCAGTCTGGCAAAAGCTTGAAGAAGAAAATCAGGAATTTTTTGAGGCATATCATCTGAGACTAGTGGTAAAAGAACAAATAATAGAATTCAACAAATTGCTCGAGAAACAGGCTGAGCTAATGCATCAGATACGCCCAATCGGAGCTGCTCCGCTCACTATATCAAATGGATCCCACATACCACAAAGTAAGTTACTTTTTAACTATCTTGATTTTATTGAGCCTAATCAGTTTTGTGCACTATTTTGGTCCATGATAAATACTTGCTTCAGTTCTATTATTGAATGTTTTTGTTCTCTATTCGAAAAGAGTGTTTTACTTTAAAAAAAAAAAGAATGTTTACTACCATGTAATTTTTGGGCAGTTAGATTGTATCATTGTATCAGTGTTACCTGGTTCACGGGTGGGGTACGGAACCGTGTGGACCAGGTTGCAGGCGGGGTATGGAACCGTGTGAACCAGGTTGCGCGTTCCGGATAAGGATCACGGGCCGTTCTTGGCCTGAAACGTTGAGGATCGCGAACAGTTTGCCAAAATGATGACTCATCTAAAAAAAGAGGAACAAGGAAACGAGATGAAGGAAAGATAAATAATTGTAATCAGAACAACCTGACCCGATTTGATAATAAATTGATTAACAACTGGATGCAGTGAATGAATGTGGGAGTGGCTCATTGACTTTATTAGACTTTATTAGAGGAGACGGGTTTACAATAATAGCTTTGATTTCCTATGTTGGGCTTAGGTTAAGTTATTTGGACTGCTTAAACGCAGATATATATGTATGAATACCAAACTGAATGTAACAGTAATACATATTGAACATCTTAACTTTAATTCTCAATTTACTCAAAACAGAATCTCTATTACATCGTAAAATTAATTTATAAGTCAATTAATTAATAAATTTGTAATAATTAATTAATACATGTTTATTTTGAATTGACGCTCAGAATGATTTTTTTTAATTGCTAATTTGTTTGAATTCTGATTATAAATTTACTGTTTCTATTCTCAAAACGAATATGTATGTAATTCCTTTTTAACTTTATTCAGTTTATCTATTTTTTTTAATGCGATATATATAATTTCATTATTAGATTGTGATTTGTGAATATTTATATATATTAATTAATTTTCAAGAATAATTATTGTCAAATTTCTCAAATCGACCCTCATACCTCATTCGCGGTTCATCATAAAAGATTTATGGGAGATAACGCGTACCCGAACTCGTAACACTGGAATGATGCCATGTGTTGTTGCAGCTAAAGTTGGCTATACTTCAAGCCAGCAGTTTCCTTGTATTAGGACAAGTAAATGAGGCTGCTAAAGAAACGGGTCATTGTATCAGTGTACTAGTAGTAGGCGTCCAATCAAGCAAGTGCTTTAAAGAATGCTGATATGAGCTCTACTTTAGCCTTCATCATTATTACAAATTAAATGGACATGATATTTTTTTTGAAGTACTGTTTTTGCAAGGTATAACAATGGTGGTTGCAATGTTAATAGTTAGCTGGAAAGTTGAACATTCTTATTTAAGTAATTGGAAAACTCTGTGTTTATCTTAAAATGTTCAACTAATTTGATATTTGCTGCTAATTCCTAATTGTCTACTGTTTTAACTGTTTCTGACACTGGTACATACTTGTCCTGCAATACCTAGTCATTACGATAAAAATGTAAGTGGCTTCAATTGGTTCAAGCCATGTAATTGAATACCATAAATACTTTAAATTTACCCAAATCACCAACTGTGGTTTCAGTTTGACTCTGATGTATACAGAGAGACGATTGGTCTTCAAATAACTTGGTTGATATTTTTGTGCCCTGTTATAGGACAGATGAGAGGAGTGCAAATATTAAATCACTATATGTGGTACTAGGCAATCTAATGAGAGACACATTACACAAAAAGAATGTAGTAACTTGTATATACTTGATGGTGCTATCCTTAGTCTCAGAGATGCTTCTTGTATGATTCTTGACCACTTTGTTGTCTAAGATATATGGGTCAGATAGTATAATATTTTTGTTACACGTTTCTGCCAACAATAATGGAGCCCCACACTTTGTATTGGTCTACTCGTCAGCTTATTATATATTTACGGAAGTCAATTTGTCTCTACTTCACACAAATTGATTTGTTTTTTGTTGGAAGTTTTTTTAGTATTCTGTGCCCTGATGTTTCATACTTTTAGTTTTCAAATACTGTGGTGCTGATTGATTCTTGTGGCAGTGCACCAAAATGCTGCTTGTTTTGCCCCAGAGCAAACAGGTGCTGACATGAAGCCGGAGCTCTTGCACCAGTCAGTAGGCTCCAACTTATCTCATGCCTTCAGTAATGGCATGTCATCACTTCATCCATGCATGCAACCTTCAGTCGATATGTCCATCCATGCTAGAAGGCTAGATAGTTCTCCAAACATGTTTTTTGCTCAAAACTCAAACTTGGGAATGATTCCATCAGTGAATGGTGGAATAATGAAAACAGAACCTGGATATGGGGGCTCTCCCCAGTTCATTTATGGTGCTAACGGCAATGTCTTGGAAGCACGTCCTACAATGGGGGATCCATCTATTTCATCTTTCGGAGGTGTAGAGTCCAATTCCCAAAACCCAAGCGAGACAATCTTGGATCCCGGCACTTCCTCATTTGGATTTCTAGGCCAAATTCCAAGAAACTTTAGTCTGTCGGACTTGACTGCTGATTTCTCAAATAATGGTGATCTTACTCTCTTTTTTGTCAGTATAATTGTGGTTGAATAGTAAAATCTAATGGATCAAATGCCCTAAAATAATTTTTATTTAACTTGAATGTCAGACATATTAGAGAGCTTTTCCAGGTCACCCTTTCTGGCAACTGATGGGGACAACTTTCTGGATCCCAACGGAAGGGCAGAACACCAAGGTAAGGTTTATTGCTATTGAAGTCCTTATACTTGGGGCTCATAGTTATTTATCTGTAGATAAGGGTTTTACACTTTAAATGCATTTTAAAAGTGAATTTAAATAATATCCGTCTCTGCTTTGGCAGAAGATATGAAGAGGTTGGACACTATATCAGAAGGCTTGAGCTATGAAGACTTTGGCAGTGATTAATTGAATAAGGGTACATTTTCATACTACGGAAGTCTTGTCTGATCTTGTCGTTTTTCTCTTTATACTACTAACCACATTTCAGAATAATAGCTGTATGTTGTGGTGTAAAATATTAATAGTCATTGAATAGTTTTTTTTCGATATTTCTTTATTTTCTATTAAAAATATAAAGTTAGGATTGAAATTTTGATTTGTATTCGAACTTTAATTTGTAGTAAGAAAATTATATGTATAATTATATATTTTTTCCTGAATGTACAAGCAAAGCTGTCCAAAGGCAATTTTATTGAAACAGATAATGATACTTTTGTATAATGATGCTTGCTTCCGGTCTTTTATATTTATATGATTCTATTCTATGATTTTCACGGTGTTTGCTATTTGGTAATATGCAGATCCAACTGAGAATTTGTAGAAAGCAGTTTTTTTGTGTATAGCTTTGCAGAAGTGGGAGATTTGGTTCTGAAATTCTATAAGTTATTGATTGAAGCTGGTGGAAATAACCTGTTCATGGAGAATGGAAATAGTTTTGAGGTCTATAGTAGTTTGAAGAAGGTTTATAGAGATTTTCAAGGCAACCTTGGTCTTTTGTTTTGAAGCTTGAAGTTAATATACTTTGTAATATTAAAGTCCAACACAGTTGCTTATGGTCTATATGAAATAGAGAGTATGATTATTATCATCATGTTACATTGGTGTTACTTGTTAGTTGGAAGTCGAACTAGCTTCGACGACTGTCAGTAGACTCGGTACTATTGTTTAAATTCCGGGATGCAATTTTTTTGGGCTCTTTGTACTAAATAAAATCATATGCAATTTTGAATTTGTCTACTTCAAATCAAATGGCCAAAAATATATTAGTAGGTTTTTTTTATGTTGTTTCACCCTTGATTTTAGCATTGAGTTATGCTACGACGCTGTTTCTCGTCTGTCAAAAACAGGCTCTCCCTTTTTGTGGTGCCCAGAAACTGAGGAAATTTGGAAGAAATACGGGTCTTGCAATCATATAAAACATTTGAAAAGGGATGAAGATGAGTTGCAATATAACTTCTCTATTGAAGCCCGAGTGCCTTTGTATTTTGTCAACCTCTTTAACAACTAAAAGAATTTTTGTAGCGACTTGGGTAACATTTTGGTTTACTTCCATAAAAGTGTTTCCCATGACCCTATGGATTTTACCTTCATTTATAAAGAAGCAAACTGTTTATCCCTCAAACCTACACGGGTCCAGTGCTAAGTGCATGATCTAGATCAGCGATCAAGTCGTTTACATCCTCAATTCCGGCAGATATACGGACAAGATCCTGGGTCAGGCCTCTAGCTTCTCGTACTGCAGCGGGTATAACTGAGTGTGACATATAGCTTGGCATGCTTATGAGGGACTTTACACTCCCTGCATGTAGGAAATAATCGTTTTAAACGATGCAACATCTACCATCTATATTGAAACACAGATATAATCTTCCAATTTTGTCCACGGGTTTATTGTTGATGCAACAACAACTACTGGATTGTAATACAAGATTCAAAATCTAAAGTCAAAAGGAATACTCCTTGCATATTCTTAACCATAATTACCAAAACTGACAGTTATGCTGAAATACTTTGCATTCTCAGTTACATGTCTGGAGAGTGCAACCGACCCCGTCTCAAAACTGAGCACAGATCCAGCCCCCTTCGCCTGCAATAAGTATATGAGCATAGGGTTCCATGTAATAGAAGAATATGAAAAGTGGCAGACAGTCATGCAAATAACTATGAGATGGTGTTCTGAAAGCTCTTGATACCTGAGAATGGTGCAAAGAGTATCCAGGATGGCTAGGAAGACCAGCATAATGAACCTTTTTCACACGGGGATGGGAGAAGAGAAATTCTGCAATTTTTTGAGCATTCTCCTGCCAAACATTTCAATCATGTAAGTTATTGAGAAATTGTAAAGTGAGATACTAATTATGGTTATATTGTAGGCTCTCCGACTCTTTGCTTTTAGCCATGTACACATATCGGACTTGGCCACTCGGACAAGACACTTATTTCATGTCGGATCAACTGAAATGTAGACACTTTAACCAACCAAAAGATTACATATGAGATGAAAATTGGGATACAAAAAGCAAGAACGAAAGAAGGAGAAATGGGAAAAAGGAAAATTAAAAGAGATAAAATGCCTGATTTGCCAAATCCTTTAAAGAATTGTATACCATGCCTGGCCCTTTACCTTATCTGAAAAGAGGGGGGTATGAAGCGTGGGAAAGAATGCAAGAAGTGTATGATATACAACAGGTAACCCGTGCCCAAAAATAGGATGGGATCCCAGTGTCCCTAATTCTCTCAGACACTCTGTCTGACACTCCATACCTAGGTCCAAGTAACATATTATGTAATTCAATGTACCTGTTGCTTTTCAACACGCAGTGCCATTGTCTTGATGCCTCTTAAACAGATCCAACAGTCAAACGGTGCTAAACCTGCGCCTTCTGCATTTTGCAGGAAATACAATTCCTTTCCCAACCTATCATAATCAAAGACAAAAATGATCTCACAATGATAAATGCACACTGGTGCAGATAATAACAAAAATCTTCCAAGAAAACTGAAACCTCAATATTTTAAAATTTCATGTTAGCTTCATTCCATGTCTGTTGAAAACTATTGTATATCAGATCTTCATGTAATTACACAGTTATTTGGCGCTAATGTGGTTTGAATTAATTGATTTAAATAGTAACTATATTACAAGATAATTTACAGATTATATGTAACCTTTCATCTTTGACTGCTAGCACGCCCGCCATGACATCACTGTGCCCAGAAACGAACTTAGTTGCTGAGTGCATTACAATGTCTGCAAACAGAGGACGTTCCACAACAAGTTGGCAAAAAAGAACCATGTAAAGTGATTTCCAACAAAAATAGTGCATTAAGAGCATAAAAATTTTCAAAACCTGCTCCAAGCTCCAAGGGCTGTGCCAGTACAGGGGACATCATGCTGTTGTCCACCATCAGGAGGGCACCATGAAAATGAGCTATCTCTGCAATTTTCTGAAAATAGTAACAAAATTTTAGAATTAAATTTGAGTTCCGGAGTACAGCTCTAATTAATGCTTGCACATTAGATTTCCAGTGCATTGTGCCATTCTATATATATTTCTGAAAATTTGACAATCCATATGCAATATCTATGAGTGGTTTATGGGTGCATTAGACAACTCCAAGATTTAACACTAGCAGTACTTACACGAATATCAGATATTTGTTGTCTGGGGTTGGTTGGACTCTCAATCCACACAAGCTTAGTATTGGGTCCAACTGCAGATGCAACCTCATCTAGATCAGTGGTGTCAACTCGTCTGCACATTGAAACCACATTTATTTAAATCCTTTACAAGCATAAGCTGTATCAAACAGAGAGCGATAAATTCTATTCCTTTCAGGAAAAAAAAAATTATTTACTTCACCGAGGCTCCACTTTTTGGTATGACTTCTGACAACAATCTATCAGAACCACCATACATGTCATTTCCAGCAACAATTTCACCTATTAAAAGTTTTGTTAATCTATATCAGTCATGACATTGTGAAAACAAAGATTGTCACGCCTCAACGGTCTAGCTCATAAATAAACCATCCACAAGATGTGGAAGTGTGGAACGATACACGTAAACAAGTGCTAGTTACAGTATAGTATTATATTCTGAATATTAGCCAGAAGCTTCAAAAAGTACTGGATATGCACGGACCAGTTCCAACAAGATGAATTGCAGTAGCCAAAGCAGCCATTCCACTGCTGAAGCAAAGTGCTCTTTCAGCCTTGTCAAGTTTTGCCAGGATGCTGAGGATAAGAAAAAAGATTCATGCTTAACAGGTAAAGTACATGGCGACAATGAAATATATGTTCCTGACAAAAAAAACAATGAAATATATGTTATACGGCCAACACATTTCAAGACCTTTCCAATGCATCCCTTGTCGGATTTCCTCCTCTAGTGTAGTCATAGGGACCATATTCTACAGCGTTAGGCTGCAAAAAGAACTCACAAACCAAGGTCAGTACCTATGCTAAATTCAAATATGCAACATATAAAGTTCCTTCCGAGACTCCAATTGTATAAAATATATGTAGCAGATTGCAGATCTAACTATGCAATCAAATGATCATTTCCGCAATCAGTACAATCAATTTAAACAAATGCAAATGACTCAAAACCTGAAAATTTATGTGTTTGTCTCTACAATCGCGCACACACACACACACACACACAGTCCCAATCACAAGTTCTGCCCTGTTATTTTGGCAGAAAACATATAACAAAAAGATTCATAAACAAAAGTCTCGGCATGATCTTAGAACTCAAGTTACCTGCTTGTAAGTGGCTGTTTGGTAAAGAGGTATACTGGTCGAATGAAAAGGATCACACTTTGCTTCAAAATTCATCAACAATGTTGATACACTCGGCTCTTTAATCTTCACATCTGCAATAAGATAAAATTAAGTATGAATCACATACAAATGTATACAAGTGTGTCCCTATGTTGATCGATATTAGTCATGATTACCATTTTCATAGCACAACTCTTCCTCGAGTTCTGCAACACTATCAGCTAATGCTGATGCTTTCACATCCATTTCTTTGTCTCTAAAGCAATTCAGTTCAAACTTCTTAGCTGACAGCAACAAATTCCCTTGACCATAGACAACCTTTTTGTATCCCAAGCTACCTTGTAAGGTGCCGCTCATACACCCCTGTAACAAAATTTGAATTCGATATAAATTCAGAACATCGTTCGTGTATGAATAAGAAAAGCCAAAGGCTAATCATTTGAGACATCTTCTTAGTTGAGTGACATGATGACATAATTTTGATCAGACAATGTTAAGAAAAAACATAAAATGTAAATAAACATTGATGAAGAAAGTGTAACAGATCCCATAAGTTTTGGTTTGTATTCATCATACAAAAACCAACCAACCTAATAAACACAAAAATAATATATGATCTTACATTCTCATTGGGAGAAGCAGTTGAGAGGGGGAAGTTGATAGGTAGACAAGAAGAGGAGGAAAATGCCATAGTAATAGTCATACTTGTTATGAATGAGAAATTATGGGATTTGTACGATGAACATTTCAAGAGGGTGATGGGGGATTTATATAGCTAGCTGCACAAGAGAGAAGAGTGTGCAGAAATGATCAAAATAAATTTTATATTGTTTGTCAGCATACCCTTAACCCTTGCCTCACAAATTACAAATCATAATGTACACGGGACTAACAACAATTTACAAATCTGGTCATTTGTAGTGTACTATATGTATGTACAGAGAACCAAAAAAATGAAAATCCCGCAGATCATAGATCCCAGACATGGAAACAAATCATACTTTAAATTTTGAAAAATTCACTAAAATCAGACAGATTCTTGAAATCTGATAGCAATCAAAAAATGTTTATTAAATCTAAAAACATTCACATGATGACATTCAGTTTAAATTTTAAAAAAATTATGAAAATATAATGTTATTAAAAAACTCATAGATTTTATGTAGTTAATGAAATAATGAATTTAAGTGATTTTGTGATTAGTTAGTGTATTTTTATTTTTCTTTAAATTTGGTTAAAATTAATGAAATTTTTGAAAAATGCTTCGAAAAAAGTACCTAAATGAGGGTGCCTACTCTAAGAGATTGTGCTAGATTTAGCGTAAATTAAAAAAAAAATAACAATCCTTTTTAAGAATACATTAAATTATTATTTATTTGAATCAAATACATTAAATTATAATTAATTCATTAATATGTAGATCAAATTTATTCGAATTTTAATATATTTTAATTGTAGATTTTTTTACATTTACAAGTCGTCCCGTTTGATTTGAACATAACTCAACAGAGCTATCAGGAAAAGAAAACTACTTTTGGTACGTAAGTGTAATATTTAAATACAAGTTTTTAATAAAATAATGGTGAGGATATATATAACATAGTCACATAAAAGTAGATTGTTGACTCGTTACGAATGTAAATCCTAATATGCATGCATGATATAATAGTACAATGTTTACAAACAATAGCGTAGAGAAGAGATATATGATACATATATACAAGGAGATAGAGATTACAAGTATACATAAGATGATGCAATGCAACACCTAAGTTTTATGTGTAGAGATTAACACAATGATGTACACATGATATACCAACAACTATTAGTATAATCTTAAGTGCATGCATACCATAATTTGTCAATACTCCAATGGAAATTGTACAATATCTCTTGAAACCTTCCCGATACTCAAGAATCCCAAAATTTCCGAAAACCTTATAATGTATATCAGGCCCCCGGAGAGCTCAAGTCATTTAGATTTTGTGTTCTTAATAAATGCATTGTCAAGAAACAATATTTGAGAAATAAAATATGAGAATTTTAAAAAATTACTGAATACTGATCATTCAGTTAGGTGATGTGTGCAAGTGATCAACACATAACTTGGTTAATGTACTTGCAAACCATTCATAGAAAGCATTTGGACCTTAATTAGCTTACTTTGAATTTGCATATTTTTTGCTAGTTCTTCAAGTACTTATAACTCATTTTGTGAAGAAAATAACAATGTTTGTTAGTTCTTTAACTTGCGGATAGCCCATGCCAACTCTAACCCATGGTAAATGACCAACAATTTAGCATTTAGCAGATGTGTCCTGCTGATTCTCCTCATGAACACACCTGCCCAATTTCCAAAGCAGTCACGCCAGATCCCTCCGATGCTTGCTGGATCACATTGGTATACAGAGTTCGTGTTTCAGACTGACGCGTCTAAATTAATTTTCCATCGGCCCAATTCTGGCTTTTCCCCAACTAGTATTGAGTTCCCCAAAGTTGGAGTCTGGACTTGAAATTACTTTTGATATCTCTTCCACCCTACACTTTATGAATTGAATTACTAGCATGTTGGACTAGCATCTGAATTCTGATTCATGAATCAGCTGGTTTTGCCACCGCCAGAGTGCATTCTCACAAATATTCCAAATTTTACATTCCGAGGCTTGTTCCATATACATTTCCTCGTTTTTTGCATAAGTTCCACCCAAGCAGCAGAATCCAGGTCGAAGAAAAGATTCTTCCATTCTTGTTTAATGAGAGTGAGCCAAATAGGTTTAGCCCAACTACAATCTCAAAAGGCATGCAAAGTAGGCTCAACATCAACAGTACGTAAATAGCACCTTGGCGTCTGAACTAAGCCTCTGGTATACAAGCTAGCTTGGGTGGTTAACTTGTCTTGTCACAGTACGATTATTAGTGGGCTTCAGATTCTCAAATTATATTTCTCACTTAAGACTACAGGGAGGACTGATCAAGTACATTGTGAAGTATTTTCCACATCTTATATACCTGATAATTGTAGATCGAGCTATGTATTTGTATGACTTCACAATCACATACTGGATTATCATGTTCTTTTGTTTTATGGTCATATGCGCAACACACATTTTTTGTATCAGAATTTCTGCGTCTTCTCACAATGCAGAGGTCATGGAGTTGTAAAGATGAAAAAAATGAAAAATATAGTCCTTAGTCTTTTTAACAAATGGATTTGAAATTGAAATATCTCAAATCTTTTCTCACATGAATTTTTTTTTCTTATATTGGATATAATTAACATTTAGTTTACTCTAATGTCACAATCTTATATATACATCCTTACATTACAAATTAAAAGCATTTGTTAATTTTTTTTTATGTTGAAGTTGTTATGAATTCGTTGCCATTTTGTATAAAATTAGTCACAAAATCGTGTGATGATAAATATAGCCCAAAAGTTGTGAGTATAATTACAGGTAAAATTTGCCGACAAATTCAGACAATAGGTATTCATATTTGTGATTGTCCGCTTAAATGAATCATTTTTCTACATGGATTGTGTACTCCTTTGCCTGTGATTGTTTACAGAACTTCAATCACAAATGCAAAGAGTTGTCTATTTACTGGAACAAAGTTTATATAAATAAAGGTAGGAGCTATTACCACTAGGGCTGAGCAACGGTCGGTTTGGTCGGTTTTTATCGATCAAATTAGACCGGACCATTTATGACGGTTTTTTTGAAAATCGGACCAGACCAGACCGTTTGGAGATTGTGACCCAGACCGAACCAGACCGCAATTAAACGGTTCGGTTCGGTCGGTTTCGGTTTTAAACCTAACTAGACACCTAAATAAATAAAAATATTGTTCTTGAATCAAATTACAAAATATACTACTGGTGTCCATCTAATAAACCATGTTTTTAATGATACACATCATTAAAATATGAAAGTCTTAGCAAAATTAGAAATATCTTAAAGAAAGTCCAAGAAATATCTTAAAGAAAGTCTAAGAAATAGACTAGGGTTTTAACTTCTAAGATAATAATTAGAAATATCTTAAAGAAAGTCTAAGAAATATGTGAGGTATAAAATTAAATGATTAAATATAATATATTATATTAATAAAAACTAAAGCGGTCCGGTTCGACCTAAACGGTCGGTCTAGATATGAAAACCGAACCGGACCAGAAAATAACGGTTTATTATTTTACCAAACCTAAACCAAACCAAACCGTCCAAAAAACCGAAAAAGACGGTTTGATCGATTCGATCCGGTCCGGTTCGGGCGGTTTGATTTTTTTTTGCTCAGCTCTAACTACCAGTGTCTTTTACATATAAAGTTTATAAACTAATACATTTATATCAATATTTTTTGTTTAAGGCTTCAAGCTGAAGCCTCACTGGGATCACTCTCCCTCGATAACCCCCTCAGTCCACAAATCTATACTATATATATATATATATATATATATATATATATATATATATATATATATATATATATATATATATGTCAGTAATCAAATACAAACCTCTTTTAAAATACAAACTAAGAACCAATCTAAACCCTTAGATTAATATAATCTAATGGCCCCCCTATATGCACAACACACAACTAAAATACACCCTCCCACACTCAATCACACCTACTCCCTTCGTTTTTAATTTGACTTTTCCCGTCAATCGGAGAGTTTTTTTTGAAATCCGACTTCACCGTATTTTTCTCCATCTCCCAACGATCAATTTGCATACCATATGTGCTATGTTTCGACGCGATTTGAAAAAAATTTATTTAGTTTGTAGGTTTGTAGTCTAAGAATGGTTTGTAGTAGAATAGCCCCCTATATATATACTAAAATCAGAAACCCTTCTTAATGGTATGCCATGTATACCGCGGTATACATTTAATTATTAATTTAATTAGTTTAATATAATTGATTTAATTTCAAATTAACTATTATTAAATTAAAAATTAATCTCTTACTAAAACTAGAAACTCCTATTAATGGTGTGGTATGTCATGTAGATATGCTTAATTAGTTTTAAAAATATTATTAATATAAAAACTAATATATATACTTTTTAAAATCATAACTCACTCTTAAAGGTATGATATGTCATATATAATACGATATACACATATAATTATTAGTTTAATACGTAATTAGTTTAATTCGAAATTAATATAATTATTATTATTAAATTAAATTAATTTCCAACAATAATCAAGTTAAATACTAGAAATCTACGTGTTTGAATTGATATCGGGAGGGGTAAATCCTGAAGTATCATACTTATGTACTAAAAGTAAACTTCATCAAAAATACTACATTTTTTCTCTACAATGTCTTTTTGCTCCTACAAAATTTTAATACGCATAATGATAAGTTGCTAACCGATAAACTTAAGAAATCTATATTCTATATTAAAAGCTGAAACCCCTATTAATGGTATGGTATGCCACGTATATCGAAATGTACATATAATTATAATTATTAGTTTAATTAGCTTAATATAATTGATTTAATTTCATATTAATTATTATTTAATTAAAAATTAATCTCTGAATAATTTTTAGTTTAATTATTTTAATGCGTAATTAGTTTAATTCAAAATAAGTGGGCGTTTGGGGTATCAAGCAAAAGTTGACTTATAGCTTAAAATGAGTAAGTGCTTTATAAGTGATAAGTTGATGGATTGTTATAAGTGTTTGGGAGAACTTAAAAAAGTGAACTTATGTATTATAATGAGTAAGTGTTTTATAAGTGATAAGTTGATGCAAACTTATAAGTTACGTAAGTGTTTGGATAAATTTACTTATAAGTTAATAATTTTTTTGTTAAATTAAATTAAAAAAATAATTAATTAATATAATGATCTCGATAAATACATTTTAGATTAAAAAATATTTAAAAGTATAAATTTGAAAAAATAATTAATTAATATAATGATCTCGATAAATACATTTTAGATTAAAAAACATTTTAAAGTATAAATATAAAAATATAAACTACTAAGTGGGCGTTTGGGGTATCAAGCAAAAGTTGACTTATAGCTTAAAATGAGTAAGTGCTTTATAAGTGATAAGTAGAGCTGAGCTTATAAGTCCTAGAGTGTTTGGTAAATCAGAACTTATAAGCAGTAGAGTGTTTGGGTAAATCAGAACTTATAAGTTAACTTTTTTTTATTATTTTTAAAATATTTATTTTTTAATATATATAAATGGATATCAATAGATAGATCTCGATGAGTAGAGAAATTTGATATATACATATCAATTTTTTAATGAACGGATCAAAAGATATATGGTTTTGAAGATTTGAAGGATATTATATATTGCGTGTATCGAGAATAAGTTATAAGTTATAAGTTGAATGTTAAGGATTCTTAACATTCAACTTATCCATTTTAAGTAGCCATAAGTTGGTTTCACTTATTTTGGCAAACACCCCCAATAAGCATTTTTGGGTTTATAAGCCATAAACTGCAACTTTAAGTTGCAGCCAAACAGGCCCTAAATAGATAAAGAAATCATGAAAAATGAAATAAGTTGAGCAAAATGTTAGTATTTTCTAACATTCAACTTATCAATTTATAAGTTATAAGTTAGGTAGACAAACACCCCATAAGTCATAAGCTAAAAAAAATAAGTTATAATTTATAAGTTAATGAAATAAGTTGAGTACACAAACACCCCTAATAAGCTGAAATGGGTTTATAAGTCATAAACTGACTTATAAATGTGTGACCAAACAGGCCCTAAATATAATTATCATTATAAGATTAAATTAATTGCCAACAATAGAAAATTTGTATACTAGAAATCTACCAACAACTTGGTGTTTTGAACTGATATCGGGAGGATTGTTTGAACCGATATTAATATCAGGAGGGTAAATATCATAGTTAAACACGTAAAATATTATGTACTAAAGTAAACTTAATTACAAATATTACATTGTTCTCATACAATACTTTTTAAATATTTTTTTGTTACTAAAAAGTTTTAATACACATAATGGTAAGTTGGTAACTGATAAACTTAAGAAATTTTTAACGTCAGAGTAAATATTGGAATTTAAACATCATTCATTAACAATACCTATACACAAGACCCAAGAGCTCTTGCTTGAACACCCACCAGCACACAAGAATCATTTCTTTATTAGTAAAATAATAATTATTTTAATAAGAATAATTAATTTCTATAATACAATTAATAAAACAAATTGATTAATACAATTAATATAAAATTGCATAATAATACAATTAATATATATGCTATATTTATAACTATTACCTTTTATACTATAAGTAATACAATAACTTTGTATTAATGTAATTACTATCTCTCTTACTATTACTATTACAGATGTGTATTTCATCCGCTCGATCTCGATATGTTCCCCACCTGAATCGGGTCAAGAATTTAGAGAATTGTTCGGGTTCGAGCGGGAATGGCCAGATATATAAAAATAATTTGGAAATTTCTTTTCATTGAAACACAATAGTACTAAAACTCACTGGTTATAGGTTAGTATACTGAATTTATAATACTGTAGTGGATACAAATTTCAACAAGAAATGAAATTTCATGGTTGTTGCCTTGTAACTAGACAATGGCAAAGGACATTCCAAGTCAACTAAACTAATATTCACAATCAACCACACCGTTTCTATAAATACACATCTGAGACATTTGACAAAGAACACTCTAACTAGCCATTCTCATCTTTCTTTTTGAGTCTTCAATGGCAACAACAACATTGCTAAATACTCAATCAACAAGCTCAACTCCATCCTTACCTTTAACAATCTTCTCCTTAATTTCCATTGCTTCCGCACTCTCTGCACTATCTTTCTTTTCCACTAGCACATTTTACAACACCTATCTCGTTTCATACACCTATTTTTTCCCCTCTGCATTCATTGCCTTTCACTTGATCTTCTTCTTCTTTCACCAAAACTTGCGAAATGCGAGAATACTACAGGGAGGACTGATCAAGTACACTGTAACACCAGCAATGTTTTTTGGTGCTTTTGATCTTTATTTTGTACCTGAGAAAACAGTCAACGGTCTGTTGTTTGTCATCTGCATTTGGGTTGATGTGCACGCTTTGATTCAGATTGTTAGGCCTGTCAAACAAGTGAAATATTTGCCGCATCTTATATTCATGGTGATTGTAGATCGAGCTATGAATTTGTATGGCTTCACAATCACATACTGGAAGATCATGTTCTTTTGTTTTATCATCATGTGTGTGACCGACATTTTTGGTAACAGAATTTTTGCGTCTTCTCATAATGAACCGGATGAAACCAAGGAGGTCACAGAGTAGTGAAGATTAATGGAGGCTCAAGTGAATGAACTTATGCTAGAGTAGTATTCAAAAATATGTTGCAAAATCTCAGTTAATGCAATTTTTCGGTATTAGAAGAAAGTGTCCCATGTTAATGGCAAATTAAGCTAGGGCCTAGTTTATTGTAATTAAGATAATGACCTTCTCTTGAACAAAATGATGACATTCTTATTGAATTTTATTTTGAAATATATCTTTTAAGTTAATAAATACAGGATAATATTATTATTTTTAAATCGAAGCACTGAACTTGAGACAATAAAACATTCTTTTTATCCATTGTGTATTTTAATATTTGTAATTTTGTTATGTATATTTAAGTTGAGTTCAATTTAAAAATGATATCTATGTAAAAAAAAAATCAAAATTCATAATATTAAGAATATATTAAACCATTTTTTACATTAGCCAGACGAATCTAAATAATAAATCTTTACGCTGTGTTTTAGAGTTTTTTTGGTGTGAAGAGAATAAAAGAGGAAAGAAGGTGAAAGAAGAGAACAAAAACAAATATTGGGCCTGTTTGGCTGCTAAAGTTGCAGTTTATGGCTTATAAACCCAAAAATGCTTATTGGGGGTGTTTGTCAAAATAAGTGAAACCAACGTATGGCTACTTAAAATGGATAAGTTGAATGTTAAGGATTACTTATAACTTATTCTCGATACACGCAATATATAATATCCTTCAAATCTTCAAAACCATATATCTTTTGATCCGTTCATTAAAAAAATGATATGTATATATCAAATTTCTCTACTCATCGAGATCTATCCATTGATATCCATTTATATATATTAAAAAATAAATATTTTAAAAATTAAAAAAAAAAAGTTAACTTATAAGTTCTGATTTACCCAAACACTCTACTGCTTATAAGTTCTGATTTACCAAACACTCTAGGACTTATAAGCTCAACTCTACTTATCACTTATAAAGCACTTACTTATTTTAAGCTATAAGTCAACTTTTGCTTAATACCCCAAACGCCCACATTATCTCTTGTGTTCTCAAGTTTTTGAAGAAAGTAGAGAAAATTTTGTAAAAAAAAGATAACGAATGAATTATTAACTCCTTATATATAATAAGCGTAAGGGAGATCTTATCCAAAACTTTGGTCGGTCACTGTACTACCAAAAGTATATGATCCGTTGGATTATAAAACTATAAATATTCAAATAGATGAGGACCGTTAGATATAATATTAAAAATTGTATTTGATTAATAATAGGATAGTATTTAAATACTAAAAGGTGTATTTTGATAATTTAAACCAATTATAAATAGGTTTTCTATATTGAATAGAAATCTTTATGTAAAAAATCGTAATTATCTTTTCTCTTTAGTTTATGGATAGTTCCAGTTAGATAATAATTATTAAACCATCATTAAATTAAAGATAATTTTGTTAGCTTCGTGTGGGCTGTAAAATTGTTAAAATCTGTTGTTTAAAACTCAAGATAGAGCCCAAACAGTAAAGTGATTATCTAAATTTTAATATTTTTTTTAATTTAAACCAATTATAAATAGGTTTTCTATATTGAATAGAAATCTTTATGTAAAAAATCATAATTATCTTTTCTCTTTAGTTTATGGATAGTTCCAGTTAGATAATAATTATTAAACCATCATTAAATTAAAGATAATTTTGTTAGCTTCGCGTGGGCTGTAAAATTGTTAAAATTTGTTGTCTAAAACTCAAGATAGAGCCCAAACAGTAAAGTGATTATCTAAATTTTAATAATTTTTTTATTATTATTGTAGCACCAATTTAATTTTTTTCCTAATTCTTTTAAATTTATAAATTCTATGTTTATTTCAATAAAATATTAAAATCAATTAAAGAAAAAATTAAAATCGATCTGGTTCGTGTACGACCACTATACGACCAAATTAATTATTACAGTTAGATCTTAAATAGATCGATGAGAATTGTTAGATCTAATATTAAACAGTGTATCTGATTAATAATAGAATTATATTTAAATACTAAAAAGTGTATTTTGATAATTTAAAATTTTTCTATGTAAAAATTCTTTAATATCTTTTCTCTTTAATTTATGTATAGTTCGAGTTATATAATAATTGTTAAACCAAATATCAGATAACAATTCATATCGATTACAATATTAAAAATTATCAATATAATGCTATGTATATCATATAACAATGATACATGTGGACCCTGAGTTATAAGAGATTTAGGAGAAATCCTGTACATGAATAAATTTTAACATTTTTTTCTGAAGGAACATAACAATTTGATTAATCCAAATTATAATTATATTATTTTACATATAACAAACATAAAAGGATAATATCAAAATATTATTAAAATATTGAGGGTTTCATATTCCTAAACAATAATTTTGAATATAATACTTAACCATCTTTTCTTTTCGGTTTATGGGTAGGTCACTGGTCAAGTTACATAATAATTATTAAATCATCATTAAATTAAAGATAATTTTGTTAGTTTCACATGGGTTGTAAAATCGTCAAAATTCAATTTCTAAAACTCGGATAGAACCTAAATAGTAAAGTGAGTATCTAAATTTTAATAAATATTTTTTTATAATTGTAGCACCAATTTATTTATTTTTCCACTAATTCTTTTAAATATAGAAATTTTATCTTTCTTTCAATAAAGTATTAAAATAAATTAAGAACAAATTCAAATCGATAAAGACTATAATAATATGAGAATAAAATTTTATATAATCATAACATAATTTTTATACTGTTTAATAATTTTAAAGTAATAATGTATTTTAAAATTTTATATACACTATAAATAAAACCGAAACATTAAAAGTAAAAGCAGTTAGTAAGATACTTATATCAGTATGTACTTGACATCCTTATTATATTAAACTCTTTTATATAGTAAGCATAATAGAGATTTATCCAAAATTTTGATCGTGACAACCAAATTAATAAGGACTATTAGATCTTAACTAGATAAATGAAAATCGTTTGATCAAATATTAAAAAAGTGTATTTTATTTATAATATGATTATATTTAAATTCTAAAAAGTGTATTTTGATAATTTAAACCAAATATACCAAATATAAATAAGTTTTCAATATTGAATAAAATTCTCCATGTAAAAAATTCGTGACTTTCTTTTCTCTTCCAGGGACAATTCCAGTTAGATAAAAATTGTTAAACCATCTTTTAATTAAAAATAATTTAATTATCTTCACGTGGGGTGTAAAATCGTCAAAATCTGATTTTTAAAACACAAGATAAAGCCCAAATCAGTAAAGTGAGTATTTAAATTCTAATAATGATTATTATGTCATCATTATTTTAACGCCAATTTAATTACTTTTTTCTAACTATTTTAAATTTAGAAATCTATGTTCAAAAATTAAAATCAATCTAAGAAAAATTCAAAACAACAAAGAATATAATAATACGAGGATAAAATTTTATAAAATTGTGCATATTTTTTATCCTATTTTATTAAGTTATAGATCATAACTAATCAAATATAATTTATTATTAAATAATAAATTATACGTAAATGGTGATTTTGTTTAATAAGCACTCATAGAGACCTAATTTCATTGTTAGCAGGACTATATTCATATTAAAAAAAACCGTATTTTGAAATTGTAGACTCAGCTACAGAACAGACCTAACTTTTTTAACTTATATACATTGTAAATTATTAAATTCGAAACTTTAAAAGTTTGTTAATCAATTAGTATAGTACTTTTCTGAAAAATCGCACTTTACAAAAAATATTATCAATTACCTATGTCTGAAAGAAAAAAAATGAAAAATAAAAATTCAAAAAAAAACCTGTAAATTTTAATATGTTGTTGGTAGATTCAAATCTTAGATAATTCTACATGATAATTTTACTGTTATATGTAACGTTTCTCAACAATTTAATTTGAAAGATCCAACGATTATGGATTGAGTGATCAAACAAAGCGACCACACTTATAAGAAAGCTTTCATTATTTAGTTTTTAATATAATAACATAGATATTTACGGGATATACTATAAAAAAAATGAATTTTATACAGAATTTTGATCGTCACGGTGTACTACTTTAAAAGAAGAACTATTACAAAAAATATATATTTTAATTGATAATTTATTTTCTCAAAAGTTCAAAGTTTTCGCATCATTAACATATTACAAAAAAGAGTATATTAAAAAATTATAAATTATAAATATTAAGAAAAATTAATGATGTTATCCTGGTAATTTGGTCCTAAATACCGCCAAAACATTCTCAACCGTTAGATCCAATACTTTTAAAAATAGATGATCAAGATTATATCATATAAAAAGAAATTATTATCTAAAAATGATATAAGTTAAAAGATATTATATTAGGATTCGATTTTCCAAAAAGTTAAAACATAAAAATAGTTGTAATTAAATAAGGAAACCCATTTATAACCAAAATAATAAAAATCGTTTAATCTTAAATAGATAGGTGAAAACCATTAGATTTAACATTAAAACATGTATTTGGTTAATAAAGGTTATTCTAATAATCTAAACTACATATAAGTAGATTTCCTAAATTGAATCGAATTCTCAACATTAAATTTAGTCACTTTATTCTCTTTTTAGTTTTAGAATAGTTTTTAATTGAAAAAGAACTATTAAACCACAACTAAATTAAAGATTATTTTGTGAATTTCATGTGAACCGTAAAATTGGCCAAATCTAACTTTTATAACTCAATATAAACAAATATTAAATTGAGCGTGTAAAATATAATAAATATCAAAATTTTAACTACAATTTTTTTGGCTAAATCTTTTTAACAATAATTTAATCATGTAAACTAATAACTTTTAAATATTAAAATATTCATAAATAAATATAATTATAAATATTAAAAAAACAATCGTGTGTTGCATCGTAATAAAAATATAATTATAAACAGAATAATTATAAATAAAATTTAAGTAACTGTGCATCGCACGGGCTATAAGCTAGTTTGAAAAGTTGTATAAGAGGAGAAAAAATTGGTAGAATTTTATTTCTAAATCTTTTCTCTTCTCTTCCAAAAAAAACTTGGAAGCACGACTTGGAAAAAAAATTTAATTTTTTTTCTCTCTTTTCTTCTTTTTTCTCAGCAATCTAACTCGGGAGCATAGTATTAGTTTACTCCACTATCACAATTTATTATTACTCTTGTATTACCAATTACGTTAATTTTTTTATCTGTTTATTCACATAAAAAATTTGCTAGTTACGGCCCTTTATATACAACTAGCTTTATAGCCCGTGCGAGGCACGGACATGTTCTAAAATATTTCGTAAATTTCATTAATTTCAACGTATTTTATGAGTTACAGATATATTGATATGAGATAATTATAATATAAATTAAAATGTCATTTCGAAATTTGAGAGTATAATTATCATTTCGCATCGAATAAATTGACTCATTGAAATTCTTAGTTCATTGAAAAATTATTGCATTCTCCACCCCATCCTGAAATCTCCCCCTCTCTGCCTTCTATTTTCGACGTCACTCTATGGAGACCCCCCACTTATCATTCTTATCCCTCTTTTACGGCCACTTTGGCTTTTATTTCCTTTCTCTCCGTCTCCTCCACTTTTTCTTCTCAACTTTTGTTTAGGATCTGTATTTTGATCGTTCTCTCTCTCCTTTCATGCCCCATCCAATGGTGGTTGCCTTCTATTTTCGGTGTCACTCTCTAGATACCCCTCTCTTATGTGATGATCCTCAGTAAGACGTAATATATTACAACACATTTACTGAAATTCATGTTATGCTTTGTTTATTTAGTGTGCGTCATAATTGTTTACTCAAATGTATTCTTTGACTGTTTAGTTTGTGTTTATTTAGAGTGTGTATTATGTGTTTCATGGAATGCTTGAACCAAATTTGTAGGCTTTGTGCATGTAATGCACTTGGGGTTGGTATGCTCATAAAGTAAATATTTGTCATGGGTTGTTGTTTGAGCTGACAGTGACAAATTGTTCTTTATCGATATTGTCGAGTTTGTGCTTTTTTGGGGTTAATTTATTTATGTTATTTGCCTCTCTCTCTCTCTCTCTCTCTCTCTCTCTCTCTCTCATGCCTCTTCCTACGGTGTTGGTTGCCTTCTATTTTCGGCGTCACTCTTTGGAGACCCCTCTCTTATCCTTCTTATCCCTCTTTTACTGTCTCTTTGGCTTTTCTTTCCTTTTTCCCCGTCTCCTCCACTTTTTTCTTCTCAACTTTTGTTTTAGATCTGTATTTTGATCTTTTTCTCTCGACTGGGGAACATTGGCACTCCATTTACTTGTTTGTAGTTCATGGGGTAGCCGTTAAGTAAATGTTGTAATATTTGATCGGTGTGTATAATAGAGTAAAAGTGTAGAAATATAAGTTGTATTAGTACGTGTGGATATACCATTTAAACGAATGCATACCACTTTGCCCGTTTTAAGAAGGGTCTTCCTGCAGACACGATGAATGCAATAATTGTACAGTTGTGGATATACTTTATTTCAGAAAACTATTACTTATACCTCTCAAGAAGCATTCATGATAAGTTACTCGTTTCACCTTACAATTGACACTTGACACAAATAATTTAACATTTAATACTTTTAATATTTTATCATAGATATTCAAAAAATTCAAAGCGATATTATTTTATATTTGATTTAGTTGTACGATGACAACTTCAACTTCCTTGTAAAAATCACCAACACAAATTTTTTTATTAGTATAGAAAGAGAAAACTCTTTGCATTTTTTGGGTTCAATACTTTATATACTAATAATATATTTTTCGAAAATGATCAACATATAAAATTTATCTATTGAGGACGAGACTTATAATATATTGGACCATAATAAAACTACAGTTTTAATCTATATTAGTAACTAAAATTTCAAAAATGCGTATATAATTATAAGTTGTTAAAATCTTATAATGAAGCAGTAATAAATGTTAAATAATGAATAAAAATCCGTTTTACGCTTATTATAGAAAAGGATATAATTGAAAAGGAGTAAATATGTTGATCGTTTTAAATTTTAAAATAAATATTAAAACAGAATATAATAGTTGATATTGGCTATAGATGTCAACATTTGTCACACTATGACCTAGGTCATGGTTCAATTCCTATTAAAAACAAATTTTTTTATCATCAATATACAATTTGGAGGAGTAATTTAGTAATCTAATATCATCAATATAATATTGAAAGGGTAATTTAGTAATATATATATATAATCTGATAGTATATATAATTTGTAATCTAACAGTATATATAATATGGGCCATTATGTACTTAATGCAAATAAACATGCAATATACAAATATTAATATAATTCTTTTTTAATGGATCAAATCCAATTTTATAACATTTGTATATCTATTTTTGCGTGAGTTTTTCCCTGAAATATAATTTTGAGACACTTGTGAAAATAAATTATCTACATTTACAAGTAGATTACAAGAAGAGACCAAAATAGAGGATAACATATTTAGTATTTGCGGATATTAATAAAGAGTTTCATATTTTATGGATCAAATTACAGTTTATAACATTTTGTATATTTATTTTGCGCGAGTTTTTCTCTAACATGGTCAGATATATGATTTTAAGGCATTTTTGAAAATAAATTATCTACCTTACCAAGTAGATTACAAGAAGAGAGCAAAATAGAATATAACATATTGAGTATTTGCACATATTATAAAAGAGTTTCATAATACAATCAAAATAGATGTCTAGCATAGTGGTAAGGAATGTCACTTCTAATCAAGAGGTCAAGGGTTCAATTCCCATTAGAAACAATTTTTTTGTCATCTTAATATATGAGGGGGTAATTTAGTAATTTCACATCGATTAAATTGTCTCACTAAACCCCTAGTTGCTCTATTATATATATAACTAGCCTAAAAACCCGTGCGAAGCACGGGCCTGCTTATTTACTAAAATAATTTTTCGCACGAAAATGTATATATATCGAAACAATTTTGTAATTAAAATTAATTTTGAATTTATCTTATATTTGTATAAAAAAAATTTAATTTTTTTAATATTTAATAAGATTTCACAAAATTTGGAAAAAAAAAATCTATAAAATAAAGATCAAATTATTATTTTCATTTGACAAAATATTAATTTAGTTTTAAATGTCGTGAAATGCATTTTATCAAATTCAACAATTAAATATAATCTAAATGATTATTTTAGTATAGTTGTTTATGATATGGATGTATCTAAACTAATGTGTTTTTAACGAAATGACAATATACTTGTAAATAAAATATAAAGTTGGTCAGGTACGTAAGACTACACACCGTGATCACATCTTAAAATCTTTTAGTCTAAAGTCCGTATATAACATTAGTGTATGTAAATTAATATGATAACGTAACTGTGCCAAACCCAAGGCTTTAGGACTTGTTCATAGTGAGTATTATTGATATTAAGAACAAATAGAAACAATGTAAAATTTGAAACACGGTCGAACTATTGTTCTTGTTGCAATTATAATCAGGTTTACCGGAGTTTTCTATGTTGGAGAAAGTATAATTTGTAAATAGGTATTTTGCCTTAGTAGTTGTTGTTTGTTTTTCAGCGATCAATTGATTTGGTTTTTTTTATTTTTTTGCAGTCTAGAATATAAATCGTTAAATGCACACAATGTTGTTGTAATATAATCGAACACATGTGAATGAGATAGAGGATTTTAAAAAGAAGCTGAAGGTTGGTGCATCTTTGCACACTCTCACAAGACTATCTTGCGGTGTAAATTACAAAATTGTCGGTATATAACATAGGCGATGCAGTCTTAACATTGTCAGATATAAACGTAGGGCTGAGACTTATTACAAAATCTATTAATATTATTTAAAAGTCATCCATGCGGCGTCTCACTCAATTTTTTTACTTTTAAAATTTTATAAAAATTTTATACTTTAATCTTATATGTTATATATAACCTTATTATTATGTAGAAATTATATGTTATCTATAATCTTATACTCTTTTAAAATTTTATTTTTTATATCAATCATTTAAAATAAAAGAAAGAGAATCGTAGAGTATGCTTAATCCATTAAAATATTTTTGGTAATTATATACAATGCAATATCTTATAAATAATATAAACCAACATTTTATTTATTTAAAAATAAAAAATTATAAAAAAGAAGATGAGAGAAGAAGAGAAATTAACATTAATAAGATTTTAAAGAAAACTTAAAACAAAATGTACTATACTACTTATGCATGAGCTTGATTAGAGAAGATTAATGGTTCAATTTACTACACTAACATAATTTTATCTACTATTTGCATAAATATAAAAGAGTTGACGTTTTTGTAATTTTTTAACATGTAGGGGCAAAATCATAAATTCAAGGTATTAAAATGACATATATCAATAATTTAAATTGATAAAACAGAATTGTAGATTATGTTCAATTGCTAAAAATATTTATTATAACTATGTATTTTGCAATATTCTAAAAATAATATAAATCAATGTTTATTAACTCAAAAAATAAAAAAATTGGAAGAAGAGGTGGTTTATCTAATAAGAGTTTGAATATAAGCTCAAAACAAAGTGTAGCACAGTTGGTTATGACATGAGTTTGACATGGATATGTTAAGGGTTCGATTCCCATCATTAACATAATTTCACAATTTTTACATTTTCATTAAAGAATGGTATTTTTGTAATTTTAGAAAATATAAGGGTAAAATCGTAACTTCACAGCCATTAAAATGGCAAACTTTGCCCTTTGTTGGCTTTTAATATATAGCTTAAACAAAGTGTAGCACAGTTGGTTATGACATGAGTTTGACATGGATATGTTAAGGGTTCGATTCCCATCATTAACATAATTTCACAATTTTTACATTTTCATTAAAGAATGGTATTTTTGTAATTTTAGAAAATATAAGGGTAAAATCGTAACTTCACAGCCATTAAAATGGCAAACTTTGCCCTTTGTTGGCTTTTAATATACTAGCTTATAGCCCGTGCGATGCACGGTTACTTAAATTTTATTTATAATTATTTTTTTATAATTATAATTTTATTACTCATGCAAGACACGATTGTTTTTTTAATATTTATAATTATATTTATTTATGAATATTTTAATATTTAAAAGTTATTAGTTTACATGATTAAATTATTATTAAAAAAGATTTAGCCAAAAAAATTATGGTTAAAAATTTGATATTTATTATATTTTACACGCTCAATTTAATATTTGTTTATATTGAGTTATAAAAATTAGATTTTGCCAATTTTATAGTCCACATGAAATTCACAAAATAATCTTTAATTTAGTTGTGGTTTAATAGTTCTTTTTCAATTAAAAACTATTCTAAAACTAAAAAGAGAATAAAGTGACGAAATTTAATGTTGATAATTCTAGATTTAGGAAATCTACTTATATGTAGTTTAGATTATTAGAATACGCTTTATTAATCAAATATAGTTTTTAATGTTAAATCTAACGGTTTTCACCTATTTATTTAACATTAAACGATTTTTATTATTTTGGTATTAAATGAGTTTCCATATTTAATTACAACTATTTTTATGTTTTGACTTTTTAGAAAATCCAATCATAATATAATATCTTTTAACTTATATCATTTTTAGATAATAACTTCTTTTTATATGATATAATCTTGATCATGTATTTTTAAAAGTATTGGATCTAATGGTTGAGAATGTTTTGGCGGTATTTAGGACCAAACTACCATAATAACATCATTAGTTTTTCTTAATATTTATAATATTTATAATTTATAAAAATTTTAAATATTTATTGCTAAAATATAATATACTCTTTTTTGTAATATGTTAAAGATGCGGGAACTTTGAACTTTTGAGAAAATAAATTATCAATTAAAATATAATTTTTTTTGTAATAGTTCTTTTAAAGTAGTACACCGTGATCAAAATTCTATATAAATTTCATTTTTTTATAGTATATCCCGTAAATATCTATGTTATTATATTAAAGACTAATTAATGAAAGCTTCCTTATAAGTTTGGTCGCTTTGTTTGATCATTCAATCCATAATCATTGAATCTTTCAAATTAAATTGTTGAAAAACGTTAGATATAACAGTAAAATTATCATGTAGAATGATCTAAAGTTTGAATCTACCAACAACATATTAAAATTTATAGGTTTTTTGAAAAATAAGAATTTTTTCATTTTTTCTTGCACACATATGTTATTTGATAATATTTTTTGTAAAGTACTATTTTTCAGAAAAGTACTATATTAATTGATTAACAAACTTTTAAAGTTTCGAATTTAATAATTTACAATGTATATAGGTTTAAAAAGTTTGGCCTAGCTGAGTCTAAAATTTCAAAATAAGGTTTTTTTTAATATGAATATAGTTTTTATAAAACAAAATCACTATTTACGTATAATTTATTATTTAATAATAAATAATATTTGATTTATGATATAAAACTTAATAAAATAGGATTAAAAATATGCACAATTTTATAAAATTTTATCATCGTATTATTATATTCTTTGTTGATTTGAATTTTTCTTAGATTTATTTTAATTTTTGAACATAGATTTCTAAATTTAAAATAGTTAGAAAAAATTAATTAAATTGGTGTTAAAATAATGATGACATAATAATTATTATTAGAATTTAAATATTCACTTTATTAATTTGGGATTTATTTTGTGTTTTAAAAATCAGATTTTGACGATTTTACACCCCACATGAAGATAACTAAATTATCTTTAATTAAAAGATGGTTTAACAATTTTTATCTAGGTGGAATTGTCTATGGAAGATAAAAGAAAGTCACGAATTTTTTACTTGGAGAATTCTATTCAATATAGAAAACTTATTTATATTTGGTTTAAATTATCAAAATACACCTTTTAGAATTTAAATATAATCCTATTATTAATAAAATAAACTTTTTAAATATTTGATCTAACGATTTTCATTTATCTATTTAAGATCTAATGGTCCACCAAAATTTGGGATAAGATCCCTATTATGATTATTATATATAAGGATTTAATATAATAAGGATATCAAATATATACTGATATAAGTATCTTACTAATTGCTTTTATTTTTAATGTTTCGGTTTTATTTACGGTGTAAATAAAATTTTAAAATACATTATTACTTAAAAATTATTAAATAGAATAAAAATTATGTTAAGATTATATAAAAATTTATTATCATATTATTATATTCTTTATCGATTTGAATCTGTTCTTAATTAATTTTGATAGTTTATTGAAAGAAACATAAAATTTCTATATTTAAAAGAATTAGTGGAAAAATAAATAAATTGGTGCTAAAATAATAAAAAAAATATTTATTAAAATTTAGATACTCACTTTAATATTTGGGGTTCTATCTTGAGTTTTAGAAATTGAATTTTGATAATTTTACAACTCATGCGAAACTAACGAAATTATCTTTAATTTAATGATGTTTTAATATTTATTATCTAACTTGAACAGTTGACCTACCCATAAAAATAAAATAAACTGAAAAGAAAAGATGGTTAAGAAGTTTTACACAAAGAATTCAATTCAATATAGAAAACCAATTTATAATTGGTTTAAATTATCAAAGCACACGTCTTAGTATTTAAATATAATCCTACCTTTAATCAAATACACATTTTAATATAAGTATTATATTCAAAATTATCGTTTATGAATAGGAAACCCTCAGCATTTTAATAATATTTTGATATTATCCTTTTATGTTTGTTATATGTAAAATAATATAATTATAATTTGGATTAATCAAATTGTTACGTTCCTTCAAAAAAAAAAGTGTTTAAAGAGTTCTCCCAAGTCTCTTATAACTTAGGTTATCATTGTAATCGATATGAATTGTTATCTTGATATTTGGTTTAACAATTATTATATAACTGGAACTATACATAAATTCAAGAGAAAAGATATTTAAGAATTTTTACATAGAAAAATTTTAAATTATCAAAATACACTTTTTAGTATTTAAATATAATTCTATTATTAATCAGATACACTTTTTAATATTAGATCTAACAATTCTCATCGATCTATTTAAGATCTAACTATAATTATTAATTTGGTCGTATACTGATCGTACACAGACCAGATCGATTTTAATTTTTCTTAAATTGATTTTAATATTTTATTGAAATAAATATATAATTTTATAAATTTAAAAGAATTAGGAAAAAAAAATTAAATTGGTGCTACAATAATAAAAAAATATTTATTAAAATTTAGATAATAACTTTACCGTTTGGGCTCTATCTTGAGTTTTAGACAACAGATTTTAACGATTTTACAGCCCACGCGAAGATTACAAAATTATCTTTAATTTAATGATGGTTTAATAATTATTATGTAACTGGAACTATCCATAAAATAAAGAGAAAAGATAATTACGAATTTTTACATAATGATTTCTATTCAAAATAGAAAACCCATTTATAATAGGTTTAAATTATCAAAATACACCTTTTAGTATTTAAATATTATCCTATTATTAATCAAATACAATTTTTAATATTATATCTGACGGTCCTCATCGATTTGAATATTTATAGTTTTATAATCCAACGGATCGTATACTTTTGGTAGTACAGTGACCGACCAAAGTTTTGGATAAGATCTCCCTTACGCTTATTATATATAAGGTGTTAATAGAGAAAGATAAAATTAGTCACGAAATATTGTTGAATATTACAAAAAAAAATAGCCAAAAAGTTGTGACTAGTGAGTTTGTTTACAGGCAAAATTTGCCGACAGATTCACACAATACTTTGACACTATACAAACCTTAAACATAATCGCTAGTTTTCTGCAAGTACATGTTATTGATTGCACGCAATTTGCCAACCCGTGATTCCCAATCACTCTCTTTCCATTCTTACCAAGCTATAGGCACATACATATAGTTTGGAGTGATGGCAGTGTGTTGGAGCTTGACTGTGTGGCTGGGTCGGATGATATGGGCTAGTTTAAATGGTTGGATAATATCTTGTTTAAGTGTTGCTAATCAGATTGCTATCTCTATTCGCTCTGGTGATATTGGTCCTTTTAATGTCGGTTGATTCTGGTTTGTTTACTGCTCCTCCCCTCTTTTTTCTTTCTTTGTTTTTTGGATTTGAAATTATCAGCTTTGTTAATCTCTTTGTAGTCTTGTTGATCATATAGTAGCAATCAGAACATGAATTGGGCATTTGGCTGTAACCCCAAATAGGAAACATTTGTGTACCTAATTGATAGATCACTCAACTTCAGCTTGCTTGTTAGGTGTCATTTTTAACCTAAATGACTCGATTTTCTACATGAATCGTGTGTTCTAATGAAATTACATATTAGGGCGTGTTTGTGAAGTTTCATAAGTTAGCTATTTCATTTTCAAGAACTGGAAATTTATTGGAATTGTGACATAGAGCTAATGAACTTCTGATTAAAGCATGTCTTGTTAATAAACATTAGTACTCCGCAAATTAGCTATTTAAAGAACTTGAGTGTAATAAGTTTTCTAAGAAGTGTGTTAAGAAAAAGACTAATGCATGATCTTTATTCTTTAAAACTTATTCCTTTATCCCACACTCTCGATCCCGTCCTTGTGGTACTTTTGAAGAACAATACAATAGGTGACATAGGGCTATAGAAGTAGTCTTTTTTCATTTAAGTTTCAGTAATTGGCATCCCCTAATTATCCCTATACTCTTTTCCTTCTTAAACAAAACCAAGTTTTCATTTGAAAAAATATATTTGTGATGTTTAAGTGTTAATATCCCAGATTTGGGTTACAGTATGAGCTTTGATATTGGTTTAGGCCCAGGGTTGGTTACCTGTGCCGGGTTTCGGATCAATATCAACAATCCCTTTTATTAATCTAAGAATCCAACACTTAGATTCGCATCAATCCCCTCCCCCCCCCCCCCCCCCTACCTGAGACCGCATAGCATAGCTACCATGCGATGTCCATGGCCTACATTAAAACTATTTAGGGTATGAAGTATGACCCTTTCTTTTTTGTTAAGTTGAAGTATGACTAGTTAAGATACTATTTTGTTGAGCTGTTCTATGAGGTGTTCAACATAGCGTACGTATGTGCTGTTCTGCTTCTATGATTTGCAGCCTCTTTTGGCTATTGTCTCCTATACTTTAAGCCCGTCTTGGCTTCCGGGGTAGGCGAGGCAGGGAGTTGCACCTGCAGAGGACCGACAGCGTTGTGTTTTACTGTTTTCTATATGTTAATAGTAAAAGTTTATTAAACTAATCAAGACAAACAATTAAAAATTGTTATCGACCCAACACCTCTTACTGTAGCAGTATCTCCCTCGCTAGAGAGGGTTCGAGGGTGATGCCCTTTCTATCACAATTTTCCCAAATATCACAATTCAGAAAAATGAACCTTTTAATCACTTAAAAACGCATTTTTGATGTTAGGTTTCTTGAAAACTCATTTTCAACATGGGTTTCTTGGGAAAAAAATTCCTTTTCAAAAACGCAAGTTTAGTTGGCTTTTCTGGAAAATATATAACAGGTGAAAACGCAAGGTGTACCTGCGTTTATGATTAAAACAAGAAGCTATCTCAAACCCACCAGGCCACCAGTTGCAGGCCCAATAAGAAATGCGTTTTCTAGTGATAGTAAGGGCCATTTTTTGGAATACTGATAGTTTGAGCATTTTAACTTCAAATTGTGATTAAAAGGGCCTTTTATCGGGTTCGGACCTTGTCCAAGACAAGGTAGATGTGTGAGTGTGTTTAAGTAGCAAAGTAATACAATAATAATAATTATTATTTTTTATTGCATATTCTCTTATACATTTTCAAGCAGTGCACCCCAGCCCCTGTGGACCTTTTTCTTATGGGTCCCCAATTGAGGGAAGCGGATGCAAGCACATATTCTCGTATACATTTTCAAGCAGTGCACCCCAGTCCCTGTGGACCTTTTTTTTAGGTCCCCAGCCGAGGGAAGCGGATGCAAGTTCCCCTTTTTACCTACATCTGACCATCTCTGGTGTACGGCACTTTGGGTTACAGTATGAGCTTCGTTATTGGTTTAAGGCCTAGTGTTGCATATGTGACGGTACATGTGTGTACTTATAATATAACTTATATGGTAGATTTTTGGTAGATGGTTTTAAAGGCTTCACATTGTAACCATGCACAGTTTACATTTTGAATACAACTTTACAGTTATAAGTCGGTATGTATATCATGAATATATTGCCTTTTACGGGGTTGTGTTGCATCATTCCTTTGCAAAACTGACGAGATAATTTTTTATTTTGTAGTTTACTGTGGTTTAATTCAATAGATAAATTGATTCAGAACATGCAATGGAAGCAGGGGAGGAGAAAGTATAGAGAAAGAGAGGGAGGCAGCCTAGTGGATTGAAACGGAAGTATGTCTATAGTAGCAACCTCTGGAGATGGACCTTGTCCGTCCTAGAACTAGCACATAAGCAAGCAGTCTTAAATTGAGTTTGACATGTAAAGATAAAAAGATACATGTATACTATTACTATGTGATGTACCTTGTGTAAATAAGCTCCGAGTTACCGTGCATCCGAAAAAGATGTCACTGCGCATCTGGGATTAGTTAGAGCTGTTAGAGTGCTACAATCATATTACAACAAAGGAATGTGTCTTGAGCACTATTTAAATTATTTATTGTATATACTTGCACCAAGTTATACTCCTTTTGCATTATTAATATGTATAATAGATATGTATACATTAATAATGTATGTGCAAGTGACATGGTAATAGCGTAATGAATCAGGGCAGAGACTGGTATGTGGACTAGGAGGAAATGGGACAATGCTAAGGGTGGTGGACCATCAAATTCATTATACGTCCATTTCAATCTGTTCGTTAGGGTACACATCCATATCAATATTTCATCACTTTCTTCAAAACTTAGCTGGGTTCGTATTTGTATTACCTGGACCTTAGACTTTTTCGTAAGCAAGTATTATTTGCGTTACAAGACTTATTTTCAGCTTGTTTTGTTTTGTCTTTGCGTATTCAAGTTACGCTTCCAACTCATAAAAAATATTGGGGGTGTTTGAATGGGAATCGGGATCAGAATTAGGAACGGAGGGTATGGGTTGATGGGATGGGAATGAAATGAAAATTCAATGGATATAATAGGTTTAATTTACCTACATAGAGGGATTGTGATTCGGATTCCACACAACTAAATATCGAATTCAAACACAATCACTTAAGTTTAAAGTTCGGATTCTTGTTAGCCGAAGTTAACTATGAATCAAATACCCAATGATATCTTATTTGTAGGCGTTATGAATAATATATTGATTAGCTACGCTACCCTGCTAAAACATTCACTAATACAGAATTATCAATTTTTTGCCAGGCATACTAAAACAATAAAAATACGTGACTTTGCCTACGAGTCGGGCTGTGATAAATTCGGACAAATCTGTTAAGGGTTGCACCGAAAGATGCACACATAAGAATCACAAACAAGAGGAAAGTACCGATCGTTATGTCAAAATCCGTATATATAATTCAAAATGGGAATTGTTAAATCCAGAGCAGAATTTTAAGTTCCAGAGCAAGTTTTAAGACAATAACCACATTATCCTTAATATAATAGAGGGGTACAAGATATTGGTCATATTATTTATATGAGTAAGCCCTAAGGAACCTTTGGTTTTTCAGATTTATAGAGATGATGTATAAAATGTGGTTGTTGTGTCCAGATTTATTTTGCTTCTCTGAATTGATTTTTACAAATGACAAATCTGTATTAAGTCATTAATATTAGAAGTGTAATACTCTAGATAATGTAATGCTTTGGAAACTATTATTATTGTAAGTTAATGTTAGGGTAATTTCATCCATGCCATGAAAGTTGCTCTGGAACTTAAAATAGAGCTTGAATTTAACAATTTCCTTCAAAATTCAAGAGGGAAGTAATAATCGTTAGGCTAAAAAAATCGCAAGGATGATTCATATTCATGGTTACACGATCGTTATGTAATCGTAATTCCAAATATATATTATATTGGTATCTGTTTTTCTTATATTTAGTGATTTTATCTAATTATTTTTATTTTAAAAAAAATATTATTAAATAATAACATTACATATTTATTACAATAATTATCTTTTCAGCTAAAACACATTACCTTTTTTACTTTTTTCTTACAAAATCTTTTTTTCCCAAAAATATCACGAACAATTAACATTTTCAACTAAAATATGTTATCTTTTTTATTTTTGGATATTTATCAAAAATACCACTTTTTTAAAAAAAAATTACGATTTTACCATCTTCTCAAAGTATTTACAAAAATACCTTCTTTTTAAAAATAATTTGCGAAAATACCATCTTTTAAAAAGATTTTTGCAAAAATACGTTCTGCAACTAAATACAACCTACGTAGGTTGCATCCGGTTGCATGTGTGATTGCAACTTGATGCAACTTTCCAAATACAACCTACGTAGTTTGTATCCAGTTGCATATGTGGTTGAAACTAGATGCAACCAGATGCAACTTTTTAAAAAATAATTGAAAAAACAGCTAAGAATTCAAAAAAAATTATTAATAAAAGGGGTAAACTTGTGGTCTTGGTTTACCCTGGGGTTCAATAGTTAACTTTTGGGGTTCAATGTTTCTATTTTGAATTTTAGAAATATTAAGAATGACGAATAATTCGTATACGGACTTAGGGTTTAGGGTTTAGGGTTTATGGTTGTTTACAACCCTAAACCCTAGACTCTAAACCCTAACCTACCTTGATTTTAGGGTTGTTTACAACCCTAAAATTAGGACGCCGGAAAAACACCATTATTAACAAGTTGCATCTGTGGTTGATTTTGGTTGCAGTTTGCAGAAGGTATTTTTGCAAATAAGATGGTATTTTCGCAAAATATTTTTTTTTGAAAAGTTATTTTTGCAAAAATATTTCTGGAATGGGATATTTATGAAAAAAGCCCTTTATTTTTTCATACTAAAATCTCCCCTTTTCCAAAAATATCACTGTCAAACCCTTAATTTATTTATTTTAAAACATATTTTCATATTTTTAATTATTTTAAAAAAATTATTGATTTAACACATGCATACTTACATTTTCTAAAACCTATTTTAATATTTTCAATTGTTTAAAAAAAATTACACATTATAACATACCTACTTACTTTTTTAACAAATGTAATTAGTAAAATATTAAAAACATAAATACTAAAATAATAATTATTAAATAATCCGTGCATCGCATGAGTTTTAAGTTAATAATAGTTATAAAAAAACGGACGTCGATTCTAAATGTAGTTTAAAAACTATTATAATATAATTATTTTTATTTATTAAGAGTAAATTACGTATTTAAAATATTTTAGTTTGAAATCGAACACTTAAAATATAAATATTTATATCTTATTTCATATTGTTACATTCCATTAATTTGAGTTGCATTTTGGTTAATCACGTTTTACTCAATAAATCACTTATAATATTTTAATTCAAATTTAGCTTCAAGTGCGGAAAAATCACTTTAGAGTAAGCGGGAGTAAGTGGGAGTGACAGTCTAAATTACGAAAAGAGGAATCCAAGTTAACGGAATGCAATAAAATATTATAAAAATTGGTATTTTAAGTTCTTGATTTTGAATTAAAATATTATAAATGATGTTTTTGAGTGAAGTAAAAATACACACGGTATATTTTAATATTAATTAAAGTACAGAAAGTACATTTTAATATTAATTAATGTAACACTTTTGCTAATCCTACTTTAGTCTTTGGATAAACATATTACACCATGTTTGTGCTTAATGTAAAACTATTAGTTCAAACTTAAGATCATAATCACAAGTTCTCAATCAATCCATTCTGAAAATTTATTATAACACTAACAAACAACAACCCAAAAAGCTGTTTCTCCCTCTATACCCTGCAATTAATTCCTCAAACTCCTCCTACTTTTTCTTCCCTGAAAAAAAATCCAATCTTTACATAACTTCTGATACAAAAACACACCATTTTCCTCAGGAACTCACAAATGGGTTGCTCTGCATCTCGTTCCAACACTCTTCTCACTTCACACAATGCAGACCACCAAGAAAAACCCACTAATCTTTCACCCTCTTCTTCATCAAATTCATCTTCTTTTTCAAATTCTGACTCATTTTTTTACCAAAACACCCCTATTTCACGAACCATTTCTTTACCCACCCCATTGATTCATCACCCTCCTCTTAAAAAAGGGGACACAAATCATTTGGTTTCACTCACTTCTACTACTTATGGGTCTTTAATTCTTGTTGACCCGGTATCCGACCCGGATTGTGACCCGTCTTCTTCTCCTGACTCTGTGATTAACACTTGGGAGCTAATGGAAGGGCTTGATGAGGTGGATTTTGATGGTGCTCAAAACCCAAAAGGGAATTCTTGTAATAATGGTGGAATGGGCTTGTTTTGTTCCGGGTCGGACTATTTGAATTCATTTGAAGTAGTGGAGCATAAAGATTCTAAGCCATTGTGGAAGCATTTGTCTGAGGAATCAATGTTAGCTAAAATGGACTCAAATGTGGTTTCGAGTTATCGAAGAGCTTTGGTTTCGAGACAATTGGGTTATTCTAAAGATTCGAGCTTTACTAAAGATTTTAGTTTTGCTAAAGATTCAAGCTTTAAAGAAATTGAAGAATTAGATGTGAAACCAGCTAAATTAGCAGTGAGTGATTCGATGTTTTATTTATCTGGCTGTGAAGATAAAATTGTGTTGTATTTTACTAGTTTAAGAGGAATTAGAAAAACTTATGAAGATTGTTGTCAAGTTAGGATGATTTTGAAGGGGTTTAAGGTGTTTGTAGATGAAAGGGATATTTCGATGGATTCGGAGTATAGGAAAGAATTGGAGAATTTGTTTGAAGGGAAGAAGGGGTCTAGTTTGCCGAAAGTGTTTATTCGGGGAAAGTGCATTGGTGGTGCTGAGGAGATTAAGCAACTTAATGAAGATGGTGAATTGGGAAAACTTTTGGAAGGGTTTCCGGTTAAGGATCTGGGGTTGGTTTGTGAGGGTTGTGGCGATGCAAGGTTTGTACTGTGTCCTAATTGCAATGGCAGTCGAAAGGTGTTTGAAGAGGAAGATGGGGGATTGAGAAGGTGTCCTGGTTGCAATGAGAACGGATTGATTCGATGCCCAGGTTGCTGTTCTTGAATGCTACTTTTTATGTAATGAGATGCAATATCTTTAGGTAATTGTTACCATTAAATTGTTAAGTCTAATGTTAGCATTGCATGTATATTTGTCATTGTAGGTTTATTTGAGTAATTAGATGTATTTGTTTGTGTTCATTATGTCTCAGTGAACAACTTTAAAAATTATATACAAATATATTAATGACCGGAAGAGCGGTCTCTTGTTCATTCATGCTGGAATATTAATTCTGGATATACTCTGCATTATCTATGTTACTATGTATGTATCTATCTCTCTGTCCATCTTTTACACACATGATACACGATTCTGCCTCAAGTTTATAGTATGAATTTGAATGATTGATCTCTAATAGATTTTGAATGAGATGAACAAAATATTTTTCCATTTGATTTCTTTGTGGAAATTAAGATTTGTTATAATACCAAGGTGCGGCTTGAAGTCACTATTGTGTTTCTGGATGCCTATCTATGATGCTATTGTAATTCTGGTAATGGTTCACATGAGGTTGACATGTATATGTAATTATACCTGCATTTCTTTGAAGTTGTGAAGCGCAATGGGATTCATCATTCAAGCACATTTAGCGCAAAAATAGATGCAAGGTCCTTTATGAGCAGTGTCTTTTTGTCTTTCTTATTCAGTGCTAAACTGTTCAGACCGTTGAAAGCACATTTAGCCATAGTTGGATACCGCTGTATCATATGGAATCTTGTTAGAAGGTTTAAGAATATAAATACAGGTTTTAACTTCAGAAACTTAATTTCAGATTTCATAATAAAGAAGATATATATATATATAGTATTGTTATGTTTCCTGCATCTGTTGGAGTGGTCTTTAAGAGGATTGGTGTTGCCATCCAAGAACGAGTAGCCATAGCGGCACTACTTGTTACTCGCATGCCTTTCATTTTGGTTTATTCTTTCAGTATATATTGTTTTTAATGCAGATATATTACAATAAATAATATAACAAGATCATTTTTAGCTTCATTTGTACTTTGTGAATATGATCACATTGTGAATGTTTTTATGTTGGATTATGTTCCGGATAGACATTCACAAAATTGATAATTGCATGCACTTAACCTTGGAACCGAAATTGCCAAGGTGTTCGATTCAAGACAACTATTATGTAACATTATTTGTGTTTGTAGTGTTGTGTCTTGTGAACATGCTTGTGTTGCAAAACAAATTATAGAAGTTTCCAAGGAGATCGTATGAAGACAATTTTTGATTATGTTTGTAATGCGCATGCTGGCGCTACAAAACAAGCTACAAAACAACTTTCTAGTTTCTACTACTACCTCTCCTATTCTTCTAGCCTACTGATACAAAAAATGAATATTTAAATCTTTATAGATTTGAATTTGAATTGATAGAAGCTAATCCTGCAAGAAAGACAGTGCTCGGAGGCTTTGCATATGGGTCAGAAGACTCGGAACATGTTAATGATTCTTCTTATTAAGGAAATGTCTCTTTTAAGCCTGCAATTTCTTTTTCTTTAACCTGGACAAACATTGGGCCTGGCACTTAATTTATTCAGGCGTGTTATAATTATCTGGTCACGGTGTACATTGGTTTTGGGTTCTGATTATGGGGTTACAAATTAATTGAGGGTAGTGGAAATGCCTGGGACTGTGTTCACAGATTCGGTGTTTTGATTACAGCTTCTGTATTTTATTGCTATAATTTTCAGTACTAGTAGTATGTATTTGGCACTCGCGCCATTGCACTTATGGTTTGTCCAAACAACGTATTTAAAATATAAAATTATTTTAACTACTTAATAATAACGTTTGAATTTTAAAAGATTGATAGTGATTGAGTTTAAATTTATCACAATTTTGTTGAAAAGAGTGTTTGATATTTCAAAATCTCATTTATTATAGCATTTCAAGAAACACTAGCAAATTCATTATTTATAAAATCTGAAAAATAATTGGTATTTGAATGTTTTAAGATGATTAAATGACATCTATATTTTGTTACATGTACGACCTTAAAACTAGGATTAGTTAAAGAATTTTTTTAATGTGTGCCCATGAGCACGATAAGAGCTTAGTTGGTTTGTTTTGATTAGTTTGACTTTAATTAATAATAATGATTTCTTGTATACACAAAAATCTCAACCAATTAAAATTTATTATCTCATAAAAAAATAATTGTTAGAGTGTGCACATGTGCACACACTAGAAAGACCATTCTTTTTAATATCCTTATTAATGTTGTAAGATAAATTTATCGATATTCCAAATTAAATATACCTTTATTATAAAAAAGGAGACAAAATGATACTTAATAATTTTTAAAATCCAGATTAAATATGCCATGGTACTTAATAATTAATATTGACATGCTCTTAACTTTTATAGAAGAATAAAACTATTATATTGATAGTTTTTTTTTGTTTTAATTAATGACTATTGTTAACGGTAGAATTTGGTTAACAACATTTTGGAGGTTTGCTGGATTAACGAAGCAAAATACGGTGATTCCTCGAAGAAAGCGAAGAACATGGGACGGAATTTGATGAATTTTGTAGCTGGTCTTGTTGGTTTATTCGAAGAATACTAGAGAAAAAGTTTTTATTCTCTCTTGCATCAAACTGTCGAATTGTTCTGAACAAGAGGCCTACGTACCCTTTTATAGGGGTTCAAGCCACACACCCTTTTATAGGGGTTCAAGCCACACGTAGTTCTTGGTCAACAAGTTACTTAGACGGGCTAGGGTTTTGTATGATCCATTAAGGCCCAAGTCATGACGACTGTGAAGACCGTGAGTAAGCTCAGACCATGGCCTAAGCATATTTAGCTGTGAGAGGCTGTCATGGAGTTAGGGAAAATTAATTTATATGATGATGAGAGACCCCGTATGAACCTCGCATGCGACCCCTTAGAGTCTGGCCATGCGATGCAAGCCCAGGGATAGTGCATGCGGTTGCTGATAGCCTGGTCATGCATTATAACGATGCCTACCTATGCGACCCCTTGAGGCCCGACCATAGGCCTTTAAATTGTAAAGAGAATTGACAATATTCAAACGAAGCGATCCCAAAGTTAGGATCGTGTATGACCTTCTTGCTGATAGCCAGGATCGCATACGACATCGTTGATAATAGCGCGAAGTGTTCTATCCCTGAAATGGACAGCGATGCGATCATCGAATAAGGATCGTGATTCCCTTCATTGATGTTAGTTATGAATGACACTAAGAAACTAGACAAAGGGGAGGTGAATGGATAGTTTTGATATTTTTCGATTCTTGAAAACTAATAAGTTGTGATTGATTATGTTGTATAAAATGCGGAATGAAAATAAGCAGAACACACACAATCACTTTAATCTACTTTGTATTAAGTAAATTAAATACTACAGCTTCCAAAATTTCACAAGTGAAATTCTGGCTTCTAAACAAGAACAATGTTTTCTTGCTTTTCTTACAGAGAAAAGAATGCTTAAATATTTATGTGTTTTACTCTCTTACATCTAAAAATAGGGTGTGCAAGATATATATATTCTATACAAACTGGTGCACACACCTATTTACACAGTTACCCCTAACAGAAAGTCTAACTTGTCCTGCCATAAGAAGTTAACTGTGTCAGGAAGGACCAATTTCTTTTCGGAGTCTTTCCTGTTTCTGTAGCTGCTTGTCTCTAATCTTTCTCTCCAAGTTTTGCTGTAGATTTGCCATCTGTTCTTTGGACCACCTTACCGTAATAGATGCTTCAGTATTTGTCTCCTTTGAATTTTGGTTCTGTACCTTGATTTGTCTTGTTATAAATGGCTAAGTGTTGACATCGTGAACTCCAGCATATTCCTGATTCTTTGACATGTCGACATAGTGCATTCTTGACTTTGCTATATGAGGACTTTGTTATATGACTGTTTCAGGAGTATGCGATATAGGCTTAGTGAGGACTTCGCGATATAGCCTTCTTGAAGACTTCGTGACATAGCCTTTTTGAGGACTTCGCGACATAGCCTTTTTGAGGACTTCGCGACATAGCCTTTTTGAGGACTTCACGATCTAGTACAATCTGACTTTGCGATCTCAACACTTCACGACATGAGTAATGAAGACTTCACGACATAGTTCATTTAGGACTATGCGATCTAGGTACTTCACGACATGGATATTTTGGACTTCACGACATAGTTCATTCTGACTTCACGATATAGGGACTTAGACAAATTTCTGCAACTTATTTCTTCAAGGCCTTATTCACTCCAATCCTGCTGCATGAACAAATTGAACTTCTTCCAGGATAATTATTCCATGGCCTATGTACATTCTAGGTGCAAGAAACTTACTAAGATCATTATAACTCTGAGCATACAGAATAAAGCTAAGTACATGAAAACAAGACAAGTACAGTAGAGACCTATAATATATCCCAGTGAAAGAATTCACTAGGTCATGTAGAGTGACATAGTCACAATGAGTAGGCTTGTTAATAGTGGTATTCAGACATGCCTTGAGCCTAACAATCTCCCCCAAATTGTGAGTAAGAAACTTCGGCACAATTTCATGTCTGATAACAAGCCTAACTTACATAAAAGGAATTAAATTTCAGAGAGAACAATAGATGAACATTATGAATAGAATTTTGATTACATACTGAAAGTGAAAGCTTACAGATTATCTTTGTTGCTGAACAACTTCAGTTTCCATTTGCTTCTCAAGATAGTTATCATAAACCTTCTTGTTATTCCCAAATGACCTAACAGAATTGTAGAAGGGGGGGTTGAATACAATTCTTGATATTTTCTTGAAACTAAACACTTTATAAAATAAAACTGAACTGAATAAATAAAAACACAAGATATAAATAATTCAGTTGGATTGTTTGATGATCCAACTGAAGTGTTTTTATTGCGGAAATAATCTGTGATACAAAAGTACACAGCTGCTCAGTTACAAGGTTGTAGAGAAGAATTGCTCTCAAAAATAGCTAATACTATCTATTTGTGTTTCTTCTCTTATTTCTAAAGTAACTGCTACACTTGGTTATATAATCCCAAGTTTACAATTCTACGTTTGGTTAAACTAAAGAATAATAGTAGTAACCATCAGTAGCTTGCTTTTCATTCCTTTTGTCCAATGGTCCTTGGAGATCTTTGCTTTTGTCTTCATGCTCATTATAATCATTTCCAAGAGCCTTATTGGAAATTGGAATGTTTCCTTATTTCCAGTATCCACTTTGATGGCTTCCAATGCAAAGTACACTTCCATATCTCCTTTTAGATCTGTTCAGTAAACTGTCACTATCACTTTGTCAACTGTTCAAAAAGCAACATTGATTCGTTGATAGCAAGGAGATGTGTTTCGTTGATAGCTTCATTCTTCATTCCGTTGATGGTGTTTCCCTCGTTTCATTGACGGGTAAACTCCATACCGTTGACAGAGTAATCTTCATACCGTTGACATGTCTTCACTTAGTCAAAATTACAAGGCATAACATATTTACAATTAACCAACCTATTTTGCCTATCTAGTACTTAGTCAACATGACTTAGAAAACCTATCTAAAACATATAACAGAATGCCTATCATACTGTGAAGTATTGTACAATGCAATTGCTACAACACTCATTTCGTTGATGAGCTTCCTGTCAACGGAATGCTGCAAAGCATGCCATTTCGTTGACAGTTACAAAAATGACTTTACACAAATTCTACTAAGTGTTTTATGTTTATCATCAAGAACAACATATTCCTAACAATCTCCCCCAATTTATGACTGATAGAATAACAGCCATAAATCAAGAGACTTGATGATAACAAAAACACTCAGATACATCATAAATTACAAAAGTAGAAAATGTATTAAGCTTCAAAACTTTATAGACAAAATACAAGACTTACAAGACTAATGCCCACAAGTGCTCCTCTAGTCTGAGCAAATGTTTCATCTGTGACTTCTTTGTGGCATAGTCTTCTTCCCTCTCTTGGAGTTGTTTTCCTCAATCTGGACCTTTAGCCTTCTGTAGAAGATTTTCTCCTCTTCATCTTGATCACCAAGCTTGGATTGCATCAGCTTTAGAGTTTGATTAGATGCCTTCTCCAGCTGGTCTTCCATTCTGAAGAATCTTCTGCAATTGTCCTTGTCCTTAAACTCCATCATCCAATAAGGTTGAAGATGGATTTTCTTTCCTGTTGAGGGAACTCTAAGTATCCTGGGAAGAGCCTCAGGCTTGTTCCAGCTAGCCTTTATCTGACAGATTTTGGAGACCACCTCAGACTTGGCTGTTTTGGTGAAACCAAAGTCCTTTTTCAAGCATCTAAACACTGAGAGTAGTGTTTGATAGTCTTCTCCTAAAATTCTGTAGAGAGGCCACACTTGTTCTCTACCTCCCTTGAATATGAACACTAGTCTTTCAGGCAACTTTTGAGAAGCTGCAATTCCCCTTACTTCCACCAGGTTGTCTAAGTCAAGATGTAGACTGGATTCTTCCCTGATGTCAGCAATGTACATGCAGTCCTCTGGGTTTGCAGGGGGTTTTTGAGATTGTGGCTTTCTCACAAGAACAGGCTTTGCTTTGACAGACCTCTTCTTTGTCTTCATTGGTTGGTCCTTCTCTAACAGGAACTTTGGAAAGTAGGCTTCATCAAAATCAAAAGGTTCCTCTTTTGGCATGATTGGATGATCATGAAAATTGACAGGATGTGCAGGATCACAAGCCAACTTTCCCTCAATAGGTAGATCACCAGGAATTTGATGTGCACTTGTTGTGGAAGAGTCTTGAGCAGTTTCTTGAGAATCATCTTCATCAAAGTTTAGATTCCTCTTAGCTCTAGCCTTTGGCTGACTTGTTCTCTTCTTCTTTCCAGCTTCCTTAGCTTTATCCTTGGCCTTTTCTTCCTGTAGGGCTTCTTCATCTTCAAGTGATTGAGCAACTGCAAGAGCTTGCATTGCTGCCCTTTCACTTTCTTCAGCTTTGGCCTTAGCAAAATTTGGGTGACCAACCCAAATGTAGATTTCCTTGTTATCCCTGTAGATGAGTGCCCTCTTGTTCCTTATGCTTGGATGATTGCTTTCTTTGCTCTCCTTGATCAGCTTCCCTAAGACTTTGAACTCATCTGGCTTTGGTGGAGGATAAGCTATCCTTTCTATGTTCTTGCCTTTGGGTTTTATGGGAGATACTGGAGATATCCCTCTTGCATCCACATTCCTCAAACATGAAGCTTGTCCTTTCTCATTCCTTGAATCTTGAAGGACTCCATGCTGAAGGGGTTCCATGACATAGGAACTCCTGAATTGTGGCTCCACTTGCACTGTCACCATTTCATTTGTTGATGGTGGTATTGAAGTAGCTTGTACAGATGATACCTTTTTAGTGTCAGCTAGCTTCTTGACCTTTGCTTCAATATTTGACCAGTGATCCTTGATTTGTTCTGCAAGTTTCATCCTCAAAGAGGCTTCCTGGATCAGGTCAATACTGTCCTTTTTCTTCTTTGGAAACTCCCCCATTGCTAATGGCTCGTCTGGTAAGGAGATGGCTGGGACCATAACCTTTGTAATCTGAATGTCTAGCTCCTTAGATTTCTCCCCCTTTTTGTTAGCATCAAGTGAGATGATAGGGAGCCCTTGAGCTGCCAGAAGCTGGGTGAGTAGCTGAGTTTGCTTCTCCTGCTCCTTTTGCATGTGACTAAGTGTAGCCTCAACTTTGTCCACTCTAGAGGAAAGAGTTTTCAAAGATGAAGACACTTCAGGTTCCTTGGTGAAAAACCTTGTCATCCTGGAGACAGTGTGAAGAGGAAGCTTTTCATCTAGCCTCCTGTCAGTAGCAGCCCTAAGGTTGCTAATTGAGTCCTTGATTTCTGTAGCCTCAATCCTTGTCTGCAACATTTGTAGCCTTTGAATTTCCAGAGAATCCATGATGGCTTTGTAGAATTTCTTGTCCCTTGCTCCTGCAGACTCATGAGCTAGATATGCTTCATTGTACTGCCTTGTGATGGCAGCATCCAAATTGCATCTACCATGCATATCTTGAGAAAGCCAGTTTGGTGTAGGAGGCACCACAGAAGTCCCAGTCTGTGCAGTAGTGGCCACCTGTAGAATGTCACCAAAGCTATCCTCATTATCAGAAAAATCAAATTCTCCACTTGCTTCAGCCCCTGGAGGTAGATTGGTCAAGGCATCCTTTGCTCTTTGCATTGATGCAGTTGTGTGAATTAGTTGTAGTGACCTCTCTGCCTCCACATTGCCCTGTTGAGCCAAAACTTGATAGGCTGACACAGGATGAGTAAAGGTCTCAGGATCCAGGGAAATACTATCCAGAGTTTGTTGATAAACCTCTTGGAAAGTAAGTTCCCTTTCTCCCTCACTGACCTCCATTAACTCACTAGCAATGACTGCTTCCATCCTTATTACTCCTGTAGTCCCTTCTCTCTCTCCACTCTGTTCTTGCATCATGGGCTCCCCATGGCTCACACCTCTCACACCCTCACCTTCACCTTCTAAGGTGGAACTCTCAATCTCTCCTTTTGCCTGGCTGGAAGAAATAGCCAGCCTCTCACTCACATTCTCTCCTTTTGCCTGGCTGCAAGCCAGCCTCTCAGTTTCACTCCCTCTCAGTCCTAGAAGTGTCTCAACTACCACTAGATCATCTGCACTAGTTGTGGGAACAACTTGATTTTCAATTAAAGGTGCAGAGTGAACTATCAACGGAATGGTAGTTTGAACTGTCAACGGTATGGATACCGTTGATGGAGAAACACTTGTCAACGAATAGACTGTTTCGTTGATGAAGTCAAGAAAGCACTTTGAGAATGAGAAATTACAGCAGAGTCTGTGGTGATTGATTTTAAAGATTGGTCCACAGATCCCCTTGCAACTTCAGGAAAAATTGGTTGATGGCCCAACAAATCACTTAACAAGTGATGGCCACCAGCTTCAGAGTGGGGCTTCTCCAAGATTAGAGTTGGAGAATCAGGAATAGATGTATGGATCATGTCCACATCTAAAGATTGAGTTGGTGAATTTGATGGAGATAATTCAAGATTGATGTTTAGAGAATGGGACTGTAACCCCAGAGAAATGATAGGGGTTACATCAAACTGAATTTGAGAAACTGGAAGTGTTGCTTCCAGTGTGTGTGCACCCTGTGTACCCTTGGACTTTTGCTTCACTCTCCTTTGGTATTGGGAAAATGTAGACTGTGGGCTTGAAGTGTCCCTTACCCTTTTGGACTGTGCTCTAGGAGGAGAGCTTGTTTCAATAATCACATCCTTTTGGGAGGATGCAATTAGACTTGTGTTTAAATCCATGTTACTCATTGTGCCTTGTTGGGAAGACACAATGGGGCTTGGCTGGTACACACTAACCTGTCCTTCCTTATCCTTGGGGTTTCTTTGATGTTCACCCCTTCCCTCACCTCTCACAACTCCAGACTCACTCCCCTTAGGTTGTGTGGTAGTTTTTACAACAGGTGCCTTTTGAGAAGCACCTGAGGTTGGCTTGGAGGATTTCTTTGATTTTGGTTTTGTTGCTAGGGCAGGAGCCTGTTGGGTCACAGCTACAGACTCCATAGCAACATTGGAAGGTAAAACAGTAGAGGTGTTAGCTACACTAACAGGGATAGTAGTAGTTACCTCAATGATTGGCAGATACACCACTGGAACATCACCATTGTGGTTCAGCCTCAGTATGTCTGTCAATACTCTCTTTTCTTGCACAAAGCACTCAAACCTGGCATTAGGGTTAGAGATAACTAATGGTGCTGGACTAACATGGTTAGCCAACATCATCAGAAACCTAGCATAATAGATATTTTTCTTCCTATTTGCTTTGTCACCCAACTTAGCACCAATTTCATACATAAGTTGGGTGCTAAAGTTGTGATATCTATCATTTAGAAGCATGGTTAGGAGAATTAACATAGAGTTAGTTAATGCATCAAAATTACTAATCTTTCCAGAAAAGACCTTAATGAATGCATCAGCTAAATAACTGTATTCCCTAACCAAACCTCTCCTAATTATTCTACCCAGATTATCAGTAGGCAAAGAGTAGTTTATAGAATTTAGCATGGTAGTTATTTCAGTGTTAGTAGGCAAAGCATCACAGTTATTATCAGGAATATGTAAACATGCTTGCAAAACATCAGAATTAACTATGTACTCATTACCTTGAAGGGTGAATTGTAGTGTGCAGTTTGTTCCATTATACTCACATGAGGTCCAAATTTCCTCGATTATCTCATTGTAGAGTGGTGTAGAGTGAAACATTGCATAGCTCAACTTGCAATTCTTCATGAAATCCATCATTTTGAAGAACAGGCTGTTCGGGTTTTCCTTGACAACAAAAGGGATGGAGTTGTTCTTCTCATAGATGAACCCTCCAGCAGACATAAGCTTGACTATAGGTGCCATTGTTGATTAAAGGAAAGCTTCGAACTGAATTGCTTGTTAGAGAGAAGAAGAGAGAAAAAGCCTTTGGAATTTTTGAGAACAGGTAAAAAGAAATAATGAAAATAAAATTTCTTAAATACTCCCCCAAAAATTCTCAGAAAATGAATCCAATAATAAATGTAAATTACTGGATTGGCTTAAAAATATAACCGTTACTTTTAAAGTATTACCATGATTTATACTTACAGGGGTGTATGCATAGATCGTGGTAAAAGACGTGTCAAATTACAACGGTTCAGATTAAAAGCGCTAAATCAACGAATCAGGATTGGGCGGTTAAAGTCCCGTCTTATTTCGTTGATAAAGCTGCGTTTCGTTGATATAAAAGAGCTATCAACGAAACACCCAGAAAACTGCTAAGACTGTCAACGAAATGGTTCGTTTCGTTGACATAGTAATTTTGACTTAGACAAAATTTCACTTTTTCCTAAGAAAATTAATTCACAGAAAAACATAGCAAGTTTCTGGCTGCATTTTAACTTGCAAATATCTCAAAAATAATTAAGAGAAATTTAGCATACCTAGCTCACTTACTAATCTTGAGAATGTTGATTCATCAAGTGGCTTGGTAAAGATGTCTGCAAGTTGTTGTTCACTTGGAACAAAATGTAACTCCACAGTACCATTCATAACATGTTCTCTAATGAAATGGTACTTGATGTCAATGTGCTTGGTCCTTGAATGCTGCACTGGATTTTCAGTAATGGCAATGGCACTAGTGTTGTCACAGAAAATAGGAATTTTCTCAACTCTTAATCCATAATCAAGAAGTTGATTCTTCATCCATAAAATCTGTGCACAACAACTTCCAGCTGCAATATACTCAGCCTCAGCTGTGGAGGTAGAAACTGAGTTTTGTTTCTTGCTGAACCATGACACAAGCTTGTTTCCTAGGAATTGACAGGTTCCAGTTGTACTTTTCCTGTCAATTTTACATCCTGCAAAATCTGCATCTGAATAACCAATTAGTTCAAAACCAGATTCTCTAGGATACCAAATGCCAAGGTTTGGTGTTCCTTTGAGATATCTGAAAATTCTTTTAATAGCAACTAAATGGGATTCTCTAGGATCAGCCTGAAATCTAGCACATAGACATGTAGCAAACATAATATCAGGTCTACTAGCTGTTAAATATAAAAGTGAGCCTACCATGCCTCTGTAACTTGAAATGTCCACAGATTTTTCCTTAGTATTCAATTCAAGTTTGGTGGCAGTAGGCATGGGAGTTTTGGCAGTAGAGCATTCCATTAGGTTAAATTTCTTTAATAAATCATGAATGTATTTTGTTTGACTAATGAAAATGCCTTCATTAACTTGCTTTACTTGAAGACCAAGAAAGTAAGTTAATTCTCCCATCATGCTCATTTCATATTTACTTTGCATAAGCTTGGCAAACTTTTGACAAAGTTTCACATCTGTAGACCCAAAGATTATATCATCTACATAAATTTGAACAAGTAAAGTAGAGCCATTTACAACCCTGTGAAAAAGAGTTTTATCTACAGTACCTCTAGTGAAATGATTCTCAAGGAGGAACTGTGAGAGAGTGTCATACCAGGCTCTAGGTGCTTGTTTCAAACCATAGAGTGCTTTGAGAAGGAAGTACACATAGTCTGGAAAATCATCATCTTCAAAACCAGGAGGTTGACTTACATACACCTCCTCTTCCAATTCCCCATTCAGAAAAGCACTCTTCACATCCATTTGATAGACTTTGAAATTGGCATGGGCTGCATAGGCTAGGAAAATCCTTATTGCTTCTAGTCTTGCAACAGGAGCAAAGGTTTCATCAAAATCAATTCCCTCTTCCTGTGAGTAGCCTTTTGCAACCAGTCTAGCTTTGTTCCTTGTGACTATGCCATTTTCATCCATCTTGTTTCTGAACACCCACTTTGTGCCTATAACACTCCTGTCATTAGGCCTGGGCACCAGCTTCCAAACATTGTTTCTCTCAAATTGGTTTAGCTCTTCTTGCATGGCTAAAACCCAATCTGGATCTAGAAGTGCATCCTCAACTTTCTTTGGCTCATATTGAGACAGAAAGCTACTATATAGACATTCTTCTTGAGTTGCTCTTCTAGTTTGGACTTTTGAAGAAACATCACCTATAATAAGTTCAAAGGGATGATCTTTAGTCCATTTCCTTGAGGGAGGTAGATTTGCTCTTGAAGACGTAGCTTCATGATCATGATTGCCTTGATTGGATATTTGTCCTTGAGAAACTCCCCCTGAGTTTGTTGTCCCTAATTGATCACTTCTAGAAGCATTCCTATGACTATCAACGGTATGACCGTTTTGGCTGTCAACGAAACGCTCATTCTGACTGTCAACGAATCCACCATCATGACTGTCAACGAAATGACCATTTGGTCTGCTAGCTGCTATCCTTTTTAACCTTAATGCAGCAATTTCATCTTCACTGCTGCTTTCATCTGTGCTAGATACAACAACTTTAGGCTGTTTCTCAGTAGCCTTATCATGATTCACTTGTTCTCCTTCCTCATTCTCAAAAGAGAGACTTTCATGGAAACCTTCATCACAGAGACCTTGTATTTTGAGATCATCAAAAACAACATGTACAGATTCCATAACAATGTTGATTCTGAGATTATAGACTCTGTAAGCTTTCCCTGCTGCATATCCCACAAATATTGCTTCATCTGCCTTTGCTTCAAATTTCCCCAAATGCTCAGCTTGATTTCTCAGAACAAAGCACTTGCATCCAAAGACATGAAGAAAATCTAATAGTGGCTTCTTCCTTTTGAGTAGATGATAAGGGGTCATTCCCTTGGCCTGATTAATCAAAGAAATATTTTGAGTAAAGCAAGCTGTGTTAACTGCCTCAGCCCAAAAATATGTAGGTAACTTTGATTCATCTAGCATTGTCCTTGCAGCTTCAATAAGTGTTCTGTTTTTCCTTTCAACTACACCATTTTGCTGTGGTGTTCTTGCTGCAGAAAACTCATGCAAAATACCATTTTCTTCACAGAACACCTTCATGCTCGAATTCTTGAATTCTGTCCCATTGTCACTCCTAATCCTTCTTACTTTGAAATCAGGATGATTGCTTACCATCTTGATGTGATTGATAATGATTTCACTTGCCTCATCTTTAGAGTGCAAAAAGAAAGTCCATGTAAATCTAGAAAAATCATCAACAATCACAAGACAGTATTTCTTCTTTGAGATGGACATAACATTTACAGGGCCAAATAGGTCCATATGAAGTAATTCAAGCTGCTGGACAATTGATGACTCTGTCTTGCTTTTGAATGATGCCTTCTTCTGTTTCCCTTTTTGACAGGCATCACACAAACCATCCTTGGAAAATTCCACTTGTGGAATTCCTCTAGCAAGATCCTTTCTCACCAAATCATTCATAACTTTGAAATTCAGATGGGATAATTTCTTGTGCCATAACCAACTTTCATCTTTGCTTGCCTTGCTGAAAAGACAGGTGATGGTTTCTGAACTTGTGCTACTAAAGTCAGCAATGTACACATTCCCTCTTCTGAATCCAGTCATTACCACATTGTTGTTTCCTCCTTTAGAAACAACACAGGCTTCTTTCGAAAAAGTAACTAAAAATCCTTTGTCACAAAGTTGGCTGATACTAAGCAAGTTGTGCTTAAGACCATCCACCAATGCAACCTCATCTATGATGACATTCGCTTTTGAAATCAAGCCATATCCCTTTGTGTAGCCTTTGCTGTCATCTCCAAAAGCAATACAAGGGCCAGCTCTTTCCTGAAACTCTGTGAGCAGGGTAGAATCACCAGTCATGTGTCTTGAACAACCACTATCCAAGTACCAAAGATTCCTTTTGTCTCCCTGCACACAATAAACCCAAATCAAGTTGATTTTGGTACCCAAGTTTCCTTGGGTCCTGTCTTGTTAGCCTTTGCATTCCCTTTTGTACCATTTTTCACTTTGGGCTCAGATTGATTCAAATCAATCTTTACCCTTGGTGTTGATTTCTGAGGGTTGCTCATATTTTCATTCATAGCATGCATAGTTGGAGGAACAATCATGTTATTCATGTTCCATGGCATTTGTGGCATGTTAAACATATTCATGTAAGGATTAGGCACAAATGGCATGCTAGCATATGGATTCTGAAATTGTGCATATGGAGCAAACATGTTAGGCATAACAGGCATTTTAGGCATGGAACTGTTCATTGCAGGCTTGGGCATTTTCACATTAGCAGATTTCTTAACAGATTTGCAGTTAGTAGATAAATGATTAACACTTCCACAATTGACACATGTCTTTCTAGGTGCATATTTATCAGGTGTGTAATTGTTGTGTTTGTTAATCCCTACCTTGCCATTCCTGTTATTCTTTTTATTTCCCTTAGCCTCAACCTGAACTTTCTCTAACTTGTCTTTCAATTGCTTGTTAGACAAGTTACCTACATTAGCTCTCTCAACAGGCTTCTCAACTTTCTTTGATTTACTAGACTCACCTTGAACAAAGTTCTTGGTGACAGGACCATACTTGTTATTAAGTCTAGTGATTTCATCCTTTCTTTTCTCTGTCAACGAAACAGCCTGATCGGTTGATGGTTCATCTGTCAACGAAACATTGCATTCCGTTGACATATCAACCTTCAACAAATGATCCTTGTTGTTTGTTGACTCATTTTCTGATTCTAAGGTTTCACCAACATACCCTAGCTTCTCTTTGTTCCTTTTCCATGATTGCTCACAGAAGGATTCCACGCCTTGAACATTAATTATGTTGGCAGCAACATTCCTGGCATCCTTCCATTTTGCAATCACACCTTGTTCTATCTCAAGTTGTGTTTTAAGAATTTCTTCCCTTTGTAACACGTTCTCAAGTTCCTTCTTAGCATCCCTACTAACACATCTCATTTTCTCAAATTCAATGAGCTGTGCTTCTAACATTGCATTCCTATCACTTAAGAGCAGATTGGTCTCTTTTATTCTAGAATTCTCTTTAGTAAGTGATTTAAGAGTAACACGCAAATTATATAATACAGTAGACATTTCATTTACTGCACTGTCGCATTCCTCTTTAGAAAGCTCAGAAAGATTAGTAATTGTTACCTGGTTGCTTGAGGAACTTGCTTCCTGCTCATGATTGTCAGCCATAAGAGCCAAGTTGACATACTCAACATCATCATCAGAATCTTCACCATTACCAGCCCAATCATACTCCTGAGACATGAAAGCCTTTTCTTTTTGTTTGAGAAGTTCAAAGTATTTCTTTTTATAATCAACAGGCTCAAATTTCCTGTTGCCCTTCTCAACCTTGGGCTTTCTGCAGTCTCCAGCAAAGTGACCAAGCATTCCACAATTGAAACATTTTGACTTAGACTTTTCAATCCAGTTTGTTTTGCTAGGTTGAAAGTCTCTTCTTGGTGGCCTTGCTTCTGAGTTTCTTTTGAACTTGAACTTAGAGAATTTTCTAGACAGAAAAGCAATGTGTTCATCAATCTCATCTAAGTCCTCCAAGTTGGCTGGTTCTGATTCTTCTTCTTCTGTCATCTTGTCTTTACCCTTGCTAACATCACTCCTACAACTAGATCGACTAGTTGTGGCCTTTGCAGCTTCTTTATTGTCATCTTCAAGTTGGTTCACAGATGCAATCAATGCAATAGATCCACCCTTCTTTTGTACCTTTTCAATTTCCTCATCTTGCTCCATTTCCAGCTCATAAGTCTTCAAGGTTCCATAAAGCCTTTCAAGAGTGTAGTCTTTGTACTCTTGAGTGTTTCTGAGAGAAACAGTCATAGGCTTCCATTCTTTTGGAAGAGCTCTAAGAAATTTAAGGTTTGAATCCTTGGTTTGATAGATCCTCCCATACAACTTTAATCCATTCAAAAGCTTTTGAAACCTACTAAACGTGTCATTTAGGGTTTCACCAGCTTTAAAATGAAAATGCTCATATTGTTGTATAAGGAGTTGCATTTTATTTTCCCTGACTTGCTCAGTTCCTTCACAGAGAGTTCTAACAGTATCCCATACTTCCTTAGAGGTTGTACAGTTGATAACATTGTCAAACATCTCTTGCTCCAAACCATTAAACAGAATGTTCATGGTCCTTTTGTCTTTATGGACTTCTGCAATATCTTCAACAGTCCATTCTGAGACAGTTTTTGGAATCTCTACATCAGGTGCATCATCTGGCAGTCCAACTCTAGAATCAAGCTTCATGGGAACGTGTGGACCTTTCTCAATGCAGTCTACATACCTCTCATCCATAGACATGAGATGTAAATGCATCTTTACTTTCCAGTGAAAGTAATTGTCTTTATCAAGAACTGGTATCTTCACACCTGCATCCTTCTTCACCATGGTTTCTGTTTTTGGTCTTGATCTTTAAACTTCTTGTATGTTAGAAGCTCGCTCTGATACCAATTGTTATTCCCAAATGACCTAACAGAATTGTAGAAGGGGGGGTTGAATACAATTCTTGATATTTTCTTGAAACTAAACACTTTATAAAATAAAACTGAACTGAATAAATAAAAACACAAGATATAAATAATTCAGTTGGATTGTTTGATGATCCAACTGAAGTGTTTTTATTGCGGAAATAATCTGTGATACAAAAGTACACAGCTGCTCAGTTACAAGGTTGTAGAGAAGAATTGCTCTCAAAAATAGCTAATACTATCTATTTGTGTTTCTTCTCTTATTTCTAAAGTAACTGCTACACTTGGTTATATAATCCCAAGTTTACAATTCTACGTTTGGTTAAACTAAAGAATAATAGTAGTAACCATCAGTAGCTTGCTTTTCATTCCTTTTGTCCAATGGTCCTTGGAGATCTTTGCTTTTGTCTTCATGCTCATTATAATCATTTCCAAGAGCCTTATTGGAAATTGGAATGTTTCCTTATTTCCAGTATCCACTTTGATGGCTTCCAATGCAAAGTACACTTCCATATCTCCTTTTAGATCTGTTCAGTAAACTGTCACTATCACTTTGTCAACTGTTCAAAAAGCAACATTGATTCGTTGATAGCAAGGAGATGTGTTTCGTTGATAGCTTCATTCTTCATTCCGTTGATGGTGTTTCCCTCGTTTCATTGACGGGTAAACTCCATACCGTTGACAGAGTAATCTTCATACCGTTGACATGTCTTCACTTAGTCAAAATTACAAGGCATAACATATTTACAATTAACCAACCTATTTTGCCTATCTAGTACTTAGTCAACATGACTTAGAAAACCTATCTAAAACATATAACAGAATGCCTATCATACTGTGAAGTATTGTACAATGCAATTGCTACAACACTCATTTCGTTGATGAGCTTCCTGTCAACGGAATGCTGCAAAGCATGCCATTTCGTTGACAGTTACAAAAATGACTTTACACAAATTCTACTAAGTGTTTTATGTTTATCATCAAGAACAACATATTCCTAACACTTCTTCTTTCTCACTTCTTCATTTCTCTTCATATCTGAAATGGCTGCTTGAATTTCATCTCTTGCAATTAGTTCTTCAATGAGAGGAGAGTTTTCTAAGTCTTCAACTGCAGCTTTTAGGGCACTTTCCACATAGGAATCTAAAAACTCCATCCTTATCTTGCTTTTTCCTCCATTTTTATTTTTGTACTCCACAACATAAGGTTTTTGTTTCACTTTGCACAACCCTTTCTTCCTCAACTCTTTACCCCTCTCTTCCATCGAAACCATCTCTTTCTCTTTCTGAATGTTCTTCTCTTCATTTAGCTTCCTTAGGTTTTCTTTGTAATCAGAGTGCATCTTCAAGAATATGGCAATTTCAATCTTCCACAATCTTTCTTCCTTTTCTTCAAAGTTCAGCAGTGCATTTATTCTTTCAAGCTCATATTGTGGAAAGTATTGCCAGCTCCCCTGCTTCATCTCTCTTTCTCTTCCATCAGTGTATTTGATCTCTAGATGATTTTGCTTCACTTTGACTTCAAAGATTCTTTGGGCTCTCAGAAATGTTAGGGCATCTTCATCATAGTCTTCATCTAGAGGAAGTACATTGATCCCAACTACATTTGTGATCACCCCATTCTTCTTTGTTATCCTTGTCCTTTTGGCTACACTTTTGAGTTTCCAATGTTTGACTTGAGGTAGCTTTCCAGAACAAGGAGATTTAGTCTTTAGTGCCACATTATTTGGAAGTAGCTTCAACCTTTTTCCCTTCATCCACTGTAACACTCCACTAGCTGTGACTTTGTGGAAGTGTCTTCTTGATTTTGTTGTGGTGGCTTTACCTTTCTCCAGTGGCAAATCAGTTTCAGAAGTCCTGGTTATTGATTTTGGAGGATCATTACTAATAGTACCAACCCTAGACTTAGAGTCTTGTGTAGTGGTTAAGATACTGCTAGCAATGTCCTTGACTTGCTGATTTCCACTTCTCTTCTTTACTGTCTCTTTCTTTCCTTGAGGGTCTTTCTTGTCATCTTCAGCATCTTTAGATTTCTTGGAAGTTTTGCCCTTGCTGCTCTCACTTGTCCCATCCTTATCACTCCTAGACTGAGTCCTTCTCCTGTAGCTCTTGTCTTCATCTTCATCCTTGTCATCTTTTTGAGTTTTCTTTGCCTTGAGTGATTCAGGTATTCTTCCATGTATCAAAAATGATTGAAGAATTTGGATCATTTCTATCCCTTCAACAGTCCTGAATCCCCTCTTAGCTCTTAGCATTTGAAGCACGTTGTTGATCTTGTCCTTGTTCTTCATATTCAGCTGAGCAGGGATGATTAGTTGATCAATAGTGTTTGCCCTGTTGAGACCTTGGAAAATGACTGTTCTTGGATTTGAGATGACTTCAGGCAATCTTAAGAATTGGTCTTTCTTCAAGTCCTCATACAAAATTCTGTTGTTCTCACCAGTTTTCTCTATTAGCTCCATAATAGTGTCTAGTTCAGTAAATCTCAGCTTCTCCAGAGTTTCAAAAGACAAATGCCATAGGTCATTTTCTTTAGATACCATGACAATTTCTCTTAGATAGGCATTCTTGACTTTTGTAACAACCCCAAATCCGGGGTCAGGGATTTAGGGTAGTCACGATCCATTTACTCCTTGCCTTATCTGTATTACTCACACCGTGCATAATTCACCTGCTCATGACCCCACAATATATGTCTCACACACACACACAGGTTAGAGTCTCAGAAACGACACAATACAACAACTGCGGAATAAATAATCTTTATTACAATACCCAAATGTCTTTGAATCTGTCACTGATACAATTTCTAAGTAAGGTTACATCACCAACTTAGCCTTCTGATGCTCACAATCCTCTCATACCATTCATATCTATACATAAGTTGAATACCAAAAGCTGTAGCCTGATTCGATTGGTTCGTACTATTCTCGGGATCACTGCTAGAAACTGTTTGTGGAAACGCCTTGCGGGGTATGTGCCGTCCCATTGGCATCCTGCTTCGCTGCTATATAATATATATAAAACAATAGCAAGAGTGAGCGATAGCTCAGCAAGGTAATGAAAGTATGGCCTAATTCTGCCTTTAACTCAACCCAGAATAAAGCGGGTATAAGACAATAATTTGTCAAAATATCTCGATACTGAAATTATTTCCTTATCGGAAGATATTCCAAAAATAGTACCTTTATTGTAATTCAAATATCATTTCATAATATTTCTGCAACTCTTTTGCTATATTATGAACAAAGTTCTTGTATACAAGATGAGGTTTCAAAATAAACCAAATATAACCTTTCCAAAAATTATCTGCTATATAAGCATAATATCAACATATAACTTAAAAGATGAAGTTATAAGGAAAATTCAATATAAGCAACTCCCTTACCATAACTCATGTTATGTAGGGTATCCACAGAGTCATATGATATGCTTTAAGCGGATAAGAAACTAGTATAATATAAACGATGAAGTTACGAGGAAAATTAATATAATATTTCCGTAACCCAAACTCCACTTATGCATATATATCTTTAATCAGGTTTTATCAGAGTCATAACTCAAAAGTAAAAGATGGAGTTGCACAAATTTATTGTCACTTCATTTCCAAACACTTTTCAACCCCCTGCCAACATGGTTGGTTCTTCACCCCAATACATGTTGCAGGAAATATCCAAATTGGATGATGAACTAATACTGGAGTTGCTACCGCGTCCGCTGTGCCTAACCTTACTATGATCAGTAGCAGGTCGCACCGCTCAAATAGTTTTCTACATGTAGATGGAAGTATCACGACGGCCTGACATTGTCTACCGCCTTACTATGACCTCCCGGCCCATTTGGGGCAATATAAAAGTTGGATGGGCCCACGCAACTTGACCACTTACACCACTCCTAGTTCAGATGAAATCCATGACTCTGAAACGTAAAGATCGTCCTCCTTTCCCCAAGTGTAACACTTGTTGATACGACTCCACTAAGTAGTTATATCTAGGTTGGAAAGGAAGGTTCTCCAATATTTCCCAAGCTATGCTTGTTAATGGATATCGACTTGTTCCATGAATTTACCCCTCGATCATTGAGGTGGTAACACAACATTAGACTGGCAGCAATTAAATTGCTCCAAGAAAATATCTGTCCCTTGACAGTTTTTGAATTGAGAGTTTAAAAAGAGTAGTAGTCACTTAAATCAGGTTTCCCGTATTTTTGATAGTTGAGCGAGCATTTGAATCTTCTTAAAAGACGGATTTAAATGGAAAACATTGTTTTGGGAACCTCTTTTGATTTTAAAAATAATCAATGACATTGATTAAGTAAGTAAAGCTTAGATGAATATTCGGAATAATATTCCTTAAGTAAATACTGATTAAATGAATATTCGAAAATAATATTCATTAAGTAAATATAGATTAAATGAATATTCAAAGGTAATATTCATTAAATAAATAACTCTTAAATGAATATTCTAAAATAATATTCATTAAATAAATAAACCTCAAATGAATATTAGGAAATAATATTCATTAAATAAATAAGCCTCAAATGAATATTCAAAAGCAATATTCATTAAATAAATAATTAATCCTCAAATGAATATTCAAAACGAATATTCATTAAATAAATAAATAATCCTCGAATGAATATTCAAAACTAATATTCATTAAATAAATAAATAATCCTCGAATGAATATTCGACATTAATATTCATTAAATAATCCCCAGATGAATATTCACAATAATATTCTTAAAGTCAATAGTCCTCAAATGAATATACATAAATAATGTTCATTAAATACATAATTAACCCTCGAACAAGTAAGCCTCAAATGAATATACATAAATAATATTCATTAATTAATAAATCTCAAATAACAGTCACCCGATGTCTTTATCGGAAAAATAATCTTTAGCATATACAGAAATACAATCACTTCTGATCCTTAATGAAAATCACACGCCCTTATCCTAGGGCATATATAAGAATACTGGCTTATAACTGATATCCCATATTTAACATATAAGCCAATTACCAAATCATTTTCAAATAATAACCTTCGAATGAGGTAATATTCAAATAACATTCCTCAAATCATTTCCAGGTAACTAATACTTTCTAGAAATATAATTAATGTTTAATAATAATATTCCTCAAGATGAATAGTACTCTGCCGCTGGAATCCCTCCGGGTCTCCACGACTATCTATATAACACAAATATCGACTCCCGGTCTAGAGTCGAAACAATAAACCTGCTCTTATCTATAGAGCTACAAGGTACACCGGTTTATAACTACTTTATCTCAAAGCTCATATATAAACCAAAATCAAACTCTATTTTATACAATATATAACATGTATCGCAAAACTGTATAACTCCACACATGGAAAAAGCAGTAATATATAATCAATACTTCAAAGTATAGATTTAGAAAAGTTGCCTGATGCTCGAGAAGTGATAGGGGTTCGCGACGATGCCGGACAATCTAGACAAAGTCAAAGAAAACGCACGATTAATCCCCTGGATAATCCACTTGTACTAAATGCTTAAACACGTAAGCGAAACACAACCAAGGCATTACTAGCTCGTTATAGGCTCATACTAAGTCCATGTTATTCGTCCAATACTTATATCACAAGTTTGGTTCAAAATCCATTCACCAATCCAAGTTATACTTAACCATTTACAACATCGGTTTCTAAGTCATGCTCTTAGGGATTTTCACTTGCGCGACCTCGGCTAAAATATTTTTATAAAATCGAAAACTAATCTTTTTAATACGAATCTTTTTCGTAAGCCTTCCTAACTGTATCTAGTATTATTCCTCAAAATTTCACATTTTAATACGGCTCTGAAGTGGTCCAAATATAGCCTCAAAGTTGCTGGACAGAGATGAGTCATTCTTCCGAACGGCGTTTACTAAAACTCACTTTTCTCCTAAACCGTAAATCATATAGACATGATCTTTATACCAAAACAAACCTTAAAACAAGACCTACATGTTCATGGTCAGTTCTGTTCAAAAATATTACCAGACCAGTTCGTAATTCTTGCTCAAAACAGCCCTAAATCAAATGGGCATTACGACGGCTATAATCGTAACGTTTTCCTTTTCCAAAACACAACCAAATCAATACCAATTAATCCCAAACTCACCATCCACCTTATACACCCTCCACTCAGTCAAATCCTCCATGAATAATCAAAACAAATTCATAACCCATCCTCCAAACTCAACCAACAATTCATATAATTACTTAATCATGATCTTAACTTTACATAAACATCAAAACCACTTCAAACTCATATAAACAAAAAGGGGCAGGGGTTTTTATACCTTCCTTGGTGCTTCATATACACTAACAATGGTTTATAATCCTTCCTTGAGCTTTGAACAAACCTTATCAAGCTTAATCCTTAAGAAACAAAATCAAGAATCATGAAAAGTTACTATTCATCATCACTTTGTAAAATCCATATAAAATCGAAAAACAAGAGTTTGGTTCTAAGATTTTTACCAGACCTTGTACTCTTCATAAGATTTCTTTTGAGCTATAGATCGCCACATTTAAATCTTCCTAGCTAGGGTTTTGAGTCCCATCTTTCCGCTGGACACAAACTGCACAGTTTGGGTTCTCCAACTTGGGGAAGGGATTTGACTAGGCTACACTCCTTTGTTGTCCATGAAATTTTGAACGAATGTTACCCATGGAGTGGAGAAGATATGGTTAAACTTTGGTGATTTAAGGATGGATAGAAATGGAGTTATGGATTTTTCTTTCCTCCTTGCACAAGCTGAGCCGAAAATGGGGGGAAGAGTTCTTCCTCTCCTTTTTCTTTTTGTTTTGATAATTAGATAAGGATGCTGATTTTTATGTCAAAAGTGGTGAGTCATCACCCTTGGTTGCTTCTCCTTCCGACACATGTCACACATGCACTGGCCCAGATAAAGTAGTTTTACTGGTTCGCTTTACTGGTTCGTTTCCTTTCACATGGATGATCCAAATGTTGCATTCCTCGAATTAATCTTGTTACATGTTACTTCCATGTCTATATTTAATCCGGTAGATGTTGCCTTGTTCCTCTTGAAACGATTCGAAATATTTTCCAAAAAGAGCGAATAAAACTTTACGCGATTCTCGCAGTGAATAGTAACTATTCACTATTCATTCCAACAATCGAATCCTTAAATCGACTTTAATAAAATAATAAAATTCCAAAATATTAAATCCTCAAATCCTCAATTTTAATATCTCATTTCTTGAATATAATAATATATAATTCGCTGCCCGGTCGAATATTACACCAAAATAAAATTTGGAATTTCTGAATTCCGATCGTCTTTGCATTCACTTATTTACTCCGTAGATCACTAATATGACTTCGGAATATCCATACTACGTCTCGTACATAGGTGGCATGAAAAACTTTGTTACTCCTCAAAATCACTATTCATTCACCAAATTCACTATTCACTGATGCACTTAATCATAATAAGAAAAGTTTTAATTTTTCCAAAAATTCGGGTTATTACAGTCTCCCCTCCTTAAAAGGATTCCGTCCCGGAATCAACTTAGGAGTAACTGGGGTACGTTTCTTCTATTGCACTTTCTAACTCCCAGGTGGATTCTTCCACCTCTTGATTTTCCACAAACCTTTCACTAGCTTGTCAACCTCGTCACTTAGCACTTGCTCTTTTCTATCCGTGATTTCCACAGGTTGTGCTTTATAAGTCAGACCAGGTTGTATACCTACCTGCTCATACTCTACATATGTCGGGCATCTATAGTATACTGACGTAGTATTGACACATGAACCCCGTTATGACCATTCTACAAGTTTGGGGGGCAAGGCTGGCTCGTAGGCCACCTTCCTGACGCGTTTTAAAATCTCAGATGGCCCAATGAATCTCGGGCTCACTTCCCTTTCTTTCCAAATCTCATTAATTCTTTCCATGGATATCTTTTAGCATCACGGATCTCTAACCTCATATTCCCCATCTTGTTTGTACAGAAAATACACCAACATAAACTTGCTTGTCATCCATCAACATGCCATTTAGCTTATCAATAGCAGTACTATCTCTATACTCGCGGGCTTAGTCCGCATGCTTCCTCTGTCTGTCTTGGTTGTCACTAGCCACTTGTTGGTGAAATCTTTTGTCTTTCTAGTTTGTTGGACTAACTTGGGTTTTGTGTAAAATCTCATCCTTTAATTCCCGATCATTCGGAATCCATTTCTGTCCCATTTTAATTAAGGGTATCAGCCACCACATTGGCCTTCCCCGGATGGTAGTGTATCTCACAGTCATAATTCTAGGTCAATTCTAGCCATTTCTCCATCTCACGTTATCTACTATCGCGGAGAATTCAAAGCCAATTCGTTACATTCCATAAAATTTGTGGGTGCATTAGTCAACCCAAAATAACCTCGCTGAAAACTCGAAGTGTCTATTCCAAGTACGAATCGCAGTCTTGGGTATATCCTCAGATTTAACTTCCAACTGGTGATAGCCAGTTCTTAAATAAATTTGGAAATACACAGCGTTCTTCCGCTGATCAAACAATCATTTACAAGGGTACCTATTCTCCATGTCGAACTCATACAACTCTCGAGGTTCGATATATAATCTTGTGCTAACATCCTTCTCTCTCACAATAACACCGGGCTCTCCACGGTGGTACAATGGGTCTTATCATATTCTTGCCCAACCATTCTTGTAACTGAGTCACTAACTCTTTCATTCCCACTATACTCGGAATACTCGGTATTCATTCTCATGTCATCCAAATCGATATCTGGTAGCTCCTTAAAACCTTGTACAATCTCCCAAAACCATTGTAGTTCCCTTAATACTTGGTATCTCTTTTCTTGGCGGCAACCATAAGAGCTAATTAAGCCTCGCATTTCTGGCGTAATAGTTTCTTAGTTTAAACTATATTCAAGGATCTCTGAATCTGTCTCCATCCTTTATTTATTACTCTCTCTCTCTTACAATCAGTCTGGACTCCATTGGGTGTCAACCAACCCATCCTTATAATAATATCAACTTCTCCCAAGTCACAATACCAGCTCCCTCTGACTCCATCGCCAGTACTTATCTTGCTAACCCAGAGGTAGTGTCCATTCGTAAACAACTCCTCCAAAATCTTAATTCCATTATAGGGCATCTATCTAACACCGTTGTTACTGGAGTACACGACACATCGCTATTCCTTTCACACATGTCGATTGACACGCTTTCCATTATCATAACATCCTTGGGAGAATAACCCAATTTCGTTGATACGTCACTAACATTCTATTCGTCTTAGGGTTTCGCTCCTGTCATAGGCGATTTCGTTGCGAATCTAATTCCTATCAGCGAATTTTTGACTTATTTGACCTGGTTCGCCTCCCCTTAGAATTCAATGAGGATAACAAAAATCATGGGGCCTTGAAAAGACAGCTCCCATATCAAGGAAAACGTCACACACTGGTGATCATAAGGTTATGAGTTTTAAGGTAACCTTATTGGAGGTAAGAGAATTTACCAAGAGATCAACATGATCATAAGAACTCAACGTTGTGTGCCTCGATTGAGACATTACTAAAGGTAATTAGCCTTCTTGTATTTCACAACTTACAAGTGATGGCGTCCCATCCGACTTCTATCACATAGACAGATAGTCCTTGTAGCCCCTATAAGTATAGGGTTGTTCGTCTCAGTGGAAGTTGAAAAGTACGAAAGCAATTCGAGATCAATTTAATGATTATCGTCTTTCGACAATATTTCTCAAAGGAACACCTCGGATTAAAATTGAACAGATTCCAAAGGTGCGGTTTCTAAAGAAAATACAAGGAAAAGAATAACCAAAAAGATATTGGTACTTTAACAAACAAGTGGTGAGGTATCACCATAGGGTCATTCATTATTCGAAGAAAAGTGAAAGCTTAAATAACATCATTTGACAGGGCTTCGAAAACCTGAAAGCAGGCATTGTGACAGCCTCTGGCACAAGTGAAACTGAATATGGTTTAGCACAAGTGTTATAAAATAACTTCGAAGAGGGAATATACCCTTTATCAGAATTCTTTCTTGGAAAGAGGTCAAGATAGATCATAGATTGGGGAAATATCCCACATAATTTGCAAATGGGGAGGGTACTACCAAGGTCTCTACGGATGCCTTTTTATGTCGGCTCCTCTGATGGATAATCGTTCAATTCCAAAGCTTTTCTTTTCCACGCACCCTAAGGTGTTCGATACTTACGTCATTGCCGACTTATAATAGTCGCTAAGAATTCAACCATCAACATTTGCAATCGTAGGGAGTTCTATTCGACTAGACGCAACATCTCAAGTAAGCGTTCTGTTCTATAAGAAGACTTCGATACCGTTGTTGCCCATAGCAATGACAATTCCACATGTCGACTGGGCAGTACTACGGAAGCTCGTTAGAAACTACAAGCTTAAACCCGGTCTCTATTTCAATCATCATTATATCCAATATTCCTTTTTCCCATATCAATCCCGTGTGCTACATAAGCTTAACACTTTTGGCACAATAGCCTTTTCATTTAAGTCAATCCCGGAACTTCTCAGTCTGTCTTGGTCCTTAAATATATTTCGCCTTTACCGTCCAATCTCAACTTCATCATTTTATCTCCATAATCAATTATAGCAATCAGGGTCTGTCCACCAACCCATATAACGGCTATCTTACCCAATCCACAGGGTTCGCTCTAGTTTCCACTCTCTTTGGTGACATCCTCTGGTAATCAGAAAGACAAGGTTTGCCAAAATTTGCTGAATTTCTTTCCAAAATCAGGGAAACTCGATCAATCTATTTACCTACTAGTAATGCTCGAATATGATTTCCGACCTTTAGGTTCTATCCTCATAATTCCTTCCTGGTTTCCTGAGGGTGGTAAATCTTGTTCTCGATTCTGCCTTAGCGTGCTTGTCTTATAATAACATTTGTATGGTACATATACCCAAAATTCTCCTTGAGATAATAAAATCCCTCAATGATGTAATAGACACTATTTCCAATGGAATCGCTGGTCGTGGGGGATTGAAACCTCATAGCCAAAGAAATACCTTTCACTATTCTAGGCAACTAAGTACCCTTAATCGTTCGTGAAAATCTGAACATCTTGGTTCTTACGTATGCTGCCTCCTTATGGGCAACTATAACTGACTACGAGTAACAGGTTTCGTTCGAGTCGAATCAATCCACTGATACTGGCTATACTGCCTCTACCTCTTCTGCTTTGGAGATTCCACTCCATCTTCTTTGTCATATCTCTTGATAAATCATGAACGATCCTTAGACTCTCGTCTCGTCACTTATTTATCCTCTGAAGGTTCGTCCGGTCTTTATTATACGACCTCAAGTAACATACTACATCTTTATCAATCAACACGTTCTCTACAAGATTCTTTCCTTGACCCACTATGGGGTCTTCCTCTAGATCCTCCTATGGATCTTCCTTTATCGGGTCTCCGTCCATTTCAAGGAACGCATCATCAATTGCCTACTCGAAGGCCTCGGGGTCTGGTATCTCAGAATCCCATCACTCTATAACTCATACGAATCGAGGTGACTAACCATGAAGTCCTAAGTACGGTTTCCCAGAAGAAGTCCCATCTCGGGCTTCATCTTAAACAGTCAGGGTCATGTCCTCTAACCCGACTACGAACTCAATTTGGGCTCTAGATGTTCTTATCATTCTTAAGGGTATTGTAAGACTCGATCTCCTATCGTTTCTGAGGACTGTAACCTAACGCTCAGATACCATTTCTGTAACAGCCCCAAATCCGGGGTCAGGGATTTAGGGTAGTCACGATCCATTTACTCCTTGCCTTATCTGTATTACTCACACCGTGCATAATTCACCTGCTCATGACCCCACAATATATGTCTCACACACACACACAGGTTAGAGTCTCAGAAACGACACAATACAACAACTGCGGAATAAATAATCTTTATTACAATACCCAAATGTCTTTGAATCTGTCACTGATACAATTTCTAAGTAAGGTTACATCACCAACTTAGCCTTCTGATGCTCACAATCCTCTCATACCATTCATATCTATACATAAGTTGAATACCAAAAGCTGTAGCCTGATTCGATTGGTTCGTACTATTCTCGGGATCACTGCTAGAAACTGTTTGTGGAAACGCCTTGCGGGGTATGTGCCGTCCCATTGGCATCCTGCTTCGCTGCTATATAATATATATAAAACAATAGCAAGAGTGAGCGATAGCTCAGCAAGGTAATGAAAGTATGGCCTAATTCTGCCTTTAACTCAACCCAGAATAAAGCGGGTATAAGACAATAATTTGTCAAAATATCTCGATACTGAAATTATTTCCTTATCGGAAGATATTCCAAAAATAGTACCTTTATTGTAATTCAAATATTATTTCATAATATTTCTGCAACTCTTTTTATTGTGGAATAAAAACCGAGCTTACGAATTTAATGCGAGGGTTTAATGAGCTTCGAGCTTTAATGTCTGCACTTGTGTTTCGAGACTAAATCGGTCCTCACAAGATGCCTACGTATCTCAATTCGTTATTGAGAATCAAGCCAAAGACGTAGTTCTTGGTGTTGCCCTCGGGGCTATGGTGGCAGGGGCACACCAAGGACGTAGTGACTTTTATGTCCTTATTCGAGGATGAAGTCTAAAACGTTGTAGATGACGTATGGAGCTGTGTCCAAAACGTAGTAGATGACGTATGGAGCTGTGTCCAAAACGTAGTAGATGACGTATGGAGCTGTGTCCAAAACGTAGTTCTGATTGTAGGATCAGGGTCCTTATATAGGCGTCTAGAGCCTAGTATTTATGGTATGTTTAGGAGTATTAGCGAATAAGTCTCCTTATTGATAATGGATAAACATTGTATTTCTTGCAGGATAAGTCATTTCCTTGTTGATAAAGGCTATGACTCATTAATTGCCTTTAATTGAGATTCCGGATCCTTCTTTGATGAATTTACCATATTTTGGACTCTTTTTATGACTTGTATATTTTCCCTATTTATTAATTACGAAATTAATAAATAATCTGGGTTTTGGGCCTTAAATACTTGGTCTTTGCATAGAATCAGCAATTATATTTCTATAATTACTTTTATGTCCATATCATTTGCCCCCCAACTTCTGGGAAAATCTCCTTGGGGTTTTTGTAGAAGTTATAACGTGTTTTTTTGTCAAAAATTTCCATTTTTCAAGGGTATTTTCGACCTCAAACTAGGTCATTTTCGACCAGGAAACAAGTCATTTTCGACCAGGAATTCAAGTCATTTTCGACCAGGAATTCAAGTCATTTTAGACCAGGAATTTTGACCAGGAATTCGACCTCAACCTGTTGTGAGGTCGAAGCTTTCGACCAGGATTCCCAGGTCATTTTCGACCTCGTGATTTCGACCTCGAAGTCCTGTTTTTTCGACCTCAATCTATTGTGAGGTCGAGGCTTTCGACCTTGATTTTCAGGCTAATTTCGACCTCGTGGCTTCGACCTCGAAGTCGTGCTTTTTCGACCTCAATCTGTTGTGATTTTTTTTTGACTTTATTTTGGTGCGAGGTCGAGCAATACGACCTCAATTTCCAATGTATTTTCGATCTCGTTCGTTCGATCTCAACCCTGTGTCTCTTCGACCTCGTTTTTAGTATGAAGTCGAATGCTTTGACCTCACTCTCCCAAGTCATTTTCGACCTCGTGGCTTCGACCTCGAGGTAGGGTCTTTTCGACCTCAAATCTTTGATTTTTGAGTTCATTTGGGAGCGAGATCAAAGGATACGACCTCGATTTCCCCTATATTTTCGACTTCGAGCATTCGATGTAAATATAAGGTTTTTTCGACCTTAATATATTTTTTGCCGTTTTATTTGGGAGCGAGGTCGACGGATACGACCTCGATTTCTCATGTATTTTCGACCTTGGTCGTACGACTTCGCCTTAGGGTCTTTTCGACCTCATTCCTTTTATCCTTGCTTTTGCCTTGGTTTTATTCCAAATTTCATTCTTTCTTGGGCCTTAGTTAGTCCAATTTTTAATCGGACTTAAATTATTCCAGCCTTGGGCCTTATTGGGCCTTATTGTTTGGGCTTCGAATTCGCCTGAGACCCAAATTATTTGGGCTTTAATTTCTATAATCCATAAATGGATTTGTGGGCCTTAACTGGCTATAGACGGTTGCCCTTCCTTAACCGGTTGGGTTTCCAGTCACTTTGATTATAAAAGAGTGGGATTCCCACCTTATTCTTCACTTCATACTTTTAGCTTTCTAAAAATTTCTCTCTAGTATTCTTAGTTTCTCTCCGTAGTAAGGCATTTCCGGCGAGGTTTTTACGGTAGTGTTCTTGATTTTCTGGGTTGAATCTTCATCTGTTGAAGATTTTCTGGGTTGAATCTTCATCTGTTGAAGATTTTCTGGATTCAATCTTCATCCCTTGAAGATTTTCTGGGTTCTTATTTGAAGATTCTGGGTTTAAAATGGCTGATCGTGCTTCCCAACGTCTATGATAATGCACTAGGATTTCATAGAAGTTATACTGGTCTTTTTCGAGACTTGGGGTCTTTTTATCCCTTACCTGGGACTTACTACCCTTTTTTGGGGATTTTAATATACACTAGTGTTTCACGAGTATCGTCTTGGTGTAAAGTGTGGAGCGACCTACACATTTACGACGATTTTGCCTTATTCGAGGCTAACTTGACATTTGCATAAGCCTTTTATGTCTTATGCCGTCTTGTTTTGGCTTCAAGCCTTTCATTGAGCATATCGAATGATGGGGTTTGGACTGAATGTCCTAGGTTTATGGGGTTTCAACCCTTACATAATACTCAAGTTTTAAAAACTTGGATTTGTTTTTATGAAACCTTATTTCTAGTAGTGAGTCCATTCAGGAAACACTTTAAACATAGTAAACTTTCAAGTTTGCAGCATGCCAAGTCCTTGGCACCTCATGCCCTTCGAGGGTTTCTAGCTTGTATGGGCCTCGACCAAATACGTTCTTAACGCGATATGGTCCTTCCCAATTTGGGGCTAACTTGACTTTTTGTCCAACTCTGGATGCCTCAATCTTTCGGAGGACTAAATCTCCTTGTCGAAAGAATCTCTCTTTAACCCTTAGGTTGTAATAGAAAGATGCTCGTTTCTGATGCTGAACTATCCTGTCATTTGCCTCACCTCTAACTTCATCAATTAGATCTAAAGCCAGCCTCAAGCCTTCCTCATTTGTTTCTGGCTCATAAGCCTCAATTCTTGGAGACGTGTGAGTAATCTCCACTGGAACCACTGCCTCTGCCCCATATGCCAACAGAAAGGGGGTAGCTCGAGTGGTGACTTTGCAGGTAGTACGATATTCCCATAGTATGGGGATCAATTCATCTACCCAAGTGTTTCTATAGCGTTCAACTCTTTTCTTCAGTCCATCTAGGATAATTCGATTTGCAACCTCAGCTTGCCCATTTGCTTGAGGATGGGCGACAAAAGTGAAGCACAACTTGATATCGTTCTCATCACAGTATTTCTTAAACTCATCGTTGTTAAACTGAGTTCCATTGTCAGTGACCAAGATACGTAGAATCCCGTATCTACATATCACATTTTCCCAGAAGAAATGCATCACTTGCTTGGTGGTTATCTTGGCTAAGGGTTTAGCCTCAATCCACTTAGTGAAGTAGTCGATTGCCACTATCAAGAACTTCCTTTGAGCACTTGCCATTGGAAATGGCCCAAGTATATCCATCCCCCACATGGCAAATGGAATCGGTGAGTTAATGGATGTCAACATCTCTGGTGGTTGCCTAACCACTGATGCATGTTTCTGGCACCGTTCACACTTCTTAACGTAGCTTTTAGCATCAGCAAGTATGCTTGGCCAGTAGAAACCTAGACGGGTGATTTTATGAGCAAGGGCTCTGCCCCCTAAGTGTTGTCCACAAATTCCTTCATGTACTTCCTTTAGGGCCAATTCTGCCTCTTGGGGTCTCAAGCATTTCAGATAAGGAATGATGAAAGACTTCTTGTATAAAATTCCCTCAACCAGGGCATACCTTAGTGCTCTCACATATAGCTTTCTTGCTTCTGAAGTGTCGTTGGGTAGCCACCCAGTTTCCAGATGAGCTTTGATGGGATCTATCCAACAACTAGCAACATCAATGGGTGCTACCAACTTTCCGTTGATGCTTGGGGTCTTCAAGACTTGGAAGTATACACTCCTTGCATAGTTTTCTATTTCTGAAGAGGCAAATTTAGACAAGGCATCAGCCTTCATATTTTCTTCCCTTGGAATGTGCTCAACATAGCATTCGTCAAATTGAGTCATGATTGCTTTGACGAGCTTTAAGTACTTGGCCATGATTTCATCTCTGGCTTCAAACTCCCCATTTACATGGGAAACTACTAGCCTCGAGTCTCCACATACTTTCAGAGTTTTGACTCTCAAGGCTCCAGCCAGCCCTAAGCCAGCTATCAGAGCTTCATATTCAGCTTCGTTGTTTGTCGTTGGGAAGTCCAGTTTTAGTGCGTACTCTATGAGGAATCCATCAGGACTTTGTAGCACTAAACTGGCTCCACTTGATTTTGTTTTTGATGCTCCGTCAAAATAGAGCACCCAATATTCTTTGGAGATCATTTCTTCAACTTCTTTGTCTTCTATTGTCACTTCCTGCCCCCCGACTTATTGGTTGTCAATGGTGCATTCAACCATGAAGTCAGCAAGTGCTTGTGATTTTATGGCCATTTGAGGCTTGTATTTGATGTCAAATTCCCCTAGTTCAATGGCCCATTTAATCAATCTTCCACTTACTTGAGGACTGTGCAAGATGTTTCTTAGAGGTTGATTGGTCAAAACCTCTATCTTGTGTGCCTGGAAGTATGGACGTAGTTTTCTTGAGGCCATAATCAAGGCTAAGGCAAACTTCTCTATGGTAGAGTAGTTTATTTCTGCCCCATGTAGAATCTTACTCACATAGTAGATGGGTTTCTGAACCTTCAATTCTTCTTTTACTGCTCCAAGGGTTGTGCTAGAAACCGCCAAGTACAAATAGAGAATTTCCCCTGGCTTGGGCTTTGCCAACACTGGTGCCTCAGCCATGTATTTCTTCAGGGCCTCAAAGGCCTCTTGGCTTTCAGTTGTCCATTCAAAGTTTTTCACATTCTTGAGTGCTTTGAAGAAAGATAAGCACTTCTCTCCTGATTTGGAGATAAATCTTCCCAATGTTGCCACTCTTCCCGTTAGTTTTTGGACATCCTTGACAGTCTTTGGTGATTCCATGTCTAGAATTGCTTTGATTTTGTCGGGATTGGCCTCGATTCCTCTCTTGGAAACCATTAGGCCTAAAAACTTTCCCGAGCCTACACCAAAGGCACACTTAGCTGGATTCAACATCATTTTGTGGTGCCTTAGCACTTCAAATGCCTCTCGAAGGTGCTCAATGTGATCGGCCTTATCGAGGCTCTTGACTAACATGTCATCTACGTAGACCTCCATGGTTTTTCCAATTAGGTGCCCAAAGATTTTGTTCACCAATCTTTGGTAGGTTGCCCCTGCATTCTTAAGTCCAAATGCCATGACTAGATAACAGAAAACACCAAAGTCAGTGATGAATGATACCTTGGAGATGTCATCCTTGTGCATTTTGATTTGGTTGTATCCACTGAAGCCATCCATGAAACTGAGCATCTCGTGTCCAGCTGTAGCATCTATTAATGCATCAATCCTTGGTAAGGGAAAACAATCCTTAGGACATGCATCATTCAAGTTAGTGAAGTCTACACACATCCTCCATTTCCCATTGGCCTTTTTGACCATTACGGGGTTAGACAACCATTCCGGGAATTGTATCTCTTCAATGAATCCGGCCTCTAGAAGTTTTTCAACTTCTTGTTTGATGGCCTCTTGACTTTCTGGAGCAAAATTTCTCTTCTTTTATTTCACCGTCTTTCTTTTAGGATCCACATTCAACTTGTGAGTTATCAATTGGGGATCAATCCCTGGCATGTCAGCCGCTGTCCAAGCAAAAACGTCATTATTCTCTTGAAGAAAAGATATGAGCTTGCTTTTCAATGGCTCAGGTAGTAGTGCTCCAACATATGTCACCTTCTCCGGTTCACCAGGGACTAAGGGAATGGGGATTAAATCCTCAGCTGGTTTCCCTCTTCGGTCCTCATTGTCAGTAGTATCCATGTCTTCAATTGGGAGAACTTGCCCCCCCCCCCCCGATTCCATCAGGCCTTAACGCGGCTACATAACAACTTCTAGCCATTTTTTGGTCTCCTCGTTCTTCACCAATCTCATTCCTCGTTGGGAACTTGATTTTCAGATGATAAGAAGAGGCAACAGCCTTGAACGCATGAAGACCAGTCCTTCCCAGGATTGCATTGTAGGTTGAAGTTGCCTTTATAACTATGAAGTTCAGCATTTGAGTAGATGTATTCATCCCTTGCCCCATGGTCATTGGGAGTTGGATAGTGCCTTCCACTTTTGATTCCACCCCATTGAATCCGTATATGGGCATATTTGAGGGTGTTAACTAAGAATCAGTGTAACCCATCTTGATAAAAGCATCGTGGAACAAGATATCCACTGAAGCTCCATTGTCGACTAGGACTCTCTTTGTTTCGGAATTGCCAATCACATGTATGATGACTAGAGGGTCATCGTGGGGGAACTTCACCCCTTCCAAGTCTGAATCATCAAAACCTATTGACACTTCTGTTCTGGCACGCTTCGGTGCTTCTACAACCACAGTCATTACCTCTCGAGCATAAGCTTTTCTTGAATTTCGGGAGGACCCAACAACAGTTGGACCTCCGAATATCATGTTGATGACTGGCCCTCGGGGCTTAGGGTTACGATCTTGGTCGTTGTCCCTTCTATCGTAATCCTTCCTTTCATAGTTTCCTCTTTGACTCCCTTGATTTCCATCCTTGGTGAATTTGCTGAGTTTTCCTCTTCGTATCAGAAATTCGATCTCATCTTTTAATTGCCTACAATCGTCGGTGTCGTGACCGACTTCTTTGTGGAACCGACAGAACTGGTTTTGGTTCCATTTGGACATGTCAGCCCTCATTGGCTTCGGCCATTTGAGATCTCCTTCCTTAGCTATTTCCATCAGAATTTGACTCCTGGGAGTGTTCAATCTTGCATACTCCGTAAACTTTGGCCCAAAATTGTTTCTCTTGGGTGGAGAATCAGAGTCCTTTGACGTTCTGGGAAACTTTTCCTTGACGTCGTACTCCTGAGTCTCTTTTCTTTTCTTTGAGTTTCCACTACCGCTAGCAGTGGGTTCATACTTTCTCATGCTTTCTTCAGCCTTGATATACTTTCCGGCTCTATCTTGGAGCTTCAGCATGCTCTCGGGCGGATGTTTAGCCAACGACCTTTTGAAGTGGTCATCAGTAGTTACTTGCTGCAGGGCTATCATAACCACTCTGTCCTTTAAGTCCGGGACTTTCAAAGCCTCCCGAGTGAATCGATTGATGTAGTCCCTTAGGGCTTCATTCTTTCCTTGCTGGATTGCCATGAGTGATGCAGAGCTTTTCTCATGCACCCTTCTACTAATGAACTGATTGATAAAAGCTTTGCTTAGTTCCTTGAAAGACCCAATTGAGTTGGGAGGAAGACGGCTATACCAGCGTTGGGCCATGCCTGCCAAGGTTTGTGGAAACGCCCTACACTTGACCGCATCGTTGGTTGGCTGCAACAACAGTGCATTGGAGAAGGTCCTTACATGATTTGCGGGATCTCCCGTTCCATCATAGGCTTTGATCGAAGGCATCTTGAATTTTTTGGATATAGCCGTTTTCATGATGTCTTGAGTAAACGGTGGTGTAGGATCATCAGGATCTCCTAAGGGCAACAGAATACTAGGATCACCCCTTGGGGCTTCAGCCCTCTTGGTTCTTCTTGCCGGTGGATCCAAGTTGATTATCGGGATCCCTTCAGTCGTTCGGCCTTGAAATTGAGCGGCCTCCTCCTTAGCAAGAAGTTTCTTGAGTCTTGCAGTCTCTGCCTCATGGGCTGCAATTTTCTCCTTAGTAGTTTGGGGTTGATCCCGATTTGTCTGGGAAGAACGTCTCCTTCTTGGGGCGACATCCTCCCCAATTGTATAACCCTCATCCTCGGTGTATGGGCCCGAGTAATCTTGAACGAAAGGGGTCTGGCGAGTTTGTTGATTTTGGGGTCCCAGACCTTAAATATAAGGGGGCACATATGCCTCATGGTAGATTGGATTAGTTCCACTACCGCCCGCCATGGGTCGAGGGGGAATGCCATAGCTTGGCATCCCCAAAGTCTGATTCACGTATTGAGGGAGATCAGTAGTATGGAGTTAAAGGCTTCTCGGTGCATTCATGATGAGTGGAGAAGTCGAGATTGGTTGCTGGTGAACGGTCTCTTGTGGATTAGATCCATGAATGACCATCTGCAGGGGATTCGTCCCTTCAACCGAAATTGGGATTTCCGGTCCTTGAGTGTTGGTGGGGATATTCGCCCCTTGAGTGCCAGTAGTCGGCGGTGGTTGATCAGCCTCGGAAGTGATAGGGCGATCCTCAGGAGTTTGAGTATCCCGATCCGTTCTTCGTGTGTTTGCCATGGTTGATGTTGTCTTCCCACAGACGGCGCCAAATATTGTGGAATAAAAACCGAGCTTACGAATTTAATGCGAGGGTTTAATGAGCTTCGAGCTTTAATGTCTGCACTTGTGTTTCGAGACTAAATCGGTCCTCACAAGATGCCTACGTATCTCAATTCGTTATTGAGAATCAAGCCAAAGACGTAGTTCTTGGTGTTGCCCTCGGGGCTATGGTGGCAGGGGCACACCAAGGACGTAGTGACTTTTATGTCCTTATTCGAGGATGAAGTCTAAAACGTTGTAGATGACGTATGGAGCTGTGTCCAAAACGTAGTAGATGACGTATGGAGCTGTGTCCAAAACGTAGTAGATGACGTATGGAGCTGTGTCCAAAACGTAGTTCTGATTGTAGGATCAGGGTCCTTATATAGGCGTCTAGAGCCTAGTATTTATGGTATGTTTAGGAGTATTAGCGAATAAGTCTCCTTATTGATAATGGATAAACATTGTATTTCTTGCAGGATAAGTCATTTCCTTGTTGATAAAGGCTATGACTCATTAATTGCCTTTAATTGAGATTCCGGATCCTTCTTTGATGAATTTACCATATTTTGGACTCTTTTTATGACTTGTATATTTTCCCTATTTATTAATTACGAAATTAATAAATAATCTGGGTTTTGGGCCTTAAATACTTGGTCTTTGCATAGAATCAGCAATTATATTTCTATAATTACTTTTATGTCCATATCACTTTTGCTATATTATGAACAAAGTTCTTGTATACAAGATGAGGTTTCAAAATAAACCAAATATAACCTTTCCAAAAATTATCTGCTATATAAGCATAATATCAACATATAACTTAAAAGATGAAGTTATAAGGAAAATTCAATATAAGCAACTCCCTTACCATAACTCATGTTATGTAGGGTATCCACAGAGTCATATGATATGCTTTAAGCGGATAAGAAACCAGTATAATATAAACGATGAAGTTACGAGGAAAATTAATATAATATTTCCGTAACCCAAACTCCACTTATGCATATATATCTTTAATCAGGTTTTATCAGAGTCATAACTCAAAAGTAAAAGATGGAGTTGCACAAATTTATTGTCACTTCATTTCCAAACACTTTTCAACCCCCTGCCAACATGGTTGGTTCTTCACCCCAATACATGTTGCAGGAAATATCCAAATTGGATGATGAACTAATACTGGAGTTGCTACCGCGTCCGCTGTGCCTAACCTTACTATGATCAGTAGCAGGTCGCACCGCTCAAATAGTTTTCTACATGTAGATGGAAGTATCACGACGGCCTGACATTGTCTACCGCCTTACTATGACCTCCCGGCCCATTTGGGGCAATATAAAAGTTGGATGGGCCCACGCAACTTGACCACTTACACCACTCCTAGTTCAGATGAAATCCATGACTCTGAAACGTAAAGATCATCCTCCTTTCCCCAAGTGTAACACTTGTTGATACGACTCCACTAAGTAGTTATATCTAGGTTGGAAAGGAAGGTTCTCCAATATTTCCCAAGCTATGCTTGTTAATGGATATCGACTTGTTCCATGAATTTACCCCTCGATCATTGAGGTGGTAACACAACATTAGACTGGCAGCAATTAAATTGCTCCAAGAAAATATCTGTCCCTTGACAGTTTTTGAATTGAGAGTTTAAAAAGAGTAGTAGTCACTTAAATCAGGTTTCCCGTATTTTTGATAGTTGAGCGAGCATTTGAATCTTCTTAAAAGACGGATTTAAATGGAAAACATTGTTTTGGGAACCTCTTTTGATTTTAAAAATAATCAATGACATTGATTAAGTAAGTAAAGCTTAGATGAATATTCGGAATAATATTCCTTAAGTAAATACTGATTAAATGAATATTCGAAAATAATATTCATTAAGTAAATATAGATTAAATGAATATTCAAAGGTAATATTCATTAAATAAATAACTCTTAAATGAATATTCTAAAATAATATTCATTAAATAAATAAACCTCAAATGAATATTAGGAAATAATATTCATTAAATAAATAAGCCTCAAATGAATATTCAAAAGCAATATTCATTAAATAAATAATTAATCCTCAAATGAATATTCAAAACGAATATTCATTAAATAAATAAATAATCCTCGAATGAATATTCAAAACTAATATTCATTAAATAAATAAATAATCCTCGAATGAATATTCGACATTAATATTCATTAAATAATCCCCAGATGAATATTCACAATAATATTCTTAAAGTCAATAGTCCTCAAATGAATATACATAAATAATGTTCATTAAATACATAATTAACCCTCGAACAAGTAAGCCTCAAATGAATATACATAAATAATATTCATTAATTAATAAATCTCAAATAACAGTCACCCGATGTCTTTATCGGAAAAATAATCTTTAGCATATACAGAAATACAATCACTTCTGATCCTTAATGAAAATCACACGCCCTTATCCTAGGGCATATATAAGAATACTGGCTTATAACTGATATCCCATATTTAACATATAAGCCAATTACCAAATCATTTTCAAATAATAACCTTCGAATGAGGTAATATTCAAATAACATTCCTCAAATCATTTCCAGGTAACTAATACTTTCTAGAAATATAATTAATGTTTAATAATAATATTTCTCAAGATGAATAGTACTCTGCCGCTGGAATCCCTCCGGGTCTCCACGACTATCTATATAACACAAATATCGACTCCCGGTCTAGAGTCGAAACAATAAACCTGCTCTTATCTATAGAGCTACAAGGTACACCGGTTTATAACTACTTTATCTCAAAGCTCATATATAAACCAAAATCAAACTCTATTTTATACAATATATAACATGTATCGCAAAAATGTATAACTCCACACATGGCAAAAGCAGTAATATATAATCAATACTTCAAAGTATAGATTTAGAAAACTTGCCTGATGCTCGAGAAGTGATAGGGGTTCGCGACGATGCCGGACAATCTAGACAAAGTCAAAGAAAACGCACGATTAATCCCCTGGATAATCCACTTGTACTAAATGCTTAAACACGTAAGCGAAACACAACCAAGGCATTACTAGCTCGTTATAGGCTCATACTAAGTCCATGTTATTCGTCCAATACTTATATCACAAGTTTGGTTCAAAATCCATTCACCAATCCAAGTTATACTTAACCATTTACAACATCGGTTTCTAAGTCATGCTCTTAGGGATTTTCACTTGCGCGACCTCGGCTAAAACATTTTTATAAAATCGAAAACTAATCTTTTTAATACGAATCTTTTTCGTAAGCCTTCCTAACTGTATCTAGTATTATTCCTCAAAATTTCACATTTTAATACGGCTCTGAAGTGGTCCAAATATAGCCTCAAAGTTGCTGGACAGAGATGAGTCATTCTTCCGAACGGCGTTTACTAAAACTCACTTTTCTCCTAAACCGTAAATCATATAGACATGATCTTTATACCAAAACAAACCTTAAAACAAGACCTACATGTTCATGGTCAGTTCTGTTCAAAAATATTACCAGACCAGTTCTTAATTCTTGCTCAAAACAGCCCTAAATCAAATGGGCATTACGACGGCTATAATCGTAACGTTTTCCTTTTCCAAAACACAACCAAATCAATACCAATTAATCCCAAACTCACCATCCACCTTATACACCCTCCACTCAGTCAAATCCTCCATGAATAATCAAAACAAATTCATAACCCATCCTCCAAACTCAACCAACAATTCATATAATTACTTAATCATGATCTTAACTTTACATAAACATCAAAACCACTTCAAACTCATATAAACAAAAAGGGGCAGGGGTTTTTATACCTTCCTTGGTGCTTCATATACACTAACAATGGTTTATAATCCTTCCTTGAGTTTTGAACAAACCTTATCAAGCTTAATCCTTAAGAAACAAAATCAAGAATCATGAAAAGTTACTATTCATCATCAATTTGTAAAATCCATATAAAATCGAAAAACAAGAGTTTGATTCTAAGATTTTTACCAGACCTTGTACTCTTCATAAGATTTCTTTTGAGCTATAGATCGCCACATTTAAATCTTCCTAGCTAGGGTTTTGAGTCCAATCTTTCCGCTGGACACAAACTGCACAGTTTGGGTTCTCCAACTTGGGGAAGGGATTTGACTAGGCTACACTCCTTTGTTGTCCATGCAATTTTGAACGAATGTTACCCATGGAGTGGAGAAGCTATGGTTAAAATTTGGTGATTTAAGGATGGATAGAAATGGAGTTATGGATTTTTCTTTCCTCCTTGCACAAGCTGAGCCGAAAATGGGGGGAAGAGTTCTTCCTCTCCTTTTTCTTTTTGTTTTGATAATTAGATAAGGATGCTGATTTTTATGTCAAAAGTGGTGAGTCATCACCCTTGGTTGCTTCTCCTTCCGACACATGTCACACATGCACTGGCCCAGATAAAGTAGTTTTACTGGTTCGCTTTACTGGTTCGTTTCCTTTCACATGGATGATCCAAATGTTGCATTCCTCGAATTAATCTTGTTACATGTTACTTCCATGTCTATATTTAATCCGGTAGATGTTGCCTTGTTCCTCTTGAAACGATTCGAAATATTTTCCAAAAAGAGCGAATAAAACTTTACGCGATTCTCGCAGTGAATAGTAACTATTCACTATTCATTCCAACAATCGAATCCTTAAATCGACTTTAATAAAATAATAAAATTCCAAAATATTAAATCCTCAAATCCTCAATTTTAATATCTCATTTCTTGAATATAATAATATATAATTCGCTGCCCGGTCGAATATTACACCAAAATAAAATTTGGAATTTCTGAATTCCGATCGTCTTTGCATTCACTTATTTACTCCGTAGATCACTAATATGACTTCGGAATATCCATACTACGTCTCGTACATAGGTGGCATGAAAAACTTTGTTACTCCTCAAAATCACTATTCATTCACCAAATTCACTATTCACTGATGCACTTAATCATAATAAGAAAAGTTTTAATTTTTCCAAAAATTCGGGTTATTACAACTTTCCTGACTACCACAGTGAGATACTTGATATTTTCCTTGATCATTGCCCTGTAGGTCTCAGTATCACCTTGTACACTGATGAATATGGCTTTCAGAAACTCCATAAAGGCCTCATCATGATAGTTGTTTTTGTTGGCAACTTCCTGTAGCTTGGCCTCAGTGATTATACTTGCTTTGACAGGCTGAGCACTTGTGGAGATGAGAGGAGCAGAGACATCACTGGGCATTGTGCCAGGATAGAAGGTTGTAGTCAAACTACTTTTCTGGCCAGCTAAACTGGTGACAGAAACAGTAGGAAGGGTCATAGGCTTTAGATCTTTCTCTGTTAACTTGCCCTTTAGCTTTGCTTCCCTTTTCTTTTCCAGAATCCCTTCCTTTCCTTTCTCCCCATTAGGCTTGGGATCAGACAAGATGTCTTGAGCTTCTCCAGGAATAGGAAGGTTCATGCTTCTCATCATTGAGGTCATCATTTGTTGTTGGACTAGCAGAATATTTGAGGTGGAATTGCTTTGGTCATCCAACTTGGCATTTAAGAGCCCCAAGGAATGAGAAATCCCTTGGTTTTCAGACTTTAGGGCAGCCACTTCCTTCTCCAATCTGTCAACCTTTGAGAATAGCTGCTCAGACTTAAAGGGATTGAGAGTCTGTTCCTTGAGCTTAGAGAAATCAAATTTAGAAATTTTGGAGATTGGAACCTCATCTACGAGCTTGTCACCATACTGGTTTTTCCAGAGGACTGGGAGCATAGAATTTGTGTTGATGTTGGATTGCAGCTGGTTCTCTAGCTTGGTGGACAATTTCTTCAAGTTATCAGACACCACAGCTAGAGTGAGATCCATAGTAGAGACATTCTGAGCAGTCTTCTTTACTTCCTTAAGGATGCCATCCACCTTGGGAAAATCAGAAAGATAGGAATTCTTGAACTGAACCAAGGATTGGTCAGTTTCTTCTTTGATAGTGGAGATTTCTGATTGAAGACCTTTCCCAAGGTAGTGCAGAGCCTTCAGTTGACTTTTGTACACTTCATTCACAGCTTCATAGATTTCTGCAGGAGAGAGACTTTTGGCATTTGACCCCAAAGCAGTGAGATAGTCCTCCCTGAGAAAAGCTAGAGCATCCTTCAGCCTTACTGACCTCTTCGCATCCAACCAGGCATCCACATTGCCATCCTGTTGAGCCTCATCCACAATCTTCTCCTTCTGAGCCTCAACATCCTCCTTATGACAGAGCAAAATAGCTTCATAATCTTTATTTGGTAGTCCAGCTGTGAGGAGATGTTGGGCAATCTTTGAGAACTCATCAATCTGTGCCACATGAAGATTTTGGAGTGCTTCATCCGTCAATTGTGTGGGCACAGATGATGATCCTGAAGGCCTGTCATGTTGCACAGACTTCAGCCATTGTGACATTGTGGCATGAGCCAAGTTAGAGCTAGTGCTAGGCACTCCTGTCACAGATGAGAGTTCTGCAACAGGTATGAATGTATTTAGAGTTTCCTCCAACCTTGGAATAGTTGTGGAGTATGATGCTGTCTCCATTGAAATGGGATGAATTACAACATCATCTCCATATGCCTGTGAAGGCAAGTCCAAATCCCTAAGGATTGGAGAGAGAGACACAGAGTCTCCAGTAAGAACTGGTGAATCCTCCATGTTTTTGTTGGTGTCATTAGAATATGCCCCAGCATGCATTTCCTGACCAACAGAATGTGGGTCCTGGGTGGTGAGCACAGTGTCAATCACCATGTCACTTGAAAGGGGCTCAGTCACAGAAGGAAGTTGTGACTGATCAAGAGCAGAATTGTCATGTGAATGACTTTCCTGTATAGAAGAAATTTTAGAGATTTGAGGGTCTGTAAGAGAAGAGGGGTCTATATTAGATTTTGAAAACTCCCCCTGAGAAATAGGAGGAGTTTCAAGAGTGATGTGCTCTCCACTCAGTGTTACAACCACCTTATTCCCACCTGAGTCAAGAGTGAGTTCTTGACCCTGTGCAGACTCTGTACAGGTTGTAGTGGGGAGACTACTCTTTTCAATACCAATGTCATGTTGAGAGGACATTGACAGTAATAGGTTTACCCCTTTTAACACATCTGAATCATGTTGGGAGGATTCAATGGTAGCTATTTCTTTTGACTTCTTCTTTGGTCTGGTGAGCTGTGACTCAGGTTCCTCACTTCCTAATTCTACAGACTCATTAATGATTGTTAAGGTTTTCTTCTTTGTCTTCTTTTTAGTAACACCAATCTTTTGAGAGACTGGTGCACTTGGCTCCCTAATTACTAAGGTAGTGTTTGCGGGAGGGTCACTGGATGGGATAGAAAGGCTGGGGTTAGACTATGAAGCTCCTTCAGTCTTAGCCTTCCCTTTCCAGGAAAGTTCATGATATATGGGCTTATCAAGTGGATAGGATGAGAATGTGTCTTGCATATGCTTAGTCACACTCAGAATCACATCCACTTGATTCCTAGTGTCCAATGAACCAAATAGAACTTTGGACATGGACTTGGAATAAGCCAACTTTGTTGGATCTATACCATCTAATTCATGCACAGTATTATCAATATAATTTAAAATGCACTGAATAAAACGAGGGTAAAAGATCTCATTACCTCGTCCACGAACAGTCCTACCTAGCCTCTGAGCCAACTCCTTGAGAATGATGGCTCCTACATTGATCTCATAATTATGAGCTAAGGAGTAGGCTAGCTTCACAGCAATGTGAATGATGTGGTCCCATCCTGTCTTCCTGCACAGGAACACCTTCTGGAGTGCGTCAAACAGAAATGACAACTCTCTTCTGACATGCTTCTTGTTGAGCCTAGCCATGTCTACCTTATCAGCATACTTGATTAGGTCCATGAATGCCACCATTTCAGTGTCATTTGCTTCAGCATCATGACCCTCAGTTTTAAAACCCAAAGCTTCATTGATCTCCTTTTCTCCAAACTGCAATTGCTTGCCTCCAATTGTGTAAGTAATCTCCTGAAATGAAGTCTCATCCTCCCTTGCCATTGTACTTACCATAGCAGTTCTCCAGAATCCTTCCAGGACATCAACATACAGAGTGGGGTTCATAGTCAAGGCTTGGCGAAGGTAGGATGTGTTCAAGAACCGTACAAAACACTTGTACCTTGGGTTTGCTTCAGCTTCAGATGGGATAGTCAGAAGGTTGGTCTCTTTAGGTATGACTAAAGGGTTTGAAGAAGAAGCTGTTTGAGATTTGGGTGCCATTTGAAATTGAGAGTGAAGAAGAGAGAAAAGAATTGGAATTTAGGTTTGAGAATTGAGAGTAATAGACAAGATGAAAATTTATGAACGGTTAGCAAAAAGTATTTATATGATAGAGACACTGCGATATGGAGTTATGAATTTGTACAGACTATTTTGATGTCGTGAAGTCTCAAAATAGCCTATATCGCGAAGTCTTGCAAAGTATATCGCAGAGTCCAAAAATGAACTATGTCGCAAAGTCTTAAAGGTAGAAAGTATGGGGAGACTTTGTGATATAGTATAAATACCTTGTCTAAAACTCTCTTTTTGGAATTCCAAGCAATTTGTCAGACTTATATCAAAATTTTGAAATAAAATTAATTTAAATCAAAATTCTGCTAAATATGGGGACTTGTCGATATAGTTATTCTAAGTCGCGAAGTCAGAAAATGAACTATGTCGCAAACTCAAGAAATGAACTATATCCCGAGGTCTCACAATTTTAACAGTTTGCGATATAAGTCTGTTTAATTTGAACTAAGTCGTGAACTCTCAAAATCACCTATAAGGAGATGTCTTAAAAGCTCATAACTTCACAAAAAAATATGATTTGTAAAATATGCAGTAAGCAACTGAAATATTTATAAATCATATCTCAGCTAATTTTCACTCCAAGTAAATAGAGCATTTAAACACAGTGAAAATTTACTGCTGCAACAATTAACTAGCGTACTTACTTAGAACAACTAAATGAAGGATTGAGCATTCCAATTTCAGTCACAAGTTTGTTGAAGACAGCTTCATTTAGAGGTTTAGTAAATATGTCAGCTAATTGTTTCTCAGTTGGAACATGGGAGACTGCTATAGTGCCATTTGCAGCATGTTCCCTAATGAAATGGTACCTTATCTCAATGTGCTTTGTAGTAGAATGATTTAAAGGATTGGCAACTATGGATATTGCACTAGTATTGTCACACATCAGATGAATGTGTTCCAACACTAGTCCATAATCCATGAGTTGATTTCTAATCCAAAGCAAATGAGCACAGCAGCTTCCAGCAGCAATATATTCAGCCTCAGCTGTAGATGTTTCTGTGGTTTGTTGTTTCTTACTGAACCAGGACACTAACCTTTGACCTAAGAATTGGCAGCTTCCAGAAGTGCTCTTCCTGTCAATTCTGCATCCAGCATAATCAGAATCTGTATAACCAACCAGGTTGAACCCAGTGCCCTTTGGATACCATAGCCCAAGATTAGGAGTCCCTTTCAGATACCTGAAGATTCTTTTGATAGCCATCATGTGAGATTCCTTTGGATCAGTTTGGAACCTTGCACATAGGCATGTGGAAAACATGATGTCTGGCATGCTAGCTGTGAGATAGAGTAATGATCCAACCATTCCTCTATAGATCTTGATGTCAACTCTCTTGCCCTTCTTATCTTCATCAAGCTTGATTGTAGTGGACATTGGAGTTTTTGCAGGAGATGAATCTTCTAAACAATATTTCTTTAAGAGATCTTTAACATACTTAGATTGATTTATGAAGATGTCATCCTCCCTTTGATTTACTTGCAGGCCTAGGAAGAAGGTTAACTCTCCCATCATACTCATCTCATATTTGCTTTGCATCAACTTAAAGAACCTTTGACAGAGTTTTTCATTTGAAGAGCCAAAGATGATATCATCCGCATAGATTTGAACTAGAATGATATCATTTCCATGCTCCTTGAAGAATAGAGTTTTATCAATTGTACCTCTGGTGAATTGATGCTCAAGAATAAATTGAGATAGAGTTTCATACCAGGCTCTTGGTGCCTGTTTGAGTCCATAGAGTGCCTTGAGCAGTCTATACACAAAGTCTGGGAAGTCTTCATTCTCAAAGCCAGGAGGTTGGGACACATAAACTTTTTCAACAAGATCACCATTGAGAAAAGCACTTTTCACATCCATTTGATACACCTTGAAATCTGAATGGGCTGCAAAGGCCAAGAAGATCCTGATGGCCTCCAGTCTAGCTACATGTGCAAATGTCTCATCATAGTCAATGCCTTCTTGTTGACAGTATCCTTTGGCAACCAACCTTGCTTTGTTCCTTATTACCACACCTTCTTCATCCATTTTGTTCCTGAACACCCATTTAGTGTCAATGACATTCTTACCTTCAGGAGGTGGTACTAATTCCCAAACTTTGTTTTTCTCAAATTGATTCAACTCTTCTTGCATTGCAACAATCCAGTCAGAATTATTCAAAGCTTCTTTAATTACTTTTGGTTCTTCTTGTGACAGAAAGCAACTATACAGACATGTGTTCATTGTTGCTCTCCTTGTTCTAACTCCCTCACTAGGATCACCAATGATTTGATCCCTAGTGTGGGCTCTGTCCCATTTCCTTGTGTGACCCTGTTCATCTCCTTGACTTGCCTCAGGGTCATTTTGATTAACAGTTGAATTCTCTTCTTCTCCCCCCTGTGTTTGTGTTCCCTTGCACAGGTGTTTGAAGAAGATCATCAACTTCAAGTGTTTCAACATGTGGAACAGTTGGAACAGGTGGTTCATCCTCACTTTCAGAATCCTCAAGATATCCTTGATTTTCAAATCTTAATGGCACACTGTCTTTTTCACTTGTTGCAAGTCCATGAAATTTATTGTCATCAAAGGTAACATCCATGCTTTCCATTACCTTGTGTTGTTCAAGTACAAACACTCTGTATGTTGTCCTTTCCAGAGAGTATCCAATGAAGATACCTTCAAATGCCTTAGCATCAAATTTTCCAACATGCTCAGAAGTATCTTTCATCACAAAACACTTGCTACCAAACACATGAAGATACTTGAAGGATGCTCTTTTTCCAGTCATCAATGAGTAAGAAGTTTTTCCAGACTTTTTATTGATCAATGTTCTATTTTGCACATAGCATGCTGTGTTAACAGCATCAGCCCAAAAGCTAGTATGTAGTTTTGCATCCAACAACATTGTCCTTGCAGCTTCAATGAGAGTTCTATTCTTTCTCTCAACTACTCCATTTTGTTGAGGTGTTCTAGGAGCTGAAAACTGTTGAGAAATTCCTTTATCTTTACAGAACTCATACAATGTTGAATTTCTGAACTCAGTTCCATTATCACTTCTCAAAGCAACTACAGAGGAACCAGTGCTTTGTGCTTCTCTATCAACTCTCTTGATATGCTCTATAATTACTTGAGGTGCTTCATCCTTGGAAAACAGGAATTCCACCCAAGTGTATCTTGAATAATCATCAACCATAACTAGAGCATATTTCTTCTTAGAAAGGGACATTATATTCACAGGGCCAAATAGATCCATGTGAATTAGCTGCAGAGGCTTTGAGTGGGAATTGAGCAATTTGTTCTTGTGACTTGATCTCTTTATCTTTCCTCTTTGACATGCTTCACATGCTCCATCTTGCACAAACTCCAAAGCAGGCATGTCTCTGATGAGTTCTCTCTTAGCCAGAGAATTCATTGCCTGAACATTCAAGTGAGACAGTTTCTTGTGCCACAGCCAGAATTCTTCATTGGTGGCTTTAGTGTAGAAACAACAAATTTCTCCCTTGTCTGCAGCCTTTAGGTTTGCTACAAACAAGCTTCCTTTCTTCACACCAGTCAAAACAACTTCACCACTTCCCCTTTTTGAGATTAGACATTGATCTTCATCAAATTCCACTTTGAAACCCCTGTTAGTGAATTGTCCAATGCTCAAGAGGTTGTGCTTTAGTCCTTCAACAAATGCTACATCTTCAATAATGACATTCCCAGATTTAACACTGTCATATCCCATTGTATAACCAATGTTGTCATTTCCAAAGGTTACTGATAGGCCAGCCTTCTCCTCAAACTGTGATAGCAGGGCTACATCACCAGTCATGTGACTTGAGCATCCACTGTCCAAGATCCATATGACTCTTTTATTCCTGTTGCCCTGCATTCACAAAATGACTAAGTTGTTTTTGGTACCCACACTTGGTAGGGTCCAGTTGATTTAGAAACAGTTTTGTTATTGATTCTTCTATCATAATCAGCATTCTTCACAGTAGGATACTTCACTGTGTTTGTGGCTTTAGAGTTTAAAATCTTAGGCTCACATGAAGTTTTTACCCTCTCAACCATGATTGGGGATTGTTAGATATAATTGCTGACGTTTGTTCATCAGTGTTTAAGTACCAGGTACTCATCAGAGTTTACTGGAAGCCAGTCAGAGTTTATTAAAGTCTGACGGGGAGAAAAGTTTACTTTAGCTGTCGGTGCTGATATAAAGATTCTAGAAGCAATATATCTTGAAGATGGAAAGAAGCAAGATATATTGAGACAGTTAAGGAAACGGAACAGAAGACAGAAGCAATCCTAATTTGATATAAATTGTATAGCTAATTTATAGGAATATCAATTAGAGATTGATTCTATGTAGCTGTGTACTATATAAACACAGATAGGTTAACCCTAAAAGGGAGGCGAATATTGAATACATTATTCTTGTAACCTAGCAGCTCTCTGTGATTCTTTAACATCACTGAGAGAAGAATTATTTATATAATTCAGTTGTTGATTCATAAACAGTGTTCTAAATTGTTATTATCATACTTATATTGATTATATATTGTGTATTCGGCCTAACAATTGGTATCAGAGCTTAGGCTGTTTAATATATACAGTTTATCGATCCAAACACAAGTATAATCATGGCTGACAACTCTCAAGAAGGTTCTAATGCTCAGAAGGTTCAACCTACTTCTGTGAGTCGATATGAGACTATAAGGGTTCCAATTCTCAGACCAGTTGAATATCCAATATGGAAGGTGAAGATGACCATGTTTCTGGAAGCCACAGATCCAGAATACCTTGATAGAATCAATGATGGTCCTCATATGCCAACTAAATTGTCTCCTGTTGTTACTGGGCAAGAACAAAAGACTGTTCCAAAAGAGAAGAAAGATTTGACTCCTGAAGACATCTCATCAATTGCAAAGGATGCAAAGTTTAGACATCTACTACACAGTGCCTTAGATAATGTCATGTCTAACAGAGTGATTGGCTGCAAGACTGCCAAAGAGATTTGGGATGCTTTGGAAGTCAGGTGTCAAGGAACAAGTGCTATAAAGAAAAACAGGAAGACTATTCTAACACAGGAGTATGAACACTTTGACTCGAGATCTGATGAAACCTTAACAGATACATATGACAGGTTTTGTAAATTGTTGAATGATTTGTCTCTGGTTGATAAAGAATATGAACTTGAAGAGTCAAATCTCAAGTTTCTTCTATCCCTACCTGAAAGATGGGATTTAAAGGCGACAACAATCAGAGACAATTATGATCTTGCAGATACAGATCTTGATGAAATCTATGGGTTGCTTAAAACTCATGAACTTGAAATAGAACAGAGAAACAAAAGATCTGGAAAGAAGACAAAATCTGTTGCTCTTAAAGTTGAAGAAAAGCCTGTCAAGAAGGAATCATCAAGAAAGAAAGCCAAAGGAAAGGCTTTAGTCATTAAATCTGACAGTGAGTCATCAAACTCTTATGATGGCTCAAATACTGATGATGAAGCTTCTGATTCTGAGGATGATGAAGAAGAGATGATGAAAATGGCTGCCTTAATGGTGAAGACCTTCAAGAAGATGGGATTCAAGAACTTCAAGAAATGAAAGAGATTCTCTAGGAGAGATTCAAACTCTGATAAGAGAAAATTCAGAAAGTCTGATGGAGGAAATACCAAGAATGGAAAGAAAGACAAGTCTAGGATCCAGTGCTACAAGTGTAAAGAGATGGGTCATTATGCTCCAGAGTGCAAGAAAGGAAAATCTGAGAAAGCACTCATCACAAAAGGCAAGGACTGGGCAGACACTTCAGACTCAGATGAGGGAGTCAGTTATGCTCTCATGGAAACTGTTAGAGATGAAGCTGAGTCATCTGAAAACAAGAGCATAAAAGAGAGCACTCTTATCTTGGACAGTGGATGCTCAGGACATATGACTGGAAATAAAGCCCTGCTATCAGATTATGAGGAAAAGGCTGGCCCAAAAGTTTCCTATGGAGATGGCAACATAGGACGTACTCTGGGATATGGCAATATCAATCTTGGATGTGTCATCATCAAAAATGTAGCTCTAGTCTCAGGACTCAAGCATGATCTGCTTTCTGTGAGTCAAATCTGTGACAGAGGATACCATGTAGATTTTCATACTGAACATTGTGAAGTAATCAGTAAATCTATAGGGAAAGTTGTTCTAGTTGGACACAGGCACAATAACATCTATGAAGCAAGTTTGGTAACATACTCTGAAGGAAAAACTGTGTGTCTATCTGCAAGAATGTCTAGTGAAGAGAGTTGGAAATGGCATAAGAAGCTCTCTCACCTAAACTTGAACAACATCAATGAGCTGATTCGAAAAGATCTTGTAAGGGGACTTCCAAAGTCAATACTCAGCTTAAATGGTCTGTGTGATTCTTGTCAAAAGGCCAAGCAAAGGAAGTCATCTTTCAAGAGTAAATCTGAATCTTCAGTTGTGGAACCTTATCATCTTCTACATGTTGATCTTTTTGGTCCAGTAAATATAATGTCAATGGGCAGAAAGAAATATGCTCTAGTCATTGTTGATGAGTACACTAGGTACACATGGGTGTACTTCTTAGCAAAGAAGGATGAAACTGCCTCAATTCTAATGGATCATGTAAAACTACTGGACAAAGGATCACAGTACAAAGTGAAAATTCTAAGGAGTGATAATGGTACTGAATTCAGAAATTCTGGAATGGAAGCTTTCTGCAAGGAAAGAGGAGTGAAGCAAGAATTTTCTGCACCTGGAACTCCACAGCAAAATGGTGTAGTTGAAAGGAAGAACAGAACCCTAATCGAAGCTGCCAGAACAATGCTTGATGAAGCAAAATTGCCAACTTATTTCTGGGCAGAAGCTGTTCAAACTGCTTGTTTTACTCAAAATGCTACACTGATCAACAAGCATGGGAAAACACCATATGATATGGTGAAGAATAAGAAGCCAAATTTGAAATATTTTCATATTTTTGGATGCAAGTGTTTTGTGTTGAAAACTCATCCTGAACAATTGACCAAGTTTGACTTAAAAGCTGATGAATGAATTTTTGTTGGATACCCACTATCAACTAAAGCATTCAGAGTCTACAATCTAAGAACTAAAGTGATCATGGAATCTATACATGTGTCATTTGATGACAAGAAAATAACTGGAATAGAAGATGAAGAATATCATGATCAACTTCGCTTTGAAAATGAAGATCTATACTCTGATGATGTAAACTCTGATGAAGCAAATCCAACAAACTCTGACGAAGCATACTCTGATCCTCTACTGGTAAACTCTGAAGAATTTTCTCTGACAGAACAAAATGGAGAACCAGTTGAGGGGGAGCGTGAAGAAACTTCAGAAACTTTTCAAAGTGATGACTCAAATTCTGAAAGAGAGTCAAATGAAGAATACAACAGAAACTCTGAGTCAAACTCTGAAAGTTCAAATACTGAACAGTCCAATTCAGGGGGAGCCTCAGAGAATGCGAATGGTCGAGAAGAAAATCAGGAGAGCATGGATCAAGGGGGAGGATCTAATAATGAAAATAGAAGCCAATTACCAACAGCAAGAAGGTGGACACAAGCTCATACACCTGACTTGATAATTGGAGATCCAGAAGCTAGTGTAAGAACTAGAAGTGCTACAAATAATGAATGTCTGTTTCATGCATTCTTATCTCAAACAGAGCCCAAGAAAGTGGAAGAAGCTCTTCAAGATGCTAATTGGATAACAGCAATGCAAGAAGAGTTAAATGAATTTGAGAGGAATGAAGTCTGGACACTTGTACCAAGACCAAAAAACAGATCTATTGTTGGTACAAAGTGGGTTTTCAGAAACAAAACAGACAGTGATGGAGTGATTACAAGGAATAAGGCTAGACTTGTGGCAAAAGGCTATTCACAGCAAGAAGGAATTGATTATGATGAAACCTTTGCTCCAGTTGCAAGACTGGAGGCAATAAGGATTTTTCTGGTCTATGCTGCTCACAAGAAATTTAAAGTCTTTCAGATGGATGTGAAAAGTGTTTTTCTCAATGGGAAACTTGAAGAAGAAGTGTTTGTTGAACAACCACCAGGGTTTGTAGATCCCAAACATCCAGATTATGTCTACAGGCTTGATAAGGCATTATATGGACTAAAGTAGGCACCTAGAGCATGGTATGAAACTCTGGCTCAATTTTATTTTAGAAAGTGGGTTCACTAGAGGTACAATTGACAAAACCTTGTTCTACTTTAATACTGGTGATGATTTGCTGTTAGTTCAAATCTATGTGGATGACATAATTTTTGGGTCTACTAATGACAAACTCTGTAAGAAATTTGCCAAGCTTATGCAATCAAGGTATCAAATGAGCATGATGGGAGAGCTTAGTTATTTTCTAGGCTTGCAAGTCAAGCAAACAGATGATGGGATTTTTATCAATCAAGCAAAATATACCAAAAATCTTCTCAAGAAATTTGGTATGCTTGATAGTTCATCTGCTACAACTCCCATGGCTACTGCAACAAAGCTAGACAAAGACACAGGAGCCTCAGTAGATATGACAAACTACAGAGGAATGATAGGGTCTCTTCTTTATCTCACTACAAGCAGACCAGATATCATGTATGCAACATGTCTTTGTGCAAAATTTCAAGCAGACCCCAGAGAGCCACGTCTAACAGCTGTGAAGAGGATTTTCAAATATCTCAAAGGAGCCATAACTCTTGGTTTGTGGTATCCTAGAGAATCAGAGTTTAAATTAATTGGTTACTCTGATGCAGATTTTGCAGGCTGTAAGATAGACAGAAAAAGCACAAGTGGAAGCTGTCAATTTTTAGGTGACAGATTAGTTTCTTGGTACAGCAAGAAACAGAAATCAATTTCCACATCCACAGCAGAAGCAGAGTATATAGCTGCTGGTAGTTGTTGTGCACAGATTTTATGGATGAAGAATCAATTGCTGGACTATGGATTAAGGTACTCTAGAATACCTATTTACTATGATAATCAAAGTGCTATTGCTATGACAGGTAATCCAGTACAGCACTCCATGACCAAGCACATCAGCATAAGGTATCATTTTATCAGGGAACATGTGGAAGAAGGAAACATTGAGCTTCATTTTGTGTCTACATACCAACAGCTTGCAGATATCTTCACCAAACCTTTGAGTGAAGCTACCTTTACAAGGCTGGTAAATGAACTTGGAATGGTCTCTGGTTTTGACTAGAGATACCGGTTAGATTCAAACTCTATACATGATAGATTTTATGCTCATGGTTCTTTGCATGTGTTAACTGTTATTTGTACCAGTATGTTAAAATCTGATAGTAAACTCTGATAGTAAACTCTGTTAGTAATATAGTGTCAGTCATACTCTGTCAGTTAAAATCTGATGTCAAACTCTGATTGTGATTTTTGTCTGAAACACATGGACCGATGAAGAAATTTGTATGAAGCATGATTTTCAGTAAGTAATCATGAATCCTTCTAAGTAATATAAATTCTGATTTCAAAATGTGCAGAAATTTTACACAGCATGATACTGTCTCTATATTTATAGCATCTCTTAGTTTATTGATCCTATACAATGAGTCTGTATTAGCCGTTTGCATTTTCTCTCATAAATTAATTGTATTAACTGATGAAAAGTCTAAACTCTGAAAATTAGTTACAAATATTTCACCCTCAAATTAAAAGATGCCAAAAAGAGCACAAATTCCTTTGAGATCATGTTGTGCCTAGGAAGATCCAGGAACTTATTGTATGAAATAAGGGCTAAAATCTTTGATTTTTGGTGACTAGTGCCAACCACTGATTACTGGAAAAATAAATATAAAAAAAATTATATATATAAAGGGGGTGAAAATAAAAGATATATCCAAATGAAAGGATATCAGAATACAGAGCTTAGATATAAAAATCAAATTTTATTTTATATGAGAGTTTGAGCAACCAGTTTTTACTGCTTTAGTTTGTGGATTTTATGCACTTTGAGATGATCTAAATATTCATATTCAGTAAACTCTGCTAATTCACACACAAATACTTACACCTGTACAGTTTGTGAAAAGAGTTTATTTATAAAGGAGGAGGATTGGTAAACACTGATGAACTGTGTACTCTACGCTGAGGTAATTTTATTTTAATCTCTAATGATTAAAATCAATTATTTGTTTCAGACAGTTAACAATTTTGAGAAAACATTCTTGAAAATAAAAGAGTATGATTGGTAACGGTTCTAATTTGTATTAAACAGAGGAGAGAGGTTGAGTGTCTAGAAAAGTGTAAAAGGCGGTAATTATTGCTGTTTTTACTGCACATGCGCATTGGAAACTGCCAATTACTACTGTCAGTCATTGCATGTGTGCCACGTGTCCCACTCACACAGTTAACGGAGTAAGAAAGTTGTGTATTAATGATTAAAAACTGTTCAGTTTTTAATTTTTAATTTCATATTTATACAATACACACACATACGTCTAAACCTTTCACATCTTACTTCAATTCACATCTATTGTCACACACACATATTCACAAACACCTTTCTACTTACAAACTCTTTTGAAGCTTTTGCATCAGTTTCTTTGTTATTCTTTCAAATCTTTCAAATGGCGACTACAGCGTTTGTTTCTTCTGGGTTAGAATTTGTTCCAAACAACTACGCAGCACCACTAAACACTGCTAACGCACCAGAAGCATTTCATATGATTCAAGAATTTCTTGCTCAGTCAGCGATTGGGCGTGCTTTAGTAGAACCAGCAAAACTTTCTAGTTCTCAAATCAAGGCGTTCTGGGAGTCGGGTCTTTATGATGATGGTGGTGAGACTGGTAACCCATCTATAATTTTTGAATTTGAAGAAACAGAGTATGTAATTACTTCAGGAACCATTCGTGCTGCAATGGGGTTTCCTGAGTTTTCGTCATATACCATTGGAATGGGTGATAATGATTTGCTGAGGATGATGCGAGAGATTGGGTATTTTGGACCCTTGACTAAGATTGGACAGTTGAAACGACCATTCTTAAGGAAGGAGTGGAGCTTTTTCTTTGATTGCATCACAAGAACTTTTGGAAAGAAATGCACAAACTGGGATGCTATTCCCACGGACAGTCTGCAAATCGGGTATTCTTTATTATATGATAATCATTTTGATTTTGCACGACTTGTATTGAATAATTTAGGGGAGAAAATGACAGAGAATAGAGGGGTAGTATACTTTTCTAGATTTTGTCAGATTTTGTTCTCTTACTGTGTCCAAGGGGTAGACATTGTTGATGAAGATGTTTCTTGTTTTAAATTACACAAGAGGATATTCTCTGATCTTATTAACAAAGATGTTAAGAAAGGGGTTGTTGGAGATTTGTTACTGCCTGCATCTGTGCAGCAGTTTGTAAATGATCAAGTTAATCCACCAACACAAGCTTCTTCTCAATCAGAATCCCAACTTGAACCTTTACAAACAGAGCTTCCTCCATCAACATCTGTCAAACCTAAATCTAGTGGTAGGACTAAGCATGTTGGTTCTAAACCTGCAAGGTCTGTTAGACCAGCTACTGATGTAGGGGTGTCCAAATCAAATGCTGAGCCAAAGGGTCATTACAAGAAAAGGAGAGCCAATAGATCAAAAGCAAATGATGAGGATGATCTTGACAATGAAACTCTTCATAAGAGAAAAAGGAGATTAGTAGCCAATTATCTTTTTGATAATGTGGATGAAGCTGTCCAGCATGAAGCTCCTGAAGTTGTTGTTGAGGAGCCTGTTGTAAATGCTGATGATGAGGACAAGATTTTTGTAGATACTGAAGCTCCTGAAGTTATTGTTCAGGAGGCTACTGCAAATGTTGAAGCACATCCTAGAATCAGTGTTTGTGATACTGAGGATGTGACAGCTGATCAACCCACCCAAATTCTAGATGAGTCTCTTGCAACTCATACAGAGATTCTCTCTGTCAATAATTCAATTCCTGAAATGGGTGAGGAGGTTGATCAGGTACTTGAAGCTGCTCAGGTAGTTGAATCTGCTATAGAGAATTTTGATGAAGCTATGGCAGAGAATGTTAACGAAACTACTGTACAAACAGAAGATATTGTTGCAGAGACTGTTCCTATAGAAACAGAGGTTATTCCAAACTCTGAGATTCCTGAAGCTGAAAAGTTAAATGCTGAGGTTACTGCTGACAATGTTATTGAAGAAATTGCAGAGCAGTTAGAGGAGAATGCTACTGAAGATAGAGTTGATTTTGATAATGCTGATCACACATCTGTAAACTCTGATCATGCAAACTCTGGGATCAATGCTGAACTTTCAGACTCTGATGAGTCTATACCTTTTCTAAGAGATCCTACAGCAGAGTCTATCAAAGCAAATCACAATGTCACTGAAGATCATTTCAGGGAAATGCATTATGCTAATTGGTCAGGAGCAGACTGCATTTTCTCTACTCAAAGGGCTGCTGATTTTGTACATAAGACTGCTACAGAGATTACTAATCCTGAGTTATTATCACATTTTAAGGCGACCATTGTTCAAGTTAAATCATTGCACAACCGCTTTGATGAGACTCACAAGGTTGTTCTTGGATTGAGTAATGATATTGCTCTTAAGGAGTTAGCACTGAAGAAAGATAGAGCTCAATTTTCATCTATGCAAAAATATCAAGAGGAGATCAAGCAGAGGCTTACTAATGTTGAAAGCAATCAGACTGTTATGTCTTCACAACTAACTTCTATTTCTGCATCACTTGAGTTACTGACATCAGTTTTTATTCCTGATGATGTCAAAAAGGGGGAGAAGATACCTAAAGACAAATGCAGAAGGACTCCAACTTTGAGACTGAGGGATGATTCAAATGATGGTGGAAGCAGGGAAACAGAGAAAAGGTCAAAGTCTTCTCAAGAGCAAGGGCGACTTAGGTCAAACTCTGCTAGACAGACAAACTCTGAAAAATTAAACTCTGGTAGTCAATCTTCTTCAAGACTTAAAAGTCTAGTGATTTCATCAAATCCAACCACTGATGAAGAGATTGCTGCTAAGATTTTCATGGAAGAACATGGTGGTGAAGCCACAGTTGAAGATATAGATGCTGAGATGAAGCTTCTTGCTAAAGAACACCAGAAAAAGATTGAAGCTGGTACTTATAAGAAGAAATCAGTAAAGGCTCCTAGAAAGAAAGAAATTGGAATTTCTATCAAAGAAAATACTCAATAGAGTATACAATATACAAGGAGGCCTGTGATTGCAAACACTGACAAAGGAACAGGCAAATTGATTGAAGAGCCTGAGTTATCAAAGAAAGCTTATTCAACCTCTGACATGGCTCATGTTGAATCAAGATCTAATAAATCAACCACTGACGTTGCTCAAGTTGATGATTCTGTTAAAGTTGTGACAACCTCTTACACTGCTCAAGTTGTACAAACTCAATTAATATCTCCACAACTCCAAGGTACTTTTCGAAGATCATCTAAAGATGAAACTCTGAAGCCAGGAAATGTGAACATTTTACAAAGCAGAACTGTAATGGGAAAAGAATCTTATGATAGATCTGGCTTGGGTTCACATAGAGAGAAAAGAGTGAATAACAGTCCTTTAGATCATACATCACTGGCAGAATCTGGTGTTGGGGTAACTCAAGAAAACCTTGACAAGTTAGAGTCTGTTCAGATGATTTATCACAGAGGAATCAAAAAGGAGTTTCTGTTATATTTTATGGTTGATGGAAGAGTTTATAGAGTTGGAGAAGCTGATATTCATCTGAAACTATGGGAAGAGCTGGAGTATGTTTTATATCTGCTAAGAGTGAAAAATCAAAGTACTCACAATGCTGCTCAAGTTTTAAGAGAGAGAATGATGAAGTCTAAAGTCTTGTGTGGAGCCAGAATTTCAAGTGCTTATGTTCCTAAGTACAGAGATGCTTATGGAAAGATTGTTGAGATGAAGAGAAACAGTGCTAAGTTCAAAACAGCACTGGGTATAAAAGTCTTGGAATTCAACTTAGAGTCTGACAAATCTTACTATATCCGGCTAGGGAATGAAATGAGGAAGAACAACATTTATTCTCTGAGAGCTGCTATCTACCAGACTGGAGAAAGTGATCCAGAGCTTAAGGAATTAAAGGAAATCATGGTAGAAGAGCTAGAAAAGGCTGAAAGGAGGCTTCTCATCGATTATCTCAGGACAGTGCCTGATATTGAAGAGATTAAGTAAAGTCTGACTGTAAGTTTTTATAGTTTTCTGTTCTAAGTTAAAGTTAAACTCTGTTATATTTAAACACTGCATTTGTTATATGTTTTGACATCATCAATTATCTATTGAACTTGTACATTTTTATTATGGACAAGTTGGGGGAGATTGTTAGATATAATTGCTGACGTTTGAATTCTGCTACAACTTGTACATTTGCTGATTGTTACATTTGCTGATTGTTACATTTTTAAATCAAAATTCTGCTAAATATAGGGACTTGTCGATATAGTTATTCTAGGTCGCGAAGTCAGAAAATGAACTATATCGCAAACTCAAGAAATGAACTATATCCTGAGGTCTCACAATTTTAACAGTTTGCGATATAAGTCTGTTTAATTTGAACTAAGTCGTGAACTCTCAAAATCACCTATAAGGAGATGTCTTAAAAGCTCATAACTTCACAAAAAAATATGATTTGTAAAATATGCAGTAAGCAACTGAAATATTTATAAATCATATCTCAGCTAATTTTCACTCCAAGTAAATAGAGCATTTAAACACAGTGAAAATTTACTGCTGCAACAATTAACTAGCGTACTTACTTAGAACAACTAAATGAAGGATTGAGCATTCCAATTTCACTCACAAGTCTGTTGAAGACAGCTTCATTTAGAGGTTTAGTAAATATGTCAGCTAATTGTTTCTCAGTTGGAACATGGGAGACTGCTATAGTGCCATTTGCAGCATGTTCCCTAATGAAATGGTACCTTATCTCAATGTGCTTTGTAGTAGAATGATTTAAAGGATTGGCAACTATGGATATTGCACTAGTATTGTCACACATCAGATGAATGTGTTCCAACACTAGTCCATAATCCATGAGTTGATTTCTAATCCAAAGCAATTGAGCACAGCAGCTTCCAGCAGCAATATATTCAGCCTCAGCTGTAGATGTTGCTGTGGTTTGTTGTTTCTTACTGAACCAGGACACTAACCTTTGACCTAAGAATTGGCAGCTTCCAGAAGTACTCTTCCTGTCAATTCTGCATCCAGCATAATCAGAATCTGTATAACCAACCAGGTTGAACCCAGTGCCCTTTGGATACCATAGCCCAAGATTAGGAGTCCCTTTCAGATACCTGAAGATTCTTTTGATAGCCATCATGTGAGATTCCTTTGGATCAGTTTGGAACCTTGCACATAGGCATGTGGAAAACATGATGTCTGGCATGCTAGCTGTGAGATAGATTAATGATCCAACCATTCCTCTATAGACCTTGATGTCAACTCTCTTGCCCTTCTTATCTTCATCAAGCTTGATTGTAGTGGACATTGGAGTTTTTGCAGGAGATGAATCTTCTAAACAATATTTCTTTAAGAGATCTTTAACATACTTAGATTGATTTATGAAGATGTCATCCTCCCTTTGATTTACTTGCAGGCCTAGGAAGAAGGTTAACTCTCCCATCATACTCATCTCATATTTGCTTTGCATCAACTTAAAGAACCTTTGACAGAGTTTTTCATTTGAAGAGCCAAAGATGATATCATCCGCATAGATTTGAACTAGAATGATATCATTTCCATGCTTCTTGAAGAATAGAGTTGTATCCATTGTACCTCTGGTGAATTGATGCTCAAGAATAAATTGAGATAGAGTTTCATACCAGGCTCTTGGTGCCTGTTTGAGTCCATAGAGTGCCTTGAGCAGTCTATACACAAAGTCTGGGAAGTCTTCATTCTCAAAGCCAGGAGGTTGGGACACATAAACTTTTTCAACAAGATCACCATTGAGAAAAGCACTTTTCACATCCATTTGATACACCTTGAAATCTGAATGGGCTGCAAAGGCCAAGAAGATCCTGATGGCCTCCAGTCTAGCTACATGTGCAAATGTCTCATCATAGTCAATGCCTTCTTGTTGACAGTATCCTTTGGCAACCAACCTTGCTTTGTTCCTTATTACCACACCTTCTTCATCCATTTTGTTCCTGAACACCCATTTAGTGTCAATGACATTCTTACCTTCAGGAGGTGGTACTAATTCCCAAACTTTGTTTTTCTCAAATTGATTCAACTCTTCTTGCATTGCAACAATCCAGTCAGAATTATTCAAAGCTTCTTCAATTACTTTTGGTTCTTCTTGTGACAGAAAGCAACTATACAGACATGTGTTCATTGTTGCTCTCCTTGTTCTAACTCCCTCACTAGGATCACCAATGATTTGATCCCTAGTGTGGGCTCTGTCCCATTTCCTTGTGTGACCCTGTTCATCTCCTTGACTTGCCTCAGGGTCATTTTGATTAACAGTTGAATTCTCTTCTTCTCCCCCCTGTGTTTGTGTTCCCTTGCACAGGTGTTTGAAGAAGATCATCAACTTCAAGTGTTTCAACATGTGGAACAGTTGGAACAGGTGGTTCATCCTCACTTTCAGAATCCTCAAGATATCCTTGATTTTCAAATCTTAATGGCACACTGTCTTTTTCACTTGTTGCAAGTCCATGAAATTTATTGTCATCAAAGGTAACATCCATGCTTTCCATTACCTTGTGTTGTTCAAGTACAAACACTCTGTATGTTGTCCTTTCCAGAGAGTATCCAATGAAGATACCTTCAAATGCCTTAGCATCAAATTTTCCAACATGCTCAGAAGTATCTTTCATCACAAAACACTTGCTACCAAACACATGAAGATACTTGAAGGATGCTCTTTTTCCAGTCATCAATGAGTAAGAAGTTTTTCCAGACTTTTTATTGATCAATGTTCTATTTTGCACATAGCATGCTGTGTTAACAGCATCAGCCCAAAAGCTAGTAGGTAGTTTTGCATCCAACAACATTGTCCTTGCAGCTTCAATGAGAGTTCTATTCTTTCTCTCAACTACTCCATTTTGTTGAGGTGTTCTAGGAGCTGAAAACTGTTGAGAAATTCCTTTATCTTTACAGAACTCATACAATGTTGAATTTCTGAACTCAGTTCCATTATCACTTCTCAAAGCAACTACAGAGGAACCAGTGCTTTGTGCTTCTCTATCAACTCTCTTGATATGCTCTATAATTACTTGAGGTGCTTCATCCTTGGAAAACAGGAATTCCACCCAAGTGTATCTTGAATAATCATCAACCATAACTAGAGCATATTTCTTCTTGGAAAGGGACATTATATTCACAGGGCCAAATAGATCCATGTGAATTAGCTGCAGAGGCTTTGAGTGGGAATTGAGCAATTTGTTCTTGTGACTTGATCTCTTTATCTTTCCTCTTTGACATGCTTCACATGCTCCATCTTGCACAAACTCCAAAGCAGGCATGTCTATGATGAGTTCTCTCTTAGCCAGAGAATTCATTGCCTGAACATTCAAGTGAGACAGTTTCTTGTGCCACAGCCAGAATTCTTCATTGGTGGCTTTAGTGTAGAAACAACAAATTTCTCCCTTGTCTGCAGCCTTTAGGTTTGCTACAAACAAGCTTCCTTTCTTCACACCAGTCAAAACAACTTCACCACTTCCCCTTTTTGAGATTAGACATTGATCTTCATCAAATTCCACTTTGAAACCCCTGTTAGTGAATTGTCCAATGCTCAAGAGGTTGTGCTTTAGTCCTTCAACAAATGCTACATCTTCAATAATGATATTCCCAGATTTAACACTGTCATATCCCATTGTATAACCAATGTTGTCATTTCCAAAGGTTACTGATAGGCCAGCCTTCTCCTTAAACTGTGATAGCAGGGCTACATCACCAGTCATGTGACTTGAGCATCCACTGTCCAAGATCCATATGACTCTTTTATTCCTGTTTCCCTGCATTCACAAAATGACTAAGTTGTTTTTGGTACCCACACTTGGTAGGGTCCAGTTGATTTAGAAACAGTTTTGTTATTGATTCTTCTATCATAATCAGCATTCTTCACAGTAGGAGACTTCACTGTGTTTGTGGCTTTAGAGTTTAAAATCTTAGGCTCACATGAAGTTTTTACCCTCTCAACCATGATTGGGGATTGTTAGATATAATTGCTGACGTTTGTTCATCAGTGTTTAAGTACCATGTACTCATCAGAGTTTACTGGAAGCCAGTCAGAGTTTATTAAAGTCTGACGGGGAGAAAAGTTTACTTTAGCTGTCGGTGCTGATATAAAGATTCTAGAAGCAATATATCTTGAAGATGGAAAGAAGCAAGATATATTGAGACAGTTAAGGAAACGGAACAGAAGACAGAAACAATCCGAATTTGATATAAATTGTATAGCTAATTTATAGGAATATCAATTAGAGATTGATTCTATGTAGCTGTGTACTATATAAACACAGATAGGTTAACCCTAAAAGGGAGGCGAATATTGAATACATTATTCTTGTAACCTAGCAGCTCTCTGTGATTCTTTAACATCACTGAGAGAAGAATTATTTATATAATTCAGTTGTTGATTCATAAACAGTGTTCTAAATTGTTATTATCATACTTATATTGATTATATATTGTGTATTCGGCCTAACAATTGGTATCAGAGCTTAGGCTGTTTAATATATACAGTTTATCGATCCAAACACAAGTATAATCATGGCTGACAACTCTCAAGAAGGTTCTAATGCTCAGAAGGTTCAACCTACTTCTGTGAGTCGATATGAGACTATAAGGGTTCCAATTCTCAGACCAGTTGAATATCCAATATGGAAGGTGAAGATGACCATGTTTCTGGAAGCCACAGATCCAGAATACCTTGATAGAATCAATGATGGTCCTCATATGCCAACTAAATTGTCTCATGTTGTTACTGGGCAAGAACAAAAGACTGTTCCAAAAGAGAAGAAAGATTTGACTCCTGAAGACATCTCATCAATTGCAAAGGATGCAAAGGTTAGACATCTACTACACAGTGCCTTAGATAATGTCATGTCTAACAGAGTGATTGGCTGCAAGACTGCCAAAGAGATTTGGGATGCTTTGGAAGTCAGGTGTCAAGGAACAAGTGCTATAAAGAAAAACAGGAAGACTATTCTAACACAGGAGTATGAACACTTTGACTCGAGATCTGATGAAACCTTAACAGATACATATGACAGGTTTTGTAAATTGTTGAATGATTTGTCTCTGGTTGATAAAGAATATGAACTTGAAGAGTCAAATCTCAAGTTTCTTCTATCCCTACCTGAAAGATGGGATTTAAAGGCGACAACAATCAGAGACAATTATGATCTTGCAGATACAGATCTTGATGAAATCTATGGGTTGCTTAAAACTCATGAACTTGAAATAGAACAGAGAAACAAAAGATCTGGAAAGAAGACAAAATCTGTTGCTCTTAAAGTTGAAGAAAAGCCTGTCAAGAAGGAATCATCAAGAAAGAAAGCCAAAGGAAAGGCTTTAGTCATTAAATCTGACAGTGAGTCATCAAACTCTTATGATGGCTCAAATAATGATAATGAAGCTTCTGATTCTGAGGATGATGAAGAAGAGATGATGAAAATGGCTGCCTTAATGATGAAGACCTTCAAGAAGATGGGATTCAAGAACTTCAAGAAAGGAAAGAGATTCTCTAGGAGAGATTCAAACTAGTTGGAGCATTTTTGTTTACAAAAGATTCTTTTCCTTTGCCCTTGGCCTTCTTCCTTCCCGTGTCATTCTCATAATCAAAACCAATTCCAACCTTACAGTCTTCAGTGTGTTCCTTGTGGTAGGTTTGAATAAGCTCAGAGGAGTTTCTATAGCTTCTTATTTTTAATTCATTTTCAGCAATTTGTTCCCTAAGAGCTATTTCTATATGTTCAGCACAAGCAACCTTATTCTTAAGATACTCAACTTCCTTTTTCAAACCATCAAGGCTCACAACCATTAATTCAAGTTCCTCATTCTTTTCTGTAAGTTCAAGATTTTTAGCAGTTAGCCTATCAATTTCTTCATTGGCAACTAACATGCTAGTATGAATATTGAACATCTCAGTACTCATGTCTTCAATAGTTTTTTTGTATTGAGAGGGAGTCATATCAAGAGAAGTAAGAATAGGTACCTTACTTGAAGAATCCCCATCATCAGAAAATGCCATCAAGGCATAGTTTGAATACTCTTGTTCTTCTTCTTCATCAGAATCATCCCAGCACTTTCCCTCTGCAATAAAAGCTTTACCCTGTTGTTTCTTGAGTAGAGCTTCATACTTAGATTCAAGCTCTAAGTATGCTTTGTCCTTTTTGACCTGTTTGGCCTTCTTGCACTCTGTAGCAAAATGCTCAAGTTCATTGCAGTTATAGCACCTTATTTTGGACCTATCCACACTCCCAGACTTGTATCCTCCTTTAGCAGCACCAACAATCCCTTTTCCTTTACTGAAGGAGTTTGAGCCACTTGATCCACCAGTATTTCCAGCAATTAACTTGGACTTAAATGGCTGCTTCCTTTTGAACCTAATGTTTGGATATCTCCTAGCCATATAGGCAAAAGATTTGTTTTCCATTTTGTCCCGCTCATCTATGCTGTAGAATTCATCGTCCTCAGGCAAATCATAGACAACTTGAGTTTCATCACCAGTGTCTTCAACTTCCAGCTCTTCAATCTTAACTAGACTGACTTTAAGAGATTCCATTCTTTGACCTAAATTGTCAGCAATAAGAGCACAAGAAGTATTGGCCATCAATCCTTGCTTTGCTTGAATGGATCTCTTTTGAAACACCATACAACACATCAAAACCAATCTTGGTTAGATCCCTTTCCTTGTATATCAACAGCCCGCTCTGATACCACTTGTTAGTTATGAATGACACTAAGAAACTAGACAGAGGGGGGGGGGGGTGAATGGATAGTTTTGATATTTTTCGATTCTTGAAAACTAATAAGCTGTGATTGATTATGTTGTATAAAATGCGGAATGAAAATAAGCAGAACACACACAATCACTTTAATCTACTTTGTATTAAGTAAATTAAATACTACAGCTTCCAAAATTTCACAAGTGAAATTCTGGCTTCTAAACAAGAACAATGTTTTCTTGCTTTGCTTACAGAGAAAAGAGTGCTTAAATATTTCTGTGTTTTACTCTCTTACAGCTAACAATAGGGTGTGCAAGATATATATATTCTATACAAACTAGTGCACACACCTATTTACACAGTTACCCCTAACAGAAAGTCTAACTTGTCATGCCATAAGAAGTTAACTGTGTCAGGAAGGACCACTTGCTTTTCAGAGTCTTTCCCATTTCTGTAGCTGCTTGTCTCTAATCTTTCTCTCCAAGTTTTGCTGTAGATTTGCCATCTGTTCTTTGGACCACCTTACCGTAACAGATGCTTCAGTATTTGTCTCCTTTGAATTTTGGTTATGTACCTTGATTTGTTTTGTTATAAATGGATAAGTGTTGACATCGTGAACTCCAGCATATTCCTGATTCTTTGACATGTCGACATAGGGCATTCTTGACTTTGCTATATGAGGACTTTGCTATATGACTGTTTCAGGAGTATGCGATATAGGCTTAGTGAGGACTTCGCGATATAGCCTTCTTGAAGACTTCGCGACATAGCCTTTTTGAGGACTTCGCGACATAGCCTTTTTGAGGACTTCGCGACATAGCCTTTTTGAGGACTTCACGATCTAGTACAATCTGACTTTGCGATCTCAACACTTCACGACATGAGTAATGAAGACTTCACAACATAGTTCATTTAGGACTATGCGATCTCAGTACTTCACGACATGGATATTTTGGACTTCACGACATAGCTTTATTTTGACTTCACGGTATAGGGACTTAGAAAAACTTCTGCAACTTATTTCTTCAGGGCCTTATTCATCTCCATCCTGCTGCATGAACATTTCTGAACTTCTACCAGGATAATTATTCCATGGCCTATGTACATTCTAGATTGCAAGAAACTTACTAAGCTCATTATAACTCTGAGCATACAAGATAAAGCTAAGTACATGAAAACAAGACAAGTACAGTAGAGACCTATACTATATCCCAGTGAAAGAATTCAGTAGGTCATGTAGAGTGACATAGTCACAATGAGTAGGCTTGTTAATAGTGGTATTCAGACATGCCTTGAGCCTAACAATTGACACTTGAATGATGTTCATAGTAAATATGAAGTGTCTCTGTGATTGGGGAACTCATTTCTCCGTGATTGAAGCGTGTAACATAATCTAATTTCAAGAAATGGGCTTTCAGTAGCCCGTTGGGCCTGCTTAGGGGCCATGTCCATTTTTGGGCATAACAACTATATTGGACAAAGTTTTTTTTAACAAAGATATATTCAAAAAAGTTAAACAAACAAAAATAACTTGTAGAACTTGTACCCGACATTTTACTATAGTAACTAGCTTCTACCTTTTATCAAATATCAAATGTAGTATCACTTTTGACTTTACAAGATCATTTTGAAAGAGAGAAATATCTTGACTAAAAATCTATTTAGCATGTCACGAATAAAAGTTATAAAAATTTTACCCAACATTTTACTACAGTAACTAATCATCTGTTTTTCATCAAACATCAAACATCGAACGTAATATTACTTTTGCAAGAGCATTTTTATTTAGAGAAACTTCTTAACTAAAAATCTATCTAGCATGTCATAAATTAAAGTTAGAAAATCATGTAAAAATAATTAAACTCCAATAGTACATTTTCTTTAGCACAAATTTTAGCCAATCTTACTATGTTGATTATATCTGTTGAACTTGTAACAATATTTTACATCATTTATTACTATATGAAAATAATATATTATATTTATAACAATCTTAAAAAAATAATAACACACTCTTTTAAAAATACAACAAATCAATGTAGCCAACCATATTTGAGCACAATATCTTACAAATTTAACAATTATTAAATAATTAGTATTTTATATTATTTAAACCAACACAATTGAAGATTCTCTAACATCATTGATTTATACGTGAATATGTGGTACGAAAACTTATTGGATGAAAAAAAAATAATCATGCATAACAAAAGAAGTACCAAAAAATATAAATTTCAGGGATTACAGACAAATTGTTGGGTGAAAAGTCATGTCCTCTTGGATTACCAAAAAATTCATATCCTTTTGACCAAGAACTCAATCCACGACTAAGAACTAGACGTTCAACCGAGGGATGTAGCTTTTCGACCTAAAACTCGACCCTTCATTTGACTTTACCACATGTAACTATTATCAATCATCAACACACACCAAGCCATGGAAGTTGAACTTCTATTCAAACACTTGAACTAAAACTCACAACCACTCTATTTACTTGATTTTTAGGCTACATATCCCTTATACTCAGTTAAGAACTCGATCCCGCAAATAAGAATTTGAGCACTCCACTAAAGAACGCAACTTTATCCATCCGTCGAACTTCATCGCACGCATCCTTCTTCAACCATCTTCTCAAACCAAAAAAGTCAAATTTGCGTTTTGACACTCTAGCGAAAACTCGCAAGCACCCTCTAATTAGGGGTGGCAAAATTTGACACGACCCGAAACCCGACACGGAAAAGTACGAATTTGGGTTGAGTATTTTGACTTTCGGGTCGGGTAAAAATTTACCCAAAATATTCTGGTCAGTTTCGGGTTGACCCAAAATACCCGAACCCGACCCGAAAATTTAATATATATAATAAATTATTTAAAATATATAATTTTATATTACATAATTATATACATATGTGATATATCTTGATATTATATAAATAATTTTAATTCATATATCATATCATATAATAAAATTTTATTATATTTTTTTAATATTTTATAAATAAAATTTAATTTATATATATATAAATAATTATTTTTAATTATTTTTGGGTTAAACGGTTCATTTTCGGGTTGATCAAGTACTAACAGGTCGGGTTCGGGTTGAGAAAATTCAACTTGTTTCGGGTTCGGGTTGACTCAAAAACAGGATCGGGTACATCAAACCCGACACGAACCCGACCCATTACCCGAAATTGCCACCCCTACCTCTAATCACTTCACACTCTCATCATTTCACACTCTCACATGATATATACCAGAGACCATACACGTTATCTATAATTAACTTATAAAGTTTCACATTTTTAACTATTAACACTCTTTATCTGTAATGTCTTTCTCCGACAACAAAATCTTATTCTCAAAATATAGGTACATAAAGAGCATCATGTTCCGCCAGACAACTATTTTTCAGGTACTTGAAGTTTGAATAATCTAAAATGTAGCACGTAACACTAACCAAATTTTAACTAAATCACAATGATACAAACACAACTCCAATTGAGAAAATGTGGACTTGGAAGAAATTTGAGATTCATTATAACATACACATTATTCGCTCTCTCTAAAAATCAAATATGTAAACTTCTGTTTTTAATACAAAATTAAAGTTTTTATATCTTTTAAAAGTGATCAATTTTTAAAAGAAATGTAAATAATAATATTTTTAGAGATTTCCAACATTACAAATAATCTGTTATTGAAAAGAAACTAACATATATTATAATTACGTCGTAAATGGTTAAATATGTTCTAAACAACTGTAATAATTTTCGTGTTAATTAAGTAAACGATTTTCTCAGTTTCTTTCGTAAATTAATTTTTAAATACCTTGTAATTTTAAAGAACAACATACAACTTTTTTTTTTAAATTGAGATGGTCTGATTCTTAGATTTGTAACATTTAAATTAATTTTATTGTAAACTAATGTATGTACAAAATATGACATAAATGATGAAATATTCATTGGATGATTGTTTAGTTTCCTAGTTATTCATGCAAGTAAATTCTTTGTTATATCCGAACTTACATAAAGTAAATAATATTATTATTTTATAATTTTGTCTTAAATGTACTTAAACGTGATTAAGAAAAAATATGCATGATATATTACTATAATTAATTATTTTTGTTATATGTAATTTTTTTAAAAAATATTAGTAAAATAAGACCTAGGAAATTAGTAAAGAAAAAAAGGAAGTGAAGCGAGTCCACATTTGACTCACCCTTGATCTTGTAACTAGCAAACAAAATAGCACACAATAAATTGAATACACCTCCTCGTACACTCCTCCCCCAACACAAAATTACACTCTAATTCACAAAAGGGGAGTTCAAACAAAAGAACACAACAACAATGGAGATGCAAATCGACGGCGAAAGAGAAACAATACAAAAGGCGAGTATAAGTGGGTTCAAAGACAATGAAAGCAAAGAGAACCACCGTTACTATCTTTCCAGGCGAACACTTCTTGAGATGCTGCGTGACACGGGATACTCTATTCTTGACTCTGAAATTCAAATGTCTCTTCACCAATTTTGAGGCATTTATGGCCAATCCCCTGATGCTTCTCGCCTGCGTATATCTTCTTCACATGAATTCGACCCATCTAAGAAGGTATGATTTTTATTGGTGTTTTTCGTTAAAGTTTGAATCTTTTTTTAATTTTGATTGACCCCCTTTATGCATGCAATGAATTTTGTGTTTGTAATCTTGATTTTGAATTTTTTTTATGTACTTTTTGAGGTTGGGAATTTAAAGATTGGGGGAATTGTTACTATTTTGATTCAATTTTGAGTTTTTTTGTTATTTATTGGTAAAGATTAAATCTTTGTTGAATTTGATATAACCCATTTTCTGCATGTGCTTTATTTATGTATGTAATCTATATTTTTGATCTGTTTTCTCTACTTGTGGGTTTTGAATAATAAAGGTTGGGTAATGTTTACCATTTTGATTGGATTATGAGTTATGACTCTTTGTTGTGGTTATGGTTTTGATTTCTGGAATAAGTCTAGCTTGATATGGTTTCTGGTGTTTATTTTTTATGTGTTTGCTATTTATATGGTACTACATGTGTTAATTAGTCTTATTGTGTTCCTTACAATTACTAGCTTATAGCCTGTAGTTTTAGTATTGTATCTCAATTCGAGTTGAAAGTTGAAAGATCTAACAATTGTGATTGTGATTAACAGTTGTGTAGTATAGATGTATAAATACTTGAGCTCCTAGTAATTTAGGACAATGTTTTGTATATCAACTCCAACAACAATTCTTTTATACATAATAATAATAATAATAATAATAATAATAATAATACTTTATTATCATTATTATAAATTTCAGCTCCAAACTATGTATTTGAGAGGAAAAAGAAGTGTAGAAAAGTGGGAAATGATTATATACCTAATAAAATTAAATTAGATGGATTTAGGTTCCTCGGAGAAAGGAACGAGATGAAGGTCCAACTTCTTAAGGAACCACTAGGACACTATTGGAGTGCTATTTTATACCAAAATTCCCTAAATTCTAGCTTAAGAGCTCGTATAGCTAATTTATTCAACTTGCTCTAATACTAGAAGTCTAGAAACTAAGAGACCTGATCTTATACCATTCATTTCTTGTAAAATATTTGATATAAGATTGGAAGACTTCTGGTGGTAATTTTGTTACAGATTGTATCGTGTATTTTTTATTTATCCAAATATGATAGTTGTATACGTGTGCATCAATGTTATCATAATTACCATGGTACTGAATAATTCATATTTACACAATTAAATCCATTGAATGCAATTAAAATTTTATGTTAACATGCTTTTTCATAGAATATAAAGATTCAACTAGTAGAATTTTACTAATTTTCCAAAAAAAAAAGGACATGAGGAAGCAAAGACGTAGAAGGTAAGATATTAATTCTTTTAGTATCTTATTATATTATGCTTTTATAATCTACAAAAATATCATTTTGCATTACGTTGAGAATATGCGTATATAAATTAAACATTATAATTCACAAAAGGGGAGTGAAAGATAAAGACTAGATACACGACCGTAACAAGAATGGAGATGAAATTTGACGACGACGCAGAACCAAGACAAAGACAGAAGGAATTTCTGAGCAGCTTCATAGACCGTGGAAGCAAAGAGAGCCACCGTTACTATCTTTCCAGGAGAACAATTCTTGAGATGCTCCGTGACAGGGGGTACTCTATTCCTGACTCTGAAATTGAAATGTCTCTTCACCAATTTCGAGGCATTTATGGCCAATCCCCTGATACTTCTCGCCTTCGAATCTCTGTTTCTCATGAATCCATCCCTTCTAAGAAGGTTTGGTTTTTTACTACTGTTTGTTGTTAAAGTTTGAATCTTTTTTGGATTTTAATTGACCTCTTCTGTGCATGCAGTAAATTTGTCTTTGTAATCTTGATTTTGACATGTTTATGTAATTTTCGGGGTTTGGATTTTCACGATTGGGGAACTGTTACCTTTTTTATTTCATTTTGGTTATTTTTTTTATTATATGTAGTTGAAGTTTGAATCTTTGTTGGATTTGTTTTGTCTTCTCTTTTGCATGTGATTTATTTATGTTTGTATTCTATATTTTGATTTGTTTTGGGTTTAAATATGTTATAAATTGGGGAAACTTGTTACCATTTTGACTAAATATTTTGATCCTCTTTGTGTGCTCAATGATTTGACATCCGGGGTATAGGTTTTCCGTTTCTAGTGCTTATTTATTGTGTGTTTATTGTTTCAATGCTACTGCATGTGCCTTATTAGGCTTATAAATACATTATACATACATACTAGCTTATATCCCATGATGCGTGGGGTCCTTTTAAAAAAAATATTTTTTTATATTTTTTTTGTTATAAGTATTTTAATTATAATATTATAATAGGTTTTAAAATAATTAGACCCGATCTTTCAGAATAAAATAATATAAAATTTTAAACCCGTTAAAATTGATTTTTGAACTAAGTAAAACCTAGAGATGTGTTTAAATTGATATATATATATATATATATATATATATATATATATATATATATATATATATGTGTGTGTGTGTGTGTGTGTGTGTGTGTGTGTGTGTGTGTGTGTGTGTGTGTTTGTGTGTGTGTGTGTGTGTGTGTGTGTAACGGAACAGAAGACAGAAGCAATCCTAATTTGATATAATCTGTATAGCTGATTTATAGGAGTATCAATTAGAGATTGATTATGTAACTGTGTAATATATAAACACAGATAGGTTAACCCTAAAAGGGATGCGATCATTGATTATTATTCTTGTAACCTAGAAGCTCTTTGTGATTCTTTAACATCATAAAGAGAGAAGCTGTTAATACAATTACAGTTTATTGATTCATAAACAGTGTTCTTGATTATTGTTATTCTCATATATATATTTGATTATATTGTATTCGGCCTAACAATATATATATATGTGTGTGTGTGTGTGTGTGTTTTTAATTAGAATAAGTTTGTAATTTTGTATAATAACTAGGCATATTATATGTGTTATGGTTATTATTATTTTTAGGCCCAAATACCAAAGCCTCAATAACCCAAAGTTTAATGTTTCGGCTATAAAAAGATAGTATAGATATATACACACATGATGCATATCTCATTATTTGGTAAATAGAAGTATAAAATTTTAATAAGTAAATAAAAAAATCACTGAAATAGTCCGAAGTGATTTTACAACAGAATCAACTTTATCCAAAATGATTCTATAGTTGACTCAAATTTTAATTCAATTTTTATGTGAAGTTTCTATATGGTTAGTAGTCTATATTAGAATCAAATTTTATGTCTTGTGAAACATATTTTTATAATTATTATTGAGATTTTATAGTAGAAATAATGATTTTATCTTGGAGTTTATATAAGATGTTTCTCTTTGGAATAATGGCCTATTTTGAAGATGCTAATATGTGCATAGTTTGTAATGTACTATTAAGGCTTAGGGCAGTGTCATGCTTATATTGCACACCTTTCTCTAGTGTGTGTTTTGTATCATAATGTCTTTTCTACCTATTTTAAGTTGGGGTCTTCAGTAGAACAACAATAGATATAGGGGAAAGACCTTCGTAAAACTTACTCTTCTCATGTCGTACTTCCATTTGAGATACATGGATACTATTGATTCGGTTTGGTAGTTTTCGTGTAAAGTGCTTTATGATTTTAGATGGATTTACAGCATATTTCTTGTTTGACTTGAGTTTTTTTATGTACTGATATAATGATATCTTAAATTATGTGTTAATGGGGTTTCATGATCTAAACTGCAGATATTAGTGGTTTTCAGTGACCGGGGAATCATAAAAGTTAATCAAGTCCGGAACCTTGCAGGACTGATAACAGATAAGGAGTCACTTAGTCGGTTGATTGTAGTGATTCAAGATAAAATAACTGACCAAGCCATGAAGAATTGGGATATGTTTCCCTTTAAAGTCGAAATATTCCAAGTAAGTCTATTAATATAGTTCTGAATTTGTGTTTATTAGTTGTCTTTCATTGTTTGTATTTTTAAGTATTATGCAGAAAACATCCATCTGTTAAAGTGTTGTTCTAGTTGAAAAAGCTTGATTTATTAGAATTCACATCATGTATCTAATGTATTTAAGTCTCGGTGCTGGACATACTAAAGACCTATTTGTATTTGATTATTTACAGTGTATTGCCTATTTTTTGTTCTTTATATACTGGTTTTACAAGTGTTAAACACCTATAGCTTTGCATTTATTTGCTCCTGCTAGAAAATATGCATTGTTATCTTTTCAAAGAAGATGTTGTTTTAATTTATAGCATGAGATGGAACATTTTATCATAGTACTAGGCTGAAGGTGCAAAAGTTGTATTCCAAACGTGTTAAGTAAAATTACATAATTGATGATATATTTGAGAAAAAATAATGATAATACACATATCATTTGTGTTTGGAATATTAAACATTCAGCTTCCAAATTTATTGCTCCATGTGAACCCAATTTAAGTATCTAGGACATATATTGTGTGTGGCGAAGAAGCAGATATATGATTTACTGAAAATAGTAGACATTGGTTTCATAATTTCTAAAACAGAGCTTATTAGAGTTCTCTTTTTCTTTTTTCATCTTACTGGGATTTAGGTGGCCATACTTGGCTCTCTCTCTCTCTCTCTCTCCCATACTTGACTCTCTCTCTCTCTCTCTCTCTCTCTCTGTTTTTTGTTTCTTTTGTGTTCTCCTTTCCTACAGGACTAGGACCTAAGGTTTTCTGAACTTGTTTGTCTATGTGCGTAAATTTGGTATTTGTTTTTCTTTTTTGAGTTGCTATTTGTTAAAATTGTAGCCTTTTGGGTGGATATCATATTTCTACACTTATATGTTTGGATCGTATTCTTCTTTCTTTCCATCATAGTAGTGGACTGCCTGATATTCTAGTTTGTAAAATTTATCCTGCTTTGCTGTATTTACAGATTACCGACTTACTTGTGAATGTGACAAAACATAAGATGATGCCAAAACATAGGTTGCTAACAAATGAAGAAAAAGAGCAGCTCTTGAAAAAGTACAACGTGGATGAAAAACAGGTGAATATTTTTCAGTACATATTAGTTAATAACTGAAATGAAGAATTTGTTACCGAAGCTTTTGTGTTATACTCTTGTCAGAGTTGCTTCTGGTGCATAATTGGAAATTAACTTTTAAAGAAACAAATTTACAAGTAATTTTTTGGACATATGATGAGCTTTCTGTAACTTGTACGCTGGTATATTAGATATAATATGACTTTTCTATAGAAATCAAATTTCTAGATTTATAAGTGTTAATTTATCGATCTGATCAAGTTTAATCATTGGTCTTTTTATAGCTTCCTCGTATCAAAGTAGATGATGCTATCGTCCGGTATTATGCGTTTGAGAAGGGGCATGTGTTGGAAGTGACATCCAATAGTGAGATTACTGGGTCTTATGTTTCTTATCGTTGTGTTTGGTGAGAATCTCATATGTTATATAATGTCATAGGTATCATCCTTACGTAAGGCAGAGGTGGCCTCTGTTTTTTTTGGGAAAACTAGATTGCTCTTTTTGAAGTGTGCTAGATACTTTTGTGAGTTGGCACTCACAAATTCAAAGGTTTTCAAATTTTAAGTTTCCGCTCTTCATATTTTAATCATCTAAAAAATTTCATTACCTTGATGATGATCATTCATAAGATATGCGGAAAGTAGGATATTGATGTGGTACACAGTGCCCTTTGCTCATTTAAAGTGGATATAGACTAACTTAACTGCTGATGGAGTTTTTTAATTTTAGTTTTACCAATTTTAATACAATTGTTATTCCCAAATGACCTAACAGAATTGTAGAAGGGGGGGTTGAATACAATTCTTGATATTTTCTTAAACTTAAAACACTTATAAAATAAAACTAAACTGAATAAGTAAAAACACAAGATATAAATAATTCAGTTGGATTGTTTGATGATCCAACTGAAGTGTTTTTATTGCGGAAATAATATGTGATACAAAAGTACACAGCTGCTCAGTTACAAAGTTGTAGAGAAGAAATGCTCTCAAAGATAGCTAATCCAAACTTTTTGTTTTTCTTCTCTTACTCTATTTTAACTGCTACACTTGGTTATATATTCCCCAAGTTTACAATACTATTTTTGACTACACTAAAGTACACTAAAGGTAACCGCCAATAGTTTGCTTTTCATCCCTTTGTCCAGTGGTCCTTGGAGATCCTTGCTTTTGTCTTCATGCTTATTATGATCACTCCCAAGAGCCCAATTGGAAACTGGGATGTTTCCTTATTCCCCATGTCCATTTTAATGGTTTCCAATGCAAAGTACACTTCCACATCACCTTTAGATCTGTTCAGTAAACTGTCACTATCACTTTGTCAACTATTCAGAAAAGCAATAATGATTCGTTGATAGCAGGGAGATGTGTTTCGTTGATAGCTTTATTCTCCATTTCGTTGATGAGTAAACTCCATTTCGTTGATGAGTAAACTTCATTCCGTTGATGGTGTATCCTTGTTCCGTTGATAGAGTAATCTTCATACCGTTAACATGTCTTCACTTAGGCAAAATTACAAGGCATGATATACTTACAATTAACCAACCTATTTTGCCTATCTAGTACTTAGTCAACATGACTTGGAAAACCTATCTAGTACATACAACAAAATGCATATCAAACTGTGAAGTATTGTTCAGTGCAATTGCTACAACACTCATTCCGTTGATGAGCTTCCTGTCAACGAAACACTGCAAAGCATGCCATTCCGTTGACAGTTACAAAATGACTTAATACAAAATCTACTAAGTGTTTTTATAATTATCATCAAGAACAACATATTCCTAACAATCTCCCCCAATTTATGACTGATAGAATAACAGCCATAAATCAAGAGCCTTGATGATAACAAAAACACTCAGTCAAATTACACATGATAAAAGTAGAAATTGCATTGAGCTTCATTGAATTTAATTAAAATACAAAGTAGAAAATCTTACAAAACAAGTGCACAGAGTTGCTCCTCTAGACTGAGCAGATTTTTCATCTTTGCCTCTGTGGTCTTGTTTTCTTCCCTTTTCTTGCATTGTTCTCCTCAATCTGAGCTTGAAGTCTTCTGTAGAAAATCTTCTCTTCTTCATCTTGATTCCCCAACTTGGATTGCATTAATCTTAGAGTTTCATTGGATGCCTTCTCCAGTTGGTCTTCTATTCTGAAGAATCTTCTACAGTTGTCCTTGTCTCTGAATTCCATCATCCAAAAAGGTTGGAGATGAATTTTCTTTCCTGTTTGAGGGACCTTCAATACTCTGGGAAGTGCACCAGGCTTGTTCCAGCTAGCTTTGATTTGGCAAATCTTGGAAACAACTTCAGACTTAGCTGTTTTGGTAAAACCAAAATCTTTCTTCAGGCTTTTAAACACAGATAACAGTGTCTGATAGTCTTCTCCCAGAATTCTATGTAGAGGCCAAACCTGTTCTCTCCCACCCTTGTAGACAAACACCAATCTCTCTAGTAGTTTGTAAGAAGCTGTTATTCCTCTCACTTCAACTAGGTCATCAAGATTGATATATAAGTCAGACTCCTCCCTGATATCAGCAATGTAGATGAAGTCTTCTAGGTTGGTAGGAGGTTTTTCAGCTTGTGGTCTCCTTACTAGAATTGGCTTAGCCTTGGTAGCCTTTTGCTTAGATTTCTTCTTTGAATCCATCTCAAAAAGGAATTTTGGAAAGTTGGCCTCATCAAACTCAATTGGCTCTTCCTTTGGCTCAATTGGCTGATCATGGAAATTAACAGGATGTTTAGGATCAAAGGCCAACTTTTCCCCTAGAGCTGGATCAGGAATTGTTGGAGGTGCAGTTGGTACAGAAGAGTCTGATGCAATACTCTGAGAGTCATCATTCTCAAAGGCTATATTTCTCCTAGATCTTGCCTTTGGTTGCCTTGTGCTCTTCTTTGCACTCCTTTCCTCTCTGGCCTTTTCTTCTTGCTGTCTTTCTTCTTCATCAAGAGATTGAGCAACTGCAAGAGCTTGCATTGCTGCTCTTTCTGACTCTTCAGCCTTAGCTTCAACAAAGTTTGGGTGACCAGCCCAAACACAGATTTGTTGTCCATTCCTGTAGACAATTGCCCTTTGCTTCCTTACCTCATAATCATTGCTTTCCTTGCTTTTTGTGATGAGTAGACCAAGAAGCTTGAGCTCATCCGGGTAAGGTGCAGGATAAAAAGTCCTTTCTGTATTTTTGCCCTTTGGTTTAGCAGGAGACTTGGGAGATAGGCTTCTTTGCAATGTAGCTTGTTCCACATCCCTAATGCATGAAGTTTGTCCTTTCTCCTTCCTTGATCCTTGAGTGACTCCATGTAGAAGGGGCTCTACCTTATATGAAGAATTGGTCTGTGGCTCCCATTTCGTTGATGCTAAAACCATGGCATTCGTTGATGGCTCTGTAGAAGAAGCTTGATCCGTTGATGGATTTGAACTCTTTGCAGTACCAGCTAACTTCTTGATTCTTTCATCTATCCTGGACCAGTGGTCTTTAATTTGTTCAGCAAGCTGTAGCTTCATAGAAGCTTGCTGAATCAGGTCAATGCTGTCCAGCTTAGCTTTTCCTGACTCCCCCATAGCTAGTGGCTCCTGTGGTAGGGAAATGGCTGGAACCATAACCTTTGTGATTTGAATGTCTAGCTCCTTAGATTTCTCCCCCTTTTTGTTATCATCAAGAGAGATGACTGGGAGTCCTTGAGCTGCCACTAGCTGGGCCAACAGTTGTGTCTGCTTCTCCTGTTCCTTTTGCATCTGAGATAAAGTAGCTTCCACCTTGTCCACTCTAGAAGAGAGAGTCTTCAAGGAGGTAGCCACCTCAGGTTCCTTAGAGAAAAACATGTTCATCTTAGACACAGTGAGAAGAGGAAGCTTTTCATCTAGCCTCCTGTCATTAGCATCCTTGAGATTGCTAATGGAGTCCTTGATTTCTCTAGCCTCAATCCTTGTCTGCATCATCTGTAGCCTTTGGATTTCCAGTGAATCCATAATAGCCTTGTAGAATTTCTTGTCATTGGCATTTGCAGACTCATGAGCCAGATAGGCCTCATTGTACTGCCTTGTGATTGCAGCATCCAGAGAGATCCTTCCTTGTAAATCTTGAGAAAGCCAGTTTGGTGTAGGAGGCACCACAGAAGTTCCAGTCTGTGAAGTAGTGGCCACCTGATTGTCACCAAAGCTGTCCTCATCATCAGAGAAATCAAACTCACCACTTGCTGCAGCTCCTGGAGATAGATTGGTCAAGGCATCCTTTGCTCTTTGCATTGATGCAGTTGTATGAATTAGTTGTAGTGACCTCTCTGCCTCCACATTGCCCTGTTGAGCCAAAACTTGATAGGCTGATACAGGATGAGTAAAGGTCTCAGGATCCAGGGAAATACTATCCAGAGTTTGTTGATAGTGCTCTTGGAAAGTAAGTTCCCTTTCTCCCTCGTTGACCTCCATTGACTCACTAGCAATGGCTGCTTCCTCCCTTATGACTCCTGTAGTCCCTTCTCTCTCTCCTCTATATTCTTGCATCATGGGCTCCCCATGGCTCACACCTCTCACACCCTCACCTTCACCTACTAAGGTGGAACTCTCAAACTCTCCTTTTGCCTGGCTGGAAGAAATAGCCAGCCTCTCACTCTCATTCTCTCCTTTTGCCGGGCTGCAAGCCAGCCTCTCAGTTTCACTCCCTCTCAATCCTAAAAGTGTCTCAACTACCACCAGGTCATCTACACTAGTTGTGGAAACAACTAGATTTTCAATAAGGGGTGTAGAATGACCTATCAACGGAATGGTAGTTTGAACTGTCAACGGTATGGATACCGTTGATGGAGAAACACTTGTCAACGAAATAGACTGTTCCGTTGATGAAGTCAAGAAAGCGCTTTGAGAATGAGAAATTACAGTAGAGTCTGTGGTGATTGATTTGAGAGATTGGTCCACATATCCCCTTGCAATTTCAGAAAAAATTGGTTGATGGCCCAACAAATCACTTAACAAGTGATGGCCACCAGCTTCAGAGTGGGGCTTCTCCAAGATTAGAGTTGGAGAATCAGGAATAGATGTATGGATCATGTCCACATCTAGAGATAAAGTTGGTGAATTTGAAGGAGATAGTTCAAGGTTGATGTTTAGAGAATGGGACTGTAACCCCAGAGTGATAATAGGGGTTACATCAAACTGAATTTGAGAAACTGGAAGTGTTGCTTCCAGTGTGTGTGCACCCTGTGAACCCTTGGACTTTTGCTTCACTCTCCTTTGGTATTGGGAAAATGTAGACTGTGGGCTTGAAGTGTCCCTTACCCTTTTGGACTGTGCTCTAGGTGGAGAGCTTGTTTCAATAATCACATCCTTTTGGGAGGATGCAATTAGACTTGTGTTTAAATCCATTTTACTCATTGTGCCTTGTTGGGAAGACACAATGGGGCTAGGCTGGGAAACACTTACCTCACCTTCCTTATTCTTGGGGTTTCTTTGACTTTCACCCCTTCCCTCACCTCTCACAACTCCAGACTCACTCCCCTTAGGTTGTGTGGTAGTTTTTACAACAGGTGCCTTTTGAGAAGCACCTGAGGTTGGCTTGGAGGATTTCTTTGATTTTGGTTTTGTTGCTGGGGCAGGAGCCTGTTGGGTCACTGCTACAGACTCCATAGCAACTGGGTTGGATGAAAGAATGGAAGTAACAGCTATACTAACAGGGATAGCAGTAGTTACCTCAATGATTGGCAGATACACCACTGGAACATCACCATTGTGGTTCGGCCTCAGTATGTCTGTCAATACTCTCTTCTCTTGCACAAAGCACTCAAACCTGGCAGTAGGGTTAGAGATAACTAATGGTGTTGGACTAACATGATTAGCCAGCATCATCAGAAACCTTGCATAATAGATATTTTTCTTCCTATTTGCCTTATCACCCAACTTAGCACCAATTTCATACATAAGTTGGGTGCTAAAGTTGTAATATCTATCATTTAGAAGCATGGTTAGGAGAATTAACATAGAGTTAGTTAATGCATCAAAATTACTAATCTTTCCAGAAAAGACCTTAATGAATGCATCAGCTAAATAACTGTATTCCCTAACCAAACCTCTCCTAATTATCTTACCCAAGTTATCAGTAGGCAAAGAGTAGTTTATAGAATTTAGCATGGTAGTTATTTCAGTGTTAGTAGGCAAAGCATCACAGTTATTATCAGGAATAGGTAAACATGCTTGCAAAACATCAGAATTAACTATATACTCATTACCTTGAAGAGTGAATTGCAGTGTGCAGTTTGTTCCACTATACTCACATGAGGTCCAAATCTCCTCGATTATTTCATTGTAGAGTGGTGTAGAGTGAAACATCGCATAGCCCAACTTACAGTTCCTCATGAAGTCCATCATCTTGAAAAAGATGCTGTTCGGACTCTCCTTAACAACAAATGGAATAGAATTGTTCTTCTCATAGATGAACCCGCCAGCAGACATAAGCTTGACTATGGGTGCCATTGTTGAGTGAGGAAAAGCTTCGAGCTGTATTGCTTGTTAGAGAGAAGAAGATAGAAAAACTTTTGGAATTTTTGAGAACAGGTAGAAATGAAATAAAGAAATTAAAATTTCTTAAATACTCCCCCAAAAATTCTCAGAAATTAAGTCCAATAATTAATCTAAATTACCTGATTGGCTTAAAAAAGTAACCGTTAGAATTAAATATTACCACGATTTATACTTACAGGGGGTGTATGTATAGATCGTGATAACGAACGTGCAATTTCAACGGTTCAGATTAAAAAGCGCTACATCAACGAATCAGAATTGGGCATTTTAGGTCCCTTCTATTCCGTTGATAAAGCTGCGTTTCGTTGATATAAAAGAGCTATCAACGAAACACCCAGAAAAATGCTAAGACTATCAACGAAATGGTGTGTTTCGTTGACATAGTAATTTTGACTTAGACAAAATTTCACCTTTTCCTGAGAAGATCAATTCACAGAAAAATTATAGCAAATTCCTGGCTGCATTTTAACTTGCAAAAATCTCAAAATAATTAAGAGAAATTTAGCATACCTAGCTCACTTACTAATCTTGAGAATGTGGATTCATCAAGTGGCTTGGTAAAGATGTCTGCAAGTTGTTGTTCACTTGGAACAAAATGTAACTCCACAGTACCATTCATAACATGTTCTCTAATAAAGTGGTACTTGATGTCAATGTGCTTGGTCCTTGAATGCTGTACTGGATTCTCAGTAATGGCAATGGCACTAGTGTTGTCACAGAAAATAGGAATTTTCTCAACTCTTATTCCATAATCAAGTAGTTGATTTTTCATCCATAAAATCTGTGCACAACAACTTCCAGCTGCAATATACTCAGCCTCAGCTGTGGAGGTAGAAACTGAGTTTTGTTTCTTGCTGAACCATGAGACAAGCTTGTTTCCTAAGAATTGACAAGTGCCTGTTGTGCTTTTCCTGTCAATTTTACATCCTGCAAAATCTGCATCTGAATAACCAATTAGTTCAAAGCCAGATTCTCTAGGATACCAAATGCCAAGGTTTGGTGTTCCTTTGAGATATCTGAAAATTCTTTTAATAGCAACTAAATGGTATTCCCTAGGATCAGCCTGAAATTTAGCACATAGACATGTAGCAAACATAATATCAGGTCTACTAGCTGTTAAATATAAAAGTGAGCCTACCATGCCTCTGTAACCTGAAATGTCCACAGATTTTTCCTTAGTATTCAATTCAAGTTTGGTGGCAGTAGGCATGGGAGTTTTGGCAGGAGAGCATTCCATTAAATTAAACTTCTTTAATAAATCATGAATGTATTTTGTTTGACTAATGAAAATGCCTTCATTAACTTGCTTCACTTGAAGACCAAGAAAGTAAGTTAATTCTCCCATCATGCTCATTTCATATTTACTTTGCATAAGCTTGGCAAACTTTTGACAAAGTTTCACATCTGTAGACCCAAAGATTATGTCATCTACATAAATTTGAACAAGTATAGTAGAACCATTCACAACCCTGTGAAAAAGAGTTTTATCTACAGTACCTCTAGTGAAGTGATTCTCAAGGAGAAACTGTGAAAGTGTGTCATACCAGGCTCTAGGTGCTTGTTTCAAACCATAGAGTGCTTTGAGGAGGAAGTATACATATTCTGGAAAATCATCATCTTCAAAACCAGGAGGTTGACTTACATACACCTCCTCTTCCAATTCCCCATTCAGAAAAGCACTCTTCACATCCATTTGATAGACTTTGAAATTGGCATGGGCTGCATAGGCTAGGAAAATCCTTATTGCTTCTAGTCTTGCAACAGGAGCAAAGGTTTCATCAAAATCAATTCCTTCTTCCTGTGAATAGCCTTTTGCAACCAATCTAGCTTTGTTCCTTGTGACTATGCCATTTTCATCCATCTTGTTTCTGAACACCCATTTTGTGCCTATGACACTCCTGTCCTTAGGCTTGGGCACCAGCTTCCAAACATTGTTCCTTTCAAATTGGTTTAGCTCTTCTTGCATAGCCAAGACCCAATCTGGATCTAGAAGTGCATCCTCAACTTTCTTTGGCTCATCTTGAGACAGAAAGCTGTTGTATAGACATTCTTCTTGAGTTGCTCTTCTAGTTTGGACTTTAGAAGACACATCACCTATAATAAGTTCAAAGGGATGATCTTTAGTCCATTTCCTTGAGGGAGGTAGATTTGCTCTTGAAGAAGTAGCTTCATGATCATGATTGCCTTGATTAGATATTTGTCCTTGAGAAACTCCCCCTGAGTTTGTTGTCCCTAAATGATCACTCCTGGAAGCATTTCTGTGACTGTCAATGGATTGTCCATTTTGGCTGTCAACGAAACGCTCATTCTGACTGTCAACGGAATGTCCATTTGGTCTACTAGCAGCTATTCTTTTCAATCTTAATGCAGCAATTTCATCTTCACTGCTGCTTTCATCTGTGCTAGTTACAACAACTTTGGACTGTTTCTCAATAGTCTTATCATGATCCATCTGTTCTCCTTCCTTATTCTCAAAAGAGAGACTTTCATGGAAACCTTCATCACAGAGACCCTGAATTTTGAGATCATCAAAAACAACATGTACAGATTCCATAACAATGTTGGTTCTGAGATTATAGACTCTGTAGGCTTTCCCTGCTGCATATCCCACAAATATTGCTTCATCTGCCTTTGCTTCGAATTTCCCCAAATGCTCAGCTTGATTTCTCAGAACAAAGCACTTGCATCCAAAGACATGAAGAAAATCCAATAGTGGCTTCTTTCTTTTGAGTAGCGGATAAGGGGTCATTCCTTTGGCCTGATTAATCAAAGAAATATTCTGAGTAAAGCAAGATGTGTTAACTGCCTCAGCCCAAAAATAAGTTGGTAACTTTGATTCATCTAGCATTGTCCTTGCAGCTTCAATAAGTGTTCTGTTTTTCCTTTCTACTACACCATTTTGCTGTGGTGTCCTTGCTGCTGAAAACTCATGCAAAATACCATTTTCTTCACAGAACACCTTCATGCTTGAATTCTTGAATTCTGTCCCATTGTCACTCCTAATCCTTCTTACTTTCAAGTCAGGATGATTGTTTACCATCTTGATGTGATTGATAATGATTTCACTTGCCTCATCTTTGGAGAGCAAAAAGAAAGTCCATGTAAATCTAGAAAAATCATCAACAATCACAAGACAATATTTCTTCTTTGAAATAGACATGACATTTACAGGGCCAAACAAATCCATATGAAGCAACTCAAGCTGATGGACAATTGATGACTCTGTCTTGCTTTTGAATGATGTCTTCTTTTGTTTCCCCTTTTGACAGGCATCACACAGACCATCCTTGGAAAACTCCACTTGTGGAATTCCTCTAGCAAGATCTTTCCTCACCAAATCATTCATAACTTTAAAATTCAGATGAGATAATTTCTTGTGCCATAGCCAACTTTCATCCTTGCTTGCCTTGCTGAAAAGGCAAGTGATGGTTTCTGGACTTGTGCTACTAAAGTCAGCAATGTACACATTCCCTCTTCTGAATCCAGTCATTACCACATTGTTGTTTCCTCCTTTAGAAACAACACAGGCTTCTTTAGAAAAAGTAACTAAAAATCCTTTGTCACAAAGTTGGCTGATACTAAGCAAATTGTGCTTAAGACCATGCACCAATGCAACTTCATCTATGATGACATTCTCTTTTGAAATCAAGCCATATCCCTTAGTGTAGCCTTTGCTGTCATCTCCAAAAGCAATACAAGGGCCAGCTCTTTCCTGAAACTCTGTGAGCAGGGTAGAATCACCAGTCATGTGTCTTGAACAACCACTATCCAAGTACCAAAGATTCCTTTTGTCTCCCTGCACACAATAAAACCAAATCAAGTCGATTTTGGTACCCAAGTTTCCTTGGGTCCTGTTTTGTTAGCCTTTGCTTTTCCTTTTATATCATTTTTCACCTTGGGCTCAGATTGATTTAAATCAATCTTTATCCTTGGTGTTGATTTCTGAGGATTGCTCACATTTTCATTCACAGCATGCATAATTGGAGGAACAAACATGTTATTCATATTCCATGGCATTTGTGGCACATTAAACATATTCATGTATGGATTAGACACAAATGGCATGCTGGCATATGGATTTTGAAATTGTGCATATGGAGCAAACATGTTAGGCATAACAGGCATTGTAGGCATAGAACTATTCATTGCAGGCTTGGGAATTTTCACTTTAACAGTCTTCTTAACAGATTTGCAGTTAGTAGATAAATGACTAACACTTCCACAATTGACACATGTCTTTCTAGGAGCATATTTATCAGGTGTGTAATTGTTGTGTTTGTTAATTCCTACTTTGCCATTCCTGTTATTCTTTTTATTTCTCTTAGCCTCAACTTGAACATTCTCTAACTTATCTTTCAATTGCTTGTTGGACAAGTGACCTACATTAGCTCTCTCAACAGGCTTCTCAACTTTCTTTGATTTACTAGACTCACCTTGAACAAAGTTCTTGGTGACAGGACCATACTTATTATTAAGTCTAGTGAGTTCATCTTTTCTTTTCTATGTCAACGAAACACCCTGATCGGTTGATGGTTCATCTGTCAACGGAACATTGCATTCCGTTGACATATCAACCTTCAACAAATGATCATTGTTGTTTGTTGACTCTGTTTCTGATTCTAAGGTTTCACAAACATACCCTAGTTTCTCTTTGTTCTTTTTCCATGATTGTTCACAGAAAGATTCCATACTGTAACGCCTTAAAATTTTTGACTTGTAAATTATTAGCAATATGTGAATTTTGTGTGAAAGGTTGATATTGGAAAATGTGGTGATTAGATGTTTACTTGGTGTATGGTAAGGATTAAAATCAAAGTGTGTGCTTTTAATTTCATATTATATGATTTTCTTGTTAAAAATCAATTCTTTTTGACCTTTCGGAAATTTTATAAAATCATCAAAAATTCTTTTTAATGTGAAATATTTTTCATAACCCTTCTTTTATATTCTATTATTTTATAAAAATAGTGGAAGAATTTATTTTTGGTGTTAAGGACTTAAAAATGATTTTATGATTTAAAAGTCATTTTTGGGATGTAAACTTTGAAAATTCATATTTAATTCGTTTTTAATCACAAAAATATTTTAAAAATATGTGTGAGCTTGTAAATTTGTACTCTTTATTTTAAAAATAAAATCTTGATTTTTAGTTATTATTCTCAACCTATTTCAGATTTTAGAATGCAAGTTACCAAACTGCCCTTGGGGATTATAAAACTCTTGCAATCAGTTTCTTCCCCTTTTGTGCTGTGTTTTCCTAACCCTCTCTCATCTAAACACTCTCTTCTTCTTTTCTTTTTACAAGATTAAACCCACCAAAAACTAGTGATTCCCTTATCCAAATTTTTAGTGTGAGTATTCGAATCGATCCTCTCTCAAACCTCTACCTTCCTATGGGTTCAATTTCGAATTTTGCTACACTTTTCAGATTGGGGTTTTTTTCGGATTTTTGGATTTTTATGTGTAATACTTACATGCAATTGTTGTTTGTGAGTGTTGGGGTTCAAACTCGATGAGACCCACGATTTTGGGCTCATACGAGAAGAATCCGACCATTGGCAATGATCTTAGTGAGCCAATGATCTTGTTTAGTTACATGCATGTTTTAATCTTATGTATTTTGCTTATTTTGGGTGTTTATAGTGATTGCATGTAAGGGTTTCTTGTTTTACTTTGTGATTTTAGAGTTAAAGTTTGATGGGTTCTTGATTTTATTGTGATTAAAGGATTGTTAATGCTAATTGAATTGTTAATGTATAAATTGAGTATTTCTTCTTAAGATTCTGATTTGTGAGTATTGTGGCAGCCTAAGGAGTTAAGAATGGTTGCTTAGTTGTGTTTTATGATATGTGATAAGAAATGTTGGTGTTTAAAGGTTTAAGTTGTAGAATGTTGAGATGCCCAGAAACTGCCTATTCTGTTCTGCTTAATTGCGAATGTTTGATACCTGTTTTTGTTATTCCCAAATGACCTAACAGAATTGTAGAAGGGGGGGTTGAATACAATTCTTGATATTTTCTTAAACTTAAAACAATGATAAAATAAAACTGAACTGAATAAACAAAAACACAAGATATCAATAATTCAGTTGGATTGTTTGATGATCCAACTGAATTGTTTTTATTGCGGAAATAATCTGTGATACAAAAGTACACAGCTGCTCAGTTACAGAGTTGTAGAGAAGAATGCTCTCAAAGATAGCTAATACAAACTATTTGTTTTTCTTCTCTTACTTTCTTTCTAACTGCTACACTTGGTTATATATTCCCAAGTTTACAATACTATTTTTGGCTACTCTAAAGTACACTAAAGATAACCGCCAATAGTTTGCTTTTCATCCCTTTGTCCAGTGGTCCTTGGAGATCCTTGCTTTTGTCTTCATGCTTATTATGATCACTCCCAAGAGCCCAATTGGAAACTGGGATGTTTCCTTATTCCCCATGTCCATTTTAATGGTTTCCAATGCAAAGTACACTTCCACATCACCTTTAGATCTGTTCAGTAAACTGTCACTATCACTTTGCCAACTATTCAGAAAAGCAATAATGATTCGTTGATAGCAGGGAGATGTGTTTCGTTGATAGCTTTATTCTCCATTTCGTTGATGAGTAAACTTCATTTCGTTGATGAGTAAACTTCATTCTGTTGATGGTGTATCCTTGTTCCGTTGATAGAGTAATCTTCATACCGTTGACATGTCTTCACTTAGGCAAAATTACAAGGCATGATATACTTACAATTAACCAACCTATTTTGCCTATCTAGTACTTAGTCAACATGACTTAGGAAACCTATCTAATACATACATCAAATGCATATCAAACTGTGAAGTATTGTACAGTGCAATTGCTACAACACTCATTCCGTTGATGAGCTTCCTGTCAACGAAACACTGCAAAGCATGCCATTTCGTTGACAGTTACAAAATAACTTAATACAAAATCTACTAAGTGTTTTTACAATTATCATCAAGAATCAACATATTCCTAACAATCTCCCCCAATTTATGACTGATAGAATAACAGCCATAAATCAAGAGCCTTGATGATAACAAAAACACTCAGACATATTACCCATGATTAAAAGTAAAAATTGCATTGAGCTTCATAAAGTTTTAGACATAAACAAGACTTACAAGACTAATGCCCAAATGTGCTCCTCTAGACTGAGCAAATGATTCATCTTGGTCTTCTTTGAGGCATAGTCTTCTTCCCTCTCCTAGAGTTGTTCTCCTCAATCTGGACCTGTAGCCTTCTGTAAAAGATCTTCTCTTCTTCATCTTGATCACCAAGCTTGGATTGCATGAACCTTAGAGTTTGATTAGATGCCTTATCCAGCTGGTCTTCCATCCTGAAGAACCTTCTGCAGTTGTCCTTGTCCTTAAATTCCATCATCCAGTAAGGTTGAAGATGGATCTTCTTTCCTGTTGAGGGCACTCTTAGCATCCTGGGAAGAGCCTCAGGCTTGTTCCAGCTAGCCTTTATTTGACATATCTTGGAGACCACCTCAGACTTGGCTGTTTTGGTGAAGCCAAAGTCTTTCTTCAAGCATCTAAACACTGTGAGTAGTGTTTGGTAGTCTTCTCCTAAAATTCTGTAGAGAGGCCATATTTGTTCTCTACCACCCTTGTATGTGAAAACCAATCTTTCAGGTAACTTTTGAGAAGCTGCAATGCCCCTTACTTCCACCAGGTTGTCTAAATCAAGATGTAAGCTGGATTCTTCCCTGATGTCAGCAATGCAGTCCTCTGGATTTGTAGGGGGTTTCTGAGATTGTGGCTTCCTCACAAATACTGGCTTTGCCTTGACAGCCCTTTTCTTTGTCTTCATTGGTTGATCCTTTTCAAATAGGAACTTTGGAAAATAGGCTTCATCAAATTCAATAGGCTCCTCATTTGGCATGATTGGTTGATCATGAAAGTTGACAGGGTGTGCAGGGTCACAGGCCAACTTTCCTCCAATAGGTAGGTCAATAGGATTTTGATGTGCACTTGTTGTGGAAGGGGCTTGAGCAGTGTCCAGAGAGTCCTCTTTTTCAAAGTTCAGATTCCTCTTAGCTCTAGCCTTTGGTTGCCTTACACCTTTCCTTGCTGGTTCAGCTTCATTAGCTCCATCCTTGGCTTTTTCTTCCTGAAAGGTCTCTTCATCTTCAAGTGCTTGAGCAACTGCCAATGCTTGCATTGCTGCCCTTTCAGATTCTTCAGCCTTGGCCTTTGCAAAATTTGGGTGACCAACCCAAATGCAGATTTCCTTGCTGTCCCTGTAGATGATGGCCCTTTGATTCCTTATGCTTGGATGATTGCTTTCCTTGCTCTCAATGATCAGCTTCCCTAGGACTTTGAACTCATCTGGCTTTGGAGCAGGATAAAATATCCTTTCAATGTTCTTGCCTTTGGGTTTGGCAGGTGATATTGGAGACATCCCTCTTGCATCCACATTCTTAAAGCATGAAGATTGACCCTTCTCATTTCTTGAATCTTGAAAGATTCCATGCTGAAGGGGCTCTATAGCATAAGAGCTCTTGAACTGTGGCTCCATTTGTACAATCACCATTGCATTTGTTGATGGCTGATCTGTCTTTGAAGATTCAGTAATGTTCTTGAACCTTGCTTCTATGTTGGACCAGTGATCTTTGATTTGTTCTGCAAGTTTCATCCTCATAGAAGCTTCCTGGATCAGGTCAATACTATCCTTCTTCTTCTTCCCAAACTCCCCCATTGCTAGTGGCTCCTGTGGCAGTGAAATGGCTGGGACCAACACCTTTGTGATTTGAATGTTTAGCTCCTTAGATTTCTCCCCCTTTTTGTTAGCATCAAGAGAGATGACTGGGAGTCCTTGAGCTGCCACTAGCTGAGTGAGTAGCTGAGTTTGCTTCTCCTGTTCCTTCTGCATTTGAGAAAGTGTAGCTTCCACCTTGTCCACTCTTGTAGAGAGAGTTTTCAAGGATGTAGCCACCTCAGGTTCCTTAGAGAAAAACCTGGTCATCTTGGACACAGTGAGAAGAGGGAGCTTTTCATCGATCATCCTGTAGTTAGCATCCCTGAGATTGCTAATGGAGTCCTTGATTTCTGTAGCCTTAATCCTTGTCTGCATCATTTGTAGCCTTTGAATTTCCAGAGAATCCATGATGGCCTTGTAGAATTTCTTGTCCCTTGCATTTGCATACTCATGAGCTAGATAGGCCTCATTGTACTGCCTTGAGATAGCAGCATCTAGAGTGACTCTTCCATGCATACCCTGAGAAAGCCAGCCTGGTGTAGGAGGCACCACAGAAGTCCCAGTCTGTGAAGTGGTGGCCACCTGTAGATTATCACCATAGCTGTCCTCATCATCAGAAAACTCAAAGTCTCCACTTGCTGCAGCTCCTGGAGGTAGATTAGTCAAGGCATCCTTTGCTCTTTGCATTGATGCAGTAGTATGAATTAAGTTGAGTGACCTTTCTGCCTCCACATTGCCCTGTTGAGCCATAACTTGATAGGCTGGCACAGGATGAGTAAAGGTCTCAGGATCCAGGGAAATACTATCCAGAGTTTGTTGATAAAGCTCTTGGAAAGTAAGTTCCCTTTCTCCCTCACTGACCTCCATTAACTCATTAGCAATGGCTGCTTCCACCCTTATTGCTCCTGTAGTCCCTTCTCTCTCTCCACTCTTTTCTTGCATCATGGGCTCCCCATGGCTCACACCTCTCACACCCTCACCTTCACCTACTAAGGTGGTACTCTCAAACTCTCCTTTTGCCTGGCTGGAAGAAATAGCCAGCCTCTCACTCTCATTCTCTCCTTTTGCCTGGCTGCAAGCCAGCCTCTCAATTTCACTCCCTCTCAAACCTAAAAGTGTCTCAACTACCACCAGGTCATCTACACTAGTTGTGGAAACAACTGGATTTTCAATAAGGGGTGTAGATTGACCTATCAACGGAATGGTAGTTTGAACTGTCAACGGTATGGATACCGTTGATGGAGAAACACTTGTCAACGAAAGAAGCTGTTTCGTTGATGAAGTCAATAAAGCACTTTGAGAAAGTGAAATTACAGTAGAATCTGTGGTGATTGATTTTAGAGATTGGTCCACAGATCCTCTTGCAACTTCAGAAAAAATTGGTTGATGGCCCAACAAATCACTTAACAAGTGATGGCCACCAGCTTCAGAGTGGGGCTTCTCCAAGATTAGAGTTGGAGAATCAGGAAAAGATGTATGGATCATGTCCACATCTAAAGATTGAGTTGGTGAATTGGATGGAGATAAATCAAGATTAATGTTTAGAGAGTGGGACTGTAACCCCAGAGAAATAATAGGGGTTACATCAACCTGAATTTGAGAAACTGGAAGTGTTGCTTCCAGTGTGTGTGCACCCTGTGAACCCTTGGTCTTTTGCTTCACTCTCCTTTGGTATTGGGAAAATGTAGACTGTGGGCTTGAAGTGTCCCTTACCCTTTTGGACTGTGCTCTAGGTGGAGAGCTTGTTTCAATAATCACATCCTTTTGGGAGGATGCAATTAGACTTGTGTTTAAATCCATTTTACTCATTGTGCCTTGTTGGGAAGACACAATGGGGCTAGGCTGGGAAACACTTACCTCACCTTCCTTATTCTTGGGGTTTCTTTGATTTTCACCCCTCCCCTCACCTCTCACAACTCCAGACTCACTCCCCTTAGGTTGTGTGGTAGTTTTTACAACAGGTGCCTTTTGAGAAGCACCTGAGGCTGGCTTGGAGGATTTCTTTGATTTTGATTTAGTTGCTGGGGCAGGAGCCTGTTGGGTCACAGCTACAGACTCCATAGCAACAAGGTTGGAGGAGACAATAGAAGTAACAGCTATACTAATAGGGATAGTAGTAGTTACCTCAATGATTGGCAGATACACCACTGGAACATCACCATTGTAGTTCAGCCTCAGTATGTCTGTCAATACTCTCTTTTCTTGTACAAAGCACTCAAACCTGGCATTAGGGTTAGAGATAACTAATGGTGCTGGACTAACATGATTAGCCAGCATCATCAGAAACCTTGCATAATAGATATTTTTCTTCCTATTTGCCCTATCACCCAACTTAGCACCAATTTCATAAATAAGTTGGGTGCTAAAGTTGTAATATCTATCATTTAGAAGCATGGTTAGGAGAATTAACATAGAATTAGTTAATGCATCAAAATTACTAATCTTTCCAGAAAAGACCTTAATGAATGCATCAGCTAAATAACTGTATTCCCTAACCAAACCTCTCCTAATTATTCTACCCAGATTATCAGTAGGGAAAGAGTAGTTTATAGAATTTAGCATGGTAGTTATTTCAGTGTTAGTAGGCAAAGCATCACAGTTATTATCAGGAATATGTAAACATGCTTGCAAAACATCAGAATTAACTATGTATTCATTACCTTGAAGAGTGAATTGCAGTGTGCCGTTTGTTCCACTATACTCACATGAGGTCCAAATCTCCTCGATTACTTCATTGTAGAGTGGTGTAGAGTGAAACATCGCATAGCTCAACTTACAGTTCCTCATGAAATCCATCATTTTGAAAAAGATGTTGTTCGGACTCTCCTTAACGACAAATGGAATGGAATTGTTCTTCTCATAGATGAACCCACCAGCAGACATAAGCTTGACTATGGATGCCATTGTTGAGTGAGGAAAAGCTTCGAGCTGTATTGCTTGTTAGAGAGAAGAAGCTAGAAAAACTTTTGGAATTTTTGAGAACAGGTAGAAATGAAATAAAGAAATTAAAATTTCTTAAATACTTCCCCAAAAGTTCTCAGAAATTAAGTCCAATAATTAATCTAAATTACCTGATTGGCTTAAAAAGTAACCGTTAGAATTAAATATTACCACGATTTATGCTTACAGGGGTGTATGTATAGATCGTGATAAAGAACGTGAAATTTCAACGGCTCAGATTAAAAAGTGCTACATCAACGAATCAGGATTGGGCGGTTAAAGTCCAGTCTTATTTCGTTGATAAAGCTGCGTTTCGTTGATATAAAAGAGCTATCAACAAAACACCCAGAAAAATGCTAAGACTGTCAACGAAATGGTGCGTTTCGTTGACATAGTAATTTTGACTTAGACAAAATTTCACCTTTTCCTGAGAAAATCAATTCACAGAAAAATTATGGCAAGTTCCTGGCTGCATTATGACTTGCAAATATCTCAAAAATAATTAAGAGAAATTTAGCATACCTAGCTCACTTACTAATCTTGAGAATGTTGATTCATCAAGTGGCTTGGTAAAGATGTCTGCAAGTTGTTGTTCACTTGGAACAAAATGTAACTCCACAGTACCATTCATAACATGTTCTCTAATGAAATGGTACTTGATGTCAATGTGCTTGGTTCTTGAATGCTGCACTGGATTCTCAGTAATGGCAATGGCACTAGTGTTGTCACAGAAAATAGGAATTTTCTCAACTCTTAATCCATAATCAAGTAATTGATTTTTCATCCATAAAATCTGTGCACAACAACTTCCAGCTGCAATATACTCAGCCTCAGCTGTGGAGGTGGAAACTGAGTTTTGTTTCTTGCTGAACCATGACACAAGCTTGTTTCCTAAGAATTGACAGGTGCCTGTTGTGCTTTTCCTGTCAATTTTACATCCTGCATAATCTGCATCTGAATAACCAATTAGTTCAAAACCAGATTCTCTAGGATACCAAATGCCAAGGTTTGGTGTTCCCTTGAGATATCTGAAAATCCTTTTAATAGCAACTAAATGGGATTCTCTAGGATCAGCCTGAAATCTAGCACATAGACATGTAGCAAACATAATATCAGGTCTACTAGCTGTTAAATACAAAAGTGAGCCTACCATGCCTCTGTAACTTGAAATGTCCACAGATTTTTCCTTAGTATTCAATTCAAGTTTGGTGGCAGTGGGCATGGGAGTTTTGGCAGGAGAGCATTCCATTAAGTTAAATTTCTTTATTAAATCATGAATATATTTTGTTTGACTAATGAAAATGCCTTCATTAACTTGCTTCACTTGAAGACCAAGAAAGTAAGTTAATTCTCCCATCATGCTCATTTCATATTTACTTTGCATAAGCTTGGCAAACTTTTGACAAAGTTTCACATCTGTAGACCCAAAGATTATGTCATCTACATAAATTTGAACAAGTATAGTAGAGCCATTCACAATCCTGTGAAAAAGAGTTTTATCTACAGTACCTCTAGTGAAATGATTCTCAAGAAGAAACTGTGAGAGTGTGTCATACCAGGCTCTAGGTGCTTGTTTCAAACCATAGAGTGCTTTGAGGAGGAAGTATACATATTCTGGAAAATCATCATCTTCAAAACCAGGAGGTTGACTTACATAGACCTCCTCTTCCAATTCCCCATTCAGAAAAGCACTTTTCACATCCATTTGATAGACTTTGAAATTGGCATGGGCTGCATAGGCTAGGAAAATCCTTATTGCTTCTAGTCTTGCAACAGGAGCAAATGTTTCATCAAAATCAATTCCTTCTTCCTGTGAGTAGCCTTTTGCAACTAGTCTTGCTTTGTTCCTTGTGACTATGCCATTTTCATCCATCTTGTTTCTGAACACCCATTTTGTGCCTATTATACTCCTGTCCTTAGGCTTGGGCACCAGCTTCCAAACATTGTTCCTTTCAAATTGGTTTAGCTCTTCTTGCATAGCCAAAACCCAATCTGGATCTAGAAGTGCATCCTCAACTTTCTTTGGCTCATCTTGAGACAGAAAGCTGCTATATAGACATTCTTCTTGAGTTGCTCTTCTAGTTTGGACTTTTGAAGAAACATCACCTATAATAAGTTCAAAGGGATGATCTTTAGTCCATTTTCTTGAGGGAGGTAGATTTGCTCTTGACGAGGTAGCTTCATGATCATGATTGCCTTGATTGGATATTTGTCCTTGAGAAACTCCCCCTGAGTTTGTTGTCCCTAAATGATCACTTCTTGAGACATTTCTATGACCTTCAACGGTATGACTGTTTTGGCTGTCAACGAAACGCTCATTTTGACTGTCAACGAAACCACCATCTTGACTGTCAACGAAATGACCATTTGGTCTACTAGCAGCTATTCTTTTCAATCTTAATGCAGCAATTTCATCTTCACTGCTGCTCTCATCTGTGCTAGATACAACAACTTTAGGCTGTTTCTCAGTAGTCTTAACATGATTCATTCGATCTCCTTCCTCATTCTCAAAAGAGAGACTTTCATGGAAACCTTCATCACAGAGACCTTGAATTTTGAGATCATCAAAAACAACATGTACAGATTCCATAACAATGTTGGTTCTGAGATTATAGACTCTGTAAGCTTTCCCTGCTGCATATCCCACAAATATTGCTTCATCTGCCTTTGCTTCAAATTTCCCCAAATGCTCAGCTTGATTTCTCAGAACAAAGCACTTGCATCCAAAGACATGAAGAAAATCCAATAGTGGCTTCTTTCTTTTGAGTAGTTGATAAGGGGTCATTCCCTTGGCCTGATTAATCAAAGAAATATTCTGAGTGAAGCAAGCTGTGTTAACTGCCTCAGCCCAAAAATAAGTTGGTAACTTTGATTCATCTAGCATTGTCCTGGCAGCTTCAATAAGTGTTCTGTTTTTCCTTTCAACTACACCATTTTGCTGTGGTGTCCTTGCTGCTGAAAACTCATGCATAATACCATTTTCTTCACAGAACATCTTCATGCTTGAATTCTTGAATTCTGTCCCATTGTCACTCCTGATCCTTCTTACTTTCAAGTCAGGATGATTGTTTACCATCTTGATGTGATTGATAATGATTTCACTTGCCTCATCTTTAGAATGTAAAAAGAAGGTCCAAGTAAATCTAGAAAAATCATCAACAATCACAAGACAATATTTCTGCTTTGAAATAGACATGACATTTACAGGGCCAAACAGATCCATATGAAGTAACTCAAGCTGATGGACAATTGATGACTCTGTCTTGCTTTTGAATGATGCCTTCTTTTGTTTCCCTTTTTGACAGGCATCACACAAACCATCCTTGGAAAACTCCACCTGTGGAATTCCTCTAGCAAGATCCTTCCTTACCAAATCATTCATAACCTTGAAATTCAGATGAGATAATTTCTTGTGCCATAGCCAACTTTCATCCTTGCTTGCTTTGCTGAAAAGACAAGTGATGGTGTCTGGACTTGTGCTACTAAAGTCAGCAATGTACACATTCCCTCTTCTGAATCCAGTCATTACCACATTGTTGTTTCCTCCTTTAGAAACAACACAGGCTTCTTTAGAAAAAGTAACTAAAAATCCTTTGTCACAAAGTTGACTGATACTAAGCAAATTGTGCTTGAGACCATCCACCAATGCAACCTCATCTATGATGACATTCTCTTTTGAAATCAAGCCATATCCCTTTGTGTAGCCTTTGCTGTCATCTCCAAAAGCAATACAAGGGCCAGCTCTTTCCTGAAACTCTGTGAGCAGGGTAGAATCACCAGTCATGTGTCTTGAACAACCACTATCCAAGTACCAAAGATTCTTTTTGTCTCCCTGCACACAATAGAACCAAATCAAGTCGATTTTGGTACCCAAGTTTCCTTGGGTCCTGTTTTGTTAGCCTTTGCTTTTCTTTTTACATCATTTTTCACCTTGGGCTCAGATTGATTTAAATCAACTTTTACTCTTGGTGTTGATTTCTGATTGTTGCTCACATTTTCATTTACAGCATGCATATTTGAAGGAACACACATATTATTCATATTCCATGGCATTTGTGGCATACTAAACATATTCATGTATGGATTAGGCACAAATGATATGTTAGAATATGGATTCTGAAATTGTGCACATGGAGCAAACATGTTAGGCATAACAGGCATTGTAGGCATAAGATTATTCATTGCAGGCTTGGGAATTTTCACATTAGCAGTTTTCTTAACAGATTTGCAGTTAGTAGATAGATGACTAACACTTCCACAATTGACACAAATCTTTCTAGGAGCATATTTATCAGGTGTGTAATTGTTGTGTTTGTTAATTCCTACTTTGCCATTCCTGTTATTCCTTTTATTTCCCTTAGCCTCAATTTGAACATTCTCTATTTTATCTTTCAATTGCTTGTTGGACAAGTGACCTACATTAGCTCTCTCAACAGGCTTCTCAACTTTCTTTGATTTACTAGACTCACCTTGAACAAAGTTCTTGGTGACAGGACCATAGTTATTATTAAGTCTAGTGAGTTCATCTTTTCTTTTCTCTGTCAACGAAACACCCTGATCGGTTGATGGTTCATGTGTCAACGGAACATCGCATTCCGTTGACATATCAACCTTCAACAAATGATCATTGTTGTTTGTTGACTCTGTTTCTGAATCTAAGGCTTCACAAGCATACCCTAGTTTCTCTTTGTTCTTTTTCCATGATTGTTCACAGAAAGATTCCATACCTTGAACATTAATGATGTTGGTAGCAACATTCCTGGCATCTTTCCATTTAGCAATCACACTCTGTTCTATTTCTAGTTGTGTCTTAAGAATTTCTTCCCTTTGTAACACGTTCTCAAGTTCCTTCTTAGCATCCCTACTAACACATCTCATTTTCTCAAATTCAATGAGATGTGCTTCTAACATTGCATTCCTATCACTTAAGAGCAAATTAGTCTCTTTAATTCTTGAATTCTCTTTGGTAAGTGATTTAAGAGTAACACGCAAATTATATAATACAGTAGACATTTCATTTACTGCACTATCGCATTCCTCTTTAGAAAGCTCAGAAAGATTAGTAATTGTTACCTGGTTGCTTGAGGAACTTGCTTCCTGCTCATGATTGTCAGCCATAAGAGCCAAGTTGACATACTCAACATCATCATCAGAATCTTCACCATTACCAGCCCAATCATACTCCTGAGACATGAAAGCCATTTCCTTTTGCTTGAGAAGTTCAAAGTATTTCTTTTTATAATCAACAGGCTCAAATTTCCTGTTGCTCTTCTCAATCTTGGGCTTTCTGCAGTCTCTAGCAAAGTGACCAAGCATTCCACAATTGAAACATTTAGATTTAGACTTTTCAATCCAGTTTGTTTTGCTAGGTTGAAAGTCTCTTCTTGGTGGCCTTGCTTCTGAGTTTCTTTTGAACTTGAACTTAGAGAATTTTCTTGACAGAAAAGCAATGTGTTCATCAATCTCATCTAAGTCATCCAAGTTGGCTGGTTCTGATTCTTCTTCTTCTGTCATCTTGTCTTTACCCTTGCTAACATCACTCCTACAACTAGATCGACTAGTTGTGGCCTTTGCAGCTTCTTCAGTGTCATCTTCCAGTTGGTTCACAGATGCAATCAATGCAATGGATCCACCCTTCTTCTGTACCTTTTCAATTTCCTCATCTTGCTCCATTTCCAGCTCATAAGTCTTCAATGTTCCATACAGCCTTTCAAGAGTGTAATCTTTGTACTCTTGAGTGTTTCTTAGAGAAACAGTCATAGGCTTCCATTCTTTTGGAAGAGCTCTTAGAAATTTAAGGTTTGAGTCCTTAGTTTGGTAGATTCTCCCATACAACTTTAATCCATTCAGAAGCTTTTGAAACCTACTAAACGTGTCATTTAGGGTTTCACCAGCTTTAAAGTGAAAGTGCTCATATTGTTGTATAAGGAGTTGCATTTTGTTCTCCCTTACTTGCTCAGTTCCTTCACATAGTGTTCTGACAGTGTCCCATACTTCTTTGGAGGTTGTACAGTTTATGACATTATCAAACATCTCTTGCTCCAAACCATTAAACAGAATGTTCATGGTTCTCTTATCTTTATGGATTTCTGCAAGATCTTCAATAGTCCATTCTGAGACAAGTTTTGGAATTTCTACGTCAGGAGCATCATCTGGCACTCCAATTCTAGATGCAAACTTCATGGGAACGTGTGGACCTTTCTCAATGCAGTCTACATATCTCTCATCCATAGACATGAGATGTAAATGCATCTTTACTTTCCAGTGAAAGTAATTGTCCTTATCAAGAACTGGTATCTTCACACCTGCATCCTTCTTCACCATGGTTTCTGTTTTGGTCTTGATCTTTAAACTTCTTGTATGTTAGAAGCTTTCTCTGATACCAATTGTTATTCCCAAATGACCTAACAGAATTGTAGAAGGGGGGGTTGAATACAATTCTTGATATTTTCTTAAACTTAAAACAATGATAAAATAAAACTGAACTGAATAAACAAAAACACAAGATATCAATAATTCAGTTGGATTGTTTGATGATCCAACTGAAGTGTTTTTATTGCGGAAATAATATGTGATACAAAAGTACACAGCTGCTCAGTTACAGAGTTGTAGAGAAGAATGCTCTCAAAGATAGCTAATACAAACTATTTGTTTTTCTTCTCTTACTTTCTTTCTAACTGCTACACTTGGTTATATATTCCCAAGTTTACAATACTATTTTTGGCTACTCTAAAGTACACTAAAGATAACCGCCAATAGTTTGCTTTTCATCCCTTTGTCCAGTGGTCCTTGGAGATCCTTGCTTTTGTCTTCATGCTTATTATGATCACTCCCAAGAGCCCAATTGGAAACTGGGATGTTTCCTTATTCCCCATGTCCATTTTAATGGTTTCCAATGCAAAGTACACTTCCACATCACCTTTAGATCTGTTCAGTAAACTGTCACTATCACTTTGTCAACTATTCAGAAAAGCAATAATGATTCGTTGATAGCAGGGAGATGTGTTTCGTTGATAGCTTTATTCTCCATTTCGTTGATGAGTAAACTTCATTTCGTTGATGAGTAAACTTCATTCCGTTGATGGTGTATCCTTGTTCCGTTGATAGAGCAATCTTCATACCGTTGACATGTCTTCACTTAGGCAAAATTACAAGGCATGATATACTTACAATTAACCAACCTATTTTGCCTATCTAGTACTTAGTCAACATGACTTAGGAAACCTATCTAATACATACATCAAATGCATATCAAACTGTGAAGTATTGTACAGTGCAATTGCTACAACACTCATTCCGTTGATGAGCTTCCTGTCAACGAAACACTGCAAAGCATGCCATTTCGTTGACAGTTACAAAATAACTTAATACAAAATCTACTAAGTGTTTTTACAATTATCATCAAGAATCAACATATTCCTAACAGTTTTAGACAGTAGGTCTAGGAGGAAATTGTTCTAATTGGAATCTAGTTTGTGCACGCGCAAACCTTGTGTGAATAGAGTTAGTGAGTAAAAAGTTATGTTTGTTTTACTAAAAGTTGCGCAGCAGAAATTTCTGTGTTTCTGTACATACTTTGAGCAGTTCGTTTTTAGTCTAAATAAATTGTTTTGGAGTTGAAACTTTTATGCTAAGTGATATTTGTAATCAGGAAATAGCCTGACAAATTTGGTAATTGTTTGATTATTTTTGGATTTATGAAAAATGTTTTAGTAAAGTATGCGCAGCAGATTTTTCAGCTTTTGAGATGAAAACGTTGTTTGTAAAGGTGTTAAGGATATGGTTAGCATTGATCAAGTTGATTTAAAGGGTATACCAAGTGTGGTATGATTTGAAAGGTAGATTATATATTTATACATATAAAAGGAGTATGTTATGTGTACTTAAATGGCAATGTGCACTTATATGGGTTGTTGCCTATTACATGGTTGTAAATGTTATGTGATATAACTATTGTGTGTTTACGCGTTTAGGATGCGTTGGGTAGTTTAGAATAAAGGTTAGCATTTTAGAGAGTAGGGAAGAAATGAGTTTTAAAAAGATCGTGAGAGCATGTGTGTTTTAAAAATGTGATTTTGGTGTGAGTTATTCAAAAACATGATTTTCTAAAGGTGTGAGTGTGTTATTTAAAAATAAGATTTAGTGTGTGTGTATGATACTTTTATGTGTGTGATTTAAAATACGATTTAAAAATGTGTGTGTATTCTTTTAAATGTGTTCTTTCAAGATTATATTCTTGTGTGTGTGTGTTGCTTATGTGAGTTAGGCCATAAGGCCGAGAGGCCAAGAAAAGGGAGAGAGGAAGGAAGAAAGAAAGAAAGAGAGAAAAGAAGGAATGGGAAAAAGATATGGAAGCGGAGAATGGTTGGTTAAAGTGGTGATGTCATGTTATAATTTGTGTTAAGTTGTCAAGTATGCCCTAAGTGATATAAGTTGACGCTTGTGTCGTAAATTGTGTTGGTTTATCATTAATTGGTATAAGTTGTCAATTATGTTGTAATTGTTAAATTGCATAAGGTTGAATGTGTTGGAAGTCTATATGGCCATTTGATTAGAATTGTTGATGTCAAAATGATTTGGTTTTGTAATTGTTTAGTCAATTGTCTATTAGTCATAAGGAAGTTTGTACTGATATGGTCAAGCATTGTTATATGCCATTATGTGGATATATGTTGATATGACTAAACATGTATAGCAAGAAGAGTTAGGTCGTAGACCTTTAAGATATGACCTACTTCCTTTGAATTGTGAATTGTAATTTGGTTTTACTCATAGGTATATATATATATATATATCTATATCGTTGGGGTAGAAGTACTACTTAGTTGATTTACGTAAACAAGCTGAGCTACTAAGAGGGTATTATACCTTTATATATAGGTACAAGTAGGAGGCCAGACAAGGAGCCGTGTACGTAAAGTTGGAGTTGTGAAATACAAGTTATTGAGTTAGTTTATCGGCTTTTGAGGCAAGTGTACTAATCCCATTTTGCCGTTCATATTTAAATTTCATAATTCTTGGTTCGACATATGCCATCATTGGTATTCCTTTTTGCCATGATTAAAAACAAGTGACAAGCCTTGTTCCCTATCTATATCCAATGATTAGAATAACTTGATTCAGATTTTGTTGTTGACTCCCTATTTTATGGCATTGAAATCTTGAAACTGTAATTTGTTCATAATTCATGATTCACACATACTTGCTCGTTGAAGAGTGGATATTGTCAAACCTTGTCATATTGCTTTACTCGTTAAACAAGGAAAAATCTCAGTTTGAAATTCTTATTGATATTTGTCTCGAAAGTTGGAATAGTTTTGACCGAGGCGCCGGTCTTTTATATTATGAATGTTAATTAAGGCCAATGTGTTGCCTATGGATCCATTTATATTTGAGAATCATGTGAAGCATGGTTCGGAGCTAATGCGTTGGCTGATCACCTAGCTTAGCTCGTAGCGTCTTATCGTGATATTCCAACTACTTCTTTTTATATTGAATTTGAAATCGAAGAACTTGAGAACAATGTTTATAGTCTTTTGATTCCTTTATGGACTTGATATATTCTTGTGAATGAAACATTAACATCCTATCCCAGCTATGAAATTATGTAAATTTAAACTCATTTAGTTATCATTTTGTTTTTAACCAAAGTTTATTTTTTTTTGCACTTGCTGAGCTATTTAGCTCACTCCTTTGCTCCTAACCCTTTCAGCTAATGGTGCGTACAATTCAAACAGCCCGTAAGATGATTGGTGGTTCAGGAAGGGCCTATAGGGAACAGTTCAATCAGGTAGGACTTGAATCCAGCAGGGACATGTAAACTAGTTTTGGGATAGATGTGGATTATGTTAGCTGTTGGTTGTAAGTCTAAAGTTTGGTTTTATTCGGATTGTAATATCTTTTGGTTAGTATGTTGTTTCACACTCTTACCCGGTGGCGTTCTAGGGATATGTTTTGTTATGTAATATATTATATTTATGCTCAGCATAGTTAGCATGTTCTTTTTATTTATTAGAATAGTGGCACCTAGTTGGGGTCGTCACACATACCTTGAACATTAATGATGTTGGTAGCAACATTCCTGGAATCTTTCCATTTAGCAATCACACTTTGTTCTATTTCAAGTTGTGTCTTAAGAATTTCTTCCCTTTGTAACACGTTCTCAAGTTCCTTCTTAGCATCCCTACTAACACATCTCATTTTCTCAAATTCAATGAGTTGTGCTTCTAACATTGCATTCCTATCACTTAAGAGCAAATTAGTCTCTTTTATTCTTGAATTCTCTTTGGTAAGTGATTTAAGAGTAACACGCAAATTATATAATACAGTAGACATTTCATTTACTGCACTATCGCATTCCTCTTTAGAAAGCTCAGAAAGATTAGTAATTGTTACCTGGTTGCTTGAGGAGCTTGCTTCCTGCTCATGATTGTTAGCCATAAGAGCCAAGTTGACATATTCAACATCATCATCAGAATCTTCACCATTACCAGCCCAATCATACTCCTGAGACATGAAAGCCTTTTCTTTTTGCTTGAGAAGTTCAAAGTATTTCTTTTTATAATCAACATGCCCAAATTTCCTGTTGCTCTTCTCAATCTTGGGCTTTCTGCAGTCTCCAGCAAAGTGACCAAGCATTCCACAATTGAAACATTTAGATTTAGACTTTTCAATCCAGTTACTTTTGTTAGGTTGAAAGTCTCTCCTTGGTGGCCTTGCTTCTGAGTTTCTCTTGAACTTGAACTTAGAGAATTTTCTTGACAGAAAAGCAATGTGTTCATCAATCTCATCTAAGTCATCCAAGTTGGCTGGTTCTGGTTCTTCTTCTTCTGTCATCTTACCTTTACCCTTGCTAACATCACTTCTACAACTAGCTCGACTAGTTGTGGCATTTGCAGCTTCTTCAGTGTCATCTTCCAGTTGGTTCACAGATGCAATCAATGCAATGGATCCACCCTTCTTCTGTACCTTCTCAATTTCTTCATCTTGCTCCATTTCCAACTCATATGTCTTTAATGTTCCATACAGCCTTTCAAGAGTGTAGTCTTTGTACTCTTGAGTGTTTCTGAGAGAAACAGTCATAGGCTTCCATTCTTTTGGAAGAGCTCTAAGAAATTTAAGGTTTGAATCCTTGGTTTGATAGATCCTCCCATACAACTTTAATCCATTCAAAAGCTTTTGAAACCTACTAAACGTGTCATTTAGGGTTTCACCAGCTTTAAAGTGAAAGTGCTCATATTGTTGTATAAGGAGTTGCATTTTGTTCTCCCTTACTTGCTCAGTTCCTTCACATAGTGTTCTGACAGTGTCCCATACTTCTTTGGAGGTTGTACAGTTTATGACATTGTCAAACATCTCTTGCTCCAAACCATTAAACAGAATGTTCATGGTTCTTTTATCTTTATGGACTTCTGCAACATCTTCAATAGTCCATTCTGAGACAAGTTTTGGAATATCCACATCAGGAGCATCATCTGGCAGTCCAACTCTTGATGCAAACTTCATGGGAACGTGTGGACCTTTCTCAATGCAGTCTACATATCTCTCATCCATAGACATGAGATGTAAATGCATCTTTACTTTCCAGTGAAAGTAATTGTCCTTATCAAGAACTGGTATCTTCACACCTGCATCCTTCTTCACCATGGTTTCTGTTTTGGTCTTGATCTTTAAACTTCTTGTATGTTAGAAGCTCGCTCTGATACCAATTGTTATTCCCAAATGACCTAACAGAATTGTAAAAGGGGGGGTTGAATACAATTCTTGATATTTTCTTAAACTTAAAACACTTATAAAATAAAACTGAACTGAATAAGTAAAAACACAAGATATAAATAATTCAGTTGGATTGTTTGATGATCCAACTGAAGTGTTTTTATTGCGGAAATAATCTGTGATACAAAAGTACACAGCTGCTCAGTTACAAAGTTGTAGAGAAGAAATGCTCTCAAAGATAGCTAATCCAAACTTTTTGTTTTTCTTCTCTTACTCTATTTTAACTGCTACACTTGGTTATATATTCCTCAAGTTTACAATACTATTTTTGACTACACTAAAGTACACTAAAGGTAACCGCCAATAGTTTGCTTTTCATCCCTTTGTCCAGTGGTCCTTGGAGATCCTTGCTTTTGTCTTCATGCTTATTATGATCACTCCCAAGAGCCCAATTGGAAACTGGGATGTTTCCTTATTCCCCATGTCCATTTTAATGGTTTCCAATGCAAAGTACACTTCCACATCACCTTTAGATCTGTTCAGTAAACTGTCACTATCACTTTGTCAACTATTCAGAAAAGCAATAATGATTCGTTGATAGCAGGGAGATGTGTTTCGTTGATAGCTTTATTCTCCATTTCGTTGATGAGTAAACTCCATTTCGTTGATGAGTAAACTTCATTCCGTTGATGGTGTATCCTTGTTCCGTTGATAGAGTAATCTTCATACCGTTGACATGTCTTCACTTAGGCAAAATTACAAGGCATGATATACTTACAATTAACCAACCTATTTTGCCTATCTAGTACTTAGTCAACATGACTTAGAAAACCTATCTAGTACATACAACAAAATGCATATCAAACTGTGAAGTATTGTTCAGTGCAATTGCTACAACACTCATTCCGTTGATGAGCTTCCTGTCAACGAAACACTGCAAAGCATGCCATTCCGTTGACAGTTACAAAATGACTTAATACAAAATCTACTAAGTGTTTTTATAATTATCATAAGAACAACATATTCCTAACAACAATTATTTTGGGTTACGAAGAACATATGAAATATAAGATCTTTGAATCCAAGAACTCTGAGTAGATGCGTGATTTATAGTTTGGAAATGCATATCAATAGGCTTATTGGAACTGATACAATACAAACTGAGTACCATGTGCTTTGGCAAGGTTGAATATCTCGAATGTCAAATTCTTTGACTTTGATGATTATTAGCTTTTAAAATGGTTCTAAATGTGTTATTTTCACATAAATGTTAAAATACAAATCCTAAACAACTTATTTTGTCTAATAATTATGCTAGAGAACCCAAAATTCTCTCTTAAAATTCTTTTCAAATGACAAGGTATGACACATGTCAAATTTATAATTCGTTGGTGCATATTTATAATTTGTGAGCGCATATTTATGCATGTGGCCTATCATTTCGTTATAAATGTTACTAATTATAGAAGCCATATTACTTTTTTTGGGATAAATTTTGAATTATATTTTGGGTTCTCTAGCATTTTTCATTGAAAAATCGTGCAATCACATCCAAATTTACATTCTTTACTTTAAGTCAAATGAGATGTAATACTACTCATGGCATTAGGGTTGTCAATGTATCAGAAATCCGATCTGATCCGAAAGCTAATGGAGCGGATATAGATCACTACAAAATAAATTTGATCCGTTAAAAATCAGATCCGGTAACGATCCGATTAGTATCGGATATTTATTTAATATGATCCGATTCGTTAACGATCCGATCCGACTATTTTATATATTATATATATTTAATATATATATATATATATATATATATATATATATATTATGTTATATATTAAATATATCAAATATTTTTACCAATTAAGTCAAAACAACTCTCTTTTACTTGTATAAACTGGACCACTCTTTTACTTATAAAATTGACACAAAAGACAATGAAATGTAAGACACATAAACTAGCTTCCGCTTATGCTTCATATTGTTGCTGAATGGTTACAAACTTACAATGATTGTATGGAAAACAAATGTATTTAGGATCGTTAGACATTGAAATTTTGTGTTTAGTTTTCGTATTGTAATTAGATTTTAATTTATTGTGTAATATGTAAATTGATGTTGGTGTTAAATTTGTATTTCAATTTTGTGATTCTAACGGATCCGTTAGCCGTGATTCTAACGGATCCGGATATGGATCAGGCTATAAAAAATCCGGGTATAATTCGATCTGAATCCGGTAAAATTAAATGAATCAGGATATGGATCAAGGCCGATCCAGATCCGATCCATTGACAGCCCTAACTGGCATCACAAATTAACCAAAAAACAGAAATTGCAGTTCACAATTAATTTAACTTGCGGTTAAATCATCTAAATGAGTATCCTTATGTTACACCATAATTTCGGTTGCCTCAATTATCTCCTAATTTCCCAATATGAATCTAATAATAATTATTGCTTAACCACTAAGTAATATCCTCTCTCTGAAACGAGGAAACAATCAATTTAAATCAATCAATTACTAAAAAATATCTCCAAACGATTCTTTCAAATCAGGAAAGAATCACAACGCTAATATAACTGTAAAAAAATAAAATCAACTTATCTCAACATATCCCTTAACAATCACAGGGATTAAAAATACTATCCTATCACAGAACTGCGTTGGCTTGATCCCTATATATAAACATGGTACGCAGGCATCTTGAAATAGGATCCGACACATCTAACAAGTCGAGACACCTTTCAAGTCCAGCCCCAAATATCCAAAAATCTCAAATCCTCCATCATCATAATTCGTTATTCCAGCAATTACCCGAAATTTGTTATCACCAAATTCCTCCGTTAACACTTTATTCTTCACATCCTCGTAAATGAAATTTCTTGGGACCATAAAATGTATTATTTACTAAGATTACAACTTATCCGCTTTTTAGAAAAAAAAAATCAAATATTGTTGTTTGCAATAAATAATTACAAACGGGTCTAAATCCAGTGTCTCCGTTATATTAGAACTTTGGTTAAAAAAAATTAACAAAATTATTTGTTTAATTTAATCGAAAATTTACCGTTTATAGCTGCAAAAGTCGTCCTCCTTTACCCTTCAATATATACTAGTTTATAGCCCGTGCGATGCACGGTTACTTAAATTTTATTTATAATTATTTTGTTTATAATTATATTTTAATTACCCATGGAACACACGATTGTTTTTTTAATATTTATAATTATATTTATTTATGAATATTTTAATATTTAAAAGTTATTAGTTTACATGATTAAATTATTGTTAAAAAAGATTTAGCCAAAAAGAATTATAGTTAAAATTTTGATATTTATTATATTTTACACGCTCAATTTAATATTTGTTTATATTGAGTTATAAAAGTTAGATTTGGCGAATTTTACGGTCCACATGAAATTCTATTCTAAAACTAAAAAGAGAATAAAGTGACGAAATTTAATATTGAGAATTCAATTCGATTTAGGAAATCTACTTATATGTAGTTTAGATTATTAGAATACTCTTTATTAACCAAATAAAGTTTTTAATGTTAAATCTAACGGTTTTCACCTATCTATTTAAGATTAAACGATTTTTATTATTTTGATATTAAATGGGTTTCCTTATTTAATTACAACTTTTTTTATGTTTTAACTTTTTAGAAAATCCAATCCTAATCTAATATCTTTTAACTTATATCATTTTTAGATAATAACTTCTTTTTATATGATATAATCTTGATCTTCTATTTTTCAAAGTATTGGATCTAACGATTGAGAATGTTTTGGCGGTATTTAGGACCAAACTACCACGATAACATCATTAATTTTTTAAATATTTTTTTAATATATTTTTTTAAAATATTTATTGCTAAAATATAATATACTCTCTTTTGTAATATGTTAATGATGCGGGAACTTTGAACTTTTGAGAAAATACATTATCAATTAAATTTTATTTTATTTTTTGTAACAGTTTATCTTTTAAAGTAGTACACCGTGACGATCAAAATTCTGTAAAAAATTCATTTTTTATAGTATATCCCGTAAAAATCTATGTTATTATATTAACGACTAAATAATGAAAGTTTTCTTATAAGTATGGTCGCTTGATCACTCAATTCATAATCGTTGGATCTTTCAAATTAAATTGTTGAGAAACGTTAGATATAAGAGTAAAATTTATCACGTGCAATGATCTAATGTTTGAATCTACCAACAACAATTAAAATTTACAGGATTTTTTTGAAAAATAAGAATTTTTTCATTTTTTTTCTTGTAGACATGGGTTATTTGATAATATTTTTTATAAAGTACGATTTTTCAAAAAAGTACTATACTAATTGATTAACAAACTTTTAAAGTTTCGAATTTAATAATTTACAATGTATATAGGTTAAAAAAGTTAGGTCTCTTCTGTAGCTGAGTCTAAAATTTCAAAATACGGTTTTTTTAAATATGAATATAGTCCTGCTAATAATGAAATTAGGTCTTTATGAGTTCTTATAAAACAAAATCACCATTTGCGTATAATTTATTATTTAATAATAAATAATATTTAATTAGTTATGATAAAAAATTTAATAAAATAAGATAAAAAATATGCACAATTTTATAAAATTTTATCCTCGTATTATTATATTCTTTGTTGATTTGAATTTTTCTTAGATTGATTTCAATTTTCGAACATAGATTTCTAAATTTAAAATAGTTAGAAAAAAGTAATTAAATTGACATTAAAATAATGATGACGTAATAATGATTATTAGAATTTAAATACCCTCTTTACTAATTTGGGCTTTATCTTGTGTTTTAAAAATTAGATTTTGACGATTTTACACCCAGATAACTAAATTATCTTTAATTAAAAGATGGCTTAACAATTTTTATCTAACTGGAATTGTCCATGAAAGAGAAAAGAAAGTCACGAATTTTTTACATGGAGAATTCTATTCAATATAGAAAACTTATTTATATTTGGTTTAAATTATCAAAATACACTTTTTAAAATTTAAATATAATCTTATTATTAATAAAATACACTTTTTTAATATTTGATCTAACGATTTATTTAGTTAAGATCTAATGGTCCTTATTAGTTTGGTTGTCCAAGACTGTACCATCAAAATTTTGGATAAGATCCATATTATACTTATTATATATAAGGATTTAATATAATAAGGATATCAAGTATATACTGATATAAGTATCTTACTAACTGCTTTTACTTTTAATGTTTCGGTTTATTTACAGTGTATATAAAATTTTAAAATACATTATTACTTAAAAATTATTAAATAGAATAAAAATTATGTTATGATTATATAAAATTTTATTCTCATATTATTATATTCTTTATCGATTTGAATTTGTTCTTAATTAATTTTAATACTTTATTGAAAGAAACATAAAATTTCTATATTTAAAACAATTAGTGGAAAAATAAATAAACTGGTGCTACAAAAATAAAAAAAATATTTATTAAAATTTAGATACTCACTTTACTATTTGGGTTATATCTTGAGTTTTAGAAATTGAATTTTGACGATTTTACAACCCATGCGAAACTAACGAAATTTTCTTTAATTTAATGATGTTTTAATAATTATTATCTAACTTGACCTGTTGACCTACACATAAACCGAAAACAAAAGATGGTTAAGAATTTTTACATAAAAAATTCAATTCAATATAGAAAACCAATTTATAATTGGTTTAAATTATCAAAACACACTTCTTAGTATTTAAATATAATCCTACCTTTAATCAAATACACATTTTAATATAAGTATTATATTCAAAATTATCGTTTATGAATATGAAACCCTCAATATTTTAATAATATTTTGATATTATCCTTTTATGTTTGTTATATGTAAAATAATATAATTATAATTTGGATCAATCAAATTGTTATGTTCCTTCAGAAAAAAAAAAGTGTTTAAATTTATTTATGTACAGGAGTTCTCGTAAGTCTCTTTAGGTTCACGTGTATCATTGTTAGTATGATATACATCAGTATTATATTGATAATTTTTACTATTATAATCAATATGAATTGTTATGTTGATATTTGGTTTAACAATTATTATCTAATTGGAAGTATACATAAATTCAAGAGAAAAGATATTTAAGAATTTTTACATAGAAAACTTTTAAATTATCAAAATACACTTTTTAGTATTTAAATATAATTATATTATTAATCAGATACACTTTTTAATATTAGATCTAACAATTCTAATCGATCTATTTAAGATCTAACTGTAGTTATTAATTTGGTCGTATAGTGATCGTACACGGACCATATCGATTTTAATTTTTTCTTAAATTGATTTTAATATTTTATTGAAATAAAAATAGAATTTATAAATTTAAAAGAATTAGGAAAAAAATTAAATCTACAATAAAAAAATATTTATTAAAATTTAGATAATCACTTTACTGTTTGGGCTCTATCTTGAGTTTTAGACAACAGATTTTAACGATTTTACAGCCCATGCGAAGCTAACAAAATTATCTTTAATTTAATGATGGTTTATTAATTTTTATCTAACTGGAACTATCCATAAACTAAAGAGAAAAGATAATTACGAATTTTTACATAAAGATTTCTATTCAATATAGAAAACCCATTTATAGTTGGTTTAAATTATCAAAATACATCTTTTAGTATTTAAATACTATCCTATTATTAATCAAATACAATTTTTAATATTATATCTAACGGTCCTCATCTATTTGAATATTTATAGTTTTATAATCCAACGGATCATATACTTTTGGTAGTACAGTGACCGACCAAAGTTTTGGATAAGATCTCCCTTACGCTTATTATATATAAGGTATTAATATATAAAGGAGGATACGCGGAGGTGAGGTGGCGCCCCTAATATTGTTTCAATCTATTTTTCTAATTTTCTAGAATTTTTGAATTTTAGAGACTAATAAATCAAAAAATATCCTTTTAACATATTAGAAGTAGAATAGGTGTTCGAATTTATTAAGGAGAAGAGTTCGAAGTTATAGCGAAAACATATAACTAAAAGTTCTATTTGAAGTAGAATAGGTGTTTGAATTTGTAGAAGGGAAGAGTTCAAATATAAAAGAAGTACTTGCAAAGTTCTATTTGAAGTAGAATAAGTATTTTAATTTATAGAGGAGAAGAGTTCGGATATAAAAAAATACTTGCAATTAAAAGTTCTATTGGTGAAGTTATATATTTGTTTTTTCAACGAAAGATTGGCTCATTAGAAAGGAGTATGATAACATAAAAATTAATATATAAGACAAGTAATTATATATTCAATATATTTAATTAGAGATTTTGATATTAAAAAGGAAATCGTGTTTTACGGGAGCACGGCTTATTAACGAGGATCTAGTTTTCATAATAAAAAAGAAGAATAAATAATAAAAAAGTTTAGGTGAAAATTCAAATTCAACTACTGAGCGAGCGTGCTTCATTTCTAATTTCAAACTTGTCTAATATACACACAACAACGATATGCATACTCCAATGGCGGATCTGCCGGCGGCATCCGACCCGACCCGAATAGCAGAAGTGAAAGCATGGCTATCTTCTCAATTCGACGCAGTGGGTAAAGATGTACCTGAATTCGAATATACCCCTCGTGCAATTGCTTATTTACATAATCTTGCCACTCTCTCTCAATCCAAAACTCATGCTTCTTCAATCGTTGCCAATGATTTTCGCATCAAAGCTTCTGAATATCGATCTCAAGGTCAATTACTTATATACCCACATCATAAATTTGTAATTTTAGCCATGATGTTTCTTTTTAAGAATTATAGTTCTAATTCAAATTTAGGGGCAATGTGATTTTATGAATGTATGTTGTATGATTGTTGTTTGTGTTTTAGTGTTAGTTTCAATATTTTAGAATGTGGGCTGTTTTTATTTTTTAAAAAAGATGTGTAAATTTTTTTTGTAGCTGCGAGAATTAGGGAGATACTAGAGAATGCTGGATTAGCGCAAGAAAGTTTACAGGCAAATGTTGTGTCGTCGGCTCAAGTACTTGCGAATGTGGCGAATTTGTTGAATATTAGAGATACCGAGCTGAGTAGGTTAGAAAGTTGTACTCTTTGGCGTTTTTTTGTGTTTGTGTTGTTTATGTTGGGTGTTTGATAAGTTGTTGTGTACGGTTAGTTTTCTTGTAGCAATGGGGGATATTTCGTTGAGAAAGACAGGAGTTGAGGAGAATAGGGCTAAAGTGCAGAAAGAGTTTAAGGTTCTTCTTGATTTCACGCGGATGGCTATAGCAAGACTGACTTATTTGAAAAGGTATTCTTATGGATCTGTTTGGTTGATCATTTAGCATTTTAGTGGAGGTTTAGCTTATTTTGGAATAAGTGCTTGTTTTTTTCTGTTTATTATTTCTTTATACTTGTATACATTTGACTCGTTGAGAGGACCTAAATGATATATCCGTTCACTTTTCTACTTAACTTTATTCTGTGTTGGCAGAACCCTTGCACAATTGGAAAATGATGTAGCTCCTTGCGTGGCTCAAATGGAAAACTGGAATACTAACTTAGCTGTCATTGCATCCAAAGAGAGGCAATACCTGCAACAGCATGCCAACTACAAGGTATCTTCAATTTAAGAATAATAAGATATTAATTATAGTATTTCTGAACTTTTCAGGGTCATAGGGTCTTTCTTATTAGCATGCGACGACTCACATATGCATGTGTTCTAGCTACATATAGCAATATGAGACTTGAAATTTATTGGAATTCTGCAAGACCACCTGCAGAATGATTGATAATAACGGTAAATGTTTATCAATCGTCGATGGCATACCTACAATGTTCCAACAGTTCTAACTTGGCCTTCACGACCTATTAGTTGTATTAAGCTCATGTCTTGATTATCATCGATTTTAGCGTCTTACTATTGTTAGGCTCACTGTATTTGTGCTTTATTGTTCTGTATACTGTACTTCAAATCACTATTTACCTTTTTTTCCCTATAACTCATTTTTACTGCGGTCAGAGGTGGACTTATACATGGTGCCGACTGCCGAGGGTGAGCGGTGTACTTAGGAATTTTTTTTGTCCAACTTTTACTTTTTTATAAAATACACGTGATCAGCAAATGATAAAATAAAACAAATTATTAATAAAATATATTTTTTATTTTTGTGACACACCATCACATATTTTTATTAGTGATTACATAGATAAGGAATTGTTAATATAAATATATAAATATATATATATATATATATATATATATATATTAAAAACAGATAAAAATAGGGACAAATTTTAATTGTTTTCCATACTACATGTATAATTAAATTTTAATATAAAAATTATCAATAAATTAATTATTATAAATTAAATTTATGATGCTACAATTACATCAGACTTATGCTATTTATTATTTATTTTTATAAATAGAATATCAAACATATAGGTTACTGAATGTTTTGTACAAAAAAACACCAAAAGTACATTAACAGCAACAAAAAACACCTTTTTCATATTAATTAACAGTACATAAATACCAAAAAACGAAAATTTTATTACAATTACAATCGTTTTAATGTTATGAACAATTGCTAGTAAATTTAATTACTCAAACAAGAATGTTTCACCGATTACCTTCTAGCTCTTATTACCAAGTAAATAAAATAAGAAGAATATCCGTTAGGATATAAAATCAATGGATTGAAACTCGGGAACTCAGGCCCCCCTAGGGAATTATAAAATTACAAGCTCAACTTTTTTGCTAGGCCCGCCATCGATTGTCACCATTGCCAACAGGACAAAGGGATTTAATATGTCAATGTGCAGTTCTTGATATTTTTCTTCTCTATTTTCTTTTGGTATTGTGTTTGTAGCTATGTACAGATTATGGCGTGTGACTATTGAGTTATCATATAAATTTACTTCAAAGTGATTCACAGTTGACTGCAAAATGACATCATCACGCGTGATATACACAAAGTGTCTATACATATAAGCTCTGTATCCATGGTATACACTCTTGCAAACAATGAAAACTCTGTATCAAGGCAATTTGATTTTTTATAGATTATAAAATGCTTCTGTAGAAGTTTTCATATGTTGACGATTAAAGTGGTGTATTCTTCTATCATAAGTAAAACAAATGATCAAGTAGATTCGGTACAAGTTATTAAATTTTTTAAAAGCAGAAATAGTGTACTAATGTGGATTGTTCACAAGTTCAAAGATAGATGTGTCTACTGGTTTGCTTATAGAATAAATTATTGGGTTCTGGTGAGAATACATTTATTTTTCCAAGTGTTTAAATTGCTTCTTTAAACAAACTTGGGAGAGAGGGATTTTTTCTCGAGCTGAAAACATGTGTTCAGAGATCTATTTTTAAGTAAATACTGTATGTATGCACTTCTTTTGGAATTTTTTGCTGACCGTAGTTCTTTCACTTTGGAAAAGGCAATGCTTAATAGAGTGGGCTACACCCCGGAGATAAGTCACGGCATATTGGTTCAGATGGCCGAGCATAGGAAGGAGTTGGAGAAGAAGACGAAGCCTATCGTGGATACACTGAGAAGCTATCAGGACTTGCCTCCTGTAATTTCATAATTATTATCTTTTTCCCCCATTCTTAAACGGCTTTTGTTCTCCCTTATACAGCAGAACAATATGAGTTTCTCTTCTTTCTTTGCAGGATAAAGCTTTGGCTGCATTGGCGATTGAGGACAAAAAGAGGCAATATGCAGCTGCTGAGAAGTATCTTGAAGATGTTTTGCAGTCAGCACTTGGCACTTCCGAGTAATGTGCTAGTGTTTGACGTTAAAAGTTTTGTGGTTGAACCTCCTATATGAATCACCTTTCAGCATATATGTGTTAATATATTGGGCTAGCAGGCCAATGGTGATGGTATCACATCAATGCTTTTTATCTGTATCATTTCTTGCTGCATTGTACTATAGGGAAGCAAATATGTGTTCTTAAAAATAGTAAACCTGTTCTGTGAAGCTTGTAGTTCTAGTTTCAAAGCCAATGAAATTGTTAAGTTTATCATTGTCCAATTGCATGTGACGTGTGCTTCACTATTTTTTTTGCCAAGTGTGTGCTTCACTTTTGCTGCTTCGTAACTGTTTTTTTTGTGCGCTAAATAACCGAAGCTCTTTCTAGGATCAAAGGTAATCTGCATACTTATTACACAAAAACACTTAAAACAGATGTATAGAAAAGAAAGCATGATTTATTGCGATCAGTTTCATGCCTAAACCTCAAATGCCAAGACTTCCCACCTTCCCAATCCTTAAATAAACAGGAAACACCACAATTTTGCTTTGTGTTCCATCTTCACCCCAAGCTCGAGTAAACTCTTTAACCACGCCGTCACTCAAAAGCTCCACGCCTTTATCTTTAGCCGTCTGATAAGAGGACCATGACTTGAGGTACATAAAATATTCATCCAAAGTCATCAATCTCTCTGTCTTGAACTCAAATGGACCAGTATGATCCAACCCATCCACAGGCTCGAAAGGAAAATCAATGCTTCTATACCCATTATCCACCTTTTTACGCGCTGGATCCCAGTACGGTTCAGAATCAACAGTATAAAATGGTCTGAAGACAGCATCTATGGCCACATTAACCTGTGGCACAGTGTAACACCAAGCCGCAACGACTCCATGAGGCTTTTTAAGAACATATTTCACTTGTTGATAAAAATTTGGATTGTCAAACCAATGGAGAGCTTGAGCTATGGTCACCAAGTCAACTGTTGATTTTGCTGCAATGTGGCTTTCTAAATAAGCCATGGAGATGTCAGGTGGTGTACATTTGTATTCAACATTTGGCAGCTTAGGTGCCAATTCTAGTTGCGTTGGGCTTGTGTCTGTGCCAATCACTTTCTTGTAAATCTCAGCTATCTGAAAACATGATCGAATAAGGTACACATGATATTCAAAGCGAACACGGATACAATAACAAATGATTTATGTAGATATGTACTTACAGATGTTGCAGCCTGGCCACTGCCTGTGCCGACATCCCAAGCAAGATCATGAGAAGGTGTCTTGGAGGCTATGAACTGGAAAAGCTGTTGAGGATAATTGGGTCTAGTCTCCGAGTATTGTTTGGCTTGTTTAATGAATAACTGTGCCATCTCTTTTCTCTTGGATATTGATCTCTCTTTCCCCTTAATTTCTCAACAAACTGATCATGTATGAATAAGAATCACTCATGGTGCCCTTTTATAGGAATTTCATTTCATTATATAGGTGCTAACCTGCCAGCTAACATCTGGGATAGTTCTGTTCAAGTTCTCCACATAATCCACACACAGCGTTTCTACTTGGTAGCGGCCAATGGGGTTCAATTGACAGGACCAATGAATCTAATTCCACTTCTGCTACTTGCTAGGGATGAGAAAGCAAAAACCAATTTGGATTTCTAAATCTGGAATTTGTTGTTCGAGATTAAGGCTCTGTTTGAGATTGTTTTTAAAAAGTGTTGTGCGGTTGAAAAAAGTGTTATTGTGAAAATCAGATAAATGTTTGGTAATATTTTTAATATGTACATATTTTGGTGTATAATATAAAAAATTATTGTTTTTAGTGAATTTTGATGTTGAAACCAGTAAATGCTTCCCGCAAAAGCTGAAAAGCAACTTTTTTTCAAAAGTATGAGGGGACCTGCTTTCTCTAAAAGCAGTTTTTGCTGTCTACAACAGTAATGCCAAACGGAGCCTAAATTTAACAATATAATTCCTGCAAATTAGCGAAAAAAACAATATTAATATTATTTGCTTTCCAATATGTCCTTGGAAATGATAATTTTACAATTTCTACGGTACCGTGGAACGTAGATTTGGGGGTGGGGATTATGAATTGAAAAACATACATGGAGCACTCATTGGATTTGATGGATTTTAATAACCATGTTTGTTAATTATGAATTGAAATCTTTTTTGTTAACTATACGAATAATATTTCAACACACAACGCTTTTCACTTGTTCTTAAAACTAACTTTATAACATGTACGAGGCACGAGTATGATCTAAACTTACAGTTAAATCTCTTTAAAGTAATACCCTTGGGACCGGAAAAAAATATTACTTCACCGAATTTATTACTTTATCGATATAATAATATTTTATTACTTTATCGATAAAGTAATATTTTATTACTTTACCGATTTTTTATGTTTACGCATTACAATATATTATGTTTAAAAACAAGAATCAATCACATGCAATGTATTTTGAATGCTATTAGTATTGCTAACATGGCTTGGAATATTGATATGAAAACAACCACAATTGCAAATTGTTTTCAGTATTGCAAGATTCGTTCAGAAGAAAATGATGAACAAGAACTTGGTGAAATAAATAAAGGTATCGAAGGATTAAATGAAGCTATCTCTAATTTACGATATAGAAATGTGATGCCTGTTAAGCATCTCTTAAATTATCCAAGCGAGAATGATGCAGTTATGGAATCACCTACGAATGAAGAAATCATTGAGTAGGTAATGAACACTGATGAAGGAATTGATCCTGAACCGGACGATAGCAATGTCATCCCAAGTGTGTCATCAAATAAAGCATTTCAAGCAATCAACACTTTGAACAATTACTTGTTACAACACGAGCAAAACATACCAGGAGTTATTTATGTTTTACATAAAGTCAAGGATGAGGTTAATTTTGGCTTTGGTGGAAAGAAGAAACAAGCTACTATAGATTCATATTTTAAAAAGAATTGAATTTTGTAACTCATATACATTATATATATATATATATATATATATATATATATATATATATATATATATATAATTTTGGAATTATTACTTTACATATTAGTTGGGCCTTTAATGACTTTCTAATTTTTTATTATCTTATGCTTTTAGCGAGAATATTACTTTACAACATTGGCCCAAGTTGGGACCGACGAAATTTATTACTTAAGCGAGGTTATTACTTTATCGGATATTACTTAATCGAGGTTTAACTGTATATTTTAAAAATGAAGTATTTGTCTCGTTAGATATTTTTTATTTTGATTTTAATAGGACCTAGTCCTATTTATAGAAAAGGTAAATTAAAAGAATTTTGAAGTTTTAAATTTTGCAATAGTCGTGATTGAGTATGGATGTCTATTAGTTTGGAAGATATTGTCAATAAATTAAGAAGAAATTGATTTGATTTACATCAGTTGTCTTAATTTTATATGTTGTGTGTATAATATACACGCTAATAGTTATCTCTTTCATTAATTTCATCAAATGTGTGATAGTCAATCACCTGCACGGTTCAGAACGTATGTTTTTGGTTTTGATGTAAATAAGGTGTAACACGACATGACTATATGGATGTTGATGGAAATAAATACATGAACACACGCTTAATCCGATAATCATGTTTATAAACGATAAACCTAAGTTGTTAGCTTTATAACCCGTGCGAGACACGAGTATGATTTAATTTTTTTTATTGGACTATTTACATGTTTTAGAAATGAAATATTTGTCATGTTAGATGTTTTTAATTTTGATTTGTAATAGGACCTACCCCTATTTATAGAAAATGTAAATTAAAAGAATTTTGAAGTTTTGAATTTTGCAGTAGTTATGATTGAGTATGGACGTCCATTGGTTTGGAAGAGACAATCAATAAATTAAGAAGAAATTGAGTTGATTTGCATGAGTTTGCCTTAATTTTATATGTTGTGTGTATAATATACACGCTAGTAGTCTTTTTCATTAATTTTATCAAATGTGTGATAGTCAACCACCTGCACAGTTCAGACTATATGGATGTTGATGGAAATGAACACACGCTTAATCCGATAATTATTGTTACAAATGGTAAACCTAAGTTCTTAATTTAGACACTGTCTTAAAATTATGTTTTGAGTCCCAAATATTACGAAGATAATTCTACGTAGCTAGATAATTTTGTTATTGATGTTCTTAATTACGAAGATTTTTGGTTTCTTTTTCGAACTTGCCCCTGCCGCATCATTGGGAGCAGTAACTGACACCGTAGATATTGAGTTTATGTGCACTATGGTTTATCTGTCATGTCCATATAGATTGTAGGAGATACTTTGCACTTCGAATATACATTCATTGCCTACGATGTTGTTGACCATTTGAGTAATATCCTTGGTGGTTTTGTCTATGTGTTGATGGATGTTTATTAGTTTGATCATCACGTTCAAATTATTAGTGCGTGTAGTATTTATTTGTCTTAAGTGATCAGACCCGATAGTTTTTTAATATTTTGAGTTAACAATATAGTTTATAGATATACATGCATGTATTGACATATTAATTCTGAAATATTATTAAGTAATAATGAGTTAGATATAATTAGAGATATTAGTTATCTAATCATTTAAGTATTAACTAGTCGACTAAGCCGCGCTTCACAGCGGCCCTATAATATTTTTGTAAAATTTTAAATATTAACTATTTAAGAAAAAAATATATATAATCAATCAATCTATACTATCTATCTATCTATACTGTAAAAGACGAAATATTAAAAGTTTTGGTACCTGTTTTTGGTACGATACGGTACTTTTCTTAAATTTTTTTAGACGTCATAATAAAACTTTTTTATAGCGTATATGTTATAATATAAAAGGTTAATCATGGAAACATAATCGATTTTTATATAATAAGGGAAATGTTATTTCCAGAGCATTTTTTTAATTTCCAGAGCTATATATATGTAGCATTTGGTGTTAGAATATGTTACAAAATATGAATGCAGGGGGAATATGCAACACATATTGATCTGGAAATTAAAAAAGTGCTCTGGAAAAAACACTTCCCTATAATAATTGTCTTTCTTGTGAATTTGAATGTAAGCAAGGGATTTCAATTTTAGTTTAGTTAAGAAAAAAAACTTAACATTTGTTTAATTGAATTCTGAACATGATTGATTTTTATATATTTATTGTTTTTACTATTAATTTGAATGTAAATAAAGAAGTTCAATTCTCTAAATATGATTAATTAAAAAAATATGAGATAATAGTATTGAATAACTAATTAATTTCCAAAATCACAAAAAAAAAAATATCAAAAACTACATAAAAAGATAACATTCAATTTAATTATTATTAAATATAGAAATCAACTAAAACAAATTAGAAAAAATTGTATCCACGAACTGTTCTTGGAAGCCTATTACAATATACAATAGGTCTCTATTTGTGTTCCAACATATCCAACGATAAAAAAATTCTCTACCTAAGCGTTTTCAAATTCATATTTTCAATAGTTTTTTTTTTCAAAAATCAAACCGCACGGATTAAAAGATTACGCAAAAATTAGTGTGTATACAAAATTACATAGAAATTGATTTTGTATATGATGTAATTTTAAATCAAAAAATGATACAAAATCTGAGCTGTTACATTCATATTGTAAACAATATATAAAATACCATGTATTTTAAAGGATAAGTTTATAAAATTTTGCACACCTACTTATTTTTGCATAAATTTTTCATCGGTATGGTTACATTTACGTAAAAATTGATAAATACATGATTTTAAGCCGCTTAGGTAGATAATTTTTCTACCGTTCCAGGTAGATTCTTTTTACACAAATCAAAAAACTGATTAACAATAGTATTTAAGTATGCACATATATAACTTGCAAAACCTCAAGTTACAGATGTTATAAAGAAGAAAATAAATTAAAATATACAAACAATTATCATCAATATGCAATGTTATTAACGCACATGAATTATTATAAAATCCTCAAATTTTTGACATGAGGAGAACTAATTAGTATGTCATACTTTTATAGGCAATTTAAGATATAATATAAAGATTAAATTCTAAATAGAATTATAATATAAAGATTTACAAAGATTAAATCCCAAATAGGATTGTAATATAACGTTAAAATAAAGATTTAATTCTAAAAAATATTGATTTTTATATATTTATTGTCTTCCCTATAAATTTGAATCTAAGTAAGATAATTTAATTTTTATTAAATAAAAATAGAGAAACTCTAGAAAAATATATTAAATTTAAATATGATTTAATTTAGTTGAGAAAATAAGTTATTTTTGTTTACTTAAATTTTAAATAGGATTGACTTTTATATATTTATTGTCTTCCCTAAAAATTTGAATTGAATTAAAATAGTGAAACTCAAGAAAAATAGATTAAAACTTAAATATGATTTAAGTTAGTTGAGAAAAAAAGGTAATATTTGTTTAATTAAATTTTAAATAGGATTGATTTTTATATATTTATTGTATTTCCTGAAAATTCGAGTGTAAATAAGGAATGTTTTCCCTAAAAAATCGAATGTAAATAAGAAAATTTAATTTTATTGAAAGTAAGCTACCCTTCTACGGATACTGAAAATGCATGTTATCCGTTGAAGGCTACATTTTTACTTACACAATTTTCAATAAGTTAGTTTAGTTATCATCAAGAAACCACATAGTTCTTAACAGAGAGTATTGATATAGTATATTTAGTTTCTCCGTTAGAAAATAGTAAAAAGAAATTGAGAATTTATCTAATATTATAAAGGTAAGAATATTAAAATTGTATATTTAGTGTCCTCGATTAGTAAAAGATTTAAAAGGCAATTGTAGTATATAAAAAAGAAATTAATAAGTGAATTAGAATGGTAGAGTAAGTTTAGAAGAATATTAATATAATATATTTAGTTTTCTCTATTAAAAGATAGTACAAAGAAATTAGTAAAAAAGTTTGGACTTGAAGCAAGAGTATTAAAATTATATATTGAAATTCCTATATTAGTATTAGTAAAGATTTAAAAGACAATTGAGATATTTTTTAACAAAACATTTAGGATAATATTAAAATTATATATTTATTTTCTTCCATTAGAAAAGATTTTAAAGGCACAAATATTAAATTTGTATATTTAGTTTCCTCAATTAATAAAGATTTTAAAGGCAAGAATATTAAAATTGTATATTTAGTTTCCTGTATTAATAAAGATTTTAAAGTCAGTTGAGATATTTTCAAATCTTTAATATTAATAATTCAAAAATTTGAGAAAATTAGAAAATTAGATCGAAGTGATTTGAGAGGCGATACCTCACCGCCCTCGTCTTCTCCTTTATATAATAGTATTGATTGTTACTCCTCTGTCCCGACCATTTTTTTACACTTTTCTTTTTGGGATGTCCCATCCAATTCTTTACATTTCTAAACTTTCTAAAATTAGTAAACTTTCAACAATATTAAAATCAACTACTTTCACTACTCTCCTCCACTATCCTCACTTTATACATTAAAAATTGATTGAACTCACCACTTAACACACTTTTTCTACTTTTTCCACTACTCTATTACTTTTTAACCTCTGTGCTCAACCCAAATGTAAACAAATGGGTGGGACGGAGAGAGTATTGATTAACCTCTTTAGATGTAAATTAAAATATAAAGTATAAAAATTTAATTTATAATGTTTTAAATTTAAATTTTTCATAAATATATAAAAATTAAAATGCCCGTCAACCGCTTTCTTGTTAAATACAAATTATTTTTACTTGAAAAGGATGTTTAGAAGAATATTTATATAATATGTTTAATTTTTTTATTATTAAACAATATTTAAAGCAGAAATAGAAAAATTAATAATTTTTAAAAATCTGACTTGAAGAGATAGCTTAAATTAGAACTTATATAAAAATTGCAAGAGAAAATTAAAAAACAAATTGAAGAAAAAATCTGATACTGCTTGTAAAACAAATTAAAACTAGGTTATTGAGCCGCGCTTCGCAGCGGCATTAGAATATATTTGTTAAGAAAAAGAATATTAGAATAAAAATTGTGAAATAAATATCTACAAAATTATTTAAATTATCAAATAAAATATATTCTGTAAAATTTGCATTTGGGTAAGTAATATTATAAATTATTTACATATTCCTTTTGTTTATAGAGTTTGATTTTTTATTTTTTTAGACCGATACCATTGCCAGATATATATTAAAAAAATTATATTGATAAAATCAATATAAACATATAATATTACTTATATTTATAGTATTATTAGAAAAAATAATATTAGAACATGATAGTTTGAATTTTAACTTATATAATAGTAGTACTTATATATTACTCTAATATATTACTGCATCAAAAACCTGAGAGTCTGTTGGTGTCATTAATACGTGCATCAATCATATCCGGACATATGAATTGAAATCCATGCAGTGATATGTTGACAATGCCTTCTTCCAATCTATTAGGCAACGTTATGCGTATGAAGAGCAATTTAGACCTATGTGATAGTGGTCTATATTTCCCTGTACTTGAAACAACTTTCAGATTTTTGATGCTATACACAGAGCCTTCATCTAAAAGATCTTTGAACCGAGAGACCATAATCTTCGGGATCGTAGCATGGATCAATTTTCCTGTCATACAACATATCTTAGAAAAGTTAATAACATCATACAATTTGATAAACTAATAAGTTATGAGTATATTGATTTATTAACCTTTTCATCAATCAAAATCATGTCAAGACTGATCAGTTCTTCAATGTTTGGATTGACAGATTCCCACATTCTACACACCCGTACTCTTATCATCCAGGTATAGTTGTTGTCGTTCAAAGCATCCAACATGGTGTAGGCCATAGTTGTATTGATCGTAAATATGGTTGTAAAAATTTGAGGCTATGTAAAAAAGTTTCGGTGTAGATTTTTTGTTATGAATGGCCTTTAATTTATAGGTGTTTGTAAGGTGAATAATATGGAAATCCATTATGTTTAAAAGTCAAGAAGTATTATAAAAGAAAAGTTCTATAAAGTTTGAAAAATAATAAAAGAAAGTTCTATCAAGTTTGAAAATAATAAAAGAAAGTTTTATCAAGTTTGAAAATAATAAAAGAAAGTTCTATCAAGATTGAAAATAATAAAAGAGAAAATTGCAATTATTAACATAAGATCCTAAAAATTCGGAAGTTGTAATTTGCTAAATCAAAGAAAGTTCTATCAAGTTTGAAAATAATAAAAGAAAGTTCTCTCAAGCCTACAAATTCGAAAATAATAAGGAAGTTGTAATTTTCTAAATCAAAGAAAATTCTATCAAGTCCTACAAATTAGAAAATAATAAATAATAAGGAAGTTGTAATTTTCTAAATCAAATAAAGTTCTATCAAGTCCTACAAATTCGAAAATAATAAGGAAGTTGTAATTTTCTAAATCAAAGAAAGTTCTATCAAGTTTGAAAATAATAAAAGAAAGTTCTATCAAGTTTGAAAATAATAAAAGTGTAATTTTCAATTTCCTTCCTACAAAATCGAAAATAATAAAGGAAGTTATAATAAAGGAAATTGTAATTATTAAATTAAAAATTGTGAAAAATTGAAAAAATTAGAAAAATAGAACGGAGCGATTCTAGAGGCGCCACCTCACCACCCCGTCTTCTCCTTTATATAAATATACTAGTTTACTAAGCCGCGCTTCGCAGCGGCTTTATAATAATATCTCTAAATTTTCTCAAAATATATTCTACAAAATACGTTTTTAAATAAAATAATATTTCTAATATAAAATTAAAATTTTGTTTTGAATTATATATATATATATATATATATATATAAAGTTCTAGATCGTTTAATCAAAAACTACAATTATACCTTCAGAGCTATTAAAATTTTCACTACCTCCAAATCTACTCCTAATAAGAAAAAAATCAAAAAAAATGAACAAACATCCTTTTTGTTGCTGGGGGATTTTTTTTTTATTAATATTGATCTCTTTTTGTCAAAACAAATAACAATAAAAACAACAAAAAAAAACAACAACTTCTTCCTTTAAAAAAAAATTTAATGACCTCTTCTGAATGTTTCTTATTCTTGTATGACTTTTGTTATATTATTTCATTTGAAAAGAAATATTATGAGAATATCTAGATAATAATAAAAGGAAGTTTAAAATAATGTAAAGTAATACACTTTTATTTTTTTAATTTAGATATTTGAAGGCAAGAATATTATAATTTAATATTTAGTTTCCTCCATTTGTAATACATAGTTTCCTCCATTAGTAAACATCTATTGTATATTTACTTTCTCTATTAGTAGAGATTTTAAATGCAAGAATATTATATTTACTTTCCTCCATTAGTAGAGATTTTAAATGCAAGAATATTGAAATTGTATATTTAGTTTCCTCCATTAGTAAATATTTAAAAGGCAATTAAGTTTTTTTCTTTCTAATCTTTGGTATTAATTACTTAATTTCTTATTTACCGATTTAATTTCTTAACTTCTTATTTACCAAAACGTTCCCGTATTTTTTATTATATCACATAAAAAAAAGTTTAGGAGAAAAGAATGTTAAGATGTTAATTTCATTCGAAAAGAAATATTATGAGAATATTTAGATAATAATAAAAAAAGTTTAAAATAATGTAAGTTAATACACTTTTTTTTTATAATTTAGATATTTTGAAGGCAAGAATATTATAATCGAATATTTAGTTTCATCTTTTAGTGATATTTAGTTTCCTCCATCAATAAAGATCTATTGTATATTTACTTTCTCTATTAGTAGAAATTTTAAATGCAAAAATATTATATTTACTTTCCTCTATTAGTAGAGATTTTAAATGCAAGAATATTGAAATTGTATATTTAGTTTTCTCCATTAGTAAATATTTAAAAGACAATTGAGATTTTTTTCTAGTTTTTGGTATTAATTACTTAATTTCTTATGCAAGACCCATCTAATTTATTAACTTCTTATTTATCAAAACATTCACGTATTTTCTATTATATTACATAAAAAAAAGAAAGTTTAGAAGAGCAGTATGTTAAGATAGTAATTTCATTAAAAAGTATTATGAGAATATCAATACTATTATATAAAGGAGCATTAATAATATTAAAAATTCGAAAAAATCTCAATTACCTTTTAAATGCTTACTAACATAGGAAACATATAATATTTTTGCATTTAAAATCCCTACTAATGGAGAAAGTAAATATACAATAGATCTTAACTAATAAGGAAACTAAATATCACTAATGGAAGAAACTAAATATTCAATTATAATATTCTTGCCTTCAAAATATCTAAATTACCAAAACAGTGTAGTACCTTACATTATTTTGAACTTTCCTCTATTAGTATTTAAATATTCTCATAATAATTTTTTAATGAAATTACTATCTTAACATACTGCTCTGCTAAACTCATCAATCTTTATATATATAAAGGAAAACCCTAGGAGCTCTCAGATCGTCCGAAAGCTATTTATCTATTTTTCTAGCGCTTCTGAATTTTAATTCAATAAAATTAAATTTCCTTAATTAAAAATATTATATGTTTCCTCTATTAGTAAGTATTTAAAAGATAATTGAGATTTTTTTGAATTTTTAATATTATTAATTCAAAAAATTGAGAAAATTCTTATGTAAGATCGATCTAATTTATTAACTTCTTATTTATCAAAACATTCATGTATTTTCTATTATATTACATAAAAAAAGAAAGTTTAGGAGAGCAGTATGTTAAGATAGTAATTTCATTTAAAAGTATAATGAGAATATTTAGATAATAATAGAAGAAAGTTCAAAATAATGTAAGGTAATACACTTTTTTCTAATTTAGATATTTTGAAGACAAGAATATTATAATTGAATATTTAGTTTCTTTCATTAGTGATATTTAGTTTCCTTCATTAGTAAAGATCTATTGTATATTTACTTTCTCCATTAGTATGAATTTTAAATGCAAAAATATTATATGTTTCTCTATTAGTAAGTATTTAAAAGATAATTGAGATTTTTTTGAATTTTTAATATTATTAATTCAAAAAATTGAGAAAATTAGAAAAATAGAACGAAACAATCTAAGAGCGCCACCTCACCGCTCCCGTCTTCTCCTTTAAATAACAGTATTGATATAAAATAAAGAAAGATATTGATATTGATTGTCTTTTACAATAGGAGTTGTAAAAGTAAATATTAAAAGGTTTCAATGTTTTTTCTAAAAAATAGGATCTAAGCAAAGATGTTTTGATTTTAATTATTTAAAATAGAGGAGTTTTAGAAAAATAGATAAATATACGAAAGAATAGAATTATTTATTTCCTTCATTAAAATTTATTTCAGAAAACAATTATGATTCAATATAATTCTTCTACTAAATTAAAATTTAAAAAAAATATTTTAATTTTAAAGTAAATATTTGTTTAACTAAATTCTAAACATGATTAATTTTTATATATTTATTATCTTTGTTATAAATTTGAATGTAAATACGAAAATTCAATTTTATTTAATTAAAATTAAGGAGCTCAAGTAATATAATTTGATTAGGTATCTAATTTTTAAAAGACTTGCCTTTTATAATAGGAGTTATAAAAGAAAACATTAAAAGGTTTCGATTTTTCTCTCGAAAAAATAGGACCAAAATAAGGAAGTTTTATTTTAATTATTTAAAATAGAGGAGTTCTAGAAAAATAAATAAATATGAATTGAGTGATTCTAGAGCTACTGGAGTTTTCATTTATAAAGATAGGTAGAAGAAGATAAATAAAAGGAGAAAAATGATAAAGATTGATAAGATAAAAAGATTTAGATGTCGGATATTAAAATTGTATATTTATTTTCCTCCATTATTAAATATTTTAAAGAAAAGATTATTAAAATTGTATATTTAGTTTCTTTCATTAGTAAAGATTTAAAAGGCAATTGATATTTTTCTATCCTATAAATTCAAATTTGAATAAGAAAAATTATTTTATTGAATTAAAATTGAAAAAGGAAAGAATCTTAAAACTATATGTTCAATTTCCTCCATTAGTAAAAATCAAAAGGCAGTTGATATTTTTCTATCCTCTAAATTCGAATTTAAATAAGAAAATTTAATTATATTAAATTAAAATTAAGAAGTTTTAGAAATATAGATAAATAGCTTTCGGAGGATTTGAGAGCTCCAGTGAGTTTTCCTTATATATATAAAGAAGAAAATAAATAAAATGAAAAAGAAGATAAAGATTGATAAGATAAAAAGATAAAGATGTTGAATATTAAAATCATATATTTACTTTCCTCCATTATTAAAGATTTTAAAGGAAAGAATATTAAAATTGTAAATTTAGTTTACTCCATTAGTAAAGATTTAAAAGGAAATTGTTATTTTTTCTATCCTACAAATTCTAATTTAATTAAGGAAATTTAATTTTATTGAATTAAAATTCAGAAGCGCTAGAAAAATAGATAAATAGCTTTCGGACGATCTGAGAGCTCCTAGGGTTTTCCTTTATATATATAAAGATTGATGAGTTTAGCACAGCAGTATGTTAAGATAGTAATTTCATTAAAAAATTATTATGAGAATATTTAAATACTAATAGAGGAAAGTTCAAAATAATGTAAGGTACTACACTATTTTGGTAATTTAGATATTTTGAAGGCAAGAATATTATAATTGAATATTTAGTTTCTTCCATTAGTGATATTTAGTTTCCTTATAAGTTAAGATCTATTGTATATTTACTTTCTCCATTAGTAGGGATTTTAAATGCAAAAATATTATATGTTTCCTATGTTAGTAAGCATTTAAAAGTTAATTGAGATTTTTTCGAATTTTTAATATTATTAATTCAAAAAATTGAGAAAATTAGAAAAATAGAACGAAGCGATCTGAGAGCGCCACCTCACCGCCCCCGTCTTCTCCTTTATATAATAGTATTGATGTATTATTCTCAAACGTGTAACTTCACCAAATACTAAGAAATTACGATTTAAAAAGATTAGATTGATACTCAATTATGCATATTGTCCTTGTTTTCTTAATTATAATGTTTCCCTCGCTCATCTTGACCATCTGGTCCATCTTAATTTGTTATATCTTAAAAAATAAACACAACACATTGAAAAACACATCTTCTAAAACACATAACAAATAAACTTGAGAACTAATCCATCTAAGACATAAAACCTGTTAATATAACCATCCCAGCGAACGAAATCTTCCAACATAGATTCAAAAAGACATTTTCGTCTTACGAAATTAATGATTCAATAACGCTACAACTTACCGTCTTGTATCCCGATACTTTTGATCTTGTTTTTCATTATTTCCCATTATTCGCTTTCAATCTACTACTAACAAAGAAGAAGTAGTTAATAAAATACAATTATGCAAGCAAACGTTAAAAAGCTACACTTATAAGAAAAATCATAGAAAGAATGATATAAGAATATTTATATAGGATTCCCTTTAAATTTATTGTTTTACATTTAAATTCGAGTATAAATAAAAAAATTCAGTTTTATTGAATTAACGTAGAAGAGCTATAGAGTATTGAATTATTGACTGATGGAAGTATAAATTTTGTTTAGACAAATTTTAGATTTTATCAAATTCAGACGATAATTTGAATACAACTGCAGCAAATGGATCAAGTAAATTCTTTTTGTTTTGTACCTTTAATTTGATTTCGAACTTTTGTATCTGAGTTTTTCTTTTGCCGCAATCTGGAAACATAAGAAAATTCTCGCAAATAGTTAGAATTTGAAACTTCATATTAAAAGCAGCTTTTATTCATGTTTTCTATCAACAAAACTCTCTCCCCATTGAGTACAATATCAATCAATTTTATGATTAGAATAATCAAATTTAAACTCTTTACCTGTATTGATTGACCATGATCATTTAACAACGCATCCCTTGTCCTTCTATCCTTCTATGTGATATTAGATATGTTGTGAATCTTAAAGTTCAATCATAAAATTCTCAGACATAAACCTGCAAATAACATGCAATACATTAGAGGATGTTGGAAAACAAAGATAATATACCCAAAAAGTAATAACATAAATAATGAGAGCATCAATTATCAGCTAATATATGTATAGGTATTTATGTTCGCTATGTATGGCAATCTACTTTCTTGAGGAAAAAGAATCAAAAATCAGTAATGGATAAATTTTTCTTGCAAGTGAATCATTGCCGAGATAAAAAAAAATTACCATTAGTGACTTGCTCGTGATATATTATAAGTAAGGTCAACATGTTGGTAAGAAAAAATCTCCTTAAAAAAATAATAAAATAAGAGAATTATTTAAAAATTAGAAAAATTGGTTAGGAAAATGTTAACATGATAATACAACGTTAAGAGACATTTTAGAGTCTGTGAGAAAATATGAGAGAATATTAAAATGGTATGTTGAGTTGAAAAGTCAAAGGATAAATTTTAAAAGAATATAAGGTAATTAAGATTTTTTTATTTTATTAATCTAAAATTTTAAGAAAAATAGAAAAATAGAGGAGACGATGTGAGAGACACATTTCTCGACGACTTATCTTTTATAAGTATTACTTTTTCTAAATATTAGGAGTCATAAAAGAAATTCGAAATTCTAATTTAAAATATAGAAGTTCTAGAAAAATAGAAATTTTTGATCTAATATAAATTAGAGATTATACTTGTCTTTTATATTGTGCTTTTTTTTATACAACTTAAAAAATGTTTTGACTTTTTTTCATAAAAATTAGGACTTAAATATGGAAGTTTAATTTTAAGTATTTAAAATTGAGGAGCTCTAGAAAATTAGAAAAATATGAATCTTAGAACTCTTGGGGGTTTTCTAAATCAAAGAAAGTTCTATCAAATCCTACAAATTCGAAAATAATAAGGAAGTTGTAATTTTCTAAATCAAATAAAGTTCTATCAAGTTTGAAAATAATAAAAGAAAGTTCTATCAAGCCTACAAATTCGAAAATAATAAGGAAGTTGTAATTTTTTAAACAAATAATAAGGAGGTTATAATTTTTTAAATCAAATAAATTTTCTAAATCAAAGAAATTTTTGTCAAGTCCTACAAATTCGAAAATAATAAGGAAGTTGTAATTTTCTAAATCAAAGAAAGAGAGTTCTATCAAGTTTGGAAATAATAAAAGAAAGTTCTATCAATCCAACAAATTCAAAAATAATAAGGAAGTTGAAATTTCTAAATCAAAGAAAGTTCTATCAAGTCCTACAAATTCGAAAATAATAAGGAAGTTGTAATTTTCTAAATCAAAGAAAATTCTATCAAGTTCGAAAATAATAAAAGAAAGTTCTATCAAATTTGAAAATAATAAAAGTGTAATTTTCAATTTCCTTCCTACAAAATCGAAAATAATAAAGGAAGTTGTAATAAAGGAAATTGTAATTATTAAAATTAAAAATTGTGAAAAATTGAGAAAATTAGAAAAATAGAACGGAGCGATTCTAGAGGCGCCACCTCACTGCCCCCGTCTTCTCCTTTATCTATACTATATTATTAAAGACGAAACATTAAAAGTTTTGTAGTCTGGTCATGAAAAAGTTTTTGTAGTCTGGTCACTCAATTCATAGCCGTTAGATATTTTTGATCAAATCGATGGGAACCGTTAGATAAAATATTAAAATTATTATATAAAATATCTTTTCTATTTTTCCTAACTAGAACATCTCATTTTCCAAAAATATTGCAAACAATTTTATTTACTAAAATAACATAATAAAGTTATAATTGCTAATAACTAACTCATTACCTTTTTTAGCCAAATTGTATATTCTTTTTTATATTTTCTAACTAAAATTTATACTTTTCTATTTTTCCTAACTAAAACCTCTCATTTTCCAAAAATATCACGGACAGATCTATTTAATAAAATAAAATAATAATATTATAATTATTAATGACTAACCGGTTAGTTTTTTTCCCAAAACGTATATTCATTTTTATATTTCATAACTAATATTTCTCTTAACTAAAACCTCAAAAATATCACGGACTATTCCATTTAGTATCATAAAATACTAATATTATAAATCTATCTATCTATACTATCAATACTATTATATAATAGACGAAACATTAAAAGTTTGGTTGGTCGGTATGGTACGTTGTGATTTTACTTAATTGCCCTTAATTAACTGTTTTTACTTAATTAACCTTACTTATTTATAGAAATATATTATTAAATAATAATATTACCTATTTATAACCAATTACCTTTTTCACCTAAAATACATTATTTTTTCTAACAAATTCCCCTACTTTTTCAAATATATCACGGACAATTACCTTTTTTAACTAAAACATGTTTCTTTTTCTATTTTTCTTTACTAAAACCCCTCCTTTTCCAAAAATATCACGGACAAACCTTTAGTTATTTATTTTTAAACATATTTTAATATTATAATTATTTTTTAAAAAATTTACCTATTTTAACATTTCTACTTATTTTTCTTAACAAATTCAATTACTAAAAATAATCAAATATAAATAATCAAATACCTATTTATAACCAATTATCTTTTCAGCTAAAACACATTATATATTTTTTCTAACAAAGTTCATCCTTTTTTAAAATATCACGGGAAATTGTCTTTTACAATTTACTTTTTCTATTTTTCTCACTAAAATTCATTCTTTTTCCAAAAATATCAAAGGAAACTCTTTACTTATTTATTTTAAAACGTATTTAAATAATTTTAATTTTTAAATTTTAAAACTTCATTTTCCAAAAATATCACGGGCATTTACCTTTTTAAACTAAATATATGTTACATTTTTTTATTTTTTTCTTACTAAAACCCCTCATTTTCCAAAAATATAACGGGCAAAACCATACTTATTTATTTTAAAATTTGTTTTAATGTTTTTAATTAATTAAAAGTCTTTAGCTATTTTAACATGTCTACTTATTTTTTGCACAATTACAATTAATAAAATACAAGTCTCTAACCCGTGCAAAGCACGGACGACTTTAATATTAATTTTGAAATTTACTTTTAAATTTTTTGATATTTTAATACTTCTGAAAATGTTAACTTTTTAAAAAGAATTAAAAGTACTACTTTAATACTTTAAATCTAAAAAAACTTATAGACTTTATAAAAGTTTATTAGCTTAGTAAGCATGTCAGTCAAGATAACCATCAAAATTATCAATATATTTTATTGTAATATATATAAATATAAATATTTTCTAAAAAAAAGTTGTGTTTTTGAATTCTAAGTAAAGTATAATTAAAAGAGTTTGTAGTTATGTTATATATGTGAGAAAATCAAAAATCAAAACTTTCAATGTTTCGGCTATTATATTATAGTATAGATAGATAGATTAAATAGAATAAAGTACCGAAAATCGAAATCAAAACTTTCAATGTTTCGGCTATTATATAATAGCAGAGTATAGATAGATGTCGTCTGCGATAATTTTAGAAAATGAGAAATTTTAGTTAAAAAATATATATATAAGAATATAAGTTTTGACTAACAAATCTAATTGGTTAATTATTAGTATTTATAATATTACTATTTTATGTTACTAAATGAAATTGTATGTGGTATTTTTGAAAAATGTGAGATTTTTCTTAGGAAAACTTTTAGTTATAAAAAAAAATATACGCTTTGGAAAAAAAAAAATTAATCGGTTAGTTATTAGTAATTATAAATATTATTATTTTATTTCATTAAAAAGAACTGTCCGTGATATTTTTGGAAGATGAGAGGTTTTAGTTAACAAAAAATAGAAAAGTAAAAATTTTAGTTTGGAAATATAAAAAAGAATGTACACTTTGGCTAAAATAGGTAATTGGTTAGTTATTAACAATTATAATTTTAAAATTTTATTTTGATAAATGAAACTGTTTGTGATATTTTTGGAAAATGAGAAGTTTTAGTAAGCAAAAATAAAAAGTTTATATGTTTTAGTTAAAAAAAGATAATTGTCCGTGATATTTTTGGAAAAGTAAGAGAATTTTTCAGAAGAAATAAAAAAATAATATATTTTAGGTGTAAAAGTTAATTGGTTATAAATAGATAATATTATTATTTAATAATAGTTTTTATAAATAAGTAAGGGTAGTTAAGTAAAAACACGAAGTACAATTAAGTAAGGACAATTAAGTAAAATCACAACATATCAAAAAATATTTAGTATTATATTCAATGGCTCTCATTAATTTAATTAAAAAGATCTAACGACAAGAGATTTGATGACCAAACTATGGAGAACCAGACTACAAACCGACTACAAATTTTTTTAATGTTTCGTCTTTAATATAATAGTATAGATTAAAAAAATAATAAAAAAATAATAATTAACAATTCGTGCATCGCACGGGTTTTAAGCTAGTATTATTAAAGACGAAACATTGAAAGTTTTGGTACCTGTTTTTTTGGTACGGTACTTGCCTTATTTGATTGTTTATTTAATTATTATAAAAATTATTATAATCATTTACCCTTTCGGTTAAAATGCATTACCATTTTTTTCTATAAAAATCACGAGTAATTTCCTTTTCAGCTAAAACATGTTACTTTTTCTATTTACTTTACTAAAATCCATCATTTCCCAAATATATCACGAGCAAACCCTTACTTATTTATTTTAAAACATATTTTAATATTTTTAATTGGCAATTACATTTCCCCTCTTTTTCTAGAAAAATCATCGGCAATTACCTTTTTCGGCTAAAACATGTTATATTTTCTATTTTCCTTACTAAAATCTCTACTTTTCCAATTATATCACGGGCAAACCCTTGCTTATTTACTTTAAAATCTATTTTAATAATTTTAATTGACAATTATCTTTTTCAACTAAAACATGTCACATTTTGTATTTTTCTTACTAAAACCCCATTTTTTCAAAAATATCACGGGCAAATCGTGACTTTCATATTTTAAAATTCAACGAAAACATGTTACTTTCTATTTTTCTTACTAAAACCCCTCTTTTTCCAAAATATCATGGGCAAACCGTTACTTATTTATTTTAAAATCTATTTTAATACTTTTAATTATTTAAAAATATTTAACAAGTCTACTTATTTTTTTTAACAAATACAATTAATAAAATATAAAATATAAATAATAAAATTAACAATTATTAAAAACAATTCGTGCATCGCACGAGTTTTAAGCTATATTATTAAAGACGAAACATTAAAAAATTTGGTAGTCGGATGGACGGACGGTCGGTACTTAGTGATTTTTTTTAATTGCCCTTACTTATTTTTTAAAAAACTATCACTAAATAATAACATTATTTATAACCAATTATCTTTTCAACTAAAATACATTACCTTTTTTTATTTATTTTTTCTAATAAAATCTTCTCTTTTTCTAAAAAAAACACGGGCGGTTATCCTTTTTAACAAAAACATGTTACTCTTTCTATTTTTCCTTACTAAAACCCCCCATTTTCCAAAAATATCACGGGCAAACCCTTACTTATTTATTTTAAAAATCTATTTTTTTATTTTAATAATTAAAAGTATTAAAATCTATTTTAATACTTTTAATTATGAGCATTTTTTCAACTGAAACATGTTACTTTTTCAATTTTTTCATTTTCTAAAGAAATTATTATTAAATAATAACATTTTTATAACCAACTACCTTTTCAGCTAAAATACATTACTTTTTCTATTTTTTCTAACAAAATCCTCTATTTTTCTAAAAAAAATCACCGGCAATTATCATTTTCAACTAAAACAAGTTACTCTTTCTATTTTTCCTTACTAAAAACCCTCATTTTCCAAAAATATCCCAAAAATATCTCGGGCAAATCCCTACTTATTTATTTTGAAACCTATTTAAATACTTTTAATTACGGGCACTTACCTTTTTAGATAAAACATGTTACTTTTTCTATTTTTCCTTACTAAGACCCCTACTTTTCCAAAAATATCACGGATAAACAGTTATTAATTTATTTTAATACTTTTAATTATTTAAAAAAGTTTAATACGCCTAATTATTTTTTTAGCAAATGCAAATTAATAAAATATTAAAACATAAATTATAAAAATAATAATTATTAATAACAATCCGTGCATCGCACGAGTTTTAAGCTAGTATAAGTATATTGATAGATATATAAATATAATTATAAATTACAAACATATTATGATAATGGAGTAATAAATATAGAGATAATAGTGATGATTACTGAGTTAGATATACTTAATATATGCATTAATTACAAAATTATTAATATATAATAAGTAGGGGTAATTTAGTAATTTCAAACCGAATAAATTGTCTCAATGAACCCCGTAGTTGCTCTATTATATATATAATAATAAATAGATGCGAAAACTCTCTTAAAATACTTTCTATAAAAACAAAACATATATTTTTGATATTTAAAAAAGGGTGCTCTTCCACGGTCACTGTAAAATACCAACCACCTCCCGTAATGAAATATAACGGGAGCAATCATCCCCGTAATGAAATATAACTATAGCGGGAGTCAGTATTTTAACAATCACCTTCCGCAATGAAACACAGCGACAAGTGGTTGACATTCATCGATGACCAAATTCCTTTTAAAAAAATGTGAAAGTAATTGTTTATAATTAGTTAGTAAATAATAATATTCCACTTACTAATGGCTTTTAACACCTACGAGCTATAACTAATCTAATGATATCAATTACAGTATTCAATAATTATCAATTGTCGTGAAGGAGGAATACAATTATTAGTACTAAAAAAACTCTCTTTATAAATTGGTTTCCTTAATTTTTATTTTTAAAAATAAACACAGTACTACCAAGCTATTATTATATACAAAATAAAATCCCTCAAAAAACAAAAAAAGACACAAAATACAAAAATATAATTACTTTTCATTACTTGATACGACGTGGTTGCTTCATTCTCGAAGTAAAAGTATTTAGAGTTAATTACACTTTGTATCCCCCAACTTTACTCCAATTTCAATTATGTATATGTAGTTTCATAAATTGCATTTTGCATCCCCAAACTTTAAAATATAAGTCGAATCACAACCTTTTATACGTTTTCTATCAAAAATAATATTATTTTTAACGAATATATTGACAAATGCGATATAAAATTATTACAATGATGATATAAATTTTAGATTCTAAACATGTAACTAATTTTAAATCATAATTTAATATTATTTTATGACCATTAATCAATTATAATTAATTTATAAAAAATTGAACTAATATGTTTTCATTAAATAAAGTCGTGACTACTATGATATATGATACATATAAAATCATTAAAATATATTTTGTACCATCTTAAAATATAGATTATATAATCGTTGCATAATTTGATATCGCATTTGTCAATATATTCGTTAAAGAAATATTATTTTTGATAGAAAATGTATAAGGGGTTGTGATTCGATCTATGATTTAAAGTTTGAGATGCAAAAAATAATATTAAATTATGATTTAAAATTTTTAAAAGTGTAAAATTAGTTACATGTTTAAAATCTAAAATTTATATCATCAGTGCAATAATTTATATCGCATTTGTTAATATATTCGTTAAAAACAATATTATTTTTGATAAAAACGTATAAGAGGTTGTGATTCGACTTATATTTTAAAGTTTGGGTATGCAAAGTGCAATTTATGAAACTACATATACATAATTGAAATTGGGGTAAAGTTGAGGGATGCAAACTGCAATTAACTCATGTATTTACAACTACAAGTATCGTTCAGTACTGGTTAATTAAACACCAAAACCCCCGTGTAGAGGTTTTTGATATCCCTGACAAAGCGCGGGTAGTTACAAACACGTCTAATCGGACACTATGTCGGCGACTGCTCCTATTCCGATACCGACCGATACATGGAAGCTAGGGTTCATCGGAGCAGGAAAAATGGCGGAGAGTATAGCCAAAGGAGTTGTTCAATCGGGTCTTTTACCCGCTGCTAGGATCCGAACCGCTCATCTCGGGTCCGCTCGCCGTGCCGCTTTTGAATCATTCGGTGTCACCGTTCTCGATCACAATGATCAGGTCTCTCTCTAATTATCTCATTTTTATTCTATATATATACTTTAATTTACTGTCTTTTAGTTCGCATTTTCATATGTATTTTTAATAAGTAATTAGAGACTCAAGTGTATACGAAGTGGTTGAAAATTGCTGCGATTTTCTTAAATTAATTTTGTGTCAAGAAGAGTTAAATTTTAGCGAATTAGAAACGAGGAGTGGACTCATTTTAGTTTAATACCATTGCCGTGTTAGAGGCCGAAGTTTTGATTGAATTTTATTATTAAACTAGGTGAAACACGCGGTTATAAATTTTTTGGTATGATAGATAGATAGAAGGTTTATTTGCCAAGGTGTAGGATGACATGCATATGTCCTATACTTTGTTATATACTACAAAGATTTTATTATTACATAGTGAAGATGATCTTGGATTTGTATTTTTTTCCGACTGTGAATTCATTATCTTTGCTGTTTAGAATTATGTTTTTTCCTGCAATGAATCTGGTAATAATCTCAAACACATCTTTATCTGATTGGTTGTCTCTAACGCACAAAACCAAGTATGGTGTGATTATACTTCCTTTCATTGTGGAGAACAGACTTTTGCCTCGCGTTCTTATCTTTATAAAAAACTCTAGTAGCAAAAAAATCAGAACTATATACCTCATTAAAACTGATATTTTTTTAGTTATCTACTCTGACATTGTGTACAGTAATCTAACAGTTTTTGTTTATTCTTATCTGAATATTAGAAGCTAATCGTAGCATTGGCCTTGTCAGTAAATGCTTTTGATTTAATTCTTCATCTTCGACTACTTTTCCTCAGTTAGGTATATGTTTTTTTTAATTTCTTTAACATTTGTTTTGGTGGGCATCAAATTACCCAGGTTGTTGAAGATAGCGATGTGGTGGTTTTATCTGTGAAGCCTCAAGTTGGTATTGTCCTGTCCTTCCGTATTTAGCACTTACTGTATTCCTGTCATTGGTCAATTAATTTAATGTGCTTCAAGTGCTTTCTCTCATGCTCTCTCTTTTTCCACAAGAATAAAAAAGATAGAACTGTATTTCGTCTATTGTTAGGCTGCCTGAGTTTGTAACATCTTTGTATCTGGTTGGTGTTTGCCTTTTCTGTAGTATCACACATTTATGCTCTTTTGTAACTTGTCTTGCATTTCAGTTAAAGGTGTGGTTCTTGAGTTGAAACCAAAACTTTCTAAAAAGCAGCTTCTGGTTTCAGTTGTTGCAGGTGTCAAGTTGAAAGACTTGCAGGTTTGTTCATTTTTTCCATGCAATTATATAAATATTGCAGAAAGATATACCTTCATAAAAGTTATTTTTTCTGCATACTTTGTTACTCTTTTATCAATATTATCAGTAAAGCGAAAGTCTTATAGCTAAACAACTGTGTTGCACATGTAAACATAACTAATCACAGAGCATTAAATAATATAGAAAATCCCTACATTCCTTAGTAATCTAACAATTACTTCTGGGTAGATATTTATAAAACTGCTTTATTCGTTTGAGATACGCTTAGCACATAGTAAATGTGGGTTTGAGTTATCTAAATATGCGAATGGTTAAAGTTTTTGTTGTTGGTGAGATACTGGGATCTACCACAGTCAAATGGTTGAAGGGACCAAACAACAATAATTTGTTTGCTTTAACAAAATGAAAGTTTGATTTCTTCATCCTTCTGTTAAAAAATTGGATTCATACTCTCTCTAAAAGATGTACTCTCCACAATGCAAGTGACAAATTTAAATTATCTGTCAGTTGTGGTTGTACTATACTTAATAGAAATGCTCAAAACCTATTTGCTCTAGTTGGTTCAGTGAAACAGAATGCGGTAGGTGTGGGATGAAAGTTTGTGAACAAAATGAAAGAAGAAGATAAGAGTGAAAATATCTGAAGATGGAGTTTGTTGGAGAAAATGAGTTGGAAGGAGAATGACTGCTTCATGCTAAAATTTGTGGGTTTTTTCCTAGTTTAAATTGATAGGCATGATCTGAATGAGGGAATAAGATTATAAATATTCAACCACAAATAATAAATAGTTGGTGCATAGCCTTCCATTTTCAATCCTTGCAATCAAACGGAGCAATAGTTTATTAGTTTTTACTGTAACCAACAAACTGCGCTGAACAAAACTTGTGCACTCTGTCGTGCTCTCTGTACTTCGGTTTAGTTTTATGATTCAGGATTGTATAACTTGCCTGACCAACTATACAAGGAATATAGGTTTCTTGCTAAACTCGTTTGGGTCTACCAACTCTGAAGTTGCAATTTCAATATGTAGCTGCCACTTTGTAAAAAATAAGCAGTAGATTGGTTGTGCTCTTATTTTCCCAAGTGCTGATAAACTTATATTATCACAGGCATTTTAATTTTGACTTGGTACCCATCACTGAGCTATTTTCTATTCTTTATCAGGAGTGGTCTGGGCATGACCGCTTTATTAGGGTTATGCCAAATACCCCTGCTGCTGTAGGCAAGGCAGCCTCAGGTAACACACCCTTCTTGCAATCTATTTTTGTTATTTTCCTTGTTTGTTATCTAACTTAACTCACCGATGCTGGTAGGCATACATCTGGTTATTACTATCACTTTCCAAATCCTTCTAAGTATAAGATATAAAAAATGTATATAACTTTTTTAATAATTTGGGATATTGGTAGTATTCATTGTTTACTTTTCTGATAAGATGATAGTATAAGATTATAAATTTAGAATTCACAAATTAATTTCTCAATTTAAAAAAAATAATGCATTGAGCAATATAATGCAAAACATGACATTAATTAATGCTTACTGTGTGATGATTTATTAGTTCTTCATGTTCTGAAAATTGGATACTAAGATCAGGTCTCGGATAGTTTAGCCCTGCACCATTTTTTTCTATACTGTTTCTTAGTACATTTCTCATCTGTTTTTCCTTTACATACTTCTTTACTTGTTTACTTTACTCCATAATTTTATTCTTTTAATCTCAATATCTTTCGCTCTTGCATCTTGTACTTGATTTATTAGAATGTCTGTTGTAATGCAAGACATATCTTTGCCGTTCTTACTTCTAGTAGCCTTATGCAGTCATGAGTTTGGGGACAGCTGCAACAGAAGGCGATGCAGAACTGATATCTAAATTATTCGGAGCAATTGGGAAGATATGGAAAGCTGATGAGAAACTTTTTGATGCAATCACTGGCCTGAGGTATATGAATCTTAATAATGCATGCACTACTTTGGTTGAGCTTCAGAATTATCATTGCATAATTCCATGGCAGCTTTTTTGACTTTCCATAACACACAACGCAACTTTATACTCGCAACTTTATACTCTTGAACAATACTATGTGTATGTTATGTTATTTTGTTCGTTGGTAAGACTGATTCCAGCCTTTTGACTAAAAATTCTCTTAAATGTTCAGTGGTAGTGGCCCGGCATATATGTTTTTAGCAATAGAAGCTTTGGCTGATGGAGGGGTAGCTGCAGGTCTTCCACGAGACTTGGCTCTTGGTCTAGCTTCTCAGACTGTAAGTTCGACTCTTTTTACAGAGCTGTTCGATTTTGCTATAGAAAAAGTATCCTTCTGTAATATAGAGCTGCAAAATGTGTCTACATACGATAATTGATCCCACAAGTTCATATCCCGTAAAACTAGGATATTGTCAAATTAAGTGGTGAAATACAGGCAAAGAGTAACTGAGTATAGACACTATGGGGGTACAAATCTATTAAAATAAGAAGTTAGATATAGAGTTATTATATGGTAAGGGGCATATTTTTTAATCATTTTGGTTGTTACTCTAAAATACTAAAGTATTATTGTTCGCAAATCCTTTACCGAACTATAATGAACTGAAAATAAAAGTTTTTCTGTATAAATGTTATGCCACCTAAATTCCGAAATCAGTTCTTTTTAAGTTAATGATGTTAACTTTAATTATGCATATATGCTACTTATTCACAAATAACTGCAACATAGATATATAGCAATGATTATACATTTATTGTTTATAATGTTCGGATTAACTAGTAAAATTATCATAAATGTCATGTAAACTGAAGAGAGAAATGAAAGCAAAAGGACTTGTTATTTCTTCTAGTTATTTCTTCCTATAACAATCTAATGTGTGGACACTAGTAGTCCCTTGACTAACTTTTTTTTCTTCTGAAATCTATTTTGGCTGACTTTGAATTTAAATAAAAGCCCAGTTGGAATTGACATGGGTGAGTCATGATATGTTTATGTTAACCGAATATAAGTCTATGTAATAGTGGTGTAGGTCATTGCTCTTTGATTAAGACGTTTGCAGCATTTGATGTGCCTTGAGCATTATTGTACATGATGCTTTGGTATGTAATACATTCTGCTAATTTTATTTTATTTCAACCACTTCCTATAGGTTACCCTCTTCATCTAGGTGTCTCTTGTTTTCATCCAAGTTTTTTTTTCCGCATATGTGATCTGTTTTCAACTTGAGATCACCACTCTCTCAACTGTCATCATGTCTATCTGTTTACCACCTAGCTTTGTTCGGCCGCTATCTGAACCTCCTCATTGATGCTATTACTACTGTAGGACAGATGTTTGAGCCCCTCCCTTCTCTGTGGTTTCATGTATAACATTTCCTTGTTTCAGCCTTATTTTTGGTTAAGGATAAAATGCTACTTGTTACCACAGTAAATGATTATATAACCCTAATGCAATTCTATTATAGAGATTATTTAGAACTTGATTATTCAAAGGTAAGACTTTTTTTTTTTGCTAATTAAAAGGTAAGACATTTTAATATTGAAGTGGCAGGAGAAACATTCTTATTATAAGTTTGACTATTTCCTTACCTATTGGCTTGAATGATTATGTATTGCTCCAAAAATGTTGCCATCTGTCCCTTCTGAGATGAAGTAATATGACACTGCTGCAGGTACTAGGAGCAGCAACCATGGCCACTGCCACAGGGAAGCATCCTGGCCAGCTCAAAGATGATGTTGCCTCACCGGGCGGGACAACGATTGCTGGTATTCATGAATTAGAGAAGGGTGGTATTCGTGGGATCCTTATGAATGCTGTTGTTGCTGCAGCGAAGCGTAGCCGAGAACTTTCCCAGGGATAGACATTCAATTCTAAGAAGCTAGTTCATTAGTTTATCAACTTCACTTATATTCTTTTTCTGAGTAACTTAACAGTTTTGTTTTGCTAGTTAAAACGGCGTATCTGACGGTCCAAAAGAGATTTCTGCGAAATTCTGAAGTTCCTCGAGGCAAATTCCAATATATTTTGTCTGTTGATTCATTTACTATATGTTATGCTATCCATTTTGGGTTGAAATGAGGTTGATATCCATTTTCCTATTACAGCGCCTTTTTTTCTGGTTGGTAAAATGCTCCTAGTTATGTGCAAATCAACAATGTCATGCTATTGTATACAAAGAAATCCCCAGTTGTATATGGGACAGATGGAAAAGTAAAATTAATGAGATCACTGATTATAGGTGGATTGCTAGTTTTGTTTCCCACATAAGTGAACACTGAACAGTACGAGAACAACATTAAGTTAATACCAGCTTCAAAAGTGTTTAGTGGTCAATATTTAATGAATCTAGCTCAGCGTCTCGCATGAAACATTTCCTTTTCTTAGGAAAGATAAAATAGGTTGGCAAATAAAAGACCATGTTAAGGCTACTAGTGATGAGTCCTAAAATCTTGCTTGATACTTTCATTACTTGGGCTTTTGGGGGCTGAATGTTGTGGCAAGTCTTAGAGGGAACCAAATAGACTTCAGCTAAACTAGGAGGTTTTATTATAGATACTTCGTTTTGTGGGTTTTATGGTTTCGGTTCGTAATAGCTTGACTTGTTTGGTTCATTACGTAGTTTTAGACAGGGCTCCAAGATGATTGTACAGCTATAAATAAAGGAATTTACTATACTTTTGAGGGTGGACAGTTTACAGTATGATTGGTGTGTTTGGCTTATTGTTTATGACTTTCAGAATGGAATTCAGATCGAATATTATCAAGGAAACATCATATTCCATACCATGTAGTCATCTCACAGAATAGATTATTTGTCATAATTACACATAAAACAAAATACTTATTAATCAAGGTACAACTTACAAGATACACCATCACAAAAAGTAGTTATATACAAGCAAAAATTTGGAACCCTCAGTAAATTTTTTCCTACCTCGCTAACATTGCACATATGACATGTAAATCCATGTTGCTCCTTCAGGAAATGTACAAGCTCAGAATGCTTGAACCGGAAAGTGGATAACAAGTAAGATGTGTAACTTTACCAGCATTTTGAACTAAATAGAAGAACATCATTATATGTATATAATACAATTGAGTCAATAACACAAAATGACTATTCTCTATCTTTGATTAGATTGTTTATCATGTTTACCAAAGGAACCGTGCCTTTTGCCATGATTTCTATTCTAGAAGTGTTGGAGGCATTTGAGAAAAGAGAAAGCCCGAAAAAGAAAAGTTCAGGAAGAAATAGCCGAGAAGACAAGAATCCATGCCAATAGCGAGGTTCAAGGTCAAAAAAAGCACTGAAAAACCTTCTTGTACCAGGCAAATCAAGTTTGAGCAAAACATCCATACCAAAGCAAAAGAATTCTCTTTGGCGTCTTCTCTCTATTGGCCATAGATCTTTCCAAACTTCTGCAGACAATTCGTTTCCCAAAGTGCCTTTCTTAGAACCACCAAGATACTGAACAATTGCATTGGCAACAATTGGTGCAGCAGCTAGAGTCCTTGCTACCATATATCCAGTTGAAGGATGCACCATACCAGCTGTACCGCCAATTCCTACAACTCTTTGAGGGAGTACAGGTAGAGGCCCTCCCATTGGGATTACACATCTCTCATCCTCTTCAATGCTCTTCACTTTAATACCCAAATGCCTTAAGCGAGCCACCATTCTCTCCTGAATATCTCCCATGGCTAAACCAGGACGAGCTACAAGGGATGTTTCTTCAAGAAATATTCTGTCTGATGAAAAGGGCATTGCATAAAGAAACGTAGGAATTTTACTGTTTCGTTCTTTTAATTCTGCATTGCCATCGAGATGGGAATCTCTCCAATCCATGAAAAGCATCTTATTTACATCAAAAGGGTGTTCTTCTACTTCTGCCACAATTCCGTAAGCTACTTGGTATCCTGGATTATATGGCTTGTCATATTGAACAAGACATCTTGAAAAACCGGTGGCATCAAGAACTACAGCAGCTTGAATGGTCACACCATCATTACATATCAATAAAGATTTGGCTTCCTCGTGTACAACTTTGACAACCTTGGCCTGATGAAATTTAACCCCATTTGATATGCACTTCTGCATCATCTTTGATTTAAGCTGCTTCCTGTTAACCCTTCCATACGGTCTTCCAAGCTCCTTGGTTGTCTCGTCATCAATGTAAACAATCGCACTTGACCAGGTAGTGTCAAGGCAATCTAGTAAATCCATAGCCTCAAACTCATCCACCCAAACACCATAATTGTTTGGCCATATCAATTTCGGAGACGGGTCTATAGACACAACTGAAAGTCCTGCCTCTGAAACTTGTTGTGCTACCGCTAACCCTGCAGGACCGCCACCAACTACAGCCAAATCCACTACGAGACCATTCGACGGGTCATACAAAGGAAGGTCAAATTCAAGATTTTCCTTCTTGGTTTCTTGAACAAGCTCCAAAAGGGCAGTACTACTAGCCTTTAGAGAACCATTCTTTCCCCAACTCACATGAGATCTTTTAGGACCAAACCTCACCTCCTGGTTTCGAAACTTAAAAGAACTCAAGGTTCCAACTTTATCAGGAAATCCATGAATTGGATTGAAAAATTCAAGCTTATTATGAGTTTTTAGTAAAGTATCCATCACTTTTATTTATGGTTCTATGAAATTCAATCAAATTTCCAAAAAACAAAATCTGGGTTCCAAGATTTCTCAACCTTTTCACTAATGTTCACCGATATATTAGATAACTAATGATTGAGAAATTAGAGTAACTTAATCAAAACTGTGCAGAAAAAAAGATATATTAAACATACAACTGCAGAAGATATTGAAGAATTACAAGATTTTAAAGCTACTATCAGAGAATTAAAGACTTACCCATCTAGCAGCAGGAGAGATTGGAGGTGGATATAGAGAAGATGTATATAAGCATATCTCATTTTTCATATAATCAAGTAGGTGGAAAAGCAAAATGTTTTCTTTTTGAATTATTTGTGGGTGAAAAATATCCAAAAACAAATCATCCAAACATGTGCGGCAGGGATATCTTTACCTGTTTTGCCACGCAGAACATGTTCAATTTTTTATTAAACAAATGATTAAATAAACGGCTTTTCTAGATTTAAAAAAAAGGACTTAAAAAGATTTTATACTATACCATACTATATTATATTTTAATACATAAATTTTAAAATCATAAAAGTTCTGACTTGTTCATCAAATCAAAAAATTAAATCAAATTTCTTTTTTTGTGAGATAAAATTAGTCAGTAACCATATCAACTCATTTAAGATGGTTGTTAGAAATATACATCATTATACATTTTTCCTTAATTTTCAATTAATTATTTTATTTCTCTTTACAAATTTATTTTATTTTGGATATAAAAATGCACAAGCACAACATAGCAATTTAATTGCAACAAACTTATAGTATTATTAATATACGGTGGAAACCATGCTGAAATATATGAACACACAAACATCTCTCAATTCTCCACCCTCACACAATTCAACTCCACTTGAAATCAAATCAAATCAAATCAAATCATTCTCCATTTCTTCCTCCTCCTTTCAACTACACTCCTATACATACAATACACACACGCCCAAAATGTCCCGACTTGCCCATCTCAAGCGATCCCTAAAACCCCTTCTTTTTAACCCCACTCTCCATTTCTCAAAACCCCCAGTTTTCAAACCCCACCATTTCTTAAACCCTAAAAACCCTTTTCTCATCCGTCAATTCTCAACAACCCCACCTCTCTCTTCTTCTTCATCATCCATTTCCGACGCCGATCTTCGTAAATACTTAGGCTACGCCGCCCTGACAGTGTTCTGCGCCGCCGCTACTTACTATTCTTTCCCATTCCCTGAGAATGCTAAGCACAAGAAAGCCCAGATGTTCAAGTACGCTCCTTTGCCTGATGATTTGCATACTGTGTCTAATTGGAGTGGGACCCATGAAGTGCATACGAGGAATTTTGTACAGCCGGAGACTGTGGAGGAGTTGGAGAGTGTGGTGAGAATGGCGAGTGAGAAGAAGCAGAAGATTAGGCCGGTTGGGTCGGGGTTGTCTCCGAATGGGATTGGATTGACTAGAGCTGGGATGGTCAATTTGGGTTTGTTGGATAAGGTCTTGGAGGTGGATAAGGAGAGAAAGATTGTGAGGGTTCAGGCCGGGATTCGGGTTCAAGAGTTAGTTGATGGGATTAAGGAGTTTGGGATTACTTTGCAGAATTTCGCGTCTATTAGGGAACAGCAGATTGGTGGCATTATTCAGGTTCGTTAGAATTTTGAGATGTCGTTTTGCAATTGATAATTTTCTCATCCGTGTCTATGATTTTTATTATGATCATGTTGTTCTAGTGTGAAGTTACTATACATGTATAGCAATGGTTTCAATTTGTATGATTAGAAAACAATAGGTGGTTATATATTAAATGTATATGCGGAACGTATTGAAAAGTAGATGTACAGTGTGGTCTCTATTTGATTATCTTCCCAAGCATATCATGCCTTCGACCTGCATCATCGAAAATTTGGAATATCAGTATTTAGTTTTCTTACAATAAGGGTAGCTTACTGTTGATGTTCTGAAAGGCAGTAGGTTATATTGTATAAAGCTTGGAACATCTATAACTGTGTTCAGGCATGAAGCATGCCACTTTTTAATAATAGATTTTTTTCATAGAAAAATCCCTTTGAGAAATGTCCATCACGTCAGCATAACCCAGCTACGCAAATAGCATGTTTTAAACTATAAATCTACCTAATAATGAAATACTTCTGGAAGTGATACTATATACTATATAGAAATATGATGGTTGAAAGAACCGTGTTTTTAAGCCAAGGTTCTTGAATGTCAACTAAAGCAGTTAAGAATCAAGATAAAGTAATGAGTAGTGATAAATGGCACATGGAAATATTAATATATGAGTTATGTACTCCACTCTTGCTTGATACTATGTCATTGAAGATACAAACTTTACGATTTACAGAGCCTATCAATCATAAGATGTGTACTTCTCTTTTAGGATTTAGGAATTGGTAGAGCTGAACGATTTTGGGGGATAGGTTTAAAGACAATGATTGGTGTGAACACTTAAGATTAACATTGCAGGAAATACTAAAGTATTCTTATTATTTAACCAATTCTGTTCTATTCGACATAAGGGGGACATCAGGTAACTGTCAACAGTCTTATTCTGTGTGGATTTTAAACGTTGAAACTAATTTTGTAAATTAGTAATCATAGCTTTTCAGTTTCAAATACATTTGTTCTCAAAGATTACGCCCAATGACAGCTCCTCTGTTGCATTAAACCTATTTAGGTTGGTGCACATGGTACTGGAGCAAGGTTGCCTCCTATTGATGAGCAGGTTATTAGCATGAAGTTGGTTACTCCTGGTAAAGGAACTATTGAAATTTCAAGAGAGAAAGATCCAGAGCTTTTTTATCTAGCTCGATGTGGACTTGGGGGCCTTGGTGTTGTTTCAGAAGTTACTCTGCAGTGTGTCGAGAGGCAGGAACTTGTTGAGCACACTTATGTCTCAAATATTAAAGATATCAAGAAAAACCACAAGTATATGCATTTCTCTTTCTTTGTCCTTTACAAATCTCTTCCTTCATAATGTGCATGTAGCACAAGGCACGTCATCTCATTCTTTATATAATTAGGCCAATCTTAATACTACTTGAAAGTGAATTTTTAGTCTCCACGAACCATGTACAACGTAGTTGTATGCAAAGAGTGATGCTGTCTGAATACTTGAACAATTTTAACCCTCCCTCTCCCCCACCCCTACTACTCCCACTGTTTTATTATTATAATTTTGTTTATAAATTATTCTTCACTGAACAGTGTTTATCTATCAACCCCCAAAATGAATTAGCACAACTCAAGGATATGCTTATTAATAGTAAAGTGACCGATGGAATCAAATTTCACCTAAAAAAGCCTCAATTCTGTAATCTACGGTGGCATCTAATTGTACAATTGACATCAAATTAAAATGCTTCTACTATTAATTTCTGGATATCATTATTATCTTTACATTTTGCAGAATGCAGAATATGGAAGGAACCTATCATTCTTTTACATGGACATTATTAAGAGATTAGCAATTGTGTTACTTTTATCCTTTCTCTATCTTGCTTTTTATAGTTGTGATTTATTTGTCCTTTCACTGCAACAATTGTTTGTCAGCTTTTCACTTACCTATGGATATTTATTTTTCTCTCAATTATTTGAGATTAAACTGTTTCTTTCCTTCCTGCAGGAAGTTGCTCTCTGACAACAAGCATGTTAAGTACCTATACATTCCATATACTGACACAGTTGTGGTTGTGAGGTGTAATCCCGTGTCAAAGTGGAAAGGTGTGCCAAATTTTAAACCAAAATATAGCAAGGATGAAGCCATGAAGCAAATTCGTGATCTTTACCATGAGTCTCTGAAGAAGTACAGGTACATTAATAATATATTTTATCTATCGTTGTTCTTAAGTTGTACAGAGCAAGATATGACCATGGGACTGTCTGGTTGTATATGAAGTGAGAGGAAATAGTATTCATCATCATCATGCACTATGTGATTGGTTTTTTTTTTTTGTATTTGTAATTGTAATAATATAGCTATATATATGTATCCATATGAACTTGCTTGAATGTTTATTTGTAGTGTTTATTTTATATATTTGTCCTTTTTCTATGTATGTGTCCGTTACAGCAAAGTTGTGACCATAACTATGATGTTGTGTACACATCTTTTGCATATATTTATGTTTTTTCCATAACGGGTTTTTCTGTTATGTTCAATTGCAAATTGTTTCTCTGGCTATTGTATGTAGCCTGTTTCTCAAATAGGCCATGCAAAGTGAAAAATTGAATTATGATTCTCTTTATTGGGTTAATTATCATTTGCAGAGGTGAAGAACCTGTTTCTAAATCGTCAGAGGAAACTGAACCAGAAATTGGTGAGTTTACATTTACAGAGCTGAGAGATCAATTGCTTGCACTTGATCCTTTGAACAAAGATCATGTCATAAAGGTCAATCAAGCTGAGGCAGAATTCTGGAGGCGGTCAGAGGGTTATAGAGTAGGGTGGAGTGATGAAATTCTGGGCTTTGATTGTGGTGGCCAACAATGGGTCTCAGAGACTTGTTTTCCTGCTGGAACCTTGGCTAAACCAAACATGAAGGATATCCAATACATAGAAGAAGTGATGCAGCTCATTGAAAAGGAACAGGTGCCTGCACCAGCACCAATAGAGCAGCGATGGACAACTTCTAGTAAGAGCCCCATGAGTCCAGCTTACAGCTCAGCAGAGGATGATATCTTCTCATGGGTAACTTTCACTCTCTTACAAAATAAATGCCCAAACTTGAGAGATATTAATCAGCTATTTGTAGATGTGCAAAAGCCTTCTTAGGTTGAAGATAATTCATAATTCTGGCCAAATACCTTGGCAAAAGAGCTAGCTTCAGATACGAGCATAACATCAACATGTCAAAACCATGGAATCTGCCCCATTTTCTGATGCCAAGAGTAGTATATATATATATAGACACACACACACACACACATATACATATATAGTAGTAAGGAAGACTCAAGTTTATTCTACCTTTCAAGCTCATCTGTTGGGTGTGCAGTTCAATTTATAAAGTTGATCTGACAATAGAAACATATATTATTAATTTTCATTCAATAACAGAAAGTGTAGGGAAAGAGGGCTGAAATAGGCTTCCATTGTTGCACAATTAACATCAAGACTTAATTCCCTTTGCATATAATAGTGCTTTTATTAGTTTAAATTTAGCTTGAGGAGATGAGTGTCTTTGGTGTACAAATAGGAGCTTCTTATATTTTGTTAATAAAAATGTACTTCTCTCAATTCCTTGTGCAGGTTGGCATAATCATGTATCTTCCTACAGCGGATTCACGACAGAGAAAGGAGATAACAGAGGAATTTTTCCACTACAGACATATGACCCAAACCCAGTTATGGGATAAGTATTCAGCGTATGAACATTGGGCAAAAATTGAGGTACTGATATATTCCTGATATTCTGTTTTTCGAATTTGGAATTTAGTGCAATTTTCGAACACGGTTAGAGGAACAAACAGGTTCTTTTGAACTCTGAAGTCTTTCAGATTTTCTTTTTATGAAAAGATAATTTTGAATAGATATCTTTGCCGTTTTTTGGATATGAAAAGCTTTCAGAATTTTTCTAAAGAATGCCACAATGGATAGTCAGTACACATGTATACTAAGAAAACATAAAATACCCCTAATATCGGTCCTGGCAATTTCCTTGTTTTAAGTGCGTTATATGTATATATATAAATAAATAAATAAATATATATGGATCAGGTTCATATGAGGGCCGGGGAATTGTGAGAACCAAATGTTTTGCACCACAAAGTGCAGAACAGTACTTAGCAACATAGATAATAGTGTGGAACAATACTTGGCGACATAGTAAAAGTTGCAGAGCATTTGGTTCTTCAGTTTTCATTTTGAGCATAGTTCTTATGAGAGCCAAACTTTATATATAATATTCAATCATGTAACAGTTTCCTTGAGATTTATCTGTTTCCCTTTGTACAGTTTCTCTACATACTATTATTGCATCAATCTCTCATTTCTGTCAAACTCAAGGTTGTCAATGCAGACACTCTAATAGCTAATTCAGATTTCTCTGTATGTTGTATTTCTGAGATTCACCTGCAAAGTCTCGCATATTGCTTACTGGTCACCCCATTTGCAGGTACCAAAAGACAAAGATGAGCTTGCAGCTCTACAATTAAGGTTAAGGAAGCGATTTCCTGTTGATGCTTATAATAAAGCTCGAAGGGAATTGGATCCCAACTGCGTCCTTTCTAATAACATGCTGGAGAAGTTGTTCCCCTTGGGGAATCCAATTTGACCAGGTTCTCTTGGCCTAGTTTCTTACTTTTGTATCACTATAGTGATGATTATATTTTTCCTTTTGGCAACTATTAAATTGGTTTGGTGCTTTTTTAACCAAAAAGAGGATATAATGTCTGGAAATTTGTTGCATAAGAAACTCTGAATCATAGACACATCTTACAGCCTTAATAATAAATTCCTCCATTTTCCTTTGCATAGATTTTTCTCTATAAAAGTAGGGTTCACTCGTCAATTGGAGTATGCATTTTGGAAATTATGAGACTTTTAACCTGCTTGGTAAGATCTTTATAGATATTTGCATTTAAATGGGTTGACAAGTTGGGAAAAAAATGATTTGATGATCAATATTTCCTTTGCATAATGGAAACAGCGGTAAGTACTAGACTTATGGGTCATTAACTATGAAAATTTGAACAATTATAATATAGTAAAAAGAGAAGACCTTCTGCACAATCTCTTGTTAAAGAAAGGAAAGCAAGTCTTTATTATTATACAGTGAAAAACATAATATAAACCTCACAATAGTCATACTATCAGAACTATAAAATCACATGAAAACTAGAATGACATTATAGTTGTTGAAATACTGGTCTTGCCATTAGTAGCCATCTCTCAGAAACAGGTTTCACAGAGCCAACAGCAACACAGTGCAAAAAGGCTGCAAGTGATAAAGAAATTCTGTTAAAAAACAAGCTTTGCTATAAAAAAAGTACAGAGATAGAGCATGTGGCGAGAAGTGTAGATTTATTGTAGTTTACCATCCTTCAATGAAGCCTCTATCTCCTTTCCTCTTCGTTTCTGTGGAGTACTTGTTCCCAGCTGGCGGGTTCTCACTTGGATAGCCTATTATTCAAATTTATGTACAAGGAGTCAGTATCATCACTTCGATAAGCTTTGTTTAGATTTATATTAGACATGTCCACAAATAGAGAGAGAGAATGTGTGTGTGTTTGTGAGAGAGGGGGGGGGGGGGGGGGGGGGGGGGGGGGGGTGGGGACACCTGGAGGAGGCTGGTTCTGTTTGTCTTGATTCGTCATGGTGGAATAGGAAGGCAAAGCTTATGTTTTTTACTTGTTTGTAAGGAGAATTGTCTAGTATTTATATACTTAGATTTCAACTACCTTTTTAGTATCAAGCAAAATATCTTTATGAATTTCAGCAATTGAGTTGACAAGAAGCCGAATCAAGCTTATCAAAAGTAACTTTCATAGAATGTGCAACTTTTCACATTGCTTTGTGAGTTATTGATTCTTTTCTTGAGGAGGAGAAGAGAATAAAGGTAATTACTAGAAATAATAATGCAAAAGATTATGGGAATAAACCCATAGTCAAATACAACCCGAGCCGTCTAACTTTACCTTTAGATGAAGGAATATATGCTTTCATATAGGACCTGAGCCCTGAGGTGTCTAATTAGATGATGAAATTTATGCTTCAACTTTTAATCGGTGAGGAAATAAGAGTAAACAATGGTAGTTATTATAGCCAAGGTAAATGTGTTGGCGTTCACACATTTCTTATTGCCCAACTTTTGGTAGATAAATAAGAATGCTGGGCTTTTCTCATTCTCCACCTTTTACCACTTTTCTAAGTTGTTAAAAGACCAATAAGAAATGTGTGCGGAGTCTGTGGGCTTTTACACAAACATATGCTGGATCTGTAACTTGGGGCAACACAACTCTGGTGTAAAACTTGTAACTCAAAATTTTGTTTATTATTGTGGCTAAAGGAACCACCAAAACTGAATCATAAATTCAAACTGAACCAGAAATATCGGTTCAAACAATCCTCCCGATATAGTTCAAACACCAAGTTGTTGGTAGATTTCTAGTATACAAATTTGCTATTGTTGGCAATTAATTTAATCTTATAATGATAATTATATTTATTTTGAATTAAACTAATTACGCATTAAAATAATTAAACTAAAAATTATATGTGTATACCGCGGTATACATAACATATATGGAGTTATGTTTTTAAAAAGTATAGATTAGTTTATAATTTAATAACAATAATTAAATAAATTTGAAATTAAACTAACAATATTTTTAAAACTAATTAAGTTAATAATTATGTGTATATCGCGGTATATATGGCATACCATACTATTAAGATGCGGTTTTTGCTTTAAATTCAGAGATTAATTTTTAATTAAATAATAATTAATATGAAATTAAATCAATTAGATTTAAGCTAATTAAACTAATAATTATAATTATATGTACATTTCGATATACATGGTATACCATACCATTAATAGAGGGTTTCAGCTTTTAATATAGAATATAGATTTCTTAAGTTTATCGGTTAACAACTTACCATTATGCGTATTAAAATTTTGTAGGAGCAAAAAGACATTGTAGAGAAAAAATGTAGTATTTTTGATGAAGTTTACTTTTAGTGCATAAGTATGATACTTCAGGATTTACCCCTCCCGATATCAATTCAAACACGTTGCTGGTAGATTTCTAGTATTTAACTTGAATATTGTTGGCAATTAATTTAATTTAATGGTAATAATTATATTAATTTCGAGGTAAACTAATTACGTATTAAACTAATAATTATATGTGTATATCGTAGTATATATGACATATCATACCTTTAAGAGGGAGTTATGATTTTAAAAAAGTATAGATTAGTTTTTATATTAACAATATTTTTAAAACTAATTAAGCATATCTACATGACATACCACACCATTAATAGGAGTTTCTAGTTTTAGTAAAGAGATTAATTTTTAATTTAATAATAGTTAATTTGAAATTAAATCAATTATATTAACTAATTAAATCAATTATATTAACTAATTAAATTAATAATTAAATGTATATCGCTGTATACGTAGCATACCAAAGGGGTTTCTGCTTTTAGTATAGAGTATTGATTTACACAGCAATGAAGCAATGAAGGTATGGTAATACCAGTATTTGTTGTACTAGTTGTAGCTAGTTGCGGTGCATGTTAGTACGGGCCTATGCTCCGGGGTAGTGTAACTTGTACCCCTAAACTTACTTTTTTAAAATATAAAAATACCTTTTACAAACAATTGTTTTCCCATTTACAAAAAAAATTAACAAAAATGTAATCCTATGCAATTCTTTAGCACAAGAAATGTGTCTTTTAGTATAAAATTTGGTGTAAATTGATGTTAAAACGTTATGGGTGGGAGATGGTAGAACTTAGAACAAATTAATGTTTTTATTAGAGTTGGTCCCAGTTGGCTGCTGTAGATTGTAGGGTTGTTGTATCTTCAAGTCATTATAAATGAACTTAAAAGAGAGGATTTGACATGGGATTCGTTCAACTGACACAGCTCAAAAATAACAAAACAAATCACGAAATATTATCCGGCCCGGATTGTGTTGTTTCCAAATTTAAACCAAACCAACTGCAGACATTAAATAAGTTGACACAGTTGAACTCAAATATAGCCTGACAAGCTCTGTTCCAATCCAAGTTATAAACATCAACAAACACATGCATGGGTGCACATATGTTGTCTGCATAATAAGATGCTGAAATAAACGAGAGTGTGGTACAGCAATGCATATGGCGTTGAGATTTGAGAATAGAACGAGGTAGCAGTATTACATACGTGTAGGGGTGGGGGCAAATATTGAATGCTAGTGAAGTTATGACTAAGACTTGTGATACCTCTGTGTCAAAAGCTGAGGCTGATCAGTTGCAGTAATTTCAGTATAAGCAGCTAAGCTCTTGTTCGATCAACCGTTCATTAACCTCAGTCCTTTCTTATGTTAGGTTCAGTACTTGAATTTGTAATTCACCTTTCTCTCTATTCCATTCAATTCGATTTACGTTGCATTATAGTATATCAGGGAGGCTCTGTCTCTGACTCAAGCCAAACAAGTCTTGCTCTTAGGGGTCGCAACACTTAAGAGCAAGGTCTACAAAGGATCTGCATAAATATATGATTAGTAATGATTTGGATTTTGCCTTAAATTTGTTCACGGGAGAATCCAATGTAGTCATCAAGAACATATTTTCCAGACCTTTTTCTAGAAAAATGTATATTCAGAATTCGAACCAGAAGTATTATTAGTACTGGACCCGTACTGTCTTGTACAAGAAAGCAAATGCTATTACTTAACTCGTGAATTGGCCTCTGTTATACCACATTTCAAATTTCTCTGTTTAATAATTATTAATTCAGATTAATAATTAATTATTTGACCACTAAGTAATATCCTCTCACTGAAACGAGAAAAAAATCAATCTCAATCAACGAATAACGGAAAATATTTCCAAACGATATCCTTCAAATCAGGAAGATATCACAACGCCAAGATAATACAAGATAAAATTTGTAATTGTCCACATTAACGAAGTTTATCCCTAAAGTCTCTCAGGTATAAACACAATTGCACATAACTGCGTGGGCTTGATCCAATATAAATTTGTACGCAGACATCTTGACAAAAGTGATCCGATATACGAGACAAATCGAGACACCTCCCAAGTCCAGTCCCAAACATCCAAAAATCCTAAATTCTCCTATTTTCATAATTCGTTATTCCAGCAACCTCCGATTTCATGTTGTTACGAAATTCTTCCAACAACCGCCTCGATTTTGTATTCATACTTTCCTGAGATTGCCGGTCTCGTGCTATTGTTGTGAAATGAGATCACGGAAAGAGCATTTTGCAAACCCTACGTACGATTTATTCTTTCTAGCAAAAATTTTAAAATATAAAACGTTAACAATTATTATTTTTGTATCCTGGACTCATTATTTCTAGATTCGGTTCCTGTTTCCATACAACAATATTGGCTGAAGTGGATAAACTCTTACACAAAAACTAAAACAGTTATTTTTAAGAAAAAAAAGGGTTCTAAATTCATGAAAACTAGGTTACTGAGCCGCGCTTCGCAGCGGCGTTAAAATATATTTGTTAAAGCAAAAGAATATTAGAACAAATTAATTTATGAAATAAATATCTATAAAATTATATAAATTATCAAATAAAATATATTCAGTAAAATTTGTATTTGGGTAGGTAATATTATAAATTATTTACATATTCCTTTTGTTTATATAGTTTGATTTTTTTATTTTTTTGGACCGATACCATTGCCATATGAACAAAATTATATTGATAAAAATCAATATAAACATATAATATTACTTATATTTATATAGTATTATTACAAAAGATAATATTAGAACATTATAGTTTGAATTTTAACTTATATAATAGTATTACTTATATATTACTCTAATATATTACTGCATCAAAATACCTGAGAAAATACCTGAGAGTATGTTAGTGTCATTAATACGTGCATCAATCATATCTGGACATATGAACTGAAATCCGTGCAGTGATATGTTGACGATGCCTTCTTCCAATATCTTAGGTGACGTTATGCGTATGAAGAGCAATTTAGACCCATGTGATAGTGGTCTATATTTCCCTGTACTTGAAACAACTTTCAGATTTTTGATGCTGTACACGGAGCCTTTCTCTAAAACATCTTTGAACCGAGAGACTAGAATCTTTGGGATCGTAGCATGGATCAAATTTTTCTGTCATACAACATATCTTAGAAAAGTTAATAACATCATACAATTTGACAAACTAATAAGTTATAAGTATATTGATTTATTAACCTTTTCATCGATCAAAATCATGCGGACTGATCAGTTCTTCAGTATTTGGTTTGACAAATTCTCACATTCTACACATTCGTACTCTTATCATCCATCCAAGTATAGCTGTTGTCGTTCAAAACATCCAACATGGTGTAAGCCATAGTTATATTGATCGTAAATATGATTGTAAAAATTTGGAGCTATGTAAAAAAGTTTCGGTGTAGATTTTTTGTTATGAATGACTGTTAATTTATAGGTGTTTGTAAGGTGAATAACATGGAAATCCATTATGTTTAAAAGTAAAAAAGTATTAAATAATAACTTACCTTTCAAATATTAAGCTAATTTGTAAAAGTTATAGAACTTTTCTTATAAGCATACTCTTTAGTCGTTAAAGAAGATGTTGAGGAAGGAAAGAAACTGTTTGAGTTAGGGTCCGTATATGAATAATTATTGCAAATTCTAAAATACGAAAGAAAGTTGTAAATAATAATGCATGAGATCCTAAAAATTCGAAAGTAATAAAGAAATTAACATCAAATCTTACAAATTTGCAATTTTCCAATTCCATTTTTACATATTTGAACACAATATTTTACAAAGTAACATACTTAAACAATAAAATAAACTACTAACATATTTTTATACAGATTTTGTATTATATTTTCTTGAGCCAACATCCGTTACACTAAATACATATAAAAATACTAAAAATATGCAGTAATATAAATTAAGTATTAACCACCACTTCAAATTTCAACCGTTCGTATTATCACAAAATTACAAAAATTTTAAATATCTATGAGCTTTATATGCCGATTTTGTGTCATGTTTTTTTGAGCCGACGCCCGTTGCATAAGTACATGTAAATTAAAAAATAATAAAAATATGCAATAATAAAATTTAAGTATTAACCACCGGTTCAAACTTCAACTATTAGTATCATAACAAAAATTTCAAATTTCTTAAATATCCCTAGACTTTATATGCCGATTTTATGTCATACTTTCTTGAGACGACGCCCATTGCACTAAATACATATAAACTAAAAATACTAAAATTAATCAATAATAAAAATTTAATTATTAACCACGCTTCAAACTTAAACTATTTGTATTATCACAAAAATTACAAATTTCTTAAATATTCTTAGACGTTATAATAAAACTTTTTAGTGCGAACATGTGCATCATTATAATATAAAAGGTTCATCATGGAAACATAATCGATTTCTATATAATCATTGTCTTTTCTGTGAATTTGAATGTAAGTAAGGGATTTCAATTTTAGTTTAGTTAATAAAACAAATTAACATTTGTTTAATTGAATTCTGAACGTGATTGAATTTTATATATTACAATAGGTCTAACGACCGACTTGTGCTAATCTCTATCAAGATATATATACCTAACATATTCATAACCTCAGAAAACAAAGAACTAATTAATAATAGTTTGTGTATGTTCACTACTTTGCTTCATAAAGAAGAAAATAAATTAAAATATACAAATAGTTATCATCAATATGCAATGTTATTAATGCACACGAATTATCATAAAATCCTCAAATTTGTGGCACAAGTAGAATTAATCAGTATGCCATTCTTTTATAGGCAATTTAAGATATAATATAAAGATTTAATAAAGATTAAATTCTAAATAGGATTATAATATAAATATTTAATAAAGATTAAATCCTAAATAGGATTGTAGTATAACGTTAAAATAAAGATTAAATTCTAAAAAAGATTGATATATATATATAGACACACACACACACACATATATTGTCTTCCCTATAAATTCGAAGCTAAGTAAAATAAATTAATTTTATTGAATTAAAATAGGGAAACTCTAGAAAAATATATTAAACTTAAATATGATTTAATTTAGTTCAGATAAAAAGTTAATGTTGTTTAATTGAATTTTAAATATGATTGACTTTTATATATTTATTGTCTTCTCCAAAAGTTCGAATTGAATTAAAATAGTGAAACTCAAGAAAAATAAATTAAAACTTAAGTAGGATTTAAGTTAGTTGAGAAAAAAATAATATTTGTTTAATTAAATTTTAAATAAGATTGACTTGTATATGTTTATTGTCTTCCCTAAATATTCGAGTGTAAATAAGGAATGTCTTCCCTAAAAATTCGAATGTAAATAAGTAAATTAAATTTTATTGAATTGAAATTGAGGAGCTCTAGAAAAATAATTAAATATTCTCTTAATTTAGTTGAGAAAAGAAGTTAATTTTTGTTTAGTTAAATTTTAAATAGGATTGACTTTTATATATTTATTGTCTCCCCTAAAAATTCAAATTGAATTAAAATAGTGAAACTCTAGAAAAATAGATTTAAACTTAAATAAGATTTAAGTTAGTTGAAAAAAATATCTGTAATATTTCTTTAATTAAATTTTAAATAGGATTGACTGTTATAAATTTATTGTCTTACCTAAAAATTTGAGTGTAAATAAGGAATGTCTTCTTTAAAAATTTGAATGTAAATAAGGAAATTTAATTTTATTGAATTGAAATTGAGGAGCTCTAGAAAAATAGATTAATATTTTCTAGAGAGAGCTCCGAGGTTTTTTCTTTATATATATATATATATAAAGATACTGATTTCCTCCTGTAAAAAAAATATAGAACCTAACAATTTTCTAACCAATTAATAGAATCACAAAGTGATAATTATTTCAAACTCGTACATAACAAATTTTTTGTATACAAACGAATGTACATAAAAGTGAACATGAAAATACTCACAAAATCCTAACCAAATATAATAATAATAATAATAATAATAATAATAATAATAATAATAATAATAATAACAACAACAACAACAACTATAAATGAAATTGTTGTTGTAAATATTAAATAACAAAGGAAATATAGTAGGAAAAAGATTAATAGTATGTTTTTAACTTTTGATGCTTTTGACCCCGCAATTGCGAACCTATCATCATATATTATCTGTCGGACAAAATTATACACAATCTCAAATTAAGATAGCACGCGAAATTTGAGAATATTACTACCTTAACGTTGGAAGAAATTAGGTGGAACTCCGTTCGTACTCGCGCAATTTCCAGTTTGTTTCTCTCTCTTCCATTCTCTTAATCCTGCATGTAATAAAAACTCACATGATTCAATTTAGTCTTGTAATAAAAACACATCAATAACAAATATAATCACGCATCAGCAGTTCACACAATAAACTAAAAAGTTGCAAAACTAATCTAATCTATAATGACATACGATAAACAATAAAAATTAGAGACTCTATGATTGATAAAACTTTGTAGTGTATATATAGTGAAAGCAAGATCTGAATAAGATGATAAAATAGGAAGTTGAAATATTTTAGAAAAATAAATAAATATGTTTGTGACGATTTTCAAATACTACCTAAATATAATATATCTACTTTCCTTTTCCTCCAATAGTCAAAACAAAAATAGGACAATGGTTATACTTATCTTTTATACAATGGTTTATACTTACCTTTTATACGATGATTTATTTTATACAACTTAAAAAATGTTTTGACTTTTGTTAATCCCAAATAGCCTAACAGAATTGTAGAAGGGGGGGGGGGGTTGAATACAATTCTAGATATTTTTAAACTTAAAACAACTTTAAACTAAATTAACACAGAAAATAAAAACACAAGCAAATATAAAATTTCAGTTGGGTTTTTTGAGGATCCAACTGAGATGTTTTTATTGCGGGAATAATCTGTGTTACAAACGTAGCACAGCTGCTCAGTTCCTAATGTAGAGTGAGAGTGCTCTTGAAAGAAGCTAATACAAAGTTATTCTATCTCACTCACTTACAATAAAATGAACTACTACACTTGGTTATATAACCCAAGTTTACAATGCTATTTTTGGCTACTCTAAAATGTTCTAAAGGTAACCGCCAGTAGCTTGCTTTTCATTCCTTTTGTCCAATGGTCCTTGGAGATCTTGTCTTTTGTTTTCATGCTTATTATGATCACACTCAAGAACCTAATTGGAAATTGGAATGTTTCCTCATTCCCAGTGTCCATTTTGATGGCTCCCAATGCAAAGTACACTTCTACATCACCTTTTGATCTGTCAGAAAACTGTCACTATCACTTTGTCAACTATTCAGAAAAGTGATAATAATTCGTTGATAGCAGTGAGATGTGTTTCGTTGATAGCTTTATTCTTCATTCCGTTGATGGTACATTCTTCATTCCGTTGATAGTGTAATCTTCATTCCGTTGACATGTCTTCACTTAGGCAAAATTACAAGGCATAGTATATTTACAATTAACCAACCTATTTTGCCTATCTAGTACTTAGTCAACATGACTTGGAAAACCTATCTAATACCTACAACAAATTCATATCAACCAGTGAAGTATTGTACAGTGCAATTGCTACATTACTCATTTCGTTGATGAGACTCATTCCGTTGATGAGCTACCTATCAACGAAAGCTGCAAAGCATACCATTCCGTTGACAGTTACAAAAGTGACTTAACACAAAATCTACTAAGTGTTTTTATAATTATCATCAAGAACAACATATTCCTAACAATCTCCCCCAATTTATGACTGATAGAATAACAACCATAAATCAAGAGCCTTGATGATAACAAAAACACTTAAACAAATTACAAATTACAAAAGTAGAAATTGCATTGAGCTTCATGATACTTTAAAATTTATTGAAAAAAAAGTAGAAAATCTTACAACACAAGTGCACAGAGTTGCTCCTCTAGCCTGAGCAGATTTACCATCTTTGTCTCTATGGCCTTGTTTTCTTCCCCTTCTTGGCATTGTTCTCCTCAATTTGAGCTTGGAGCCTCCTGTAGAAAATCTTCTCTTCTTCATCTTGATCACCCAACTTGGATTGCATAAATCTAAGAGTTTCATTAGATGCCTTTTCCAATTGGTCCTCTATTCTGAAGAATCTCCTACAGTTGTCCTTGTCTCTGAATTCCATCATCCAAAAAGGTTGGAGATGAATTTTCTTTCCTGTTTGAGGGACCTTTAGAGTTCTGGGAAGTGCATTAGGCTTGTTCCACCTAGCTTTTATTTGACATATCTTGGAGACAACTTCAGACTTAGCAGTTTTGGTGAACCCAAAATCTTTCTTTAAGCACTTGAACACCACTATCAAAGTCTGATAATCTTCTCCTAGAATTCTGTGAAGAGGCCAAATCTGTTCCTTTCCACCCTTGTAGACAAACACTAATCTCTCTGGTAGTTTATGAGTAGCTCCAATTCCTCTCACTTCCACCAAGTCATCAAGATATAGGTTTAAGTCAGACTCCTCCCTTATATCTGTAATGTAGATAAAGTCTTCTGGGTTTGGAGGTGGTTTTTCAACCTGTGGCCTTCTCACAAGAATTGGTTTAGCCTTAGTAGCCCTCTGCTTTGATTTCTTCCTTGATTCCATATCAACCAGAAATTTGGGAAAATTAGCTTCATCAAACTCAATTGGCTCCTCCTTTGGCTCAATTGGTTGATCATGAAAATTAACTGGATGTTCAGGATCACAAGCTAATTTTGCTCCACAATCTTGATCAGAAAAGGTTGAAGGCATTGCTGTTACAGGTGCATCTGTGACAGTGCTTTGAGAATCATCCTTATCAAAAGCCAAGTTTCTTTTAGCTCTTGTTTTAGGTTGCCTTATACTTTTTCTTTTTTCTTGCACAGCTTCAGCTCTAGCTCTTTCTTCTTGCTGTCTTTCCTCTTCATCTAGAGCTTGGGCAACTGCAAGAGCTTGCATGTCTGCCCTAGCTGATTCCGAAGCTCTAGCTTCAGCAAAATTTGGGTGACCAACCCAAACACAGATTTCTTGTCCATTCCTGTAGACTATTGCTCTTTGATTCCTGATCTCAGGCACATTGCTTTCCTTGCATTTTATGATAAGTTCACTCAGAATCTTGAGCTCATCTGGAAATGGAGGAGGATAGAATGTCCTAGCAATATTCTTGCCCTTTGGTTTAGCTGGGGATTTTGGAGATAAGCATCTCTGAAAGGTAGTTGGGTCCCCATCTCTAATACATGAAGTTTGTCCCTTTTCTTTCCTTGGACCAGGAATTACTCCATGTAGAAGAGGCTTTAGATCATATGAGGATTTAGTCTGTGGCTCCAATTCCGTTGACACTAATACCATGACATTTGTTGATGATGGGATGGGCTCATCCGTTGCTGTAGAAGTAGCTTGATCCTTTGATGGATGTTTGTTTCTTGCAGTTTCAACTATCTTCTTAACCCGTGCATCTATACTAGACCATTGCTCTTTTATCTGTGCTGCAAGTTGTAGTCTCATAGATGCTTGTTGAATTAGGTCAATTCCATCCATTTTACCCTTGATAGACTCCCCCATAGCTAGTGGCTCATGTGGTAAAGAAATGGCTGGGACCATAACTTTTGTGACTTGTACATTTAGCTCCTTTGATTTCTCCCCCTTTTTGTTATCATCAAGAGTGATGAGAGGGAGTCCCTGAGCTGCCACTAACTGGGTCAAAAGCTGAGTTTGCTTCTCCTGTGCCTGTTGCATATGAGTTAATGTGGCTTCCACTTTGTCCACCCTATCAGTAAGGGTTTTCAAAGTGGTTGCCACCTCATGATCCCTTCTGAAGAATTTGTCCATTTTGGTCACAGTGAGAAGTGGAAGTCTTTCATCAAATCTCCTATCATTGGAGGCCCTAAAGCTTGCAATTTGATCCTTGATTTCCCTGGCCTCAATCCTTGTCTGTAGCATTTGTAGCCTCTGGATTTCTAGAGAGTCCAGAATGGCTTTGTAGGATTTCTTCTCATTTGGAGGTGCAGACTCATGAGCCAAGTAAGCTTCATTATACTGCCTTGTAATTGCAGCATCCAACCCTTTATATCCAAGTGAATCTTGATAGAGCCATCTTGGCTTAGGAGGCATCACAGATGTCCCAGTCTGTGTAGTGGTAGCCACCCCTTGGAAATCAGCATCAAGACTCTCATCATCACTTTAAAAATCAGCAAACTGATCACTTCCACTAGCTCCTGGAGACAAATTGGCAAGTGCATCCTTAGCCCTCATCATGGATGCAGTTGTATGAATTAGATTTAAAGTCCTCTCTACCTCCACATTGCCCTGTTGAGCCAAGATTTGATAAGCTGGCACAGGGTGAGTAAAGGTTTCAGGATCCAGAGAAATGCTATCCAGAGCTTGTTGATAATGCTCTTGGAAAGACAGTTCTCTTTCTCCCTCACTAACCTCCATTAACTCACTTGCAATGGCTGGTTCCTTCCTTTGAGTATCTGTAGTCCCTTCTCTCTCTCTCCACTATTTTCTTTCATCATGGGCTCCCCATGGCTCACACCTCTCACACCCTCACCTTCACCTACTAAGGTGGAACTCTCAATCTCTCCTTTTGCCTGGCTGGAAGAAATAGCCAGCCTCTCACTCTCATTCTCTCCTTTTGCCTGGCTGCAAGCCAGCCTCTCAGATTCACTCCCTTTCATTCCTAAAAGTGTTTCAACTACCACTAGGTCATCTGCAATAGTTGTGTGAACAACTGGATTTTCAATAATAGGTGCAGAATGAGCTATCAACGGAATGGTAGTTTGAACTGTCAACGGAATGGATTCCGTTGATGGAGAAACACTTGTCAACGAAAGAGACTGTTTCATTGATGAAGTCAAGAAAGGAGTTTGAGAAAGTGAAATTACAGTAGAATCTGTGGTGATTGACTTTAGAGATGGTTCCACAGATCCTCTTGTAGCTTCAGAAAAAGATGATTGTTGGCCCAACAAATCACTTAACAAGTGATGACCACCAATTTCAGAGTGGGGCTTCTCCAAGAATAGAGTTGGAGAATCAGGAATAGATGAATGGATCATATCCACACCTAATGATTGTGTATGAGAATTTTGTGGAGGTGTCTCAATATTAATATTGAGGGAGTGGGACTGTAACCCCAGAGTAAACATTGGGGCTACATCAAACTGAATTTGAGAAACTGGAATTGTTGCTTCCAGTGTGTGTGCACCCTGTGTGACCTGAGATTTTTGTTTTACCCTTCTTTGGTATTGGGAGATAGATGTTTGGGGGCTAGATGTGTCCCTTACCCTTTTGATGTGTGCTCTTGGAGGAGAGCTTGTTTCAATAACTACATCCTTTTGAGAGGATGCAATTAGACTTGAGCTAATGTCCATGTTACTCATTGTGCCTTGTTGGGAAGACACAATGAGGCTAGTCTGGGAAACACTCACCTCTTCCACCTTATCCTTGGGGTTTCTTTGATTTTCACCCCTTCCCTCACCACTCACTACACCAGCATCACTCCCCTTAGGTCGTGCAGTGGATTTTACAACAGGCGCCTTTTGAGAAGCACCTGAGGTTGTCTTGGTAGATTTAGACTTTGTGGATTTAGGTCTAGTTGCAGGGGCAGGAGCCTGTTGGGTCACAGCTACAGACTCCATTGCAACAACATTAGTAGCAGAAGCAGAAACTGAAGTAACATTTAAATTTACAGGGTGAGAAAGTGTTACCTCAATAACTGGAAAATACACCATTGGGACATCACCATTGTGATTGAGCCTCAAGATGTCTGTTAGCACCCTCTTCTCTTGGACAAAACAATCAAACCTGGAATTTGGGTTAGAGATAACTAATGGTGTTGGACTAAAATGGTTGGCCAACATCATTAGAAATATAGCATAATAAATGTTCTTTTTCCTAGATTTCTTATCTCCTAACTTAGCACCTAGTTCATACATCAATTGAGTGCTAAAGTTATAGTACTTATCAGTGAGAAGCATGGTAAGCAAAATTAGAATGGAGTTAGTTAAAGCATCAAAATTACTAATTTTACCAGAAAATACTTTAATGAAAGCATCTGCTAAATAACTCCACTCCACTCCCTTACCAAACCTCTCCTAATAATTTTACCTAAATTCTCAGTTGGCAAAGAGTAATTTATTGAATTAAGCATGTTAACAATTTCAGCATTTGTGTGTAAAGCTAAGCAATTATTCTCAGGAATATGAAGGCATTCTTGTAATACATCTGAATTGACAATATACTCTTTACCTTGAATGGTGAATTGCAAAGTGCAGTTAGTCCCACTGTACTCACAGGAGGTCCAAATCTCCTCTATGATTTCATTATAAAGCAGAGTAGAGTGAAACATCGCATAATCGAGCTTGCAGTTCACCAAGAAATCCATCATCTTGTGAAAGATTTTGTTCGGGCTTTCCTTGACAACAAATGGAATGGAGTTGTTCTTCTCATAAATGAACCCTCCAGCAGACATGAGTTTAACTATGGGTGCCATTGTTGAGTAAAGAAAAGCTCGAACTGTGTTCTGCTTTGAGAGAGAAGAAGTGAGAAAGCCTTTGAAAATTTGGAGAGTAAGATAAAAATTCAATTAAAGAAAGTAAATTTCTTAAATACTCCCCCAAAAGTTCTCAAAAATTAAATCCAATAATAATTATAAATTACTGGATTGGCTTAAAAATCTAGCCGTTACAATTAAAATACGACCATGATTTATACTTACAGGGGTGTATGCATAGATCGTGGTAAAAAGACGTGCAAATTTCAACGGTTCAGATTAACAGCGCTATATCAACGGATTAGAATTGGGCGTTTAAGGTCCCGTCTATTTCGTTGATAAAGCTGCATTTCATTGACATAATAATGCTCTCAACGGAATACCCAGAAAAATGCTAAGACTGGAAACAGAATGAGACATTCGTTGACATAGTAATTTTGACTTAGACAAAATTTCACTTTTTCCTGAGAAAATTAATTCACAGAAAATCATAGCAAATTCCTGGCTGCAATTTATACTTGCAAAAATCTCATAAATGATTAAGAGAAATTCAGCATACCTAGCTCACTTACTAATCTTGAGAATGTTGATTCATCAAGTGGCTTGGTAAAGATGTCTGCAAGTTGTTGTTCACTTGGAACAAAATGTAACTCCACAGTACCATTCATAACATGTTCTCTAATGAAATGCTACTTGATGTCAATGTGCTTGGTCCTTGAATGCTGCACTGGATTCTCAGTAATGGAAATGGCACTAGTGTTGTCACAGAAAATAAGAATTTTCTCAACTCTTAATCCATAATCAAGTAGTTGATTTTTCATCCATAAAATCTGTGCACAACAACTTCCAGCTGCAATGTACTCAGCCTCAGCTGTGGAGGTAGAAACTGAGTTTTGTTTCTTGCTGAACCATGACACAAGCTTGTTTCCTAGAAATTGACAGGTGTCTGTTGTGCTTTTCCTGTCAATTTTACATCCTGCATAATCTGCATCTGAATAACCAATTAGTTCAAAGCCAGATTCTCTAGGATACCAAATGCCAAGGTTTGGTGTTCCTTTGAGATATCTGAAAATTCTTTTAATAGCAACTAAATGGAATTCCCTAGGATTAGCCTGAAATCTAGCACATAGACATGTAGCAAACATAATATCAGGTCTACTAGCTGTTAAATATAAAAGTGAGCCTACCATGCCTCTGTAACTTGAAATGTCCACAGATTTTTCCTTAGTATTCAATTCAAGTTTAGTAGCAGTAGGCATGGGAGTCTTGGCAGGAGAGCATTCCATTAAGTTAAATTTCTTTAACAAATCATGAATGTACTTTGTTTGACTAATGAAAATGCCTTCATTAACTTGTTTCACTTGGAGACCAAGGAAATAAGTTAATTCTCCCATCATGCTCATTTCATATTTACTTTGCATAAGCTTGGCAAATTTTTGACAAAGTTTTTCATCTGTAGACCCAAAAATTATGTCATCTACATAAATTTGAACAAGTATAGTAGAGCCATTCACAATCCTATGAAAAAGAGTTTTATCTACAGTACCTCTAGTGAAGTGATTCTCAAGAAGGAGCTGTGAAAGTGTGTCATACCAGGCTCTAGGTGCTTGTTTCAAACCATAGAGTGCTTTGAGGAGAAAGTACACATACTCTGGAAAATCATCATCTTCAAAACCAGGAGGTTGACTCACATACACCTCCTCTTCCAATTCCCCATTTAGAAAAGCACTCTTCACATCCATTTGATAGACCTTAAAATTGGCATGGGCTTCATAAGCTAGGAAGATCCTTATTGCTTCTAGTCTTGCAACAGGAGCAAATGTTTCATCAAAATCAATTCCCTCTTCCTGTGAGTAGCCTTTAGCAACCAATCTAGCTTTGTTCCTTGTGACTATGCCATTTTCATCCATCTTGTTTCTGAACACCCATTTTGTGCCTATAACACTCCTGTCTTTAGGCTTGGGCACCAGCTTCCTCTTGAGTTGCTCTTCTAGTTTGGACTTTTGAAGAAATATCACCTATGATGAGATCAAAGGGATGATCTTTGGTCCATTTCCTTGAGGGAGGTAGATTTGCTCTTGAAGACGTAGCTTCATGATCATGATTGCCTTGATTGGATATTTGTCCTTGAGAAACTCCCCCTGAGTTTGTTGTCCCTAATTGATCACTTCTAGAAGCATTCCTATGACTATCAACGGTATGACCGTTTTGGCTGTCAACGAAACGCTCATTCTGACTGTCAACGAATCCACCATCATGACTGTCAACGAAATGACCATTTGGTCTGCTAGCTGCTATCCTTTTTAACCTTAATGCAGCAATTTCATCTTCACTGCTGCTTTCATCTGTGCTAGACACAACAACTTTAGGCTGTTTCTCAATAGCCTTAACATGATTCACTTGATCTCCTTCCTCATTCTCAAAAGAAAGACCTTCATGGAAACATTCATCACAGAGACCTTGAATTTTGAGATCATCAAAAACAACATGTACAGATTCCATAACAATGTTAGTTATGAGATTATAGACTCTGTAAGCTTTCCCTGCTGCATATCCCATAAATATTGCTTCATCTGCCTTTGCTTCAAATTTCCCCAAATGCTCAGCTTGATTTCTCATAACAAAGCACTTGCATCCAAAGACATGAAGAAAATCCAATAGTGGCTTCTTTCTTTTGAGAAGTTGATAAGGGGTCATTCCTTTGGCTTGATTAATCAAAGAAATATTCTGAGTGAAGCAAGCTGTGTTAACTGCCTCAGCCCAAAAATAAGTTGGTAACTTTGATTCATCTAGCATTGTCCTTGCAGCTTCAATAAGTGTTCTGTTTTTCCTTTCAACTACACCATTTTGCTGTGGTGTTCTTGCAGCTGAAAATTCATGCAAAATACCATTTTCCTCACAGAACATCTTCATAGTTGAATTCTTGAACTCTGTCCCATTGTCACTCCTAATCCTTCTTACTTTGAAATCAGGATGATTGTTTACCATCTTGATGTGATTGATAATGATTTCACTTGCCTCATCTTTGGAGTGCAAAAAGAAAGTCCATGTAAATCTAGAAAAATCATCAACAATCACAAGACAGTATTTCTTCTTTGAAATGGACATGACATTTACAGGGCCAAATAGATCCATATGAAGCAACTCAAGCTGTTGGACAATTGATAACTCTGTTTTGCTTTTGAATGATGCCTTCTTTTGTTTCCCTTTTTGACAGACATCACACAAACCATCCTTGGTGAATTCCACCTGTGGAATTCCTCTAGCAAGATCTTTCCTCACTAAGTCATTCATAACCTTAAAATTCAAATGAGACAATTTCTTGTGCCAAAGCCAACTTTCATCCTTGCTTGCCTTGCTGAAAAGACAAGTGATGGTGTCTGGACTTGTGCTACTAAAGTCAGCAATGTACACATTCCCTCTTCTGAATCCAGTCATTACCACATTGTTGTCTCTACCTTTAGAAACAACACATGCTTCTCTTGAAAAAGTAACTAAATATCCTTTGTCACAAATTTGGCTGATACTAAGCAAATTGTGCTTTAGACCATCCACCAATGCAACCTCATCAATGATGACATTTTCTCTTGAAATCAAGCCATATCCCTTAGTGTAGCCTTTCATGTCTTCTCCAAAAGCAATACAAGGGCCAACTCTTTCCTGGAACTCTGTGAGCAAGGTAGAATCACCAGTCATGTGTCTTGAACAACCACTATCAAAGTACCAAAGATTCCTTTTGTCTCCCTGCACACAATAAAACCAAATCAAGTTGATTTTGGTACCCAAGTTTCCTTGGGTCCTGTTTTGTTAGCCTTTGATTTACTCTTCACATCATTTTTCACCTTGGGATCAGATTGAGTTAAATCAACCTTTACCTTTGGTGTTGACTTCTGAGGGTTGCTCACATTTTCATTCATGGCATGCATATTTGGAGGAACAAACATGTTATTCACATTCCATGGCATTTGTGGTACATTAAACATATTCATGTATGGATTAGACACAAATGGCATGCTAGCATATGGATTTTGAAACTGTGCATATGGAGCAAACATATTAGGCATAACATGCATTGCATACATAGAGGTATTCATTGCAGGCTTATGCATTTTCACATTAGTATGCTTCTTAACAGATTTGCAATTAGCAGATAAATGACTAACACTACCACAATTAACACATGTTTTTCTAGGAGCATACTTATCAGGTGTGTAATTGTTATGTTTGTTAATCCCTGCTTTGCCATTTCTGTTATTCTTTTTATTGCCCTTAACCTCAACTTGAATTTTCTCTAACTTGTCTTTCAATTGCTTGTTAGACAAGTGACCTACATTAGCTTTCTCAACAGGATTCTCAACTTTCTTTGATTTACTAGACTCACGTTGAACAAAGTTCGTGGTGACAGGACCATACTTGTTATTAAGTCTAGTGAGTTCTTCTTTCTTTTCCTTTGTCAAAGAAACATCATGATCGGTTGATGGTTCATCTGTCAACAGAATGATGCATTCCGTTGACGTATCAACCTTCAACGAATGACCATTGTTGTTTGTTGACTCTGTTTCTGATTCTAAGGTTTCAACAGCATACCCTAGCTTCTCTTTGTTTTTTTTTCATGATTGTTCAAAGAAAGATTCCATACCTTGAACATTAATGATGTTGCTAGCAACATTCCTGGAATCTTTCCATTTTGCAATCACTCTCTGTTCTATTTCTAGTTGTGTTTTAAGAATCTTTTCCCTTTTTAACACTTTCTCAAGTTCTTGCTTAGCATCCCTACTGACACATCTCATTTTCTCAAACTCAATGAGCTGTGCTTCTAACATGACATTTCTATCACTTAAGAGCAAATTAGTCTCTTTAATTCTCGAGTTCTCTTTGGTAAGTGATTTAAGAGTAACACGCAAATTATATAATACAGTAGACATTTCATTAACTGTACTATCACATTCTTCTTTAGAAAGCTCAGAAAGATTAGTAATTGTTACCTGGTTGCTAGAGGTGTTCGTATTAGTGCTCTAGAGACAATACTTTTATGTTTTAAAGAAAATATTTTATTATTATAAATTATGTTTTATTGATTATTATTATTATTATTATTTTATTATGTCTTTATTTACTGCGTTATAAATGTTAGCATAATAAATGTCCTTGGAATTATGACACGTATTCGATATCTTTAAGTATGTGACTTAAAAATGAGATTATATGAATAGTATCTTTATTCCTAAATATCCCTAGTCGAGTGTTATTATTTAAGGACAATAATAATGCACATAGACTAGTATGTTTATTGACTGATGACCACATCTCATTGGTCATAGGTATGGTGATACTAAAGTCAAAACATAGGTGCATGTAAGAGTACATGACACTGGATTGACCCGCCATGAGATTACACATGTTAATAGTGTCATAAGTAATTCTCATTGTGATAATGGTGTAATGATCCTTAGACCTGAAATCATTATATTTTTATACGAGAATTAATATACTTTGATTACATTAAAAGTTACCTTTGACCGGGTGATGATAAAAGTGGACATTGGGTATATTATGAATCGTATGAGAAATATGAATGATCTAGATGTGATTTAACCCTCCTAATTTTAGGAGCGATATTATTGGCCTCTTGTTTGAGTGAGACTAAGAAATGCACGGCTGTGCTCAAATGTTGATTTGATTTATTAGTCTACTCATCGATCAAGAAAACTAAGATTAAATTATGAAGAGGATGACACATTACATGCCTCGAGTTTAATCTATAATATTAAGGTTAAAGGGATTATATTACATGGAACATTATTCACAAAAGGCTTAATCGAATCACCAATTTAATTATTATTACTTGGGTGGCAATGATGTATTACTAGATGCCGCTCATTGTTTACAATTTTAATTAGTTATTAAAATTGTTACCAACGTAATAATAACCTACAGGGTCACACACAAAGAACGCTTGAAGGATAAATAATTTAAATTATGAATTTAAATTTAAATAAGTAATTTATTCTAATTATAATATTAATTAAGTATGACTTGATTAGTTATTTAAATAGAAAATGGAATTACTTAAACTAATTCTGAAATTAGTTATTAATTAATTAAGTGCGACTTAATTAAATAATAAATTGGAATTTCGGATTAGTATTTTATTATAATTGGATTATAATTAGAAAACTTATTTTCCTCTCTATATAAAACTCTCAAAGAGGGCTGATTTTAAGGTGGAAAAACATTTTTATATTAAAACCCTAGCCGCTTATGAGAGCAAGAAATGAGAGAGAGAAAAAAGCACTTTTCGGGTGCTAGTACACATAAATCCTTCAAAAAAAGCGTTCGTGTGGATACCGTAGAGCGTAGAGCGTAGATCGCGAGAGCGGGATACGTGGTGATTGAACAAGCTTTGGATCTCCATTAATCTTCCATTAATAAAATTTTAAAGCTTCTTAAGGTATTTGTTCTTAATCTCCGAATTAAATCTTTTGTTTTCGCATGGATCCTGCGGAGGGGTTTCGAATTTTGATTTATTTTTACGTTTTCCGTTGCATTTATGTGCTCGAAACCCTTCAATGGCATCAGAGCTACTTGCGAAACGTTTTAATTCGGTTGTGTGTTTAACAGTTTTCGATATATATGCATGTTTGCGATCTACCATGTTTTTGTGTTGATTTATATATATGTATATGTTTTTTTTTTTTGAATATATGATATTCATGAGGATTGAATAATCATGAGATGATTGTGTATATTGCTGTATGTATATGATACATGTTAGATCGAATTATGAAAATCGTATTCGATACGATTTCTGAATACGTTACGCAGATTTGGTGAAATTTGCATACCGTGTCAGATTTTCAGTAAACATACCTTTTTGGAAAGGGAAACCGGCGTCTGAACAAAACTGACCAAGTCACTCGTTCGTCTGTAAGGCGTTTGATGTAGTTTACTGTTTGTAAACAGCGATTTAATGTTTTCAGGGTTCGTCCTCAGGCATCACGATGTTAGTCAAATTCTTCCCTTACCTTTTAGCTGAGAATGTAACATGTGCCGAACATAATTCTTATTGGAAGTAAATTGATGATTCGATTGATGATGTTTCATGTCTCATGCTTGCAACTATGAGTGCTGAGCTTAAGAAATAATATGAGCATATGGATGCTTATGAGATATTTGAGCACCTTAAAAAGATGTTTGAGGGAAAGGCTCGTCAAAAGGGATTTGACAACAGCAAGGCACCATGCACCTACAAGTAGGGAAAGTGAGATTCGGTTGGACCAGATGTTCTAAAGATGATAGGGTATAATGAGTACCTTGATTTTTGGGTTTCAAGATTGGTCTAGAGACTCATAATGATTTGATCATACAAATATTTGAACAATAACTATTGTCAATTAGTTAGTAAACAACGAAATAAATGAGATAGACATAGCACCCACTAAGTTTTGAAGCACATTGAGAACTGCTGTAAGCTACATGATAAATGCATGGACTACTCACATAATGATGGCGAATGTAGGAATGTAAATGGGAAAGGAAAATGGAATGGAAAGAAGAATATTTGATCTAATTCTATAGCCATATTAAAGTCCAATCCCAAAGAGGTTTTGTCGCCTAAATGAGGTGTTGCTAATTAAAGAAGACGATTGTCGCTTATGTGTAAAACCGAAAGACTGGAAGTTAAACTGTCATGCTTTTTCGGAAGATCTAAGAAGAAGACCGGTGAGGGTCAAGCTTCAGGTTTCGGGTTAGAATTGGAGCAAAAGTTGTTGCTCTAGTTAAAATAACTCGTTACTTAATTTTGCCTATAAGGCTAAGTTTAGAACTTGATAATTGTAACTACGTGCCTCTAAGAGTAGAGACATTATATTGGTTTCTTATATGAACAAGAATGGTTTTTCATTTTAATTGGATATATAACAATTGTTGTTTATTACATTTCAATGAAAAGGTTAATGATGCTGCACAATTAGTTAACCATTTATATGTTCTAAAATGACTCAAATCAAACATTACCTTTGGTACTATAATTAAGGCCATATTATAAGAAACACATTTCCAATTTACATAATGATGGATGATTGGATAAGTTTGATTATGAATCATACGAAGAATGTGAATCTTGGTTTATTTGGCAAAAGGACAAAAGCCCCTTTTACTGAAAAAGGTGAAAGGGCCATCGAACGATTAGGACTTATACATGGTGATGCATGTGGTCATATACGTACGATGGCAGGAGGTAGATACAGATATAGATATCTTTTGATGAACAAATCTGAATTGTTTGAAAAGTTCAAAGAATATTAAGTTGAAGTAAAAAGGTTCAATGAAAGGAGTTTCTAAGAGCTGAAATCACATTATGTTGGACATAGTGCGATGGATGATGAGTCAAGTGTATCTTCCAATAAGTTTCTGGGGTTATACCCTGGAGACAAGTGCATATACACTAAACTGTGTTCCTACTAAAATGGTTTAGGAGACACCATATAAGATGTGGACTGAGAAAATTTATAGCATGTCATTTATGAAAATTAGGGGATGCAAAGTGTTTGTGAAACGTTTAACCTCTGGCAAGCTAGAACCAAAATCAGATAAATGTAATTTTGTGGGATACCAAATTAAAACAAAAGGGGTATTACTTCTTTAATCCTCCAGAGAACAAAGTGTTTGTTGCTCAGACTACTGTATTTCTTGAGAGAGAATTTCTTTCTAAAAGAAATAGTGGGAGGAAAATAGATCTCGATGAGGATCGAGAACCACGAGATAACATTGAACTGAAGTTAGAACAAGAGCAGAATGTACAAGAAAATGTTAATGACAATACTGCTCAAGAAACACAGGTTATTCGTAGGTCTGGTAGGATTCACCATGAGCCCGAGAGATATTATGAATTTCTCTTGACTCAGGATGGTGATGTAATGCTTGTGAATAATGATAATGAGCCTCTTACCTACCAAGACGCTATGAAAATTCCAAGATCTAAAAGTTGGCAGGAGGCCATGAAATCTAAGATGGATTCCATGTATGAAAAACCAAGCATGAACTTTGGTTGATCCACCTAAAGGGGTAAAACCTATAAGGTGCAAGTGCGTTTTCAAGAAGAAAACTGACATGGATAGTAATGTACAGACCTATAAGACACGACTGGTGGCAAAAGGTTTCAAGTAAATTCATGGTATTGACTATGATGAAACTTTCTCACCAGTGGCAATAGTCAAGTCCATCAGGATTTTGCTTTTTTACTATGACTACGAAATCTGGCAAATGGATGTCAAGACTACTTTCTTAAATGGGAGCGTAGAAGAGGTTGTGTACATGACACAACCTGAAGGTTTTGTAGATCCAAGTTTTGCTAGAATGGTTTATAAGATAATTCGATCCATTTATGGATTAAAGTAAGCCTCGAGGAGATGGAATATACGTTTTGATGAAACAGTCATATAGTTTGGCTCTATTCAAAATGAAGATGAACCGTGTGTTTACAAGAAGGTTAGTGGGAGCCATGTGGCATTCCTAGTATCATATGTAGATGATATATTACAAATAAGGAATGACATTCTTTCTCAACAGACTATTAAGACTTGGTAGAGAAATAGTTTCTTGATGAAAGACTTAGGAGATGTGTCCTATATCTTAGGGATCAGGATCTATAGAGATAGATCACGAAGATTTTTCGGTTCAAGTCAGAGTACATACATTGACAATGTATTGCACCAATTAGGGATGCAAAGAGGCTAAAAGGGAAATGTTCCCATGTCTATGAGATAGTGATCTCAAAATAAATGGTCTAAAATCATTGGATGATATGGACCACATTAGTATAGTTCTATATGCTTCGGAAATTGGTTTCATAATGTATGTGATGATATGTACTCACCATGATGTCTCATATGCTTTAAGCATGACGAACAGGTACCAGTCTAATCCAAGTGATGGTCACTTGATTGGAATCAAGAATATTCTTAAGTGCCCGAAGAGGACTAAAGACTCATTCTTGGTATATGGAGGAGATAGGAAGCTCGATGTAAAATTTTACACGGATGTTAGTTTCTAGACAAATAGGACGGTTTTGTGTCTTAGTATGGATTTGTGTTTTGTCTAAATAGATGTGTTGTAAGCTAGAATAGTTCACAGCAAGAACCGTAAATGATTCTACAATCGAGGCTTAGTATATAGATACTAGCGAAGTAGCCAAAGAGGATGTTTTGGGAATTTACTAAGGCGATATCACCTTATTAATGAGATTAATGATCAAGGAGATATACTTGTATGTAAAGTGCATACTATTGATAATATTGCAGAACCACTGACTAAGGCTTTGTCGCAGTAGAAGCATGTAAGTCACACTAGTTCCAAATGTATTGGATACATGGGATATTGGCTCTAGTGCAAGTGGGAGATTGTTAGTATTAGTGCTCTAGAGACAATACTTTTATGTTTTAAAGAAAACATTTTATTATTACAAATTATGTTTTATTGATTATTGTTAGGTCCTGATAAGTTTGTAGAAGGGGGGTTGAATACAAACTATACCGTTTTATCGAAATTTGTTCGTTTAAGATTAAACAATTTAGAACAAATTAATGCGGAATAAAAACTGAAACAATATTCAAGTTAAATAGAAACTCTATTAAACTTGAGGAGTGTTACAAATTTGATCACTGATTACAAAGAACTTAATAAAACAAATCTAGAATAAATTCGACATGAATTTATCTATTTTTGTAATAAAAAGGATCGAATACTAAAAAGTAGTTCGATATAAAATCTAGGGATTATGATCCGCTAGAAAGTCAAAGCAGTACAAGAGATACAATTCTTATGGATTAAATGTTAAGAACAATCAAGAATTAATACTCCTGCAGAAATTTAGAGCTTTGCAGTTGAAGGAATTTAAGACAGTTTGAATGAAATGATATCTTGCGGTGTCTTTTCTTGCTTCTGTATTGAATGAAAAATTCTTGTCTTCGAATTACTTTCTATTTAAATCACTGCATTGCTTTCCTTTTTGACCACGTGCAATCCACTAAAACAGAATTGAATTATGCCTTAGAAGACTTACAGGAAAACAATGATTTTGGCCTTGGAAGACTTTCGGGAAGACTACCATTGTGCATGGAAGACAATCGGGTAAACTGAGATTTGCTCTAGGAAGACAATCGGGAAGACTCACTTGTGAGTCTTCCTAGTTTAAAAACTAAGTCTTCCTAGTACAAAATCTAAGTCTTCCTAGTGCAAATATATTCTAATTTAAATAATTAACTAAATAAATTATGTATTAAATTAATTCTTTGCAGAATTAATTTAATAAATAATATACTTAATAATATTAATTATTTATAAGAGAATAAATAGAATTAGTTGACTTCTCAATTAAATCCAGAATCACTTAAAAATTAGATAAATAACAAACACAATAGTACGTTGACACTCGATGCACTGTCTGGTTCATGAGTGACTAACGACAATGTCTGTTCTTTATCTGTTTGACTTTAAATAGTGATTCACTTCCTTCTCATTCAAGAACTCCGTAATCAGTATCTTTTTCTGTCACCACTTGAAATCTCTGTCACTTTAATAAATCCACTGAGCTTGAATACTTCATTGAGGCTTGATCAATAAATTGAGCTTCTTTCAATGTAGAACAACTTCAAGTCTGTAGATGACTTTAATCTTCATTCTTTGACAGATATAATCTTCTGAGATTCCTGTGACAATTGATTTTTATTATTTACTTATTACATCTTAATTAAAGTTGAGTAGAATCCTCGGTGTTTACAAATAGGACTAGACATATGCCTTTCAATCTCCCCCTATTTGTTTGTTAGACAATAACAACCAAATACTCTAGAGGATAACTCAACTAAAACAAGAAAAGATAAGACTTTTAAGAGCCAAGCAAATAATAAAAGGTTCTGGATTAAATATAACAATTTCCAGATTCAAACAGTAAAGATAAATACAAGATAGATGTTCCTCTAGACTGAACATATGAATACATTTCCCTATCTTGATTTACCTAGCTCTAAACATATAATATTTACAAATGAGCTAAACCTATCATGCCTTTAGTCTCTAATTTCACCTTCTTCAGCTTCTTGTAAGGTGACTAGAAGATCTTTGTCAAGGACACGATCACTTTCAGAAACCACACCACTTGGCATTACTGGTTGATTGGTGATCTTCTTCAATCTATTCTTCATCTGAGCATATCTTGGAATTTTCTCCGTGCAGTAGTCTGAAATCATATCAACAACTTCAGACTTCTCTACAGAAGCAAACCCAGAAGTTCTAAGAAGATTCTCCAACTTCACCAGTTGCATAGCAGTCTGTAGCTTCATGGAATCAGGATCCAGCCTCACGGTTTCTAAAGTTGCACCTCTATAGATTTTGACTTCATAAGGAAAATGTACAACTTGAGGACTGTCCTTCATAGCAGAATCTCTAAGCCGGTCATATAGAAGCTCATTCAAGCAAGAAGATCTCTTTACTTTACTCATCAGAATCCACAATTCAGATAGAGATCTTCTTTGTAGGAGGTCAAGAGAAATGGTGAATGACCCTTCAAGCGCACTTGAGACAAAAATGAACAGTTCTTGCCTCACTTGATCAAATGCAGACGTAATCCTTAGGATATCTTCCTTCAATGCCTTCATATATAATGAGTTGTCTGGATTAACCGTTCTGATCTTCTCAAGCAGCTTCAGAAAAGTAGCATCATTGTTTGTGCCTCTCTGAGGGATATCAAACATCTCCCTTGCCCTATCCCACTTGCTTCCTTGCTTCATCCTCACATCCAATCTCCTTTCTTTGACATGAATACTATGAAGACGTTGTTTGTCTTCATGTTCAGCCTTTTGAATTTTCAGCTTCTGAGATATGATGTCTGAGACCTTGGCATTCTCATCCTCCTTTCTCCTTAGCTCTGCTTGCTGTTTCTTCAACTCCTTCTGAAACAAAGGGTCAGGTGTATATAGATCAGCTTCATCCTCCCAATCCTCAAAGTTTGCTGCCTCCTCAACCTCCTCCTCACCAAAAGCTTCTTCAGGTATGGTCTTCTCTAGATCACCAGATGTGGCGTAATGGAAGTCATCCTGTTCACCATGGTAGTAGTAGGCATCATCAAAGACAGTATCCTCCAGTGATTGTTTACCTTTTCCCTTATCCTTTCCAGAAGCTCCTCCAGCTTCTCTGTTTCCTCCTTCTTTCTCCTTCTCCCCCTTAGTTGAGGAATCCTCTACAGTTTGAGCTGTGGAAGCCCTAGGATTCACCTCAGATGTTCTCCTTATCTCTCCTCTTTCTCTCCCATCTCCTCCTTCATCAGCATCATCATCCTCATCGTCATCTCCCTCAAAGAATGTTCTTTGATCTTCAGTAGGTTGATGTGAATTCTTGATCATATTGTATAGGTGCTTCATCCCTTCATTGAGATGCTCCATTCCTCCTTCTAACTTAGACATCCTTTCTTCATTAAACCTCTGGTTTTCATCAGTTGTTTGCAGAATAAAGTCCACCTTGGTAGAAATAGCAGCAATCTCCTTGACACTCTCCGATATCTGAGCATTTGACGTTGTAAGATCAGAGATGTCTGAAGCCACCAGTACTTGAGATTGTTGGATTGAATTCAGCCTTGGGAGTAAATTATTCTTCAATCCTTCCAGGTCATCTTTCACAGTACCCAGCTGATTTGATACAGAGGTGGTAGATTGAGCAACCACTTGTGCTTTAAGAAGATTGTTCTCAGCCTGGGTTTCTTGTAACTTCCTTTGTAGATCAGCTAGCTGGTTCAACAAAGCAGTGTTTGTGTCAGTGTGTGCACTCACCTCAATTGCTCTCAGTGGTGTTTCACTCAACTCACGTGCTTGTGTTTCACTCGGTGTTTGATTCATATCTCTCACCACTAACTGTCTGTCAAGATTCTCAGTAGATGCACCTGCAGGAAAAATCACCCTAGCCCCTTCAAGAGAGGTCAGTGGTGGTGCAATGGGAGTTCGCAATTCCCGATCCCTGAATGAGTCTGTCAAAATATTTGACATTGTATACTGAATTTCTTCAGGGACAGACTCATCAAGTTGCCTTTCACTTTCTCCAGTATAAACTGCGAGTGAAAAATCCCTTAGGGGAGCCAGAGATGTTCCCTCTGGGAGGGGAGAAAATGATTCTATTATTGGTGGCGAAGAATCAGATTTTCCCTCTGATGCCTGTGAAGGCACTTCTACCGTAACTATGGTAGGTTCTGTTTCAAAGTCAAAAGTAAAGTGCTCTCCTGGCATGGTGTCCTGAGTGTCATCTATATGGATATCTTCTCCCATTGTGAGTAATGGGAGTGTGCCTGACTCAGTACAAGATGCCATGGCCCTATGGCGAATTTCAATAGATTCATCCTGTTGAGAGGATGTCTCCAGAGACTGTGTAGTGGCCATATCAATGTCCATATCCTTTTGAGAGGATACAGATGGGCTTACAGTTGTCTCCCTATAGGTTTTTCTTTTCTTTAAGGGTGGAGACAGAGCTGTGGGAACACTCATTTCAGGTATATCACTAACCTTTCTTGAACTGGTTTGAACATTAGGCTCAGATTGTGTTTCAGAAGTGTTTGACTCTCTGTTTGGCTCTATGACCTGGGTCAGAGACTGTGGTTCTACAATCTCTGGGTCAGCCCTAACAACCACTTGGGTTTCAATTGAAGTACTAGAAGAAGAACCAAAGTTAGGAATAACTACCTGCAGTGGTACTGGATGTGGTTCGGGAACTTGTTCACCAAAGATAGGAAGATTAATGAATTGACTCATCAATGGTGAAACAAGAACAGGTATATTGAGGAATTTGGATGAGACGTCAAGTCTGGTGTAGAATTTGGTGTCTGTGGTTGGAGAGGTTTCAAATCTAGCTTCTCGAAACAGTTCTACCTGCTCAGCAGTAAGAAGATGATTAATGATAAGAGTTAGAAAGCGAGGGTACCAACACCTTACTTTCACACCATTATCAGAATCTCTCCTAGAGTGAGCAAGCCTGTTGAGCAATAGGTTCCACAGAATCTCAGCAAAGTTTAATCTACGACCAAATACTATAGCATAGGCAATATATTGATTAAGACTGGTAATGCAATGAAAATTTGTTTTTGTGGAGTTACCAAATACCCTAGCTATAGTATCAAAGAACAGATCCCATTCCCTTACAACAAAATTTTTTGACAATTTCACCATTTGAAAGGGACCCTGATAATGAATATTCACAAAGAACTGTGTTAACTCATCATCAGTGGGTAATGGATCAAATCTATCCTTTGGAAAATGCAACACATCACAAAATAACTCAAAAGTAATTGTATATTGCTGATTGAGAATATTGAAGGTAAAAGATTTAGAATCTTCAGCAATAACATCACTTGAACACAACATCCTTAATGGATCAATTTTCAGAAGTGCATTGGCACAAATAGCATAACTAACACATGTATTGCTATTTAAAAATTGAATCCACGGTCTAAAACGTTCCACTTTACACCTAGCCGGATCAAAATACCCAACAAAATTATTTAAAACTAATTCAAAATTATTAGGATCCATTTAAAATAAGACACTTAAAATTTTAATTAATTAAAAATAAAAATAAAATTTTAGGGATTTTTAGAATTAATTAAAATTACAAAAATCCACAAAATTAAATTTTACCAAAATTAATTACTTTGCAAATTTTAGATCCTAAAAATTCGAATTACACTTTGAAATGCAAACTAAATTGGGTAAGTGATTTCAAGAACACACACACAGTAAACACACACAGACAAAAACAAGGATCAATTAATCACTCAAGAATCACTTAGAAAATCAAGAACATTCAAGTCGAAATTTTGACAGCAATTCGACTCAAAACTTGATTTTGAAGAACAAAATGATTTTGCTAAGTAAAAACTTGAGCAATATGAACAAATTCAAGGATTTCTACAGAAACTGAGAGAATTCGAAAGGGGAGAGTTTGAAAAACTTGAAAACCGAAAAGAAACTGTTAAGGCAAAAAGTGTGTGTATGTACGTGTGTATCTATATATATATAATAGAATAATTAAAACAAATTAAAACTGAAAAGAAATGAATACTTACCGTTTGTACTGGGAAGACAATCGGGAAGACTTAGGATAGTCTTCCCGGTAGTCTTCCTAGTACAAACTAGAAAGTCTTCCGGAAATAAATAAAAGAAAATTCTGAAAATAAAACTAATTAAATTAAGTCTTCCCGATAGTCTTCCTAGTTCAAAAAACTGGGAAGACTTCGAAAAAGACTTAAAATAAAAAGGAAAAAACAAAAAACAAAAAGAAAATATTTCTTGTTTTCCCGGTAGTCTTCCTAGTGAAAAATTGGGAAGACTTAGGAAAAATTCAGAATTTAATTCGAATATTTACAGAAAATGCTGAAAAACTTAGAAAAATGCATGAAAAATATATTAAATTCTAGAAAAATTCACAGAAAATTCCATAAATCCTAGAAAAATATGCAGAATATTAGAAATGCATAAAATTAATATAAACTTGCAGAAAAATTCAAACAACAATATTTACAATCTGAAAAATACCTAAATAATTCTAAATAAATATATTTTCAATAAAAATACATTTCTCTACTTAAAAAATATGAGAAAAATATTTTTAAAGAAAATAAAATATGTAGAGCTATTTAAATACACAAACATGTACTATTAAATGAGAATTGGCAGTAAATATCAGTTAAATGACAAGAGAAAATGAATTTTAAAGAACAAACATGACAGAGATATTGTTAATCACTAAGACTGTTTAACATACCCAATTTACCAACTAACTTGATAAATGTGGATTCGTCAACAGATTTAGTGAATATATCTGCAGTCTGTTCTTCTGTGGGTACAAAGTGTAACTCCACAGTTCCATTCATGACATGCTCTCTGATAAAATGATACCTGATATCAATGTGCTTCGTTCTCGAGTGCTGCACAGGGTTGTTGGAGATTGCTATGACACTTGTATTATCACAAAATATGGGAATTTTGTCTAAGGCAAAGCCATAGTCCTTTAATTGATTCCGTATCCATAAGATCTGAGCACAACAGCTTCCAGCAGCAATATATTCAGCTTCTGCTGTTGAATTGGAAACTGTTTGCTGTTTCTTGCTATACCAGGAAATCAACCTACCTCCTAGGAATTGACAACTCCCAGAGGTGCTTTTTCTATCCACAACACTACCTGCATAATCAGAATCTGTATATCCAACAAGATTAAAACCAGAATCTTTAGGGTACCAGATACCTAGATTAGGTGTACCCTTAAGATATCTCAAGATTCTTTTCACAGCAACGAGATGAACATCTCTAGGGTCCGCTTGGAACCTTGCACACAAGCATGTAGCATACATAATATCTGGTCTACTAGCAGTAAGATAGAGTAAGGAGCCAATCATACCTCTGTAGCTTGTAACATCTACCTTGATAGATTTGTCAGAAGCTCCAAGTTTGATTGCTGTTGAAGATGGAGTCCTTGCTGATGCTGAATCCTCCATGTGATACTTCTTGAGGAGTTCTTTGAGATACTAGGATTGACAAATAAATATACCATTTGACCTTTGACTTACTTGTAATCCAAGAAAGAACTTCAGCTCACCCATCATACTCATTTCAAACTTACTCTGCATAAGCTCAGCAAATCTCTTACAGAGATTATCATTAGTAGACCCAAATATGATGTCATCCACATAGACTTGGACTAATATCATATCACTTTTGTGTTTCTTTGAAAAAAGAGTTTTGTCTATGATACCTCTAACAAAACCATTTTCTAAAAGAAAACCAGAGAGAGTGTCATACCATTTTCTTGGGGCTTGTTTGAGACCATAGATAGCCTTGAAGAGAAAGTACACAAAGTCCAGCAGCTCCTGATTTTCAAAGCCAGGGGGCTGTTCCACATACACTTCTTCATCAAGTTCACCATTCAGGAATGCACTCTTAACATCCATTTGATAGACTTTAAAATTGGAATAAGCAGCAAATGCTAAGAACATCCTGATGGCCTCAAGTCTAGCCACTGGTGCATAGGTTTCATCATAGTCAATGCCTTCAGCTTGAGAATACCCTTGTGCAACCAGTCTTGCCTTGTTCCTTGTAACAATGCCATCCTCATCTAGCTTGTTTCTGTATACCCATCTTGTACCAACTACTTTCTTGTTCTTTGGCCTGGGTACCAGCTTCCAGACTTGTTGTTGTTCAAATTGATTGAGTTCATCTTGCATAGCAATCACCCAATCTGGATCAGTCAGTGCTTCCTCAGTTTTCTTTGGCTCCATTTTAGATAGAAATGCTGAGAAAAGACATTCATTCTGAGAAGCTCTTCTAGTTTTAACTCCAACATCTGGATCACCAATGATCAGCTCAAAAGGATGAGCTCTATTCCATACAGTCTGTCTTGGAAGATTTGATCTTGATGATTCGCCTTGAATTTCACTTTGATGTTGTGAGTGACTAGTTGATCCTTCATTTGCTCCCCCTGAGTTATTGCTTGATTGTCTTGATGAATCTTCTCCAGTGTTGGTGGTATCTCCATTGTTACCAGTGTTTCCACCACCATCACCAAGATCATTATCATCATTATTATTATCATCACCAGCAATAACTTCAGGTGGGGCTTCATCATCTGATTCTGAGTCTGGCAAGTTATCAAAATTCAGCTTTTCAGATGAGTCTTCTTTTTGGATACTGGGGAACTTAGTGTCATCAAAAGTAACACTGACACTTTCCTTTACTGTGTGACTGCCAACCACATAGACCCTGTAAGATCTTCTGGAATATCCAACAAAAATAGCTTCTTGTGCCTTTGCATCAAACTTGCCACGTTTAACATTGTCATCTATAAGCACAAAGCATTTTGCTCCAAATACATGAAAGTACTTGACAGTTGGTTTCTTGTTGTTCATGATCTCATACGGAGTCTTCATTAAGTCCTTGTTGATTAAAGTTCGATTCTGAGTATAACAAGCTGTATTCGCTGCTTCAGCCCAAAAGTACGTTGGAAGTTTGGACTCACTTAACATAGTCCTTGCAGCTTCAATCAATGTACGATTCTTTCTTTCCACTACTCCATTTTGTTGAGGAGTTCTAGGGGCAGAATACTGTCTTGTTATTCCTTTATCAGCACAAAAGTCATTTAGAATGGCATTCTTGAATTCAGTACCATTATCTGACCTTATGGCTCTAACAGGGAATCTAGAATCCAGCTCAATCAACTTCACATGGCCAATCACCAGGAATGGGGTCTCATCCTTGGAATGTAGGAATAAAACCCATGTATATTTTGAATAGTCATCAACAATCACAAGTGCATATTGTTTCTTTGACATGGACATCACATTAACTGGACCAAACAAATCCATGTGCAGTAGCTGAAGAGGTTCAGTTATTGATGATGTATCAATGCCCTTGTGAGAAGCTTTCTTTGACTTTCCTTTCTGGCATGCCTCACACAGTCCTTACTGTGTAAATTCCATCTGAGGCAAACCTCTAACTAATTCCCTCTTGACTAAAGAGTTCATAGTTTTGAAGTTAAGGTGAGACATCTTCTTGTGCCATAGCCAACTATCATCTGATGAAGCTTTAGCATAAAAACAATTAACTTCATCTTTGAATCCCGAGTTCAGATCAGCTATGAACAAGTCACCTTTCCTCACTCCTTGAAGAGCAGGCTTTCCATTCTTCTTGTGAAGGATCTGGCACTTCTCTCTTTCAAAGGAAACAGAATATCCTCTGTCACAGAACTGACTGATGCTGAGAAGATTGAACGTCAGACCTTCCACAAATGAAACATCTTCAATGATAACATTTCCGTACTTCAAACATCCATATCCTTTCGTAATACCCTTGCTGTTATCTCCAAAGGTTACTACTGGGCCAGCTTTTTCAACCATATCTAATAGCAGGGCTCTATCTCCGGTCATATGCCTTGAACAACCACTGTCAAGAACCCATATAACACGGCTTACCTGTTTAACTCCCTGCAATACCAGATTGATTAGTCCTTCCTCGGAACCCACACTTGATTGGGTCCGGCATACTTAAAGAATTGGCCTTTGTCAGGCAAAACAACATTTTTAACTACAACTACTTCAACCTCTTTCACATAAGAGCGTTTCCATTTATAGCCAGCCTTAACACATTTCTGAGTAGGCTTAGGGATAAATGAATCCACTCTAGTCTGAGGAGGACTAGTAGTCTTTGCTTTAACATGCTTCTTATTATTAACATGTTGACGTGGAGCAGTCTTATCACTAGATACATGCTTTTTATTAAAGAAAGCATACATAACATTAAAAGCACAAGACATGCAATTACTCACACCACATGCTTTATGAGAAGAATTAACAGCAGGCATGTTAGTTCTACAGTTGTTTTGATCCAACTTATGGATATCTGATTTAGTCTTTTTAGTTGTAGCAACTTTGACTGGAATATCAGATATGCATTTTTTGGATTGTTCAATTTCCAAAGCAATATCTTCTTCACGAATCTCCTCTGCAAAGATGATAGAGTCTTCATTCAGAGGTTCTGCTTCGGACTCCTTACAGAAGGGTGTTTCAATACCCTTAAGCACATATGGAACAACCTTTCCTTCAGATTTGAATCTACAAGGGGAATTAATTCCAAGCAATCCAATGGCCTCATTATAACCATAACCTATACTGACATGATTACCAATAGCTTGTTTATTGAGAATCTCTTTAGCCGTCTTACAAGAGCTAAAATAGGCATTAGCTTTAGTCTTGAGCTCACTAATCTCTTTCTTAAGAATGGTTTCCAGTTGAATATAACATTTAACCCTATTCTCAAGAAAAGCTATTTTCTCAACAAGTTCATCCTGATTAACATGCACTAGTTTTAATTCTTTTATCTCATTTTCAAGATTTGTGTTCAAAAGAATTATTCTATCATTTTCAGTGCGAGCACATTCTAAGGTGCCACCAAGATGACGAATCATTTCAGTATCAGTAAACATTACCTCTGACATGTGTGCAGATGAAGTGCTTGCCTCTTTAGCCACTAAAGCAAGGTTCCCAATCTCACCTGCTTCTTCATCACTGTCAGTGTCATCCCAACTCTTTCCTTCAGCAACATAAGCTTTCCCAATCTTGTTCTTCTTGCTAGAATCAAATGTGTTTCTAGTCACTTGCTTTGGCTTTCTGCATTCAGTAGCAAAGTGACCCAACTCATTGCAATTGTAGCATCTGATTGCGCTCCTTTCCACAGTTCCAGTTTTGTAGCCACCCCTTGTGCCACTTGAAGATGAAGAACCACCTCTCTGAAACCTGGGTCTGAACTTAAGATTGGGATTCCTCTTGAATCTGAACTTCCCAAACTTTCTGACTATCAAAGCCAAATCACCATCCTCCAGCTGATCAAGTTCTTCTAAAGAATAGAAGTCACCACCAGATTGATCAATGGATGTTAATCCATATTCAGCATCAATAACATTCATGTTAGAACTGGAAGGTTGAACATGCTTCACTTCCAGTTTCCGTGGGACTTCAGCAGCCAGTGCAGTAGAAGTACTAACAATCTTCCCAGTTCCATACAGCTCCCTTTGTTGAATCTGCTCCAGCTCATAGGTCTTCAGAACACCATACAATCTCTCCAAAGCAATTTCATTCATATCTCTTGCTTCTCTAATGGCAGAAATTTTGTGCTCCAAATGAGGTGGAAGTGTAAGAAGGAACTTCTTGTTAATCTCCTTGTTGGTGTAGTGCTTCCCATTGAGATTCAGATCATTGATTAACTTGTTATATCTCTCAAAAACCTGAGAGATACCTTCACCAGGGTTTGATCTGAAATGCTCATATTGTGAGGTGAGAATCTCCAGCATATTCTCCCTAACTTCCTCTGTCCCCTCATTGATTATCTCTATAGTTGCCCAAATGTGTTTAGCAGTATCACAGTTGAGAACATGATTATGCATGATTGGATCAAGACAATCAATAAGGATCAACTGAAGACAGGAATCCAAGGTAACATCCTCTTTCTCATCAGGAGTGTACTCCTTGGGATCTTTAGGGTACATTCTGGCAGCCCTAGTCACAACATTATTCTCAATGAGTTCTCCCTCAATAATCATAGGGACTTTGGGACCGTTCTTCAGCACATCAATGTATTTAGGATTTGCAACCTTAAGAAATAGAAGCATTTTCTTCTTCCACATTGGATAATGCTCCTTGCTGAACATAGGGATTTTGACAGTACCAACTTTCTGTGTAGTAGACATCTTTTGAGATTTTTAGGAATAAGATAAAAAAATCAGAGTTTAAAAGAAAAATCTCAAAACAATTGGATCTTTGATTTGTATATCAATCAAAAGGCTCTGATGCCAATTGTTAGGTCCTGATAAGTTTGTAGAAGGGGGGGTTGAATACAAACTATACCGTTTTATCGAAATTTGTTCGTTTAAGATTAAACAATTTAGAACAAATTAATGCGGAATAAAAACTGAAACAATATTCAAGTTAAATAGAAACTCTATTAAACTTGAGGAGTGTTACAAATTTGATCACTGATTACAAAGAACTTAATAAAACAAATCTAGAATAAATTCGACATGAATTTATCTATTTTTGTAATAAAAAGGATCGAATACTAAAAAGTAGTTCGATATAAAATCTAGGGATTATGATCAGCTAGAAAGTCAAAGCAGTACAAGAGATACAATTCTTATGGATTAAATGTTAAGAACAATCAAGAATTAATACTCCTGCAGAAATTTAGAGCTTTGCAGTTGAAGGAATTTAAGACAGTTTGAATGAAATGATATCTTGCTGTGTCTTTTCTTGCTTCTGTATTGAATGAAAAATTCTTGTCTTCGAATTACTTTCTATTTAAATCACTGCATTGCTTTCCTTTTTGACCACGTGCAATCCACTAAAACAGAATTGAATTATGCCTTAGAAGACTTACAGGAAAACAATGATTTTGGCCTTGGAAGACTTTCGGGAAGGCTACCATTGTGCATGGAAGACAATCGGGTAAACTGAGATTTGCTCTAGGAAGACAATCGGGAAGACTCACTTGTGAGTCTTCCTAGTTTAAAAACTAAGTCTTCCTAGTACAAAATCTAAGTCTTCCTAGTTCAAATATATTCTAATTTAAATAATTAACTAAATAAATTATGTATTAAATTAATTCTTTGCAGAATTAATTTAATAAATAATATACTTAATAATATTAATTATTTATAAGAGAATAAATAGAATTAGTTGACTTCTCAATTAAATCCAGAATCACTTAAAAATTAGATAAATAACAAACACAATAGTACGTTGACACTCGATGCACTGTCTGGTTCATGAGTGACTAACGACAATGTCTGTTCTTTATCTGTTTGACTTTAAACAGTGATTCACTTCCTTCTCATTCAAGAACTCCGTAATCAGTATCTTTTTCTGTCACCACTTGAAATCTCTGTCACTTTAATAAATCCACTGAGCTTGAATACTTCATTGAGGCTTGATCAATAAATTGAGCTTCTTTCAATGTAGAACAACTTCAAGTCTGTAGATGACTTTAATCTTCATTCTTTGACAGATATAATCTTCTGAGATTCCTGTGACAATTGATTTTTATTATTTACTTATTACATCTTAATTAAAGTTGAGTAGAATCCTCGGTGTTTACAAATAGGACTAGACATATGCCTTTCAATTATTATTATTATTATTATTTTATTATGTCTTTATTTACTGCGTTATAAATGTTAGCATAATAAATGTCCTGGGAATTATGACACGTATTCGATATCTTTAAGTATGTGACTTAAAAATGAGATTATATGAATAGTATCTTTATTCCTAAATATCCCTAGTCGAGTGTTATTATTTAAGGACAATAATAATGCACATAGACTAGTATGTTTATTGACTGATGACCACATCTCATTGGTCATAGGTATGGTGATACTAAAGTCAAAACATAGGTGCATGTAAGAGTACATGATACTGGATTGACCCGCCATGAGATTACACATGTTAATAGTGTCATAAGTAATTCTCACTGTGATAATGGTGTAATGATCCTTAGACCTGAAATCATTATATTTTTATACGAGAATTAATATACTTTGATTACATTAAAAGTTACCTTTGACCGGGTGATGATAAAAGTGGACAATGGGTATATTATGAATCGTATGAGAAATATGAATGATCTAGATGAGATTTAACCCTCCTAATTTTAGGAGCCATATTATTGGCCTCTTGTTTGAGTGAGACTAAGAAATGCACGGCCGTGCTCAAATGTTGATTTGATTTATTAGTCTACTCATCGATCAAGAAAACTAAGATTAAATTATGAAGAGGATGACACATTACATGCCTCGAGTTTAATCTATAATATTAAGGTTAAAGGGATTATATTACATGGAACATTATTCACGAAAGGCTTAATCGAATCACCGATTTAATTATTATTACTTGGGTGAAAATGATGTATTACTAGATGCCGCTCATTGTTTACAATTTTAATTAGTTATTAAAATTGTTACCAACGTAATAATAACCTACAGGGTCACACAAAAAGAACGCTTGAAGGAGAAATAATTTAAATTATGAATTTAAATTTAAATACGTAATTTATTCTATTTATAATATTAATTAAATATGACTTGATTAGTTATTTAAATAGAAAATGGAATTACTTAAACTAATTCTGAAATTAGTTATTAATTAATTAAGTGCGACTTAATTAAATAATAAATTGGAATTTCGGATTAGTATTTTATTATAATTGGATTATAATTAGAAAACTTATTTTCCTCTCTATATAAACTCTCAAAGAGGGCTGATTTTAAGGTGGAAAAACGTTTTTATCTTAAAACCCTAGCCGCTTATGAGAGTAAGAAAAGAGAGAGAGAAAAAAAGCACTTTTCGGGTGCTAGTACACATCAATCCTTCAAGAAAAGCGTTCGTGTGGATACCGTAGAGCGTAGATCGCGAGAGCGGGATACGTGGTGATTGAACAAGCTTTGGATCTCCATTAATCTTCCATTAATAAACTGTTAAAGCTTCTTAAGGTATTTGTTCTTAATCTTCGAATTAAATCTTTTGTTTTCGCATGGATCCTGCGGAGGGGTTTCGAATTTTGATTTATTTTTACGTTTTCCGTTGCATTTATGTGCTCGAAACCCTTCAAGAGGAATTTGCTTCTTGCTCATGATTGTTAGCCATTAGTGTCAAGTTGACATACTCAACATCATCATCTGAATCTTCACCATTACCAGCCCAATCATACTCCTGAGACATGAAAGCCTTTTCTTTTTGCTTGAGAAGTTCAAAGTATTTATTTTTATAATCAACAGGCTCAAATTTCCTGTTGCCCTTCTCAACTTTGGGCTTTCTACAATCTCCAGCAAAGTGACCAATCATTCCACAGTTAAAACATTTAGATTTAGACTTTTCAACCCAATTATTTTTGCTAGGTTGAAAGTCTCTCCTTGGTGGCCTTGCTTCTGAGTTTCTCTTGAATTTGAACTTAGAGAATTTTCTTGAAAGAAAAGCAATGTGTTCATCAATCTCATCTAAGTCATCCAAGTTGGCTGGTTCTTCTTCTTCTTCTTCTTCTGTCATCTTGCCTTTACCCTTGCTAACATCACTCCTACAACTAGCTCGACTAGTTGTGGATTTTGCAGCTTCTTCATTGTCATCTTCCAGTTGGTTCACAGATGCAATCAATGCAATAGATCCACCTTTCTTTTGTACCTTTTCAATTTCTTCATCTTGCTCCATTTCCAGCTCATATGTCTTTAAGGTTCCATAAAGCCTTTCAAGAGTATAGTCTTTGTATTCTTGAGTGTTTCTCAGAGAAACAGTCATAGGCTTCCACTCTTTTGGAAGAGCTCTAAGAAATTTGAGGTTTGAATCCTTGGTTTGGTAGACCCTCCCATACAACTTTAATCCATTCAAAAGCTTTTGAAACCTACTAAATGTATCGTTTAGGGTTTCACCAGCTTTAAAATGAAAGTGTCCATATTGTTGTATGAGGAGTTGCATTTTGTTCTCCCTTACCTGCTCAGTTCCTTCACAGAGTGTTCTAACAGTGTCCCATACTTCTTTAGAAGTTGTACAGTTGATAACATTTTCAAACATCACTTGCTCCAAACCACTAAACAGAATGTTCATGGTTCTTTTATCTTTATGGATTTATGCAACATCTTCAATAGTCTTCAGCATCATCTGGCAGTCCAACTCTAGATGCAAACTTCATGGGAACGTGTGGACCTTTCTCAATGCAGTCTACATATCTCTCATCCATAGACATGAGATGTAGATGCATTTGTACTTTCTAGTGAAAATAATTGTCCTTATCTAGAACTGGTATCTTTACACCTGCATCCTTCTTCACCATGGTTTCTGTTTTGGCCTTGATCTTTAAACTCCTTGTATGTTAGAAGCTTGCTTTGATACCAATTGTTAATCCCAAATAGCCTAACAGAATTGTATAAGGGGGGGGGGGGGGGGTTGAATACAATTCTAGATATTTTTAAACTTAAAACAACTTTAAACTAAATTAACACAGAAAATAAAAACACAAGCAAATATAAAATTTCAGTTGGATGTATTGAGGATCCAAATGAGATGTTTTTATTGCGGGAATAATCTGTGTTACAAACGTAGCACAACTGCTCAGTTCCTAATGTAGAGTGAGAGTGCTCTTGAAAAAAGCTAATACAAAGTTATTCTATCTCACTCACTTACAATAAAATGAACTGCTACACTTGGTTATATAACCCAAGTTTACAATGCTATTTTTGGCTACTCTAAAATGTACTAAAGGTAACCACCAGTAGCTTGCTTTTCATTCCTTTTGTCCAATGGTCCTTGGAGATCTTGTCTTTTGTCTTCATGCTTATTATGATCACACTCAAGAACCTAATTGGAAATTGGAATGTTTCCTCATTCCCAGTGTCCATTTTGATGGCTCCCAATGCAAAGTACACTTCTACATCACCTTTTGATCTGTCAGAAAACTGTCACTATCACTTTGTCAACTATTCAGAAAAGTGATAATGATTCGTTGATAGCAGTGAGATGTGTTTCGTTGATAGCTTTATTCTTCATTCTGTTAATGGTACATTCTTCATTCCGTTGATAGTGTAATCTTCATTCCGTTGACATGTCTTCACTTAGGCAAAATTACATGGCATAGTATATTTACAATTAACCAACCTATTTTTCCTATCTAGTACTTAGTCAACATGACTTGGAAAACCTATCTAATACCTACAACAAATGCATATCAACCAGTGAAGTATTGTACAGTGCAATTGCTACATTACTCATTTCGTTGATGAGACTCATTCCGTTGATGAGACTCATTCCGTTGATGAGCTACCTGTCAACGAAAGCTGCAAAGCATACCATTTCGTTGACAGTTACAAAAGTGACTTAACACAAAATCTACTAAGTGTTTTTATAATTATCATCAAGAACAACATATTCCTAACAACTTTATTTTCTAAAAAATAGGAATTAAAGAAGGACATTTTATAAATTAGAGGTTATACTTACCTTTTATACAATGGTTTATTTTATACAACTTAAAAAGCTTTTGACTTTCTTTTCTAAAAAATAGGACCTACAGAAGGAAGTTTAATTTTAAGTATATAAAATTGAGGAGCTCTAGAAAATTAAAAAAATATGAATCGAGCGATTCTAGAGCTCATGGAGGTTTTCCTTTATATATATAAAGATAAAGAAAGATAAATATAGAAGAAGATAAATAAAAGGAGAAAGAAGATAAAAATTGATAAGATAAAAAGATATAGATGTCGAATATTAAAATTGTATATTTACTTTCCTCCATTATTAAATATTTTAAAGAAATATTTTTATTAAAATTGTATATTTAGTTTCTACAATTAGTAAAGATTTAAAAGGCAATTGAGATTTTTCTATCCTATAAATTCAAATTTAAATAAGAAAATTTATTTTATTGAATCAAAATTGAGAAAGGAAAGAATCTTAAAATTGTATATTCAGTTTTCTCCATTTGTAAAGATTTAAAAGGCAGCTGATATTTTTCTATCCTATAAATTTGAATTTAAATAAAAAAATTTAATTATATTAATTTAAAATTCAGAAGCTCTATAATAATAGTTAAATAGCTTTTAGACGATTTGAGTGTTTTCCTTATATATATAAGGAAGAAGATAAATAAAAGGAGAAAGAAGATAAAGATTGATAAGATAAAAAGATAAAAATGTTGAATATTAAAATTATATATTTACTTTCCTCCATTATAAAAATTTTTAAAGGAAAGAATATTAAAATTGTATATTTAGTTTCCTCAATTAGTAAAGATTTAAAAGGCAATTGAGATTTTTTCTATCCTATAAATTCAAATTTAAATAAGGAGCTTTAATTTTATTGAATTAAAATTGAGAAAGGAAAGAATATTAAAATTGTATATTTAATTTCCTCCATTAGTAAAAATTTTAAAGGTAAATGCTATTTTTTTATCCTATAAATTCGAATTTAAATAAGAAAATTTAATTTTATTGAATTAAAATTCAAAAGTTCTAGAAAAATAGATAAATAGCTTTCGGACGATCTGAGAGCTCCTGGGGGTTTTCCTTTATATATATAAAGATAAAGATATTGATTACTTTCCTCCATTAAGAAAGATTTAAAAGACAATTGAGATATTTTCTAATAAAAAATTTATGAGAATATTAGAAATATATTAGTTTCCTACATTTCTAAAGTTTTTTTTAAAGGTAAGAATATTAAAATTGTATATTTAGTTTCCTCCATTAGTAAAAATTTTAAAGGCAATTGAGATTTTTTCGAATTTTTAATATTAATAATTCAAAAATTTGAGAAAATTATAAAAATAGATCTGAGCGATTTGAGAGACGCCACCTCACCTCCTCCGTCTTCTCCTCTATATAATAGTACTAGGTTACTAAGCCGCGCTTCGCAGCGGCATTAGAATATATTTGTTAAAAAAAAAGAATATTAGAATAAAAATTGTGAAATTAATATCTACAAAATTATTTAAATTATCAAATAAAATATATTCTATAAAATTTGCATTTGGGTAGGTACTATAATAAAATATTTACATATTTTTTTTGTTTATATAGTTTGATTTTTTATTTTGTTGGACCGATACCATTGCAATATATATATTATATTGACAAAAATCAATATAAACATATAATATTACTTATATTTATATAGTATTATTAGAAAAGATATTATATAATTTATATTATATATTATAACTCTTATAGTTTGTAATATTTCAAATCTTAGCAAAATTCCATCCTTATTGAAAAAAACATAATAATTAAAAATAGCTAAGAAAATGACAGTAATTATCAATCTCAATAGACCTTTAGTGCATATTTAAAATATATTAAAATCGGACAAGTTATCAATGTAGTTTAAAAGTATAATGCGAAACCTTTAGTACATATTATTTAATACTAAAAAGTAAGATTGGAAACACATGTGTAATTAGGCGGTAGCATAATGCTAAATACATGTTCCATTGCCTCCATCACCAGCTCCACTGTATCCATCACCAACTCCGTTGTCCTTTTCATTGTCCTCAATTGATACTTTCCTTTTCTTTTTGTCATGCACAGTCTCGGGCGTAGGAGAACTTTTAGAATCCTGCAATACAGTGAGTGCTTAGAAAAATATTCATGTACAATATTTTTATATAGATAATAGTGCATGATATTAGAGTTTTAAACTAATGAAGTTGACTATACATAAATTATAGTAATAAATTAGAATATGTCTTCACTGATTTTTTCAACTTGTACGTCTCGGATGTAGCAGAATCTTTAGAATCATGCAATATAATGAGTGTTTAAAAATAGTTGCATGAAGAAGAAAAATCATGTACAACTTATTTGTTACATTATATAGTGCATATGATATTAGACTTTTAAACTAATTAATTAATTACATGTAAGCTATAATAAATTAGAATGTACCTTGACTGATTTCTTCAATTTGTACTCTTGTTCCAAAATTTCTTTTGGCTCAAATATTTCAGCAACAATAAAACTGTGTAATCCTTCCTTGAGATTATAAGCATTCAATCATATCTTAAACACTATATCTTTTTCAAATAATCCTTCAAGCTCTTTTGGAACATCATTGTTGTCTAAAGATAATTTATTCACTATCTTAATGCTGGTGTGTCTAGCAATGGTTCTGCTATATTGTTGAATAGTACAAAAGTTGTATCTCCCGTTTTATCCTTAACTTTTATTTGTATTCTAAACCTGTATAAACACACAAATCATAGTAAGATTAATATACGTATAAAATTAATTTTGTTATTAAATTAATTTCTTACATGATAAGAGGATGATCAATAATTTTGTTGCAAGGCTTGCACCTATAATGTCCCTCACAAAAGTCCAACTTTCACTAGTACAAAAACGTGCATATGCGTCTCCTCATTCGCGTCTGCTATCTGCAGAACAGACACATAAAATAGTTTTACACATCTGTTTTACCCTTCACAGTCGCATATATGGTAAATGGAGATGTTTTTGCGTCTGTTTTACCTAAACAGGCGTAAAAATTTATTTTATACGTCTGTTGAAATATCACATACGTCTCTCATTTTAACAGACGTAAAAAAATATTTTACACATCTGTTGAAATTTCATATATGTCTGTTATTTTAAACAGACGCAAAAAAATTATTTTATACGTCTGTTAAAAATAACACATATGTCTGTTATTCTAAAACTGACATATAAAAGTCAATTATGTCTGTTTGTTTAAAACAGACGTATAAAGTTTATTAAAGAAATAAAAAATAATTATGTAAACATTACCCATGATACTCTATTATCACTGAACCCACCCATCTACTCTGACTCCTCTTTCTCTACGATTCTACTATAGAACATATCAAGCAGTTACTAGTCGATATCAAGCAGTTACTAATCGATATAATAAAGGAGGATATCAAGTAGTTACATCTCCAAACACTAATTGAAGTCTGGTTAAGCCGCGAGCATTGACTAAGAAGCCCCGATTTTCGATTTTCAATTGAGTCTCCGGTATGTGTGTATTGTTTGGGGTTTTTATTTAGTGTGTTGTAGTATATTGTTTTTGTCTCTGAACTTTAATTGTATTGTGTTGTCTCTAAACTTTAGTGTGTATATGTATGGTTAGAGTATATTACAGATCCTCTGTTCCACCAAATTACAAGCCCTTCGACCTTTGTTTAGGATTACTATTACGTGACAAGTGCAAAGTTGTAAAATAGATGCTTATGATCTTTTAATACTAGTATACATGTTATGTATTATCTTATTTTGGTAATTTAATTGTTAGAAAATAAAAGCTAAACAAACAGAAATTCTTCGACAACACCCTTTAAGGTGAATACCAGTTTAGCATAATGTGTGTAAAAAACTTAGGGCGTTGCTGGTTTTCCAATATCCCATTCCCTAGGCTTGCGATTTATAGGTAGAGAACAGAGAACAAGGCTAATAGCTTCACAAGTAAAGTGTTACTTTATCTTTGGGAAAACATGTATATTATTTCAGCCTTTCATGTGTACCTAAGTACATTTATACTGTTAAAAGCAAAAATGCCTGGAGGAATAGTCATACTTGAAAACATGTGGGGCTTTCCGTTTAATTAGTTAACTGAAGACTAAATTTGAAGATAAGAAAGTACAAATTCTGAAAAAATTCATTAAGGGTACAAATGGGAATATTAGAGAAGTAAAAAAGTAAAATCTTTAGCATCAGAAATTAGCTGTAGGTCTAAGGAGTAGAACATTTCTATAATCTATTGAATATTTGCAATTTTCTATTTTTAACGGGATTTAAACAATTCATGCAGATTCTGGCATGACTTTCAATTTTTTGCTTGTAAATTGATGTGATGTACCAATTATTTTGTTGGTCTTTCTTGCAATATGTGTTACTGCGTGCTTTAAAGATAATTTATTTTCCAAAGATACAACACCATTGTTTACATTTTATAGTCAGTTCAATCATTTTTCTTTGTAGTTTACAGGCTGATGTTTATCACTCATGCCAACGGTTGATTTATGACTCCTTTTCTTATTGAACATGCAATTTGTCTACTTTAGATACATATTCTAAATATTTGTGTTGCCGTAGCTAGAGTTTATTAAGGTTCCCTGCACTTGAATGCTCTGGAAACAAGATTCATGTTATGTTGACTTATGAAAAAATCACTCAGTTTTTTTATATAACCATTGATTGGATTGTCTTCATGCTTAACTTATATATACATATGTAAATATTACATGTTTATTATTTTAAAGAATCATTTCTGTAAAGTGTGTACAGTAAACTGCTATTTAAAAGGTAAATAATTATTTGAATCTTAAGTTTTTTTTTTAAAACTAAACGCCTGGATAGGTAGATTGATAAATAAACCTAAATCAAACAATTCCACTCAGATTTCTATATAAGTCAATAATCTAGTATATTTACATTCTGCTGTATTATGCAATTTAGAATCTGCAGATTTGTAATTCTGCAATTTGCAAATTGTTTATTTTTCTTTCCTTCTTTATTTCTACTCTGTCCAGTGGCAGTGCACTTTTATGCATTTTGCTTTGTTTAAATGCAGAAAAACTGCCCTGTTTTTATATTCATTCTGCCCTGCTTTCAATATTAAAAATGCTCTTCTTTGTGGATTATTGCTCTATTTACAAGTCTATTTTTTTACTGAATGATTCACATAATATTAAAGTTATCAATTTTGATACATAGGAAGGAAACTAGTAAATGGATCGTCAAACATGGATGTACAATATTTCACATGTCGAGGAGGATTATATTCTTGGTGTTAATGACTTTATTTTGTGTGCTCTGAAACACCAAGAAAAGAAAGAGAAGGAACTTGGATTTAAAGACTCGATTCCGTGTCCTTGTCAAATATGTGGTAACATGAAATTTTTTTCAAATGTCAGCATTGTGCAGGACCATCTCTTTCGTCATGGTTTTAAAAAGAATTACACCAAGTGGATTTGGCATGGTGAGGCAATAGATTCTGGAGGAACTTCTGGTAGAAATAAAGAAAATGAGGGAGATAGTATGACCAACAATGAAGAAGATGAAATGGGCAATGATAGAGTACAAGAGATGATAGAAGACGTGGAAGACCAATTCATTCACCAATCAGATATTCTCGAGAACTTAGTAAGCGATTCAAAGAAACTTTTGTATCCCGGGTGCAAGAGTGAATTCACTAGGTTGTCAATAACATTGAAGTTGTGTAGAATGAAAGTAAAACATGGGTGGACCGACAAGAGTTTTACAGAACTATTAAAACTTCTGAGAGACTTACTTCCTCCTAATAATGAGCTCCCAACTTCCACTTATGAGGCTAAGAAGATATTATGCCCCATGGGTATGGAAGTAAAAAAGATACATGCATGTCCAAATGATTGTGTTTTGTTTCGAAATGAACATGAAAATTTACATGTTTGTCCCAAGTGTGGAGCATCTCGGTATAAACCAGATGGTAATAATTCTTCGGAGGAGAACAAGAAAAGGCCTCCTGCCAAGGTGGTTTGGTATCTCCCCATTGTGGAACGTTTTAAACGCCTTTTTGCGAATGCAAAAGATGCTAAACATTTAAGGTGGCATGCAGAAGGGAGAAAATCAGATGGGATGCTTAGCCATCCTAGTGACTCTCCACAATGGAGAACTATTGATGGAATGTTTCCTGAATTTGGTGCAGATGTTAGGAATCTACGACTTGGACTTTGTGCAGATGGCATGAATCCGTATCGTACTTTAAGTTCTAATCATAGCACTTGGCATGTTCTTCTCTCGATTTATAATCTACCTCCGTGGTTGTGCATGAAGCGCAAGTATATAATGTTGGCGGTGCTGATCTCTGGACCGAAAGAGCCGGGGAATAACATAGATGTTTATATTCAACCACTTATTGAAGATCTGAAATTATTGTGGGAAAAAGGTGTGAGAGTGTATGATTCCTACAGTCAGTCGGAGTTTAATCTACGTGCTATGATATTTTGCACCATAAGTGATTTTCCAGGTTATGGAAACCTTTCGGGATACCCCATTAAAGGAGCCAAAGCATGCCCAATATGCGAAGATGGTACAAATACCCACCGGTTAAAAAACTGCAAGAAAAATGTGTATATGAATCATCGAAGATTTCTTCCTCCCAATCACCCTTATCGTAAGGACAAGAAGTCTTTTGATGGACATGTCGAGACTCGAGTAGCTCGTTTGCCTTTAAGTGGAATGTAGACTTTTCAGAGGGTTAAAGATCTTGATGTTGAACTTGGAAAGCTCTACAAAAGGCCTAAGGAGAATATTTGGAAGAAGAGATCTATATTTTGGGAGCTTCCTTACTGGAAACATTTACAGGTCAGACACAGTCTTGACCTTATGCATATTGAGAAAAATGTTTGTGAAAGCATTATTGGAACATTGTTGAATATACCTGGCAAGACAAAGGATGGGATTAAGGCTAGACTAGATATGGAAGAAATGGGAATTCGAAAAGAGTTGGCACCACAAGTGTCTACAAAACGTTCATATCTACCTCCGGCTTGTTATACTTTGTCCAGAAAAGAGAAAATTAGCTTTTGTAAGTGTTTATCTAGTGTGAAAGCTCCACATGGATATTCTTCAAATATAAAAAAGCTTGTGTCCATGAAAGATTTGAAACTAGTGGGTTTGAAGTCGCATGATTGTCATGTGTTAATGCAACAGTTACTACCAGTTGCGATTCGTGGCATATTACCGAAGCATGTCAGATTTGTTATCACGAAACTTTGTGCCTTCTTTAACGCTATATGCAGTAAAGTGATTGATCCTGATTCGTTGGATAAATTACAAGCTGATATTATTGTTACACTTTGCCAATTCGAGATGTATTTCCCAGTTTCGTTTTTTGACATCATGGTGCATTTAGTTATTCATTTAGTAAGGGAGGTCAAACTTTGTGGCCCGCTATATTTGCGCCACATGTATCCTTTTGAGAGATTTTTGTGCATTTTAAAAGGATATGTAAAAAATCGATATCGACCAGAAGGTAGTATAGTTGAAGCATATTCTGTGGAGGAGGCAATTGAGTTTTGCACAGATTATTTAGCAAGTCTGGATCCTATTGGAATTCCAAGATCTCGTCACGAGGGTAGACTTGAAGGTCATGGTACATTGGGCCTAAAGATGATCTCTCCTCGAGCTGAAATACTGGATAAATCTCATCTTTTTGTTCTACAACACATGACAGAAGTTAACGCCTATTTGGAGGAACATGTAACCCAAATTTGCCAAATGCATCCTTCTAAGAATCGCAAGTGGGTATTAAATGAACATAATCGCTCATTTGGTGAATGGTTCAAAGAGCGAGTAATGTCTCTTATATCACAAACACCTAGTCTAATATCTAATACGGTACAGTGGTTAGCCTATGGCCCTGGAGTGCTTGTGAGGTCTTATGAAAGTTATGATGTCAATGGATACACATTCTACACCCAACATCAAGATGGAAAAAGCGCTATGCAAAATAGTGGAGTATGTGTGGAAGCTTCGTCAACAGAAATTGATAGAAGAAGTCACACTCAATCACGTGATGTGAAAAATTCATATTATGGAATTATTAAACATATTTGGGAGCTTGATTATAGAGACTTTAAGATTGCTTTATTTAAATGTAAGTGGTTTGATATCCGACGTGGTGTTCGAGATGATGAGTTAGGATTCACTTTGGTGGACTTTAGTCGCTTTGGTCATGAAGATGATCCTTTCATACTTGCAACACAAGTGAAGCAAGTATTTTACATTCAAGACCCCATTGATTCTAAAAGTTCAATTGTTGTTCAAGGCAAGAGAAGAATTCTTGGTATTGATGATGTTGTAGACGAAGATGAGTACAACCAATTTGACGAAAATCCCCCTTTTTCCACGGGGCTGCCCACCACATATGAGGACGATAATTTTGATAAACATTACACACGGAATGACCACGATGAAGGGATGTGGATTGATTAAGTATAATTTTATAATTGGCATAAGAAGGTATAATAATAATTCTGTCAATCATAATGTCTTTGACTATTCTCATATGATATGTTCTATATCGCTGTATCTAATAATTGTATAGTTATGTGATTTAGAAGCTTCTATGTGTAAACCTTTTAGCTGCCTGACATGCCTTATGATCATTCTTAATTGCTTACTTGTCTATCTTATTATAAGCAGTAGAAGATAATTAATTAGTGAAATAAATATAGAGTTTTTGCATTTTGTTTCACAATATATTGTTGAATTCAAAGACATTTGAACTTGTGTTAGGTCTGTAGTAGACATTTAATCTTTCATATCTTGCTTTCTTTAAAATTCTCATGATATACTGCTTAAAGATGTTGAGAAGACGATTGAGTTGAACGAATATGGTAGGCCAAAACCTGGAAAGTGGAAAAGTCAGTTCACGACTTATATAGGAGTAATTGGTCGACAAAGGGTGGATATCAATACCGAGAGTTGGAAAGTTGTAAATTAAGGGCTTAAAAACACAATTTGGCAGGATATAAAGGTATAGATTTTGCAAAATTTATCACTTGTTCTCTAGTTCAAATGGTAGGTGTTGCACTGACATACTGTCATATGCTGCACTGTTACACTTTTACTCCTGACTTTTAGTAGCGGTATCTTTGAAAACCAGTAAATCCACTAGTCTAGCAAAAAAGTAAATAATAATATATAATTAAAATATCATTTAATTACCAGTGGATTACAAGCAGTGAATATTGGAATGTTCATTTAAATATTAAATTTCATCCGAGGCTGCAACTTAGATTAAATCAGCATCACTATCATCTCTGGTTTAAGGACTCAGTAGGTGGCTGAGCTAGAAAAAATATTACTTTCAATCTTGTTAGTTGCATCCAATTCTTCTCTGGTTTTATGTCTTGTTTATATGTATTTTCTTTTACAACACCTGCATGTATGAACTTTATCAGGGAGAGTGGAATATAAAGGATGATGAACATAAAAAACGAATAATGAAGAGGGTTGGGAAATTGTGGAAGGATTTTAAGTCACGGATGGTTGATAAGTTGTTTGAAGGTGAAGATCCATGTGAGAAATACGATTACATCAAAAAAGAACAGTGGGAAAAGTTTAGGAAGGCCAAAGAAACTCCTGAATTTAAGGTAACATAATTACACTATATCATCTGCTCAATTTTTTTTAATATTTAAGCTAACTGCAGTAACTTTGTTACTTCTTCACATAATTAGATGTTTGGGAACAGGAAATTCGTGAGAAAGCACAAGAACGTCAAAAATGCAACAAGCATTCACATTATCTAGGAAAGGGTGGCTACGATGAAAAAAGGGAGGAGTGGCTTAAAGAGGACCCTCTTGCTCATTTGTCTCAATCTGAATGCATTGATCCATCCATATTATCAGATAATTGTACGGGTCATGGTTTTGATTGGGTCAGAGCACGACTCAAGAAGAAGGAAGGAGAAGGATATTATTTTCCCAAAGATTCCACTAAGGAAATGTTCGAAAAAATGGTAAATTGCTACTTCTATATGTTATCATATCACCTAAATTCAGCAACCAATAGTAATCAGTATGTACAACTAACTAATCTACTGGTATTGGAACAGGTAGCCTGGAAGGATAAAATCTCTGAAGGATCGTGGAGTCCGCACGGTCATGATGACATTTTGACACGTGCACTTGAAAAAAAAGAGCATGGTGGACACGTTAGAGGGGTTGGGGGAGGAGCTTGTATCAGGGATGTGTTTGGGTCACAAAAAAACTCGCAAAGTAGCAGGATTGTCTCAGTAGATGACTTGGATATGATTACCAAGAGAGTGAGAGAAGAGTGCAAGGAGGAAATGAGTGGGATTCATGTGAAGTATGATAAAGAAATCAGTGAAATGCATGCGAAATATAGTAGTGAGGTAAATGAAATGCATACGAAGCTTCGAGGCATCTTAGATCATTTCAAGCAAATTGGTATGCCACTTCCTAATAATTTTGGGATTGAGCTTAGTACCCCACCGAGAGAATTAATACGAAGCAGCTGCCATTCTGTGGACCCAAACGCTCCAGATCCTTTACTGGATCTTCAGGTACTTATAATAGAGTTCCAAAAAAAATAGTAGCAAGTAGCAGTGTCATGAAAATTTGTTGCATGCATTCCTTCTTTCTTCTGTCTGCACTACACTTAACTGATGAATAACTGACCTTGGGATGTTCATCAGTCCTTCATGTCCTGTTCTGCGACATTGTTTTTATATAGTAAAATTTCCTAGGTTGTTGGAAGTCTGTTTCTAGCTATTATCCTTCTTATAATATATAAAAACCACGCCCTTTCAATCATATATAGACAGACAGTGTGTGTAAATCTAAAGTGGTGGTAGGAAAGAAGAAGATAAATGTGGCCCTTTTGACTTGTACTGGTGATGAAATCAATCGTACGACAAAAAACAGAGCAGTTGCTTTAGGAAGTTTCCATTTCACATGTTTGTTCTTTTAAGGGGTAAATTACAGATTGGGTTGTGGACAAAGTACCAAGGAGAAGAAATTGTCCATGTGGGATTATTATCCCTACAAAAGTACATGGTTATTTAGAAAGAGAAACAAAGCGGCAGCTGAAGTTTGAAACTGTATTATGAAAATACATATAATTTGTTTACATAATCAAATGAATGTCACCGTTCTCATGATTTTATATCAATTCATGTGGTTATATTATTTTCGCAGCCATAGCTGATAATCTGATCCTTTATGTCATGTGCAGAAACCCACTCCATGTCGTCTTTGTGTGATGAAATCTAAATCTGAAAAACTGATTGTGGCAAGGGGGACGGTTTTTCCATCAATTTTACCAGGGGCTGGCATGGTTCACGGTGTACAAATAGCACCAGATAATGTTAAAGTGTGTGTTGATGATGTCTTCAGTCAATATAAAACAACCCCCCTTCCGGTGCCATGCAATGAGCACATTTTGGTAGGTGATGCCAGCGGTAGCTTTGTCCAATGGCCAAAGAATCTCATTATGTTGGGACAGGTAATAATTTAAAATTAAATTTGTAGTGATGATTTCTCTATAAAAAATTACATGTCTCAATTGCAAATAATGGTCTTGCATTTTGTTTCGCTTTTTTATAAAAAATAAACTTTTTGGTATCCATTTAATTAGGATCCTATTGTACCAGAGAAGACTAAAGTCCATCATAAACACAAAAAGGTTGATAGTAAAGGGTCTACTACCCATACTCAAAAGCATGAAGGGCAAGTTAATGGTGATGCAGAATTACAAAATCTGAGTGAAAACTGTAAATATTTGCATGATGTGATGATGCTGCCTACTAAATCTAATATTACCAGTGTTGTTAAGGATAGTGAATTTTTTAAGTGTAATCTTGTTGAAGGACAACCCATATCAGTCTCACGCGATGATATAGCTGATTTTTTGAGGATGAGTTGCTTGAATATACCAATTTTGCATATTTTCATGATGTGAGTTTATACATATATATATTTTCTATTGATGATTAATTTCATAAATTTGGATAGATCTTTGCTTGTCACATAAAATATCTCCTGACACGTCTTTATATATGTATTACATTCAAGGTACATTCATAAATTATGCAAGGAATCTAATGTTGATGATTTCGGATTCATGTGCCCCTCGGTATTGGCATTGGTGCGTAAAGATCCAGAACGGATAACTAATTATATGTCTGATGTTATGCTGCAATCAAAGACGAAACGTTTTATCTTGGCACCGTACATACAAGAGTAAGCATAATAATGTTAGTGTGTTTCCTTTTGAACGATCTATTAATAAATATCTGACTCTAGTTTTAAATTTTAATTATGCTTTTTGTAGCAATCACTGGATATTACTCCTTATTTGTTGTCGCGAAAGTGAAGTTTATGTGTTCAATTCCTTAAAGAAAACTCCAAAAATACACATCAAGGGATTTCTGAATGTGTAAGTAATATAATCTAATTTTGATTATTGTGATGTGTCTTTTTGTGGTTAAAGTTAGTGGCTGACTTTTCTTATTTCACAGGGCGTACCAAGTCTATGTTGTCCCAAATGGTAACAAGAGTATTAGTATGGATAGTAGGATGCATTGGCATGAAGATCTCAAAGTACCTTTTTTATCCTAATTTTTATTTTTGCATATCAGTATTTATTTTATTTTGCTTCTTTCATAAAATATTTGATTGGTTTTTTAGTGTCCTCAACAACGAGGAGGTACCCAGTGTGGTTATTATGTTATGAGGTACATGTACGACATAGTCTCACAATATTGTAAAAATGGGGAGACTAATTGGACTAAGGTATGTGAATTAAACCATATTAAATGTCATATATTTTAAGTATGATAGGAAACATGAAGACTACAAATTAATTTGGGTATGTATATATTATTGCAGGGTGTTGGAAGGATAGAATCTTATACTCGACAACAAATTGATGAAATTCGAGACATTTGGGCTGATTTTTTTACGAATGAATATTTTTAGGAATGATAGTTATGATGGAGTTGTTAATTAGTTTTTGAAAATACTTGAAGTTAAGCATTTTTAATTGTGGCGAAACATTGTATTTTGGTGGAACATGTTGAAATTTTTGGTGGAACATTGTATTTAATCGAGTATTATTCCCTTTTGTCAAATTAGTGATTTTGATATTATTGTTGGGATTGAGATATATAGTGGATTTGCATTTGGTATTTTGTTGTGGAGCATAATGTATACATGCATGTTATTACTGGCATCGACAGGTTCTAGATGAAAATACAAAATAAATAATTAAAAAAAAGACGTTTTGCGTCTGATCTTGCTGAACAGACATATCACCCCTTTTTATATGCGTCAGTTAAAAAAACAGACGCAAAAGCTCATACTTTTTGCGGCTGTTTTTCAGCTTCATGTGTCAGTTGATGACAAACGCAATAGACTATATGCATCTGTTGAAAAACAGACGCATATACTTTCTAGCTTATACGACTCCTCCATACGCGACTGTTGCAAACAGCCACATGTCACCATTTTAACAGACGCAAAAAGCATTTTTTGTACTAGTGTTTGTAGAGCATGTTTTACAGCCAGTGTAGTACCAGTTATGAGTATTATCAATCCCAAAAATCTCAACTCTTACCGCAACAATTTGTTCATATAGTAATATGATTAGAGTATAAATATGATAACAAAAATAACATTGATAATAATTGAGGTCAAGTGCAAGGTACGTAAAATAAATTAGCTAAACAAAAAATGTGCAAAATTAACCTTTAGGTCTTCACTCCACTCTGCTTCCAGCAATTCCTCGATGTTCATCCTATTAATAAACATTTTTTCCTCCGGCGACATTATGGGGAGAGAGTCTCCACTGATTTGCAATTTAGTAGAGAGGTGAGCAAATCTCTCTCTCAGGGATGCATGACACATACGGTGTATCCAGATTTGTATAAATTTTACTATTTTTTGTGGTAGAAAAGCTAATTGTATCTGCATATAAGAGTAAATAAATGGTTAAAAAACTAATATAAGAATTAAATCAATAATATCAATGAAACAAATATTTGTATAATATCTAATGATATTCGTTCAATCGAGATAAGATAGATTTATATATGTGCAATTTCTAAAACTATATATTATAAAAACATTAATAAAGATAATTACTTTTAAATTTTTTAATCTGGGTAGATGTGACAATTATTATATAGGGTCCACCATCCTCCTTGTATAAATTTGTATCAACCATCTCGGCCAACATTTCCCACAAAGTTATGGTACTGGTGATGGAGCTGTTTAAGAAAAAAATTAGAACAAATTAAATAAGTAAAACAAATAAATTGGGGTAACCAAATAAGTAATATAAAATTACAAGAACAATAAAAAACAATTAACAGTTATATTAAAATTAATATAATGCATAACTTACTAATTTGTGATAATTTTGAGATCTTTTTTTTTTCAACTTCCTTTGACAACTTCAATGCCACCCAAGTAGAAGTTTGAAAATAATAAAAGTGTAATTTTCAATTTCCTTCCTACAAAATCGAAAATAATAAAGGAAGTTGTAATTATTAAAATTAAAAATTGTGAAAAATTGTGAAAATTAGAAAAATAGAACGAAGCGATTCTAGATGCGCCACCTCACCGACCCGTCTTATCCTTTATATAAGTACTAGTCGACTAAGACGCGCTTCGCAACGGCCCTATAATTTTTTTGTAAAATTTTAAATATTAACTATTTAAGAAAAAAAATATAAAATCAATCAATCTATACTGTAACAAAGAAACATGTACCAAAATTTTTAATGTTTCGTCTTTTATAGTATAGATAGATAGATGGATATATAACTAAAATTTCTAAATGAACTTATTTTTTCTTAACAAAATTCAGTTAATACCATATACTTGGTTCGAGTAACAGACCTATTTATTTTTAAACCTATTTTAATGTCCTAATTATTTTAAAAATTTATAATAATTAAAATAAGTTTAACTATTGTTTATTTTAAAACTAATTTTTATTCTTTTAATAATTTAAAAAGTTAACCTATTTTAAGATGTCAACTTATTTTTTATCAAATAAAAATAATAAAATTTAAGTATTAATCACCACTTCAAACTTCAACCGTTCGAATTATCACAAAAATTACAAATTTCTTAAATATCTCTGAACTTTATATGCCGATTTTGTGTCATGTTTTTTGAGCCGACGCCCGTTGCATATGTACATACAAATAAAAAAATACTAAAAAATGCAACAATAAAATTTAAGTATTAACCACTGCTTCAAACTTCAACTATTAGTATCATAACAAAAATTACAAATTTCTCAAATATCCTAGACTTTAAAAGACGACCTTGTGTCATACTTTTTTCAGCCGACGCCATTGCACTAAATACATATAAATTAAAAATAATAAAATTAAGCAATAATAAAAATTTAATTATTAACCACCGCTTCAAACTTCAACTATTTGTATTATCACAAAAATTACAAATTTCTTAAATATTCTTAGATGTCATAATAAAACTTTTTTAGTGCGTACATGTTATAATATAAAAGGTTAATCATGGAAACATAATCGATTTTTATATAATAATTGTATTTCTTGTGAATTTGAATGTAAACAAGGGATTTCAATTTTAGTTTAGCTAAGAAAAAAAACTTAACATTTGTTTAATTGAATTCTGAACATGATTGATTTTTATATATTTATTGTTTTTACTATGAATTTGAATGTAAATAAAGAAATTCAATTCTCTAAATATGATTAATTAAAAAAATATGAGATAATAGTATTGAATAAATAATTAATTTCCAAAATCACAAAAAAAATATATATCAAAAACTACATAAAAAGATAACATTCAATATAATTATTATTAAATATAGAAATCAACTAAAACAAATTAGAAAAAATTGTATCCACAAACTCTTCTTGTGCAAGGTCTCTATTTGTGTTCCAACATATCCAAATGGTAGAAAAATTCTCTACCTAGGCGTTTTCAAATTAATATTTTCAATAGTTTTTTTTCGAAAATCCAAAAAGATTACACAAACATTAGTGGGTATACACAATTACATAGAAATTGATTTCGTATATGATGCAATTTTAAATCAAAAAATGATACAAAATCTGAGCCAAGGACAAAATTTATAAAATTTTGCACACTTACTTATTTTTGCATAAATTTTTCATCGGTATGGTTAGATTTATGTAAAAATTGATAAATACATGATTTTAAGCCGCTTAGTTAAAGAATTTTTCTATAGGTAGATTCTGTTTACACAAATCAAAAAAATGATTAACAATAGTTTTAAGTATGCACATATATAACCTGCAAAACCTCAAGTTACAATGTAAGGAAATAAATTAAAATATACAAACAACAATGTTATTAATGCACACGAATTATCATAAAATCCTCAAATTTTTGACACGAGGAGAACTAATTAGTATGTCATACTTATAGGCAATTTAAGATATAATATAAAGATAATTAAAGATTAAATTCTAAATATGATTATAATATAAAGATTTATAAAGATTAAATCCCAAATAAGATTGTAATATAACGTTAAAATAAAGATTTAATTCTAAAAAATATTGATTTTTATATATTTATTGTCTTCCCTGTAAATTCGAATCTAAGTAAGATAATTTAATTTTTATTAAATAAAAATAGAGAAATTCTAGAAAAATATATTAAACTTATATATGATTTAATTTAGTTGAGAAAAGAAGTTATTTTTGTTTAATTAAATTTTAAATAGGATTGACTTTTGTATATTTATTGTCTTCCTTAAAAATTCGAATTGAATTAAAATAGTGAAATTCAAGAAAAATAGATTAAAACTAAAAAGGAATTTAAGTTAGTTGAGAAAAAGGTAATATTTGTTTAATTAAATTTTAAATAGGATTGACTTTTATATATTTATTGTCTTTCCTGAAAATTCGAGTATAAATAAGGAATGTTTTCCCTAAAAATTTGAATGTAAATAAGGAAATTTAATTTTATTGAATTAAAATTGAGGAGCTCTAAAAAATCAGATTCTAGAGCTCTTGGTTTTTCTTTATATATATAAAAGAAAGATATTGATTCATAGTGGGAGGCTAGATGATTATTTTTTAAACACTTTTAACATGAGAACAGTAAAATAATTCGGTACTTATAAAAAACACAGAAGAACGGTTTTGTAAAATTTTCTAATTTTTTTATACTATACTCAATATATAGATTACAGATTAAATAATTTTCTTTATAGATGTGACAATATTTATTTTCAATAATAATATGGGACCCGCTTAATATGCGTTCACGAATTAAAAAAAATCATGTGTTCTCCACATCATTTTGTAAATATTTTGGGAACAAAAATGCCTAGCACTACTTACTCAAAAAGGGTTCTAAATTCATGTAGATAGTGGGAGGCTAGATGATTATTTTTTAAACACTTTTAACATGAGAACAGTAAAATAATTGGGTACTTATAAAAAACACAGAAGAACGGTTTTGTAAAATTTTCTAATTTTTTTATACTATACTCTATATATAGATTACAGATTAAATAATTTTCTTTATAGATGTGACAATATTTATTTTCAATATATATATATATATATATAAATTCTATGAAAATCAGTATTTTATTGAACTGTTTTTGTGGTTGGATACAAATATACAATTACAAACACTTGGAAATAAATGAGATATAACAGTATAGAAGGTTCCTGTGGGGAGCAGCAAGTTTGTCGAATAGAGACCCACAGGAGCAACTGTCAAATCTGTAGTCAGATTATTTTATTAATCAAGTTTGTACTGAAATTAATTTTCTTTTATGTGTATTCAACATATTTTCGTATTGTCCATTTGTCCCTGCACGCTGCACGCCACAGAAACAGTTTATGCATGGCTTATTTAACAATGCACCAGTCGCTCCAGACAAACATATATATGCAATGGACACTGCTTGACTTGTACCCACCGTTATGTTCACTACAGCAGAGCTACTATATACATATAAACTGGGTTCACTCCCTTCATGGTACTTCATGTTAGGTTAGCTGAAATATACTCAAAACTCGACCTGCATATATGTTTGACTTGGGAGTAGTGATACGATCTAAATCAACAAATGTTCTCAACGACATTGAATTTTGAGATTAAAATCACAATCTATAAAACATATAATTATAAATTTATGTTGTATATTTTAATCATGTTAGTATTAATATATCAAATAAAAGATAGTTGATCGATAAATGGTAACAAAACCTATTATCTTTGGACCTTAATGTTTTGCTTTATGTTTACCCTTTAATTACCTCTAAAGTGTAGAGACAACGACAGGCGTAAAGAAGCAAAAAGTAAAAGAAAAAGAAGCTATTACTTGATAATTGAAATGTCTACTGGAATGTCTACTGGTGTTTGTATATATATGCGTGTATTTGCTGAATGCATCCTAGTTTCCTATATTCAATTGGTACCGCCTTGTTGGCAAATGTTCGAAAAGTTCAATACAAAAATATTTAAAGATCTACAAGTCGTATCAGCCTGTAAGAAACTATATAACTATTACTAATATTTTCTAAAACCTTTACGAATATTTTTACAGTAGTACTGTCAATGACACTTTCCGTATAAGATTATAGATATATAGCCTGTATTTAGAGTGCTAGCTTTTTGAGTTTTCATCTGTTTGAATTGTAAACTATATTACATAACCTAGTACATCACGCTAGCTTTAAGATCTGGTTCCAAGTTTAGTAACTGATGATAATAACCAGAAATCTGGGGCAGAATATATGAGATTAATAAGCCCTGAACTTGATCATGAAAATCAATATGTTATGTATGTAAAGGGGGTAAACCCTAGCTAGCTAGCTAGCTAGCTAGTCGTCGTTGACGGTGGTGGTAGTTGGAGCTAGTCGCTAGGTATTGGCGGATTAAACAACACATATTATGATGACAATGTATAAACAGTACAAGGCGCAGATTTGTAACCCCACATGAACTTGATCACAAAATTAACATCCGTGCAATGTAATTTGATTGACACTTAAGAAGCAGTGAAAGAAGGACCGAAACTGAAGGAGTGAAAAAGAGGTAGCTAGCTAGATATACAGTTTCAGTTTCTGCATTTCTGTCACCAAGTATGGGGAGCCAAAAAGAAAAGTGTTGGGACCTCATAAAAGATCAACAATTGACCTTGGTGTGTAGTGTAATCTTCTTTTACATTAAAGAAAATACTTGTTGCAATTGATGTGACCCGACTTATCCTTGTATTTGGAGGATAACTTTTAATACATATACATACTACACATTACGGTAATATAATAATATTCTTAAAACTGAACACCAAACCAGACGATTTCATAAACAGAAATTAAAATAATTCAAACTGTCAATTACGGATTATATGAATGTACGTAAATTTACTGTTCATTTATTCAATAAATATATACATATTGAATTTAAGTTTAATATATCTAGCGATGTACGTTTGCAGAAATTGGATAGTCGAGTGGTCACACTCAATGTTGCATTCATGCTTGACAACTAATGAATTTGTCTAAAACCACTTTAAATAATTAGCACCGTTAAAGCCAATCAATTACCTCCAACAAGTACCCCATCAAACCCATGTAGACCATTGATGAGACGGCTCGTCCTCCGAATTGGAATATAAAAGTGTGATAAGAAGCCCCTTGAAGACAGCTCGTAAGAATGTGATGTAGTATATATATATTTTATGTATTATATAATATTCCTCCTCCTCCTCCTCAAATTTTGTTCAGGTACATGAACATTTATATAGAATGATTACTATATAAATACTACTAGTAAAATATAAAGTTGATTGAAAGACAGGTGCTTGGTGATGGGACACCAAAATAATAATAGTAGGGTACACGAAATTAAATTAGATTTACGCGTTCATAATTTTACTCCATTTTGTAAGTTATACTACTATTATGAGAAGTTGACAACAAGGCCGGATGAAAAGATTGACCTGCGTCCGCTCAATCTCCTTCACACCAAACTTCCATTGATTCTCTCCCTTGTCCCATTCCATATATATATGGAACATGTTTCATTGCTTACGGTCTTGCTTTCTACCGACGATCATTCCCGGAAAATTGCTAAAAACACATACTCCTATGTGGAAGTAAAACTAGTCCAACATAATCATGAATTAGGTTTGTCACATCTCACCTCATCCGGATTCTGGACACCTGTTAAATCTGATTGGGGCATTACAATAAAAACAGACAAAATTCATCCAATAAAAGTGATCACAAATTAATTCCATCAATGGTTATAAATTTTAAAAAAAAATCCATCAAGACTAGTCACATTTAAGAGTGCTTTTCTTATCCTTGTTGACAAGATAAGATTTGTATACAATACTAAAATATATTAGTACTTTCGAGACAATGTATATGTTCAGCATGTTAACAAGGCTTAACTTTAATAAAAATGTTCGCGATGAATTAAACCAATAAAGGGTGGCGACTCGAGTTCTAGAGAAAACAGTTACATAAATATTCATAATATATATTTTTATTACATTTTCATTAGATTTAATTATAAATTTTAATTATTAAATCAAAAAATAAAATTAAACTACCTTTTTTTTTAAAAAGAATAATTGAAAATTAGTCAAATAGTTCAAAGTGACAGCAGAATCTATTTTATAAAAGTGATTCTACAACAGAATCTAATTTATCAACCGAATGAAATTTAAAATCAAAGTTTTTATTCAAATTTTAATCGTTAAATTTTTTATAAAGTTTGTATATGTTAATATTCAACATTAGAATCAACTTATATATTTTATGAAAAAAAATTTAAAATTATTTATGAGATTTTATAATAAAATATATGATTTTCCGTGATTCTCTCTGATTTTCTAGAACAATGACCAACCAATGAATTGAAAATTTGAAAAGAAATTACTTATACTATATATTTAGTGTGTTTTGTAAACTTTAATCCGAAAGTATGTCTTCAACTAATAAGATGTTTAAAACTCTCTGTTAGTCAATCAGAATTTAACACACTAATTTAATTTGAAACTAACAAATTAACACAAACTTAACAATATCATAGTACAATTCTCTAAAACCATTTTTCGCAAGTACAAGATTTTTCGCCAGGATAAACAGTCTTACATAATAATTTCATTAATAACTCTGAACTGCCATGCGTCTTTCCGTTTCGAACCAACGATTCTACTGATAGACGTCAACACACCTGAACCTTTCGAATACATGCATTAGTTCATGAACCAATCACCCTGCACGGGATAAATCGCTCTTCCAACAATTTAAGTAAATTAAGTGTTGAAAGAGAATTGAACCCCTGATCTTGTATGACACAATAAAAGTTTACGGTCACATCAGCTAGCTACAGCTCATTGGCATAAAACCATTTTTTATGACTTCTTTTTCCCATGTCTTTTAAACCTTTGTTTTATATTAATTAGTACCATATTGCATTAAGTTGTGATGAATTAAAACATGTGGAATAGATGAAAAACTTGGTGAATGGAGACGCGCAGGATGGTTGGAATTCTATAAATAACCTGGTTTATGAAGCGGTTTAAATAAACTCGAACTTATATACCCGACTATTAATTTCAATCAAAATTCAAAACTATGATAACAAGCATTAGCAAAAAAATATGTCATAACTAAATCACAAACCCAATGATCTTTCTTGTCCTACTTAATTATAGTGTGGGCAAACATTTTAAATATAGTTCAAACTTTTGTAGATAACATTCAATTATCACGGATCCATGCACCTCTTCTTTTTTTTTTTTTGTGGTTAATTGAACACATTTCATACATCCACTTTATATAATTGTCAAATTTCGAAATTTTGATATCTTACAAAACAAAAGAGAGAGATAACATTGAATTAAGAGGTCTTCAGATGCACTTGATTTTGACGCTGTTATTTTTAGGCTAAAATGAATTTTATCGCTAGAATTGCCTATTTTTGTAGTGAATCTCCGTTGAAGGCTAACCGAATTGTAATGTTCTACTTAAGAAAAGACCAATGCCACTTGGCGCTTAATTTTTTTAGTAAAATTGATACTCTCATGCTTAATGAGTAACTGTTAGGCACACATAACAAGAAAATAAAATGAATAATATACGTCAAATAGTCGAATTTTTTTTTTTTGTAACCTTCAAATAGTCGATTTTAAGCGTATATGCTGTGGCGAGAACGAAGATTAGAACATTCACACACAATTAAGATTCCCAAAAATCTACCGAAACCACAAAAGTATAGGATAAATGATCATAAATAAATTCATAATATTAATATCCATTTCCTTGTCCCTACCATCATCCAGCCGATTCCCAACTTGAAAAATCAATTTTACATGGACGAGTAGGAGAGATCTAGTGTCTAGTAATATCGATATATAAAAAGTTGGGCTCTTAATTAATTAATATAGCTCCACTAATAATTATGATGCGAATGATGATACATTGATGAAGGGTCACAACCACCTCGATTCATTGCGTCGCTTTGGCCATCTCCTTCATTCATATGCGTTGTAGCTCCCAAATTCAGATACACCAATCTTGAATCAAGGTTTAAGTTACCTACATTTCCGCCACGCCCTCCTCCGCTATTATGTTGATGATCTTCGTTACCCATTGGCGGTGGATAAATGGTTGTGGAAGTGTTAGCCCCGCCACTTCCGTCGCCTCCACCGACTTCCTCCCTTGAAATCACCAATGCTGCCGACTGAACAAGCTCGAGGCATAGCCTAAGCTTGTTTGGTTCGATGTGAGTTAGGCCCGGGATGGCACCTTTGAATAGAAAATCAGAAGTTAGGGTTCGTAATACATCCAGGGGAGTAATGCCTTCCATTGTACGGACATTAGGGTCTGCATGGTGGTCAAGAAGAACTGCCACCATATCTGGAGAGACCATCTCAGCTGCTATGTGGAGCGGCGTTTTACCTGCAGGTCCAGCCGGGTAGTTGACTTCAGCTGCGCCGAGTTCTAGCAATGCCTTGACAACCTCTCGGCTACAATTCTCCACAGCATAATGTAGGGCAAGTGCCTCGTCCAAGTTTAGACCTTCTCCCATAACCATGAGCTTCACAAGTTCCACGTCAGACGAGTCTAATGCTCGTCTCATTCTTCGAATTTTCTGATCTTCTAGGTCTGCAGCGAGGTCATGTTGATGATGATGGTGGTGTTCTTCAGACATTAGAGACGACCGGCGAGCAAGGGTGGACTTAAAACGAAGCTCTTCGATTTTGGCTACAACATCTATTGGGAGGTGCTTTGCTAGGATCTCAGGTGGAAGGCCCGATTTCGCAACCAAATGCGAACAAGTAGTCCATAGCTGATGCATGTCTTGCTTTCTTGATGCTATCAAAACCTTCATAACATCATCAATTGATGCTTTCTCTACAACGCTTTCCAATTGCTTCTGCAAGTGCATCAATATCAAAAGACAATGTCGTCATCTACATTAGGGAGCTAGCTAAAAGTTACTATTGAAAAGACATTGTACTAATGCATAATCATGTTGAATACAGAAAATGCACGTGTGTGACCATAAAAATAGAGAGGAAGGAGCTAGGTAAGGGAAAGTGTAGTGTTTTGGCAATTAGTAGTTTGGTTTTATAGAGAAAACTGTAAACCAAATTAGGAAAGTGGGGTTTGGGTAGGGAAAGCAAAGCTAATGGAAGTAGATCTTATTTTGATGGGGATATCACACTGTGGAAAGACAAGACATCAAGACATGGGTAAATCAAGATCTATTTTTAGAAATTATTGGGAGTAGAACATAAAATGGGAGGAACCCAATTCCAGATATATCTATATCATACAACTATAGATTTTATATCTTGTATACCCACACCACTTGTTACACATATACATGAAATGAAGGTCATCATTATTATGATAACTCCTTCTGTCTATCTGTATGTCTGGAGAAGACTGACATTTATTGTCAAAAATTATGACAAATTTTCCATGGATTGATTTTTTTTATTAAGAAGACATTCATCCTTCTTCCCATAATAGGATTAATCAAGATTTAGAGGCTTAATTAAGTATGGATAATAATATTACTAATAATTAAATTTGTGTCACACTCTATCATATTCTTGTTCGCACGCATCAGCTATTAAAGCTGATAAAATAAGATAGATATAGCTGGCTAACAAAACTGGAAGATAGTTGAATCAAACGCTGCAAAAGGTAGTAATCATAAGGAAAAATCTAAACATGTAGCAGAGAAAAAGTAGTTTAAGTACTAGATTAGTTTCCTTTCAGAAATTATTTAAATCCAACAATTTTTACTTCAAAAAGGTCGTTAAGAAATCAACCCATTTGGTTAAATTTAGCAAATATAATCTGTTAAAACTCAAAATCCCGTCACAAATCTAGGCGGGAGAAAGAGATGAGAGAGATCTCAAGGTGGGTATATTAAAATTTTATTATTATATTATTATTATAGAGTGAGTAATAACCTGAGTGAGCAATGCGAGCTGTTCAATACCGAAAGATCTAGCGGCTGCGAGGGTTTCAAGAGCAAGATCAACGGCTGCAGTGCAATGTGTATGCCAACAACCCCTCTGCCCACAATTCGGCCTAGGCTCATGCTTTTGAGGCACAATTGAGACTTGACCACTATACAAGAATTGCAACATCAACAAAAATACCTCATAACCTACTGAATTCACTGGTATAACTTGTGAATTTGGGCCACCTCTAGGCGATGATGCCAACGCGCCACCACCCACGCCTGACCTAGACCCACTCCCTACTGAGGACGCGTCCAGACCGGATGGGGTCTCTGACCCACAAAAGAATTTCCTGAAGAAGAGGCTCCTAGCAGCCAAGATGCACCTGTGCGCGTGGACCAAACGACCCTCAACACTAAAGGTTACATCACTGAAGGCTTGTCCGTTGATCAGAAGGTTGAGATAATCTAGAGATAGAGATCTTAAATAGTCCTCTAGGGAGGACATCATATATCGAGAGAGAGAGAGAGAGAGAGAGAGATTATGTTAGTTATACTAAAAAAGATGGTTCAAAAGAGAGAGGAGTTAATAGCTAGGTTTTGATGTGTTTATGGGGGAAAGAAAGAAAGATGAAGATGGGGATGTACGTAGAAGAAAAGTTTTGTGTCTCCATCTTTCTTTCTTCTAGCACTCCAATAATATTGTTATAGTTTCTCTATTGTATGATGGGGGTGTGTGGTACAAGATATTATGTGAGCAATATGGGTGGCTGTTCTGGGCGGCTCAACTATTTAAAAAGAACCACTATGTCCTTTTATTTTTCCTAAATGTGTGTACCAAATGTCTTAATTTATTTTAAGATGCATCGCAACGATTTTGAATCATGTCATTTTTCAAGGTTCATTTTGTTGTCATTGTGGTTAGTTACTAAACCTATTTTTTTTTTGTACGTAAATCTTCTAAATATATAAATATTTTATACATATCGTCGAATATTTGATACATAAACTTGGAAGCTAGCATACGATTTTTTTTTCCTTAATAGAATACGATAATATTGCGAGGACAAGACATTAAGAAGAAAATTGCAGCCCCCGTAAAATAGTCGGCATGTATATACCACTAAATAATTAGCAGCTGTCCCTGTAATTTTCTCCCCAGATATGTAAGATTTTTTTTTTTTTTTTTTTTGCATTATTTTAGAGTGCCAATTATTCCATACAAATCGTAAAATATTTAAAAATGAGACAACAAAACATTTAGGCATCTGCACAATTAAATTTTCTGATTCGTTGTAGGTTTTTGTTTTTATCTAACTAGGAATAGCTTCTTGCACTCCCAGTCAATCTATATTTCATTGTTAGAATGCCAACTTGTAACAATCTTAATATATTACTTATAAATATTACTAGCATCTAATCCGTGCAAGAGAAAATAATAAACTAAAACATTTAATGTGAATGGAAAATATTAAAATAAAAGTAAAAATTAATATATTAAAAAATACAGATGAGGCTGATGAAGATATATGAGGTATTATTAATATTAATTTATAATAAAATAATATTAATAATAAGAAAATATAGAAAATCTAACATGTTTTAATTAAAAAAATTAATTGCCCGTGATATTTTTAGAAGTGTTTTAATTATATTACTTGTATTTATTAAAAAAATACGTTGACATGTTAAAATAAGTAAGTTTTTTTAATAAGGACAAATATTAGAAAAACTAACATGTTTTAATTAAAATAAAGTAACTACCTATAATATTTTTAGATGTGTTTTAATTATATTAATTGTATTTGTTAAAAAAATACGTTCACTTGTTAAAATAGGTAAGTTTTTTTTAAATAATTAAAAGTATTAAAATAAGTTTTAAAATATATAAGTAAGGTTTGCACTTAATATTTTTGGAAAATAGAGATTTTAGTGATAAAAAATATAAAAGGTAATATATTTTAATTTAAAGGTAATTGCCCGTGATATTTTTGGAAAAGAAGAAGATTTTGTTAGAAAAATAATATCAATACTATTATATAAAGGAGAAGACCGGGACGGTGAGGTGGCGCTCTCAGATCGCTTCGTTCTATTTTTCTATTTTTCTCAATTTTTTGAATTAATAATATTAAAAATTTGAAAAAATCTCAATTAACTTTTAAATGTTTACTAATAGAGGAAACTGTTAGGAATATGTTGTTCTTGATGATAATTGTAAAAACACTTAGTAGATTTTGTATTAAGTTATTTTGTAACTGTCAACGAAATGGCATGCTTTGCAGTGTTTCGTTGACAGGAAGCTCATCAACGGAATGAGTGTTGTAGCAATTGCACTGTACAATACTTCACAGTTTGATATGCATTTGATGTATGTATTAGATAGGTTTCCTAAGTCATGTTGACTAAGTACTAGATAGGCAAAATAGGTTGGTTAATTGTAAGTATATCATGCCTTGTAATTTTACCTAAGTGAAGACATGTCAACGGTATGAGGATTACTCTATCAACGAAACAAGAGAAACACCATCAACGAAATGAAGAATAAAGCTATCAACGAAACACATCTCCCTGCTATCAACGAATCATTATTGCTTTTCTGAATAGTTGACAAAGTGATAGTGACAGGTTTCTGAACAGATCTAAAGGTGATGTGGAAGTGTACTTTGCATTGGAAACCATTAAAATGGACATGGGGAATAAGGAAACATCCCAGTTTCCAATTGGGCTCTTAGGAGTGATCATAATAAGCATGAAGACAAAAGCAAGGATCTCCAAGGACCACTGGACAAAGGGATGAAAAGCAAACTATTGTCGGTTATCTTTAGTGTACTTTAGAGTAGCCAAAAATAGTATTGTAAACTTGGGAATATATAACCAAGTGTAGCAGTTAGAAAGCGAAAAGAGAAGAAAAACAAATAGTTTGTATTAGCTATCTTTGAGAGCATTCTTCTCTACAACTCTGTAACTGAGCAGCTGTGCACTTTTGTATCACAGATTATTTCCGCAATAAAAACACTTCAGTTGGATCATCAAACAATCCAACTGAATTATTTATATCTTGTGTTTTTGTTTATTCAGTTCAGTTTTATTTTATCAGTGTTTTAAGTTTAAGAAAATATCAAGAATTGTATTCAACCCCCCCCCCCTTCTACAATTCTGTTAGGTCATTTGGGAATAACAATTGGTATCAGAGCGAGCTTCTAACATACAAGAAGTTTAAAGATCAAGACCAAAACAGAAACCATGGTGAAGAAGGATGCAGGTGTGAAGATACCAGTTCTTGATAAGGACAATTACTTTCACTGGAAAGTAAAGATGCATTTACATCTCATGTCTATGGATGAGAGATATGTAGACTGCATTGAGAAAGGTCCACACGTTCCCATGAAGTTTGCATCTAGAATTGGAGTGCCAGATGATGCTCCTGACGTAGAAATTCCAAAACTTGTCTCAGAATGGACTATTGAAGATCTTGCAGAAATCCATAAAGATAAGAGAACCATGAACATTCTATTTAATGGTTTGGAGCAAGAGATGTTTGATAATGTCATAAACTGTACAACCTCCAAAGAAGTATGGGACACTGTCAGAACACTATGTGAAGGAACTGAGCAAGTAAGGGAGAACAAAATGCAACTCCTTATACAACAATATGAGCACTTTCACTTTAAAGCTGGTGAAACCCTAAATGACACGTTTAGTAGGTTTCAAAAGCTTCTGAATGGATTAAAGTTGTATGGGAGAATCTACCAAACTAAGGACTCAAACCTTAAATTTCTAAGAGCTCTTCCAAAAGAATGGAAGCCTATGACTGTTTCTCTAAGAAACACTCAAGAGTACAAAGATTACACTCTTGAAAGGCTGTATGGAACATTGAAGACTTATGAGCTGGAAATGGAGCAAGATGAGGAAATTGAAAAGGTACAGAAGAAGGGTGGATCCATTGCATTGATTGCATCTGTGAACCAACTGGAAGATGACACTGAAGAAGCTGCAAAGGCCACAACTAGTCGAGCTAGTTGTAGAAGTGATGTCAGCAAGGGTAAAGGTAAGATGACAGAAGAAGAAGAACCAGAACCAGCCAACTTGGATGACTTAGATGAGATTGATGAACACATTGCTTTTCTGTCAAGAAAATTCTCTAAGTTCAAGTTCAAGAGAAACTCAGAAGCAAGGCCACCAAGGAGAGACTTTCAACCTAACAAAAGTAACTGGATTGAAAAGTCTAAATCTAAATGTTTCAATTGTGGAATGCTTGGTCACTTTGCTGGAGACTGCAGAAAACCCAAGATTGAGAAGAGCAACAGGAAATTTGAGCCTGTTGATTATAAAAAGAAATACTTTGAACTTCTCAAGCAAAAGGAAAAGGCTTTCATGACTCAGGAGTATGATTGGGCTGGTAATGGTGAAGATTCTGATGATGATGTTGAATATGTCAACTTGGCTCTTATGGCTAACAATCATGAGCAGGAAGCAAGCTCCTCAAGCAACCAGGTAACAATTACTAATCTTTCTGAGCTTTCTAAAGAGGAATGCGATAGTGCAGTAAATGAAATGTCTACTGTATTATATAATTTGCGTGTTACTCTTAAATCACTTACCAAAGAGAATTCAAGAATTAAAGAGACTAATTTGCTCTTAAGTGATAGGAATGCAATGTTAGAAGCACAACTCATTGAATTTGAGAAAATGAGATGTGTTAGTAGGGATGCTAAGAAGGAACTTGAGAACGTGTTACAAAGGGAAGAAATTCTTAAGACACAACTAGAAATAGAACAGAGTGTGATTGCTAAATGGAAAGATGCCAGGAATGTTGCTACCAACATCATTAATGTTCAAGGTATGGAATCTTTCTGTGAACAATCATGGAAAAAGAACAAAGAGAAACTAGGGTATGCTTGTGAAGCCTTAGATTCAGAAACAGAGTCAACAAACAACAATGATCATTTGTTGAAGGTTGATATGTCAACAGAATGCGATGTTCCGTTGACACATGAACCATCAACCGATCAAGGTGTTTCGTTGACAGAGAAAAGAAAAGATGAACTCACTAGACTTAATAATAAGTATGGTCCTGTCACCAAGAACTTTGTTCAAGGTGAGTCTAGTAAATCAAAGAAAGTTGAGAAGCCTGTTGAGAGAGCTAATGTAGGTCACTTGTCCAACAAGCAATTGAAAGATAAGATAGAGAATGTTCAAATTGAGGCTAAGGGAAATAAAAGGAATAACAGGAATGACAAAGTAGGAATTAACAAACACAACAATTACACACCTGATAAATATGCTCCTAGAAAGACTTGTGTCAATTGTGGAAGTGTTAGTCATCTATCTACTAACTGCAAATCTGTTAAGAAAACTGCTAATGTGAAAATTCCCAAGCCTGCAATGAATAATCTTATGCCTACAATGCCTGTTATGCCTAACATGTTTGCTCCATGTGCACAATTTCAGAATCCATATGCTAACATATCATTTGTGCCTAATCCATACTTGAATATGTTTAGTATGCCACAAATGCCATGGAATATGAATAATATGTGTGTTCCTTCAAATATGCATGCTGTAAATGAAAATGTGAGCAACAATCAGAAATCAACACCAAGAGTAAAAGTTGATTTAAATCAATCTGAGCCCAAGGTGAAAAATGATATAAAAGGAAAAGCAAAGGCTAACAAAACAGGACCCAAGGAAACTTGGGTACCAAAATCAACTTGATTTGGTTTCATTGTGTGCAGGGAGACAAAAGGAATCTTTGGTACTTGGATAGTGGTTGTTCAAGACACATGACTGGTGATTCTACCCTGCTCACAGAGTTTCAGGAAAGATCTGGCCCTTGTATTGCTTTTGGAGATGACAGCAAAGGCTACACAAAGGGATATGGCTTGATTTCAAAAGAGAATGTCATCATAGATGAGGTTGCATTGGTGGATGGTCTTAAGCACAATTTGCTTAGTATCAGTCAACTTTGTGACAAAGGATTTTTAGTTACTTTTTCAAAAGAAGCTTGTGTTGTTTCTAAAGGAGGAAACAACAATGTGGTAATGACTGGATTCAGAAGAGGGAATGTGTACATTGCTGACTTTAGTAGCACAAGTCCAGACACCATCACTTGTCTTTTCAGCAAAGCAAGCAAGGATGAAAGTTGGCTATGGCACAAGAAATTATCTCATCTGAATTTCAAGGTTATGAATGATTTGGTAAGGAAGGATCTTGCTAGAGGAATTCCACAGGTGGAGTTTTCCCAGGATGGTTTGTGTGATGCCTGTCAAAAAGGGAAACAAAAGAAGGCATCATTCAAAAGCAAGACAGAGTCATCAATTGTCCATCAGCTTGAGTTACTTCATATGGATCTGTTTGGCCCTGTAAATGTCATGTCTATTTCAAAGAAGAAATATTGTCTTGTGATTGTTGATGATTTTTCTAGATTTACTTGGACCTTCTTTTTACATTCTAAAGATGAGGCAAGTGAAATCATTATCAATCACATCAAGATGGTAAACAATCATCCTGACTTGAAAGTAAGAAGGATCAGGAGTGACAATGGGACAGAATTCAAGAATTCAAGCATGAAGATGTTCTGTGAAGAAAATGGTATTATGCATGAGTTTTCAGCAGCAAGGACACCACAGCAAAATGGTGTAGTTGAAAGGAAAAACAGAACACTTATTGAAGCTGCCAGGACAATGCTAGATGAATCAAAGTTACCAACTTATTTTTGGGCTGAGGCAGTTAACACAGCTTGCTTCACTCAGAATATTTCTTTGATTAATCAGGCCAAGGGAATGACCCCTTATCAACTACTCAAAAGAAAGAAGCCACTATTGGATTTTCTTCATGTCTTTGGATGCAAGTGCTTTGTTATGAGAAATCAAGCTGAGCATTTGGGGAAATTTGAAGCAAAGGCAGATGAAGCAATATTTGTGGGATATGCAGCAGGGAAAGCTTACAGAGTCTACAATCTCAGAACCAACATTGTTATGGAATCTGTACATGTTGTTTTTGATGATCTCAAAATTCAAGGTCTCTGTGATGAAGGTTTCCATGAAAGTCTCTCTTTTGAGAATGATGAAGGAGATCGAATGAATCATGTTAAGACTACTGAGAAACAGCCTAAAGTTGTTGTATCTAGCACAGATGAGAGCAGCAGTGAAGATGAAATTGCTGCATTAAGATTGAAAAGAATAGCTGCTAGTAGACCAAATGGTCATTTCGATGACAGTCAAGATGGTGGTTTCGTTGACAGTCAAAATGAGCGTTTCGTTGACAGCCAAAACAGTCATACCGTTGAAGGTCATAGAAATGTCTCAAGAAGTGATCATTTAGGGACAACAAACTCAGGGGGAGTTTCTCAAGGACAAATATTCAATCAAGGCAATCATGATCATGAAGCTACCTCGTCAAGAGCAAATCTACCTCCCTCAAGAAAATGGACTAAAGATCATCCCTTTGAACTTATTATAGGTGATGTTTCTTCAAAAGTACAAACTAGAAGAGCAACTCAAGAAGAATGTCTATATAGCAGCTTTCTGTCTCAAGATGAGCCAAAGAAAGTTGAGGATGCACTTCTAGATCCAGATTGGGTTTTGGCTATGCAAGAAGAGCTAAACCAATTTGAAAGGAACAATGTTTGGAAGCTGGTGCCCAAGCCTAAGGACAGGAGTGTAATAGGCACAAAATGGGTGTTCAGAAACAAGATGGATGAAAATGGCATAGTCACAAGGAACAAAGCAAGACTAGTTGCAAAAGGCTACTCACAGGAAGAAGGAATTGATTTTGATGAAACATTTGCTCCTGTTGCAAGACTAGAAGCAATAAGGATTTTCCTAGCCTATGCAGCCCATGCCAATTTCAAAGTCTATCAAATGGATGTGAAAAGTGCTTTTCTGAATGGGGAATTGGAAGAGGAGGTCTATGTAAGTCAACCTCCTGGTTTTGAAGATGATGATTTTCCAGAATATGTATACTTCCTCCTCAAAGCACTCTATGGTTTGAAACAAGCACCTAGAGCCTGGTATGACACACTCTCACAGTTTCTTCTTGAGAATCATTTCACTAGAGGTACTGTAGATAAAACTCTTTTTCACAGGATTGTGAATGGCTCTACTATACTTGTTCAAATTTATGTAGATGACATAATCTTTGGGTCTACAGATGTGAAACTTTGTCAAAAGTTTGCCAAGCTTATGCAAAGTAAATATGAAATGAGCATGATGGGAGAATTAACTTACTTTCTTGGTCTTCAAGTGAAGCAAGTTAATGAAGGCATTTTCATTAGTCAAACAAAATATATTCATGATTTATTAAAGAAATTTAACTTAATGGAATGCTCTCCTGCCAAAACTCCCATGCCCACTGCCACCAAACTTGAATTGAATACTAAGGAAAAATCTGTGGACATTTCAAGTTACAGAGGCATGGTAGGCTCACTTTTGTATTTAACAGCTAGTAGACCTGATATTATGTTTGCTACATGTCTATGTGCTAGATTTCAGGCTGATCCTAGAGAATCCCATTTAGTTGCTATTAAAAGGATTTTCAGATATCTCAAGGGAACACCAAACCTTGGCATTTGGTATCCTAGAGAATCTGGTTTTGAACTAATTGGTTATTCAGATGCAGATTATGCAGGATGTAAAATTGACAGGAAAAGCACAACAGGCACCTGTCAATTCTTAGGAAACAAGCTTGTGTCATGGTTCAGCAAGAAACAAAACTCAGTTTCCACCTCCACAGCTGAGGCTGAGTATATTGCAGCTGGAAGTTGTTGTGCACAGATTTTATGGATGAAAAATCAATTACTTGATTATGGATTAAGAGTTGAGAAAATTCCTATTTTCTGTGACAACACTAGTGCCATTGCCATTACTGAGAATCCAGTGCAGCATTCAAGAACCAAGCACATTGACATCAAGTACCATTTCATTAGAGAACATGTTATGAATGGTACTGTGGAGTTACATTTTGTTCCAAGTGAACAACAACTTGCAGACATCTTTACCAAGCCACTTGATGAATCAACATTCTCAAGATTAGTAAGTGAGCTAGGTATGCTAAATTTCTCTTAATTATTTTTGAGATATTTGCAAGTCATAATGCAGCCAGAAATTTGCTATGATTTTATGTGATTTAATTTTCTCAGGAAAAAGTAAAATTTTGTCTAAGTCAAAATAACTATGCCAACGAAACAAACCATTTCGTTGACAATCTTAGCATTTTTCTGGGTGTTTCGTTGATAGCTCTTTTATGTCAACGAAACACAGCTGTATCAACGAAACAGACGGGACTTTAAACGCCCAATTCTGATTCGTTGATTTAGCGCTTTTAATCTGAACCGTTGAAAACTGACACGTCTTTTACCACGATCTATGCATACATCCCTGTAAGTATAAATCATGGTAATACTTTAAGAGTAACGGTTATATTTTTAAGCCAATCCAGTAATTTACTTTTATTATTGGACTCATTTTCTGAGAATTTTTGGGGGAGTATTTAAGAAATTCTATTTTCTTTAATTTTTTTTTTACCTGCTCTCAAAAATTCCAAAGGCTTTTCTCTCTCTAACAAGCAACTCAGTTCGAAGCTTTATCTCACTCAACAATGGCACCCATAGTCAAGCTTATGTCTGCTGGAGGGTTCATCTATGAGAAGAACAACTCCATCCCTTTTGTTGCAAAGGAAAACCCGAACAGACTTTTCTTCAAAATGATGGATTTCATGAAGAATTGCAAGTTGAGCTATGCAATGTTCCACTCTACACCAATCTACAATGAAATAATTGAGGAAATTTGGACCTCATGTGAATATAGTGGAACAAATTGCACTCTGCAATTCACTCTCCAAGGTAATGAGTACATAGTTAATTCTGATGTTTTGCAAGCATGTTTACATATTCCTGATAATAACTGTGATGCTTTGCCTACTAACACTGAAATAACTACCATGCTAAATTCTATAAACTACTCTTTGCCTACTGATAATCTGGGTAGAATAATTAGGAGAGGTTTGGTTAGGGAATACAGTTATTTAGCTGATGCATTCATTAAGGTCTTTTCTGGAAAGATTAGTAATTTTGATGCATTAACTAACTCTATGTTAATTCTCCTAACCATGCTTCTAAATGATAGATATTACAACTTTAGCACCCAACTTATTTATGAAATTGGTGCTAAGTTGGGTGATAAGGCAAATAGGAAGAAAAATATCTATTATGCACGGTTTCTGATGATGCTGGCTAATCATGTTAGTCCAGCACCATTAGTTATCTCTAACCCTAATGCCAGGTTTGAGTGCTTTGTACAAGAAAAGAGAGTATTGACAGACATACTGAGGCTGAACTACAATGGTGATGTTCCAGTGGTGTATCTACCAATCATTGAGGTAACTACTACTATCCCTATTAGTATAGCTGTTACTTCTATTGTCTCCTCCAACCTTGTTGCTATGGAGTCTGTAGCTGTGACCCAACAGGCTCCTGCCCCAGCAACTAAATCAAAATCAGAGAAATCCTCCAAGCCAACCTCAGGTGCTTCTCAAAAGGCACCTGTTGTAAAAACTACCACACAACCTAAGGGGAGTGAGTCTGGAGTTGTGAGAGGTGAGGGAAGGGGTGAAAATCAAAGAAACCCCAAGAATAAGGAAGGTGAGGTAAGTGTTTCCCAGCCTAGCCCCATTGTGTCTTCCCAACAAGGCACAATGAGTAAAATGGATTTAAACACAAGTCTAATTGCATCCTCCCAAAAGGATGTGATTATTGAAACAAGCTCTCCACCTACAGCACAGTCCAAAAGGGTAAGGGACACTTCAAGCCCACAGTCTACATTTTCCCAATACCAAAGGAGAGTGAAGCAAAAGACCAAGGGTTCACAGGGTGCACACACACTGGAAGCAACACTTCCCGTTTCTCAAATTCAGTTTGATGTAACCCCTATTATTACTCTGGGGTTACAGTCCCACTCTCTAAACATTAATCTTGATTTATCTCCATCCAATTCACCAACTCAATCTTTAGATGTGGACATGATCCATACATCTTTTCCTGATTCTCCAACTCTAATCTTGGAGAAGCCCCACTCTGAAGCTGATGGTCATAACTTATTAAGTGATTTGTTGGGCCATCAACCAAGTTTTTCTGAAACTGCAAGAGAATCTGTGGACCCCAATCTCAAATCAATCACCACAGATTCTACTGTAATTTCACTTTCTCAAAATGCTTTATTGACTTCATCAACGAAACAGCCTCTTTCGTTGACAAGTGTTTCTCCATCAACGGTACCTATACCGTTGACAGTTCAAACTACCATTTCGTTGATAGGTCATTCTACACCTTTTACTGAAAATCAAGTTGTTTCCACAACTAGTGTAGATGACCTGGTGGTAGTTGAGACACTTTTAGGTTTGAAAGGGAGTGAAATTGAGAGGCTGGCTTGCAGCCAGGCAAAAGGAGAGAATGAGAGTGAGAGGCTGGCTATTTCTTCCAGCCAGGCAAAAGGAGAGTTTGAGAGTACCACCTTAGTAGGTGAAGGTGAGGGTGTGAGAGGTGTGAGCCATGGGGAGCCCATGATGCAAGAAAAGAGTGGAGAGAGAGAAGGGACTACAGGAGCAATAAGGGTGGAAGCAGTCATTGCTAATGAGTTAATGGAGGTCAGTGAGGGAGAAAGGGAACTTACTTTCCAAGAGCATTATCAACAAACTCTGGATAGTATTTCCCTGGATCCTGAGACCTTTACTCATCCTGTGCCAGCCTATCAAGTTATGGCTCAACAGGGCAATGTGGAGGCAGAAAGGTCACTCAACTTAATTCATACTACTGCATCAATGCAAAGAGCAAAGGATGCCTTGACCAATCTACCTCCAGGAGCTGCAGCAAGTGGAGACTTTGAGTTTTCTGATGATGAGGACAGCTATGGTGATAATCTACAGGTGGCCACCACTTCACAGACTGGGACTTCTGTGGTGCCTCCTACACCAGGCTGGCTTTCTCAGGGTATGCATGGAAGAGTCACTCTAGATGCTGCTATCTCAAGGCAGTACAATGAGGCCTATCTAGCTCATGAGTCTGCAAATGCAAGGGACAAGAAATTCTACAAGGCCATCATGGATTCTCTGGAAATTCAAAGGCTACAAATGATGCAGACAAGGATTGAGGCTACAGAAATCAAGGACTCCATTAGCAATCTCAGGGATGCTAACTACAGGATGATCGATGAAAAGCTCCCTCTTCTCACTGTGTCCAAGATGACCAGGTTTTTCTCTAAGGAACCTGAGGTGGCTACATCCTTGAAAACTCTCTCTACAAGAGTGGACAAGGTGGAAGCTACACTTTCTCAAATGCAGAAGGAACAGGAGAAGCAAACTCAGCTACTCACTCAGCTAGTGGCAGCTCAAGGACTCCCAGTCATCTCTCTTGATGCTAACAAAAAGGGGGAGAAATCAAAGGAGCTAAACATTCAAATCACAAAGGTGTTGGTCCCAGCCATTTCACTGCCACAGGAGCCACTAGCAATGGGGGAGTTTGGAAAGAAGAATAAGGATAGTATTGACCTGATCCAGGAAGCTTCTATGAGGATGAAACTTGCAGAACAAATCAAAGATCACTGGTCCAACATAGAAGCAAGGTTCAAGAACATTACTGAATCTTCAAAGACAGATCAGCCATCAACAAATGCAATGGTGATTGTACAAATGGAGCCACAGTTCAAGAGCTCTTATGCTATAGAGCCCCTTCAGCATGGAATCTTTCAAGATTCAAGAAATGAGAAGGGTCAATCTTCATGCTTTAAGAATATGGATGCAAGAGGGATGTCTCCAATATCACCTGCCAAACCCAAAGGCAAGAACATTGAAAGGATATTTTATCCTGCTCCAAAGCCAGATGAGTTCAAAGTCCTAGGGAAGCTGATCATTGAGAGCAAGGAAAGCAATCATCCAAGCATAAGGAATCAAAGGGCCATCATCTACAGGGACAACAAGGAAATCTGCATTTGGGTTGGTCACCCAAATTTTGCAAAGGCCAAGGCTGAAGAATCTGAAAGGGCAGCAATGCAAGCATTGGCAGTTGCTCAAGCACTTGAAGATGAAGAGACCTTTCAGGAAGAAAAAGCCAAGGATGGAGCTAATGTAGCTGAACCAGCAAGGAAAAGTGTAAGGCAACCAAAGGCTAGAGCTAAGAGGAATCTGAACTTTGAAAAAGAGGACTCTCTGGACACTGCTCAAGCCCCTTCCACAACAAGTGCACATCAAATTCCTATTGACCTACCTATTGGAGGAAAGTTGGCCTGTGACCCTGCACACCCTGTCAACTTTCATGATCAACCAATCATGCCAAAGGAGGAGCCTATTGAATTTGATGAAGCCTATTTTCCAAAGTTCCTATTTGAAAATGATCAACCAATGAAGACAAAGAAAAGGGCTGTCAAGGCAAAGCCAGTATTTGTGAGGAAGCCACAATCTCAGAAACCCCCTACAAATCCAGAGGACTGCATGTACATTGCTGACATCAGGGAAGAATCCAGCTTACATCTTGATTTAGACAACCTGGTGGAAGTAAGGGGCATTGCAGCTTCTCAAAAGTTACCTGAAAGATTGGTTTTCACATACAAGGGTGGTAGAGAACAAATATGGCCTCTCTACAGAATTTTAGGAGAAGACTACCAAACACTACTCACAGTGTTTAGATGCTTGAAGAAAGACTTTGGCTTCACCAAAACAGCCAAGTCTGAGGTGGTCTCCAAGATATGTCAAATAAAGGCTAGCTGGAACAAGCCTGAGGCTCTTCCCAGGATGCTAAGAGTGCCCTCAACAGGAAAGAAGATCCATCTTCAACCGTACTGGATGATGGAATTTAAGGACAAGGACAACTGCAGAAGGTTCTTCAGGATGAAGACCAGCTGGATAAGGCATCTAATCAAACTCTAAGGTTCATGCAATCCAAGCTTGGTGATCAAGATGAAGAAGAGAAGATCTTTTACAGAAGGCTACAGGTCCAGATTGAGGAGAACAACTCTAGGAGAGGGAAGAAGACTATGCCTCAAAGAAGACCAAGATGAATCATTTGCTCAGTCTAGAGGAGCACATTTGGGCATTAGTCTTGTAAGTCTTGTTTTATGTCTAAAACTTTATGAAGCTCAATGCAATTTTTACTTTTATCATGGGTAATATGTTTGAGTGTTTTTGTTATCATCAAGGCTCTTGATTTATGGCTGTTATTCTATCAGTCATAAATTGGGGGAGATTGTTAGGAATATGTTGTTCTTGATGATAATTGTAAAAACACTTAGTAGATTTTGTATTAAGTTATTTTGTAACTGTCAACGAAATGGCATGCTTTGCAGTGTTTCGTTGACAGGAAGCTCATCAACGGAATGAGTGTTGTAGCAATTGCACTGTACAATACTTCACAGTTTGATATGCATTTGATGTATGTATTAGATAGGTTTCCTAAGTCATGTTGACTAAGTACTAGATAGGCAAAATAGGTTGGTTAATTGTAAGTATATCATGCCTTGTAATTTTGCCTAAGTGAAGACATGTCAACGGTATGAGGATTACTCTATCAACGAAACAAGAGAAACACCATCAACGAAATTAAGAATAAAGCTATCAACGAAACACATCTCCCTGCTATCAACGAATCATTATTGCTTTTCTGAATAGTTGACAAAGTGATAGTGACAGGTTTCTGAACAGATCTAAAGGTGATGTGGAAGTGTACTTTGCATTGGAAACCATTAAAATGGACATGGGGAATAAGGAAACATCCCAGTTTCCAATTGGGCTCTTGGGAGTGATCATAATAAGCATGAAGACAAAAGCAAGGATCTCCAAGGACCACTGGACAAAGGGATGAAAAGCAAACTATTGGCGGTTATCTTTAGTGTACTTTAGAGTAGCCAAAAATAGTATTGTAAACTTGGGAATATATAACCAAGTGTAGCAGTTAGAAAGCGAAAAGAGAAGAAAAACAAATAGTTTGTATTAGCTATCTTTGAGAGCATTCTTCTCTACAACTCTGTAACTGAGCAGCTGTGTACTTTTGTATCACAGATTATTTCCGCAATAAAAACACTTCAGTTGGATCATCAAACAATCCAACTGAATTATTTATATCTTGTGTTTTTGTTTATTCAGTTCAGTTTTATTTTATCAGTGTTTTAAGTTTAAGAAAATATCAAGAATTGTATTTAACCCCCCCTTCTACAATTCTGTTAGGTCATTTGGGAATAACAGAAACATATAACATTTTTGCATTTAAAATCCCACTAATGGAGAAAGTAAATATACATCAATACTATTATATAAAGGAGAAGACGTATATAAAGGAGAAGACGGGGGCGGTGAGGTGACGCCCTCAGATCGCTTCGTTCTATTTTTCTATTTTTCTCAATTTTTTGAATTAATAATATTAAAAATTCGAAAAAATCTCAATTACCTTTTAAATGCTTACTAATAGAGGAAACATATAATATTTTTGCATTTAAAATCCCACTAATCAAGAAAGTAAATATACAATAGATCTTTACTAATGGGAAACTAAATATCACTAATGGAAGAAACTAAATATTCAATTATAATATTCTTGCCTTCAAAATATCCAAATTACCAAAACAGTGTATTACCTTACATTATTTTGAACTTTGCTCTATTATTATCTAAATATTCTCATAATATTTTTTTTAATGAAATTACTATCTTAACATATTGCTCTCATAAACTTTTTTTTTTATGTAATATAATAGAAAATACAGGAACGTTTTGGTAAATAAGAAGTTAATAAATTAGATCGGTCTTGCATAAGAAATTAAGTAATTAATACAAAAAACTAGAAACGAATTCAATTACCTTTTAACTATTTAATAATGGAGAAAATTAAATATACAATTTCAATATTCTTGTATTTAAAATCTCTACTAATAGAGGAAAGTAAATATAATATTCTTGCATGTAAAATCTCTACTAATAGAGAAAGTAAATATACAATAGATCTGGAGGAAACTAAATATACAATTTCAATATTCTTGTATTTAAAATCTCTACTAATAAAGGAAAGTAAATATAATATTCTTGCATTTAAAATCTCTATTAATGGAGAAAGTAAATATACAATAGATCTTTACTAATGAAGGAAACTAAATATTACAAATGGAGGAAATTAAATATTCAATTATAATTTTCTTGCCTTCAAATATCTAAATTAAAAAAAAAGTGTATTGCTTTACATTATTTTGAACTTCCCTTTATTATTATCTAGATATTCTCATAATATTTATTTTCAAATGAAATTATCATCTTAACATTCTGTTCTCCTAAACTTTCCTTTTTAATGTAATATAATAGAAAATACAAGAACATATTGGTAAATAAAAATTTAAGAAATTAGATCGGTTTTGTATAAGAAATTAAGTAATTACTCGGTAAATAATTAATTACCTTTAATACTTTGGTACAAGCAGGTACAAGCAGCTAATTAATAGTATAAATATACACCTAAACTCTGTTAATTTGTCTAGTGCAATTTTTGTTGTCAACATTGTTCTTCTTTACTTTTTTGTTTGTTCATGTTAAAAGTGTGTTTGTTTGTATCATAATGCAGGATCATATTAAAATCTTTGACAAGACAAGTTATTTGCTATTAGTGTTGATTGAGTTAAGACATTGATTAATAAGGAGGGGGATTCATGAGTTAATCAATTAAAATAATAGGTCGAGCAAGGTAATTTTCATGTACATTCAGTTGTAAATTGATTTTTATGTTTATGTGTGTACATTATTAGTTTTGAATTTATAGTTAAAAGTTGACACACCTGTATACAAGCTAACTCGAAAGTAGAGAATTCATCATGTCTTAAAAACAAATTTTATCATTATTTTTTAATGTTTAGATAGTTATTGCTCTAATTTTTATGAGAAAAGATTATATCTTTTAGTAAAATATTTTCTTTAATTCATACACAAAAATTCAAAGATAAAAATTGTATATTAAGAAATTTATAGTGTATGTATTTTGAAAATATCATGTTAAGATTTATTCGACTCAAAAATTTATTTATTGTGTGCATTTTTAACAAAATTTAATAAGTCGGTGCATCTATAACAAAAGTCATACAAGAATAAGAAACATTGAGAAGAGGTCAATATTTTTTTTAAAGGAAGAGGTTGTTGTTGTTGTTGTTTTTGTTGTTATTTGTTTTGACAAAAAGAGATCATTATTAATAAAAACATTCTCCCAGCAACAAAAAAAATGTTTGTTCATATTTTTTGATTTTTTTCTTACTGAGAGTAGATTTAGAGGTAGTGAATATTTTAATAGCTCTGAAGGTATAATTGTAGTTTTTGATTAAACGATCTAAAACTTTATATATATATATATATAATTCAAAACAAAACTTAATTTTATATTAGAAATATTATTTTATTTAAAAACGTATTATGTAGAATATTTTTTGAGAAAATTTAAAGATATTATTATAAAGCCGCTGCGAAGCATGACTTAGTAAACTAGTTTTAATTATAAAAGGCAATCAGCTAGTTAATATTTTTATTTTATTTTATTATTTATTAAATAAAGTATTAAAATAGATTTTAAAATAAATAAGTAAGGATTTTACCTCATATTTTTGGAAAATAGAGATTTTAGTGATAACAAATATAAAAGATATTATGTTTTAATTTAAAGGAAATTGTCGTGATATTTTTGGAAAAGGAGTAGATTTTGTTAGATTTTTTTTAATATTTTAATTATAAAAGCCAATCATCCAGTTACTATTTTGGTAACTTGACAATAATACAATTACATAAAAGATTTGATTTGTAGTAGATTTCGTTATCTAAAAAGAAAGAAGTACATTTGTAGTAGTGTATACTAAATTTAAACAAATTAGATCCCACATTTCCATTTTTTTGATTATATTTCAATATTATTTGATTTTTATGTAGTAAAATATAGTGAAATATTAATGTAGAATAAAACTTTCCCGAATTTTGATTATATTATTAATTTATTAATTAGAAAAAGTACCGAAAACCAAAAACTAACCGAAAACCGAAAACCAAAATTTTCAATGTTTCGGCTTTAATAATATAGTATAGATATAATAATGTATTCTAGTAATTTGGGAACTTGATTTGTATATCAACTCCAACAAAATTTTCTATACTTATTGTTTTTTATTATTATTATAATAATTTTCAAAAATAGAGAAAAAAATGGACAAAAGAGAGGGATAGAACAAGTAGAGAAAAGGAGGAAAGTGAATTAATAATAAAATAAGTAATAGCTAGTTATATTTTATTATATAATAAGAGTAAAAATGATAATAAAAAAATCCAATTAAAGGCAACGTAATGTTAGATTGGCAAATGAAACAATCCTGTGTTGTATAACATTATTTTTTTTTTTGGGACAAAAATTGTACTTGCATTACTTAAAAATATTCAGAAATGATTACATGATAAATGAAATTAGGAGCAGTTTCATACCACTCCCTATAGCCTGACATAGAATGAGTCGCTCTTGCTAACAAGTGAGCCGCTTCATTCGCACCTATGAACAAATACTACTAGCACATCATCAAAGTGCTGAAATAAGTCAATACAATCAAGAACAATAGTATCAAAATATGAATTTCCGCGAGGCTTTTTGCATGCTTCAGCGAGAACTTGAGAATCAGTCTCAAAAACACACTTCGAAAAGCTCTTTGATTTTGCCCATGCCAAAATTTCTTTTTAACCCAATTGCCTTCGCTTCTCTTGGTGATACCAGTGCTTCATACCTACTGTTCTTTGCCATGAGAAAATTCCCATTTGCATCTCAAGCCACACCCCCCAACCCAATACAGTTCATATCTTCAAAAAGAGCCGCATCTACATTAATTTTTGTTCATCCCTCAGGTGGTTTTGCCCATCTCTTCCCTCCAGGTAATATGCTTCCCCTTGTATTAGCAATTGGTTTCTGCTCGTGAGCTTTTTTCCAATCTGCCAGCAGATTTAAAGCAGCCGCTTGTACGCCAAAAAGAGACATATTTATTTTGTTCCATATCCACTTGTTCCTTCTGTTCCAGAGGCTCCAGCATACTAAAACAACCAAGCCACATTGATCTCGATTGCAGCTGACAAACAACCTTCGAAATACATCGAATACAGTATCATCATGTGATATAACAATGATGTCTTTGAATCCAACTACCACCCAAACAGCATTTGCAAACACACACTCAAAAAGCACATGCACATCTGTCTCATGATACATACGACACCATTGACAAACAATCTCGATTTGCACCATTTTTTAAGACAACCTTGTTGTGGTTGGAAGACAAAATGTACACACACATCATAAAAAATTAAGCACTTTACCAGGAAGTTTCAAACTCCAGAGCTTCTTCCAGAAATTTGCGTGTGGAGTATCAACTTCTCCATGTAACAATTTTCTACTTTGATAAGGTTTAGGTAATCATGCAATACTATTCTCTTACGACCGATGTAGCCAAATATTCACTTTCATTCAAATTATATTCTATTAAATAATATAAGTAAAATGATTAATAAGAGAATACTAACATAAATCAAGAAATTGATTCACATCTACGACATATTAAAAAAATATATATTATATATATACTTCAAGCGTTCAAAAATCATTAACAACATGATTCCGTTTAATATTTAAAACCCCAAATATACTAACATAGGTTAAAGAATCGAATCAAAAACATATTAAATCTAATATTTATAACTCCAAAATTACTACATCTAATATTTATAACTCGAAAATTACTAACTTCATATTAAAAATTGATTATCATTAGTGACATGTATATATTTGATATTGATATGATTAGGTTTAAGAATACCAAAAAATACAAATTTCAATATTACTTGAAATCTAAATTATTTGTTTCAAAATACTGTCAGAGGTATATAGTTTACTCTAAAAACTATTTAAAAGATATAACATAAACTAATAAATGAATATATAATGTCCGATTAATAAATACATATAAAAAACCCGTGCTTTGCACGGACAATAAACTAGTGTTACTTAGAAATAGGTAATGAGATGATTGTTCTACTGATTTAAGTAACCACTAAGACATTGTTGGAGTCTCATTTTTAGCTAAATTACTTATATTTGGATTTTGAATTGTTGAAGAGTATAAGATCCTGTTGGGGCCTTACTCTGACATCTTACGGTTTTAGACGGACTGGTTACTTAACATGGTATAAAAGCTCAGTTTAGGCAAAGATCTCGGGTTCGAGTCATGCCATCCCCATTTGTTTAATTTAAATATTTATTATTGGTAATTGGTGTATTGGTAATTGGTATTGGTTGTTGGCAATCGTACGGTTGAGGGGGAGTGTTGAAGAGTATAAGATCATGTTGGGGCCTTCCTCTGACACCTTAAGGTTTTTAGACAGACTAGTTACTTAACATGGTAAACAAGTTCAATATATTAAAGTATTACTTTTCTCTTTTATCCCCATACTTTATCATAATATCAAGAGCTAGGTTTGTTCAATTCAGGATAGGTTGATTGATTTTTCTCTTCTTGACTTCTCTTCAAATCGGTTAGTTTTTTTTCGCATTGGTCGGGGTTTTCTTTATGGTCTGGTGCTCTAGGCACATTAGCCCTCGTGGGATTGTTAGATTATTAGATTATTGTCTGGTGCTCTAGGCACATGTGCCCTTCGTGGGATTATTTTCTTTCTCCTTCTTTTCTCTCTCTATTAGTTTAGGTTGTGTGATTGTTTCATTTATCTCTTCTTCTCTTTACTAGTTTAGGATTGGTTTATCGGTTATAATTTGGATATGAATTTGGATTGTTGGTTAGATTTGGATATTGTTTAAACTGAATTTGGAATTGGAGTTGTTTAATTTGGATTGGTTATTGGATTTGGATTGGTTGTTAGATTTGGATTCGATGTTAGTTTTAATTGGTTATTGGGTTTGATTTTAGGTTTGGATACAATTCATTAGTTTGGATTATTCAATTTTGGTTTCGGTATTGGTATTGTTTCATATGGTTACGATTTGGTTGGATTTTTTTTTCTTGTTCGTTGATTACAGATTTGTTTGACTTTTGAAGGCGTTTTGGTTGATTATTGGATGACATGGATGGTTCTTCTTATCTTGTTGTTTGAATTTCTTGTTAGATCTGGTTTTAGTTCAAATACACATTAATTGCAGTTTTGTTTACCTTTGTTGTTAGATAACATGGATGCTCTATTTTCTCCCGTTTCACAGATGTTTCGTTTGGAACTGATCAGTTTCTTGTTGACATGTTTTATTGGATGCTCTGTTTTCTTCTCTTGCTTTGCGGTTATAACTTTGAATTCGTTTGGGTACATGGTTATGTTTCTTGTTGACAAACTCCCGATTTACTATCATGAGTTTGAAGGGGGATGTTAACATATATATTATTATTATTATTGGATTGTACCTGTTGTGGATTAAAAAGTGCACTTGTAAATTAATTGTTAGGGTTTAAGAGAGCTTCGAGCTTTAATGGCTGCTCTTGTGTTTCGTGACTAAATCGGTCCTCACAAGATGCCTATGTATCTCAATCAGTGATGAGAATCAAGCCGGAAAACGTAGTTCAATTGTGAAGGAGCAGGGTCCATATATAGCGTCTGGAGCCTCGTATTTAGAGTATGTTTAGGAGACTTAGCGAATAAGTCTCCTTTTTGATAATGGATAAACATTGTATTTCTTGGTGGACAAGTCTTTTCCTTGTTGATAAGGACTATGACTCATTATTTCTTTTAATTGGGATTCTGGATCCTTCTTTGATGAATTTACCATATTTTGGGCTCCTTTCATGAGTTGTATATTTTCTCTATTTATAAATTACGAAATTAATAAATAATTAGGGTTTCGGGCCTTGCTTATTGGGCCATACTCTTGGATCAATCCGGGTCTAATTAATACGTAATTAATTGCACTTCTAGGATTATTTTTCAGCCCATATCATTTGCCCCCCCAACTTCTAGGAAAATCTCTTTTGGATTATCGTAGAAGTTATTTTATTCGGGAGTTACGAAGTTTTCTTTCATACTAGTCTGGCTTAGTGAACATACAGTCCTTAACCAACATTTTTCCAGAACAGGAATTGAGATTTTTTTCTTTATTTTATGAAAATAATCGACCAGGATTCTGGTCGAAAATGGCCTCATTTTTGGCTCCTGGTCGAACCCTTTCGACCAGGATTCTGGTCGAATTTGGGTGCCATTTTGGCTCCTGGTCGAACCCTTTCGACCAGGATTCTGGTCGAATTTGGGTGCCATTTTGGCTCCTGGTTGAACCCTTTCGACCAGGATTCTGGTCAAACATATGTTCCATTTTGGGCCCTGGTCGAATACTTTCGACCAGGATTCTGGTCGAACATATGTTCCATTTTGGGCCCTGGTCGAATACTTTCGACCATGATGTGTATTTGTGGAATTCGACTATTTTTGAGGTCGAACTTTTCGTCCATTTTGGGCTCTGGTCGAACTCTTTCGACCAGGATTCTGATCGAATATATGGTCCATTTTAGGCCCTGGTCGAATACTTTCGACCAGGATGCTAGTCAGCCGTTTTGATCTCGCTTGGGGTCGAACATAGAATCGTGGATTTCTTCAAGTTGTACCTCTTGCGCCATGAGGTCCATACTTGTTTGGGCTCAAGTTGGGCCCATGGCTTTAACTGGTCTAATTTAAACAATTGGGCATGTAGTCTTTTATGGGCTATACCGGCTAATGCCGGTTGCCCTTCCTTTAACCGGCCCATTGACCGGCTGTTTTTTCTATATAAGTGGGAAGTCTCACTTATTTTTATTCACTTCTCACTTTCTATTTTCTCAAAGATACTCTGCTAAATTTTCTCCAAAATTCTCTCTGCAAAGCTTTGCTAGGGTTCTGTCGTAAGGCGATTCCCGGCGAGGTTTTCCGTTCAATCTCACCGGTTTCTGGGTTTTTCCGCTTGAAGATTTCTTGAAGATTATGGGTTTTCTCCCTTGAAGATTTGAAGATTTCTTGAAGATTCTGGGTTTTCTCCCTTGAAGATTTGAAGATTCTGGGTATTTTCTGGGTTTTCTCCCTTGAAGATTTGAAGATTCTGGGTTTCTGCTTTGAAGATTTGAAGATTTTCTTTGAAGACTTGAACATTTCTGGGCATTTTTTTGGGTTTAGAAATGACTGATCGCGCTTCCCAACATCTTCAAAAGATGAATTCTGCATCCAAACGAGGTATCCCCATTCCTATTCGTTCTAAATACATGTCTTTGCATGATATGATTAATGAACGTGGGGATGAGTACCCGTCTGTGTCTGCTTTAGATTCATACGATTGCAGTAATAAGTTTCATGATGTAGATAAAATCAAAGATTATAATAAGATGTATAGGGTGAAAGCCCCTTTAAAATTAGTTCTTGCTGGTGCCGGTGACCGTTCTTGTCACTGGCGGTCTTGTGCCTTGTGTATCTACAAAGATTCCATAGTTGCTGGCCTTAGGTTTCCCTTTCACGAGTTTATACCTAGGCTCTTGGCAGATGTCCAAATAAACCCATGTCAATTACCTCCAAACGCTTGGAGGATAATTCACTGCTTTATGGTTTTATGTCTTCGAAATAAATTGCCTCTTTATGTTCCCTTATTTAGAAAGATTTTCCAATTTAAGAACAGTTCTGCCAACAACTTGGGTTGGGTATACATTAGCCATATGGTTGGCTTTCCTTTTATCTTCCACCCAAAGTCTATCCCAGATAATAACCCTAGGTGGAAGAATGAGTTCATGTACCTTGTCTGGGAAGGTGGGGACTGGAGAATTCTGTTCCGTAAGTCTTTTGGGAGAGTTTCAGATGTTAGTCCCAGCAACATAGTCTTGAATGAAGAGGAGTCATTTGCCTACTCTGAGCTAATCAAAGATAATGGGACTACTGTGGCTTGGGAGCTACTGGACGAATTCGTCCTCAAATCTGTTCATCTCTTAACTGTTTCTGATAAGGGTAATTTCACTTATCCTTTTTGTTTTATTACTTTCTTTCCTTTGGTGATTTTCTGTTAACCATTTTTTGGTTGTACTTGCAGCTGCGACCTTTATAAACAAGACCAACGAGCCCAAGGATGATGAGACCTCGAGGATGAAGAGGGCCAGGATATGAGATGATCCACGGGGAAAGTCTAGTGTTCCCAGTTTCCTGATCCCTTCTCAGATTCCTGTGGACGAGGCAGACATCCCCGTGTCTACCAAGTCTTCAGTTTGGTGCCCCAACTGGGGTATCGGGAAGAGGGACACCATCACTGGGGTGTCCAAGCATGCTGTTGATTGGTCATATTATTCCCTCACTCCCTGCGATTACAAGGACTTTGTCGCAGATTCTACCATCGAGGGAGTTGAGCATCTGGGAGCTCAGGCTATTGTTGCGGTATTTTTCTTACCTTAGCCCTTCTCTTTCTTTTAAGTCTTTACTTTACTTTACTTTTCTTTTTTAACTTTTATTTTTTGGCAGACTAATTCCAACTTCCAGGGGGCTCTCTTCCAAGCTAAATCTTGGCATACCTCTTCTGAGGCCAACAAGATCAAGCTGGAGAGGTCCGAGGATGAGGTGAATTCTCTAAAGGAGACTTTAGCTAGGAGGGAGAAGGATCTTGCTGATGCTCAGGCTGATCTTGTAGAGCTGAGGAAGAGCAAGGAGGATTGCATCGACGAGTACCTTGACTCTCAGGAGTACAAGGACTTGATCGAGAAGCATGATGAGATCCTTTTCCCAGTCCAGCATACATCAGGATGGGAGGATGCTGTTCAGGCTATCTTGGCCAAACATCCTGGAGTTTTTGATTCTGCTGACTTCCCAGCTCCTCACCCTCCTACTCCTTTAGAGCGCATCCTGGCTGGGGTAGATGACATGGAGGAGGATGAGAGGATATTAGATCCATTGCAGTCATCACCCCTTGGTGACACATCTGTTGATGACCCTGATGCCAATGAGCATTCTTCTGGCTCTAGCTCAGGGGAAGAGACAGATGCTGGTGACAAGGGGGGTGAAGCGTAGTTTGTAGTTTATTTATGGCCATCCATGGCTTGTATTGTTTTTTATGTATTTCCAGCCTTCGGGCTTAACTTAAACTTTTAACAAGTTTAGTTTTATTTCTTCTTGTTTCTTCTAGTTCTTGATTTTGCATGTTTAGTTAGAATTTTGTGCATATCTATCAGTATGTAATGCACACAAAGCATCATGAAGAACATAAGAATATATAACTTTGAAAATGGGTTCAACCCTTACATAATACTCTACTTTCTACCTCAAGTTTAAAAACTTGGATTGGTTTCGTCGACCTTCTTTCTACTTGTCCTAATAGTGAGTCCAGTCAAGATACACTTTAAACATAATAGACTTTCAAGTTTGCAGCATGCCAAGTTCTTGGCACTTCGGTCCCTTCCAGGGTTTCTAATTTGTAGGAGCCTCGACCAAATACGTTCTTAACGCGATATGGTCCTTCCCAATTTGGGGCCAACTTGCCTTTTTGTCCAACTCCGGATGCCTCAATCTTTCGGAGGACTAAGTCTCCTTGACGGAAGAATCTCTCTTTAACCCTTAGGTTATAGTAGAAAGATGCCCTTTTTTGATGTTCAACTACTTTAGCATTTGCCTCATATCTAACTTCATCAATTAGATCTAAGGCCAGCCTCATGCCTTCTTCATTTGTCTCTGGCTAATAAGCTTCGATTCTTGGAGATGTGTGAGTAATCTCCACTGGAACCACTGCCTCTGCCCCATATGCCAGCAGAAAGGGGGTTGCTCCAATGGTGACTTTACAAGTAGTACGATATGCCCATATTATGGGGAACAATTCGTCTACCCAAGTGTTTCTAGAGCGTTCAACTCTTTTCTTCAGTCTATCCAGGATAATTCGATTGGCAACCTCAGCTTGCCCATTTGCTTGAGGATGGGCAACAGAAGTGAAGCGTAACTTGATATCATTCTCGTCACAATACTTCTTGAATTCATCATTGTTAAACTGAGTTCCATTATCCGTGACCAAGATTCGTGGAATCCCGTATCTGCATATTACATTCTCCCAGAAGAAATGCATTACTTGCTTGGTGGTTATCTTGGCTAAAGGTTTAGCCTCAATCCACTTGGTGAAGTAGTCGATTGCCACTATCAAGAACTTTCTTTGCGCACTTGCCATTGGAAATGGTCCAAGTATATCCATTCCCCACATGGTGAATGGGATAGGTGAGTTTATGGATGTCATCATCTCTGGTGGTTGCCTAACCGCCGGTGCATGCTTTTGGCACCGTTCACATTTCTTTACGTAGCTTTTAGCATCTGCAAGTATGCTTGGCCAATAGAAACCTAGACGAGTGATTTTATGGGCAAGGGCTCTGCCCCCCAAATGCTGTCCACAAATTCCTTCATGCACTTCCCTTAGGGCCAATTCTGCCTCTTGGGGTCTCAAGCATTTCAGATACGGAACAATGAAAGACTTTTTGTATAGGATTCCCTCAATCAAGGTATACCTTAGTGCTCTCATATATAACTTTCGTGCTTCTGAAGTGTCGTTGGGTAACCACCCAGTTTCCATATGAGATTTGAAGGGATCTATCCAACAGCTAGCAACATCAATGGGTGCTACCAACTTTCCATTGATGCTTGGGGTCTTCAAGACTTGGAAGTATACACTTCCTGCGTAGTTTTCAATTTCGGAAGAGGCAAATTTAGACAAGGCATCGGCCTTCATGTTCTCTTCCCTTGGAATGTGTTCCACATAGCATTCATCAAACTGAGTCATGATGGCCTTGCCAAGTTTTAGGTACTTGGCCATGACTTCATCTCTGGCCTCAAACTCCCCATTTAATTGGGAAACCACTAGCCTCGAGTCTCCACACACTTTCATAGTTTTAACTCTCAAGGCTCCAGCCAGCCCTAAGCCAGCTATCAGGACTTCATATTCAGCTTCATTGTTTGTCGTTGGGAAGTCCAGTTTTAGTGCGTACTCTATGAGAAATCCATCAGGACTTTGTAGCACCAAACCTGCTCCACTTGATTTTGTTTTTGATGCTCCATCAAAATAGAGCACCCAACATTCTTTGGACACCATGTCTTCACCTTTCTTGTCTTCCACTATTACTTCCTGCCCCCCGACTTCCTGGTTGTCAATAGTGCATTCAACCATGAAGTCAGCCAGTGCTTGAGCTTTTATGGTCGTTCGAGGCTTATACTTGATGTCAAATTCTCCCAATTGAATAGCCCATTTGATCAACCTTCCACTAACTTTAGGGCTATGCAAGATGTTTCTTAGAGACTGATTAGTCAAGACCTCTATCTTGTGTGCCTGGAAGTATGGGCGTAGCTTTCTTGAGGCCATTATCAAGGCCAAGGAAAACTTTTCAATCGTAGAGTAGTTTATTTCTGCCCCGTGTAGAATCTTGCTTACGTAGTAAATGGGTTTCTGAACCTTCAACTCTTCTTTTACCAAACCGGCTCCAAGGGCTGTGTTAGAAACCGCCAAGTACAAATAGAGAATTTCTCCTAGCTTTGGTTTGCCAACAGTGGTGCCTCAGCCATGTACTTCTTCAAGGCCTCAAAGGCCTCATGGCTTTCAGTTGTCCACTCAAAAAATTTCACGTTCTTGAGTGCTTTGAAGAAAGGCAAGCACTTTTCTCCTGACTTGGAGATGAATCTTTCCAAAGCTGCACTCTTCCCGTTAGTTTTTGGACATCCTTGACAGTCCGTGGTGGTTCCATGTCTAGAATTGCTTTGATTTTGTCGGGGTTAGCCTCAATTCCTCTCTTGGAAACCATCAGGCCTAAGAACTTTCCTGAGCCTACACCAAAGGAACACTTAGCTAGATTTAACATCATCTTGTGGTGCCTCAGCACTTCAAACGCTTCCCGTAGATGGTTTATATGATCGGCCTTATCGAGACTTTTAACCAACATGTCATCCACATAGACCTCCATGGTTTTTCCAATCAGGTGTTAAAAAATTTTGTTCACCAATCTTTGGAATGTTGCCCGTGCATTCTTAAGTCCAAATGTCATGACTAGATAACAAAACACACCAAAGTCAGTGATGAATGATACCTTGGAGATGTCATCTTTGTGCATTTTGATTTGGTTGTATCCACTGAAGCCATCCATAAAACTTAGCATCTCGTGGCCAACGGTGGCATCTATTAGGGCATCAATCCTTGGTAAAGGAAAACAATCCTTAGGACCTGCATCGTTCAAATCGGTGAAGTCTACACACATCCTCCATTTTCCATTGGCTTTTTTGACCATCACTAGGTTAGCCAACCATTCTGGGAATTGTATTTCTTCAATGAACCCGGCTTCCAGAAGCTTTTCTACTTCTTGTTTGATGGCCTCTTGCCTTTCTGGAGCAAAATTTCTCTTTTTCTGTTTTACTGTCTTCCTTTCATGATCCACATTCAATTTATGGGTTATCAACTGGGGATCAATCCCTGGCATGTCGGCCGCTGTCCAAGCAAAAACGTCATTGTTCTCTTGAAGAAAAGATATGAGCTTGCTTTTAAATGGTTCAGGCAATAGTGCTCCAACATAAGTCACCTTCTCCGGTTCACCAGTGACTAAGGGAATTGGGATTAAATCCTCAGCTGGTTTCCCTCTTCTGTGCTCATTATCACTAGTATCCATGTCTTCAATGTGGAGAACCTGCCCCCCGATTCCATCAGGCCTTAACGCGGCTACGTAACAACTTCTAGCCATCTTTTGGTCTCCCCGTTCTTCACCAATTCCATTCCTCGCTGGGAACTTGATTTTCAGATGATAAGATGAGGCAACGACCTTGAACGCATGAAGACCCGTCCTTCCTAGGATTGCATTGTAGGTTGAAGTTGCCTTTATAACTATGAAGTTCAACATCTGAGTAGACATATTCGACCCTTGCTCCATTATCATTGGGAGTTGGATAGTGCCTTCCACCTTCGACTCCACTCCATTGAATCCATATATGGGCATATTCGAGGGTGTCAACTGAGAGTCAGTATAGCCCATCTTGATAAAAGCATCATGGAACAAGATGTCCACTGAAGCCCCATTGTCGAGCAAAACTCTCTTTGTTTCAGAATTCCCTATCACATGTACGATGATTAAAGGATCATCGTGGGGAAACTTCACTCCTTCCAAGTCAGAATCATCAAAACCTATTGATATTTCTGTTCGGGCACGTTTCGGTGCTTCTCCAACTACGGTCATTACATCTCGGGCATAGGCTTTTCTAGAGTTTCGAGAGGACCCAGTAGCAGTTGGTCCTCTGAATATCATGTTGATGACTTGCCCTCGGGGCTTGGGAATACGATCTTGATCGTTGTCCCTTCTGTCGTAATCTTTTCTTTCATAGTTTCCTCTTTGACTTCCTTGATTTCCATCCTTTGTGAATTTATTGAGCTTTCCTCTTCGTATCAGAAACTCGATTTCATCTTTCAGTTATCTGCAATCATCGGTGTCGTGACCGACTTCCTTGTGGAACCGACAAAATTAGTTTTGATTCCGTTTAGACATATCAGTCCTTAGTGGCTTCGGCCATCGGAGATCCTCCTCCTTTGCTATTTCCATCAGAATTTGGCTCCTGGGGGTGTTCAATCTTGCATACTCCGTAAACTTTGGCCCAAAATTGTTCCTCTTAGGTGGAGAATCAGAATCCTTTGACGTTCTGGGAAACTTTTCCTTGACGCCGTACTCCTGAGTTTCCTTTCTTTTCTTTGAATTTCCACTGCCACCAGTAGTGGGTTCATACTTTCTCATGCTTTCTTCAGCCTTGATGTACTTTCCGGCTCTATCTTGGAGCTTCAGCATGCTCTCAGGTGGATGTTTTGCCAATGATCTTTTGAAGTGATCATCAGTGGTTCCTTGTTGCAGGGCTATCATAGCTACTTTGTCCTCCAAGTCCGGGACTTTCAGAGCCTCCCGGGTGAATCAGTTGATATAATCCCTTAAAGCTTCATTCTTTCCTTGCTAGATTCCCATGAGTGATGCAGAACTTTTCTCATGCACCCTTCCACTAACAAATTGGTTGATGAACGCTTTGCTTAGCTCCTTAAAAGACCCAATGGAATTGGGAGGTAGACGGCTATACCAACGTTGGGCCATGCCCGCCAAGGTTTGTGGAAACGCCCTACACTTGACCGCATCATTGATTGGCTGCAACTGCAGTGCATTAGAGAAGGTTCTTACATGATTCGCGGGATCTCCCGTTCCATCATAAGATTTAATCGTTGGCATCTTGAATTTCCTGGATATGGTAGCTTTCATGATGTCTTGAGTGAATGGTGGTGTAGGATCATCAGGATCTCCTAGGGGCAACAAAACACTAGGATCACCCCTTGGGGCTTCAGCCCTCTTGGTTCTTCTCGGTGTTGGGTCCAGGTTGATTATCGGGACTCTTCCACTTGCTTGGCTTTGTGCTTTCGCGGCCTCCTGTTCTTCCAGTAATTTCTTGAGCCTTGCAGCCTCCGCCTCATGGGCCGCAATCTTTTCCTTAGTAGTTTGGGGTTGTTCCCGATTTGTTTGGGAAGAACGCCTCCTCCTTGGGGCAACATCCCTCTCTTCTGCTGATGTATAATTCTCGTCCTTAGTATAGGGACCCGAGTAGTCTTGAATCAAAGGGGTCCGTCGAGTTTGTTGATTTTGGGGTCCCAGACCTTGTATATAAGGAGGAATGTATGCCTCATGGTAAGTAGGATTGAGACCACTACTGCCCGCCATGGGTCGAGGGGGCATGCCATAGCTTGGTATCCCCAAAGTTTGAGTTGAGTATTGGGGAAGATCCGTAGTATGGAGTTGAAGACCACTTGGTGCATTCATGAGCAGTGGGGAGGTCGTGATTGGTTGCTGGTGAGCGGTCTCTTGTGAATTAGATCCATGAACGACCATCTGCAGGGGATTCGTTCCTTCAACCAAAATTGGGATCTCCGGTCCTTGAGTGGTGGTGAGGGGGATATTCTCCCCTTGAATGCCAGTAGTTGGCGATGGTTGATTTCCGTGAGTATCAGCCTCAGAGGTAATAGGAAGCTCCTCAGAAGTTTGAGTATCTCGAGTTGTTCTTCATGTGTTTGCCATGGTTGATGTTGTCTTCCCACAGATGGCGCCAAATGTTGTGGATTAAAAAGTGTACTTGTAAATTAATTGATAGGGTTTAAGAGAGCTCCGAGCTTTAATGACTGCTCTTGTGTTTCGTGACTAAATCGGTCCTCACAAGATGCCTACGTATCTCAATCAGTGCTGAGAATCAAACCAGAAAGCGTAGTTCTATTGTGAAGGAGCAGGGTCCTTATATAGGCGTATGGAGCCTCATATTTAGAGTATGTTTAGGAGACTTAGCGAATAAGTCTCCTTTTTGATAATGGATAAACATTGTATTTCTTGGTGGACAAGTCTTTTCCTTGTTGATAAGGACTATGACTCATTATTTCTTGTAATTGGGATTCTGGATCCTTCTTTGATGAATTTACCATATTTTGGGCTCCTTTCATGAGCTGTATATTTTCCATATTTATTAATTACGAAATTAATAAATAATTAGGGTTTCGGGCCTTGCTTATTGGGCCTTGGATCAATCCGGGTCTAATTAATACGTAATTAATTGCACTTCTAGGATTATTTTTCAGCCCATATCAGTACCGTTATTGTAATATTTTCCTTTGGTAGGACAATTTTCTTTATTATAGTTTAGTTATTGGCTATATAAGTCAACTCTCTATTGTAATCGATAACAAGTTCATTAGAATAAAATATTACTTTTCTCTCTTCTCTTCGTACTTTATCAAGAATATCATATAAGTAAGATCTTGGACTTGCTTTAATTTCATAAATTCAAGGTGCTACGCATTTTGAAATCAACACATTAGATTTACTTTTAGATAATACACAAACAACATTATCAATTATATAAAATATTTTTAAAATTCTAAAACTTTGTTTAAGAATTCCACATCAAAAAGTCTACTAAATATAATAATTAAATCATTATATCTTTCCTAAAATATCTAAAAATAAATAAATTTGAAACTATATATTTTACACGAGATCTTCTAACTTTTCCTTACCATTACTCCTACTTGTTACTTCTCCACTCCTACACCTAGCTAGAAATTTAAATATTTATCAAAAAATGAGAATTTCGATGCGAGCAAGTATGCTATTCTTAGATGTTTTGCACTTGAATTTTTTTTCCAAGTATGATTAAATATTGGTATATTTTTACAATATGGAGTTCAGTTTATTATACCTTTTTAAATTTCATTTTATTGATATCAATTTGTTTATTTTGTTGAGGATTTTAAAAAAAAATTCTTCAGTCATTATTCCATTTTATCTAGGAACTTTTATTGAATATTATTTTAATGTTCTAAAGTTTGTCTTGTTGTATTTTAATGCATTTTCATTTGAATAAATGAGAGGATTCAGAGTTATGAAACTTTTAAAAGTCACATGAGATTTGTATATGGTTCAGAAGCAATCAAATACATCGTTGCATGCAGCACAAGGCACTAAAGGTTGATCATCATGTTATAAGGAGGAACTTGATTTCGAAATGATCGGGAAAATCACTCAATCGTATTTTGTTAAATTGTTAAATTAGAAAAGCGTTTATATTTCTTACATAATCTATATTTTTTGAATAACAATACTTATTGGGTATTGAAGGAAAAGCAAAAGTAGTCATTGTTGGAAAAGTAATCTAAAGCTTGTCATTAGTTATTTGTGTTTTATTTATTTGTTTGCTAGGTGATCAATTTAGCCGTTGTAGGACTTGGTCTTGGCAGTAGTTGAGGTATTGTAGGAGTAGTGGAATAAGTGGATAGTGATTGAGTTTATTTAGGAAAGTAGTTTGTATGCTCCTAGTTTTTGCTAGTTGAGATTTCCTTTAAATTGTAACTTCTGCTGAATGAATAAATCGGTTGTTCAATTTGTGCTAAACTGATTGCTTTTGTTTGAGTACTTAATATCAAATACAGTAATATACATTAGGTAAATTCAAGATTTGGTATCAGAGCGTCAGGCGTACAGAGGGTGCACGGTGAGGTTAACAACAATGGATGCAGGAAAAATCAAGACGGGAACTGCTGGGTCTGTGGGGTTAACATATCCTATGTTGGCCAAAAGCAACTACACTACTTGGGCGTTGAAGATGAAGGTGTTCATGCAAGCTCAGGGAGTGTGGAATGCAGTTGAACGGAGTGATCCCAAGGCAGAAGTGGAGGACAAGACAGATAAGGTCCCATTAGCCATGATATACCAAGGCGTGCCAGAAGAAATGCTACTATCCATAGCAGATAAGAAAACAGCTAAGGGAGCTTGGGATGCAATTAAGACTATGTGTCTTGGTGCAGAGAAAGTTAAGAAGGCTAAGATTCAAACACTGAAAACGGAGTTTGAATCATTGAGCATGACGGATTCCGAATAACTTGATGAGTTTGCTATGAAGCTAAACGGAATTGTCACAAATATTCGAGTTTTGGGTGAAGAAATTAAAGAGTCCTGTTAGATATAATTGCTGACGTTTGTTCATCAGTGTTTAAGTACCAGGTACATATCAGAGTTTATCTAGAAGCCGGTCAGAGTTTGATAAAGTCTGACTGGGTGAAGAGTTCACATTGAAGCCAGTCAGAGTTTGATAAAGTCTGACGTGGTGATAGTTGACTTAGCTGTCGGTGCAAAGATAAAGATTCTAGAAGCAATATATTCTGAAGATGGAAAGAAGCAGAATATATTGATATAGCTAAGGAAACGGAATAGAAGACTGAAGCAATCCTTAATTGATATCAATTGTATAGCTAACTTATAGGAATATCAATTAGAGATGGATTGTAAGTAGCTGTGTACTATATAAACACAGATAGGTTATCCCTAGAAGGGACGCGAACATTGAATATATTATTCTTGTAACCTAGTAGCTCTTTGTGATTCATTAACATCACTAAGAGAGAAACTGTTAATATAATTACAGTTTGTTGATTTATAAAAAAGTGTTCTTGATTGTTATTCTCATATACATACTTGATTATATTGTGTATTCGGCCTAACAATTGGTATCAGAGCCAAGGCTGTTTAATATATACAGTTTTACGATTCAAACACAGTAATAATCATGTCTGAAGAAAATCAAACTGCTCCCAAGGCTGAACAGGTTAAGCCTAATTCTGTGAGTCGATATGAAACAATCAGGGTTCCAATTCTCAGACCAGTAGAGTATCCAATTTGGAAGGTGAAGATGACCATGTTTCTGGAGGCTACAGATCCAGAATATCTTGACAGAATTTATGATGGTCCTCATAATCCAACCAAACTAGCCCTTGTTGTTGATGGTCAAGAACAAAAGACTGTTCCAAAGGAAAAGAAAGATATGACTCCTGAGGACATCTCATCAATTGCAAAAGATGCAAAGGTTAGACATCTTCTCCACGGTGCTTTAGATAATGTTATGTCTAACAGAGTAATTGGCTGCAAAACTGCCAAAGAGATATGGGATGCTTTAGAAGTCAGATGTCAGGGAACAGGTGCTATTAAGAAGAACAGAAAAACAATACTCACACAGGAGTATGAGCACTTTGATTCAAGACCTAATGAAACCTTGACTGAGACTTATGACAGATTTTGCAAACTATTGAATGATCTGTCTCTGGTTGATAAAGAATATGAGCTTGAAGAGTCTAATCTCAAGTTTCTGTTATCTCTACCTGAAAAGTGGGATTTAAAGACAACCACAATAAGAGATAATTATGAGCTTGCTGATACAGATCTTGATGAAATCTATGGGTTGTTAAAAACTCATGAACTGGAGATAGAACAAAGGAATAGAAGATTAAGCAAAAAGACAAAATCTGTTGCTCTCAAAGTTGAGGAGAAGCCCATCAAGAAGGAATCATCAAGGAAGAAAGCCAAGGGAAAGGCTTTAGTCATTAAATCTGAAAGTGAGTCATCAAACTCTGATGATGACTCAAACTCTGATGAAGCTTCTGACTCTGAGGATGATGAAGAACAGATGATGCAAATGGCTGCACTGATGGTAAAGACCTTCAAGAAGATGGGATTCAAGAACTTTAAGAAAGGGAAGAGATTCTCAAGGAAAGATTCAAATTCTGAAAGGAAAGGTTTTAGAAAGTCTGATGGAAGGGAGACCAAGTCTGGCAAGAAGGATAAATCTGAAATACAGTGCTACAAGTGTAAGGAGATGGGTCACTATGCTCCAGAGTGCAAGAAAGGCAAAACTGAGAAAGCACTCATCTCTAAAGGCAAAGGCTGGGCAGATACCTCAGACTCTGATGATGGAGTAAATTATGCTCTTATGGCAACTGTCAGAGATGAGACTGAATCATCTGAAAATAAGGTACCCCTAACTACTTATGCTTATGATACTGATAATATATCTGAGTTAAGAGTATATCTGAAAAGCGTACATGTTAGTTATAGGGATCAGACTTTAGAGAATGAGAGAATTAAATCTGAGAATCTTAGTCTTAAAGATAGAAACAAGTTTCTTGAAGGAGAACTTGAAAATATGAAGCAGATTCAAAAAGAAAGAGATGATGCTGTTTATGTTGAACAGGAGTTGCTCAAAAGATATAAGCAATTAGAATCTGATCTAGAAAAAGAAAGAAAAATAATCAAGACATGGACAGACTCTGGAAGAGACACTCATCAAGTGTTTCAGACAGATTCTGTAGGTTTAGGCTATTGTGAAAATGATGAACTTAGGTTTAAAGACAAGGTTAAGGTTAAACCACAACTTAAACCTGTGATATTTGTTCCAGAGTCCACTAAGTTAAAATCTGTTGTAGTAAGAGAAGCTGATATGGAATCAGATGAAGCCTGTGAAAGACAGGAAAATATTATAACATAAAAACTTATGGAAAGAGAAGCTGTTAGAAAACCAGTAAAAGTCTGTGAAAAACAGGTTAATGTTGGTTTAATGACAGGAAAACAGTTCAATCATAAGCTGAAAGAGGTAAAATCTACCATGAAACCAAAAGGGTCCAAGAAGAATAGGAATGGAAAGATAGGCATAAATAATAGAAATAATCGCTTGCCTACTACTGGTGCTCCAAGGAAAACATGTTATAATTGTGGTAGTTCTAATCATCTTGCTAATTACTGCACAAAGAATAAAAATATCAATTCTTTACCTTCTACATCAGGAGAAAAGAATGATTATGTAAGGGTGAAACCACAGACTTTATGCACACATTGTGGGAGCACTTGGCATTCTATTTATACTTGTAAGAGTTATCATGCTATTTATCACAATTATTATGAGCTAAAACCCAATCTGAAGTGGGTTAGAGCAAACTCTGCAAGTGTAAAGTCTGACAATGTTAGTTTAAACTCTGTTGATAGTCATTCCGCTGCAAAAGCTAACACTGTTAAGAAAGCCAAAGGATCCAAGCAAGTCTGGGTCCTTAAAACTAACACTTAGTGTTTGTTTGTGATTGCAGGGTATAAAAGAGAGCACACTTATCTTGGACAGTGGATGCTCAGGACATATGACTGGAAATAAAGCCCTGCTATCAGACTTTAAGGAAAAGGCTGGCCCAAAGGTTTCCTATGGAGATGGCAACATAGGACACACTCTGGGATATGACAATATTAATCTTGGAACTGTCATCATCAAAGATGTAGCTCTAGTCTCAGGACTCAAGCATAATCTGCTATCTGTGAGTCAAATCTGTGACAGAGGAAACCATGTAGATTTTCATACTGAATACTGTGAAGTTATCAGTAAATCTACTGGAAAAGTTGTTCTAGTTGGACACAGGCGCAACAACATTTATGAAGCAAGTTTGGTAACAAACTCTGATGGAAAAACAGTGTGTCTAACTGCAAGAATGTCAAATGAAGAGAGTTGGAACTGGCATAAGAAGCTCTCTCATCTCAATTTGAACAACATTAATGAGCTAATAAGAAAGGATCTTGTAAGGGGACTTCCCAAGTCAATACTTAGCTTAGATGGCCTATGTGATTCTTGTCAAAAAGCCAAGCAAAGGAAGTCATCTTTCAAGAGCAAATCTGAATCTTCAGTAGTGGAACCTTATCATCTTCTACATGTTGATCTCTTTGGACCAGTGAATGTGATGTCTTTGGGCAGAAAGAAATATGCTCTAGTAATTGTTGACGAATATACTAGATATACATGGGTGTATTTCTTATCAAAGAAGGATGAAACTGCTCAGACTCTGTTGGATCATGTAAATCTACTGGACAAAGGATCACAGCACAAAGTCAAAATTATAAGGAGTGATAATGGAACTGAATTCAGAAACTCAATTATGGAAGCTTTCTGCAAGGAAAGAGGAGTGAAACAAGAGTTTTCTGCACCTGGAACTCCACAGCAGAATGGTGTAGTTGAAAGAAAGAACAGAACTCTAATCGAAGCTGCTAGAACTATGCTTGATGAAGCAAAATTACCAACTTATTTCTGGGCAGAAGCTGTTCAAACTGCTTGTTTTACTCAAAATGCAACATTGATCAACAAGCATGGGAAAACACCATATGAGATGGTGAAAAATAAGAAGCCAAATTTGAAATATTTTCATATATTTGGATGCAAATGCTTTGTGTTGAAGACTCATCCTAAACAGTTGACAAAGTTCGAGTTAAAAGCTGATGAAGGAATCTTTGTTGGTTATCCATTGTCAACAAAAGCATTCAGAGTCTACAATCTGAGAACTAAAGTGATCATGGAATCCATACATGTGTCATTTGATGACAAGAAAATAACAGGACTTGATAACTTAGATGGATATGATCAACTGCGTTTTGAAAATGAAGGTTTATTCTCTGATGGTGTAAACTCTGATGAACCAGTACCGACAAACTCTGATGAAGCGGTTCTGATAAACTCTGACGAAGCATACTCTGAACCTCTACTGATAAATACTGGAGAAGCTGGAAATTCTCAAATTGAACAAAATAGAGAATCAGTTGAGGGGGAGCGTGAAGAAGCTCAACAAGACACAGAAAATGAGTCAGTTGAGGAAACTGATTCAAACTCTGACAGTTCAAACTCTGAGTCATCCAATTCAGGGGGAGCCTCAAATGCTGCAGAAAGTCAACATATGAATCAGGAGAGCATGGATCAAGGGGGAGGATCCAATAATGATGCAAGAAACCACTTACCAACAACACGAAAGTGGACACAGGCACACACACCTGATCTCATAATTGGAGATCCTGATGCTAGTGTGAGAACTAGAAGTGCAACAAATAATGAGTGTCTGTATCATGCTTTCTTGTCTCAAACAGAACCAAAGAAGGTGGAGGAAGCTCTTCAAGATGCTAATTGGATTACAGCAATGCAAGAAGAGTTAAATGAATTTGAAAGAAATGAAGTCTGGACACTTGTACCTAGACCAAAGAATAGATCAATAGTAGGTACAAAGTGGGTTTTCAGAAACAAGACTGACAGTGAGGGTGTGATTACAAGAAACAAGGCTAGACTTGTGGCTAAAGGTTATTCACAACAGGAAGGAATTGACTATGATGAAACATTTGCTCCAGTTGCAAGATTGGAGGCCATAAGAATTTTTCTGGCCTATGCTGCACACAAGAAGTTTAAAGTCTTTCAGATGGATGTGAAAAGTGCTTTTCTCAATGGGAAGCTTGAAGAAGAAGTGTTTGTTGAACAACCACCAGGATTTGTAGATCCCAAGCATCCAGATTATGTCTACAGGCTTGACAAGGCATTATATGGACTAAAGCAAGCACCAAGAGCATGGTATGAAACTCTTGCTCAATTTCTTTTAGAAAGTGGGTTCACAAGAGGTACAATTGATAAAACCTTGTTTTATTTCAATTCTGGTGATGATTTGCTTTTAGTTCAAATTTATGTAGATGATATTATCTTTGGATCTACTAATGACAAACTTTGTAAGAAGTTTGCAAAGCTTATGCAATCCAGGTATCAAATGAGCATGATGGGAGAGCTTAGTTATTTTCTAGGCTTACAGGTCAAGCAAACAGATGATGGTATTTTTATCAATCAAGCAAAATATACCAGAAATCTTCTCAAGAAATTTGGTATGCTTGATAGTTCATCTGCTACAACTCCCATGGCTACAGCAACAAAGCTAGACAAAGACACAGGAGCCTCAGTAGATATGACAAACTACAGAGGAATGATAGGGTCTTTACTGTATCTTACTGCAAGTAGACCTGATATCATGTATGCAACATGTCTTTGTACAAGATTTCAAGCAGATCCCAGAGAGCCTCATCTAACAGCTGTAAAAAGGATTTTCAAATATCTCAAAGGAACCATAACCTTGGGTTTCTGGTATCCTAGAGAATCAGAGTTTAAGCTAATTGGTTACTCTGATGCAAATTTTGCAGGCTGTAAGATAGACAGAAAAAGTACAAGTGGAAGCTGTCAATTTTTAGGTGACAGATTGGTTTCTTGGTATAGCAAGAAACAAAAGTCAATTTCCACATCCACTGCAGAAGCAGAGTATATAGCTGCAAGGGAACTTACACAACAGAAGGATAAATCATTGTATATTTCCTTGTGTAAAGATCAGAAGGTTTTTGATTCCAGGTTGTCCAAGGTTGAAGACAATCAAGTCAAAATGTCAACTAAGTTGGATGAAATTGCAAATTCCATTGAATTGCTCACATCAGTTTTGCTGTCTGATGATGTCAAAAAGGGGGAGAGAGTGCTTCAAGACAAATGCAAGAGCTCTCAAACTCTGACTCGGAAAGATGACACTACTGATGGTGGTGCAAAAGGTCAAAATCCAAGGACAAGGAATGTTCAAAGGCAAGGGAGGAGATCAAACTCTGATGCTCAGAATGCTGATGGAAAAAGATTATACACTGGAGGGCAGTCTTCTTCAAGGGTTAGAAGTTTACTTCTTTCCTCTAAATCTCCAGTTACTGATGAAGAAGTTGCTACACAGTTATTCTTAGCAGAACATGGTAAAGATGTTACTATTGAAGATATCCAGGCAGAAGAGAAATTGCTTGCTGAAGAACACAGGAAAGATATTGAAGCTGGAATCTACAAACAGAAGGTTATCAAGGCTCCAAGGAGAAAAGAAAAAGAAATTGTTATCAAAGAGAATGTAAACTCTGATCAGAGTTTACAGTACTCAAGGAGGCCTATTGGTTCAAACGCTGATAAAGGTAAAGGTGTGATGATTGAAGAGCCTAACCTGGAAAAGAAGAATTATTCAACCTCTGACAATGCTCAAGTTGATGTTATTGTTAAGAATGTGCCAACCTCTGACAATGCTCAAGTTGTGCAAACTCAGCTATCTTCACCACTCCAAGGTTTCAAAAGATCTTCATTACCTGAAACTCTGAAGCCTAGCCAGGTGAACTTTCTACAAACCAGAACAGTACTTGGAAAACAATCTTATGATAAATCTGGTTTGGGTTCCCACAGAGAGAAAAGAGTTAATAATAGTCCTTTAGATCATACATCACTGGCAGAACCTGGTGTTGGGGTTACTCAAGAAAACCTTGATAAACTAGAATCTGTTCAGATGATTTACCACAGAGGCTTGAAGAAGGAGTTTTTATTATACTTTATGGCTGATGGCAGAGTTTACAGAATTGGAGAAGATGATATTTGTCTAAAATTCTGGGAAGAGCTAGAGTATGTTCTATATCTCCTGAAGATCAAAAATAGAAATACTCATAATGCTGCTATGGTTTTAAAAGACAGAATGATGAAATCGAAAGTTCTTTTTGGAGGAAATGTTTCCAGTGCTTATATACCTAAGTACAGAGATGCACATGGAAAGTTGGTGGAAATGAAGAAAAATAGTGCTAGATTCAGGACTGCACTAATAAGAAAGTTCTAGAGTTCAATCTAGAGTCTGATAAGGCTTTTTATATCAGACTTGGCAATGAAATGAACAAGAACAACATCTATTCTTTAAGGGCTGCCATTTATCAAATTGGTGAAGATGAACCAGAATTGAAGGAGCTGAAGAAGGATATGATTGCTGAACTAGATCGAGCTGAGAGAAAGTTACTGTCAGATTATATCAGGACTGTACCTGATATCCAAGAAATTCAGTAAAGTCTGACTGTAAGTTTTTATGTTTTCTATTCTAAGTTAAATTTAAACTCTGTTTTAAAATTAAACTCTGACATATTTTAAACACTGCATTTGTTATATGTTTTGACATCATCAATTATCTGTTTAACTTGTACATTTTTATCATGAACAAGTTGGGGGAGATTGTTAGATATAATTGCTGACGTTTGTTCATCAGTGTTTAAGTACCAGGTACATATCAGAGTTTATCTAGAAGCCGGTCAGAGTTTGATAAAGTCTGACTGGGTGAAGAGTTCACATTGAAGCCAGTCAGAGTTTGATAAAGTCTGACGTGGTGATAGTTGACTTAGCTGTCGGTGCAAAGATAAAGATTCTAGAAGCAATATATTCTGAAGATGGAAAGAAGCAGAATATATTGATACAGCTAAGGAAACGGAATAGAAGACTGAAGCAATCCTTAATTGATATCAATTGTATAGCTAACTTATAGGAATATCAATTAGAGATGGATTGTAAGTAGCTGTGTACTATATAAACACAGATAGGTTATCCCTAGAAGGGACGCGAACATTGAATATATTATTCTTGTAACCTAGTAGCTCTTTGTGATTCATTAACATCACTAAGAGAGAAACTGTTAATATAATTACAGTTTGTTGATTTATAAAAAAGTGTTCTTGATTGTTATTCTCATATACATACTTGATTATATTGTGTATTCGGCCTAACAAGTCCTATGTGGTGAAAAAGTTGCTATGTGTTGTGCCCTCAAAGTTTCTGCAAATCACATCGACCATGGAACAGTTTAGTGACCTTGAAACAATGACGGTAGAGGAGGCGATTGGCTCAATGAAAGCTCACGAGGAGAGACTGAGAGGAAAAACAGAGCCAAGCAGTGGACAATTGATGCTCACTAAGGAAGAGTGAGAGAAAAAGGAATGTGAGGAGGGAAAGTTGCTGTATACTCATGAAGAATGGCTTAATCAAAAAGGAGGACTCGAAGGTGTTGGGTTTTATACTAAACTATTCATTAGTAGTATATAAACATTGTCCATTTTATTGAGAATCTTGATTGCATATTTTTACATTGTCTATTTATTATATATTGTGGATAATTTAGTATCAAATGGGATAACAGAAGATTAAATTATCAGTGTCTATTTATAATATAAAGGGTTCACAGTTTAAGTGGAATTAGACAAACCACTGGAATAACTGAAGTATTATTTGGGAATAGTTTATCTTGACTATTAAATAATACTTGTATACTTTGTGTATATTGAACAAGATCAAATTTAGAATTGTTCCCTTAAACTGATTAAGAAGGTGAACTAAGATTCTATGTTATTATTAATGCTTAGGTTCTTAATCCGGATATAGTAATTGACATGTGTATATTATTTACATGCTTTGATTTATATATGAAATAATTCTTTTGAATTATATCATTATATTTTGGGTGATGGAAAAATATATATGGTGAATATTATTTATTGAAGGAATCCGTGTCCTGATAATATTCGGGTTAATGATGTCCCCTTGAAAGCTCAAAAGGATTTAATTATGTGAAACCCTGCAGGTGGATTTATTCCGGCATAATTAAATAAAGGTAGAGTGGATGATCAAGGATATAAGATGTTAATTAAATGAATTATCAGTAATTTATTTAATTAATGGGCATGCGCTATTTTAAACATGGGGAATTTAATAAGCAAATAATATTGGAACCGAATTAATTAATTAAGTTACGGTATTAGGAAAGGTAGTGCAAATATTAATTCTTTAGTGGATTGAATTAATATTTAATTACATTGGGCTAGGCCCAAGATGTAATTAAAAGGCCCAACCTAATTATCCATGATCCCTATTGTAGCCCTATATATATTCTTATTCTCTTCTTGCTAGGGTTGGTTAAGAAAAATATTATAGCCACCTAGGAGCAAGAAGAGAGGTTAACTTGAGAAGACGGAGGCCACACTTCACTCAAGGGAATTTGGGAATACAATAGAAGAGCGTGGAATCAACCGTTAACAAGGTGATTTTCTTTTCGCACTCCTTAATTGTGTATCATAAAATGTAGTAGAACCCCAAGTCCGTGGTTCCCAACAATTGGTATCAGAGCCTGGTTATGGGTTCTATGTTTTATGATATGATGTCCATGTCGTAATTAAAATTGGTTATGTATGTATAGTGGTATACTTGGATAATAATCTTTTGCAGGTTGTTTAGTATCCACTATTATGGCCTCGTTTTATTTTAATTATGTGTTTGGATCCCACGTGGTTTAATCGTGGTTATTTTTTGTTTTGGTTTCCACGTGGTTTATCGTGGTTGTAAATCACGAGGGTTGATCGTGCTAGTTTTGTTTTCTATTATGATTTTGTAATCTTGTAATCATGATTTGTATTCATGTTAGATTATGATCTGATGTAATAGAATAGGTATGTTATGTTGTATGTAACTATTTGATCGACGGAGTTGCAAGAAAACAAAGTTCTTCCGCTGATGCTACAAGATTTCGCCTATGCAACTTCGAACTGTTGTAACTTTTGCATACGGTGTCGGATTTCGATGAGTAATACCTTTTCGGAAAGGGATTTCAATGTTCTACCCGATTGAAAAATGACTTTGTCTAAGTTCCATGTGCGTCTGAGCTCGTTTAGACCCTCAAACAGCGAGTTGAAGTTTTCGCAGGATTTTCGGATGAATTTTTTTTTTTGGGCATAATAGTGGATTTATTTTTTATTTTAATTTTTCTGCTATTTAATTTTAATTATTGCATTAAATAATTATTATGTGTGTTGTTAATTATGTGTGTAATTTTAATTGCATGGTTAACATAAATAGGACGACATGGACATAAATTTTCATTTATTGCTTTAATTAAATGTTTTATGTTATTAAATTATGTGTGTATTTGGAATGCATGTTAGACATAATTATAATGACATAGGCCCCATTTAATTATGTAGAGATGCATGCTATGCTATGTTATGTGTTCTTTGTATTGTTATTTTGATAACATGTGGACCTCGAAGAAATAACATAGGGCGATGCATCTAGATAAAATTACTCATGTTAAAATACTAAGTGGGAGAGGGAATTAATTTGATATTAGATCCCATGGTCATCCATTATTGGTTGTATGTAATTTAACACTAGGACGATTATGAATTGGATATATGTCACCCATCGTGGCATATGATTTATGACGTCTGGGTAGTGTTAAGGGTATTACTAGGACAATCTTCTTAAGTTAATCACGAATATTGAAAGGTAAGTTCACCCCATCGTGACATACCAAGTTTCATAGAATTCGAGAAAAAAGTTGGACATTCCTTGATTGATGTTGATAATGGATATTTCTGTCTTAGGGGTTGTGTTCTTAAGCGAGTCCGTCTGTGACTTCACCGAAAACACCTGGGATTTATCCATTGATACATCGAACGGATGGGTCTGACTAAAGGCAACTTAAGATCTAAATAATGGTATACACTTAGCTATGAAAGATAATATATAGTCCACCCTAACGTGGCGTATTATTTAGTAGTAGGACCGAAGTAATATTTAAATTTAAATGGTATATATGTCATCCATCATGGCGTACCAGATATTTATGGAATTTAAATATTAGTGCATTAATTTTAATTAATTGTTAGAGGAAACAAATAGGTTTTAAGATATATGCAATTTTCTGATTAAGTGTTATATGAATGATTCTCAGGATAGAATGGGCTTTAATCCACTTTTCACCATACTTAAGGATAACAAACTTACCGGACCTAACTATATTGAATGGAAACGCAATTTGGACATAGTGTTGACTGCTGAAGAGTTTAAATTTTGTACTGTTGAACCCAAACCGGACCAACCTGCTGCCGATGCTCCGGATGAGGATAAAGAGTATTTTAAGAAGTGGACTAAGGCAGATGAGATGTCGCGATGTTACATTCTGGCAGCAATGTCGGGTGTTTTGTAACATCAGCATCAGGCCATGACCACTGCTGCAGATATGCTCTATAATCTCAAGGAGCTTTTCGGAGATCAGAATAGGGATGCTAGGCAAGTAGCAATGAAGTCTCTAATGAACACTCAGATGGCTGAAAAAACACCTGTAAGGGACCATGTTCTTCTGATGATGTCTCATATAAATGAACTAGAGGTCCTTGGTGCTGATATTGATGCGGAAACGCAGGTCGATATCATACTTATGAGTTTGCCAAAAAGCTTTGAGCCGTTTCGCTTGAATTACAACATGAACAAGAAGTTGTATAGTCTTGCAGAACTTCTGACAGAGCTTCAGGCAGCGGAATCATTATTTCAGCAGCATGTTCAGGTAAATGTGGCTGAGAAAGTTTCTTCTTCAAAGCCGAAAGGAAAGAAGAAGAAGAAGGTTCAGACACAGAAAGTTGTGAAACCATTGGGAGTTCAGAATTCAGTGAAGAAGCCTAAGGGCAAGTGCTTCAAGTGCAAGCAGTCGGGTCACTGGAAAAAGGATTGTCCTCTGTCTAAGAAGAACAATGCTGGTATGTCTCTTTCTCTTGTTACGGAAACATATATAGCGGCTATGTCTACGAGCACTTGGTGTGTAGACACAGGAGCCACTGATCATGTTTGTAATTCCATGCAGGGGTTCCAGAAAACCAGGCTACTTAGAGATGGCGAGATATATGTGTTCATGGGAGATGCTACGAAAGTAGCAGTGGTTGCAGTTGGAGTTATTTCTTTATCTTTTGGTTATGATAGGATTTTGGTTTTGAATAATTGTCTTTATGTACCTTCATTTAGAAGGAATTTAATTTCGGTTTCTAAACTTGCTATGGATGGTTATAATGTTTGTTTGGATCGTAATGTTTCCATTATGATGAATAAACGAGTTATATGTTCTGGTACATTGCAAGACAATTTATATATTATTAATCCTATAGAACCAATGCTGCAACCAAGTGAAATTAATAATACACTTTCTAACTCTAGTAAAAGAAAGGAACCTTCTGGATTGAACCAAACATATCTTTGGCACTTGAGATTAGGTCATATTAACTTAAGGAGGATTCAAAGATTGGTAGTAGATGGGCCTTTAGGCTCATTGGCAGTGGAGCCATTTCCAGTCTGTGAATCTTGCTTGGAAGGAAAAATGACCAGTAGACCTTTTAAGGCAAAAGGAAATAGAGCCAAAGATGTGTTAGAATTGGTTCATACTGATTTATGTGGACCTATGAATATCCAAGCGAGAGGTGGGTATGAATATTTTGTCACTTTCATTGATGATTATTCGAGATATGGATACATTTATCTGTTGCACAGCAAGTCTGAGTGCTTTGAAAAATTCAAAGAGTACAAAGCAAGTGCGGAAAAGCGACATTCAGGAAAATGTATCAAGTCACTACGATCAGATCGTGGGGGCGAATACCTGCTTGGAGAATTTAGAGAATATTTATCAGAACATGGGATTTCATCCCAGCTGACTGCACCTGGCACACCTCAGCAGAATGGTGTAGCAGAAAGAAGGAACCGGACTCTTTTAGAGAGTGTTAGATCGATGATGAGTTATTCGAATTTACCCAAGTCGTTTTGGGGGCATGCTCTAGAAACAACGGCTTATCTTATAAACTCGGTACCTTCTAAGTCAGTTCCAAAAACTCCAAAAGAATTGTGGACTAGTACCAAACCTAGTTTGAAACACATTCGGATTTGGGGTTGTCCAGCACATGTGCTGAACAAGAACGTGACTAAGTTAGATTCTCGTACAGAAGTGAGGCTGTTTGTGGGTTATCCCAAGGGAACAAAAGGGTATTTGTTTTATAGTCCTAAGGATCGGGATATCATTGTAAGCACCAATGCTAGATTCTTAGAGGAAGACTATATAATGAATCACAAACCCATGAGTACTGTTCTTTTAGAGGAACTAGTGGGAGGACAAGATAATTCTAATATGCCACCGGTACAAGTAGAACAACCATAAGTAAATGAACAATCTATCACTAATACCACTCCAATGCTTCGTCGTAGTGGGAGGGTTGTTAAACAACCTGAGAGGTTCATGTTTTTGGGAGAGTCTTCGGACTTAGTCTCTGGTGAACATGATGAGGATCCCAGGACATACGAAGAAGCAATGCAAGATAAGGATGCAGATCTTTGGCAAAAGGCTATGCAATCTGAGATGGAATCTATGTATTCCAATAAAGTCTGGGATCTCGTGGAACCACCCAGTGGTGTAAAACCCATTGGATGCAAGTGGATCTACAAAAGAAAAAGAGGATCTGACAAAAAGGTGAAAGCCTGGAAAGCAAGACTTGTTGCGAAAGGGTATACTCAGAAACAAGGAATTGATTATGAGGAAACCTTTTCTCCGGTAGTCATGCTTAAGTCAATCCGGATTCTTTTATCTATAGCAGCTCATCTCGATTATGAGATTTGGCAAATGGATGTCAAGACAGCTTTCCTAAATGGAAGTCTTGATGAAAACATCCATATGCAGCAACCAGAGGGATTCATCAAAGATGGCCAAGAGCATCTAGTGTGTAAGCTTAAAAATCCATTTATGGACTGAAACAAGCTTCCAGGGAGTGGAACATTCGTTTTGATCAGGCCGTCCAGACAAATGGTTATGATCAGAGTCCAAGCGAAGCATGTGTGTATAGGAAAAGTGAAGGAAATGCAGTGGTTTTTCTAGTACTATATGTAGATGACATTTTGCTCATTGGAAACAATGTAGAGATGTTGTCATCTATTAAGGCATGGTTGTTCAAACAATTTGAAATGAAAGACTTAGGTGAAGCCGCATACATTCTTGGGATCAAAGTTATAAGAGATCGCAAGAAAAGAACGTTGGCTTTATCTCAAGAACCGTACATTGATGAGGTATTGGCTCGTTTTAACATGCAGGACTCTAAGAAGGGTAATTTACCTTTTAGACATGGAGTCTCTCTATCAAAGGAGCAGTGTCCTAAGACACCTAAGGAGATAGAGAACATGAAAGCAGTTCCTTATGCTTCAGCATGTGGAAGCTTAATGTATGTCATGTTATGCACGAGACCTGATATTTGCTTTGCCGTAGGCATGGTCAGTAGATATCAGTCCAATCCAGGTCAGGAACATTGGAGTGCAGTAAAAACGATACTTAAGTACTTGCGAAGGACTAAGAAGTATATGTTAATTTACAAGGCTTCAGACTTATTTCCTGTGGGTTATACCGATTCAGATTTCCAGACAGATAGGGATAAGAGGAAGTCAACCTCGGGGTGTGTTTTTACTTTAGGAGGTGGAGCTGTAATATGGAGGAGTGTGAAGCAGAAATGCATCGCAGACTCAACCATGGAAGCTGAATATGTGGCAGCCTCTGAGGCAGCCAAGGAGGCTATATGGTTCCGGAATTTCCTGCTGGATTTGAATGTAGTTCCTAATTTGCCACGGCAAATCACAATTTATTGTGATAATACTGGTGTTGTTGCAAATACAAAGGAACCACGAGAACATAAAGCAGCAAAACACATTGAGCGTAAGTATCACCTCATACGACAGTTCGTTAAGCGAGGAGATATTATTGTGACTGATATAGCATCAAAGGACAACCGGGCTGATCCTTTCACGAAGAGTTTACCAGCTAAGGTTTTTGAAGAACACGTGGAGGAGATAGGAGTCAGATGTCTGGTCACGGAATAGTTATTTAAACTGGTAGCGGATTATATTAATAAACACTGATATACTCAAAGAATAGCTTGAGTATAAGTGGGAGATTGTTGGGTTTTATACTAAACTATTCATTAGTAGTATATAAACATTGTCCATTTTATTGAGAATCTTGATTGCATATTTTTACATTGTCTATTTATTATATATTGTGGATAATTTAGTATCAAATGGGATAACAGAAGATTAAATTATCAGTGTCTATATATAATATAAAGGGTTCACAGTTTAAGTGGAATTAGACAAACCACTGGAATAACTGAAGTATTATTTGGGAATAGTTTATCTTGACTATTAAATAATACTTGTATACTTTGTGTATATTGAACAGGATCAAATTTAGAATTGTTCCCTTAAACTGATTAAGAAGGTGAACTAAGATTCTATGTTATTATTAATGCTTAGGTTCTTAATCCGGATATAGTAATTGACACGTGTATATTATTTACATGCTTTGATTTATATATGAAATAATTCTTTTGAATTATATCATTATATTTTGGGTGATGGAATAATATATATGGTGAATATTATTTATTGAAGGAATCCGTGTCCTGATAATATTCGGGTTAATGATGTCCCCTTGAAAGCTCAAAAGGATTTAATTATGTGAAACCCTGCAGGTGGATTTATTCCGGCATAATTAAATAAAGGTAGAGTGGATGATCAAGGATATAAGATGTTAATTAAATGAATTATCAGTAATTTATTTAATTAATGGGCATGCGCTATTTTAAACATGGGGAATTTAATAAGCAAATAATATTGGAACCGAATTAATTAATTAAGTTGCGGTATTAGGAAAGGTAGTGCAAATATTAATTCTTTAGTGGATTGAATTAATATTTAATTACATTGGGCTAGGCCCAGGATGTAATTAAAAGGCCCAACCTAATTATCCATGATCCCTATTGTAGCCCTATATATATTCTTATTCTCTTCTTGCTAGGGTTGGTTAAGAAAAATATTATAGCCACCTAGGAGCAAGAAGAGAGGTTAACTTGAGAAGACGGAGGCCACACTTCGCTCAAGGGAATTTGGGAATACAATAGAAGAGCGTGGAATCAACCGTTAACAAGGTGATTTTCTTTTCGCACTCCTTAATTGTGTATCATAAAATGTAGTAGAACCCCAAGTCCGTGGTTCCCAACAATTGGTATCAGAGCCTGGTTATGGGTTCTATGTTTTATGATATGATGTCCATGTCGTAATTAAAATTGGTTATGTATGTATAGTGGTATGCTTGGATAATAATCTTTTGCAGGTTGTTTAGTATCCACTATTATGGCCTCGTTTTATTTTAATTATGTGTTTGGATCCCACGTGGTTTAATCGTGGTTATTTTTTGTTTTGGTTTCCACGTGGTTTATCGTGGTTGTAAATCACGAGGGTTGATCGTGCTAGTTTTGTTTTCTATTATGATTTTGTAATCTTGTAATCATGATTTGTATTCATGTGAGATTATGATCTGATGTAATAGAATAGGTATGTTATGTTGTATGTAACTATTTGATCGACGGAGTTGCAAGAAAACAAAGTTCTTCCGCTGATGCTACAAGATTTCGCCTATACAACTTCGAACTGTTGTAACTTTTGCATACGGTGTCGGATGTCGATGAGTAATACCTTTTCGGAAAGGGATTTCGATGTTCTACACGATTGAAAAATGACCTTGTCAAAGTTTCATGTGCGTCTGAGCTCGTTTAGACCCTCAAACAGCGAGTTGAAGTTTTCGCAGGATTTTCGGATGAATTTTTTTTTTTGGCCATAATAGTGGATTTATTTTTTATTTTAATTTTTCTGCTATTTAATTTTAATTATTGCATTAAATAATTATTATGTGTGTTGTTAATTATGTGTGTAATTTTAATTGCATGGTTAACATAAATAGGACGACATGGACATAAATTTTCATTTATTGCTTTAATTAAATGTTTTATGTTATTAAATTATGTGTGTATTTGGAATGCATGTTAAACATAATTATAATGACATAGGCCCCATTTAATTATGTAGAGATGCATGCTATGCTATGTTATGTGTTCTTTGTATTGTTATTTTGATAACATGTGGACCTCGAAGAAATAACATAGGGCGATGCATCTAGATAAAATTACTCATGTTAAAATACTAAGTGGGAGAGGGAATTAATTTGATATTAGATCCCAGGGTCATCCATTATTGGTTGTATGTAATTTAACACTAGGACGATTATAAATGGGATATATGTCACCCATCGTGGCATATGATTTATGACGTCTGGGTAGTGTTAAGGGTATTACTAGGACAATCTTCTTAAGTTAATCACGAATATTGAAAGGTAAGTTCACCCCATCGTGACATACCAAGTTTCATAGAATTCGAGAAAAAAGTTGGACATTCCTTGATTGATGTTGATAATGGATATTTCTGTCTTAGGGGTTGTGTTCTTAAGCGAGTCCGTCTGTGACTTCACCGAAAACACCTGGGATTTATCCATTGATACATCGAACGGATGGGTCTGACTAAAGGCAACTTAAGATCTAAATAATGGTATACACTTAGCTATGAAAGATAATATATAGTCCACCCTAACGTGGCGTATTATTTAGTAGTAGGACCGAAGTAATATTTAAATTTAAATGGTATATATGTCATCCATCATGGCGTACCAGATATTTATGGAATTTAAATATTAGTGCATTAATTTTAATTAATTGTTAGAGGAAACAAATAGGTTTTAAGATATATGCAATTTTCTGATTAAGTGTTATATGCATGATTCTCAGGATAGAATGGGCTTTAATCCACTTTTCACCATACTTAAGGATAACAAACTTACCGGACCTAACTATATTGAATGGAAACGCAATTTGGACATAGTGTTGACTGCTGAAGAGTTTAAATTTTGTACTGTTGAACCCAAACCGGACCAACCTGCTGCCGATGCTCCGGATGAGGATAAAGAGTATTTTAAGAAGTGGACTAAGGCAGATGAGATGTCGCGATGTTACATTCTGGCAGCAATGTCGGGTGTTTTGCAACATCAGCATCAGGCCATGACCACTGCTGCAGATATGCTCTATAATCTCAAGGAGCTTTTCGGAGATCAGAATAGGGCTGCTAGGCAAGTAGCAATGAAGTCTCTAATGAACACTCAGATGGCTGAAAAAACACCTGTAAGGGACCATGTTCTTCTGATGATGTCTCATATAAATGAACTAGAGGTCCTTGGTGCTGATATTGATGCGGAAACGCAGGTCGATATCATACTTATGAGTTTGCCAAAAAGCTTTGAGCCGTTTCGCTTGAATTACAACATGAACAAGAAGTTGTATAGTCTTGCAGAACTTCTGACAGAGCTTCAGGCAGCGGAATCATTATTTCAACAGCATGTTCAGGTAAATGTGGCTGAGAAAGTTTCTTCTTCAAAGCCGAAAGGAAAGAAGAAGAAGAAGGTTCAGACACAGAAAGTTGTGAAACCATTGGGAGTTCAGAATTCAGTGAAGAAGCCTAAGGGCAAGTGCTTCAAGTGCAAGCAGTCGGGTCACTGGAAAAAGGATTGTCCTCTGTCTAAGAAGAACAATGCTGGTATGTCTCTTTCTCTTGTTACGGAAACATATATAGCGGCTATGTCTACGAGCACTTGGTGTGTAGACACAGGAGCCACTGATCATGTTTGTAATTCCATGCAGGGGTTCCAGAAAACCAGGCTGCTTAGAGATGGCGAGATATATGTGTTCATGGGAGATGCTACGAAAGTAGCAGTGGTTGCAGTTGGAGTTATTTCTTTATCTTTTGGTTATGATAGGATTTTGGTTTTGAATAATTGTCTTTATGTACCTTCATTTAGAAGGAATTTAATTTCGGTTTCTAAACTTGCTATGGATGGTTATAATGTTTGTTTGGATCGTAATGTTTCCATTATGATGAATAAACGAGTTATATGTTCTGGTACATTGCAAGACAATTTATATATTATTAATCCTATAGAACCAATGCTGTAACCAAGTGAAATTAATAATACACTTTCTAACTCTAGTAAAAGAAAGGAACCTTCTGGATTGAACCAAACATATCTTTGGCACTTGAGATTAGGTCATATTAACTTAAGGAGGATTCAAAGATTGGTAGTAGATGGGCCTTTAGGCTCGTTGGCAGTGGAGCCATTTCCAGTCTGTGAATCTTGCTTGGAAGGAAAAATGACCAGTAGACCTTTTAAGGCAAAAGGAAATAGAGCCAAAGATGTGTTAGAATTGGTTCATACTGATTTATGTGGACCTATGAATATCCAAGCGAGAGGTGGGTATGAATATTTTGTCACTTTCATTGATGATTATTCGAGATATGGATACATTTATCTGTTGCACCGCAAGTCTGAGTGCTTTGAAAAATTCAAAGAGTACAAAGCAAGTGCGGAAAAGCGACATTCAGGAAAATGTATCAAGTCACTACGATCAGATCGTGGGGGCGAATACCTGCTTGGAGAATTTAGAGAATATTTATCAGAACATGGGATTTCATCCCAGTTGACTGCACCTGGCACACCTCAGCAGAATGGTGTAGCAGAAAGAAGGAACCGGACTCTTTTAGAGAGTGTTAGATCGATGATGAGTTATTCGAATTTACCCAAGTCGTTTTGGGGGCATGCTCTAGAAACAGCGGCTTATCTTCTAAACTTGGTACCTTCTAAGTCAGTTCCAAAAACTCCAAAAGAATTGTGGACTAGTACCAAACCTAGTTTGAAACACATTCGGATTTGGGGTTGTCCAGCACATGTGTTGAACAAGAACGTGACTAAGTTAGATTCTCGTACAGAAGTGAGGCTGTTTGTGGGTTATCCCAAGGGAACAAAAGGGTATTTGTTTTATAGTCCTAAGGATCGGGATATTCATTGTAAGCACCAATGCTAGATTCTTAGAGGAAGACTATATAATGAATCACAAACCCATGAGTACTGTTCTTTTAGAGGAACTAGTGGGAGGACAAGATAATTCTAATATGCCACCGGTACAAGTAGAACAACCACAAGTAAATGAACAACCTATCACTAATACCACTCCAATGCTTCGTCGTAGTGGGAGGGTTGTTAAACAACCTGAGAGGTTCATGTTTTTGGGAGAGTCTTCGGACTTAGTCTCTGGTGAACATGATGAGGATCCCAGGACATACGAAGAAGCAATGCAAGATAAGGATGCAGATCTTTGGCAAAAGGCTATGCAATCTGAGATGGAATCTTTGTATTCCAACTACAATCAAGCAGTCAATGAACGTAATTGGAAACCTGCAATGGAGAGGGAAATTGATTCAATAGAGAAGAATGAAACCTGGAACCTAGTGGAACTACCAGCAGATCGAAAGGTAATTGGCGTGAAATGGATCTATAAATTGAAGAAGGATGCTGATGGAAAGATTGTTAAACATAAGGCTCGACTTGTGGCTAAGGGCTACACTCAAGAACAAAGGGTCGATGTTGATGAATTGTTTGCACTAGTCACTCGATTGGAGACTGTAAGCTTGCTATTAGCTTTGTCAGCAAAGAGTAACTGGGAAGTACATCACCTAGACGTGAAGACAACATTTCTCAATGGAGAGATAAGTGAGGAAGTCTACGTCGAACAGCCAGAAGGTTTCGTCAAAGAGGGACATGAACACTTAGTGTACAAATTACTAAAGGCTTTATATGGCCTTCGTCAAGCTCCGTGAGCTTGGTACTCTAAGCTTAACAGTTGTCTGGAGAACCTTGGTTTTGAAAGGTGCCCGTACGAGCATCCAAAAGGGGAAGGCAACAAAGTATTGATCGTAGCTGTCTATGTAGACGATTTGTTGATCACAGGATCAAATGTGGAGCTCATTAAGGAGTTTAAGAAGCAAATGAGTAACATATTTGATATGAGTGATCTTGGAAAACTCAGTTATTACTTGGGAATCGAAGTTGTTCAAGGACATGGGTATATTGAGCTGAAGCAAAGTGGTTATGCAAAGAAAATTCTGCAAAAAGCTGGATTAGAAGAGTGTAATCCTACAAAATTTCCTATGGATCCTAAGGAGCAACTTACGAAAGACGAAGGCGGGAAGACTGTGAATACTACAGAATTCAAAAGCTTAGTTGGTGGTCTTAGATATTTAGTTCATACACGTCCCGATATTGCTTACTCAGTTGGGATTGTCAGTCGGTTCATGGAACACCCAACAGTCATGCACATGAACGCTGTGAAGAGAATATTAAGGTACATTAAAGGAACTGTTGATTTTGGGCTTGTGTATTCGAGTGACAACAAGAACAATTTACTGATGGGGTACTCAGACTCCGACTTAGCTGGCAATCTTGAAGATCACAAGAGTACAGGAGGCATGGTTTTTTACTTGAATGACAGCCTAATTACGTGGGTATCTCAGAAACAAAAGTGTGTTGCATTATCGTCTTGTGAGGCAGAATTCATGGCAGCTACTGCTGCTGCATGTTAAGCAATATGGCTCAGGATTGTTTTGAGTAAAATAACATCTGAGTACATTAGTCCAGTGGTCTTGTTTGTAGATAATAAGTCAACAATTGATCTTGCAAAAAACCCGGTATTTCATGGTAGAAGCAAGCATATCGACATACGAGAAGATGCAAAACTTATAATCCATAAGTCTTAACCTTCACCTCATAATCCATGAGTGTGAATCTCTAATCCTATCCAATAATATTAAATCCAATCCAATCAAATTTCAAAAGTGCAGTACTGGAGGTTTGAACCTGAACCTCATTCGGAGGTTCACAGCTGAACCTCACCAATCTCTCGAACCTGAATCATTTGTTAGAAAATCTAGAATTTTTAAAATATCATCATGAGGTGCATATCATCTACTACCCCTAGTTCTTTAACACATAATCAAATATAGCGAAGAACTAAACCAAGTACTCATGCATTGAGATTCATACATATCCATGAAATACATAAATAAAACATGTAATCATCAAGGCATGTAACCATGTATAGTCATGTGGGGTGAACCAAGTGTAGAATAATTCATATTGGTTGCATGTATAACCTCTCCATTCATGCATGTATATCAATCAATTGAATATGCCAACAAGTAATAATCTTAAATCTAAAGATATAGCATCCCAAATACTTGTCATTTAAAAGCAATCTCATGCATAAAGCAGTTTAGATTCTCATATAGCCATATATTTGAGATGTGATGGATGAACAACAAGTTCGTAAGACGTACCTCGCACCTCACCTTTTTGGTACCGCGGATATGGTAGAGGAGCTTCTTTCTTTGAACCCCTTACACAGCTCAGAACCTGCCTTCTTAGGAACTTACCAATCACAAGAAGATGATAATCAACCTATTTAACACAGGTGAACACCGTTCAACCTGTACCAATGAAGCTGCAACCCGCGGCTGAATTCCAATCAACCTGCACCCAGTAGGTGAAGACCATTTAAGCTGCAACCCACAGCTGAATTCCAATCAACCTGCAACCAGCAGGTGAAGACCAATGAAGCTGCAACCCGCAGCTGAATACCAATCAACCTGCAACCAACAGGTGAATACCAATTAAGCTGCAACCCGCAGCTGAATACCAGTCAACCTGCACCAGCAGGCGAATACCTATCAACCTGCAGCCAGCAGGTGAAGACCAATGAAGATGCAACCCGCAGCTGAATACGAGTCAACCTGCACCAACAAGTGAATACCAATTAAGCTGCAACCCGCAGCTGAATACCAGTCAACCTGCACCAGCAGGTCAATACCAATCAACCTGCAACCAGCAGGCGAATACCTATCAACCTGCAACCAGCATGTGAAGACCAATGAATCAACCTGCAACCAGCAGGTGAAGACCAATGAAGCTGCAACCCACAGCTGAATACCAATCAACCTGTAACCAGCAGGTGAATACCAATAAAGCTGCAACCCGCAGCTGAATACCAGTCAACCTGCACCAGTAGGCGAATACCTATCAACCTGCAACCAGCAGGTGAAGACCAATGAAGCTACAACTCGCAGCTGAATACGAGTCAACCTGCACCAACAAGTGAATACCAATAAAGCTGCAACCCGCAACTGAATACCAGTAAACCTGCAACCAGTAGGTGAAGATTAATGAAGCTGCAACCTGCAACTGAATTCCTATCAAACCGCAACCAGCAGGTGAAGACCAATGAATCAAACTGCAACCAGCAGGTGAATACCAATGAACCTGCAACCCGCAGCTGAATGTCAATCAACCTGCACCAACAGGTGAATACCAATTAAGATGCAACCCACAGCTGAATACCAGTCAACCTGCACCAGCAGGCGAATACCTATCAACCTGCAACCAGCAGGTGAATACCAATGAACCTGCGACCCGCAGCTGAATGTCAATCAACCTGCACCAGCAGGTGAATACCAATTAAGTTGCAACCCGTAGCTGAATGCCAGTCAACCTACACCAGCAGGAGAATACCTATCAACTTGAAACCAGCAGGTGAAGACCAATGAAGCTGCAACCCGCAGCTGAATACCAATCAACCTGCAACCAGCAGGTGAATAGCAATGAAGCTGCAACCCACAACTGAATACCAGTCAACCTGTATCTCGCCGGTAAGTGACAATGAATCTGCAAAAAATCCACTCCAATCCTAGCCATAGCTTTACTTCCATATCCATTAGCACCTACAGAATCAAATCCTATTAGAGGTTCACACATCTGAACCTCAGAAAGCTCACGAACCTGAACCACTTATTGATTGTAAACTCCATTTGCTTGAAAATTTACCACTTTCAAGATACCATCTTGGACAACATATCATCCACTACCCCCCGGTTCCTTGAAGCCATTAAATGCAAGAGGAACTGTAAAGCATAATGTAACATAAGAAGTAAAAGAGATAACTACAACTCAACAAAGGATAAGACATGCAATAGTATTAACAGAAGCACAGGAATCCAGAATCAAAGAAGAAAAGGTAAACTCAAAAAATCAAAATACGTTATGTATTCTTGAAGTCCGTAAACAGGTCACGGAAAGAAGTTCATGAAAATGTTCAAGCCTCAGTGACAGCAAAAGAAACAAGACTTTCAAGACGACAGAAATATGTGAATGATTTAGGGTTAAGTACCACAGGATTCCAGTGATTTAATCGAAGCAACCAGAACGACAAAGGACTTATCAGTAACATTGAATTCAAGACATAGAAGAAGAATTGATCAAGTGTTATTCATCTGTGAACCAGACCAGTTGCACTAGGTGACAGCACTTAAAAAGATCAAGTTGTTTTATCGTCTCAGAAGAAATTGATACAGTCTAAAACTGAAACACCCTGGAGTACAGAAGCTTTTCTAAATGGTTAAGTACAAGAAAAGATTTCAATGGTTTTTCTATTTAGAAAACCATCTAATGTGATTTAAGAAAACCATCTGAAATCTAGAATAAAGTAATTTAGTTTTCGATAGTTTTTATTTAAAAACTATCGAATGGTAAATTTCTTTATTCATTCGATAGTTTTCAAAATGGAGGAGCAGGTGAAAAGTTTACTTTGTTTGTCAGGTTGATGAAGATCCAACGACCAAGAATAAACCAATTCTTTTGGTTCGATGGTTTTTCAAATCAAGTCTACAATTACTAACAGAGGAAGTGTGTCTTCTTCAGTCGAGGTTCTTCACAGTAGCAATTACTAAGAGAGAGTTTGAGCCAGAGAGTTTACTGAAGAAATTAATATTGCTCAGATTTCTATCATTGTATTGATTGTGATTAACCTAGAACTCATTGAAGCTAATCTACGGATTAGAAATTGTAGCACCCCTCGAGGTTTATATTTATAAAAAGATATATTCCCCGACTCTTGGTTTGATTTGGTGTGTTTGATTTCGTTATAGAACTGAATGATTAATACGCGAACGAAATTCAATTATTTGTGAGTATCGTATTCAACCCCCCCCCCCCCTTCTACGATACTTTGGACCTAACAATTGGTATCAGAGCTTCTTGATTGACGTACAAATCAGATCCGGTGAATGAGACCAAAATCAAACGTAGCGTGAAAATATGAAGCACATTTTTTAACTTTCAAATTTTTTTTCATTTAATTGGAATTTCTTGAATTTTAAACAATTTGAAATTTTCAGAAACCATGAGTGCTCCAAAGACAACCGTTGATATTAAAGTTCCCCCGTTTACTAGAGATGATTTTGGTTTGTGGAAGATGAAGATGCTGTTATTTATCAAGGCATCTAATCCGTTGTATATTGGTATATTAGAGAACGGATCGTTTGTACCAATGAAACCAGTTAGTGAATCTACAGCTCCTGATGGTAGCAGGATTCCTCAAGGCACCCAACCTAAGGATATTACTGAGTATACAGATTCTGACAAAGAACTGATTCGATTGGACACAGGTTTGATGTTGATATTGGGAAAGAAATGAGCTATCAGTTGATGAAATGTACAAGCGGGAAACATATGTGGGATACCATTAACTTGATAATGGAAGGAACTGAAGACGTGCAGGAAAACAGATTGGACATCCTGACTTCTCAGTACGAAGCTTTTAGGTCTCTTCCAGGAGAAAGTATAACTCAGGTCTTTGAGAAATATACTAAGCTTCTAAATGAATTGGCAATGAAAGGAAAGACCTATCCACTGAGAGAAACCAACATGAAGTTCATGATGACGCTGCCCCATCATGTAGAACACAAGTCATCATCCATAAGGGATAGAATAGACTTCACAAAGATGTCACTAGAGATGATCTATGGCAAGCTGAAGACTTATGAGATGGAACAGGAACAGAGAGTGATAATCTACGGACTAGGGACAGTGGACAACAAGCACAATGCACTTGTGAGATCAGCAGCACTTGTAGTGGATGAACCAATAACTTCTGATATTCAGGTTCAAACCCCTAGAGCTGGAAAAGAGGTGATAATAGAAGCTGAAATGGATTCTGTGAATCTGGGTGTTGATGAAAGTGATTACTACACCCTAGAAGAGCTTGAGCAAATGGAAGACAAAACCATGGCGTACTTAGCTGCAAAGTTTAGTCATATTCGTTTCAAGAGAAACCCTAGGTACAAGTTCAAGGGCTCAACCTAGTACAAGCTTTAAGGGAGGCTACAAGACTGGCATGATTGATAGAAGCAAATCAAGATGCTACAACTGCAATGAGCTAGGGCATTTCGCCACTGAATGCCGGAAGCCTCATCAAGCAAGAGACATGAAAGATGTCTATGAGAAGAAGGATTCTTATGATGAGTTGAAGAAAGAGAATGCCAAGCTTAAACATCAATTGGAGGCATTCTCTGGAAAGCAGAAAGGGAAAGCTTATATAGCAGAGGGAAAGCACTGGGATGATACTGATTCGGATGAAGAGGAAGAGTATGTAAATGTTGCCCTAATGGCTGACTCTTCAGAGGAATCACCACAATCATCTCAGGTACCTATCTTAACTACAATTGATATGTCCAACTCTGAGTACAAGAAAACTGTGCAAGATCTAAGTGTAGAATTGTTTAATGTACACACAAGCATGCTAGCATCTGAAATGGAAAATGCTAAACTAGTTCTTAAGATTAAAAATCTAGAATCTAAAAATGGAGAACTAGAGCTTGTAGCTGTCACATTAGAAGATCTTAAGCAAAAGAATGCGTACTTAGAGAACAAGGTCAAGTGTAATGATGAGATAGAGACTATCCTCAGGAAGCAGATTTTAGATTTTGATTTGAAGCTGAATGCGTTTAAGAATTCCGCCCTAATTGCTAAGGAGATCATTGATACTCAGGCCATAAGGAATAAAACTGCAATAGGATTTGACTATAACAAGAAAGCTGGTAAGAAGATAGTGGAATTCCCTGTGACACCTTCAGTTGTCAAAAGGAATACTCCACATGTTCTTAAGAATGTTGATTGTCCAGTTTTTGTTAAGCCTTTTCCACCACTCTTTCATGAGGATGATCTTTTCATAAGACAAGAATTGCTTGAGGAGGATTTGTTGAAGGTTAAAGAGGTAAAGACTAAGTTGCCTAGAAAATCAGTAAAAACTGAATTACCTAAAACTGATTTACCTAAAATTGAAGTAGGTGACTTAGTTAGTAATGCTAAAAAGAACAGGAATGGGAAGAAGAAGATTGTTAATCAGGAAATGGTTCCATATTCTCCCATTGCATCTAGGAAGTTGTTCACTATTTGTAATTCTGCTGGACACCTTACACATGCATGTAAAAAGGTTAAAGTAGAAACTGCTAATACTTCTGAAATGCATAACATGTCTGACATGCCTGATCTTCATGAACCCTGTGGAAAGAAAGAGTGTTTGCTATGTAAGTACAACATCATGCATGCTTATTTTAAGTTGATGAATGAAAGTATCAAAAGCACTGTTAATGTTAAATCCACAGATACTATGAATATCAAACAGGGTAAGACAAAATTGAATGTTACTCCTATTAAAATATCTAAACCTTCAGGACCCAAACAATTTTGGGTACCAAAGTCCGCTTAATCAATCTGTGATTGCAGGGTAAGGTTAAAAGCTCAAAGGTTGTGTGGATTCTGGATAGTGGTTGTTCTAGACACATGACAGGTGAAGAGTCCCTGCTTACAGAGGTGGTTAAGAAGACCGGCCCGATTGTAACCTTTGGAGATGACATCAAAGGATTCACTACGGGATATGGTAAATTGAAAGCTGGAAATGTCATCATTGAAAACATTTCTCTTGTTGAAGGATTAAAGCACAATCTTCTTAGTATCAGTCAATTCTGTGATAAAGGCTACAATGTAGATTTCAGAAAGGACAAGTGCTTGATCACCAACAGGAAGGATGAGAAGCTTACTCTACTGGGAGTGAGAAAAGGAAATTTGTTTATAGTTGACTTAAGTTCTACCAGTGAAGGAGAAGTTACATGTTTCTATGCAAAGGCATCTTCAGAACAAAGTTGGCTATGGCACAAGAAGCTCTCACACTTGAACTTCAAAACTATGAACTCTTTGGTAAAGAGAGAGTTAGTGAGAGGGTTGCCCCTGATGGAATTCAATCAGGAGGGACTATGTGAAGCATGTGAAAAAGGGAAGTCAAAGAAAACATCACATGGAAGCAAAGGAATGACAAGCATTGCTGAACCATTACAACTGATTCATATGGATTTATTTGGTCCAGTCAATGTTATGTCACTTTCAAGAAAAAGATATGCATTGGTGATGGTGGATGACTACTCCAAGTACACGTGGGTGTTGTTCATACAATCAAAGGATGAAGCAACACAACTAATCATTGTTCACATCAAGAAGATAGAAGTGGAAGCTAAGCTACCTGTGCGGACAATCAGATCAGACAATGGAACTGAATTCAAGAATGCAGTTCTTAATGATTTCTGCTCAGAGAAAGGAATATCAAGACAGTTTTCAGCACCAAGAATTCCTCAACAGAATGGAGTAGTGGAAAGGAAGAACAGGACCTTGGTTGAAGCAGCAAGGACCATGTTGAGTGAATCAAAACTTCCCACTTACTTTTGGGCTAAAGCAGTGAATACAGCTTGCTACACTCAGAATCGAACCCTGATCAACAAAGATCATGAAAAGAATCCATATGAGTTAATGGCCAACAAGAAGCCAACACTGAAGTACTTTCATGTGTTTGGTGCAAAGTGCTTTGTACTTAAAGATGGAGAACATCTTGGCAAGTTTGATGCCAAAGAAGATGAAGGCATTTTTCTGGGCTATTCTCTGGAATCTAAGGCTTTCAGGGTATATGTGATTGAAGATAAGAAGGTGTTGGAAAGCTTTAATGTAACATTTGACGACACCAAAAGACCAGGCCTGCAAACAAGAGAGAACTCTGAATCCTTGGTATTTGAAAATTTATCAGGAGATCTCTCTGACAATGAAGAAGAACCTGAAGTTGTTACAGTTGTTAATAATAATCATGATGATAATGATTCTGGACCAAGTGGTGACAGTGGTGGACATACTCAAACTACTACTGGATCCACTAGTCAATCAACAGGGTCAACAGATCATACCGTCAACAACTCAGGGGGAGCAGGAGAAGGATCAACTAGTCACACTCCACAACATCTAGAACAAAGAGAATCATCAAGATCGCATCTGCCAAGACAAAGGGTATGGAATAGAGATCATCCCTTTCACTTGATCATTGGTGATCCGGACACAGGAGTGAGAACTAGGAGAACATCACAAAATGAATGTCACTATTCTGGGTTTCTTTCAGAAACAGAACCTAAGAAAGTTGATGATGCTCTAGATGATCCAGATTGGGTGATTGCTATGCAAGAGGAACTCAATCTGTTTAAAAGGCAGAAAGTTTGGAAGCTGGTACCCAGGTCTAAGGGAAAATCTGTTATTGGAACAAGATGGGTATTCAGAAATAAGTTGGACGAAGATGACATTGTAACGAGAAACAAAGCCAGACTGGTTGCTAAAGGTTACTCTCAAGAAGAGGGAATAGATTATGATGAAACCTATGCACCAGTAGCAAGACTAGAGGCCATCAGAATGTTTCTGGCATTCGCAGCACATTCCAATTACAAGGTATATCAGATGGATGTGAAGAGTGCTTTTCTGAACGGGGAGTTAGAAGAAGAAGTGTATGTGGAACAACCTCCAGGTTTTGAGGATTCAAAACTGGCAGACTTTGTGTAATTTCTATTCAAAGCTCTCTATGGACTCAAACAGGCTCCAAGGACATGGTATGACACTCTCTCTGAATTCTTACTTGAAAATGATTTTACAAGAGGTGTTGTAGAAAAGACTCTCTTTTACAAAAAGAACAAAAATGATTTGATATTGGTGCAAGTATATGTTGATGACATAATATTTGGTTCTACTAATGATGATCTATGCAAGAGATTTGCTAAGTTAATGCAGAGTTGTTATGAAATAAGCATGATGGGTGAATTGTCATTCTTCCTTGGACTGCAAGTATACCAAAGACAAAATGATATATTCATTTGTCAGTCCAAGTACATTAAAGATCTTCTGAAGAAGTATCAAATGGAAGACTCATCTACAACAAAGACTCCTATGCCAACTGCCACTAAGCTTGATAAGGATGAAACTGGTAAGAAGGTTGACATTACAGGCTACAGAGGTATGATAGGCTCATTACTTTATCTCACTGCAAGTAGACCAGATATAATGTTTGCAACATACTTGTGTGCTAGGTTTCAGTCTGATCCTAAAGAATCTCATCTAATAGCTGTTAAGCGAATATTTAGATATCTTAAGGGGACTCCAAATCTTGGAATTTGGTACCCTAAAGATACAGGATTTGATCTTATTTGATACACAGACTCTGATTTTGCAGGTTGTAAGATTGATCGGAAGAGTACTTCAGGAAGCTGTCAGTTTCTTGGAAGAAGGTTAGTCTCCTGGTATAGCAAGAAGCAGCATTCAGTGTCCACATCAACATCTGAGGCTGAATACATTGCTGCTGGTAGCTGCTGTGCTCAGATCTTGTGGATGAGAAACCAACTCCGTGACTATGGGCTTTTGTTGACAAAGATTCCAATATTTTGCGACAACACAAGTGCCATAGCAATCTCAAACAACTCAGTGCAACACTCGAGGACGAAGCACATCGACATCAGGTATCATTTTATCCGAGAGCATGTCATGAATGGAACTGTGGTGTTACATTTTGTACCCACAGAGGAACAAATTGCAGACATCTTTACTAAACCACTTGATGAATCCACTTTTTCAAAGTTGGTTGGTGAACTTGGGATGTTAAATCTTTCTAATTGATTTTGATTAGAAGTCAATAACTGCAGATAGTCCTAGTGAATACATGAGTTTAAGAACTTCTATATCCTTAGGACTCGTGAATTTATTTTCTGGAGCAATTCTCGCAGTTAGGATTATTGTACTAATTTTATGTCATAATTATGGATGATATATCTTCTGGCATTTAATTGGTTATTAATTCTAAAAATTATTTAGGTGCTAATATTTGTTCTAAATATTGAAGCATCTATTTAATTTGAATTAATTTACTTTGTTTTTAACATTGTAGATTAATGCAACATAATTTATTGGATTTTAATTGATTAATATCATTTAATGATATTTAGTTGATTTTATTCTAAGAAAATTGTGAATTTTCTGTTAACAATTAATTTTGGTAAATTTTAAAAGATTTATTCAAAATAAAACTTGACAGGAAATGAAAAAGTCTGAATTTTAAAATAGAACAGGTTTTGAAATTTAGGCAGAAGCAAAAATATCGAATTTTAGAAAATTCGATAGTTTTTCTAAGTACTAAATAAAAACCATCGAAGTCAAAATTCGATAGTTTTTAAATAGGAAAAGAAAAACCATCGAAAACACCTTTCGATAGTTTTTTAGAACACTTTTAAAATATATCGAAGTGAATTTACTTTAATTCATATTTAAATTCTCGATAGTTTTTGAAATTAAATTGAAAATATATCGAATGGAATTTACTTTAATTCATATTTAAATTCTCGATAGTTTTTTCAAATAAATGACCTCGATAGTTTTTGGTTTGTCACAGAAATAACTTTCGATAGTTTTTTCAGAAAATTTTTTAACTTCTAAACTCTCATACACTTCGATAGTTTTTAAGAAAACCATCGAAGTACAGATGACCATTTTGCCCATCTGAAAATCCATCGACAGTGTTAAATAAATCTATCGAACACTTAAATGACACTTTTGCCCCTACAGTTTCAAGAGTATTTAACAACTCCTTAGCCGTTTTTCATCACATTTTCTAAGTTCTAAGCTTTGGGTGTTATATACTTACAATAGATACACGACAAGAACTCAAACCTCGACAGTTTCTTTGATTTTTTAACAGTGATAATCGATTATTCACCACAGTAAATTCATTTCAAAGTGAAACTACTGTGTGTTGGTGATTAGATTGAAGTTTTGACCTCGGGTTTACAAGAAAACAATCGAAAGTGACTGTTTTGGATCTTAAGTTTGGTTAACCTGTTCATCTCTAGAAATTAATTGATAAACAATTGATTTCTTTAGTTTTAAGTGAATATTTGAAGTTAAACGAACTAGGGTTCTTACTTTGAGGTTTGTTTGGTTTGAGTTGTGTTTACAAAAAAAAAGGGGGTAATTTTGTTAAAGCTTGATTAATTAGAAATAATTAATTAAATTTAAGTGAAATTTAGTTTTGGTTTAAAAATTTTAATAATAATTTTCTGGAAATTTGAAACATAATGGCTGGAGAATTTATTATAACCAAGACTAATCATGTCTCGTTTCAGAATCTGCAAGCTATTACGAATTTACAATTTCGTGCATGGGCAGAATTTCTGAATACACGTTCATTAGTGGCATATGCTGTCAGTACTCCCATAGTCCTTTGCATCGATCAATTGACTACGTTGTACATAACCGCCACTGATACAAGTGAGAATAACATCAGATCCTTCAGTTTTGTTGTGCCAGGGGGCGGAACAATAAGGGTGACAGAACATGACTTTAACAGAATATTTCGTTTTCCAACAGAAAACCATGTTCCGGATCCCACGACTGAGGAGATACATGCTTTCTTCACTCTCATAAGAAGTCAACAACCTAACTTCTTTGTGGGAGAGTTCCTTAAGCATTACTTGACAAAGCCATGGAACTTTTTCTTTCATACCCTAATCCATGTTTTTACTGCCAAGCTAACAAATATGCATGGTATTCCCTTATTCCTTCAAAAGATAGGGTTTGCCATTGCTCACAATAGGCATATTAACATAGGAAGGCTACTGATTGATCAAGTCATTCTATGCATGGGACCACTGGATGAAAGAACAGGCATGGACGATGTGCTTTGTTTCTATCCTAGGTTCCTACAGCTAATTCTCAATGATATCTTAACAGATGATGAACGGGAGATATTTGAAGGTGAAGCCAACCAGTAGTGCATGAGAATCAAGAGCAATACAATAACCGCTCTCATAAGGAAGAACAACCATCTTCCAGGGGTACCCACTGTTCTCACTGAATATCTAAGAACGGTGCCTCTACCACTTCTACCCCCAGGGGAACAGGTAAATGAAGGTAATGTTCCTCCACCTCAACCTGAAATGGCACCTGAACCAATGGATGTTGATCCAGAGCCCTCAGTGGCCATTCCTGACCAGGAGGTTGCAAACCCACAACTTCTAACCACGGTCAAAGAGCCTTTGGAAGAGCTAAATGAAACCATAAACTAACCTCCTTCCCCTCCTATACCCAGTAAACAAACATCCTTGAGTGTAGAGGGAGATAGTGCCAAAGCAGCACCACATAAGGAGATACACCCTTCAACAACAGCTCTGCCTTCCTCTAAAAGGAGAAGAACAGAAACCGAGGCAACTTTTGATACTTCATTTCTCTCATCCAAAGAACCCTTCACTGATTTTTCTGATTTTGGTTGGGCAATGCTCACAAAAGCTATATCTGAACCAATAGCTTAATCAAGTAAGGAAGAATTGACGGAAGCAACTGGTGTTCCGACCATATTACGGTCAGGTTCACTGGTTGAAGGTTCTAAGAACCAAGGGTCTTCACAGACGTCGAGAGAAGGCTCTGACCTAAATGCAAAATCTAAAGGGTCATTGCCTAGCTCCCCAGATGGAACATATCTGGATCCTGCGGGTAAAGGGTCTGACGTAGGTGCAGATTGGCAACTCGGTGACAATGAATCAATTACTATTGAGGAGTTAACTGAGGTAAAGTCTTCACAGACTATTGAGGAAGCTTCAGGATCTCTGTTGTTAATAGAGCCTGATTCTAACCTCCTAGAGATTCAAACTCTAGATCCTACAAAGGATACATCATCTACTGATGATCAGCAACTTGGTTTAACCAAGGACGGGGACTTGCGAAGCCCCATTGCACCACCGGTGACCTCCTTAAGGACGGATACGGTGTTTTCTTCTGCAGGTACATCTAGCAAAAAGGGATTGAGTGAAACAAAAACACTTACACCTGGCCTGAGTGGGAAAGGAAAAATGAGTGAAACACCGACAGAAACGTTGAGTGTACACCCAGAGCCACATGTGAGGAGTGACACCCTAACCCTGCCAAACATAGATGATCAGCTACTACCTACAGAACGAGAGGTACATGTTCAATCGACCCTTAGGGAGATGACAGTTCGTGACAAAGAAGGAAATCCATTATTCAAGGTTCCACTGCGACCTTCCTTTGACCAAGGGATCTCCTCTAGTCAAGGCAATGCTTCTTTAAAGACTATTCAAGAGAAGGTTGACTTGGCTGCAGCTGATTCCAGAAGAACATTCAGGGTCATTGGCAGTGCATCTGGCACTATAACAGGTACGAAGCAGGCAGTGGATTCCTTGAAGAAGGAAGCAATGGAAGAACTGGTCGAGTTGAGGACAGACGTCAAGGAATTAAAAGATGGATTCATGAATGAAGTATTTGCTTTGTCACATGGACATGAAGCTTTGAGAGAAGACGTTCTGGTTATCCGGGATGGTCAAGCGCGGGTAAAAGATGCAATGAATACACTTTCAAGAGTGGAGTCTAAGCTGAACAAGAGGCTGGATCATATGGAAAAGACTACCAAATCAAGATTGGACAACATTGACCTGTCGCTAGCTTCTATGAATGAGATGAATAAGCAGATTATGGATTTCTTGGACAATCAAGGTGACAGAGTACAGTCAATCTGGACTATGCTGAAGAACCAACAAACTGGACAACCTGGTCCTTCAAATCAGCAACCTGATCCTTCTACTGCCTTTTATGCTGAGGATGCTTTTGTCGAGGATTCCTCAACTAAGGGGGAGAAAGTTGGAGATGGGGAGAAAGGTATGGATGGATGGGGAGTTTGGGAAACGGTTGAAGTTATTCCGATAAGACAATACTGGATAGAAGAGCTTGTACAAGAAAAGAACAGTGAAGAGGGATTTGAGGTCATGCAAGAGCAACCAATTCAGGAGGAGCATGAGCCATATTATCCAGAGCCTGTTGAATATCCAATCTGGGAGGATAATATGGAAGAAGAATCAAATCCTCTGTCACAAGAAGAAGAAGCTGCCTTGGAGATGGTGAAAGCTCAAAGAGCTGAAATAGATGCAAGTCAAGCTGAGAGAGAAAGACACCAAGCAGTTCTAAGGATTGAGAAGTTAAAAAGATCCAAGGTGTATGCTGAAGCAAGGAAGAAGAAGATGATGGATTTGGCAAGTAAGCAAGGTACTAACTAGGAGATGGCTTATAAAACCTTTTGTGGAGTTGAAGACGGATTAGAAGTCAACGATGTTAGGTCCAAAGTATCGTAGAAGGGGGGGTTGAATATGATACTCACAAATAATTTAATTTCGTTCGCGGATAATTCATTCAGTTCTATAACGAAATCAAACACACCAAACCAAATCAAGTTTCGGGGAATATATCTTTTTATAAATATAAACCTCGAGGGGTGCTACAATTTCTAATCCGTAGATTAGCTTCAATGAGTTCTAAGTTATACACAATCAAAACTTTGATAGATTTCAAGCAGAATTAATTTCTCTGGTATTTTCTCTCTGGCTCGATCTCTCTCTCAGTTATTGCTTCTGTTTGAAATAACTTCGACTGAAGAAGACACTCTTCCTCTGTTGTAATTGTAGTCTTAGTTTTAGAAAACTATCGAACCTTAATTGTTAAAACAATCTTGGCCGTCCAATTCTCATCAACCTGTCCAACAAAACAAACTTTTCACCTGCTCCCATATTTGAAAACTATCGAATGAATAAATGAATTTACCATTCGATAGTTTTTAAATAAAAACTATCGAAAAGTAAATTCCTTTACTTTAGTTTTCAAATGGTTTTCTTAAATCCCATTCGATAGTTTTCTAAATAGAAAAACTATCGAATCCTTTTCTTGTCCTTGATCTTTTAGAAAAGCTTCAGAGCTTTAGGGTGTTTCAGTTTTAGACTGTATCAATTTCTTCTGAGACGATAAAACACCTTGATCTTTTAAGTGCCGTCACCTAGTGCAACTGGTCTGGTTCACAGATGAATAATCACTTGATCAATTCTTCTTTTATGTCTTCAATTCAATGCTTCTGATAAGTCCTTTGTCGTTCTGGTTGCTTCGTTTAAATCACTGGAATCTCGTGGTACTTAACCCTAAATCATTCACATACTTCTGTCGTCTTGAATGTCTTGTTTCTTTTGTTGTCACTGAGGCTTGAACATTTTGTTAGGTCCAAAGTATCGTAGAAGGGGGGGTTGAATACGATACTCACAAATAATTTAATTTCGTTCGCGGATTAATCTTTTGTTCTATAACGAAATCAAACACACCAAACCAAATCAAGTTTCGGGGAATATATCTTTTTATAAATATAAACCTCGAGGGGTGCTACAATTTCTAATCCGTAGATTAGCGTCAATGAGTTTAAGGTAACACAAATACAAAACAATAATCAAGTTCTGAGCACTATTAATTTCTCTAGTAATTTTCTCCGGCTCTTCTCTCTCTCAGTTATGTGTCTGTGTTGAATACCTTAACCGAAGAAGACACAATCTTCTCTCTGTATTAATTGTAGTCTGTTTTGAAAAACCATCGAATGAGAATTGTAGAAACAATCCTGGCCGTTGGATCTTCATCAACCTTTCAGAAAAGGAATTCTTTTCACCTGCTCCCATAATAAAAAAACCATCGAATGAATAAAAATCCATCGAATTAAATAAATTAATTTGTCATTCGATAGTTTTTAAATCAAAACTATTGGATGCCAAACTAATTTACTTTGGTTTTTAATTAATCATTTCAACTACCATTCGATAGTTTTTCAATTAGAAAAACCATCGAATTTCTCTTTCTTGTCTTTAGTCCATAAATGATTCCACTGAGCTTCTGGGTGTTTAAGAAATAGACTGTATCAATTTCTTCTGAGACGATAAAACAACTTGATCTTTTTAGTGCCGTCACCTAGTGCAACTGGTCTGGTTCACAGATGAATAACACTTGATCAATTCTTATTTTATATCTTCAATACAATGCTGCTGATACGTCCCTTGTCCTTCTGGTTGCTTCATCACTGGAATCCCGTGGTACTGAACCCTAAATCATTCACATACTTCTGTCGTCTTGAAAGTCTTGTTTCTTTTGCTGTCACTGAGGCTTGAACATTTTCATGAACTTCTTTCCGTGACCTGTTTACGGACTTCAAGAATACATAACGTATTTTGATTTTTTGTGTTTACCTTTTCTTCTTTGATTCTGGATTCCTGTGCTTCAGTTAATATTACTGTCTGTCTTGTCCTTTGTTGAGTTGTAGTTATCTCTTTTAGATCTTATGTTACATTATGCTTTACAATCTCCCCCTATTTGATTGGATAGAGTTCGACAAGCAAATACTTCGAGGATAACTCAACTAACTAAGGAAACATGAAACTACTTAAAGTAAGACAGCGTAATAATATTAATGCATTCTGGATCAGATATTTATACATTTCCAGATTTCATAATTCAAAAAACAATTAAACTTTATACAATGAAGTTGCTCCTCTAGTCTGAGCTGATAGTTCTCTTGTTCTTTGCTTCATCATTCAGTCCATTCCAATCTCACCTTCTTCAATCATTGGATCGGAGTTAGCAGCTTGATAATCAATCACTGATGGATAGTGCAGTGGTTCTCCAGGTTTAAGGATTGCTCCTCGGATGTGTCTTCCAATATACTCAACCTCTTGACCCACTCCAGCCCACAACCATGCAATGTTAACATCTTTCTTGTTTGGCTTTGGCATGTTTGGCAGTCTGGTATGCACTTCCAATCCTCTTTCCACTCTTTTCCTATAGTAAGGAACATTCTCCATTAGAAATCTTCTAAGAGTGTCTGCTGCTTTGTCCTTCTCCGTTGAAGAGAATCCAGTGGATCTAAGATACTTCTCAACTGAGATTAGATAGTTGCTTGGGTAGTCCCTCAGTTTGTCCTCAACCAAATAGCAGATTCTGAACAAGTCATTCGTCATGAATCTAACCATTGGAGGATCTTCAGTAATCTCTGGACTGACTTTCATCACGATCTCCTTAACATGCTCTCGGAGCAGTTCATTTAGCCTTGTAGTTCTTTGGATCTTGATGAGTATAGCCTACAATTCTGTATATGTCCTCTGTTCTAAAAACTTAGTAGAAATCACAAATGTACCTTTCTCCAGAAAACTGATTAATAAGCTCCAGGCACCATTTGCTTTAACCCCAGCATTCAGACAGATTATAGAGCTTCTCAGTGCTTTGAAGTAAGTCTGATCATCAAGATTAGCACTTCTGATGTCCTGAATAATGACTTCCACCTCCGCATTGTCGTTGACTTGTAATCCGTCTTCAACTCCACAAAAGGTTTTATAAGCCATTTCCCATTCAGTACCATCTTTCTTTGCCAGATCTATCATCTTCTTCTTCCTCACTTCATTATACACCTTCATTCTCTTTAGCTTTTCACTTCTCAGAATTGCTTGCTGTTTTTCTTTCTCAGCTTGCCTGGCATCTATTGCAGCTCTCTGAGCTCTTATTGCTTCCAAGGCAGCTTCTTCTTCTGGTGACAGAGAATTTGATTCTTCTTCCATAATATCCTCATCCAAGATAGGATGTTCTATTGGTTCAGGATAATATGGTTCATGCTCCTCTTGAATAGGTTGCTCTTGCATGAATTCAAATTCCTCTTCACTCTTCTCTTCCTCCACAAGTTCTTCTATCCAGTACTGCCTGATAGGAATAGCTTCAACTGTTTCCCAAACTCTCCATCCATCCTTAGTTTGCTCCTTCTCCCCTTCTCCAACTTTCTCCCCCTTAGTTGAGGAATCCTCGATAAAAGCATCCTCAGCATAAAAGACATTAGAAGGATCAGGTTGTTGATAGGAGGGACCAGGTTGTCCAGATTGTTGGTTTTTCAGCATACTCCATATAGACTGTACTCCATCGCCTTGATTCTCCAAGAAATCCATAAGCTGCTTATTAAAATCATTTATAAAAGCTAACGACAGGTCAATGTTTTCCAATCTTGAGTTGGTAGTCTTTTCCATATGATCCAGCCTCCTGTTGAGTCTAGACTCCACTCTTGAAAGGTTGTCCATTGCATCCTTCACCCGCGCTTGACCATCCCGGATAACCAGAACGTCCTCTTTCAAAGCTTCATGTCCCTGGGACAGTGCAGTTACTTCATTCATGAATCCATCTTTAAGCTCCCTTACGTCCATCCTCAAATCGACCAGCTCTTCCATAGCTTCCTTCTTTAAGGAGTCCACTGCCTGCTTCGTACCTGTTATAGTGCCAGATGCACTGCCAATGACCCTGAATGTTCTTCTGGAATCAGCTGCAGCCAAGTCAACTTTCTCTTGAATAGACTTTAAAGAAACATTGTCTTGACTGGAGGTGATCCCTTGGTCAAAGGAAGGTCGCAGTAGAACCTTGAATAATGGATTTCCTTCTTTATCATGAACTGTCATCTCCTTGAGGGAAGATTGAACTTGTAGCTCTCTTTCTGTTGGTAACAGCAGATCATCAATATGAGTTAGGGTTTGGGTGTCACTCCTCACGTTTGGCTCTGGGTGTTCACTCACAGTTTCTGTTAGTGTTTCACTCATTTTTCCTTTCCCACTCAGGCCAGGTGTAAGTGTTTGTGTTTCACTCAAATCCATTGTGCTGGTTGTACCTGCAGAAGAAAACACCGTAGCCGTCCTTAAGGAGGTCACCGGTGGTGCAATGGGGCTTCGCAAGTCCCCGTCCTTGGTTAAACCAAGTTGCTGATCATCCTTAGATGATATATCCTTTGTAGGATCTAGAGTTTGAATCTCTAGGGGGTTAGAAACAGGCTCTTTTAACAGCAGAGATCCCGAATCTTCCCCGTGAGTCTGTAAAGACTTCACCTCAGTTGACTCCTCAATAGTAATTGATTCACTGTCAACGAGTTGCCGATCTGCACCTACGTCAGACCCTTTACCCGCAGGATCCAGATATGTTCCATCTGGGGAGGTAGACAATGACCTTTTAGATTGTGCATTTAGGTCAAAGCCTTCTCTCGACGTCTGTGAAGACCCTTGGTTCAGAGAACCTTCAACCAGTGAACCTGACCGTAATATGGTCGGAACACCAGTTGCTTCCGTCAATTCCTCCTTACTTGATTGAGCTATTGGTTCAGATATTGCTTTCGTTAGCGTAGCCCAATCAGCATCAGAAAAATCAGTAAAGGGCTCTTTGAATGAGAGAAATGAAGTATCAGCAGTTGCCTCAGTTTCTGTTCTTCTCCTTTTAGAGGAAGGCAGAGCTGCTGTTGAGGGGTGTATCTCCTTATGTGGTGCTGTTTTGGCACTATCTCCCTCTACACTCAGGGATGTTTCTTTACTAGGTATAGGAGAGGAAGGAGCATCATTTATGTTTTCATTTGGCTCGTTCAAAGGCTCTTCGACCGTGGTTAGAGGTTGTGGGTTTGCAACCTCCTGGTCTGGAATGGCCACTGAGGGCTCTGGATCAACATCCATTGGTTGAGGTTCAGGTGCTAGTTCAAGTTCAGGAATGTTACCTTGAATTACCTGTTCCCCTGGGGGTAGAAGAGGTAGGGGCACCGTTCTTAGATATTCAGTGAGAACAGTGGGTACCCCTGGAAGATAGTTGTTCTTCCTTATCAGAGCGGTTATGGCATTGCTCTTCATCTTCGTACACTCCATTGTGTCTTCAGCTTCAAATGTCTCACGTTCATCATCTGTTAAGACATCATTGAGAATTAGCTGTAGGAACCTAGGATAGAAACAGAGCACATCTTCATTTATGCCTGTTCTTTCATCCAGTGGTCCCATGCACATGATGACTTGATCAATCACTATCCGTCCTATGTTAATATGCCTATTGTTCGCAATGGCAACCCCTATCTTTTGAAGGAATAAGGGAATGCCATGCCGATTAGTAAGCTTGGCAGTAAAAACATGTATCAGGGTATGAAAGAAGAAGTTCCATGGCTTTGGCAGGTAATGCTTTAGGAACTCTCCCACCAAGAAGTTGGGTTGTTGACTTCTGATAAGAGTGAAAAAAGCATGTATTTCCTCAGTTGAGGGATCCGGAACAAGGTTTTCTGTAGGAAAATGAAGTATTCTGTTAAAGTTATGTTCCGTCACCCTTATTGTTCTGCCCCCTGGCACAACAAAACTGAAGGACCGTATGTTATTCTCAGTTGTATCCGTGGCGGTTGTGTACAACGCAGTCAGTTGATCAATGCAAAGGACTACGGGAGTACTTACAGTGTATGCCACTAACGAACGTGTATTCAAAAACTCTGCCCATGCACGAATTTGAGGATTCGTTATGGATTGCAGATTTTGAAACGAGACATGATTAGTTTTGGTAACAATAAATTCTCCAGCCATTTTAAAAATTTCCAGAAAATTCAAATAAACCAAAACTAATTTTCCGTTAAATTTAATTAATTATTTCTAATTAATCAACCTCTTAACAAAAATTACCCCCTTTTCCTTTAATACAGAACCTCGAAAACTATCAAATCAAGAACCCTAATTGTTAAAACCAACTATCCAACAAAATCAAAAGAAGTCAATTGTTTAAGTAATTGATTTCTAAAGAGTGTTCTTTTAACAATCGACTTGTGGTTCAAAGTTTGGTTCGATGGTTTCTTCTCCACTATCTTTCAAAACTCAAAAAAATAAACAACTATTCACTGTCAAAAGAGAATCAACAGTGAACACCAGTAACAATTTTAAGTTTTACTCGGTTTCAAATTGAAGAAACTATCGAAGCTTGTTCTTGAAACTGTAAAAATGTTTGTAAGTATATATATAAACGGCAGCTTTTTACTTCTCAGATCTGTGAAGAATGAGAAAGAAAAAGGTTCAAGGCACGCTTTTATACTATTTTACACTGACAGGGGTATTTTAGTCTTTTCAGGTTTCGATAGTTTTTAAAGTACTCTCGATATTTTTCTGCAAGGGGTAAACTTGTCAACGTAATTCGATGGTTTTTGAAAAACTATCGAATATTTGAAATGTTTAGAATTTAAAAAGTTTTACAGAAAAACTATCGAGAATGGTTTAATTTGAAATTTTGAAAAACTATCGAGCTGTGACATTTGGAAAAACTATCGTGAATAGTTTGTTTGAAAAACTATCGAGGAGTTTAATTATTGAAAAATTAAATCCTCCCGATAGATTTTCACTTGGATTTCTAAAAACTATCGAGAATTAAATATTGAATTATATTAATTCACTTCGATATATTTTTAAAATTATTCTCAAAAACTATCGAGAAATTTTTCGATAGATTTTCTTTTTCCCTTTCAAAAACCATCGAAATTAATTTCGATAGATTTATCATTGTACTTTGAAAAACTATCGAATTTCCTTAAATTCGATATTTTTGCTTCTGTCTTCTTTTTAAAACCTGTTCTTGTTTTAAAAATCAGACTTTTTGTATCTCCTGTCAAATTTTAATTCTAATAAATTATTTCAAATTTACCAAAATCAATTATTAACAGAAAATTCACAATTTTCTTAGAATAAAATCAATTAAATATCATTGAGTGATATTAACCAATTAACAACTAATCAATTGTGCTGCATTAATCTACAATGTTAAAAACAAAGTAAATTAATTCCAATTAAATAAATGCTTGAATATTTAGAACAAATATTAGCACTTAAATAATTTTAGAATTAATAACTAATTAAATGCCAGAAGATATATCATCCATAATCGTGACATGAAATTAGTACAGTAATCCTAACTACGAGAATTGCTCCAGAAAATAAATTCACGAGTCCTAAGGATATAGCAATTCTTAAACTCATGTATTCACCAGGACTCTCTGCAGTTACTGACTTCTAATCAAAATCAATTAATCAGAAAGATTTAACATCCCAAGTTCACCAACCAGCTTATTGAAAGTGGATTCATCAAGCGGTTTAGTAAAGATGTCTGCAATTTGATCCTCTGTGGGTACAAAGTGTAACTCCACAGTTCCATTCATGACATGCTCTCGGATAAAATGATACCTGATGTCGATCTGCTTCGTCCTCGAGTGTTGCACTGGGTTGTTTGAGATTGCTATGGCACTTGTGTTGTCGCAAAATATAGGAATCTTTGTCAACAGAAGTCCATAGTCACGGAGTTGGTTTCTCATCCACAATATCTGAGCACAACAGCTACCAGCAGCAATGTATTCAGCCTCAGCTGTTGATGTGGACACTGAATGCTGCTTCTTGCTATGCCAGGAAACCAATCTTCTTCCAAGAAACTGACAGCTTCCTGAAGTACTCTTCCGATCAATCTTACAACCTGCAAAATCAGAGTCTGTGTATCCAATAAGATCAAATCCTGTATCTTTAGGGTACCAAATTCCAAGATTTGGGGTCCCCTTAAGATATCTAAATATTCGCTTAACAGCTATTAGATGAGATTCTTTAGGATCAGACTGAAATCTAGCACACAAGCATGTTGCAAACATTATATCTGGTCTACTTGCAGTGAGATAAAGTAATGAGCCTATCATACCTCTGTAGCCTGTGATGTCAACCTTCTTACCAGTTTCATCCTTATCAAGCTTAGTGGCAGTTGGCATAGGAGTCTTTGCTGTAGATGAGTCTTCCATTTGATACTTCTTAAGAAGATCCTTGATGTACTTGGACTGACAAATGAATATACCATCTTGTTTCTGGTATACTTGCAATCCAAGAAAGAATGACAATTCACCCATCATGCTCATTTCATAACGACTCTGCATTAACTTAGCAAATCTCTTGCATAGATCATCATTAGTAGAACCAAATATTATGTCATCAACATATACTTGCACCAATATCAAATCATTTTTATGCTTTTTGACAAAGAGAGTTTTGTCTACAACACCTCTTGTAAAATCATTTTCAAGTAAGAATTCAGAGAGAGTGTCATACCATGTCCTTGGAGCTTGTTTGAGTCCATAGAGAGCTTTGAATAGAAAGTACACAAAGTCTACCAGTTTTGAATCCTCAAAACCTGGAGGTTGTTCCACATACACTTCTTCTTCTAACTCCCCGTTCAGAAAAGCACTCTTCACATCCATTTGATATACCTTGTAATTGGAATGTGCAGCAAATGCCAGAAACATTCTGATGGCCTCAAGTCTTGCTACTGGTGCATAGGTTTGATCATAATCTATACCCTCTTCTTGAGAGTAACCTTTAGCAACCAGTCTGGCTTTGTTTCTCGTTACAATGCCATCTTCGTCCAACTTATTTCTGAATACCCATCTTGTTCCAATAACAGATTTTCCCTTAGGCCTGGGTACCAGCTTCCAAATTTCTGCCTTTCAAACTGATTGAGTTCTTCTTGCATAGCAATTACCCAATCTGGATCATCTAGAGCATCTTCAACTTTCTTAGGTTCTGTTTCTGAAAGAAACCCAGAATAGTGACATTCATTTTGTGATGTTCTCCTAGTTCTCACTCCTGTGTCCGGATCACCAATGATCAAGTGAAAGGGATGATCTCTATTCCATACCCTTTGTCTTGGCAGATGCGATCTTGACGATTCTCCTTGTTCTAGATGTTGTGGAGTGTGACTAGTTGATCCTTCTCCTGCTCCCCCTGAGTTGTTGACAGTTTGATCTGTTGATTCTGAAGACTGACTAGTGGATCCTGTATGTTGAGGATTTCCACTTTGGTCACCACTTGGTCCAGAATCATTATCATTATGATTATTATTAATGACTGTAACAACTTCAGGTACTTCTTCATTGTCAGAGAGATCTCCTGATAGATTTTCAAATACCAAGGATTCAGAGTTCTCTCCAGTTTGCAGGCCTGGTCTTTTAGTGTCGTCAAATGTTACATTAAAGCTTTCCAACACCTTCTTATCTTCAATCACATATACCCTGAAAGCCTTAGATTCCAGAGAATAGCCCAGAAAAATGCCTTCATCTGCTTTGGCATCAAACTTGCCAAGATGTTCTCCATCTTTAAGTACAAAGCACTTTGCACCAAACACATGAAAATACTTCAGTGTTGGCTTCTTGTTGGCCATTAACTCATACGGAGTCTTTTCATGATCTTTGTTGATCAGGGTTCGATTCTGAGTGTAGCAAGCTGTATTCACTGCTTCAGCCCAAAAGTAAGTGGGAAGTTTTGATTCACTCAACATGGTCCTTGCTGCTTCAACCAAGGTCTTGTTTTTCCTTTCCACTACTCCATTCTGTTGAGGAGTTCTTGGTGCTGAAAACTGTCTTGATATTCCTTTCTCTGAGCAGAAATCATTTAGAACTGCATTCTTGAATTCAGTTCCATTGTCTGATCTGATTGTCCGCACAGGTAGCTTAGCTTCCACTTCTATCTTCTTGATGTGATCAATGATTAGTTGTGTTGCTTCATCCTTTGTTTGTATGAACATCACCCACGTGTACTTGGAGTAGTCGTCCACCATCACCAATGCATATCTGTTTCTTGAAAGTGACATAACATTAACTGGACCAAATAAATCCATATGAATCAGCTGTAATGGTTCAGTAATACTTGTCATTCCTTTGCTTCCATGTGATGCTTTCTTCGACTTCCCCTTTTCACATGCTTCACATAGTCCCTCCTGATTGAATTCCATCAGGGGCAACCCTCTCACTAACTCTCTCTTTACCAAAGAGTTCATAGTTTTGAAGTTCAGATGTGAGAGCTTCTTGTGCCATAGCCAACTTTGTTCTGAAGATGCCTTTGCATAGAAACATGTAACTTCTCCTTCACTGGTAGAACTTAAGTCAGCTATAAACAAATTTCCTTTTCTCACTCCCAGTAGAGTAAGCTTCTCATCCTTCCTGTTGGTGATCAAGCACTTGTCCTTTCTGAAATCTACATTGTAGCCTTTATCACAGAACTGACTGATGCTTAGAAGATTGTGCTTTAATCCTTCAACAAGAGAGATGTTTTCAATGATGACATTTCCAGCTTTCAATTTACCATATCCCGTAGTGAATCCTTTGCTGTCATCTCCAAAGGTTACAATCGGGCCGTTCTTCTTAACCACCTCTGTAAGCAGGGACTCTTCACCTGTCATGTGTCTAGAACAGCCACTATCCAGAATCCACACAACCTTTGAGCTTTTAACCTTACCCTGCAATCACAGATTGATTAAGCGGACTTTGGTACCCAAAATTGTTTGGGTCCTGAAGGTTTAGATGATTTAACAGGAGTAACATTCAATTTGGTCTTACCCTGTTTGATATTCATAGTATCTGTGGATTTAACATTATCAGTGCTATTGCTACTATCAGACATCAACTTAAAATAAGCATGCATGATGTTGTACTTACATAGCAAACACTCTTTCTTTCCACAGGGCTCATGATTATCAGGCATGTCAGACATGTTATGCATTTCAGAAGTATTAGCAGTTTCTACTTTAACCTTTTTACATGCATGTGTAAGGTGTCCAGCAGAATTACAAATAGAACACAACTTCCTAGATGCAATGGGAGAAGATGGAACCAATTCCTGATTAACAATCTTTTTCCTCCCATTCCTGTTCTTTTTAACATTACTAACTAAGGAACCTACTTCAGTTTTAGGTAAATCAGGTTTAGGTAATGCATTCTTTACTGATTTCCTAGGTAACTTAGTCTTTACCTCTTTTTCCTTCACTAAATCCTCCTCAAGCAATTCTTGAGCTATGAAAAGATCATCCTCATAAAAGAGAGGTGGAAACGGCTTAACAAAAACTGGACAATCAACATTCTTAAGAACATGTGGAGTATTCCTTTTGACAACTGAAGGTGTCACAGGGAATTCCAAAATCTTCTTACCAGCTTTCTTGTTATAGTCAAATCCTATAGCAGTTTTATTCTCTACGGCCTGAGTATCAAAGATTTCCTTAGCCACTAGAGCGGAATTCTTAAAAGCATTCAGCTTCAAATCTAGATCTGAAATCTGCTTCCTGAGGATAGTCTCTATCTCATCATTACACTTGACCTTGTTCTCTAAGTACGCATTCTTTCGCTTAAGATCTTCTAATGTTACAGCTACAAGCTCTAGTTCTTCATTTTTAGATTCTAGCCTTTTAATCTTAAGAACTAGTTTAGCATTTTCCATTTCAGATGCTAGCATGCTTGTGTGTACATTAAACAATTCTACACTAAGATCTTGCACAGTTTTCTTGTACTCAGAATTAGACATATCAATTGTAGTTAAGATAGGTACCTGAGATGATTGAGGTGATTCCTCTTAAGAGTCAGCCATTAGAGCAACATTTACATATTCCTCCTCTTCATCCGAATCAGTATCATCCCAGTGCTTTCCCTCTGCTATGTAAGCCTTCCCTTTCTGCTTTCCAGAGAATGCCTCCAACTGCTGTTTAAGCTTGGCATTCTCCTTCTTCAACTCATCATAAGAATCCTTCTTTCCATAGACATCTTTCATGTCTCTTGCTTGACGAGGCTTCCGGCATTCAGTGGCGAAATGCCCTAACTCATTGCAGTTATAGCATCTTGATTTGCTCCTATCAATCATGCCAGTCTTGTAGCCTCCCTTAAAGCCTGTACTAGGTGTATAATTGCTCTTCTGGAATCTGTTGGTTGAGCCTTTGAACTTGTACTTAGGGTTTCTCTTGAAACGAATATGACTAAACTTTGCAGCTAAGTACGCCATGGTTTTGTCTTCCATTTGCTCAAGCTCTTCTAGGGTGTAGTAATCACTTTCATCAACACCCAGATTCACAGAGTCCATTTCTGCTTCTATTAGCACCTCCTTTCCAGCTCTTTGGGTTTGAACCTGAATCTCAGAAGTTATTGGTTCATCCACTACAAGTGTTGCTGATCTCACAAGTGCATTGTGCTTGCTGTCCACTGTCCCTGATCCGTAGATTATCACCCTTTGTTCCTGTTCCATCTCATAGGTCTTCAACTTGCCATAGATCATCTCTAATGACATCTTTGTGAAGTCAATTCTTTCCCTAATGGATGATGACTTGTGTTCTACATGATGGGGCAGCGTCATCATGAACTTCCTGTTCGATTCTCTCAGTGGATAGGTCTTTCCTTTCATTGCCAATTCATTGAGGAGCTTAGTATATTTCTCAAAGACCTGAGTTATACTTTCTCCTGGCAGGGACCTAAACGCTTCATATTGAGAAGTCAGAATGTCCAATCTGTTTTCCTGCACGTCTTCAGTTCCTTCCATTATTAGGTTAATGGTATCCCACATATGTTTCCCGCTTGTACAGTTCATCAACTGATACCTCATTTCCTTGTCCGCGGAGTCCGCCAATATCAACATTAAACCGGTGTCCAATCGAATCAGTTCTTTGTCAGAATCTGTAAATTCACTTATATCCTTAGGTTGGGTGCCTGAAGGAATCCTGCTACCATCAGGAGCTGTAGATTCACTAACTGGTTTCATTGGTACAAACGGTCCGTTCTCTAATATGCCAATATACAACGGATTAGATGCCTTGATAAATAACAACATCTTCATCTTCCACAAACCGAAATCATCTCTAGTAAACGGGGGAACTTTAATACCAGCGGTTGTCTTTGGAGCACTCATGGTTTCTGAAAATTTCAAATTGTTTAAAATTCAAGAAATTCCAATTAAATGAAAAATTTTGAAAGTTAAAAAATTTGCTTCGAATTTTCACGCTACGTTTGATTTTGGTCTCATTCACCGGATCTGATTTGTATATCAATCAAGTAGCTCTGATACCAATTGTTAGGTCCAAAGTATCGTAGAAGGGGGGGTTGAATACGATACTCACAAATAATTTAATTTCGTTCGCGGATTAATCTTTTGTTCTATAACGAAATCAAACACACCAAACCAAATTAAGTTTCGGGGAATATATCTTTTTATAAATATAAACCTCGAGGGGTGCTACAATTTCTAATCCGTAGATTAGCGTCAATGAGTTTAAGGTAACACAAATACAAAACAATAATCAAGTTCTGAGCACTATTAATTTCTCTGGAAATTTTCTCTGGCTCTTCTCTCTCTCAGTTATGTGTCTGTGTTGAATACCTTAACCGAAGAAGACACAATCTTCTCTCTGTATTAATTGTAGTCTGTTTTGAAAAACCATCGAATGAGAATTGTAGAAACAATCCTGGCCGTTGGATCTTCATCAACCTTTCAGAAAAGGAATTCTTTTCACCTGCTCCCATAATAAAAAAACCATCGAATGAATAAAAATCCATCGAATTAAATAAATTAATTTGTCATTCGATAGTTTTTAAATCAAAACTATCGGATGCCAAACTAATTTACTTTGGTTTTTAATTAATCATTTCAACTACCATTCGATAGTTTTTCAATTAGAAAAACCATCGAATTTCTCTTTCTTGTCTTTAGTCCATAAATGATTCCACTGAGCTTCTGGGTGTTTAAGAAATAGACTGTATCAATTTCTTCTGAGACGATAAAACAACTTGATCTTTTTAGTGCCGTCACCTAGTGCAACTGGTCTGGTTCACAGATGAATAACACTTGATCAATTCTTATTTTATATCTTCAATACAATGCTGCTGATACGTCCCTTGTCCTTCTGGTTGCTTCATCACTGGAATCCCGTGGTACTGAACCCTAAATCATTCACATACTTCTGTCGTCTTGAAAGTCTTGTTTCTTTTGCTGTCACTGAGGCTTGAACATTTTCATGAACTTCTTTCCGTGACCTGTTTACGGACTTCAAGAATACATAACGTATTTTGATTTTTTGTGTTTACCTTTTCTTCTTTGATTCTGGATTCCTGTGCTTCAGTTAATATTACTGTCTGTCTTGTCCTTTGTTGAGTTGTAGTTATCTCTTTTAGATCTTATGTTACATTATGCTTTACACATTTTCATGAACTTCTTTCCGTGACCTGTTTACGGACTTCAAGAATACATAACGTATTTTGATTTTTTGAGTTTACCTTTCTTCTTTGATTCTGGATTCCTGTTCTTCTGTTAATACTATTGTCTGTCTTGTCCTTTGTTGAGTTGTAGTTATCTCTTTTACATCTTATGTTACATTATGCTTTACAATCTCCCCCTATTTGATTGGATAGAGTTCGACAAGCAAATACTTCGAGGATAACTCAACTAACTAAGGAAACATGAAACTACTTAAAGTAAGACAGCGTAATAATATTAAATGCATTCTGGATCAGATATATGTACATTTCCAGATTTTATAAATCAAAAAACAATAAAACTTTATACAATGAAGTTGCTCCTCTAGTCTGAGCTGATAGTTCTTTTGTTCTTTGCTTCAATCTTCAGTCCATTCCGATCTCACCTTCCTCAATCATTGGATCGGAGTTAGCAGCTTCATAATCAATCACTGATAGATAGTGCAGTGGTTCTCCAGGTTTAAGGATTGCTCCTTGGATGTGTCTTCCAATATATTCAACCTCTTGACCCACTCCAGCCCATAACCATGTAATGTTAACATCTTCCTTGTTTAGCTTTGGCATGTTTGGTAATCTGGTATGCACTTCCAATCCTCTTTCCACTCTTTTCCTATAGTAAGGAACATTCTCCATTAGAAATCTTCTAAGAGTGTTTGCTGCTTTGTCCTTCTCCGTTGATGTGAATCCAGTGGATCTAAGATACTTCTCAACTAATATTAGATAGTTGCTTGGATAGTCTCTCAGTTTGTCCTCGGCCAAATAGCAGATTCTGAACAAGTCATTCGTCATGAATCTAACCATTGGAGGATCTTCAGTAATCTCTGGACCGACTTTCATCAAGATCTCCTTAACATGCTCACGGAGCAGTTCATTTAGTCTTGTAGTTCTTTGAATCTTGATGAGTATCACCTGCAGTTCTTCCTCAAAACTGCTTGGTGTCTTTCTCTCTCAGCTTGCCTGGCATCTATTTCAGCTCTTTGAGCTTTCACCATCTCCAAGGCAGCTTCTTCTTCCAGTGATAGAGAATTTGCTTCTTCTTCCATATCATCATCCAAGATAGGATGTTCTATTGGCTATGGATAATATGGCTCATGCTCCTCCTGTAGTGGTTGCTCTTGCATGATCTCAAATTCCTCCTCACTTTCTTCTTCTTGCACAATGTCTTCAATCCAGTACTGTCTAACTGGAATAGCTTCATTGGTTTCCCAAACTCCCCATCCAGTTGTTTGCCAACCTTCATTAGTCACTTCATTTGTTTCCCCTTCTCCAACTTTCTCCCCCTTAGTTGAGGAATCCTCGATGTAGTCATCCTCATTGTAAAAGGTAGTATAAGGATCAGGTTGTTGCTGTGAAGGTCCGGGTTGTTGGTTCCTCAACATATTCCAAATAGACTGTACCCCGTCACCTTGATCTTCCATGAACTCCATAATCTCCTTGAGGGTGGATTGAACATGTACCTCTCGGTAATAGAAAATCATCAATATTTGGAAGGGTTAGGGTGTCACTCCTCACGTTTGGCTCTGGGTGTACACTTAACGTTTCTGTCGGTGTTTCACTGATTTTACCTTTCCCACTCAGGCCAGGTGTAAGTGTTTTTGTTTCACTTAATCCCTTTTTGCTCAATGTACCTGCAGAAGAAAACACCGTAGCCGTCCTTAAGGAGGTCACCGGTGGTGCAATGGCGCTTCACAAGTCCCCGTCCTTGGATAAACCAAGTTGCTGATCATCCGTAGATGATATATCCTTTGAAGGATCTAGAGTTTGAATCTCTAGGGGGTTAGAAACAGGCTCTATTAATAGCAGAGATCCCGAATCTTCCCCAATAGTCTGTGAAGACTTTACCTCAGTTGACTCCTCAATAGTAATTGATTCATTGTCACCGAGTTGCCGATCTGCACCTACGTCAGACCCTTTACCCGCAGGATCCAGATATGTTCCATCTGGGGAGGTAGACAATGACCCTTTAGATTGTGCATTTAGGTCAAAGCCTTCTCTCGACGTCTGTGAAGACTCTTGGTTCTTAGAACCTTCAACCAGTGAACCTGACCGTAATATGGTCGGAACACCAGTTGCTTCCGTCAATTCTTCCTTACTTGATTGAGCTATGGGTTCAGATATAGCTTTAGTTAATGTAGCCCAATCAGCATCAGAAAAAATCAATAAAGGGCGCTTTGGAAGTTTGAAATAAAGTATCAACAGTTGCCTCGGTTTCTAGTCTTCTCCTTTTAGAGGAAGGCAGAGCTGTTGTTGAAGGGTGTATCTCCTTATGTGGTGCTGCTAAGGCACTATCTCCCTCTACACTCATGGATGTCTGAATATTGGGTATAGGAGGGGAAAGAGGTCCGTTTGTGGTTTCATTTGGCTCTTCCAAAGGCTCTTCGACCGTGGTTAGAGATTGTGGGTTTGCAATCTCATGGTCAGGAATGGCCGCTGAGGGCTCTGGATCAACATCCATTGGTTGTGGTTCAGGAGCCAGTTCCGGTTCAGGAATATTACCTTCAATTACCTGTTCCCCTGGGGGTAGAAGTGGTAGGGGCACCGTTCTTAGATATTCAGTGAGAACAGTGGGTACCCCTGGAAGATGATTCTTTCTTATCAGAGCGGTTATTGCATTGCTCTTCATCCTCATGCACTCCATGATCTCCTCGCCTTCGAATGTCTTTGCTGTTTAATACAAAAACTATCGAACACCTTTTGTTGAAAAACTATCGAGAATTAAAATACAGGAAAAATTAATTCTCTCCGTTAGATTTTCTTTTTATTTGAAAAAACCATCGAGAATTTAGATAAAGATTAATGAAATTCAATTCGATGCTTTTTCAAATTTTCCTCAAAAACTATCGAAAGGTTTATTTCGATGGTTTTTCTTTTCCTACGTAAAAACTATCGAATTTTTTTGTTCGATGGTTTTTAACTAGTACTTAGAAAAACTATTGAATTTCCTAAAATTCGATATTTTTTGCTTTTGTTCAAATTCTAAAACCTGTTCATGTTCAAACCTTTTATTTCCTGTCAAGTTTTATTTTGAATAAACTTTTTCAAATTTACCAAAATCAATTGTTAACAGAAAATTCACAATTTTCTTAGAATAAAATCGACTAAATATCATCAAATGATATTAATCAATTAAAATCCAATAAATTATGTTGCATTAATCCACAATGTCAAAAACAAAGTAAATTAATTCAAATTAAATAGATGCTTAAATATTTAGAACAAATATTAGCACCTAAATAATCTTTAGAATTAATAACCAATTAAATGCCAGAAGATATATCATCCATAATTATGACATAAAATTAGTACAAAAATCCTAACTACGAGAATCGCTCCAGAAAATAAATTCACGAGTCCTAAGGATATGGAAATTCTTAAACTCATGTATTCACTAGGACTATCTGCAGTTATTGACTTCTAATCAGAATCAATTAGAAAGATTTAACATCCCAAGTTCACCAACCAGCTTATTGAAAGTGGATTCATCAAGCAGTTTAGTAAAGATGTCTGCAATTTGATCCTCTGTGGGTACAAAATGTAACTCCACAGTTCCATTCATGACATGCTCTCGGATAAAATGATACCTGATGTCGATGTGCTTCGTCCTCGAGTGTTGCACTGGGTTGTTTGAGATTGCTATGGCACTTGTGTTGTCGCAAAATATTGGAATCTTTGTCAACAAAAGCCCATAGTCATGGAGTTGGTTTCTCATCCACAAGATCTGAGCACAGCAGCTACCAGCAGCAATGTATTCAGCCTCAACTGTTGATGTGGACACAGAATGCTGCTTCTTGCTGTACCAGGAAACTAACCTTCTTCCAAGAAACCGACAGCTTCCTGAAGTACTCTTCCGATCAATCTTACAACCTGCAAAATCAGAGTCTGTGTATCCAATAAGATCAAATCCTGTATCTTTAGGGTACCAAATTCCAAGATTTGGGGTCCCCTTAAGATATCTAAATATTCGCTTAACAGCTATTAGATGAGATTCTTTAGGATCAGACTGAAACCTAGCACACAAGCATGTTGCAAACATTATATCTGGTCTACTTGCAGTGAGATAAAGTAATGAGCCTATCATACCTCAGTAGCATGTGATGTCAACCTTCTTACCAGTTTCATCCTTATCAAGCTTAGTGGTAGTTGGCATAGGAGTCTTTGCTGTAGATGAGTCTTCCATTTGATACTTCTTCAGAAGATCTTTAATGTACTTGGACTGACAAATGAATATACCATCTTGTTTTTGGTATACTTGCAGTCCAAGAAAGAATGACAATTCACCCATCATGCTCATTTCATAACGACTCTGCATTAACTTAGCAAATCTCTTGCATAGATCATCATTAGTAGAACCAAATATTATGTCATCAACATATACTTGCACCAATATCAAATCATTTTTATGCTTTTTGACAAAGAGAGTTTTGTCTACGACACCTCTTGTAAAATCATTTTCAAGTAAGAATTCAGAGAGAGTGTCATACCATGTCCTTGGAGCTTGTTTGAGTCCGTAGAGAGCTTTGAATAGAAAGTACACAAAGTCTGCCAGTTTTGAATCCTCAAAACCTGGAGGTTGTTCCACATACACTTCGTCTTCTAACTCCCCGTTCAGAAAAGCACTCTTCACATCCATTTGATATACCTTGTAATTGGAATGTGCAGCAAATGCCAGAAACATTCTGATGGCCTCAAGTCTTGCTATTGGTGCATAGGTTTCATCATAATCAATTCCCTCTTCTTGAGAGTAACCTTTAGCAACCAGTCTGGCTTTGTTTCTCGTTACAATGCCATCTTCATCCAACTTATTTCTGAATACCCATCTTGTTCCAATAACAGATTTTCCCTTAGGCCTGGGTACCAGCTTCCAAACTTTTTGCCTTTCAAACTGATTGAGTTCCTCTTGCATAGCAATCATCCAATCTGGATCATCTAGAGCATCTTCAACTTTCTTAGGTTCTGTTTCTGAAAGAAACCCAGAATAGTGACATTCATTTTGTGATGTTCTCCTAGTTCTCACTCCTGTGTCCGGATCACCAATGATCAAGTGAAAGGGATGATCTCTATTCCATACCCTTTGTCTTGGCAGATGCGATCTTGACGATTCTCCTTGTTCTAGATGTTGTGGAGTGTGACTAGTTGATCCTTCTCCTGCTCCCACTGAGTTGTTGACGGTTTGATCTGATGATTCTATAGACTGACTAGTGGATCCTGTAGAATTTTGAGGATCTCAACTTTGGTCACCACTTTGTCCAGAATCATTATCATTATGATTATCATTAATAACTGTAACAACTTCAGGTACTTCTTCATTGTCAGAGAGATCTCCTGATAGATTTTTAAATACCAAGGATTCAGAGTTCTCTCCAGTTTGCAGGCCTGGTCTTTTGGTGTCGTCAAATGTTACATTAAAGCTTTCCAACACCTTCTTGTCTTCAATCACATATACCCTGAAAGCCTTAGATTCCAGAGAATAGCCCAGAAAAATGCCTTCATCTGCTTTGGCATCAAACTTGCCAAGATGTTCTCTATCTTTAAGTACAAAGCACTTTGCACCAAACACATGAAAGTACTTCAGTGTTGGTTTCTTGTTGGCCATTAACTCATACAGAGTCTTTTCATGATCTTTATTGATCAGGGTTCGATTCTGAGTGTAGCAAGCTGTGTTCACTGCTTCAGCCCAAAAGTAAGTGGGAAGTTTTGATTCACTCAACATGGTCCTTGCTGCTTCAACCAAGGTCCTATTCTTCCTTTCCACTACTCCATTCTGTTGAGGAGTTCTTGGTGCTGAAAACTGTCTTGAAATTCCTTTCTCTGAGCAGAAATCATTAAGAACTGCATTCTTGAATTCAGTTCCATTGTCTGATCTGATTGTCCGCACAGGTAGCTTAGCTTCCACTTCTATCTTCTTGATGTGATCAATGATTAGTTGTGTTGCTTCATCCTTTGATTGTATGAACAACACCCACGTGTACTTGGAGTAGTCATCCACCATCACCAATGCATATCTTTTTCTTGAAAGTGACATAACATTGAATGGACCAAATAAATCCATATGAATCAGTTGTAATGGTTCAGTAATGCTTGTAATTCCTTTGCTTCCATGTGATGCTTTCTTCGACTTCCCCTTTTCACATGCTTCACATAGTCCCTCCTGATTGAATTCCATCAGGGGCAACCCTCTCACTAACTCTCTCTTTACCAAAGAGTTCATAGTTTTGAAGTTCAGATGTGAGAGCTTCTTGTGCCATAGCCAACTTTGTTCTGAAGATGCCTTTGCATAGAAACATGTAACTTCTCCTTTACTGGTAGAACTTAAGTCAGCTATAAACAAATTTCCTTTTCTCACTCCCAGTAGAGTAAGCTTCTCATCCTTCCTGTTGGTTATCAAGCACTTGTCCTTTTTGAAATCTACATTGTAGCCTTTATCACAGAACTGACTGATACTTAGAAGATTGTGCTTTAATCCTTCAACAAGAGAGATGTTCTCAATGATGACATTTCCAGCTTTCAATTTACCATATCCCGTAGTGAATCCTTGCTGTCATCTCCAAAGGTTACAATCGGGCCGGTCTTCTTAACCACCTCTGTAAGCAGGGACTCTTCACCTGTCATGTGTCTAGAACAGCCACTATCCAGAATCCACACAACCTTTGAGCTTTTAACCTTACCCTGCAATCACAGATTGATTAAGCAGACTTTGGTACCCAAAATTGTTTGGGTCCTGAAGGTTTAGATGATTTAACAGGAGTAACATTCAATTTAGTCTTACCCTGTTTGATATTCATAGTATCTGTGGATTTAACATTAACAGTATTATTGCTACTATCATTCATCAACTTAAAATAAGCATGCATGATGTTGTACTTACATAGCAAACACTCTTTCTTTCCACAGGGTTCATGAAGATCAGGCATGTCAGACATGTTATGCATTTCAGAAGTATTAGCAGTTTCTACTTTAACCTTTTTACATGCATGTGTAAGGTGTCCAGCAGAATTACAAATAGCGCACAACTTCCTAGATGCAATGGGAGAATATGGAACCATTTCCTGATTAACAATCTTCTTCTTCCCATTCCTGTTCTTTTTAACATTACTAACTAAGTCACCTACTTCAGTTTTAGGTATAACAGTTTTTACTGAATTCATAGGCAACTTAGTCTTTACCTCTTTTCCCTTTAATAAATCCTCCTCAAGCAATTCTTGTGCTATGTAAAGGTCATCCTCATTAAAAGGTTCTGAGAAGGGCTTGACAAAGACTGGACTGACCACATTCTTAAGAATATGTGGAATATCCTTCTTGACAACAGAAGATGTCACAGGAAATTCCAGAGTCCTTTTCCCAGCCTTTTTGGAATAGTCAAGTCCTATAGCAGTTTTATTACCCTGGGTCTGAGTATCAATGATCTCCTTAGCAATCAGGGCGGAATTCTTAAAAGCATTCAGCTTCAAATCTAGATCTGAAATCTGCTTCCTGAGGATAGTCTCTATCTCATCATTACACTTGACCTTGTTCTCTAAGTACGCATTCTTTTTCTTAAGATCTTCTAATGTGACAGCTACAAGCTCTAGTTCTTCATTTTTAGATTCTAAATTTTTAATCTTAAGAACTAGTTTAGCATTTTCCATTTCCGATGCTAGCATGCTTGTGTGTACATTAAATAATTCTACACTAAGATCTTGCACAGTTTTCTTGTACTCAGAGTTAGACATATCAATTGTAGTTAAGATAGGTACCTGAGATGATTATGGTGATTCCTCTGAAGAGTCAGCCATTAGGGCAACATTTACATACTCTTCCTCTTCATCCGAATCAGTATCATCCCAGTGTTTTCCCTCTGCTATATAAGCTTTCCCTTTCTGCTTTCCAGAAAATGCCTCCAGTTGCTGTTTAAGCTTTGCATTCTCCTTCTTCAAATCCTCATATGAGTCTTTCTTTCCATAGACATCTTTCATGTCTCTTGCTTGACGAGGCTTCCGGCATTCAGTGGCGAAATGCCCTAACTCATTGTAGTTGTAGCATCTTGATTTGCTTCTATCAATCAAGCCAGTCTTGTAGCCTCCCTTAAAGCATGTACTAGGTGTATAATTGCTCTTCTGGAATCTGTTGGTTGAACCCTTGAACTTGTACTTAGGGTTTCTCTTGAAACGAATATGACTAAACTTTGCAGCTAAGTACGCCATGGTTTTGTCTTCCATTTGCTCAAGCTCTTCTAGGGTGTAGTAATCACTTTCATCAACACCCAGATTCACAGAATCCATTTCTGCTTCTATTATCACCTCCTTTCCAGCTCTAGGGGTTTGAACTTGAATCTCAGAAGTTATTGGTTCATCCACTACAAGTGCTGCTGATCTCACAACTGCATTGTGCTTGTTGTCCACTGTCCCTGATCCGTAGATTATCACTCTTTGTTCCTGTTCCATCTCATAGGTCTTCAACTTGCCATAGATCATCTCTAATGACATCTTTGTGAAGTCAATTCTTTCCCTTATGGATGATGACTTGTGTTCTACATGATGGGGCAGCGTCATCATGAACTTCCTGTTTGATTCTCTCAGTGGATAGGTCTTTCCCTTCATTGCCAATTCATTGAGGAGTTTAGTATATTTCTCAAAGACCTGAGTTATACTTTCTCCTGGCAGAGACCTAAACGCTTCGTATTGAGAAGTCAGGATGTCCAATCTGTTTTCCTGCACGTCTTCAGTTCCTTCCATTATCAAGTTAATGGTATCCCACATATGTTTCCCGCTTGTACAGTTCATCAACTGATAGCTCATTTCCTTGTCCGCGGAGTCTGCTAATATCAACATTAAACCGGTGTCCAATCGAATCAGTTCTTTGTCAGAATCTGTATACTCAGTAATATCCTTAGGTTGGGTGCCTTGAGGAATCCTGCTACCATCAGGAGCTGTAGATTCACTAACTGGTTTCATTGGTACAAATGGTCCGTTCTCTAATATGCCAATATACAATGGATTAGATGCCTTGATAAATAACAGCATCTTCATCTTCCACAAACCGAAATCATCTCTAGTAAACGGGGGAACTTTAATACCAGCGGTTGTCTTTGGAGCACTCATGGTTTCTGAAAATTTCAAATTGTTTAAAATTCAAGAAATTCCAATTAAATGAAAAATTTTGAAAGTTAAAAAATTTGCTTCGAATTTTCACGCTACGTTTGATTTTGGTCTCATTCACCGGATCTGATTTGTATATCAATCAAGTAGCTCTGATACCAATTGTTAGGTCTAAAGTATCGTAGAAGGGGGGGGGTTGAATACGATACTCACAAATAATTTAATTTCGTTCGCGAATAATTCATTCAGTTCTATAACGAAATCAAACACACCAAACCAAATCAAGTTTCGGGGACTATATCTTTTTATAAATATAAACCTCGAGGGGTGCTACAATTTCTAATCCGTAGATTAGCTTCAATGAGTTCTAAGTTATACACAATCAAAACTTTGATAGATTTCAAGCAGAATTAATTTCTCTGGTATTTTCTCTCTGGCTCAATCTCTCTCTCAGTTATTGCTTCTGTGTGAAATAACTTCGACTGAAGAAGACACTCTTCCTCTGTTGTAATTGTAGTCTTAGTTTTAGAAAACTATCGAACCTTAATTGTTAAAACAATCTTGGTCGTCCAATTCTCATCGACCTGTCCAACAAAACAAACTTTTTACCTGCTCCCATATTTGAAAACTATCGAATGAATAAATGAATTTACCATTCGATAGTTTTTAAATAAAAACTATCGAAAAGTAAATTCCTTTACTTTAGTTTTCAAATGGTTTTCTTAAATCCCATTCGATAGTTTTCTAAATAGAAAAACTATCAAATCCTTTTCTTGTCCTTGATCTTTTAGAAAAGCTTCAGAGCTTTAGGGTGTTTCAGTTTTAGACTGTATCAATTTCTTCTAAGACAATAAAACACCTTGATCTTTTAAGTACCGTCACCTAGTGCAACTGGTCTAGTTCACAGATGAATAATCACTTGATCAATTCTTCTTTTATGTCTTCAATTCAATGTTTCTGATAAGTCCTTTGTCGTTCTGGTTGCTTCGTTTAAATCACTGGAATCCCGTGGTACTTAACCCTAAATCATTCACATACTTCTGTCGTCTTGAATGTCTTGTTTCTTTTGTTGTCACTGAGGCTTGAACATTTTCATGAACTTCTTTCCGTGACCTGTTTACGGACTTCAAGAATACATAACGTATTTTGATTTTTTGAGTTTACCTTTTCTTCTTTGATTCTGGATTCCTGTGCTTCTGTTAATACTATTGTATGTCTTGTCCTTTGTTGAGTTGTAGTTATCTCTTTTACATCTTATGTTACATTATGCTTTACAAACGACAATGCGGAGGTGGACGTCATAATTCAGGACATAAGAAGTGCAAATCCTGATGATCATACTTACTTCACTGCACTGAGGAATACTGTGATCTTTCTGAAAGCCGGGGTTAAAGCAAATGGTGCCTGGAACATATTGATCAATTTTCTTGAGAAAGGTACATTTGTGATTTCCACTAAGTTTTTAGAACAGAGAACATACACAGAACTGCAAGTGATACTCATCAAGATTCAAAGAACTACAAGACTAAATGAACTGCTCCGTGAGCATGTTAAGGAGATCTTGATGAAAGTTGGTCCAGAGATTACTGAAGATCCTCCAATGGTTAGATTCATGACGAATGACTTGTTCAGAATCTGCTATTTGGCTGAGGACAAACTGAGAGACTATCCAAGCAACTATCTAATATCAGTTGAGAAGTATCTTAGATCCACTGGATTCTCATCAACGGAGAAGGACAAGGCAGCAGACACTCTTAGAAGATTTCTAATGGAGAATGTTCCTTACTATAGGAAAAGAGTGGAAAGAGGATTGGAAGTGCATACCAGACTACCAAACATGCCAAAGCTAAACAAGAAAGATGTTAACATTGCATGGTTGTGGGCTGGAGTGGGTCAAGAGGTTGAGTACATTGGAAGACACATTCAAGGAGCAATCCTTAAACCTAGAGAACCACTGCACTAGCCATCAGTGATGGATTATCAAGCTGCTAACTCCGATCCAATGATTGAAGAAGGTGAGATCGGAATGGACTGAAGACAAGAAGCAAAAGACAAAAAGAACTATCAGCTCAGACTAGAGGAGCAACTTCATTGTATAAAGTTTTATTGTTTTTTGATTTATGAAATCTGGAAATGTATATATATCTGATCCAGAATGCGTTTAATATTATTAAGCTGTCTTACTTTAATTAGTTTAATGTTTCCTTAGTTAGTTGAGTTATCCTCGAAGTATTTGCTTGTCGAACTCTATCCAATCAAATAGGGGGAGATTGTAAAGCATAATGTAACATAAGAAGTAAAAGAGATAACTACAACTCAACAAAGGACAAGACAGACAATAGTATTAACAGAAGCACAGGAATCCAGAATCAAAGAAGAAAAGGTAAACTCAAAAAATCAAAATACGTTATGTATTCTTGAAGTCCGTAAATAGGTCACGGAAAGAAGTTCATGAAAATGTTCAAGCCTCAGTGACAGCAAAAGAAACAATACTTTCAAGACGACAGAAGTATGTGAATGATTTAGGGTTAAGTACCACAGGATTCCAGTGATTTAATCGAAGCAACCAGAACGACAAAGGACTTATCAGCAGCATTGAATTCAAGACATAGAAGAAGAATTGATCAAGTGTTATTCATTTGTGAACCAGACCAGTTGCACTAGGTGACGGCTCTTAAAAAGATCAAGTTGTTTTATCGTCTCAGAAGAAATTGATACAGTCTAAAACTGAAACACCCTGGAGTACAGAAGCTTTTCTAAATGGTTAAGTACAAGAAAAGATTTCGATGGTTTTTCTATTTAGAAAACCATCGAATGTGGTTTAAGAAAACCATCTGAAATCTAGAATAAATAAAAACTATCGAATGGTAAATTTCTTTATTCATTCGATAGTTTTCAAAATGGAGGAGCAGGTGAAAAGTTTAATTTGTTTGTCATGTTGATGAAGATCCAACGGCCAAGAATAAACCAATTCTTTTGGTTCGATGGTTTTTCAAATCAAGTCTACAATTACTAACAGAGGAAGTGTGTCTTCTTCAGTCGAGGTTCTTCACAGTAGCAATTACTAAGAGAGAGTTTGAGCCAGAGAGATTACTGAAGAAATTAATATTGCTCAGATTTCTATCATTGTATTGATTGTGATTAACCTAGAATCATTGAAGCTAATCTACGGATTAGAAATTGTAGCACCCCTCGAGGTTTATATTTATAAAAAGATATATTCCCCGACTCTTGGTTTGATTTGGTGTGTTTGATTTTGTTATAGAACTGAATGATTAATCCGCGAACGAAATTCAATTATTTGTGAGTATCGTATTCAACCCCCCCCCCTTCTACGATACTTTGGACCTAACAGGAACCTTATATAATCCGTAGTCAGGTTCAAACAAACTTCACCATGAACCTCGCAGTCAGGTTCAGATAAACTTCACCATGAACCTCGCAGTCAGGTTCAAACAAACTTCGCCATGATCCTCGCTGTCAGGTTCAAACAAACTTCGTCGTGAACCTCGTAGTCAGGTTCAAACAAACCTCGTTGTCACTTGTAATATCACTTCCAATAAGTACCATGTTACCCATTCTCGATGACAAATCCATAATTCCAGTTGTCTAACCTCTGAGGTGTAGATTCCAGAACCTTGACATGGGTTTTACCAATGAAACATTAAGTATTAGGCTCCTTGCTTGGGTGGAGAACTAGATCAACACCTATATAAACCTTCACCATTTGGCCAATCCAACCTGTAGTTAGGCCATTAAGAGGTTCTGTACCTGATGGTAGTTGAGGGACCGCGAAGCTGAACCTCATTCCTATTCCGTTTAATTTGGTCACTGGTTGTTTTCAGAAACCTTCCATATATTATGGTATCCTCTACCCCCCAAGTCTTCAGATTAGTTTGTCAATGACCAAGAATTGAACCTTATAGAGCCTCTCATTCTCTTGAAGGAGAAGTCTGCATAGACATCCACGAAGCTGGCAATATACGTCCAGCTGCAGCTTCCAACAAGTTTGGCAATCCGTGTGTGAAGCTATACCTCTCCATATTGATGAGAGGTTTGTGAAGCTGTGCCTTCTACCGGGTAATTCAGATTTTTTCCATCCTTTTGGAAGGAAACATCCGATAATAGTGTCTGAGGGGAAGCTACCCCTTCAAAGATAGGAACCTCCTTGTAAGGTTCCCCTAATTTATATCCATTGCCTCAGCATACTAAGATCCAAGCCCAATTCAGCCGAGATTCCTTTATCAGCTCCGTTTCTCTCCTGAGCTTCCATAGTTTTTGGTCTTTTCCTCGAGAGGTTCAGGTTCGAACCTCGCCCTATTTCCTTTAATAACCGAGAGATTACCCGTACCTCTTTCCTTGTGTGGTAGCATCATTCTCAAAACCAAATCACCAACCTTTAATGTACGAGCACGAACCTTGCCGTCGAAGTACTTCCGAGTACGTTACTGGTATGCAGCTAGCTTCAGCTGCGTAGTAGCCCGAACCTCTTCCACTAAATCCAAATACAAACGGTGATTCATCTCATTATTCCCAGGATCATAATTGTCCCTTCGAAACGATCCAGCCCCAATTTCAACGGGAACCATAGTCTCACAACCATAGGTTAAGGTGAAGGGTGACTCCCCAGTAGTGGTTCGTGGTGTTGTGTTGTATGACCACAAAACCATAGGGCGTTCCTCAGGCCAACACCCTTTGCTTTCTTCCAACTTGGTCTTCAAGGTATGTTCAATAATCTTGTTGACAACCTCAGTTTGACCATTACTTTGAGGGTGATAAACTGTCGTGAACCCCTTTTGAATCCCAAGATCATCACATAGCTTCCGCAACTCCTTCCTTGGGGTAGCCCTAGGTTACATATGCTTGGTTTGGAGAAGCTTCCAACATGAGAACCTCTTTCACCGAAGCTTCAGCTTGACCTAGGTGCAGCTTCATGGCCAACAAAGTACTCCTTCTTTTCTTTGACCTTTTTCCTCAGACACCTCCTTTTATGCTCTCTTTTATATGAGGTATGAAGCAAACTAGAGCTTCGCTATGAACCTCCTTTATCAAATGTAAAAACTAGACATCTTGGAGAATCCTCCTAATCGAAGCACCTTCCATCATTGAACCTCTCCTAGCCAAACCTCGTTCCTGGAAAGAGCTTTGCTGTTAAGTCTTTTTCTCAGTTCATCAAACATGCTGGTGCCTTTGGTTGGTGAAGCTGAAGAGCTAGTCAAACACAGTGAAGTTGGACCAATGAAGCTGCATCCCGCAACTAATCCCAATGAATCTATAACCAGTAGATGAGTTCCAATAAAGCGCAAATGAAGCTAATGATCCGCAGAACACAACTGCTTGCCAATGAACCTGACTCATTCCTTGCTGAAAACTCTATTTCGCTTGAAAATTTAGCAATTTCAAGATTCCATTCTCGAGCAGCATACCATCCACTACCCCCCGGTTCCTTACAATATAAAATACAATAGGAACCTTATATAATCCATTACCATGTTCAGCCAACCTTCCATTTCCAGTAGAAAGAATAGACAACTTCAGCTACAGACCTCTAAGCCTACATGAGCACGCTCGTCATAGGATACAAGAGGTACCATAGGAGAAACTACTCATTTTGATCCTATCCAAACAACTTCAATCATCCTTTCTTGAAATATTAGTTTACCAGCTTCATATCTGAACCTCTCAGGTTTAACCGCTTGAATCTCCTTCACAATGATTTTACAGGTTCACATACCGCTTTACAACCATGAGGTTCATACCCTTTTCAGTGTTCATAAACCAAGAGGTTCGCACCATTCACCTGTTGTTAATTAAACAGGAGGTTCGAACCATTCACCTGTCATTGAGGTTCAGCTTCGTACTCCCCTTGTAAATTGAAGTATGGTGTGAACTAGTGTTTTGCTCCACAAATCCTACTTTGGGAACCTTAACCTCCCTCTAGTTGAACCTCTAGTCTAGTTAAATCTCTCCATATAGCAGTTGCCTTCATTAGCAGGTGGAGATTCAGCTTCTCACCTGGTGGAGGCTCAGCTTCTCACTTGTCTACACCTGAACCTTTATTCCAGTTCCTCTTCATCACACTAGATATCCACATCCTTATGTTTTTCCAAGTTTGATTGTGCCTCCTAGTTAAAGAGGTTATATCTAACTCCACATGTACCTCCTTCATCAGAAGGTTCGCATCTAGTTCCATATGTACCTCCTTAGTTAAGAGGTTTCCTTTGCCTTTGCCGCTTGAACCTCTCGACTGAGCCTCTCTGGGTGGCTCGTACCTCCATTGATAGTCGGGCTCCTTCCGTCAAAATCAAATTTCAGGCATCTTGGAGTCGCATCTCCTTGTTTTATGACTTTTACCACCAAATAACTAGAATAAAGGTGGTTGGGGAACCTCCTTTGGCGTTTTTCAGAGCTTCAGTCTGAAGGTCTCTTGTTCGTACATCCTGGCAGACTCTTATCCCCCTTTTTCTGGTGAGCCATGATTTCTCTTCGTTTCTTCATCTTTTATATCTTTTTTACCAGAAAACCTCCATTGTTCTTCGTTGTACGATCATCACCGGAGCTTTTCGTCATCTTTTCCCTCAAAAGATTAGTAAAGCCCCTCCTTCTAGCGCCAAAATGTTGTGAGGGAAATTTGGTAACAACACCGAGAGAGAATATAGCTGGAATAATCAGCTTTTGCCCTTGATTATTGGACATAGCAGCAACTTCACACGTCCACAGCTCTTCTAGAGCTTCAAGTTTCCACTGCCGGAGCAGATGGTGATATGTGGTGTTTTTGGGGGCTGAGTTGACAAAACCACCGGATGAAAAGGGCAGAGTAAATCCTACACGGCCAGCCAATTCACCGGAATATGTATCACGGAGAGTACACGAGCCTTATCCGTGTAGAGAGTGAAAATCTGAATCCTTTAGTCAAGTGCCTACATATCATATTTATAGGAATCAAGCCCCATGTAGTTCTATTAGGTTTATACTTCTCCCTCCTTGCGAATTCAACCATTCTAAGATAATCCATCTCATAGTTATAGTCGAATTATACACCTATAGCTGAGCTTTCCAGTGTCCTAGTCCATGTCCATCACTAAGTCCTACAAAACCTCATGTATTTAATGTATATCCGAAATAACCAATATAAGTCCTATATTGTTTATAATTGTCTCATCCACCACGTTTTATTAAGCCTTGAAGTCCTTTTCCAAGAGTAATTCTGTGCTCCTAAAGATAGGAAGCTGAGTCCTTGTCCAACTCTGATTCTGTCCCGGAGAGGTTCAGACCACCCTGCACCTGAAGCTGTGCCTGCAGTCAAAACACCCTGAACCTGAACCTGTTCCTCAATGTCGCGAACCTGAACTTTGGCACTATGAAGCTGAACTTCAATACATCCAACCCTCACCAAATCCATACTAGTTGGGCCTATATTGCATGTGGGCCTTAAATTGAGCTCATGTGAGATTTTGGGCACAACACCCACTTTATACATTAAATATTGATCGATTCCACCACTTTACTCATTTTTCTTATTTTTCCCTATTAATTTACACTTTTTCTTAACTTCCGTGTCGTCCCCTGAATGTAAAGAATTGAGGGGGACGGAGGGAGTAGCTTATATTCACGGTCCTTCTTTAACTTTTTATTATTTTTTATGTATCTAACAATATAAATACTTTTATTTTAATATATTGTTGACGTAAATTTTAGTAGTATTTTGGATATTAAAATATAAAATATTTTTAAATAACAGATCTAATGGTTCATATTTATTTGCGCTTAATTGTTTTTTTTTAAAAGGGTCTAGAATGCAAATATCAAAATATGTGTATGTGTTAATGTTTCGGGTTTCTTTTAATATACTATTATCTATATTTTTTTATTTAAATTAAATGTATAAAAAATAATAATAAACATGAATTTTATACATTTAATATAATAATATTACCACTATATCTATATTTTACCCGTGCTATTTTTAATTTGAAGATGCGTTGTTTTAGTTAAAAAATATATAACATGTAATGTCCTTAAAAAGGTAATTAGCTACTTATTAATAATTATATAAATTAATATATATATATATATATATATCAATACTATTATATAATAGACGAAACATTAAAAGTTTGGTCGGTCGGTATGGTACGTTGTGATTTTACTTAATTGCCCTTTCTTAAATTCGTGTTTTTACTTAATTAATCTTACTTATTTATAGAAATATATTATTAAATAATAATATTACCTATTATTTTATTATTTTTCACCTAAAATACATTTTTTTTTATTTTTTCTAACAAATTCCCCTACTTTTTCCAATATATCACGGGCAATTACCTTTTTTAACTAAAACATGTTAGTTTTTCTATTTTTTCTTACTAAAACCCCTCATTTTCCAAAAATATCATGTACAAACCTTTAGTTATTTATTTTTAAACCTAATATTATAATTATTTTTTTAAAAGTTTACCTATTTTAACATGCCTACTTATTTTTCTTAACAAATGCAATTACTAAAAATATTAAAATATAAATAATCAAATACCTATTTATAACAAATTACCTTTTCAGCTAAAACACATTATAGATTTTTTCTAACAAAGTCCCTCATTTTCTAAATATATCACGGGAAATTGCCTTTTTCAATTTAATTTTTCTATTTTTCTCACTAAAATCCATTCTTTTTCTAAAAATATCACGGACAAACCCTTTAATTATTTATTTTAAAACGTATTTAAATAATTTAAATTATTAAAATTTGAAACCTGATTTTCCAAAAATATCACGGGCATTTACCTTTTTAAATTAAATATGTGTTACATTTTTTATTTTTCCATACTAAAACCCCTCATTTTCCAAAAATATAACGAGCAAACCCTTACTTATTTATTTTAAAATCTGTTTTAATGTTTTTAATTAATTAAAATTTTTTAGCTATTTTAGCTATTTTAACATGCCTACTTATTTCTTTAACAAATACAATTAAAATAATAATAATAAATTAACAATTAACAATCTGTGGGTTTTAAGCTAGTATATATATATATATATATATATATATATATATATATATATATATATTGTCCGTGTTACTTTTAGAAAATTAGTTGTTTAAGTTATAAAATATAAAATAGTTAATGTATTTTAGCTGAAAATGCCAATTAGTTATTTAGTAGTAATTGTATGTGTTATCAGGTGCGCAATGAAGATTGACAATCAATATAGAACAATAACGAAACAACATTTGAAATGATTCATCACAAATTGTGTATCTATATCCAGTAACAGTACATCGTCTTCGAAAGAATGAAAAAGAAGAGAAATATCAAGAGTGAGAGAGAGAGAGAGTTCTGCGAGAGATGTCTCTCTTAGTTACAAAGAGAACTGTGTCAATCACTTCTGATGTGTATTAGTGTGCTGATGTGGAGGCTCTAACTGTACTACTAGTGTCATGTTCAATAGTATATAACAATATTGTCCTTATATATTTATTTTGCGTTGTTTTACTTAAAAAATGTAAAACATGTATTGTGTTTAGTTGAAAAAGGTAGTAATCACTTATAAATATATAATAATATTACCTATATATATATATGTGTGTAGAATGTGTTTTAACTGAAAAATATAATTGGTTCCAGCCGCTGAATCGACTCAAATATCATCGACCAAACTTTTAATGTTTTGTCGATAATAATATACTTAGATATCTAAAGTCATGCAAATATTTACAGCAGAATAAAAAATGATAAGAGATTTAGTTAAATAGATAATAATTAGATGAATTTTGTTTTAAAACTAGTAATAACTTTGAACAAAAATAATATACTACGTATAATTATTGGTAGGACATTGACTTGTGACTTCTGTTAGCCTTTATCACGTCAAGTGTCAACTCGGACTTGACGTTAATGAACCGAACAAGTTTTTGTGTGTTATTGGGGAAGGATGAGAATCCCATATATGGCAACTAAGTGTTGGAAAGAATGATAGTTCTTATATTTTGTGGATGTTATGTAGTCAATTTTTGCTTCCATATTGTTTTCCATTTATAGTGGTCATCTGGGAGAAATATTGGAATCACACCAATTGCCCATTCAATTCACTTCATATTAAGTGCCGTTTTGATTGATGTTCCATCATATTTGAAGTCAACAAAATAGTAGTAACGAAATTATATATACTGGTAGGAGATAAAATTATTGTTAAAATGTACTGATAATTTATGTTTAAAGATAAATTTTGAACATAATTTATTGTGAAAAATTATATCAAATTTAAAAACAAATATTTTACCTCAATAAGAGAAACAGAACAATTTTTTTTTTTTTTTTTTTTGGTTGGTAACCCACAGAACAAATATTGAGCAGTCTACAAACACTAATTTATAAGATGAAATGGGAGAGGACTTTCATGTAACCATTAGAGGAGTACAACATTAGTTAAATCCACTAGCTGTTTCAGGTACCAGCAGCATGTCATAGTCGTAACGGGGATTCAAATTATTTTAACAATTAAATCATATTAAACTAAGTATATCTAGTATAATATTTAGTAATTACGTTCTAATAATTTGGTTCTCAACATCTAAATAACATACTCTTTTTTTTCTAAATAAATAAATAACATACTTATTCATTAAGATTTGTTTGATTTGCATTGAGGTTTTGAGGGAGTGATTATTCATTAAATTAATTTTCTGTTCATATTACATATTTTTTGGGAAAAAATGGATTAAATTGATCCTGTTTTTACCTTAAAATTTTCTTGTATTTATAATTATTTGGTAAAAAATTTTTTGCTAATTATAATTATTTGGTAATTAATCGATGTGAATATAAAATTATATTCAATATATTATTATTTTCAAATTTTTAAACGATGAACTCATTATATATTTGAAAATTTGTGATAAAATTAAGTTCGGTCAATTTAATTAAATATTTGCCCAAAATCATATTTAATAAGAACATATGAAGTATTCGGTTAGCACTAAAAAGAACGTTTAAATTTTTTCTAAAATTTTAATGTTTACAAAATATAGTAAATTATTCAAACAAGCAATACAGCCCGCTGTGTTTGTAAGTTTGCATAAAGTCCTACAAAAAGATTAATATGAAGAAAATTTGCTATAGAAATTTGGATAAATGTCAGAAAACATTTCATCAGCTAGAAACATGCTAGCATGTGGACATGCATGTTCTTCTGGCCTTCTATATTGGTAGTTGTTAAATATCAATTTTGTATTGTTATGTCACATTTTGACATAATTAATTTTAAATTCTTTTTTTAATAAATATTAATTTGGATAATAATTAATTATTTAATCATTAAGTTTTATCATTTCTCTGAAATAAGAAAAAAATCAATTTCAATCAACGAATTACGAAAATATTTTTGTTCAAATAAGGAAGATATCACAAAAACTTTAGGGGATAAACATAATATTTTACATAACTGCGGTTTGATCCAATATAAATTGGTACGTAGAATACAGGAGACAAGACACTTTCCAAGTACAGCCTCTCTATTTTTCATAAACCCTAAATCCCTAAAAAGAGCTACATTTGTATAAAATCGTTATAATATTCCAACAACTTTCGAATTTGTATTGTTACTAAATTTCTCCAAAGATATGTATGATAAATTATTAATTAGCCAAATTAGATGGGTATCAAATAGTAAATTTGGTCGATATACATTAAGTTCAGATCTTCTTATATAAGTTTAGGCGAACATTCAAAGTATACATTGTACTATTAAACTAAATAGTGCATGAAAGAGACAAAATAAAGGACCTAATTGTTCCTAAATTCGGCTTAAATCATAGAATTTTGGACGGATATACATATAAACCTCCAAAATAGACAATCACCTGTTTGAATAGCTCCAAAACACAAACGAATAAATGGTATTCTTTTATTGTAAATATAGTTTAATAAAATTGAACACAAATTAGACACTTATATAATTCATTACTCAGAAATTGTCTCATAAAAAAATATAAATTCTTTGCCTAATTGTATGTCACCGGGTTGCCGCGCAAATGGGGACGCGAATCATAATGGGATTATGTGGAGCACATAGAATAAATTAAACGAGAGAGAGATAATTTGTTGATTAAAATTTCCACTTGCTGCTTGGAGGTTTCCTATCTGGGAGAAAGGGGGAATCAATCTAATGTAATAAAATACTTAGTGAGTGTCCAACAAACAACAATATATATATATATATATATGTTGTATCTTCTTTACATTTTAATCATGCATCTAAATAAAGTTAACTTGATTAGATTACTTTTAGCCTTTTAGGTGAATAATTAAAGTTTATGTTCGTGTTTTGTATCTTCCATACTTTAATCCTATCTTAATTAAGCCCTGTTTTTAAAAGCAATGGAGTAAAAAAAAAAAAAGAGTGTAAACCGGTCTAGACGGTCGACTTGATTTTACTTTTAGGCTTCTAGCCAAAAAACTTTGATTTCTAACTACTAATCACCTATGTTTGGGGAAGTCCCGTTAGATTCGCTATAAAATTTTAGACAAAATAATTCCATTCTTGGTTACCCAAAAAAAAAAAAAAATATTCCATCCTGACATTCTAAATTTCTAATAACTGGGATCAACCGGTTATTGAACACAAATTTTCTACTCCACCTTCCACTGACATTGATGCGCAGAATACTAATAATTGGGATCAAAATTTTATATAAACTCAAGGTTGTGTGTTATACATTATGTTAAGTTGTGAAAAACAAAATTTTATATTTGTCAAATAAAATCATCTTAGGCATTATTTACAAATTTCATATATTAAGTATTTTTAAAAAAATATCATTAAGATCGGTAACTACCAAAAAAAAGTGATATTCACCGACCCCAGATTTGATCGATAAAGATAAGAAGACAGTTGTTTTTACAATATTTTGAACGATGTAATAGTCATTTTTATCTAATCATTCTAGCAAAAATAGGTCATAAGTCATAACTCATAATAATGCACGAAAAATTATATCCAACAGTTCATGATATTGTCACTGACTCAGCCAGATGTAAATTTACTAACCCGAATGTCACTTCTATTGTGTTGTCGGTCGTGGTTAACAACCAACTATTTTGATCTAAAATCAATAAGCAAATTTTAATTTAATCATACTAGCTAAAAACCGTTTCATGTACGGACCGAACATGAGTCGACATCAACATAATAATATTAATATATATTAATAAATATTTTTAAAAAATATATTGTCGAGAATTGAATGATAAAAATATAATAAATAAACCACTATTTAATTATATAGTTATAGACAATTGAACCGTTTGTAAAACTAAAGAAATTAAACTAAATAAATAAATTTTGTATGATTACGTAGCTGTAAGGAATCGAACCCTCGATGTAGCTAATAAATTTAAAGTAAATAAATAAATCTTGTATAATTACGTAGTTGCAAGGAATCGAACCCTGGATGAAGTTAAAGAATTTAAAGTAAATAAATCTTGTATAATTACGTAGTTGTAAGGAATCGAACCCGGATTTCGTGATAATCAAATTTGGTACTTTAGTACCGCGCGCCATTTTCACATTGTTTTGCTTATTAATATTAATTTTAAATATTAAAAAAAATTATTAAAAAAATGTACTTATAGATATTTGAATGATAGAAATATATAATAAATAAATACTATTTAATTATGTGATTATAGGCAATTAATCTTGAATTTGGTAATGCGCGATATTTTAACATTATTTTCTTTATTAATAAAGAGTATATAAGTTATAGACAATTGAACTTTGAATGAAATTAATGAAATTAAAATAAATAAATAAATCTTGTATAATAACGTAGTTGTAAAGAATCGAACCCTGAATTAAGCTAAAGAATTTAAATTAATAAATCTTGTACGTAGTTGCGAGGAATCAAACCCAGCTCTCGTGATAACCAAATTTGGTACTTTGGTACTTTTGATACCGCGCGTTATTTTCACATTGTTTTCCTTATTAATAAACTAGATGATAACTTGTGCGAAGCACGGACCTAATTAATTTATTTGAAAATTTAAATTAATTATGCAATATATATAAGGTACTAAGGTCATAATAAAAGAATTTGAAATACAATATAAAGTTTCAATGGCCACGGATATAAATAATTATTTATTTTACTTTGAGAGAAGTGCCAATAATATTTTGATTCATCATTCGAGAATGGTTTCGGAACAATTTTGGGGACTCCAACATTTTTAAAATATAGTACTATTTACCCACTTCTCATAATGCAAATTCTGCGTGTATTGATGAGAAGCTAAACATGAATTACCGCTTTGAGACTCCAGTAAAATATACCGTAAAACCTCGATAAATAAATATTGATAAATTAATAATATTTGTGTTCCCGACTTGGGCCAATATGATAAATTCATATTATTGCTAAATACATAAGATAATAAACTTTACAAAAGTTTTTAAGGCCCACTAAAAATATATGACATCTCTAATTTTGTGGGAGAGAAAAGGCATAAAGCATATTTGGTGTATATGTGTTGGAATTTACATACATTAATATTATTTTTTCTACATGAATCAATTAATTATGAGAGTTAATATGTTCACACTCTTGATTTATGTGCACATCATTTGAAATATAAAAATAGTTCAATAAAAAAAGTAATCTAAAAATGGTTTTGAGTTAAAAATGTGCATGAGAATGTTTTTGTCTAAAGATTAACAAAGAGTGCACCTATAAATCAAGGACATATAATTAACTATTTTTTGGTACATGAATTTATTAATTTTGATACATGTATCAAACATATCTATCAATACATATTTGAATTATTGTGATTGCTTGTACAATATATTGACTAATAAATTATTTGATATAAAATATTGTATAAATTTATAAATATTAGTTTATCAATAAAATAATAAAATATTCATTAATCAATAAATTAATAATATCGTTAAATTGATAATTTTTCTGAGACCAAAGTTATAAATTTATAGAGGTTTTACCGTAGTCAAGTAAATAAACCCAATGTTGTGAGAACAAATTATTGTGGGAGTTTAAAAGAATTTGCACATATTTCCAACTTAATCAAACATGAAATTAAGAATTATACTCAAAAATATACTCAAGAGAGATTTAGGAGGAGAATCATACCTAAAGTTTTAAGTCTTGATAGATGCTCGTACAAAGATTAATTAGATTACAAATTCAGGGGTATAAAATAGATTGAGATTATTATCGTGATTCAAGTGTGACACTGATGTATATAATAATAATATAATATATTTGATGTAATAATAATATTATAATATATGTTAGATCAATATTATTTTGTGATGGGTATAATAATATAATATATTTTAGTACAATAATAATATTATAATATATTTTATATTTATATATTTTTTTAACAACAACATAGAATTCTACGTGACATTGAATTTTTACGTGAAATGAGATTTTATATTTAAAAAAAACAAAATAGAATTCAATGTGATATAGGATTTCTATGTGAGCTAAAATTTTAGGGGTGAAATTAAAAAAAAGTGCAAATCAAATTTGGTACAAAGAGTACTATTAAAAACAAATTTCGTTTAGATTAATATTTTATATAATAACATAGAATTTTATGCGAGGTTGGATTGAATTTCTATGTGAGAAAGAATTTTTAGTTGAGATAGGATTTTAGCCATATATAATATTGACATATGTATATCAGTGTTTTGACAAAACATAAAAGTAACTTTTTATTACGCAGATTTGTTATTAATGATTTATTTAGATTCTATCTGCAAAGACGAAAAAATTAAAAATAATAACAAAATTGTTAGAAGATCCATGGAAGTAGATCAGTGAACAAAACAAAAATAATTTAAAAATAATATAAATTTGTACTACGTGAATTTAGAGTATAATAATTCTAGTACATGAAATAGAAGTTTAGAGTATAATATATTCTATTTTAGATTAAATAATTATATTTTTTAGAAAAATAAAATTGAAAAGAAAAACAAATTATGGGTGAAACCAAAAAAAGTGTGGAACCAAAAAAAGAGTGTGAACCAAATTTGATACAATGTTAAAAGGGGGTTTCACTTATTAATAATTTTTTTTTATAGATTTTTAGAAAAATAAAATTGAAAAGAAAAACAAAACAAATTAAGGATGAAACTAAAAAAAAGGTGGAACCAAAAACGAGTGCGAGTATAATATTTATATTACACATGAAATAGGAGTTTAGAGTATAATATAATCTATTTTAGATTAGATAATTATATTTTTTAGAAAAATAAAATTGAAAAGGAAAACAAATTAGGGTGAAACCAGAAAAATGGTGGAACCAAAAAAAGTGCAAACCAAATTTGGTACAATGTTAAAAAGAGGTTTCACTTATTAATAAAGGTTATAGAGGTGAAACCAAAAAAAGGGGTGGAGCCAAAAAAGTGTGCGAGTATAATAATTCTAATACATGAAATAGAAGTTTAGAGTATAATATAATCTATTTTAGATTAGATAATTATATTTTTTAGAAAAATAAAATTGAAAAAAAAAACAAATTAGGGGTGGAACCAAAAAAAGTACGAACCAAATTTGGTAAAATATTAAAATAGGATTTCACTTATTAATAAAGGTTATAATAATAAAGGTTATAGATGACGAATCTATGCTTTTTGAGTATTAAAACTACATAGAAAATTAAATTTCGATAACGATGATATATTATTGTTAACCGAGTAAACTTTAAAGTGGCTTTACCCGTTTTTGGACCCGATTTTTAAATTTGTAATTTAGTGCTCAGATATTACTTTCAGTTTTCAAAAATATGGCTAAGAATCACTTTTTTGAGAAAAAAAAAGTGGTCAATAACCACCTTTTTGAAAAATAAAAGTAATGTTCTGCTACCTATTGCAAATTACCACTTGTTTTAGAAAAAAAAAACTAAAAAAAGTGGCATGTAGCCACCTTTTTAAAAAATAAAGATAATATCCGGCCATCGTATTGCAAATTATAAAATATGATCATCAAAACACAAAAATGAATAAAGTTTTACCAACACTTTGAAGTTAACTCTCGTTAACCTAACCTGATAAACATTTATAAACCTGATCACCATAACTGTTGACCTGAGGACGAATCAATGAACTGAATGCTGAATGAACCCCACACTTTGTAGTGGTCTATCCATTAACAATAACATACACAACTGACTCGCCATTCCAGCAATATTTAGCCCATACAATATTTTGTCTTCTAAATTTCTCCTCCTTGTAGTCGAATGCTTCTGTATCCCATTATGAGATATGTTATACTGGATTTTCGGTAATGGACCCTATACAGGTCCCTAAGTGATTTGGGCTTAGAGAATGAACTATATTTTGGAGATCGGTGTAGATTGGAATTAGGGCTCGCATCATTAAGCTATATTGAGCCCAAAATCCTTCTAAGTATGGTGGGCTCGCTTCGTTATGAGTTCCCACCTTGACAAGGGGTCGCATCATAATCGGGCTCGCTTCGCTATGAGTTCACTTTGATGGGCTCGCGTCTTTATTTATGAACCCTCACCCTAAGCTTATGGGCTCTCACCATTATGAAGTAATGGGCTCGTGTTACTTATCAGAAATAAGAATAAATTGAACATAGGTGAGCTCGCACCACTTGAACTACGAAAGAGTAATTTTCATATGTCTTGTGCGATGCGAGCCTGGCCAGCTCGCATCGTGGGTGAAGCCTAAAATATGGAAATTCCTGTTTATGGAATGTTTCTTGGTTGACACGGGACAGATCTACAATCATGGGAAGAAATGCGGAGATGCCGCGAGATTGTAGGAAAACGTGTGAAAACCGGATTATTTATGGGAACTTGAAGAGGATTGATGATCCTTAGACTATTTATGGGAACTTGAGAAGGATTGATGATCCTTGGAACTATTTATGGGAACATGAGGTGGATTGATAATCCTTGAGTTATTTATGGGAACATAAATCCTGACTATTTTATGGGCTTGGACTGAATGGGCTTATTCAATGACTTGTTCTCCAAGAACTACGTGAGGCTTGATCCCTATATAAAGGGGTACGTAGGCACCTTGTATGATACACAATTGACACTCGGCAAGTGCAAGAGAAAAAACCCATTCTTTATTCAATTTCTGAGGAGTCATCATACAAGTCCAGCCACAACTTTCCATAAAACCTCCAACACACTGTTGTACGAAATTCTCCTAACAACAATTGGCGCTAGGAGGGGCTAAGCATCTTTAGGAGAAGGATGTCGAAGAACAACAAGAACGATGACAAGGGGATTGTGCACAAGATGGATGCCACACCACAAGGAGCAAGGACGGATCCACCAACCCACGGAGAGGAAGGACCAAGCAAAATCACCCCTGTCATGCCTCAAGTCGCACCGGTTACACTAGATGGCCAGAAGATCCTAGGCTACCTCGAGGGGATCGAGCTCCAATTCAAAGCTATGAACGCCCGGCTAGCTAAGGTCGAGCAGAACTCAATCAAGAATGCGAAGAGGAAGGCTCGAAGGCTTAAGGGCACGAAGGACAAGAAGGATAAAACCTCTAAAAAACTCATACACGAGTTCGACGAGGTAGCTGATGGGCTAAAGAAAACCGGGTCTCTTGAGACAGATGAGATATCTCCAAGCCAGGAGGAGCGAGGCAGCCAGGCTCCGAGCGAGCCGCGGCATGAGCCAGCTTCATCCGAGGCTAGATCCACTAGTGTGTTGGATCGAATTGGGAAGAAGCTAACTGAGCACGATCTAAGGCTTAGATTGGAAAAATCTAAAGCACGGAAGGAGGCGCCAGAAAGGACTCCGCCTAGAACAGAGCGAAGGGAGAGGACTCCGCCTAGAACAGAGCGAAGGGAGAGGACTCCGCCTAGAACCGAGCGAAGGGAGAGGACTCCACCTAGAACAGAAAGAAGAGAAAGGACTCCGCCTCGAACTCGTAGAAGGGAGCGAAGGGAGAGGACTTCCTCTCACCATGCTAGTGAAGAGGGGTCGGACGAGAGAATTGGAGACCTAAGGGTTGGTGATCTGAGGCGCCTGCTGGTGCAGATGGAACATGAGAAGAGAGCCCCACCCCCTGCTACGGCCCCATCTCCTTTTACTCCTGCAATAAGGATGTCCCCTCTGCCCCCGGCATTTAGAAGTAACCTCGAGCTTGCCTTCAATGGAGATGCGGATCCTGCTGAATACTTGGCCCGTTTCAATACCGAGATGGAGGTCTATCAGGTTCCTGACCTAACTCGTTACCGATTATTCACTGCCTCATTAAGGGGGAGTGCCCAACAGTGGTTTACTAAGCTAGGACCAGCTAGCATTAGCACGTGGAGACAGTTGGGAGATCTATTCTTAAGGCAGTTTCAATCCACTCTTCATTATGCCCCCCCGGTGGCTACCCTGGCAAACATTAAGCAGGGGGAAACAGAGTCCCTGCAGGACTATTTCATGCGGTTTAATGCTGAGGTCCCTCGAGTCCGAGGAGCAACAGAAGAAGCCCAGAAGAATTTCCTAATTGCTGGATTGAGGGAGGGCTCTAAATTCTGGAAGACCCTACAGGCCAGGGAACCGGAAACTTTGGCCGAATTTTATGAACAAGCGGAGCCTCACAAAAGGGTAGAGAAATCTATGAGAGATCTAAGAAGCAGTGGCCGAAGGATGGAGAAGAGAGGGAGATCTTCTAGTCCAGAAGAAAGGAGAAAGACTTTCAGAAGGAGCCCTAGCCCAAAGAAGTTTAACAAGACCAAGGAAAATAAAGAGACTGGAAGGCCTTACACAACAAAATGGCAGAATCATACCCCTTTGGTGGCTTCCATTGATCATATATATGCCACTTACGCTGGGAAGGGGGTATTCAAGAAAGCCACCCCGCTAACGGAATATAGTAAAAGGGACACCTCTAAATACTGTGCTTACCATGAATCTACGGGACATCACACGACCGATTGCCGACAATTGAAGGATGAAATTAAGAGCCTGATTCGACAGGGAAAGCTAACGGAATGGGTCGTAAAGGAACTACGGAAGCATAAGTCTGAGTACCATCAGGTGCCCCCTCCACCCCCGATAGCAAAGGATGATGACACAAAGAGAACTGCTAGGGAAGATAGCATTCACGTTATTATTGGAGGACCTCATGTGGGAGGAGATAGCAAGAAAGCCATGGAGAGATATGCCCGAGAGGCAAAGGACCGTCCTCTCACCAACGTTCATCGTCTTGAACAAAGGCCTCCCCACCTGTTCACAAAAGAGAGAGATGACATTATGTTTAGTGAAGAAGATGCCAAATGGGTGCACCACCCTCATGCTGATGCTCTTGTTGTGAGGATGAAAATCGGGTCTACCAATGTGTATCGGGTACTGGTGGACAATGGGAGCGCTGTAAATGTCTTAACCTACGACACTTACAAAAAACTTGGATTCCTGGACAGAGAGTTGGCCTCAAGCGGAAACCAGCTCTACGGGTTCACCGGGGCTTCAGTAGGAATTCGGGGAACAATCCAGCTACCGGTCAGTTTGGGAGATAACCCCCACGTGGCCACACAAATTGTCACTTTTACTGTGGTGGACCAGCCGTGTGCTTATAACGCCATCATTGGGAGACCGCTCCTTAAGGAGATGAGGGTAGTTACCTCTGTCTACCACTTAACCATGAAGTTTCCAACTCCTACACGCATCGGACAAGTGAAGGGATGCCAATATGACTCAAGAGTATGCTACAACCAAGCCGTGAAAGGGGCAGAGAAGTTAGATGTTCGACGAGAAGTGGCAGACCTTAGGGAACAAGAGCCCGTGGAAGATGGTGAGGAGAAGAAAAGGAAGTGTGTGGACACTCTCATGTCAGATGTTTGTAACATGATATCTATAGAGGAGCTCCCGGAAAACTCCTTTGAAAATTTGGGAATTGAAGTGGAGCCTCGGCCCGGGGCCTTAATGATGGAACCCTCTCAACCCATAATGACACTGCAGGAAGGGATAGTAGAGGAGGCTAGTGATGATGAGGAGAGCCCAGAACAGATGGCCGCTAGGTTGAATAAAGGCAAATGGGTGAAGAAGGAAACTTCAATCTTAATAAACCTACCAACCGGGGTCTCCCGAGAAGTCACTATCACAACAGAAGGTAACCTCCCACAGGAAGAACCAAAGGAATCCATCACCAATGGGGGTCATCCTAGCATCACTGAGATAGGAGAGCCTAGCAGGGATATAAGTTTCGATGAAGATTTGGACCCAAGAATGCCTCCCCTACTAGACGGAGCTGGAACATTTGAGGATATCATTCCTATCTTGGTGGATCCAAATGACTCGGATAAAGTTTTGAGAATTGGAGCAAATCTCGGCCCCAACATAAGGAATAGTCTCGTCTCATTCCTCAAAGAGAACCTGGATGTGTTTGCATGGTCTCACGCCGACATGATAGGGATCGACCCAGAGGTGATGTGCCATAGGCTAAACTTAGATCCTAGCAAGAAAGGAATAAGGCAGAAGAGGAGACCTATTAGTGGAGAGAGGGCAGAGGCCCTCAGGGAAGAGGTGGACAGGTCGATGGAAGTCGGGCTCATCAAGGAGTCATTCTACCCGACTTGGTTGGCTAATCCTGTGCTGGTGAAGAAGCCAAATGGAAAATGGAGAACTTGTGTGGACTTCACCGACTTAAACAAAGCTTGTCCGAAAGATAGCTTCCCTCTTCCTCGTATCGATCAGCTCGTGGATGCTATGGCAGGACATGCATTGTTAAGCTTCATGGATGCCTACTCAGGCTATAATCAAATTCCTATGTATGGGCCAGATCAAGAACACACTTCGTTCATCACTGATCGAGGCCTATACTGTTATATTGGGATGCCTTTCGGGCTAGTGAATGCAGGAGCAACTTATCAAAGATTGGTGAACAAGATGTTTAAAGATCACATCGGGAAGACAATGGAGGTGTATGTTGATGACATGCTTGTTAAGTCAAAGGAGGCCAAAGATCACATGCGGCACTTGGCAGAAATGTTCACTATCTTACGGATCTACAGAATGAAGCTCAATCCCCAGAAATGCGTGTTTGGAGTAGAGTCGGGAAAGTTTCTAGGATTCATTGTTAACCACCGGGGAATTGAGGCTAACCCGGCCAAGATCAAGGCTCTATTAGAGATGAAGTCACCTCGAAAGGTGAAAGATGTGCAGAGTCTCACAGGGAGGATCGCGGCGTTAAATAGATTATCTCCAAATCTTCTGACAAGTGCCATGAGTTCTTTAAAGCTATTAAAAAGGTGGGCAAGAATTTTCAATGGACAGAGGAATGTGAAGAGGCCTTTCAGAATATAAAGAAGCATCTGAGCACACCACCCTTACTGTCTAACCCACAACAGGGGGAGGTACTGGTGCTTTATTTGGCTGTGTCTGAGTATGCGGTGAGTGCGGTGCTAGTTCGAGAGGAAGGCGATACTCAGCTCCCCATATACTATATGAGTAAAAGGCTAGTCGGTGCAGAGACTCGATACTTGAACATGGAAAAACTGGTGTATGCTCTAATCCTCGCCTCAAGGAAGCTTCGTCCCTACTTCCAAGCTCATAAGATCGAGGTGAGAACTGCCTATCCTCTTAGGCAAGTGTTGCACAAACCAGAAACCTCAGGAAGAATGTTGAAGTGGGCGGTCGAGCTAGGGCAGTTTGACATGGAGTATAAGCCCTGGGTCGCGATTAAAGGGCAAGCTCTGGCAGATTTTGTGTTGGAATTCTCACCTCAAGTAGAAGAGGACTCTAGGGCCTTGCAAATTTACCCAGAGGTGACAATGGAGGAAAATCAGAATAGTGCCCCTTGGTGGAGCCTATATGTTGATGGGGCATCTAATGGAGATGGAGCCGGAGCTGGATTCGAGTTAGTGAGCCCAGAAGGATGTAGATTGAAGAGGGCTGTTCACTTCACTTTTCATGCAACAAACAATGACGCTGAGTATGAGGCCTTGATCAACGGATTCAAGTTGGCATTAGAGCTGAAGGTGGAAAACCTTAACGCTTTTAGTGACTCCATGATTGTGGTATACCAGATAAATGGAGGGTATCAGGCACGAGGGCCTAGAACGGAGTTGTATTTGCGTTGTGCAGAGAGGTTAATCAAGCTATTTAATGAAGTCAGCATATAGCTCATCCCTCGAGGCCAGAATGAGACGGCGGACGAGCTTGCTAAGTTCGGTTCACGTCGCGAGACCACTCTGTTAGGGTCAACACCCTTGGAAATACAGAGGAGGCCTAGCGTGCCAGAGGTAGAGCTCATGGTTGTGGCAGAACAGGCTACATGGATGTCTCCACTCTTAGCTTATATAAAAAATGGTGTGTTACCAGATGACAAGAATGAAGCGCGGCGGATGCGATATATGGCTGCAAGATATGCAATATATGATGGAGACTTGTATAGGAGAGGCTTCAATGTGCCCCTACTCAAGTGTGTTGATGGAGATGAGTGCAATTATATACTAAGGGAAGTTCATGAAGGTATCTGTGGTAATCACTCGGGGGGTAGCTCATTGGCACAAAAGATACTTCGTCAAGGATACTACTGGCCGTCTCTCAAGAAAGATGCTTTTGAGTTTGCTAGAGCTTGTGACAAGTGCCAAAGGTATGCAAATTTTTATAACAGCCCGGTGGCACCTTTAACCTCACTCATGAGCCCTTGGCCCTTTGCCATGTGGGGAATAGATTTGATTGGAGAATTGCCCAAGGCTAAAGGCAGTGTGAAGTACACTGTGGTCGCTGTGGATTATTTCACTAAGTGGGCAGAACCTGAACCCTTAGCCACAATAACCGCAAAGAAGCTCATTGATTTTATGTATCGGGCTATTGTTTGTCGATTTGGAGTACCCTATAAGTTGATCTCAGATAATGGTAAACAGTTTGACAGTAAGGAGATGAGAGAATTTTGTGATCGGTTAGGGATTCTGAAGAGTTTCAGTGCAGTGAGCCATCCACAAACGAATGGTCAGACTGAGGCAATCAACAAAATCTTGAAGCACACGTTGAAGGCGAAGCTAGATGATGCTAAAGGAAGCTGGCCAGAAGAACTTCCACAAGTCTTATGGTCTTATAATACCACTCCCCGAACCACAACGGGCGAGACCCCATTCTCCTTGGTGTATGGATGTGAGGCTATGGTCCCGGTGGAAGTAGGAGCGGGATCTTTTAGGAGAGCTCATTATGACCCAGAGAATAGTGAGAAGAATCACCGTCTTTACTTGGACATGATTGAAGAAACACGGGTTGATTCCCAAGCAAGACTGCTAGCATATCACCAGAGAACCGCAAGGCATTATAACCGCAAGGTGAGAGCCCGACCTTTCCGGGTAGGGGACTTGGTTCTCCGACGAGTCATGCCTAATACTAAGGTAGTTAATCATGGAGTGTTTGGTGCAAATTGGGAAGGACCATATCAGATCAAATCCGTTCTATGGGAAGGAACCTATCATCTCAATGACATACGGGGAAAGCTTATACCAAGGGCCTGGAATGCTGAGCACTTGAGGAGATATTATCAGTAGTTTCTATCTATCTAAGACTTAGCATGCATTGATATTTATCCTAAGTCTTGGGGGGTAGTGTCATATAGGCACCTTCCCTTGGCATACAATGTAATAAGTCTAGGTCTACTATTATGGAAGTTTTATTATCTAAATAAAGTTGAAGTTTATTGAGCATTAAGTAAATTGTACTTTCTTTTTTCGAACTTTGGATTGGGCCTCGGCCCATCAATTATGCAAAACTAGCTTGTGCGAGGCGAGCCCTCTCTAAAAACGAGCTCAAGAAAGTTGGGAAAATAAAAAACTCAGATGGAACTCTGTGCGAGGTGAACACCTGCGCGAGGTGGACCTTGGTGCGAAGAGGGACCTCGCGTGAACAAGGCATAGTAGTCTCATGCGAAGTAAACCTGGTAGGAGTTGAATATAATTATAATGTAAAAGAAAGCAAAGACAAACAGGAAAATATGCAAAATCAGGAGCGAACACAAAAAATACTTGATAAAATGTTAAGTGTTATGGGACCAAGGTTATCAAATGTTTACAGATTGCGAGGCAAACAGGGTGCCCGCATCCCCAAAAGAAAGTAATTGAAATGAACTTAAGTTTGAGGAGTCTCCTCATTGGTTTCTTGGATAGGTTGAGCTTCCGGTTCGGGCTGGGCCTCGTCTGCGATGCGAGCCCTCTCTGTAGCCTCCTCCTCCATCTCTCTTCGCATCTTTTCAGCATAGGCAACAGTGGCTGCACCCAAAGGACTCCAATCGAACTCAGGGACCTTCGACATGAAGCCCTTCATGAAGTTCTTGGACCCTAGGGCCTTGGCATCCCTGACCTCTTCGACCCGGCTCGCCTCTAACATTGAGAACTTGGCCTCAAATTCAGCATCCTGGGCAACCATTTTAGCTTCGGCCTCAGCAACTTGGGTTTTTAGAGAATTGATCTCAGAGGTAGCATCATTTAGAGCAACCGAATGTTCCCCCTTCATTTTCTCCACAAGTACGTTAGCCTCGCGCAAGTCCTTCTCGAGACTTGTGGTCGCATCGAGAATACTTTGTTTTGACTCCTCAACCAAGGCCACATTGGCCTCGAACGAGCCCGAGGTCCATGCCCTTAAATCACTCTCAGAAACGTGTGGGGCACCAAGACGCACCAGAGTGCTCGCCACTACGTTTCCTTGAGGATTTGGGGGGAGATCCTTGCGAGCCCGCTTCGCAACATCGAGCTCAGGAGCAGAGTCCTTGGCATGCTTGTTCTTCCTTTTCAGAGGAGAGACCCCCCCAGTAGCCAAATATTCTGTGAGAGTGGTTTTTCGGGGAGGGATCTCTTTTGTACGAATAACTTTATTCGAACCCTCTGCATGCGAGCCGGATGGCTGCCAGAAGGAACAGTGCGAATCTGGACCTCTGGGTCATCCAAAAAGGGAGGAGGAGAAATTGCCATTCCTGAAAAATAATGAGGACAAAAGAGTTAGTATACAATTAAATAAAGGTGCCAGAAAAAAGGTAAAGCGATGCGAGCTGAAGGCTCGCACCGAGTAAAACTTACCTTTTCCTTTTTTCTTAGATTTCCTACTAGGGGTTAGTCTAGTCCCTTCTTTTAGGAAACCGTATTCGACGAGATTGGCAGTGGTGATCAATTTTCTGATATTCCGTTCTGAGACGGGAATCCTTAAAAGATTATCAGCATTTAACTTCTCTTGGCCTTGCAAAGAAGTTCTCACGGGAGGTTCTGAATGAATGGAAATAAACTGTGAGTACGATGCGAGCTCAAAACGAATCGATGCGACGTGGAAAGGAAACGATGCGAGTTCGAAATAAAATGCTTACCAGGATCATAATAGAAATGAGTCTGGACTCGAGGAACTTCATGTACATAGAAAAAGGGATCTTTCCATTTTACCGAGTTGCTTGGGCCCCCAAAGATTAATTTTTTCTTGTTATAATAGGGCCATACTGAAAGGTAGAAGTAACCAAACTCGGCTGAGTGCTTCAAATTTAAGAAATATCCCAGCGGCCTGGCGGTGAGAGTAGGGTAGCCTTGTTTTTTGTAGAGAATGTACAAAGCAATGGCAGACCTATAGCCGTTAGGGTTGATCTGTAACGGTGCGAGCCCATAATACTCCAAAACCTCTTGAATGAAAGGATGGAGGGGTGCACTAATGCCTAACTTCAACAGAAAAGAAGAAAGAACCATTCGAGGAGCCCGACCTCCATTTTCTTGATGATTGAATTGGTAACACCTCATGTGCGGTGCGGGGAGAATTATACGGCCCTCTGGCCTAAATTGGTTCACTAAGTCACGGAGATTGTCCTCGGTCAACGAGGTGGACATGTCTCGGCAAGCTAGAATCTTCCCATCCTCATGAAAGGAAGATGAGCTCTCATCGCCATCTGGAATTATTCGTTTCTTAAGGAAAACCACTCCTTCAAGCTCGGGCTGTTGGATAGGTTCATATGGCACAGGAGACAGTTCGGGAACATAAGAGTAATTACATAAATCCACTTCTTTGGATACATCTACCACTTCCTCGCTAGCAGGGCTGTCATATGACCAATGTGAGCTAGTTTCCTCGCTCTCATCGTCTTCAAACTCATTCTGAGGAGATGCGATGCGAGCCACAGCCTTACCTTTGTTTCTAGTATAGAAAGCGCTTCCTAGGGAACTGTCAGTGGATGATTCTGAAATCTCAATATGAATATGAGCAGACTCTGGGGCGAGGCGAAGTTTTTCTTTTCTTTCTTGAAGTAGTTGATTAATGCGAGCATTGGCCTCCTCTTCGCTCATTGGTGGCAATGGACGATTGAAAAGATCATCAAGATCCAACGAGCTGGGGACACTTGGTCCTGTTTTCTTGTTTCTCCAAGAATATAGATTTTTCTCCCTATTGTAATTTTCTGGTGTGGAGTTGGGATCGAGTTGAAGTCCCAACGAGCTCGAACCGCTAGCTCGCATCGCGCTCTCTACCCTTGCAATGTTGACCGCTCCTTCTGGGGTAATAGCTGAGTTGGGAGAGATGGGCTGGCTTAAGCGACCCGAAATGGATGTCAATTCACGCTGGAACTCCTTGGAGCCCCTAAGCTCAGGAGGATACTGATTCAAGGGAGATGGAGTGGCTGAAGAACGAGCTGGGCTCGGGGTGTTTTTGAGCGAACCGACAGACGGAGATGGGGTCGCACTCGACATCTGAAAAAGATGGTGAAAATTAGTGTGTGCCCCTAAAAATAAGAAGAAAAAAGGTATTAATGAATCCTAAGTGTTCTCGCCTCGCATGGATAATTGGGGCTACTGTTCGATACGAACAGAGGTCTCATTTTAATATGGTACCAGGTTCAGCTCGAACCGTGGTGTGAGTTCGCTTCTATAAGGGAACTCAGTTCGCAACTTGCCAAGTTCGAACAATTACGCATTATAGAAACATAAAAAATACATATGAAAGAAGGTTTTTGAGATTAAAAACTCACTTTGGGAAGGATTAGAGGATGAACTTGAGGAACTTGATGAAGTTGCAGACGAACGCCGGGAAGTTATGATAATTCTCGCTGTGTTTGATCCTTTAGCAAATTGGACAGAGTTTCTTTGCTGTTTCTGATAAAATGAACTTATGAAATGAAATTTTGAGGTATTTATAGAGGATAGGAGAGAGAATACAAGAGACACGTGTCCGAATTTCAATGGATGGCACGTCTTTTTATGAACAGCTGTCAAACGGTTGGGTGAACACGCGTCTGACAGTAGTGAGCAAAACTGGATGCTATGCGAGCTGGATGTTATGCGAGCCGGTAATCGAGTTCGCATCGTGTTATTTGAAGCAGATTAAAAATTCCTTATCTAAGATTACTAAGGAATTTTGGGGGGTAGTTGTTATACTGGATTTTCGGTAATGGGCCCTAGACAGGTCCCTAAGTGATTTGGGCCTAGAGAATGAACTATATTTTGGAGATCGGTGTAGACTGGAATTAGGGCTCGCATCATTAAGCTATGTTGAGCCCAAAATCCTTCTAAGTATGGTGGGCTCGCTTCGTTATGAGTTCCCACCTTGACAAGGGGTCGCATCATAATCGGGCTCGCTTCGCTATGAGTTCACTTTGATGGGCTCGCGTCTTTATTTATGAACCCTCACCCTAAGCTTATGGGCTCTCACCATTATGAAGTAATGGGCTCGTGTTACTTATCAGAAATAAGAATAAATTGAACATAGGTGAGCTCGCACCACTTGAACTACGAAAGAGTAATTTTCATATGTCTTGTGCGATGCGAGCCTGGCCAGCTCGCATCGTGGGTGAAGCCTAAAATATGGAAATTCCTGTTTATGGAATGTTTCTTGGTTGACACGGGACAGATCTACAATCATGGGAAGAAATGCGGAGATGCCGCGAGATTGTAGGAAAACGTGTGAAAACCGGATTATTTATGGGAACTTGAAGAGGATTGATGATCCTTAGACTATTTATGGGAACTTGAGAAGGATTGATGATCCTTGGAACTATTTATGGGAACATGAGGTGGATTGATAATCCTTGAGTTATTTATGGGAACATAAATCCTGACTATTTTATGGGCTTGGACTGAATGGGCTTATTCAATGACTTGTTCTCCAAGAACTACGTGAGGCTTGATCCCTATATAAAGGGGTACGTAGGCACCTTGTATGATACACAATTGACACTCGGCAAGTGCAAGAGAAAAAACCCATTCTTTATTCAATTTCTGAGGAGTCATCATACAAGTCCAGCCACAACTTTCCATAAAACCTCCAACACACTGTTGTACGAAATTCTCCTAACAACAAGATATAAAAGGAAACAAAAAACAATTTGCTATTGTATACAGATGTATTTGTTAACGGAGGTATTTGTGATAATAAAATTTGAGGGTTCATGCATGCCGGAATCAAGATCTACGATTATGATTTGTCGCTGAAAAAGTCATATAAGTGTGGTGGTTGTGATGAATTGGAAACTGAGATTGCAATGGTTATTTGATGGTGGCTCGCTCAGCTCTTCTCTTCCAACCCCTCACAATGTGTCTACGTATCCCTATTTATAAAGAATCAAGCCCACATAATTCTTGAAGAACAAGAAAATTTATGAACTAGGGTTGCGTTTGCTAAGTCCAAGCCCACTGAATTAGGTCGGTGCTACCAACCATGACAATTGCAAAGCCCACTTAAGGAGATCCCGTGCGATGAAACCTCTCCCAATGACCCCAAGGCTCAAGTACGATTGTGACTTTACGCTTAACCATTGGAGCTAACATCAATAGTTACCAACTATTACATCAGACACCAGTTCCAGGGAAAAGTCATGACTTACTCTAAATGCACAAGCAGATTCTTACCCCCGATGAGGATAACCCGCCAGACTACAGGCAAGTTCTCCAAAGTTAATGTCACGCAAGGTGTATCATAATCCCCCGACATTGATAACTTGATAGAATACAGGACTAGACCCCAAGAGCGTATCGACAAGTTTAATTACCCATGATCCCCCAATAAAGATAACTTATTAGAATACAAATTGGGCCTTCAAGGTATAAATTGATGGTTTCCTGATGAGGCTAACTCACCAGAATACGGAATCAAGTTCTTCAATATAATAGTAGTCGCGCCATAGGTCTTCAAATCAAATAACATTCCTAATGGCTTTGACACTCTAAATAGGTATTCAAGTCAAGTAACAACCCAAGTGGTTTGCCAACCCTATTGGCGCGCCAACTAGGTTCCTCAAGTAAGAACCCTAGTGGCTTGCCAACTCTGTTGGCGCGCCAACTAGGTTCTTCAAGTAACACCCTAGTGACTTGCCAACGTTGTTGGCACGCCAACTAGGTTCTTTAAGTAACAACCCTAGTGGCTTGCCAACCCTATTGACGCATCAACTAGGTTCTTCAATTAACAATCTTAGTGGCTTCCCAATGCTGTTGGTGTGCCAACTAGGTTCTTCAAGTAACACCCTAGTGGCACTAATACAAAAATGTCATACAACGTCGCCTCTTTAGCGTCAGTTATTATTAAAACCGACACATATACTCCTTTTGGCGCCGGTTAAATAGTAAACCAACGCATATGCTATGGAATAAGCGTTGTTCTTTTAGTTGAGAGAAACATAAAATGCATTTTTAGCTTCAATTGGGTTCTTCAAGTCAGGAAACCCCTAAAGGCCTTCTCATCAAGTAACCCATGTAGTCCTTCATTTATTCAGTAATTGATGTTAAAGAAATAACCTGGTTGGGGAACCAACCTAATTGGGAAGTGCATATTTTGACTAGGTAAAATTCCTAGAGGCCTTCAGTAGTAGGGTAGAGTTGGCGCGGTAACATTGTTGGCGTGGCAACTAGCAAAGTAGTTCTTCAACAATAAGTCTTCATCATATCTTTAATCTTGATATTGTTTGTACGCCCAAAATGCGTGCCAATCCCCGAAATATCCAGATATTAGGGATGTTAAGCCCATTCTTTCCTTAGTCAAATTTCGAGTATAACAATACCAAAATTGGATAACTAACGAAGTCAACGAAGGCTTGTAGCAAATGATCTTGGCTTCACTAAACAGTCAACGTAACTAGGATTAACTTTGAGAAAAACCTTATTTAACGGGAAACTATCTCCGTCACTAAATACATACGTCCATTTTAGTTTTATCCGATCAAATTAATCAAAAAATAATTATTACTATGTATTGTATAATCGAAGAATGTAAAATAAATACTTCATTTAGTCCATTATATATACAATACATTTGATATTTATGTACATAATTTTAGGTTCGATATGTTTGTCAAAAGTTCATGTTTGATTCAGAATATTATCGAACTCGAGTTCGGACAATAAAATATTTTCGTCAATATTATTAAAAAAAAATCAGTTCATTAAGTGTATTCGTTAAAAGTTCATTCGAGTTCAGTTCATTTGCGACAATAATCAATAATATGAAAAATTGTTTTCCAACTCATCATAGCATATTTTTTTCCTAAAATCAAAGACGTGTTTTTCCTATAGAAAATAGGAATGATGAATTGATGATGATGTTGAAAAAAGCAGCTTCAATTATAATGGTTATTTTAACTAAATGTTTTCTCTTATATAAGTATAAAGGTGAAGTCAAGACTCAAAAACTTGCAATTAAGATATTATAGCTATTATGCTATATTTTGGCATAATCCCAAATTTCTCCTTTTTATTAATTAATAATTCCAATTAATATTAATTGCTTAATCACCAAGTAATATCCTCTCTCAGAAACGAGGAAAGAATCAATCTCAATCAACGAATAACGAAAAATATCTCCAAACAATATCCTTCAAATCAGGAAGATATCACAATGTCAAGATAATGCAAGATAAAATATGTTATTGCCCAAATTAACAAAGTTTATCCCTAAACTCTCTCGGGGATAAACACAATTTCACAGAACTGCGGCTTGATCCAATATAAATTGATACGAATGCATCTTGGCAAAAGAGATCTGATACACGAGAGAAATCGAGACACCTCCTAATATGGGCTAAAATAAAGCTTTAAGGACACCTTTAATGCTGCATTAGTTAGACCTAGAATGGTCCAAATACGAGGCCCATTATTGAGGCCCGAAACCCTAGATATGATATTAAATTCATAGCCAACAATAGGGCCAAAGTCCAACTCTTATCTCAAACCACTAAGGCATGGGCCTAGTCCAGGAATAACCCAGTGGTTGGAAACAACTAGGATGCTTCCTCGAAGTTAGGAGGGCAAATGATATAAGCTAAAATAAAGCCCTAAGGACACGTTTAATGCTGCATTAATTAGACCTAGAATGGTCCAAATACGAGGCCCATTATTGAGGCCCAAAACCCTAGCTATGATATTAAATTCGTAGCCAACAATAGGGCCCCTTATCTCAAACCACTAAGGCATGGGCCTAGTCGAGCAATAACCCAGTGGTTGGAAACCACTAGGATGCTTCCAAGACAACGTCCAACATGGAAACAAACTCCAACATGGAAACTAACTCTGATAAGAGTTATCCACCGTCAAGGAGGTTGTTTGGCCACCAAGCAACCTAACCCTACTACGATTCTAAGGCTTACAAACGCCTATATAAAGACCCGATATCTCAATCTCAAAACTACGTTGGCTTGATCCTTAACAAAGGTACGTAGGCAGTTTTTGAGGACCGTGCAGTCTCGAAACACGAACGCAGCCATAAACAAGCTCGAAGCTCTAACCCTAGCATTAAATATCTGCCGCCATTCAAACCACGTTTTTGTTCCACAATATTTGACGCCGTCTGTGGGACTTCAAACAACAACCATGGTTAACACACGGAGAACAACAGTCGTCACTGGATCCACTGTCATCAATATTGTTCCCATTGTCACGGAACAATGGTCGTTACCCCTCACAACAGCAGTGGTTTCTCAACTACTAGGGACGTTACCCATCACAACGGAGGTGGTTTCTCAACCACAAGGGACGAATCCCCAAACTTCCATACCTCAGAACGAGACAACCCGTCAATCCTTAGGGACAAATCCCCTTCAGATGGTTGTCTCACCGCTCGGCCACAGCCTTCCCCATGAAGCACATATCTCCACCATCGTGCTCCCTATGAGCACAAATCCTACTTATGGATTGCCTAACTACCCCAATGAAGCAGGAGGAAGTGGTCATGCCCCCATAGTCCATGAGCCATACGAACCAACCTACGTTCAAGGTTCAGGACCTGCCCATGAACAAGGATACTTGGATTACTCCGGACCCTATACTGACGACTCATCGTCTGATGAAGGTCGAGATCAAGCACCCAGGAGAAGAAGAGCTAGCATGGAACCCCTTGAAAGAAGGACTAAGGGGCAACTACAATGGCGCCTATGACTGCTACGGAGAGGATAAGGGCTCAAGAAGCCGAGATCCAGAAAATAAAGAAAGACATGGAGATAGAACAGCAAAGGAGGCAGACTCACCCTTTGAACCAGGAGACGGGAGATGTTCCCGTGATTGATTTAGTGTAAAGCATAATGTAACATAAGATGTAAAAGAGATAACTACAACTCAACAAAGGACAAGACAGACAATAGTATTAACAGAAGCACAGGAATCCAGAATCAAAGAAGAAAAGGTAAACTCAAAAAATCAAAATAAGATATGTATTCTTGAAGTCCGTAAACAGGTCACGGAAAGAAGTTCATAAAAATGTTCAAGCCTCAGTGACAACAAAAGAAACAAGACTTTCAAGACGACAGAAGTATGTGAATGATTTAGGGTTAAGTACCACGGGATTCCAGTGATTTAAATGAAGCAACCAGAACGACAAGGGACTTATCAGAAGCATTGAATTGAAGACATAAAAGAAGAATTGATCAAGTGATATTCATCTGTGAACCAGACCAGTTGCACTAGGTGACGACACTAAAAAGATCAAGTTGTTTTATCGTCTCAGAAGGAAGTGATACAGTCTATTACTTAAACGCCCAGAAGCTCAGTGGAATCATTAAAAGAAATAAGACAAGAAAAAGAATTCGATAGTTTTTCATTTCAGAAAACTATCGAATGGAATGAAAAGTGATTCAAAGAAAACCAAAGTAAATCAATTTAGCATTCGATAGTTTTGTTTAAAAAACTATCGAATGGTAAAATGATTTATTCATTCGATGGTTTTTAATTTGAGGAGCAGGTGAAAAGTGAATCCACTTTCAATAAGCTGGTTGGTGAACTTGGGATGTTAAATCTTTCTAATTGATTTTGATTAGAAGTCAGTAACTGCAGATAGTCCTGGTAAATACATGAGTTTAAGAATTTCTATATCCTTAGGACTCGTGAATTTATTTTCTGGAGAAATTCTCGTAGTTAGGATTTTTGTACTAATTTTATGTCATAATTATGGATGATATATCTTCTGGTATTTAATTGGTTATTAATTCTAAAAATTATTTAAGTGCTAATATTTGTTCTAAATATTCAAGCATTTATTTAATTTGAATTAATTTACTTTGTTTTTAACATTGTAGATTAATGCAGCATAATTGATTGGATTTTAATTGGTTAATATCACTCAATGATATTTAATTGATTTTATTCTAAGAAAATTGTGAATTTTCTGTTAACAATTGATTTTGGTAAATTTTAAAAGATTTATTAAAATTAAAACTTGACAGGAGATAAAAATTTCTGATTTTTAGAACATGAACAGGTTTTAGGAAATGGAAAGAAGCAAAAATATCGAATTTTAGGAAATTCGATGGTTTTTCAAGTACATAGAAAATTCTATCGAAATTGATTTTCGATAGTTTTTGAAAAGGAAAAGGAAAAACTATCGAAGATTTTTTCTCGATAGTTTTTTAGGATTATTTGAAAATGTATCGAAGTGGATTTACTTTATTTAATATTTAAATCCTCGATGGTTTTTGAAATTAAATTGAAATTATATCGAATGGAATTTACCTTAATTCATATTTAAATTCCTGATATTTTTTTTCAAATAAATGGGTTCGATAGTTTTTGTGTTTAAATCCTAAAATGCTTCGATGGTTTTTCTGTTAAAAGTCTGTTGAACTTCACATTTTATAAACTTCGATAGTTTTTAAAAACTATCGAAGAGTGAGCTGACTTTTATGCCCCCCAAAGAAAACCATCGACAGTACTAATAAAACTATCGAACACTGAAATACCAATTATGCCCCTGACACTGTAGTGAGTATAAAAGTTTGCCTTAGACGCTTTTTTTTTTGTTTCATTCACAGATCTAAGAGTTTTACAATATACTTACAAAGTACACACAGCCAAGAACAAGAAATACTCGATAGTTTCTTGATCTTTTCACTAATATTCACCTCCAAGAATCCATTTTTACCACAATTATTTCATTTTAACCGTGAAACTCTTGTGGATTAGTGTTCTTTTGGGTTTTTATTTGGTTTTAAGAGAAAACCATCGAAACTGAATTCTGGACCTTAGTAATTTGATAATACAGAACTTGCTTGAGATCGAATTGTTTAAACAATCTGTTTCTTAAGTTTGGAATTAATTCAAAAGTTATCAAATTACAATTTAGGGTTCTTACTTTTGGGAATTGTTCTTGGTTAAGGTTTTTTTTTTAATTTTGTTATTAGGGTGATTTTGGTTAAGTTTGATTAATTAGAAATAATTAATTAAATTTTAAGTGAAAAATTAGTTTTTGGTTTATTTAAATTTTCTGGAAATTTAAAATGGCTGGAGAATTTATTGTTACCAAAACTAATCATGTCTCGTTTCAGAACTTGCAATCCATAACGAACTTACAGTTTTGTGCATGGGCAGAATTTCTGAACACACGTTCATTAGTGGCATATGCTGTGAGTACTCCCGTGGTCCTTTGTATCGATCAATTGACTGCGTTGTACACAACCGCCACGGATACAACTGAGAATAACGTAAGGTCCTTCAGTTTTGTTGTGCCAGGGGGCAGAACAATAAGGGTGACGGAACATGATTTTAACAGAATACTTCATTTTCCAACAGAAAACCTTGTTCCGGATCCCACGACTGAGGAAATACATGCTTTCTTCACTCTCATAAGAAGTCAACAACCTAACTTCTTTGTGGGAGAGTTCCTTAAGCATTACTTGCCAAAGGCATGGAACTTTTCCTTTCATACCCTAATCCATGTTTTTACTGCCAAGCTAACAAATCTGCATGGTATTCCCTTATTCCTTCAAAAGATAGGGTTTGCCATTGCCAACAATAGGCATATTAACATTGGACGGTTATTGATTGATCAAGTAATTCTATGCATGGGACCACTGGATGACAGAACACGCATAGATGACGATGTGCTTTGTTTCTATCCTAGGTTCCTACAGCTAATTCTCAATGATATCTTAACAGATGATGAGCGCGAGACATTCGCTGAAGAGGAGACCATGGAGTGCATGAGAATGAAGAGCAATGCCATAACCGCTCTCATAAGGAAGAACAACTATCTTCCAGGGGTACCCACTGTTCTCACAGACTATCTAGGAACGGTGCCCCTACCACTTCTACCCCCAGGGGAACAGGTAAATCAAGGTAACATTCCTGAACCTGAACTGGCTCCTGAACCTGAACCAATGGATGTTGATCCAGAGCCCTCAGTGGCCATTCCTGACCAGGAGGTTGCAAGCCTACAACCTCTAACCACGGTCGAAGAGCCTTTGGAAGAGCCAAATGAAACAATAAACGAACCTCCTTCCCCTCCTATACCCAATATTCAGACATCCATGAGTGTAGAGGGAGATAGTGCCTTAGCAGCAGCACATAAGGAGATACACCCTTCAACAGCAGCTCTGCCTTCCTCTAAAAGGAGACGAACAAAAACCGAGGCAACTGTTGATACTTTATTTCAAACTTCCAAAGCGCCCTTTATTGATTTTTCTGATGCTGATTGGGCTACGCTAACGAAAGCTATATCTGAACCAATAGCTCAATCAAGTAAGGAAGAATTGACAGAAGCAACTGGTGTTCCGACCATATTACGGTCAGGTTCACTGGTTGAAGGTTCTAAGAACCAAGGGTCTTCACAGACGTCGAGAGAAGGCTTTGACCTATATGCACAATCTAAAGGGTCATTGTCTACCTCCCCAGATGGAACATATCTGGATCCTGCGGGTAAAGGGTCTGATATAGGTGCAGATCGGCAACTCGTTGACAATGAATCAATTACTATTGAGGAGTCAACTGAGGTAAAGTCTTCACAGACTATTGGGGAAGATTCGGGATCTCTGCTGTTAATAGAGCCTGTTTCTAACCCCCTAGAGATTCAAACTCTAGATCCTTCAAAGGATATATCATCTCCGGATGATCAGCAACTTGGTTTATCCAAGGACGGGGACTTGTGAAGCCCCATTGCACCACCGGTGACCTCCTTAAGGACGGCTACGGTGTTTTCTTCTGCAGGTACAACTAGCACAAAGGGATTGAGTGAAACACAAACACTTACACCTGGCCTGAAAGGGAAAGGAAAAATGAGTGAAACACCGACAGAAACGTTGAGTGTACACCTAGAGCCAAACGTGAGGAGTGACACCCTAACCCTTCCAAATATAGATGATCAGCTACTGCCTACAGAAAGAGAGTTACAAGTTCAATCTACCCTCAAGGAGATGACAGTTCGTGACAAAGAAGGAAATCCACTATTCAAGGTTCCACTGCGACCTTCCTTTGACCAAGGGATCTCCTCTAGTCAAGCCAATGCTTCTTTAAAATATATTCAAGAGAAGGTTGACTTGGCTGCAGCTGATTCCAGAAGAACATTCAGGGTCATTGGCAGTGCATCTGGCACTATAACAGGTACGAAGCAGGCAGTGGACTCCTTAAAGAAGGAAGCTATGGACGAACTGATCGAGTTGAGGACGGACGTCAAGGAACTTAAAGATGGATTCATGAATGAAGTAGATGCTTTGTCGCAAGGACAAGAAGCTTTGAGGGAAGACGTTCTGGTTATCCGGGATGGTCAAGCTAGGGTAAAAGATGCAATGAACACCCTTTCTAGAGTGGAGTCTAAGCTGAACCAGAGACTGGACAAGAGTAAGAAGACTACCAACTCCAGATTGGATGACATTGACCTTAATCTAGCTTCTATGCAAGAGATGAATAAGGATCTATTGGATTTCATGGAAAATCAAAGTGATGGAGTACAGTCGATCTGGACTATGCTGAAGAACCAACAAACTGGCCAACCTGGTCCTTCAAATCAGCAACCTGATCCTTCTACTACCTTTTATGCTGAGGATGCTTTCGTCGAGGATTCCTCAACTAAGGGGGAGAAAGTTGGAGAAGGGGAGAAAGAGAAGCCTAAGGATGGATGGGGAGTTTGGGAAACAGTTGAAGCTATTCCAATCAGACAGTACTGGATAGAAGAACTTGTACACGAAGAAGAAAAGAGTGAAGAGGAATTTGAGGTCATGCAAGAGCAACCAATTGAGGAGGAGCATGAACCATATTATCCAGAGCCCGTTGAACATCCAATATGGGAGGATATTATGGAAGAAGAAGCAAATTCTCTATCACCTGAAGTAGAAGATGCATTGGAAGCAATAAGAGCTCAGAGAGCTGCAGTAGATGCCAGGCAAGCTGAGAAAGAGAAACAACAAGCAATTCTGAGGAGTGAAAAACTGAAGAGATTCAAGGTGTATAATGAAGTGAGGAGGAAGAAGATGATATATCTGTCAAAGAAAGAAGGTAATGAATGGGAGATGGCTTATAAAACCTTTTGCGGAGTTGAAGACGGATTAGAATTCAACGACAATGCTGAGGTGGAAGTTATCATTCAGGACATCAGAAGTGCCAATCTTGAAGATCAGACTTACTTCAAAGCATTGATAAACTCTATGATCTTTCTGAAAGCTGGGGTTAAAGCAAATGGAGCCTAGAACATCCTGATCAATTTTCTGGAGAAAGGTACATTTGTGATTTCCACTAAGTTTTTAGAACAGAGGACATAAACAGAGTTGCAGGCTATTCTCATCAAGATTCAAAGGACGACAAGGCTAAATGAACTGCTCCGTGAGCATGTTAAGGAGATCTTGATGAAAGTCGGTCCAGAGATTACTGAAGATCCTCCAATGGTTAGATTCATGACGAATGACTTGTTCAGAATCTGCTATTTGGCTGAGGACAAACTGAGAGACTACCCAAGCAATTATCTAATCTCAGTTTAGAAGTATCTTAGATCCACTGGATTCACATCAACGGAGAAGGACAAAGCAGCAGACACTCTTAGAAGATTTCTAATGGAGAATGTTCCTTACTATAGGAAAAGAGTGGAAAGAGGATTGGAAGTGCATACCAGATTACCAAACATGCCAAAGCTAAACAAGGAAGATGTTAACATTGCATGGTTATGGGCTGGAGTGGGTCAAGAGGTTGAATATATTGGAAGACACATCCAAGGAGCAATCCTTAAACCTGGAGAACCACTGCACTATCTATCAGTGATTGATTATCAAGCTGCTAACTCCGATCCAATGATTGAAGAAGGTGAGATTGGAATGGACTGAAGATTGAAGCAAAGAACAAAAGAACTATCAGCTCAGACTAGAGGATCAACTTCATTGTATAAAGTTTTATTGTTTTTTGATTTATGAAATCTGGAAATGTATATATATCTGATCCAGAATGCATTTAATATTATTACGCTGTCTTACTTTAATTAGTTTAATGTTTCCTTAGTTAGTTGAGTTATCCTCGAAGTATTTGCTTGTCGAACTATATCCAATCAAATAGGGGGAGATTTTAAAGCATAATGTAACATAAGATGTAAAAGAGATAACTACAACTCAACAAAGGACCAGACAGACAATAGTATTAACAGAAGCACAGGAATCCAGAATCAAAGAAGAAAAGGTAAACTCAAAAACTCAAAATACGTTATGTATTCTTGAAGTCCGTAAACAGGTCACGGAAAGAAGTTCATGAAAATGTTCAAGCCTCAGTGACAACAAAAGAAACAAGACTTTCAAGACGACAGAAGTATGTGAATGATTTAGGGTTAAGTACCACGGGATTCCAGTGATTTAAATGAAGCAACCAGAACGACAAGGGACTTATCAGAAGCATTGAATTGAAGACATAAAAGAAGAATTGATCAAGTGTTATTGATCTGTGAACCAGACCAGTTGCACTAGGTGACGGCACTAAAAAGATCAAGTTGTTTTATCGTCTCAGAAGGAAGTGATACAGTCTATTACTTAAACGCCCAGAAGCTCAGTGGAATCATTAAAAGAAATAAGACAAGAAAAAGAATTCGATAGTTTTTCATTTCAGAAAACTATCGAATGGAATGAAAAGTGATTCAAAGAAAACCAAAGTAAATCAATTTAGCATTCGATAGTTTTGTTTAAAAAACTATCGAATGGTAAAATGATTTATTCATTCGATGGTTTTTAATTTGTGGAGCAGGTGAAAAGTGTGACTTGTTGTCAGGTTGATTTTGAAGATGGACGGCCAAGATTGTTCCTACAAACTTGGTTCGATAGTTTTCAAATCCAAGTCTACAGTTACTATCAGAGGAAGTGTGTCTTCTTCAGTCGGAGTTATTTCACAGAAGCAATAACTGAGAGAGAGTTTGAGCCAGAGAGAAAATACCAGAGAAATTAATTCTGCTTGAATTCTATCAAAGTTTTGATTGTGTATAACTTAGAACTCATTGAAGCTAATCTACGGATTAGAAATTGTAGCACCCCTCGAGTTTTATATTTATAAAAAGATATATTCCCCGAAACTTGATTTGGTTTGGTGTGTTTGATTTCGTTATAGAACTGAATGATTTATCCGCGAACGAAATTGAATTATTTGTGAGTATCGTATTCAACCCCCCCTTCTACGATACTTTGGACCTAACATTTGGAAAGACCCCCAAGAAGGCGAGTAAGAGTTAGGACTCCAAGGGCGGAGATCCCGAGATCAGATCCTCGTGTTTTGATCCAACTGGGCGATCCAGACGATCCCATTCCACCCTTCACTGAAGAGGTAATGGTCGCTCACATATCAAGGAAATTTAAGAAGCCTACTATCAAGGCATATGACGGTACGGGTGACCCCGCAACCCATGTGAGGAATTTTTCGAATGCACTATTGCTGCAACCAGTCACGGATGCCCTTAAGTGTAGGGCGTTTCCTCAAACCCTGGAGGGCATGGCTCAAAGATGGTATAGTTGTTTGCTGCCCAACTCTATCAGTTGTTTTACAGATTTGAGCATGGCTTTCATCAACCAATTCATCAGTGGACCAGTACATGAGAAAAGCTCTGCTTTACTCATGAATGTAACCCAAGGAAAAAATGAGACATTGAGAGATTACCTCAAACGTTTCACCAAGGAAACATTAAATATACCCAATCTGGACAACAAGGTGGTCATGATAGCACTGCAACAAGGAACCACGGATATCTTTTTCAAGATGTCATTGGCTAAACACCCCTTTGAGAGCATGGCTGAGCTCCAACAAAGGGCTGGTAAGTACATTAAGGCTGAGGAAAGCATGAAGAAAACCTACACCACCACTACAGGTGGTGGCTCGAAGAAGCGAAAGACGGAGCAAAAGTATGATGCCAATGACAAATATCCTCGTACGACTAAAGACTCTGATTCAGCTCCACGGAAAAGCAATCCTGGTTTGAAATTTACTGAATATGCAAGATTGAATGCTCCAAGGAGCCAAATCCTCTTTGACATTGAGAAGGATAAGGATTTCCGATGGCCGAAGCCACTAAGGGGAGATCCTGAGAAGAGAGACAAGAACAGGTATTGTAGGTACCATAGAGACATCGACCATGATACTAATGATTGTAGACAACTCAAGGATGAAATTGAGTTTCTGATCCGAAAAGGAAAATTGAACAAATTCACCAAAGATGGGGACATGGGTGCCCCTAGGAGAGACTATGATAGAAATGATGGAGATCGAGATCAAGGTCGCAACCCACAACCCCGAGGGCCAGTAATCAACATGATATTTGAAGGCCCAACTGTGGTCGGGACCACTAGGAGCTCCCAGAAGGCTTATGTCCGGGAAGTGATGCACATTATTGGGGATGCACTCAAACGCGCAAAGATAGAAGTTGTGGTTGGATTCGATGATTCGGACCTAGAAGGGGTGAATTTTCCCCATGATGACCCTTTGGTAATATCACCCGTGATTGGAAACAACAAGGTGAAAAGAGTCCTGGTGGACAATGGGGCTTCTGTTGACATCCTCTTCCATGACACGTTCTTGAAAATGGGATACACTGATTCCCAACTGACCCCTTCAAACATGTCCATATACGGGTTTAATGGGGTTCAGTCTAAGGTTGAAGGCATGATTCAGTTGCCCATGACCATTGGTCAGGAACCAAAGGAAGCAACTCAAATGTTGAACTTCGTGGTAATCAAGGCATCCTCAACCTAAAATGCCCTCCTCGGAAGGACAAGACTTCATGCTTTTAAGGCTGTGGCCTCAACCTATCATCTGAAAATCAAGTTCCCAACTAGGAGCGGTGTTCGAGAAGAGAGGGGTGATCAAAAAATGGCTAGGAGCTGTTATGTAGTCGCGTTAAGGCCGGATGGATCAAGGGGGCAGGTCCTCCCAATTGAGGACATGGATGTCAGAGATGATGAAGAACATAGGGGAAAACCAGGTGAGGACCTGGTTCCCATTCCCTTGAGCCCGATTGAGTCAGACAAAGTGACCTACATCGGTGCACTACTGAAAGAACCCTTGAGGGGTGAGTTGATTGTGTTCCTACAAGAGAACAATGATGTATTTGCATGGAATTTGCATGGACGGCAGCAGACATGCCATGGATTGATCCCCAACTTATAACCCACAAGCTTAATGTCGACCCTACGATGAAGACAATAAAGCAGAAGAAGAGGATCTTCACACCAGAAAGGCAGGAAGCCATAAAACAAGAGATTGATTAGCTCCTGAAGGCTGGATTCATTGAAGAAATCCAATTCCCCGAGTGGTTGGCAAACCCGATCATGGTTAAAAAGGCCAATGGAAAGTGAATGATGTGCATAGACTTCGCTGATTTGAACTATGCTTGTTCCAAGGATTACTTTCCTTTGACAAGGATTGACACCTTGATAGATGCTACTGCAGGACATGAGATGCTGAGCTTCATGGATGGTTTCAGTAGCTACAACCAGATTAAGATGCATAAGGATAACATAGCCAAGAATGCAGGGGCGACCTACCAACGCCTGGTGAATAAGATCTTTGCCCACCTGATTGGGAAGACCATGAAGGTCTATGTTTATGACATGCTGGTTAAAAGCTTGTTTAAATACAACCATATCAAGCACTTCAGAGAGGCATTTGAAGTGCTAAGACACCATAAAATGATGTTGAATCCCGCCAAGTGTGCTTTTGGAGTAGGATCAGGAAAGTTTTTGGGTCTCATGGTGTCCAAGAGAGGCATTGAAGCTAACCCCGACAAGATCAAAGCTATCCTTGATATGGAACCACCACGTTCCGTTAAGGACGTTCAAAGGTTGACTGGAAGAATTACAGCCTTAGAGAGATTCATCTCCAAGTCCGGGGACAAGTGCTTATCATTTTTTAAAGCCCTGAAAAAGCTCAAGGATTTTTAATGGACAGCAGAGAGTCAAGAGGCCTTTAAAAAGCTCAAGAAATACATGGCCGAGGCCCCGTTGCTGGCCAAAGCAAGCCCGGAAGACACTCTTTATCTCTATCTGGCAGCTTCCGATCAAGCTCTGGGTGATGTCCTTGTAAAGGAGGAACGAAGGGTTCAAAAACCAGTCTACTATGTAAGAAAAATCTTGCATGGGGCAGAATTAAACTATTCTGTTATTGAGAAATTTGCTTTGGCACTAATCACGGCTTCAAGGAAGCTACCCCTTTACTTTCAGGCACACAAATTGAAGTCCTGACGGACCAACCATTGAGGAACATCCTACATAGTCCTAAGGCCAGTGGAAGGTTAATTAAATGGGCAATCGAGTTAGAAGAATTTGATATCAAGTACAAGCCCCGAACAACCATTAAGGCTCAGGTGTTGGCTGACTTCGTGGTTGAATGTACCATTGACAACCACAAAGTCGGGGGGCAAGAGGTAGAATCCCAGAAGGAACCTGAGTTTGAAGATAAGGATGAAGAACTTGATCTAAAAGAATATTGGGTGCTCTATTTTGATGGGGCATCAAAAACAAAGTCAAGTGGTGCAGGTCTGGTGTTGCAAAGCCCTGATGGGTTTACAATTGAGTACGCTTTAAAGTTAGACTTCCCCACAACCAACAACGAAGCTGAGTATGAGGCCTTGATAGCTGGTTTAGGCTTGGCTAGAATTCTAAGGGTCAAGAACCTGAAGGTATATGGAGATTCAAGGTTGGTTATCTCATAAGTTAATGGTGAGTTTGAAACCAGGGATGAAACTATGGCTAAGTATCGAAGAGTTGTGAAAGCTGTTATGACTCAGTTTGATGAGTGTTATGTGGAACACATCCCCAGATAGGAAAATGTGAAGGGATGCCTTATCTAAATTTGCTTCTTCTAAGATTGGGAACTACTCGGGAAGTGTTTACTTCCAGGTCTTGAAGGCCCCTACTATTAATTCGAAACTGGTGGCTCTCATTGATATAGGAGGCTGTTGGATGGATCCAATCAAGGCTCACCTTGAAACTGGATGACTCCCTGATAATGCCCAAGAGGCACGCAAGTTGTATATGAGAGCATTGAAGTATACTTTGATTGAAGGGCTACTTTATAAGAGGTCTTTTGTGATCCCATACCTAAAGTGTCTAAGGCCCCAAGAGGCACGAGAAGCACTTGAAGATGTCCATGGAGGGATTTGTGGACAACATTTGGGGGCAGAGCCCTTGCTCATAAGATAACCATGCTAGGCTTTTACTGGCCCGAAATGTTGACTGACTCCAAGGATTTTGTTAAGAAGTGTGATCGTTGTCAGAAACATGCACCAGTGGTTAGGCAACCACCTGAGATGCTGACTTCAATCAATTCTCCAATTCCATTTGCTATGTGGGGAATGGACATACTTGGTCCCTTTCCTATGGCTACAGCACAAAGGAAGTTTCTGATAGTTGCCATTGACCACTTCACTAAGTGGATTGAGGCCAAAACTAAGATAATCACCCAACAAGTTACCCAGTTCTTATGGGAGAACATTATGTGCAGATATGGAATCCCATGCATCCTTGTTATGGATAATGGGCGTCAGTTCAATAATGAAGACTTCAAGTAATATGGTGAAGAGAACGCCATTGAGCTTCGCTTCACCTCGGTTGCCCATCCTCAAGCGAATGGGCAAACAGAGGTTGCAAATCGAATCATCCTAGATGGATTGAAGAAGATGGTCGAACGCTCTAGAAACACTTGGGTGGATGAGTTGCTACCCATGCTATGGGCCTATCGCACTACAAGCAAAGTCACCACAGGAGCCACCCCATTCATGTTGGCTTACGGAGCTGAAGCTATAGTACCCCTCGAGACCTCTCACGTGTCTCCTAGGGTCGAGGCCTTTGAGCCGGAAACAAATGAAGAAGGCATGATGCTACTAACGCCCAGAATACTGAGCATCAGAAATGTGTCTCTTTCCATTACAACCTAAAGGTTTAGGAGAGATTTTTTGAACAATGGGACTTAGTCCTCAGGAAGATCAGAGCACATGAACTTGGACAAAGATGAAAGTAAGCCTCTGATTGGGAAGGGTTGTACAAAGTCAAGAAGACACTTGGGCAAGGATTCTATAAACTGGAAACCTTGAATAAGGAGGAGGTGTTTCACACTTGGCATGCTTTAAACCTCAAGACTTATTATGCTTAGACATCCTAGTAGGATGCAGCTTAATACTTATTTGGAAAAGTGGAAATAAGGTTCGATGAAACCATTCCAAGGCTTGTTTCCCCAAGTGGAAAAGTAGTACTCTAGGTAAGGGTCGAACCCATCTTAAGCATGTTTGCTTTCTTGTCTCAAGTTCTGCCAATTATATTTACGTGCCAAGCACTCGATGAGTGTAAGTACGGAAAACAAAAGAACTAGAGATACAACGAGCAAAGTGCATTGATAAAAGATCCCAAGCGATCAAAATGTCAAGATACAACGACCAAGTGGTAATACTAATCGAGGATCGAGATGTTAATCTTAAGATTGACAAAGAAGTTTAGCATCTTGAAATGGGACTTAAAGAAACAGTATGACATTGTGAATCCTAGGTCTAGGATTGAGAAATCCTACACCCTGAAAATTAGAACACGGAAGGAGAGTTTCGAAGGCCAAGCATAGCCAAGAAGGCCAACTAAATGAACATCTTGAATTTTAAACCAAGAATCAAGAATGAAAAACCTGGTTTGGATCTTGAATCCTATACTAAGGGATCAATATGCAAGGTTGAGTCTCGGGGGCAAATAAGCCAATGAGGTTGTCTAAATTACATTCTAGGTCTTCAACAACCTAGAACTAGAACCAAGTGTCAATTTTGAATTCAAAAATATGGATCAAGAAATTGAGAATCAAATTTAAATTCATGATTAAGGATCCAAGAATAAGGGAATTAATGTGATAACCTTGATGAGAAACACACCCTTGGATACAAACAAGTGCCTTGTTTACAACCAAGAGGTCAAGAAAACCAAGGCTTTCACCAAGCTAAATTTTTTTCAAAACATTATGGGACCATGGCCGACTAGGGGTGGCCGACCACGCCCTCAGGGAGGCCTTAGGCTGACCAGAGGTGGCCGACCAGTGGTGGCAGACTATCCTTGATCGGAAACCACCCATTGTTTCCAAATGAGAGAACAAGGATTGAAGGTGAGAAACCACTTAAACCTTGATTCCAAGTCATCGAGTACAAGGCACAAGCCTTGATTTGAAACAAGCCCTAGGTACTTTGAAACCAAAGATGGGAGTCCATCATACATCCTTGAATGGAAACAAGGACGAGTTTGAGGTAGTGCTTATATCCTTGAATGAAAACAAGGATGAGCTTGGAATAGTGCTTACATCCTTGAAAACAAAAATGAGCAAAAGGGAGAATTCACATCTTTGAATAAGGACAAAGAATAAGTTTGAGATAGTAATTACGTCCTTGAATGAAAATAAGGATGACCTCAAGGTAATGGATCCTGGTTGGAAGACACCAGATCAAGTTAAGACCTCGAATTCAAGGTCCTTGAATGAAATCAAGCCTTGATGGCCAACACGGATGTGAAAACAAATTAAAAATGTGACTTGAACTTTAGATCTATGATCAATAGTCGAGGATCAAGAACCAAGTTGAAATCAGTCGTCTCGGACCAAGAAACCATGAAACGAGTTGAGGTCGTGAAAGACAAATCAAGCCTTGAATGAGCCCTAATTTCAAATAAGAAGATGAATGAAATTATGACCTGGGGCAACATGAAGCTACCAGTTAAAGAATTAAGACTAATTAAATTGGTTTGCATAACAAAGTTAAGTTTAGTCCTAATCAAGGATTAGTACATTAATTCAATTAACCTAAAGTTGATTAAGTAAGTTGATAACTTGGTTTGAAAACCAAGAGTTTAACCCTTTGGTTTGAAGACAACATGTTAGTTTCAAAACACCCCTGTTGGTTTCAAACAAGGAATCCGGAGTCGGGGGGCAACCACCATCCATTCGGATGACTAGGGCCTCAAAAGAGTAGTCCTGGATGACCAGAGCCTCAGTGAGGGCTTTGGATGACCAGCCTCGGATGACTAAGGCCTTAAAAGAGCAGCCCCGGATGACCAGAGCCTCAGTAAGGGATTTGGATGACCAGCCCCGGATGACAAAGGCCTCAAAAGAGCAGCCCCGAATGATCAGAGCCTCAGTGAGGGCTTTGGATGACCAGCCCCGAATGACTAAGGCCTCAAAAGAGCAGCCCCGGATGACCAGAGCCTCAGTGAGGGCTTTGGATGACTAGCCCCGGATGACTAGAGCCTCAATGAGGGTTTGGATGACCAGCCCCGAATGACTAGAGCCTTAGTGAGGGCTTTGGATGACCAGCCTCGGATGACAAGAGCCTCAGTGAGGGTTTTGGATGACCAGCCCCGGATGACTAGAGCCTCAGTGAGGGCTTTGGATGACCAGCCCCGGATGACTAGAGCCTCAGTGAGGGATTCGGATGACTAGCCTCGGATGACTAGAAAGGTTATCATGAATAAAACCACTCTCTTATCAAAAGAAGTCGACATTGAAAACCACCATCACCAACCTTGTTTGCTTGAGAACATCATAAGGGTGAACCCCTTGATTCCGCCACCTTAACTTTAAAACCAAAATGACCAACATGTTTGTAAACACCAACCAAATACCATGTTTAAATCTTGGTTTCAACCTTGGATGGTTGAAATCATTCACGATGGTTGAAATCATTCACGATGGTTGAAATCAAGCCCACGTTAGCTTAATGGAAACCAAGAACGGTGGCCAACATATATGTTTTATTTGAGAAACTACCTAGTGGTTGGAAACAAGAATGTTCTTTCATGACAAACAACCAAGAAATCAGGGCAATCAACATTTCACCTAGCTGAAATTGAAAAAAAAAATTAAATAAAAAAAAAAAAAAAAATTCCGACCAACCAGGCCAAGGCCGACCAGGGCTCCAGCCGACCAGGCCACGGCCGACCAGGGCTCCAGCCGACCAGGCCATGGCCGACCAGAACCCCAGCCGACCAGGGCGAACCCTGGGGCTCAAGCCGACCAGGGCCAACCCTGGGGCTCCAGCCGACCAGGGCCAGCCGACCAGGCTCCTGGAAGGCTTTCATTCGACCAGAGCTGGCCAACCAGACCCCTGGGAGGCTGTCGGCCGACCAGGGCTGGCCGACATGGCTCCCTGGGAGGTCTCCGGCTGGCATGGTTAGTTTAACTTGGCCCGAAAAAGTCCTCGTTCCGCAACGTCGTTTAGCGCCGTTTAGAGTTGTTTAGCTTCGTTTAGCGCCGTTTAGTGCCGTTTAGCGTCGTTTAGCGCCGTTTAGCGCCGTTTAGCATCGTTTAGCATCGTTTAGTGCCGTTTAGCGTCATTTAGCACCGTTTATCGGCGTTTAGCATTGTTTGGCGCTGTTTAGCGCCCTTTAACCATGCCTATGATTTATTACGGTGCATCACCCACCAAATATAACCCGTTTAGGGCAATACACAACGATCATTCTTCGTAGTTAGCCAAATTAAGGCAACACTCAACCTTCGCTAACAAAAACTTGGCTACACTTGATAGCTTAGTTATCAGGTGCCCTCAGCCAGTAAAACTGAAGCCTAGAATAAGGCTAATCGTAGTGAATGTGTAGGTCGCTCCACACTTCACGCTAAAAAATGATACTCGTGAAACACTAGTGTACCCTAAGCCACAAAAAGGCCATACCCGGGGAGGGCCACTGAAAAATTAGTCGACTTAACTTCGAGAAAACCTGAACAGTTTTCCTCGAAGTTAGGAGGGCAAATGATATAAGCTAAAATAAAGCCCTAAGGACACGTTTAATGCTGCATTAATTAGACCTAGAATGGTCCAAATACGAGGCCCATTATTGAGGCCCAAAACCCTAGCTATGATATTAAATTCGTAGCCAACAATAGGGCCCCTTATCTCAAACCACTAAGGCATGGGCCTAGTCGAGCAATAACCCAGTGGTTGGAAACCACTAGGATGCTTCCAAGACAACGTCCAACTTGGAAACGAACTCCAACAAGGAAACTAACTCTGATAAGAGTTATCCACCGTCAAGGATGTTGTTTGGCCACCAAGCAACCTAACCCTACTACGATTCTAAGGCTTACAAACGCCTATATAAAGACCCGATATCTCAATCTCAGAACTACGTTGGCTTGATCCTTAACAAAGGTACGTAGGCAGTTTGTGAGGACCGTGTAGTCTCGAAACACGAACGCAGCCATAAAAAAGCTCGAAGCTCTAACCCTAGCATTAAATATCCACCGCCATTCAAACCTCTATTTTTCATAAACCCTAATGTAATAACCCCAAATTTTGGACTTAGTTAAAAAAAATTGATGAATAGTAAATGTTGATGAATAATGAATTTGCTGATGAAAAATATTTTCAGACCACACTATATGGAAAACATGGAATGGATGTTTAGAAGTTATATTATTGATGTATAAGGAGAATAAGTGAATGTAAACGCGGTCAGAATCAGGAGATTCCAAATTTAAATTTTGTTCACTATTCATCGGGCATTCGAGGATTTATTAATTTATCGTTATGAGAATTAAGAAAGCGAGAAGATCCATGATCAAATATTAATCCAAGACAATAGAAGATCAAGAGGATACAAATTATGACATAAGCATGACACATGAGGATGACATAGGTGATGACAAAGTGATGAATCATCACCTTGTCACCACTTTCACCACACAAACCACAATAAATTGACATGTGTCCTTGGTTGACAAAACACAATTGAGACCACACAATTAAATGACTTGTATTTAGTGTTATTAGACAAAGAAAAGAAAGGAAAATAAAAACAATCAAGTATTCATCTTCCCCATTTCTTCCAAATTCTGCCCAGCATGAGCAAAGGACAAAGACAACTTCATAACTCAAAATATACTCGTCCTAAAATCTCCAAATTTGGACCATATCTCCCTCAGTATATACCCAAGGTACATTCAAAATATTATGTCTATCCAAGAAGTGTAGCATGGTCAAATATTGGATCAAATTTGAGGCATGAATAGTGATTTCGAAAATACTAACTTGTGTTCTTGATTTTGTTCTTGAAGATTAAGCTAGTTAAGGATGTTTAAAGCTCAAGCAAGGATAGTTAAGTAATTTTTAGTGTCTCTAAGGAAGCAAGGAAGGTATAACACCTCTGCCCTCTTGATATTAATTGGGTTTTATGCTTAAGTTTGTAGTATAGTTCGTTAAACATGTCGTATAAGAGATCCATGAATGTTTTAATGATTTTGGTTGGTTGAATGAGTTGTGGTTGATTGAGGGATGAGTTCTTGAGTTAGTATGAACTTTCCTAGAGTTGTAAATGATATATGGATGTATGGATGGTCTTGGTTGGATGTTTGGATTGGTTGTGAAATGGAAACGTTCGATGTATAGCCGTCGTAATGACGAAATGTTTATTAACTGCCTTGACAGTGGTATTCGAGGCTCTTAATCTACTGTCAAGTGTGACCACTGACCACGATAATGTAGATCTTGTGTCGTAGTTTGTTTTGGAGAAAGAATCGTATCGTTTCGATTTACGGTTTAGGAGAAACACTCGTTTTAGTGAAAGTGGTTTCGAGTAACTAAGTAGTTCACTATATGAACTTTGAGCGTATGATCAAGCCTCTAAAAAATGGAAATAGGTCATGAAATTAATGTGGATACTAGTATGGATAGTTAGGAAGGGAACCGGGAAGGTTTCGTGTTAAGAAGATGATTTTTAGATTTTATAAAAATGCGAGCATCAAAGTTGCGCAAGTGAAATACCCTTAAGGGGATAGTTTAAACCATGAGTTTAGTAATGGTAAGTACTTGGGTTTTGTGATTGGATTATCAACCAAACTTTTGACTTAAGAGTTTAAGAAATGTCATGAGGTTATAAGTGACCAAGAGCGAGACATTTGATGTTCGTTAATAGAACGTTAGTGCTTAAGTTAATGGCACTTTAAATGGTTACGCTAGGGGACTGATCGAGTATTTCTTTGTTTATAGATTTCCTGGCAACTTCTCGAACCCCTAACAACCAAGGACTCAAGACAAGTTTTCTCATCTCATGCTGTATTTCAAATTACTTATACTGATGATATTGCATATGATAGATGTATGCAAGTTTTCAAACCTTACATCTTATATAGATGTTGTTGTGTTTAAAAATTGTTGAGGTTATAATTTTGCATATGGTTTATGTATGCAAGTTTTCAAACCCTACATCTTATATAGATGCTGTTGTGATAAACTGTTGTGATTGTGATATAAACTGTTTTATTACTGTAAAGGATTTACGAACTTATATGGTTTATATGCTATGAGTATATTAGATATAAACCGAGGTTTTATAAAGGCTCTAAGCGTAGAGCACTTGTATGATGGTTTTAAAAGATTAGACCGGGAGTTAAATTACTATTTTATCTTGATTATACTGTCAGAAACTGGAGGGTCCAGGGACACCTATGTTTTAAATACGTTGATTAAATATTCCAAAATATATGTATTATTGGATATTTAATGTTAAATATTAAATAATATTATTATAAATATTATTTGAATATTTATTTAAGTAAGTGAATACTATTTTGGATATTCACTTAAGCGGTACTATATTGAATAATGATTCAATATTTATTATTTGAATATTTATTAAATATTCCAAAAATGATTTAAAAATCATAGGAACCTTATTTAGATATTACGTAAGGTTCCAATAATTATTTAAAAGATTTTATGATCTTAAAAAGATATTTTAACAAACTCCCGGGTCGTGATTGTGAAATGATTTAATCGAGGATCGAGGTCAGTTGACAATAGTCAACCCACATTGTATTATTACTTCCTCAACATTTCCGGAAGTAAGTATGGTAATAAGTTCATACCTATCAACGAGCTAGTTTACGCTCGGGGAACAACGATTAAGTTCGGTTCCAGTTTAAAGGATAGGATTCATCATGGGACTGGAAGGGCTTACACGACAATGAAACAGGTGCCGGGGTAGTGACCATAATTATCAAGGCTTACCCGGTGATGAAACAGGCGCCGAGGTAGTGACTGTTAATCCCAAATGACCTAACAGAATTGTAGAAGGGGGGGTTGAATACAATTCTTGATATTTTTCAAACTTAAAAATAACTTACAAATTAAAACTAAACTTATAAAATAAAAACCACAAGCACTTAATAATTTCAGTTGGATTGTTTGATGATCCAACTGAAGTGATTTTTATTGCGGAAATAATCTGTGATACAAAAAGTACACAGCTGCTCAGTTACAAGAATGTAGAGAAGTATGCTCTCAAAGATAGCTAATACAATCTGTTTGTTTTTCTTCTCTTACTTCTATTTTAACTGCTACACTTGGTTATATATATATTCCCAAGTTTACAAAGCTATTTTTGGCTACACTAAAGTACACTAAAGGTAACCGTCAATAGATTGCTTTTCATCCCTTTTGTCCAATGGTCCTTGGAGATCTTTGTCTTCTGTCTTCAGTCTTATAGTGATCCCACTCAATAACCAGATTGGAAATTGGAATGTTTCCTTATTCCCCATGTCCATTTTAATGGTTTCCAATGCAAAGTACACTTCCACATCTCCTTTTGATCTGTCAGAAAACTGTCACTATCACTTTGTCAACTATTCAGAAAAGTGATAATGATTCGTTGATAGCAGTAAGGTGTGTTTCGTTGATAGCTTTATTCTTCGTTTCGTTGATGAGTAATCTTCGTTTCGTTGATGAGTAAACTCCATACCGTCGACATAGTAATCTTCATACCGTTGACATGTCTTCACTTAGGCAAAATTACAAGGCATAATATATTTACAATTAACCAACCTATTTTGCCTATCTAGTACTTCGTCAACATGACTTAGAAAACCTATCCAATATCTACAACGAAATGCATATCAAACTAGAAGTATTGTACAGTGCAATTGCTACATCACTCATTTCGTTGATGAGCTTCCTGTCAACGGAATGCTGCAAAGCATGCCATTTCGTTGATAGCTACAAAATGACTTTACACAAATTCTACTAAGTGTTTTATGTTTATCATCAAGAACAACATATTCCTAACAATCTCCCCTAATTTATGACTGATAGAATAACAGCCATAAATCAAGAGACTTGATGATAACAAAAACACTCAGATACATCATAAATTACAAAAGTAGAAAATGCATTAAGCTTCATAACAATTTAGACAAAATACAAGACTTACAAGACTAATGCCCAAAAGTGCTCCTCTAGTCTGAGCAAATGTTTCATCTGTGTCTTCTTTGTGGCATAGTCTTCTTCACTCTCTTAGAGTTGTTTTCCTAAATTTGGACCTGTAGCCTTCTGTAAAAGATTTTCTCCTCTTCATCTTGATCACCAAGCATGGATTGCATAAACTTTAGAGTTTGATTAGATGCCTTATCCAGCTGGTCTTCCATCCTGAAGAATCTTCTGCAATTGTCCTTGTCCTTAAATTCCATCATCCAATAAGGTTGAAGATGGATCTTCTTTCCTGTTGAGGGCACTCTAAGCATCCTGGGAAGAGCCTCAGGCTTGTTCCAGCTAGCCTTTATCTGACAGATTTTGGAGACCACCTCAGACTTGGCTGTTTTGGTGAAGCCAAAGTCCTTCTTCAAGCATCTAAACACTGAGAGTAGTGTTTGATAGTCTTCTCCTAAAATTCTATAGAGAGGCCACACTTGTTCTCTACCTCCCTTGAATGTAAAAACTAGTCTCTCAGGTAATTTTTGAGAAGCTGCAATGCCTCTTACTTCCACCAGGTTGTTTAAGTCAAGATGTAAACTGGATTCTTCCCTGATGTCAACAATGTACATGCAGTCCTCTGGATTTGCAGGGGGTTTCTGAGGTTGTGGCTTTCTCACAAACACTGGCTTTGCCTTGACAGCCCTTTTCTTTGTCTTCATTGGTTGATCCTTCTCAAATAGGAACTTTGGAAAGTAGGCCTCATCAAATTCAAGAGGCTCCTCTTTTGGCACAATTGGTTGATCATGAAAGTTGACAGGATGTGCAGGATCACAGGCCAACTTTCCTTTATAAGGTAGATCAACAGGAATTTGATGTGCACTTGTTGTGGAAGAGTCTTGAGCAGTGTCCTGAGAATCATCTTTGTCAAAGTTCAGATTCCTTTTAGCTCTAGCCTTTGGCTGCCTTACACTCTTCCTTTCCTTTCCAGCTTCCTTAGCTTCATCCTTAGCCTTTTCTTCCTGTAGGGTTTCTTCATCTTCAAGTGATTGAGCAACTGCTAGTGCTTGCATTGCTGTCCTTTCAGATTCTTCAGCTTTGGCCTTAGCAAAATTTGGGTGACCAACCCAAATGCAGATTTCTTTTCTATCCCTGTGGATGATGGCCCTTTTGTTCCTTATGCTTGGATGATTACTCTCTTTGCTTTCCATGATCAGCTTCCCTAGGACTTTGAACTCATCTGGCTTTGGTGGAGGATAAAATATCCTTGCAATGTTCTTGCCCTTGGGTTTGACAGGTGATATTGGAGATATCCCTCTTGCATCCACATTCCTAAAGCATGAAGATTGTCCTTTCTCACTTCTTGAATCTTGAAGGACTCCATGCTGAAGGGGTTCTATAACATAAGAACTCTTGAATTGTGGCTCCCATTCCGTTGATGTTACAACCATGGCATTCGTTGATGGTTGATCCGTTGATGGATTTGAGTTCTTTGCAGTTCCAGCAATTCTCTTGACTCTTGCTTCTATGTTGGACCAATGATCTTTGATCTGTTCTGCAAGTCTCATCCTCATAGAAGCTTCCTGAATTAGGTCAATGCCATCCTTTTTCTTCTGTCCAAGCTCCCCCATTGCTAGTGGCTCATTTGGTAAGGAAATGGATGGGACCAAAACCTTTGTGATTTGTATATCAAGCTCTTTAGATTTCTCTAGCTCCTTAGATTTCTCCCCCTTTTTGTTATCATCAAGTGAGATGAGAGGGAGTCCTTGAGCTGCCAAAAGCTGGGTGAGTAGTTGAGTTTGCTTCTCCTGTTCCTTTTGCATATGAGAAAGTGTAGCCTCAACTTTGTCCACTCTAGAGGAAAGAGTCTTCAAAGATGAGGACACTTCAGGTTCCTTGGAGAAAAACCTGTTCATCTTGGACACAGTTAGAAGAGGAAGCTTTTCATCTAGCCTCCTGTCAGTAGCATCCCTGAGGTTCCTAATGGAATCCTTGATTTCTGTAGCTTCAATCCTTGTCTGCAACATCTGTAGCCTTTGGATTTCCAGTGAATCCATGATGGCCTTATAGAATTTCTTGTCCCTTGCATTTGCAGACTCATGAGCTAGATATGCCTCATTGTACTGCCTTGTGATAGCAGCATCTAGAGTGCATCTTCCTTGCATATCCTGAGAAAGCCAGTTTGGTCTAGGAGGCACCACAGAAGTCCCAGTCTGTGAAGTAGTGGCCACCTGTAGATTGTCACCAAAGCTGTCCTCATCATCAGAAAAGTCAAAGTCTCCACTTGCTGCAGCTGCTGGAGATAGATTGGTCAAGGCATCCTTTGCTCTTTGCATTGATGCAGCTGTATGAATTAGGTTTAGTGACCTCTCTGCCTCCACATTGCCCTGTTGAGCCATAACCTGATAGGTTGGCACAGGATGAGTAAAGGTCTCAGGATCCAGGGAAATACTATCCAGAGTTTGTTGATAATGCTCTTGGAAAGTAAGTTCCCTTTCTCCCTCACTGACCCCCATTAACTCACTAGCAATGGCTGCTTCCTCCCTTATGACTCCTGTAGTCCCTTCTCTCTCTCCACTATTTTCTTTCATCATGGGCTCCCCATGGCTCACACCTCTCACACCCTCACCTTCACCTACTAAGGTGGTACTCTCAATCTCTCCTTTTGCCTGGCTGGAAGAAATAGCCAGCCTCTCACTCTCATTCTCTCCTTTTGCCTGGCTGCAAGCCAGCCTCTCAGTTTCACTCTCTCTCAAACCTAAAAGTGTCTCAACTACCACCAGGTCATCTACACTAGTTGTGGAAACAACTTGATCTTCAATAAGGGGTGTAGAATGACCTATCAACGGAATGGTAGTTTGAACTGTCAACGGGATGGATACCGTTGATGGAGAAACACTTATCAACGAAAGAGGTTGTTCCGTTGACGAAGTCAATAAAGCATTTTGAGAAAGTGAAATTACAATTGAATCTGTGGTGATTGATGTGAGATTGGGGTCCACAGATCCTCTTGCAGCTTCAGAAAAAATTGGTTGATGGCCTAACAAATCACTTAACAAGTGATGACCACCAACTTCAGAGTGGGGCTTCTCCAAGATAAGAGTTGGAGAATCAGGAATAGATGTATGGATCATGTCCACATCTAAAGACTGAGTTGGTGAATTTGGTGGAGATGGTTCAAGATTGATGTTTAGAGAATGGGACTGTAACCCCAGAGTAATAATTGGGGTTACATCAAACTGAATTTGTGAAACTGGAAGTGTTGCTTCCAGAGTGTGTGCACCATGTGTACCCTTGGATTTTTGCTTCACTCTCCTTTGGTATTGGGAAAATGTAGACTGTGGGCTTGAAGTGTCCCTTACCCTCTTGGAGTGTGCTCTTGGAGGAGAGCTTGTTTCAATAATCACATCCTTTTGGGAGGATGCAACTAGACTTGTGTTTAAATTCATTTTACTCATTATGCCTTGTTGGGAAGACATAATGGGGCATGGCTGGGACACACTATCCTTTCCTTCCTTATTCTTGGGGTTTCTTTGATTTTCACCCCTTCCCTCACCTCTCACAACTCCAGAATCACTCCCCTTTGGTTGTGAAGTAGTTTTTGCAACAGGTGCCTTTTGGGAAGCACCTGAGGTTGGCTTTGAGGATTTCTTAGATTTAGGTTTTGCTGCTTGGGCAGGAGCCTGTTGGGACACAGCTACAGACTCCATAGCAACATTGGTAGGTGAAACAATAGAAGTAACAACTACACTAACAGGGTTAGAAGAAGTTACCTCAATGATGGGCAGATACACCACTGGGACATCACCATTGTGGTTAAGTCTCAGTATATCTGTCAAAACCCTCTTCTCTTGTACAAAACACTCGAACCTGGAAATAGGGTTAGAGATAACTAATGGTGCTGGACTAACATGGTTAGCCAACATCATCAGAAACCGAGCATAATAGATATTCTTTTTCCTATTAGCCTTATCACCCAACTTAGCACCAATTTCATACATAAGTTGAGTGCTAAAGTTGTAATATCTATCAGTTAGAAGCATGGTTAAGAGAATCAACATAGAATTAGTTAATGCATCAAAATTGCTAATCTTTCCAGAGAAGACCTTAATGAATGCATCAGCTAAGTAACTGTATTCCTTAACCAAACCTCTCCTAATAATCTTACCCAAATTATCAGTAGGCAAAGAGTAGTTTATAGAATTTAGCATGTTAATCATTTCAGTATATGTAGGCAAAGCATTACAGTTATTTTCAGGAATATGTAGACATGCTTGCAATACATCAGAGTTAACTATATACTCATTACCTTGGATGGTGAATTGCAAAGTGCAATTTGTCCCACTATACTCACATGAGGTCCAAATCTCCTCGATTATCTCATTGTAGAGTGGTGTAGAGTGAAACATTGCATAGCTCAACTTGCAATTCTTCATGAAATCCATCATTTTGAAAAAGATGTTGTTCGGGCTTTCCTTGACAACAAAAGGGATGGAGTTGTTCTTCTCATAGATAAACCCTCCAGCAGACATAAGCTTGACTATTGGTGCCATTGTTGAGTGAAGAAAAGCTTCGAACTGAATTGCTTGTTAGAGAGAAGAAGAAAGAAAAGCCTTTGGAATTTTTGAGAACAGAAAAAAAAAATTAAAGAAAATAGAATTTCTTAAATACTCCCCCAAAAATTCTCAGAAATAAAGTCCAATAATCAATGTAAATTACTGGATTGGCTTAAAAATATGACCGTTACTTTTAAAGTATTACCATGATTTATACTTACAGGGGTGTATGTATAGATCGTGGTAAGAGACGTGTCAAATTTCAACGGTTCAGATTAACTGCGCTATATCAACGAATCAGGATTGGGCGGTTAAAGTCCCGTCTATTTCGTTGATAAAGCTGTGTTTCGTTGATATAAAAGAGCTATCAACGAAACACCCAGAAAAATGCTAAGACTGTCAACGAAATGGTGCGTTTCGTTGACATAGTAATTTTGACTTAGACAAAATTGCATTTTTTCCTGAGAAAATTAATTCACAGAAAAACATAGCAAATTTCTGGCTACATTGTAACTTGCAAAAATCTTAAAAATAATTAGGAGAAATTTAACATACCTAGCTCACTTACTAGTCTTGAGAATGTTGATTCATCAAGTGGCTTGGTAAAAATGTCTGCAAGTTGCTGTTCACTTGGAACAAAATGTAACTCCACAGTACCATTCATAACATGTTCTCTAATGAAATGGTACTTGATGTCAATGTGCTTGGTCCTTGAATGCTGCACTGGATTCTCAGTAATGGCAATGGCACTAGTGTTGTCACAGAAAATAGGAATTTTCTCAACTCTTAATCCATAATCAAGTAGTTGATTTTTCATCCATAAAATCTGTGCACAACAACTTCCAGCTGCAATATACTCAGCCTCAGCTGTGGAGGTAGAAACTGAGTTTTGTTTCTTGCTGAACCATGAGACAAGCTTGTTTCCTAAGAATTGACAGGTGCCAGTTGTGCTTTTCCTGTCAATTTTACATCCTGCATAATCTGCATTTGAATAACCAATTAGTTCAAAGCTAGATTCTCTAGGATACCAAATGCCAAGATTTGGTGTTCCTTTGAGATATCTGAAAATTCTTTTAATAGCAACTAAATGGGATTCCCTAGGATCAGCCTGAAATCTAGCACATAGACATGTAGCAAACATAATATCAGGTCTACTAGCTGTTAAATATAAAAGTGAGCCTACCATGCCTCTGTAACTTGAAATGTCCACAGATTTTTCCTTAGTATTCAATTCAAGTTTGGTGGCAGTAGGCATGGGAGTTTTGGCAGGAGAGCATTCCATTAAGTCAAATTTCTTTAATAAATCATGAATAAATTTTGTTTGACTAATAAAAATGCCTTCATTAACTTGCTTCACTTGAAGACCAAGAAAGTCAGTTAATTCTCCCATCATGCTCATTTCATATTTACTTTGCATAAGCTTGGCAAACTTTTGACAAAGTTTCACATCTGTAGACCCAAAGATTATGTCATCTACATAAATTTGAACAAGTATAGTAGAGCCATTCACAACCCTGTGAAACAGATTTTTATCTACAGTACCTCTAGTGAAGAAATTCTCAAGGAGGAACTGTGAAAGTGTGTCATACCAGGCTCTAAGTGCTTGTTTCAAACCATAGAGTGCTTTGAGGAGGAAGTATACATATTCTGGAAAATCATCATCTTCAAAACCAGGAGGTTGACTTACATACACCTCCTCTTCCAATTCCCCATTCAGAAAAGCACTCTTCACATCCATTTGATAGACTTTGAAATTGGCATGGGATGCATAGGCTAGGAAAATCCTTATTGCTTCTAGTCTTGCAACAGTATCAAAGGTTTCATCAAAATCAATTCCATCTTCCTGTGAATAGCCTTTTGCAACCAATCTAGCTTTGTTCATTGTGACTATGCCATTTTCATCCATCTTGTTTCTGAACACCCATTTTGTGCCTATGACACACCTGTCCTTAGGCTTGGGCACCAACTTCCAAACTTTGTTCCTCTCAAATTGATCTAGAAGTGCATCCTCAACTTTCTTTGGCTCATCTTGAGACAGAAAGCTACTGTATAGACATTCCTCTTGAGTTGCTCTTCTAGTTTGGACTTTTGAAGAAACATCACCTATAATAAGTTCAAAGGGATGATCTTTAGTCCATTTCCTTGAGGGAGGTAGATTTGCTCTTGACAAGGTAGCTTCATGATCATGATTGCCTTGATTGGATAATTGTCCTTGAGAAACTCCCCCTGAGTTTGTTGTCCCTAATTGATCACTTCTGGAAGCATTTCTTTGACTGTCAACGGTATGACCAATTTGGCTGTCAACGAAACGCTCATTTTGACTGTCAACGAATCCATCACCATGACTGTCAACGAAATGACCATTTGGTCTGCTAGCAGCTATTCTTTTCAATCTTAATGCAGCAATTTCATCTTCACTGCTGCTTTCATCTGTGCTAGATACAACAACTTTAGGCTGTTTCTCAGTAGCCTTAACATGATTCACTTGATCTCCTTCCTCATTCTCAAAAGAAAGACTTTCATGGAAACCTTCATCACAGAGACCTTGAATTTTGAGATCATCAAAAACAACATGTACAGATTCCATAACAATGTTGGTTCTGAGATTATAGACTCTGTAAGCTTTCCCTGCTGCATATCCCACAAATATTGTTTCATCTGCCTTTGCTTCAAATTTCCCCAAATGCTCAGCTTGATTTCTCATAACAAAGCACTTGCATCCAAAGACATGAAGAAAATCCAATAGTGGCTTCTTTCTTTTGAGTAGTTGATAAGGGGTCATTCCCTTGGCCTGATTAATCAAAGAAATATTTTGAGTAAATCAAGCTGTGTTAACTGCCTCAGCCCAAAAATAAGTTGGTAACTTTGATTCATCTAGCATTGTCCTTGCAGCTTCAATAAGTGTTCTGTTTTTCCTTTCAACTACACCATTTTGTTGTGGTGTCCTTGCTGCTGAAAACTCATGAAAAATACCATTTTCTTCACAGAACACCTTCATGTTGAATTCTTGAATTCTGTCCCATTGTCACTCCTAATCCTTCTTACTTTGAAATCAGGATGATTGCTTACCATCTTGATGTGATTGATAATGATTTCACTTGCCTCATCTTTGGAGTGCAAAAAGAAGGTCCATGTAAATCTAGAAAAATCATCAACAATCACAAGACAGTATTTCTTCTTTGAGATAGACATGACATTTACAGGGCCAACCAGATCCATATGAAGCAACTCAAGCTGATGGACAATTGATGACTCTGTCTTGCTTTTGAATGATGCCTTCTTTTGTTTCCCTTTTTGACAGGCATCACACAAACCATCCTTGGAGAATTCCACTTGTGGAATTCCTCTAGCAAGATCTTTCCTCACCAAATCATTCATAACCTTAAAATTCAGATGAGATAATTTCTTGTGCCATAGCCAACTTTCATCCTTGCTTGCCTTGCTGAAGAGACAAGTGATGGTGTCTGGACTTGTGCTACTAAAGTCAGCAATGTACACATTCCCTCTTCTGAATCCAGTCATTACCACATTGTTGTTTCCTCCTTTAGAAACAACACATGCTTCTTTAGAAAAAGTAACTAAAAATCCTTTGTCACAAAGTTGGCTGATACTAAGCAGATTGTGCTTAAGACCATCCACCAATGCAACCTCATATATGATGACATTCTCTTTTGAAATCAAGCCATATCCCTTAGTGTAGCCTTTGCTGTCATCTCCAAAAGCAATACAAGGGCCAGCTCTTTCCTGAAACTCTGTGAGCAGGGTAGAATCACCAGTCATGTGTCTTGAACAACCACTATCCAAGTACCAAAGATTCCTTTTGTCTCCCTGCACACAATAAAATCAAATCAAGTTGATTTTGGTACCCAAGTTACCTTGGGTCCTGTTTTGTTAGCCTTTGCTTTTCCTTTTATATCATTTTTCACCTTGGGCTCAGATTGATTTAAATCAATCTTCACCTTTGGTGTTGATTTCTGAGGGTTGCTCACATTTTCATTCACAGCATGCATAGTTGGAGGAACAAACATGTTATTCACATTCCATGGCATTTGTGGCACATTAAACATATTCATGTATGGATTAGGCACAAATGACATGCTGGCATATGGATTTTGAAATTGTGCATATGGAGCAAACATGTTAGGCATAACAGGCATTGTAGGCATAGAACTATTCATTGCAGACTTGGGCATTTTCACATTAGCAGTCTTCTAAACAGATTTGCAGTTAGTAGATAAATGACTAACACTTCCACAATTGACACATGTCTTTCTAGGAGCATATTTATCAGGTGTGTAATTGTTGTGTTTGTTAATCCCTACTTTTCCATTCCTGTTATTCTTTTTATTTCCCTTAGCCTCAACTTGAACTTTCTCTAACTTGTCTTTCAATTGCTTGTTAGACAAGTGACCTACATTAGCTCTCTCAACAGGCTTCTCAACTTTCTTTGATTTACTAGACTCACCTTGAACAAAGTTCTTGGTGACAGGACCATACTTGTTATTAAGTCTAATGAGTTCATCTTTTCTTTTCTCTGTCAACGAAACAGCCTGATCGGTTGATGGTTCATCTGTCAACGGAACATTGCATTCCGTTGACATATCAACCTTCAACAAATGATCATTGTTGTTTGTTGACTCTGTTTCTGATTCTAAGGTTTCACCAACATACCCTATCTTTTCTTTGTTCTTTTTCCATGATTGTTCACAGAAAGATTCCATACCTTGAACATTAATGATGTTGTTAGCAACATTCCTGGCATCTTTCCATTTTGCAATCACACTTTGTTCTATTTCAAGTTGTGTTTTAAGAATTTCTTCCCTTTCTAACACGTTCTCAAGTTCCTTCTTAGTATCCCTACTAACACACCTCATTTTCTCAAAATCAATGAGCTGTGCTTCTAACATTGCATTCCTATCACTTAAGAGCAAATTAGTCTCTTTTATTCTTGAATTCTCTTTGGTAAGTGATTTAAGAGTAACACGTAAATTATATAGTACAGTAGACATTTCATTTACTGCACTATCGCATTCCTCTTTAGAAATCTCAGAAAGATTAGTAATTGTTACCTGGTTGCTTGAGGAGCTTGCTTCCTGCTCATGATTGTTAGCCATAAGAGCCAAGTTGACATACTCAACATCATCATCAGAATCTTCACCATTACCAGCCCAATCATACTCCTGAGACATGAAAGCCTTTTCTTTTTGCTTGAGAAGTTCAAAGTATTTCTTTTTATAATCAACAGGCTCAAATTTCCTGTTGCCCTTCTCAACCTTGGGCTTTCTGCAGTCTCCAGCAAAGTGACCAAGCATTCCACAATTGAAACATTTAGATTTAGACTTTTCAATCCAGTTATTTTTGCTAGGTTGAAAGTCTTTCCTTGGTGGCCTTGCTTCTGAGTTTCTCTTGAACTTGAACTTAGAGAATTTCCTTGACAAAAAAGCAATGTGTTCATCAATCTCATCTAAGTCATCCAAGTTGGCTGGTTATGGTTCTTTTTCTTCTGTCATCTTGCCTTTACCCTTGCTAACATTACTCCTACAACTAGCTCGACTAGTTGTGGCCTTTGCAGCTTCTTCATTGTCATCTTCCAGTTGGTTCACAGATGCTATCAATGCAATAGATCCACCTTTCTTCTGTACCTTTTCAATTTCTTCATCTTGCTCCATTTCCAACTCATATGTCTTTAAGGTTCCATAAAGCCTTTCAAGAGTGTAGTCTTTGTACTCTTGAGTGTTTCTGAGAGAAACAGTCATAGGTTTCCATTCTTTTGGAAGAGCTCTAAGAAATTTAAGGTTTGAATCCTTGGTTTGATAGATCCTCCCATACAACTTTAATCCATTCAAAAGCTTTTGAAACCTACTAAACGTATCATTTAGGGTTTCACCAGCTTTAAAATGAAAATGCTCATATTGTTGTATAAGGAGCTGCATTTTGTTTTCCCTAACTTGCTCAGTTCCTTCACAGAGAGTTCTAACAGTGTCCCATACTTCTTTGGAGGTTGTACAGTTTATGACATTGTCAAAAACATCTCTTGCTCCAAACCATTAAACAGAATGTTCATGGTTCTTTTATCTTTATGGATTTCTGCAACATCTTCAATAGTCCATTCTGAGACAGGTTTTGGAATCTTTACATCAGGAGCATCATCTGGCAATCCAACTATAGATGCGAACTTTATGGGAACGTGTGGACCTTTCTCAATGCAGTCTACATACCTCTCATCCATAGACATGAGATGTAAATGCATCTTTACTTTCCAGTGAAAGTAATTGTCCTTATCAAGAACTGGTATCTTTACACCTGCATCCTTCTTCACCATGGTTACTGTTTTGGTCTTGATCTTTAAACTTCTTGTTTGTTAGAAGCTTGATCTAATACCAATTGTTAATCCCAAATGACCTAACAGAATTGTAGAAGGGGGGGTTGAATACAATTCTTGATATTTTTTAAACTTAAAAATAACTTACAAATTAAAACTGAACTTATAAAATAAAAACCACAAGCACTTAATAATTTCAGTTGGATTGTTTGATGATCCAACTGAAGTGATTTTTATTGCAGAAATAATCTGTGATACAAAAAGTACACAGCTGCTCAGTTACAAGAATGTAGAGAAGTATGCTCTCAAAGATAGCTAATACAATCTGTTTGTTTTTCTTCTCTTACTTCTATTTTAACTGCTACACTTGGTTATATATATATTCCCAAGTTTACAAAGCTATTTTTGGCTACCCTAAAGTACATTAAAGGTAACCGTCAATAGCTTGCTTTTCATCCCTTTTGTCCAATGGTCCTTGGAGATCTTTGTCTTCTGTCTCCAGTCTTATAGTGATCCCACTCAATAACCAGATTGGAAATTGGAATGTTTCCTTATTCCCCATGTCCATTTTAATGGTTTCCAATGCAAAGTACACTTCCACATCTCCTTTTGATCTGTCAGAAAACTGTCACTTCACTTTGTCAACTATTCAGAAAAGTGATAATGATTCGTTGATAGCAATAATGTGTGTTTCGTTGATAGCTTTATTCTTCGTTTCGTTGATGAGTAATCTTCGTTTCGTTGATGAGTAAACTCCATACCGTCGACAGAGTAATCTTCATACCGTTGACATGTCTTCACTTAGGCAAAATTACAAGGCATAATATATTTACAATTAACCAACCTATTTTGCCTATCTAGTACTTAGTCAACGTGACTTAGAAAACCTATCCAATATCTACAACGAAATGCATATCAAACTAGAAGTATTGTACAGTGCAATTGCTACATCACTCATTTCGTTGATGAGCTTCATGTCAACGGAATGCTGCAAAGCATGCCATTTCGTTGACAGCTACAAAATGACTTTACACAAATTCTACTAAGTGTTTTATGTTTATCATCAAGAACAACATATTCCTAACAGTGACCTTGCGTGCAAAGGCTTACACGGTAATGAAACAGGTGCCGATGTAGTGACCTTATAGCACAATGGGCCCGAATGCGGCCAGGGTGATAACCGAACAGGAAATCGTCCTTCTACTAGTAGAGAAGTTATGTTACGATACAGCGGCTGATCACCGTGTATCGGGTGTTCCAGAATGTCCCCTTCTTCCACTTGGAATTGCGCTGCACATTGTAACGAAAGCCTAGGTGCTGAGTTACCGATAATGTGACAGTAATTGAACAATGATGTTCCGTGTATAGTATTTGAACTATATGATATGTTTTGACGAAAGGAATATTTCACTATATCATTCTATATACGAATGAGGTTTTAAAAGCTTTCAGCTATGATATCAGCTTACATATATGATTATGTTTCTATATATTATTGTCGAGCTATAGTGCTCATTCTTGCTTCTTTTATATATCACAACACAACCGAGTCAAAAAGGTGTTCATTACTGATATTTTACAGTATTTTGAACAGTATGGGATATCTAAATAGATATGCGTGTATTTATGTTGAGAATGTATTTAAGATATACAATATGTTGAACTGTATAGTATTTTGAATCAATGGATAGGCTTTAAGCCTTGATTCCAATATTAATATCTATTTTAAAAAAATATGTTTTGAGTCTTGGTTCATTATTTCGATACCAAGGATTTCTAAAGGATTTACGAAAAGTATTTGAGTATGATTATAAGTCATACAATATTTTGAACGGGATACTATTTTTGGGACAAACCCTAGTAGTGTTAAAACTTTGATCCTATATGGATTATCTACCTTAAAGGTTTAAAGATTTAAACTGGGATAGATTTTTTGTTGAGCGCTATTAGCTCATTCTTGCTTTATTAAAACTTGCAGCATGAAGGAAACTTTATCGATTCACCCCGTATCACGATAGCAAGGGAATGGAGAGACCACCCTTGAGTTAGTTCAGCAGGATGGATACTGTCGGAGTTAGCAGAACAGTTGCAGATTGAATTAGTGAGAATTGTTTTCGAGTAGGTTTGCATTATTGAACCTTGTATAGAATTGTGAGGTCTATTATTTTAACTTCAGGTAGAGGTTGTAGATAATAGATGAGATCCTGGATAGTACATTTGGTTTGTAATAACAAGTGTTACTTATTGTTGCTCATTTCCAAGGCTATAACTTGTGTGTGTGCATAAGTGATTGGGGTCTTTGGAGTTGTATTATTAGAATGTTGTAAGTAATGCAGGTATTGTATAATTGATGGAGCGTGACAACCAGATTCCTGACCCCGGATCTGGGGGTGTTACACCTAAAAACAGCCACATACAGACAAATTACACTATATTATTATTCTTGTTGTTAACAAATTCCTCCAACAACAATAGCTTAGTAGGTTAAAAAAAAGATAGTATAGCTTAGCAAAAAGATATTAGCAGGTTAACAAAAAAAAGATATTATAGCTTAGCAAAAAAATTGTGAGTTATGTTAATTATATCTTTATATATAATTGAAGTAAAAGGTTAATATGATATGGTATGGTCGTCAGTCTTATATTTTAGCTAAAATATGTGAAAAACATAACTAGCTAGAAGACTAAACAATATAATTAAATGTAATAACAACTAAGCATGTATACTTAAAAATTAAAACTAATAAAAATAACTTTTATTTCATTTAAGTTTGAATGAAAGAAATTTCATTTAAAATTTACATTATATTCAATATATGTATGTAATTTAAAATAAGAATAAATATCTATAATATAAAACAATCACGCAAGTTAAAATTAACAACAATGTTCTAATTTAAAAAGTAGTGTTTTCGGAAAATTATAACTTTATATATAATTGGAGTAAAGGGATTAATATGCGTGGAGTGGTCGTCAGTTTATATTTTAGCTAAAACACGTAAAATTTAAAACAATGTGTATATATATTTTAGCTAAAACACATTAAAAATATAACAATATGTATACATTAATAAAATAACTATTATTGTCACAAGTTAATAAATTTGAATTGACATACATAGTATTTAACGTAAAACACTAATATACAAATAAAATTAACCTATATCAATATATTATAATTAAAATATTAAAAATAATATAAGATATTGAAAACAAAGATCAAACAAATCCTTTTAAACCAACTACAACTAACATATTATGACAAAATGTCATACCAAATTTAAATAACAAAATTAATAAACGAATAAACGCCAGAAAATACAAAGATAAGAAAAAAAAAATGTTTCTGAAATATAACATAAATTGAAGTCCAACAAATTTAATGATAAAAAATATTAAAATCATTTAAATAATATTATATAAATTTAAATAATAAATAAATAAATCATGAATATCTATAATTAACTTCAATAATAAAAATGATATTAAATTAATGCAACGATTTAGGAAAAAAGTAAAAAACAATTAATAAATATGTTTATATAGATAATTAATAAAGTATAACATGGTTTTATTTTCAGGGACATAAACTTTTATTTCATTTAAGTTAAAATTAAAGAAAATTCATTTAAAGTTTACATTATATTCTATATATGTGTGTAATTTAAAATAAGAATAAATATCTATAATATAAAACAATCACACAAGTTAAAATTAACAACAATATTCTAATTTAAAAAGTAGTGTTTTCGGAAAAATCTAAAAAGTAGTATAAATATATTAATTTAATTCATGATTTAACATATGAACCTAAAATTTAAAATAATATGTATACATTAATAAAATAACAGTTATTGTCAAAAGTTAATAAAATTGAATTAACATACATAATATTTTACGTAAAACACTAATATACAAATGAAATTAATCTATATCAATATATTATAATTAAAATATTAAAAATAACATAAGATATTGAAAACAATGTTAGATGGATTCAATGATCGTCAGGATCTAGACTCAACTGATCAGGATTGCTGACGTCATCAGTATTTGCTCAAGCGTCAGTATCAGGATTGCTATCAGGATTACTATCAGGACTATGCTCAGGATTGATTTCGAGTTATTTATGGAGTGTAGTTAAAGAATGAAGTTTATTTTGTCGGTTCCTAGTTTATAGGAATGAAGCTGTCGGTTAGGATATGTTTCAATATAGTTGGTAATTGATTCGGACTTATCTTGTAATCGATAGAGAAGCTGTATAGTATATAAACACAGTTTAGGTTTTGATTTTAATAATAAATTGCATACACGAGTATTTTGTAACCTAGAAGCTCTCAAGAACATCAGAATTTCTTAAGAGAGTTTGTAACAGTTTTATACCAGATTTAATAAAACGGTTATTATTCTTTCATATTTGTGATCTATATTTTATTAAGTCGAGAATCTTATACAATTGTATTCAACCTCCCTTCTACAATTGTTATTTACTAGGCAACAATTGGTATCAGAGAAAACTGATTTAATTTGAATCAGATACGATCAAAGATGTTGACATTCAAATATGAAAGCATCAAAATACCCATGCTGAAGAAAACCGAGTATCCTACATGGAAAGTGAAGATGTTGATGTACCTGGAAGCAACAGATCCTGATTGTCTAGACAGGATTCGTGATGGACCATATATCCCTACGAGAATAGTTGCACGTACAGATACTGTACCTGAACACTATGAGATGAAACCAAAAAGTGAGTGGTCACCAGAAGAAAAGGCTCATGTTCTAAGGGATGCAAAGGTAAAGAATATTTTTCATAATAGTCTTGATGCTGTCATGTCTAACAAGGTGATAGCATGCAAAACTGCAAAGGAAATTTGGGATACTTTGGAAACTCAATGCCAAGGATCTGCATCTGTCAAGAAAAACAGAAGGGCTCTCCTTATACAAGAATATGAACAATTTGATGCTAAACCTGATGAGAGCCTTACTGACTTGTATGATAGATTCCTGACACTTCTGAACAATCTATCTCTAGTTGGCAAAGAGTATGTAACTGAAGATTCAAACACCAAATTTCTGAGGGCTTTACCAGAAGAATGGGACACACAAACCTCTATTATTAGGCACCAGTATGATTTAAACACTGTGTCTCTAGATGAGGTTTATGGAATGCTAAGAACCTATGATCTTGAGGTTCAACAAATGAAGATTAAAAAAGTAGCAAGGCAAAGTCAATTGCCTTGAACGTTGAGGCTAAATCAAAAGGAAAAGCTGTGGAGGTCTCTAGAAGAAAATCAAGAATAGTTGAGTCAGATCCTGATGACTCATCATCAGATACTGATGGCAATCCTGATGCCAATACTGATGATGACTCTACTGACTCAGACATGGAAGACATGGTTGTTATGATAGTCAGAGGCTTCAAGAAGATGAAGTTCAGGAAGGCTAGAAGACAAGGAAATTTCCAGAAAAAGACCTTCAATGCTGACAAAGACAAGTACATCAATAAGGACAGCAAGAGTGGCAAATTTGATAAGTCAAAAATAAGGTGCTACAAGTGTAATGGAATGGGGCACTTTGAAACTGAGTGCAAGAAGGCTAAAGCACTCATCACTTCAAGCAAGGATTGGATGGACTCTTCCTCAGAATCTGACACTGAGGTGGTCAACTATGCTCTAGTGGCCAATACTGATGAAAGTGTTGTTCCTGATGATAAGGTACCAAATACTGTCTTTGAATTTGATACTGATAATGCTTCTGAGTTAAGACGTTTTCTAAAGTCATTGCATATTAGCTTTAGAAGTCAAACTGCTGAAAATACTAGGATCTTATCTGAGATGTCTGAACTTAGGAAAAGGAATGAGTATTTAGAAGCTGAATTTTCTTTTATGCAAGAAGTACAAAAAGAATGTGATAATGCTAAACATGTGCTTTTAGAGATGAAATTTAAATGTACTGCTCTTGAAAAGAAACTTGAATATGCTAATGAGAAAATCAGAACCTGGACAGATTCTGGAAGGAAATTTCATGAAATCAATACTTCTAAGAATTGGAAAGAGTGTCTAGGGTATAAGTCAGGTGGAGATAAGAAATTGAAAGAGAAAGTTGTTATAGACAAGACAGTTAATCCAATGACCTATAGACATGTGATAGACAAGACCAAATCAAAGATTAAGCCTGTTAAATTTGTTTTTGGTAATGATCCCAATTCTACTTTTGAAAAGGGATCTACCTCTGTTAATTCAGTTTCAAATGAGAAGTCTAAACCTGTCAAGAAATCTAAAAAGAAAAATGTAGGTTTATTGTCTCAGAAACAACTTAAGGATAAAATAAGTGAGATAACTGGTAAACAAAAGACACCTACTATCAAGAGAAACAGGAATGGTAAAGTTGGGATTAATAAAGAGAATAATTATCAGTATATCCCAAATGCACCTAAAATGATGTTTTACCTATGGTAACTCTAATCATCTTGCTATTGATTGCAGGAAGAATAAACAGAAGGTTACTGAGATTCCTAGGTCTGATGTTAGGAATAGATCAGTATTTTATAAACCACAAAAGTCTTGTTTTCCTTGTGGCAGTAAATGGCATTCTATTTATACTTGTGAAGAATACCATAATTTGTACCATAACTTTTATGATCCTTTACCTAAGTTTAATAAAAGTGCAAATTCTGGTAAATCTAAGAATGTCAATGTGAAGCATGCATCTGTTAATTCTGATACTGACAAAGCAAGTCCTGATGGATTTAATCCTGTCAGGACTGCTAAAGTCAAAAAGTCTTCTGCTGTTAAAGTTAATAAAATGCATGGAATGAGAACCCAACAAGTGTGGGTTCTTAAAAATACTAACTGGTGTATTTTTGTCTGATTACAGGGTAAAAAGAAAAATGTGTTAGTCATGGATAGTGGATGTTCTGTGCACATGACTGGAAACAAAGCCCTGTTATCAGAATATGAGGAAAAAGCTGGCCCAACTGTGTCTTATGGAGATGACAACATTGGACAAACTTTGGGATATGGAAATATAATCATTGGCAATGTCATCATTGAAAAAGTAGCTCTAGTGAAAGGACTAAAACACAACCTGTTGAGTATTAGTCAAATCACTGACATATGTTATCATGTCAACTTCTATTCCACACATTGTGAAGTAGTCAGCAAAGCATCAGGAAAGGTTGCACTCACTAGCTACAGGCATGGTAACATTTATGAAGCCAACATTCAAACGAATACTGATGGCTCTCCTACTTGTCTCATCAGTAAAGCATCAGTAGATGAAAGTTGGAATTGGCACAAGAAGCTTTCTCATCTCAACTTTAGCAATATCAATGAGTTGGTTAAGAAAGATTTGGTTAGAGGATTGCCTAAAGCTTTGTATACTCCTGATGGACTCTGTGATGCATGTCAAAAAGCTAAACAGAGAAGGACATCATTCAAGAGTAAATCTGAATCCTCTATTGGTGAACCATATCACATGTTACATCTTGATCTATTTGGACTAGTCAACATAATGTCCATCAGTAAGAAAAGGTACACTCTTGTAATTGTTGATGAATACTCTAGATTCACCTGGGTGTATTTTCTGCACAGAAAAGATGAGACTCCAGAAATACTGTTGGATCATGTGAGAATGATTGAGAAAGGCTCAAAGTACAAAGTCAAGATTCTGAGAAGTGATAATGGAACTGAATTCAAGAATTCAAAGATGGAAGAGTTCTGCAAATACAAAGGAATTATTCAACAATTCTCTGCTCCTGGAACACCCCAGCAAAATGGAGTAGTAGAAAGGAAAAATAGAACTCTTATTGAGGTTGGCAGAACTATGTTGGAAGAAACTAAATTGCCTACATATTTCTGGGCAGAAGCAGTCAACACAGCATGCTATACACAAAATCTCACATTGATAAACAGACATGGTGTAACTCCCTATCAAATGCTCAAGGAGAAGAAACCAAGTTTGAAGCATCTGCATGTGTTTGGCTGTAAGTGTTTTGTTCTCAGAACTCATCCTGAACAGCTAGGGAAATTTGAAACAAAGGCTGATGAGGGAATTTTCATTGGCTATCCTGCATCAAGAGCCTTTAGAGTTTTCAATTTGAGAACAAGGACTGTCATGGAGTCAATACATGTATCTTTTGATGATAAGAAGATAATAGGAATTGATGAAGACTCACATGATAGGTTGATTTTTGAAAATGAAGCTACCAAGGAACCTGAAGAAATGGAAACAAATACTGATACACCATCAAATACTGATGGGTCACCAAATCTTGATGATCCATCAAATCCTGATGACTCACCAAATACTAATGGTACTACTGATGATACTACTGACAGTCCACATGTTGAGGGGGAGCAACAACAGACTGTTACTGATACCGATACTACTCAATCATCAGGACAAAATTCTTCAGATACTGATTCAAGTGACAATCATGATAATTTATCAGGAGGTGACAACAACTATTCAGGGGGAGCTTCTACTGAAGCGAATTCTTCTAATCAAGATAACACTAATCCAGGGGGAGCATCTACTTCAAGGAATAATTTACCACCAGCAAGGAAATGGACAAGAGATCATACTCCTGATTTGATAATTGGAGATCCTGATGCATGTGTTAAAACAAGAAGTGCAACTCAAAATGAATGTCTATATCATAACTTTCTATCCAAGGAGGAGCCTAAGAAAGTTGAAGATGCACTTAAGGATGTTGATTGGGTTACTACAATGCAAGAAGAATTGAATGAATTTGAAAGAAATGAAGTCTGGAAACTAGTACCAAGACCAAAAAATAGGTCAATTATTGGTACAAAATGGATTTTTAAGAATAAGACTGATTCAGATGGTGTAATAATCACAAACAAAGCAAGGCTAGTCGCAAAGGGGTACTCTCAACAAGAAGGAATTGACTATGATGAAACTTTTGCTCCTGTTGCAGGACTAGAGGCCATCAGGATCTTTCTGGAATATGCAACTCACAAGAAATTCAAGGTTTTCCAGATGGATGTTAGAAGTGCTTTCTTAAATGATGAACTGGAGGAAGAAGTATATGTTGAAGCAGCTTCTGAACCTCATGCTACACAAGAACCATTAGTAGAAAATACTGATTCAAGCTTATCAAATCCTGACAGTGTTGCTCCTGATGCTAGTGGTGCTCCTGATGCTGAGTCAATCCTGATCCAACCACTGAGCTTAAGACCAATGGTAAATCCTATCTCAGAATCCAAAGATAAACTTAAAGGTGTTGTTCCTGATGCTACTGGTGATTCTGGAGATAGTGATGATAATGATTCTGATGATGAAAATGATGATGAGAAGGATCAGCTTGCTACAGTACTCAAATCTAGTCTTGGAACTAACTTTGGTTCTTCAAGCACTTTCATGACTGGCAAGGCTACTACAGGAAAGGATCTTAGACAAGACTTTTCTGGTCCTTCACCAATTGATCCAACTGAGCTTCTAAGAAAAGATGAATGGGAAAATGAATGGTACAGATCTTTTAATTCTGTCAATTTTCCATGTGTTTTGGAACATGCTGCCCATGCTGCCAGAATCATAGAAAATGAAGATTTAAGGAATCACTTGAAGGCTACAACTCTGTTATCCAAAAGCCTCAAGACTGAAATTGATTCTGTGTAGGCTGCTACTGAACATGTGAGGACCGATATCTCTCAAAACTTGACAAAGGCTCCAACTGCTTTTCAATTGAGGGTTGTGGAATCTCATGTTAAGACAATTGTTTCAGAACAGTCTCACATTCACAACAGAATTGATTCATTGAAATCCAAGGTAACTGATATTCAAGCCTCTATTTCCTTAATTTTAAATTTGTTATCAAATTCTGATGTCAAAAAGGGGGAGAAGGTGATGATGATGACAATACTGGTAATGATGGTGATGATATGGCATTTCAAAGAGAAACCTCTGATATTGTTGTGATGAAGTCTACAATTCAAACTTCTCAAAGTCAATCCACGCAGTCAACTCATGTTTCTGGTTCTGGAGTTAGAATAGTTCGGACACTGGTGAAATCTCAGATCCTGACGGAAGAGCAAATCCTGATAGCTGATCAAATCCTGACACCTGGTCATGGACAAACACTCTCTACAATTCCTGAAGGTGGTGAAGATGTTCTTATTGATAATCCTGAAGATGCTGCTAATCTATTCCGGAATTTCACAACAAGAGATGGTGATGTTGTTACTCTTTATCACACTGATAAGAGAGTTCAACAGTTATTTGCAAGGAGGGCACTTTCTACTGCTAGTGAAGAATATCTTGATCTCTCACATGAAGAATTTATAAATCAACAGAGAGAAATGATGGAGAGTTTTAAGAATCCTGCTCCTACTAGAGGTAGAGGAGGCAGAGGTAGAAGAGGTGCAAATAGAGGAAGAAGCTCATCAATTCAACATATGCCTAGACAGACAAGGTCTAAAAGTCTAAGAATAGAAGAAATTCCTGAGCCTACTCAAATTCCAGTAGTTCCTGACAGGTCTACTTTTGGTGATGATGGAATTATTGAAGAAGAACCTAAATTAAGAAGAAAATCAAGACAATCAACACTCATCAGTAATACAGCTCAAATTCTAGATTCTAATCCTGACATTGTTCCTGACATTGTTCAAGATCCTGATGAATCTGAAATTCTACAAGAGGTTGATTTGTTAATCTTATCTACTGTGGTTGATTCACATAATGAAGAAGTGGATGAAGAAGAAGAAAAGAAGTAGCAAGAACAACAAATAGAGATTTCAATCTCTATGTGCAAAAGCTTAAACATTCAAATAGAAGGTTGTGGATAAATTCAAGTAGACAACAACCTCAGTTAGAAAGAAGTTTTGTTCTTGAGAGGGAAAAGACAAGAAGTGGAAGAACATTGACATACTTAGGTGTGATAGACCTATCAACTATCATTCTGGTGGAATTATAACAAGTGTCTCCAGTGTTGCTGATTTTTCTGATTCATTTAGATCCAAAGCACTCTGGTTATAGATGTTTTCAAGTCTAAAGCAAATGTCACACAACTCAAGAGGAGGTATTGGACACAGGGATGCTGAATTTCTGAATATACCACATGTTGATCCTCATGCTTTGACTGAAATTGGAGGTATTTTAACTTCTGAACACCTGAACAATTTATTGGTTGTTGATATAGTTATAGATTGTCATGATGGTACTGAAAAGAAAGAAAAGCTTATGTATTTCATGAAAGATGGTAGTTTGAAGGTGATGACCATTCAAGAGCTGTTGATTAAAACTACAAAAGAACTGAAATATGTTCATTATCTTCTAAGATGGAAAAACAAAGTGTGCAAAGAATGGAGTGATATGATTTTGTCAACAATTAAGAGAAGATTTGATGAAGGAAGAAATTTCAATGGTGATTATACTCCATTGCACTTAAATCTAAGAGGTCAAGATGTGGAAATTCAAAGGGGCACTGATGTTAAAGAAGTGACCTTTGGCATGACTCAACTTAATCGTAATCCTGATGGGAAGGAAATTGTTTATCTTTTGCTTGAAGAGAACAGTCTACAGAGAAGCTCTGTACAGAATCTCAGAGCAGCTATCTTTCAGATAAATGAGGAAGATGAAGAACTCAAAGATCTTAAAGAAAGACTAATTCAAATTCTTGAAGACAAGGAAGAAAGTCTACTGTCAAACTTCTTGAAGATGAATTTGTTCTATCAAATAATCTGAATAGATAAGTTGTTACTCTAAATACTTGTACATTTTGTAAATAAGTTTTTGACATCATTGAATCTAGGAATCTATACTTTATTTTACAAAGTATGAGATTGGGGGAGATTGTTAGATCAGGATTCAATGATCGTCAGGATCTAGACTCAACTGATCAGGATTGCTGACATCATCAGTATTTGCTCAAGTGTCAATATCAGGATTGCTATCAGGATTACTATCAGGACTATGATCAGGATTGATCATCAGGACTGGAAGCTGATCAGGATTACAACTTCGAGTTATTTATAGAGTCTAGTTAAAGAAGGAAGTTTATTTTGTTAGTTCCTAGTTTATAGGAATGAAGCTATCAGTTAGGATATGTTTCAATATAGTTTGTAATTGATTCGGACTTATCTTGTAATCGATAGAGAAGCTGTGTAGTATATAAACACAGTTTAGGTTTTGATTTTAATAATAAATTGCATACACGAGTATTTTGTAATCTAGAAGCTCTCAAGAACATCAGAATTTCTTGAGAGAGTTTGTAACAGTTTTATACCAGATTTAATAAAGCTGCAATTATTCTTTCATATTTGTGATCTATATTTTATTAAGTCAAAAATCTTATACAATTATATTCAACCCCCCTTCTACAATTGTTATTTACTGGGCAACAAACAAAGATCAAACAAATCCTACTAAACCAACTACAACAAATGTATTATGACAAAATGTCGTACCAAATTTAAATAACACTAGAAAATATAAAGATAAGAATAAAAATATAAAAAAATGTTTTTAAAATATAACATAAATTGAGTCCAATAAATTTAATGACAAAAAAATAAAAAAAATATTTAAAAAATAATATAAATTGAAATAATAAATATAAAAAATCATGAATATCTATTATTAACTTCAATTAGTATTAAAAATTAATGAAACTGATATTAAATTAATGCAACAATTTAGAAAAAATTAAAAAGTATTAATAAATATGTTTATATAGATAGTTAATAAACCATTAAACTGTTAGGATAATGGAGATAACATGGTTTGATTTTCAGGGGCATAATAGTGGGATAATAGTTATTTCAAAATATTATTAGTAAATATATTTTTAAAACAATACTACAGAAATCAAAAAACAAATTATTAAATTATACCTTCTATTGCAAAAATTGTGAATGAGATTTGTAGATATTGACTTATAATTTTTTGTTAAACAAATCAAAACTTATTTATATATAGTATAATAAAGTAACTGAGTGAAAAAATATAAAAGAATGTACGACTCAATAATTTTAAAATTAGAAAAATCTGAAATTATGTGGAAAAAGTTCAATACCAAGTAAAATAATAAAGTTTAATATTATAAATATCAATGAACTTAATGGAGTTTGTATATATTAGTTTATAATTGTTAAAAAAATATTAATATGGAAAAGCTCATCAATAATATGTATGGAATATCTCTTATTTTGCAAGTTTTATTAAGAATGGGAAAAAATAATTTAATAAAAGAAAAATAAAATTCATAAATAATATTTATAAAATATCCCGTGCTACTTTGTACGGGTATAAATCTAGTTTACACAGTAAAAGGTTGCAAGTTATGTTAATTTACACAGTAATATACACATATAAGTACAATTAAGTAGGTACCCTACGGTGTGAGAGAAAAGAAAGGTAGTCATAAATTTAAAAGTTCTCTGGTCAAATGAATTATGTGTGTGTAGGTTAACAAAAAAATTATGTGTGTGTATTCATGGCGAAATAAGGCGAGTTAATCTAGGCTAAAATCGTGGCTAAGCTGAAAATGTTAATAGAGAAAAAAAATTCAAATACGGAATTTTAGTTTAAAATCATTGTAACTTTTGTTTTAAGTCCTGACTAACATCTGAAAATGAACGATAATTTATATTAACCGCAGCTGTTTCAACATTTTGGTTCTGTCATTGTGTGTATTCGTATACTAGGCATGAAAATGGTTGGGAGATTTCAAAATATTTTATTATGTATTGTTGAGGAGAAGAGAGAAGAAAAGAAATGTAGAGGGTTCCGAATTGTATTATGAATAAGCATGTTCATCTCTTAGTATGCTATTTTCTCTTCGGTGTCTAAACCGCTAATAGAGGCATTTCAATACATCCTCCACCCCTCAACATAACTGCCTCATTTAATTATATTAATACAATTAATAAACATTTTGTAACTCCCATTTGTAATCAATACATTTCTTTTATTACTTTTATTTGACAAAGTTAGTCAAATATAACATCTCCTACTTGACTACTTTGTTAAATACTTATCATATCTCCCACATGTCGTAAAGTGTGTAACTATTGAAATCATCTTAAAGTACTCTTTTCAAATTTTCAGAGTAGTATTTCTAACGTCGGGTCTTGACAATATTAAGTCAAATCATTTTTTTACCTCCCACTTTTCGCGGAGCCTATAACCATTAAAACTAATCATCTCACTCCCAATTTTCATGGAATGTATGACAATTAAAACTATCTTAAAAATTCACTTAACGTCATTTTCAACTATAGTTTGTGACTCCCACTTTTCACAAAAATAAACATAACTTTAACATTCACATCCACTATTTGTCGGGATGATATTACATTTGTCACAACTTAAATATTTAAAGTCTTTTACATTAAACAACATGTTTAACAAACATTTTCGTAAAAATTCCTTTCATTGAAAGAATTACAATTATATCACTGATAAAAATGTATATCACATTGTCGTTTTCATTTCTTGCAACACTTTTATGTTTCTTACTTTCCCCACTTCAACAGCACCAAAATCAAATAGGTGTTCCGAAGTTGAACTCTTATTACCAATATCACCTTTGACACACATAATGTGTTAAACAATAATTCTAGGCACGTCTGCCTGATTCACCAATTTCTTATACAACGTATTCTTTAACTACTTGATCATGATCCTCTTTATAGCCTCTCACTAGGCTCAAGCAAAGTTGCTTCACAATTCACTTACAAAACTAACTAAAATTGTCAAGTCAAGTCAATCGATTACCCAACGTAAAATACATCGAACTTCTGACTACTTGCACATAATACATTCAGTGGTTCTTTTTCTGCATTAATCGTTTCCCGTTACTAATAGGGTTGGCGCCGGACTGCACTTTTACATTCTTAAAGATTAAGCATTTCACTCGAATACCTTTTTGGTTCAAACTAAATATTCAAATTATTTCCCTTTAATTTGAATTTCCTAAACTTATCAGATTTCGCCAATATCCTCAACTCTCCTACTAAGTTCCAACTTAGTTTTGTTGAGCATTTCTTTAATATTTTCCAACAACAATATATCATTAACATATACTGATAATATTGTAAACAAACTCCCACTTTTCAAAATACAGACACAGTTGTCTAATTCATTCTCGATAAAATATTCCCAATTTCTGCGTAAAACCTTTCACAATCGGACATACTTTTGATTTAAAATAGACACATTTTGTCTTATCTTTCCCTTTCAAAAATCCATATACAACCTATGGATTTTCTATATTGAGGTTAATCACACAACTCACACACTTGATTCTTTCAAAATTGACTCAAAATTATCTTTCTTGATTTCCTTTAATAATTCAGATTCTTGCGATTTGATCGCTTCTATATAAATAGCCAGATCATTAGGATATATTACATTCATTTATACCGATAATGCACCATTATATTCAATGCACATATTCAGGTCATTACCATAATTTTCATTTCAATCTACTTCAACACATGCCTCAATTTAAAAAAAAACCTTCATTGTCATAACTAGGGGTGTAAATGAGTCGAGCCAAGCCGAACTCTAAAGTGATCATGTATCGTTTGTTAAAAATGTATCGAATTCGAACTCGAGCTCGAGCTTAGATCGAGCTAAAAATTATGTTTGAGCTTGGTTCATTAAGGAAAAATGTTGTTCACCAACCGTTTACGAACAACTCATGAATAAGTCTCATGAGCTTGCTCACGAACAACTCATTAACCTTGTTCACGAGCTTGTTCACGAAATTGTGCTTGGAAATAAATTTTAAATATTGTTCGCGTATGCTCACGAACTCACTTAAAAGATAACGTAAAAAAATGGTAAGATATGAGTAAAAGTTATCATTAATTATATTATTTTATTATTTATTAAATAGGGTGAAAACCAAAACGTAAACGAAAACTTTTAATGTTTCAATTTTAATAGTTTTAATAATACAGTATATATATATATATATAATTATTATTATTAAAAGATATTAATCGGAACTACATGATAACAATTAAAATATCAAGCATAAAATATAAAATATTTTAATTAATGGAGTACAATTATTAAAAATTTCAAGTTTAATCTAACAATCGAACATATATTTTATTTATGAGATTATTTATCGAATTTGTATATGTAACACCTCGTCCCACATCGAGCAAGAGTAATACTACTAAGTGCACCAACAAATCATGATCTTTTGGGGGCCTATGGTGGGCTTGTCGTTACCCAAGTTGGCTGCATTTGGGCCAGTAGGCTTTGGTTTATATTCGGACTCGGAATCGGGACTTGACTCGATTTTCGAAAAAGGCTCGGGATTTGACCCGGGTTGTCACATATGGTATCAGAGCCGACTCTTGAAAGCTTGATTCGTCGAGTTGCCGGAGGTGAGGACACGAAGGCTGGTGGTATTATCCCACAATGGACAGAGATCCGGAGGTGGGGACACGAAGCCAGCCGGTATTATTCCACAATGGCTAGGGAGGAACGATCCGGACCTATGGGCTATCCGTTCAGGCTTGACGAGGACGTTAAGAGTTTAAGTGGGGGAGTTTGTAACACCCCGTCCCACATCGAGCAAGAGTAATACTACTAAGTGCACCAACAAATCATGATCTTTTGGGGACCTACGGTGGGCTTGTCGTTACCCAAGTTGGCTGCATTTGGGTCAGTAGGCTTTGGTTTATATTCGGACTCGGAATCGGGACTTGACTCGATTTTCGAAAAAGGCTCGGGATTTAACCCGGGTTGTCACAGTATATGAACTATTAATGAACTTGTACATCGAGCATGTTAACAAGCTCAATTATCGAACTTATTTACGAGCTTATGCACGAACTATGTTCACGAGCTTGTTCATGAACTATGTTCACAAATTATGTTGACGAACACATTAATCGAACTTGTTCACGAGCTATTGAGTCGAACTTTATCGTGATCAAGTTTGACTCGTTTATAAATCGATCCTTAAAATCATGCTCAAGATCGACTCGTTTGTGAATCGAACCGAACCCGAATCGAGCTTTTCTCGAATCGAACACCGAACCTTTAGCGAGCGTATCGCCTCATTTACAGCCCTAGTCATAACCACATAAATGACAACTAAATGTATTGTTTTCTTAAATACAGTTTCTTATTCCTTGGAACATTTCTGAAAATAGCTTTTCTATTTTCAATCATTTAACAAGTTTCTAATCCTTCCCAGTTCTAGGCGATCATTCCCACTTCTAGGCGGGTGTCAATGATCTTTCCCTTTTCAAGGCACTTGCCCTTATTCCTTTCTCGAGTTCCTCTAACTCAGTCATATAGTTGTTTGTCAGCAAACTAATATTTCACATGCTCTCTATTATGAGCATCACTTTTTAAATTTTCTCGAAACAATTTATTTCTTAATTTTTGGTCTCATGCATTATAATTCGGACCATTCAATTTTTCATATTCACCAAACCAAAAATATATTTTATGCTCAATTTCCGAGAATCGCTAGAGTTTTTCTTTAGTGCACTACCGTCTTTTTCAATGATAATTTCTAGATTTTTCAATTCACACCCAATTGTTATATACAAATTTTAAACTGTTCTTTTTAGAGTTTCACTAGAAATTTCTTCTAGTACAGTTCCGTCTGTTTCAACGGTAACTTCCAGATTATTCAGAAATAATTTAATTCTCATTTTCCGACTCCACGCATTGCAAATGGTGCCGATTAAATTTCTGCCTTTTAATATTTCAAAAACACATAAGAATAATAATTTTGTAAAAATGAAAGTAAGAATGAACAAGTATTGCAACAATCCAAACAACTAATCAGTATTAGTAATATTCTATCTCAGCAAAAGCAACACTCAGATGATATATACCATCCCTGGACAATCTAGCCACTAGTGAAACAAATAAAAAAAAATATTAAAAGCAACCAGTGGAAAAAATAAAAATCAAAGAAACATGTACAAAGGATATGGTATATAGTTTCCAAACAGGTTAAAAAACCACTGGCTCTAAACTGACAATAAAAAAATACAACCTAACCAACATTATATATAAGACAAACCCAAAAACAACACCAAATAGCAACAATATACTCATCTTGATTAACCCAAAAACAAATGAGTAGGCTACTAATACAAAAACAAACTCACATTAAGATTTAGTGGACATATGAGATAAACCAAGAAAACAACTAATATAATATGAATCCTAGACAAAAGCAGGATAGCACACACGTGAAAACATAAACCACCGCCTTCATATGAATGTAATATATATATATATATATATATATATATATATATATATATAAGAAATTACTAAATTCGATATGAGGTGGATATAAGTCCCAAACGACCCTGCAAGCCGGAAACGAATAAACACGTATGGACAAGAACAAGTAAAAGGAAAAATACAACCTGACCACATAGAAGTATGCTTATTAGAGGAGATAAACATTGTGATCAAGCAACATAACAAAACTGATTAAAAAAAAACATCGTAGCCAGCAGCGGAGAAACATCCTAAATTCACCCAAGCTCTGATACCAATGTTAGATTTTGAATAAATATTTTATTATGTATTGTTGAGGAGAAGAGAGAAGAAAATAAATGGAGAGGGTTCCGAATTGTATTATGAATAAGCATGTTCATCTCTTAGTATGTTATTTTCTCTTCAGTGTCTATACCGCTATATAGAGGCATTTCAATACATCTTCCACCCCTCAACATAACTGTCTCATTTAATTTAATTATATTAATACAATTATAAACATTTTGTAACTCCCATTTGTAATCAATACATTTCTTTTATTACTTTTATTTGACAAAGTTAGTCAAATATAACAAAGTGAGGTGACAAGACAATCGAAGCAGGTGCAGCAGCAGCTGCCCGTGCATGTGAAGTGAGATATACGTATTATCAAAGTAAAGGATAGGACATGAGGGGGAGTTAAGTTACATAGAAATCCGAAAGGACTATTAATCTTGTGATATGACCTCTCCTTGACTGCAGTCTCTCCCCCTGCATGCATGTTTCATCTTTCCCTTCGTGCATCATCAACCCCATGAGAGAGAGTGAGAGATGAGAGATCGACCGCTAGCCTTCTAAACGGCTTTCACCCACCGTACCATCACTCTACAGTACTAGTACTCTTTCCTTACATAAAGTTTGCAGGGTCCCCCTCGTCATTGGTATTGACACGTGGCAACAACTCATGACCTCTCTCACTCGACTCCACTGTGGTTTCTGATGCATACTTTACTCTCTAACACATTTTTTGATTAATTTTTCACTTCACTTTCATGATTCATCAGCTGCAGGGTTTAGTCTTGAACAGTAGTTTCTGATTCATTGTAGCATGAATATCGCGCCCACTTCACTTTCTTTAGGGTTTGGTCTTTATTACTCTGTTAAGAATCTTGTCAAGGGCATGGGGAGGAGAGATTGGCACTGATATTCACGTGAGATTTACCTGAAAAGCTCTGACACCTAGACTACGATTCTTCCCCTTTATTTATTTGTTTGTTTGATTCGTTTTTTTGGTTCAAGTTTTGATTTGTCAAACACACACAGTATCCCAACTCCTAGCCATAGACTCCTATATAAATTACGAATGAGATCCATAATACTATATTTTTTATATGTATCGCGTTCCTTTCAAATTTCAACTACTCTCTAATTCCTTTTGCCTCTCTTTTTCAGATATATAGTCATTTTATATTAAGAATGTTTGATCCCATGTATGTGTACGATTCTATATATAGAGTCAAAGTTGAAATTAATAAGGTTAAATGGCATAAATCATATTATGACTGATTTATGATATTTGAGTTGATAGGTCAACTGCATGGAAATTCATCCCCTTGATTATTCCTTCTACCTCAATTGGTAGAAGAATTTTGCCCTTTTAGCCAAAGTTCCAACAGCAAGACAAAGTGTACATAGAGGCAAAATGTAGCCATTTAGGAAAAAAAAATTGAGCCTATAAGCCTAATTCCAACTGTGTTAGTGTGCATTACAGCATCATTGGTGTTAACTAAATTAGTAAGTTTATTATAATGGTAATAAAAAATGGTTAGCTCTACTATAAAGGACCAGAAAAATACTTTTCCTTCGATTACATTAGCTAAAATGGTAAGAGCTATAAATTGTTTCTTTGCATTCCACAGTTTTGAAAAAACAAGTCAACTAAAAAAACAAGTCAAAATACAACCTACATGTGTATCGTCAAAATACATGATTAAATATATAAAGTGCAATTTCTTAAATTAAATTACTGCATTTGGAGGAAGAACTGAGAGATGCAAACGGCAATTCATTCTTATGGGAATTAGATATTGTTCAATTTGGACTATATCAAAGTTCAGAGAAATTTATTTTTGGACTACTTAAAAAAATAATGGAAGTAAATGACTGTAGGAGATATGGACTTGGATTAGCGCCCGCTGCAAACACATAATGAAATTTTTATGTATATATATTTCTCACACCAACATGTATATATATTGAAATAATTTTTATAATTAGAAATGTGGTAAGAGATAATATTTCGAATTTACCTTATATTTGTTTAGTATTTTTTAAATATTTTTTAATTTCATAAAATTTGAATTAATTTTTATAAGATAAAGATCAAATGATTATTTTTAATTACCAAAATATATATTTAGTTTTAAATGATGTAAAATGAATTTTATCAAATTAAACAATTGAATATAATAAAAATAATCAAACAATTTTTTTAATCCATACTCAATTATATTTTTATGTATAATCTATATTCTAAAAGTTAGTGTTTAATAATCCCGATAATCGTTAGACGATAACTAATCGCTTTGATTATGTTAAAATCGGTTTTGATAAAAGTTGGCGAAGATGTTATAAAATTCAGTCTAATCCTTCCAATATTAGCCTGATTTGTAAATTTTAGGAAATTTATAGGTAAAAGTTCCAAAATTAAAAGGTTGAAATTTGAATAAAAAATAATAATAACATTTTTTTTTTGTATACGTAGTTCTTATTTTAGACGGTCAAAATCACGAATTCTCTTAATTTTATCTGACAACTTGATCAATAATCCAAAATTTAAATGTATAAATTTTATTTTTTTCAATCATAATATGTTTTTAAATAAATTTAAATGATGTGATAATATACATATAATTAAAATTATTACACAATATATATATATAATATTAAATTGATCCCCACTAATCATTCTAATAATCTTTAATTATCCGATTTAATCCATAAGTAATACATCCACGGATTACTCAAATTATGATTGTTCATGATTTACCAACATAATCAAACTGAACTAACCCTAGCTCGTCGACCAAGCCAAGTCTAGCCAACCAATTTAAATAGGCTGGGTATGAGTTTTATATTTTTTCGGCCGACCCTACCCAACCCGATTTAAGTTACAAATTTTGTTCAATAATATTTATACACACATGCGTGCGCGCGCACACACATATATATACAAATTATATACTACCATACATTATATGATATATCGTACTTTCAATTATAGATGTGCTTACATTTTATGCATATGCACACGATTTACAACATAATTTACATTACTAAAATTATAATGTTAATTAAACTAAAACATTAGTACTAAAATCCCAATTTATACGTATTTTACAATGTTCTTAAATATGGAAATCGACATTAGTCGGTAAAGTTACCTTGTAGTGATTACTCGGATAATAGGTGATTAATCGGATTTATTAAATATTTATCCTTCGTCAAATATTTGATATTTAAGTGTTAATATTTACATAAAAGAACTGCATATCATTACTCCATACTTATACATGAACGAAAAGAGTAATGTATATATATATTTATCGAGTTTAAAAGCAGCTTTTTAATTTTCGAAAGATATTACATAACATATATATAATTTAAGCCAATTAAACCGACCCAACCTGACCCAAATCAATATACGATTAAGAGTTGGGTCACAAATTAATATTTTGTGTGGTGGGATGAAATTTTTTCAAACCGATTTAATTGGGTCGGATTGCAAAAATGTTTTTAACTCGGCAAATACAACCCATAAACACCCCTAACTCTGATTCACACTTTTTACGATACTAATTTTACATATATTCTAAATTATATTATATTTGTGTATCAATACCTAAATAACCTATTTAAGTATAAATCATATAAAAATTTACAGTATAAATAATATATAATTCAAAAATACAAGTGAAATAAGAATTTATAAATATAATTGAATACATAATTATATGTAGAATAACGAAAATTTGAAAAATGGAGCTATATAAATAATATGAACTAACATTTAATTTACTGAGAATGTAAAATTAAAAAAATTGAATAAACATGTTTTTATAAATAATATAAAGCAACATGTTATTTGCTCAAAAATTAATATATATATATATATATATAATGTAGTTTATATAATAATATTTTTATAATAAACTCAAACTCAATGTTACGTACTTGGGTATTAGATGAAATTATATGAGAAAGTTTGGAATACGATTATCAATGTTCACACAAATCTAATCTACTTTAGCTTAAATAATAAAGGGTTGACAATTCTGTAATTTTTAAAAATATAAGAGTATCCTTGGTTGGCTTTTAATATATACAAAGTAGATAAAATATAATTATACATTAAGATTTTGAAACTAAAAAAATCAAGTTATACAAATAATATAACCCAACATTTTACTTAAACAAAAAAATAGGACAAAAAGAGGTGATGTGACTTATCTAATAAGATTTTTAAGTTAAACCAATAAGTAAGTGTAGCACAATGGTTATAGCATGAGTTTTCGTGGGAGGTTCTTTTCTTAAGAGCAACAAAAATCTTTTATTTTTACATAAATTATAGAGGGATGGCAAGTTTGTAATTTTTCAACAAATAAGGGCAAACTTGTCATTTCACAGTCATTTTCTTGGCTCAAATTACCCCTAGACGGGCTTTAATATATACTAGCTTAAAACCCGTGCGATGCACGGATTGTTAATTGTTATTTATTATTATTTTTTTAATATTTTATTAATTGTAATTGTGCAAAAAATAAGTAGGCATGTTAAAATAGCTAAACACTTTTAATTAATTAAAAACATTAAAACAGATTTTAAAATAAATAAGTATGGGTTTGCCCGTTATATTTTTGGAAATGAGGGGTTTTAGTAAGAAAAAATAAAAAATGTAACATATATTTAGTTTAAACAGGTTAATGCACGTGATATTTTTGGAAAATAAGGTTTTAAAATTTAATAATTAGAAGAATTTAAATACGTTTTAAAATAAATAAGTAAAAGGTTTTCTGTGATATTTTTGGAAAAAGAATGGATTTTAGTGAGAAAAATAGAAAAAGTAAATTGTAAAATGTAATTTCCCGTGATATATTTAGAAAAGGAGAGACTTTGTTCGAAAAAAATATATAATGTGTTTTAGATGAAAAAGTAATTGGTTATAAATAGGTATTTGATTATTTATATTTTAATATTTTTAGTAATTGCATTTGTTAAGAAAAATAAGTAGATATGTTAAAATAGGTAAACTTTTAAAAAATAATTATATTATTAAAATAGGTTTAAAAATAAATAACTAAAAGTTTGTCCGTGATATTTTTGGAAAAAAAGGGATTTTATTAAGGAAAAATAGAAAAACTAACATGTTTTAGTTAAAAAGGGTAATTGCCCGTGATATATTTGAAAAAGTAGGGGAATTTGTTAGAAAAAATAGAAAAAATAATGTATTTTAGGTGAAAAAGGTAATTGGTTATAAATAGGTAATATTATTATTTAATAATATATTTCTATAAATAAGTAAGGTTAATTAAGTAAAAACTAATTAAGGACAATTAAGTAAAATCACAACGTACCATACCGACCAACCAAAAGTAAAAACTAATTAAGGGCAATTAAGTAAAATCACAACGTACCATACCGACCAACCAAACTTTTAATGTTTCATTTATTATATAATACTAGCTTATAGCCCGTGCGATGCAGGGTTATTTAAATTTTTATTTATTATTATTCTGTTTATCATTATATTTTTATTACGATGCAACAGACGATTCTTTTTTTTAATATTTATAATTATATTTATTTATGAATATTTTAATATTTAAAAGTTATTAGTTTACATAATTAAATTATTGTTAAAAAAGATTTAGCCAAAAAAAATTATAGTTAAAAAGTTGATATTTATTACATTTTACATGCTCAATTTAATATTTGTTTATATTGAGTTATAAAAGTTAGATTTGACCAATTTTACGGTTCACATGAAATTCACAAAATAATCTTTAATTTAGTTGTGGTTTAATAGTTTTTTTTTCAATTAAAAACTATTCTAAAACTAAAAAGAGAATAAAGTGACGAAATTTAATGTTGAGAATTCTATTCGATTTAGGAAATCTACTTAACTTATATGTAGTTTAGATTATTAGAATAACCTTTATTAACCAAATACAGGTTTTAATGTTAAATCTAACGGTTTCACCTATCTATTTAAGATTAAACGATTTTTATTATTTTGGTTATAAATGGGTTTCCTTATTTAATTACAACTATTTTTATGTTTTAACTTTTTGAAAAATTCAATCCTAATATAATATCTTTTAACTTATATCATTTTTAGATAATAATTTCTTTTTATATGATATAATCTTGATCATCTATTTTTAAAAGTATTGGATCTAACGGTTGAGAATGTTTTGGCGGTATTTAGGACCAAACTACCAGGATAACATCATTAATTTTTCTTAATATTTATAATTTTTTTAATTTATAATTTTTTAAATATTTATTGCTAAAATATAATATACTCTTTTTTGTAATATGTTAATGATGCGAGAACTTTGAAATTTTGAGAAAATAAATTATCAATTAAAATATATATTTTTTGTAATACTTCTTCTTTTAAAGTAGTACACCGTGACGATCAAAATTCTGTATAAAATTCATTTTTTTATAGTATATCCCGTAAATATCTATGTTATTATATTAAAGACTAAATAATGAAAGCTTTCTTATAAGCTTTTGTTTGATCACTCAATCCATAATCGTTGGATCTTTCAAATTAAATTATTGAGAAACGTTACATATAACAGTAAAATTATCATGTAGAATGATCTAAGATTTGAATCTACCAATAACATAATAAAATTTACAGGTTTTTTTAAAAAAAAAGAATTTTTTTCATTTTTTTTCTTTCAGACATAGGTTATTTGATAATATTTTTTGTAAAGTACGATTTTTCAGAAAAGTACTATACCAATTGATTAACAAACTTTTAAAGTTTCGAATTTAATAATTTACAATGTATATATGTTAAAAAAGTTAGGTTTGTTCTTTAGCTGAGTCTACAATTTCAAAATACTGTTTTTTTTAATATGAATATAGTCCCGCTAACAATGAAATTAGGTCTCGTGCTTATAAAACAAAATCACCATTTACGTATAATTTATTATTTAATAATAAATTATATTTGATTAGTTATGATCTATAACTTAATAAAATAGGATAAAAAATATGCACAATTTTATAAAATTTTATCCTCGTATTATTATATTCTTTGTTGATTTGAATTTTCTTAGATTGATTTTAATTTTTGAACATAGATTTCTAAATTTAAAATAGTTAGAAAAAAGTAATTAAATTGGCGTTAAAATAATGATGACATAATAATCATTATTAGAATTTAAATACTCACTTTACTGATTTGGGATTTATCTTGTGTTTTAAAAATCAGATTTTGACGATTTTACACCCCACGTGAAGATAATTAAATTATTTTTAAATTAAAAGATGGTTTAACAATTTTTATTTAACTGGAATTGTCCATGAAAGAGAAAAGAAAGTCACGAATTTTTTACATGGAGAATTCTATTCAATATAGAAAACTTATTTATATTTGGTGTATTTGGTTTAAATTATCAAAATACACTTTTTAGAATTTAAATATAATCCTATTATAAATAAAATACACTTTTTTAATATTTGATCAAACGATTTTCATTTATCTAGTTAAGATCTAATAGTCCTTATTAATTTGGTTGTCAAGATCAAAATTTTGGATAAATCCCTATTATGCTTATTATATAAAAGAGTTTAATATAATAAGGATATCAAGTACATACTGATATAAATATACTGTTTTTACTTTTAATGTTTCGGTTTTATTTATAGTGTATATAAAATTTTAAAATACATTATTACTTTAAAATTATTAAACAGAATAAAAATTATGTTATGATTATATAAAATTTTATTCTCATATTATTATAGTCTTTATCGATTTGAATTTGTTCTTAATTTATTTTAATACTTTATTGAAAGGAAGATAAAATTTCTATATTTAAAAGAATTAGTGGAAAAATAAATAAATTGGTGCTACAATTATAAAAAAATATTTATTAAAATTTAGATACTTACTTTACTATTTGGGTTCTATCCTGAATTTTAGTAATTGAATTTTGACGATTTTACAACCCATGTGAAACTAACGAAATTATCTTTAATTTAATGATGATTTAATAATTATTATCTAACTTGACCGGTTGACATACCCATAAACCGAAAAGAAAAGATGGTTAAGTATTATATTCAAAATTATTGTTTATGAATATGAAACCCTCAATATTTTAATAATATTTTGAAATTATCCTTTTATGTTTGTTATATGTAAAATAATATAATTATAATTTGGATTAATCAAATTGTTATGTTCCTTCAGAAAAAAAATGTTTAAATTTATTCATTTACATGAGTTCTCCTAAGTCTCTTATAACGCAGGGTCCACATGTATCATTGTTATATGATATACATGAGCATTATATTGATAATTTTTAATATTGTAATTGATTTGAATTGTTATCTGATATTTGGTTTAACAATTATTATCTTACTCGAACTATACATAAATTAAAGAGAAAAGATATTTAAGAATTTTTACATAGAAAATTTTTAAATTATCAAAATACACTTTTTAGTATTTAAATATAATTCTATTATTAATCAAATACACTTTTTAATATTAGATCTAACAATTCTCATCGATCTATTTAAGATCTAACTGTAATAATTAATTTGGTCGTATAGTGGTCACCACATCGATTTTAATTTTTTCTTAAATTGATTTAAATATTTTATTGAAATAAACAAAAAATTTATAAATTTAAAAGAATTAGGAAAAAAATTAAATTGGTAGTACAATAATAAAAAAAACTATTAAAATTTAGATAATCACTTTACTGTTTGGGCTCTATCTTGAGTTTTAGACAACAGATTTTAACAATTTTATAGCCCACGCGAAGCTAACAAAATTATCTTTAATTTAATGATGGTTTAATAATTATTATCTAACTGAAACTATCCATAAACTAAAGAGAAAAAATAATTACGATTTTTTACATAAAGATTTCTATTCAATATAGAAAATTTATTTATAATTGGTTTAAATTTAAAAAAAATTATTAAAATTTAGATAATCACTTTACTGTTTGGGCTCTATCTTGAGTTTTAGACAACAGATTTTAACAATTTTACAGCCCACGCGAAGCTAACAAAATTATCTTTAATTTAATGATGGTTTAATAATTATTATCTAACTGGTACTATCCATAAACTAAAGAGAAAAGATAATTACGATTTTTTACATAAAGATTTCTATTCAATATAGAAAACCTATTTATAATTGGTTTAAATTATCAAAATACACCTTTTAGTATTTAAATATTATCCTATTATTAATCAAATACAATTTTTTAATATTATATCTAACGGTCCTCATCTATTTGAATATTTATAATTTTATAATCCAACGGATCATATGCTTTTGGTAGTACAGTGACCGACCAAAATTTTGTATAAGATCTCTCTTACGCTTATTATATATAATATAATGAGTTAATAGTATTGATAAGTAGATGGGTCCTCTAAATATTCATACCAAAAAAATTCATTGTATACGTATCTGACGGAAACTTTTCCTGATAATGTTTGTTGGAACAAATATTTGTCCTATACCCCCTCCCCCGTTGAAGTTAGTAAAGTTAAAACAATACTTAACAACACTGGCTAGTTTGGCTAGCTTCATCCTATTGGAATAAATCATTCTGCAATTTTATAAAGAATATATATGCAGGAAAATACAAACACTCTTCTGGGCATCAATATGATAACCTGTTTCCGTAACTGGCTAGATACAAATGGAGCACTGTGCAAGAGATGTTAGGAAATCTCGTGTAAATGTTGTCGTAATCATTTGTGGATACGAAGAGTCAAGAGAGATAGACTTTTGAATTATTGACATTGAGGGACGGACTTACATATGGGCTGAGGTGGGTCATAGTCCTGGTAAATTTTTGATTTATCAAAAAATTATTGTTAATAAGTTATGTTAAATTCAGTTGAGCCCCTCGTTGAAAATTTTCAAAAACCACATAATGATTAGTTTGCAGGCTCATAACAAAACTTCTTTTTTAAAATTGAAAAGTAATTGTTTACCAAAAGAAAACAGCACCTCCTAATTTATTCGGTATCAATTACATACAAATTAATTATGCAATCCAAATTAATTATATGTTTCACAACTTAGAGTAAATTAATATTAATTAATTTCATTTAAGGTTAAAATTTTGTTTCTTAACAATTATTTTATATAATATATTTTAATCATGTGTACCAGAAAATAATATTAAAAGTTTAGGGTTTTTTATTTCATTAACTTACACATTTCTCTATCTTTTTTTAAAAAATTTCAATTTTTTCTTCTTGCTAAATAATTTATTTTTCAACATTGTACCAAAAAAGAATAAACACGAGTAAAAGAAGTGGAGTCGAATAAAACAATTATATACGTACAACAATGTTATTCTTTTCTGTCAAAAAAACAGAACCAAAAAAAAAGAATGTTAATTTTTTGAATTGAAAAATATAAAATATACATTACAAAATAAATATAGACAAAATATATTATTATAAAATCAAAAACCACCTACCAATAAAACAACAAAAGCTTTATCCGTAGAAATCATAAACTTCTGTGTATAATTATTCACTCGTGTAAATATAGTTTCTCTAGCCCAGGTTAAGCTCAGATGCTAGTCTGTCCCTGCTGACATTGCACATCTGCATACAACATTACAAACTTGAGCGCATGCACACTCATAAATTGTCATTGACACTGCCAAAAACAGGGTAATTACTCTCCTAGTGTAAGCATTTCTGATCCTGGGAGCGTGCACCCTGCCATGGCATTGTATATAATTATGACAATTTCGAAAGGCCAAGTCCTTTTTTTGTTATTTGTTCATGCAAGAAATTCCCTCAATTATTATAAAATCACTTGCTGCTGGTATAAGTGCAGGATACAAAGGCTATGTTGCATTTTTTCCCCGAATGGGAGTACGAATCTTGCCGTGGACAATGTGAATGTGTGATTATGTTTAATCTCTTCTATATCTATACTATACTATTATAAGCAAACCACCCTCTATTTGGTTGGTAGTTTGGTCATATATAGTTTGGTCATCTAAATAATAACCGTTAGATGTAAATATAGATAAATGAGAACCGTTGGATGTAATATTAAAAAAATATTATTTTCTTGATATCTAAAATGCTCCCACGGGTTCAAGGTTCGAATTCCGTCAACAACATATTATTATTAAATATTTATATCATCTATTTTTCTAAGTTACATTCAAAAGTTCAAGATATTATTCCGTCAACAACATATTAAGAATTTTTAAGATCAAAATACAAATAAATGTTAATTAAATAAGATAAAAAATACTAAAATAATAAATCAAAAATACTAAAATTCATCCATGTATCGCACAGCTTATAGGCTAAAAAAACTTAGAATAACGTCATACATATATTATTATATTTGATTACTTTTTAAAATCATATAAATCAAAATATAGATAATTATAAAATAAAAAATACTAAAATTCATCCTGCATCGCACAGGTTACAGGCTTGTGTAACTTTAAAAATAGACTTGTGTTTTGGTTATTTGTAAACGGTTATGTAACTGATGTCAATGTTAGGGTTCTCTTTTTCTAAAAAAAAATCAACGAAAACATGTTACTCTTTCTATTTTTTCTTATTAAAACCCTTCCTTTTCCAAAAATATCACGGGCAAATCTTACTTATTTATTTTAATACTTTTAATTACGGCAATTACCTTTTCAACTAAAACATGTTACTTTTTGTATTTTTTTTTCATTTAAAAAAAACTATAACTTATTATCTTTTCAACTAAAATACATTAACTTTTCAATATTTTCTAACAAAATCCTCTATTTTCTAAAAAAATCATGGACAATTACCTTTTTAAAATAGAACATGTTACTATTTCTATTTTTTCTTACTAAAACCCCACATTTTCCAAAAATATCACAAGCAAACTCTTACTTATTTTAAAACATATTTTAATACTTTTAATTACGGGCAATTACCTTTTCAGATAAAACATGTTATTTTTTAAATTTGTTCATTTTTTAAGAAAACTATTATTAAATAATAATATTATTTATACCCAATTAACTTTTTAGTTAAAATACATTATATTTTTTATTTTTCTAACAAAGTCCATTCGTTTTCTATAAAATCACAAACAGTCATCTTTTTCAACTAAGACATATGTTACTCTTTCTATTTTCCTTACTACAACCCCTACTTTTTCAAAAATATCACGGGTAAACCCTTACTTATTTATTTTAAAACCTATTTTAATATTTTTAATTATGGACAATTACCTTTTTAGCTAAAACATGTTGCTCTTTCTATTTTTTCTTAATAAAAACCTCTCACTCCAAATATATCACGGGCAAATAGTTACTTATTTATTTTAAAACTTATTTTAATACATTTAATTATTGAAATTTATACTATCTATACTATAATATTATAAGCAAACCACCCTCTATTTGGTTGGTAGTTTGGTCATTTGGTTTGGTCCTCTAAATAATAACCGTTAGATGTAAATATAGGTAAATGAGAACCGTTGGATGTAATATTAAAAGAATATTCTTTTTTGATATCTAAAATGCTCCCACGGGTTCAAGGTTCGAATCCTGTCAACAACATATTAAAAAATTTTAAGATCAAAATACAAATAAATGCTAATAAAATAAGAAAAAATACAAAAAAAATCATATAAAAAAAATACTATTATAAGCAAACTACCATCTATTTGTTTGGTTGGTAGTTTGGTCCTCTAAATAATAACCGTTAGATGTAAATATAGGTAAATGAGAACCGTTGGATGTAATATTAAAATAATATTCTTTTTTTTATATCTAAAATGCTCCCACGGGTTCAAGGTTCGAATCCCGTCAACAACATATTATTATTAAATATTTCTATCATCTATTTTTCTAAGCTACATTCAAAAGTTCAAGATATTATTCTATCGACAACATATTAAGAATTTTTAAAATCAAAATAAAAAAAAACTTAGAATAACATCATACATATATTATTATATTTGATTACTTTTTAAAATCATATAAATCAAGATATAGATAATAAGATAAAAAAATACTAAAATTCATCCGTGCATCGCACGGGTTATAGGCTAGTATACTATTATAAGCAAACCACCCTTTATTTGGTTGGTAGTTTGGTCATCTGTTGATAGTTTGGTCATCTAAATAATAACCGTTAGATGTAAATATAGATAAATGAGAACCGTTGGATGTAATATTAAAAAAATATTATTTTATTGATATCTAAAATGGTCCAACGGGTTCAAGGTTCGAATCCCGTCAACAATATAACCTAAGTTCAATTTAGCTACATAATTATTTTTATATATTTTGAAGTTAAATAAAATGTCTTTTATCAAATGATACTCACACGTTTCGAGCGAAGTTCCAAAAATATGTGATTTTATAGTTTAGCGATATAAAGACGTTTCAGTTAATAGATAAACTCAAGTTCAATTTCTACAAACAACTTTTTCTAATAAATAATAAACACAGGGGCAAGTTAGTCCGTTCAAATCATGTACAAAATATCTCATGGTTAAATTATCTCACGTATTATAAGATTATGTTAATCGATATAATAATGAATACCAAATACGCCTCCACTCACGCGACACACACACATACATATAATATTGGAAGTAGAATAGGTGTTTGCAAAACATATTAAATCCTTATATACAATAAGCATAAGAGAAATCTTATCCAAAATTTTGGTCATGTACCGTCAAATCAATAAGGATTGTTGATTTTAAAATAGATGAATGGGAACCATTAGATCTAATATTAAAAAAAATATATATAAATTAAATTAGAATAACCACCATCTATTTGGTTGGTAGTTTGGTCATATGTAGTTTGGTCATCTAAATAATAACCGTTAGATGTAATTATCGATAAATGAGAACCGTTGGATGTAATATTAAAAAAATATTCTTTTTTTGATATCTAAAATCCTCCCACGGGTTCAAGGTTCGAATCCCGTCAACAACATATTATTATTAAATATTTATATCATCTATTTTTCTAAGCTACATTCAAAAGTTCAAGATATTATTCCGTCAACAACATATTAAGAATTTTTAAGATCAAAATACAAATAAATGCTAATAAAATAAGATAAAAAATACTAAAAAATCATATAAAAAATACTAAAATATAAATCAAAAATACCAAAATTCATCCGTGTATCGCACAACTTATAGGCTAAAAAAACGTAGAATAACATCATACATATATTATTATATTTGATTACTTTTTAAAATCATATAAATCAAAATATAGATAATAAAATAAAAAAAATTAAAATTCATCCGTGCATCGCACGGGTTACAGGCTTGTATATATAATAGGAGAAACATTCGCTAAAAAAAATCATCTTTATTACCTTTGAGCTACATGATTTTTTTTTGATTTTGAGCTAAAAATTATATGGCATAAAGTCATAAACCTCACATCTTTCGTATCCTATATTTATTATTATTTAAATTTTTGAGTAAAAATTAAGGTGATTTATAATATTTATTAAACTTTATTTTTTTAATACTTAAAATATCATACATAATCATATATACTACCAGTCTTATAAAATATTAATATTAAGTTTTAAAAGTAATATTATGTGTGGTGCTTTTTATCTTTATTTTAACTCAACAAATATTTTGTATATGTATCGATAACTATAATATATTCTATTTTCTTGCATAATAGTCGAACTTTTCTTGTACTACGCAATATATTTGAATTATTCAAATATTTAATATATAAAATGTATTATTAAACGTTGATATAACATAAATAACATATTACAAGTAGTTTATTTACATATTTATGACTTATTTATTTTTAAATTAATGAAATTAGTGTTAAAACATGTGTAAAAATTAGACAATAATTTAGGTATGGGCGATCGGTCACTTCGGGGTCGGGGAGACTCCGAACATGAACTCATTCGTCGAACCTGCCTCAATCCTCGAACGATGATTACTTTATTTATCGCACAATAATCATTGTTAAATAGCACATATTGATAATATGTATACATGATATTTATAATTATTTGTTCTTATCTATACTACAAGTATAAAGTCAGTGTGATGCATACGGCATTCATATTCTTCTTATTTTACATTTATATTTACTTTGTTTGAAGTTCATCTTAAATTTGAATAGTTTTATGTGATTGTTGAACTTAATGTTGAATTGACGTGTGTGTTTCTGTTTGAGCGTGATTTAATTGTGTTTTAAGAGTTTTGTGTTTAAAACTATTTTAAAAATATATTTAATTAAAATTGTTGTTTTTAATAAATTAAGGTCAAATTGCAAAAGAAAAGGGACTAAAGTGCAAATATCAGAATATGAATGTCGTATTGACCGACTACCAAACTATATTTTGAATAAAATTATTGTTTTTAATAAATTAAATAAAGTAGTAAAAATAAAAAAACTTTCAATGTTTCGGTTTTAATAATACAGTATATATATATATGTTAGTTCAGAATTCAATGATCGTCAGGTGCTAGACTCAACTGATCAGGATTGCTGACGTCATCAAGATTACATGGTCGTCAGGATTGAGATACATATCAGGACTGGGATCAGGATTGATCATCAGGACTGGAAGCTGATCAGGATTCCTACTTTGAGTTATATTTGGAGTCTAGTTAAACATGGAAGTTTATTCTGTCGGTTCCTGGTTTGTAGTATGTAGCTATCAATTATAGATAGGTTTCAATCTTTGTAATTGATTAGGACTTATCATTGATAGAGAAGCTGTGTAGTATATAAACACAGTCTTGGTTTCGATTTATAGGGAGAAGCGAATCAAGATAGAAGCTCTTAAGATCATAGAATTTCTTGAGAGAGTTTTTGTAAGCTAGCAGCTCTCAAGAACATCAGAATTTCTTGAGAGAGTTTGTAACAGTTTTATATCAGATTTAATAAAGCTGTTATCTTTCTTTCATATTTGTGATATATACATTAAGAAGTCGATTATCTTATACTATTGTATTCAACCCCCCTTCTACAATAGAGTATTACTGGGCAACAATTGTTATCAGAGCCTTAACTATTTTCAATACATTAATAGAGTTTTTCGATTTTCTATCTCTCTGTGCTCACGAACCTTAACTATTTTCAAAACATCAATTCTCAAGATTTTTAAGAATTACAATGGCGTCTTCATCATTCATGAACAAACAAACAGTGATTAGTGGTGTTACTTTTGCCACTAACAATTTTGTGGCTATTCTAAATCATCAAGATTTACCCAATGAGTTTCATATAATTCAAGATTTTCTAGCTTCAAGCCCATTGAAGTTTGCTTTAACAGAACCTGCAAGTGTTTCTTTTAAGTCTGTAATGCAGGTGTGGAACTCAGTTACTTTTGACAAAGGGTATTCTGACATTATCTTGATGAGTTTTGAACATAATGGAATTACTCACTATGTGACTCCTGCAATTGTGGAGGAAGCCCTGCATTTACCTGTTCATGGTGATGCTATTCCTGCTAATGTTTCGGACTCTACTCTTTTTGAGTTTGTTACAAAGTTGGGCTACAATGGTGAAGTAAAGAGATATGGCAATCTCTTTAGGACAAAGCTTAAGAAGGAATGGAATTTCTTCTTTGATACGATCAGCCGATGTTTCCTGAACAAGACATCAAATTTTGATGCTCTTCCATCAGGATCTCTTAAAATTGGGTACTCTCTTATCCACTCTACAGTGTTTGATTATGGGTCATTTATCTTAAAAGCTTTAAGTGATAGGAAATCAGATAAGTTAGGTTCTGTCTGTTTTCTTAGATTTTTACAGTTGATATTTAATCACTTGTGTCCTAATGTTGTTTTTGAGAATGATGTAGTTCTACCTATCTGTAGAATTACTGAGAATAATATTAAGTCCTTAGTCAACAGTGATAAGGCAAATGGTTTCATAGGAAATGTTTTTATTCCTGATGAGGTTAGGTTTTTCTTACATAGGAAAATGCCTACTCGTTATGGTTTAATTTCTAATGCTATGGGGCAAGGCCAATCACACCTTGTTCCTAACCCAAGCATTCATCCTAAACAGTCTAAACAGTCAACTGCCACTTCTAATGTCTCTCAAAAGACTTTAGTTGTAAAAGCAAAGAAGTCAGCTAGAACTGATGTGTCAGGAAGGCAATCAGGTTCAAAGGACTTTTCCTCTACACCTATCACTAAAAAGAAGTTACAAGGGGGTGTACAAGGGGTCCTGGTGAAGAAAGCTGCAAAGAGAGGTGAGGCTGTTTCTGTTAAAAGAAAGTTAGTGCTCAGGGATGAGATTGACTCAGAGGATGATTTACCTATATCTTCTGTGATGAATGTGAATAAGGAAGTTGCTGACACTGCTACTACAGCTGTGGTTCCATTGTCTACACCACAGAAGAAAAGGAAGTTATCAAAAAGCAGGTATCATATTCCTTTAGAAAAGAAGCAGGATACTGATGTACAGGACACTTCTATTCTGAATGAGCAATCAGTTTCAACTGCTCAAGCAAATCCTGATGTTAGTATTCCTGATACTGCACCAAGTCAAGTGGTTAATATTTCAGACTCTCCAGCACAGGACTCTCCAACAAAAAGACATGTTGATATTTCATGGGAGAAGTATGGTGCTGCTGCTTTCAATCTTGGGATAAAACATCCAATGGAAAAGCTAAGGAAGGCAGAAGAGTTAGTCTATCAGAGACAGAAGAAACTGAAAGGATCAAGCCCACAAGAACCTGAACCTCAAAGTGGTTCAGCAGCTCTTTCTGATGATCCAGCCACACAAGAACCACTCAATCAAAGTTTGAGTGAAGGCTTAGTTCGTGGAATGGTCCCACAAGAACCATTTTCTCAAAGGGAGAATGCAGACATCGACATTCCAGCTACACAAGAACCATCTTCTCAAAGTGAAGATGCAGGCCAAGCTACAGTTTCTGAGAAATTTCCTGACAATGCTCAAGGGATTTCTGGTGCAGATGAAGTTCAAAGATTGGTCGAGGACACTGTCAATGAGGGAAGCACACAAGAACCTTTGACTCAAAGTGTTGAAGAAGCTTCTGAACCTCAAACTCCACAAGAACCATTGGTAGCAAATACTGATGCAAGCATATCAAATCCTGACGGTGTTCATCCTGACGCTAGTGGTGCTCCTGATGTTGAACCTATCCTGATACAGCCACTTCGTTCAAGACCAATGGATCATCCTATCACAGATTCACAGGATAAAATAAAAGGTATAGCTATTCCTGATCCTGATGATACTCATAGTACTGATGATGATGACTCTGATGATAGTGATGATGATGAGAATCGAAAAGAGAAGGAACAGCTTGCTACAGCACTCAAAATTAGTCTTGGAACTAATTTTGGTTCATCAAGTACATATATGGCTGGCAAAGCTTCCACTGGGAAAGATCAGAGACAAGATTTTTCTATTCCTTCCTTTAATCCTGCTGAGGCACTTAGACAGAATGAATGGAACAATTCATGGCACAGATCTGCTGAATCTGTAAGTTATTCTTCTGCTTTGGAACATGCCTATGATGCAGTGAAATCTATAGAGAATCAAGACTTGAAGAATCATCTGAAGGCTACAACTTTGCTATCCAAAAGTCTAAAAAGTGAGATTGATTCTATCAAGACCTCAACTGAGTTGGTGAGGAATGATATTTCTCAAAATTTTACAAAGGTACCTACTGCTTTTCAGCTAAGGGTAGTAGAATCCCAAGTGAAATCTGTTATTTCTGAACAAACCTCTATCAACAGAAGGATTGATTCTCTGGATACCAAGGTAACTGACATTCAAGCCTCTCTTTCCTTAATTTTGAATTTATTGTCAAATCCTGATGTCAAAAAGGGGGAGAAGGTTAGTCGGACAAAATGCACACCTGATCTAGTATTAAGGAATAATGATAATGATACTGGAGATGATGGTAGTGACAAAGTGATACAAGGAGAAACCTCTGATGCTGCTGTTATGAAGTCTACAATTCAAACTTCACAAAGTCAAACAACGCAGTCAACTCATGTTTCTGATTCTGGAGTTAAGACAGTAAGAACGTTGGTGCAATCTCAGATCCTGACGGAAGAACAAATCCTGACACCTGGTCATGGACATATTCTTGCTACAATTCCTGAAGGTGATGAAGATGTGATTATTGATAATCCTGAAGATGCATCAAATTTATTCCAGAAGTTTTCTACAAAAGATGGCAGAATTGTTACTCTATATCACACTGATAAAAGAGTTCAACAATTATATGCAAGAAAAGCACTCTCTACAGCAAGTGAAGAATATCCTAATCTCTCACATGAAGAATTCTTAAGACAACAGAGAGAAATGATGGAAAGCTTTAATAACCCTGCTCCTGCTAGAGGCAGAGGTAGGAGAGGAGCTAGAAGAAGTAGAAGAGGTTCTTCAACTCAAACAATACCTAGACAGACAAGGTCTCGAGGGTTAAGAATTGAAAAAATTCCTGAACCTATTCAAACTCTAGTAGTTCCTGACAGATCTACTTTTGGTGATGATGGAAATATTGAAGAAGAACCTGAATTGAGAAGAAAATCAAGAAAATCAACTCTCTGCAATACAAATCAAATTGAAGAATCTAATCCTGATGTTGTTCCTGATAATATTCAAGATCCTGATGATTCTGAAATTCTGCAAGAGATTGACTTGATAATTTTATCCACTGTTGTTGATTCTCACAACAAGGAAGTAGATGAAGAAGAAGAAGCCAGAAGAAGTGAAATTACAAGATCAACAAATAGAGATTTCAATCTCTATGTACAAAGGCTTAAACTCTCAAACAGAAGAGTGTGGAGGAACCCAAGCAGACAAGAATCTTCACTGGAAAGAAGCTATGCCTTTGAAAAGGAAAAGGATAAGAAGTGGAAACATATTAGCACATTAAGTTGTGATACACTTATCAATTTTCAGTCTGGAGGAATTATTACAAGCGCTTCAAGTGTTGTTGATTTATCTGGGATGGTTAGATCAAAAGCACTCTGGTTAAAGATGTTTTCAAATCTGAAGCAATTAACAAGTAATTCAAGAGGAGGTATTGGACACAGGGATGCTGAATATCTGAATATGTCATATGTTGATCCTTACTCCTTAACTGAAATTGGAGGTACTTTAACTTCTGAAAACCTGAACAATTTACTAGCTGTTGATATAGTTATAGATTGTCATGATGGTTTTGACAAGAAAGAAAAGCTTCTGTACTTCATGAAAGATGGTAGTGTGAAGATTTTATCTATTCAAGATCTGCTGATGAAAACTACACAAGAACTGAAATATGTTCATTATCTTTTGAGATCGAAGAATCAAATATGCAAAGAATGGAGTGACATGATTTTGTCAACAATAAGAAGAAGACTGGATGGAAACAGTAATTTCAATGGTAATTATACTCCCATGTACTTAAATCAAAGAGGTCAGGATGTGGAAATGCAAAGGGGTACTGCTGTTAAAGAAGTAAATTTTGGCATGACTCATCTTACTCTCAATCCTGATGGGAAGGAAATTACTTATCTTTTGCTTGAAGAGCATAGTCTTCAGAGAAACTCCATATTGAATCTCAGAGCAGCTATCTATCAGATTAATGAGGAAGATGAAGAACTCAGAAATCTTAAGGAAAGACTGATTCAAATTCTTGAAGAAAAAGAAGAAAATTTGTTATCCAACTTCTTGAAGATGAATCTGTTCTATCAAAGAATTTAAACAGATAAGTTGTTGCTGCAGATTCTGTACATTTTGTATATATGTTTTTGACATCATTGAATCTTAGGAATCTATACTTTATTTCACAAAGTATGAGATTGGGGGAGATTGTTAGTTCAGAATTCAATGATCGTCAGGAGCTAGACTCAACTGATCAGGATTGCTGACGTCATCAGGATTACATGGTCGTCAGGATTGAGATACATATCAGGACTGGGATCAGGATTGATCATCAGGACTGGAAGCTGATCAGGATTCCTACTTCGAGTTATATTTGGAGTCTAGTTAAACATGGAAGTTTATTCTGTCGGTTCCTGGTTTGTAGTATGTAGCTATCAATTATAGATAGGTTTCAATCTTTGTAATTGATTAGGACTTATCATTGATAGAGAAGCTGTGTAGTATATAAACACAGTCTTGGTTTCGATTTATAGGGAGAAGCGAATCAAGATAGAAGCTCTTAAGATCATAGAATTTCTTGAGAGAGTTTTTGTAAGCTAGCAGCTCTCAAGAACATCAGAATTTCTTGAGAGAGTTTGTAACAGTTTTATATCAGATTTAATAAAGCTGTTATCTTTCTTTCATATTTGTGATATATACATTAAGAAGTCGATTATCTTATACCATTGTATTCAACCCCCCTTCTACAATAGAGTATTACTGGGCAATAATATATATATTACAGGATGGTTCAATGAGTAACTCATTTATTTGAGTAACCGGGTAACTAAATGAGGACCCTTAGATCAAATGAATATCCAGCGTTAGATTGTAAAGGCCAAACCCACTGATTCAACTGATACAACCATCAACATCCTTCCCCTCACACGTGTAAATTTATGGTGTCTACATATCATCCGCACATATTTTAAAATCATGTGTTTGCTTCATTCACCGAACAAACACGATCAGTGAGATCAAACAATAGCACAATTGATTGAATTTTTTTCTCTTCAATAAAATTCAGAACATGTACCTTGCTAATTTATAAATATAAAACATAAAATGGAAAAATATTTTCTATTTTTTTTTAATTATAGAAAATATATGTTTCATGATTAGGAAAATATTATTTTCCTCCAAATTGGTTAATTCTACCCACTCACGTTTTGTATTTTTGAAATACATTTATAAAATTTTGTTTTTTAGTCTAAAATTATTGAAGCATTTATTGTAAAATACAAAACTTAGAAATTTAACTTCATTAAATATAGAACATAAAAATCTAACTTATTAAAATACATAATAAAGAATTTTCATTAAATAGAAAACAGAATATAACTTAATTTTAAACTACAGAACATAGAATTTTGATTTAATAAAATACAGAACATAGAAATTCAGTTCATTTGAAATACAGAACATGGAAATTCAATTTATTAAAATACAGAACATAAAAAATTATGGTACATAAAAATTTGACTTCAAATTATTTATTAATAAAATACAAAATGTAATTCAGAATTTAAAAATACAGAACATGTTATTTTAAAACTAAATAAAATAAAATACACCAATCATTTTTTGTTTTGTAAGGAGACATCGAATTCAAAGGTAATGATTATGCACATGATAAGCGGACGTGGGAACAATGAAAACAAAAAAGCGTGGGGGTTTTCTGGACCATCAGTTCAATTTTTAATCTAAAGGCTAATATTTAGTTACTAGGTTACTCAAATTTCTTGGTTCCTCACACAACCCTCCCCCTATATATATATATATATATATATATATAAAATAGGAGTGACTAGATTTATAATTAGATTGGATGCATTATATATATGACACATTTTTTGTTATTATCAAATGAATTTTAAATTAATTTTATGAAAGAAAATAATTAGTTATTTGGAATTGAATTAATACACACACAGACACACACACACACACACACACACACACACACATATATATATATATATATATATATATAGGTCATTGCTCCATGAATAACACTATTATATAAGGAACAATAAAGAACATCATAGAATCTTACATAAATTGCATGTTGATTCTAATTTTCTCACCAAAAAAGGTTTATTATGAATTAAAATAGAATCTAACAAAAAATTAGAATAAAATAAAACATGATTACATGTAATTTTATTGTGATAAATATATATACAAGATTTTGTACTGGATTCTATACTGGATTATATGTAATGTTTAATTTTTAAATTTAGATGAGATTCTACGTTAAATTCGATATGTTAGGCTTAATTGTTGTTCAATTTTATGATTCTAATTTTAAAAAATCAAATTTTATGAAAAATAAAGTGTTTATGATGGTGTTCTTTATTGTTCTTTATATAAGGTGTTCTTTTTGAGTCAAAATATTGTAAAAGGCGAGATAATTAAAATAAATAGATAGTACAACAAAACAATTAAATGAATTATATATTCTAAAATTTTGATAATAATTTGTGTAAAAAATAAACAGATTAAAATATATAGTCCATAACAAATTTGAAAAATCATGATATTACATATCATACATTATGATCAAATCAAATCACATTATACAGCCCGGGTTATTTAAAATTATAGTCCCCGATCAATCAAATTATCTATATAAATTAAAATAAGTACATTGTAACAGACGAAAAAAAATGTGCAACCGTAACTAGAAAAAAAAATTAACCGCAAAAAATAGAAATTTATGTTAATTGCTAGCACTACTACAAAATTAAACTTAGGATACATTGCTTACATAGCATTTTTGGGATGTGCTACGGTAGTATACCACTTCTATAGCGTTTTTCTTAGATATGATACGCAAGATCTCATGTGAAAGACTGAAAAAATAAAGGAAAATAGGTAAAAATACTACTATAGCGTTATTTGTAGAAGCGCTATGGTAGTAGCAACTTAAGTAGGGTTTTGGGATGTGCTATCCTAAATAATTTAATAATTTTATTTTTATTCTTTCCCAATTTGTATTCTCTATACCTAAATGTTTATACTTTGTCTCGAACACACTATTCTCCCTAAATTGACCGGTTACCTAAATTGTATTCTCTCCCTCAAGCAAATTCATCCATTCATCTGCTCTCCTTCAAACAAATTACTGGAATTACTAATTCATCTTGCTGGTTTTCATCAATTTCTTTCTCGTTTTTCTTGTACTGGCTTCTGCAAATTAGGTATTATACCTAATTTCTACAAATTTCATGCTACAAATTTCTGTTTATACCTAATTGCTGCAATATGTATTATTTACGTGACTGGGCAAGTGAAATTACTTGTTATTTGTACGTGGGCAAGTGAAATTAGGTATTATTTATGTGTTTAAGTAAAACTATAGGTATTACTTGATTTAGATTTTGTAAGTAGTGTACTTGTAAATTAGTGTGGGAGTCTTGAAAACAATCAGAGTTATATGCGAGGAATGACTAAATTATATGCATATATAAATTATATTAGTATTTATGTATGTGGGCAAGTCAATTAGGTATTATTAATTGTGTATTTACTTTAATTAGTCGTTTCTCTGTTCCTTCTTTCTGAAATATCTTGAGGAGTCTAGCCTGGCCTTTTACATCAGGTAATAATATTAGTAAACAAATTTCATGATATATCACTTGGATTCCAAGTTCTAAATAAAGTTTTTCTTAACTGAAGGTATTTGTGTGAGGTATTTTTATCAAAAAATCCCGACATGGCACCCAAGTTCTCTTTGGTATCGCCTCATATTGTGTCTCACTTGGTAGATAACTCTAATTCATCCTTAGCAAAGTGTTTGTTGAATTATGTTGGCAAAGATCACCTACTTTTTGTGCCTTACAATGTTGGGTAAGTTATGTTTGTTACATACACGTCTAATATTATTTTTCTTTATAATTGCTTCTAACTACAAATAAAACATATAGAAATCATTGGATCTTGGTCGCGATAAATACAGCAACAGAAATCATCTACTTTATGGATCCAGCACCAGTGGTAAACACTACACATTACGATGATGTGAAAGCTCTTGTAGAGGCGTTAGTAACTATTTAAAATAATCTCTGTACCTTTAAAAACCTAAAATGCATGTGCACTGGTGTTTTGTTACTTACAAGTCATTTATTTTTTGTTTACGGTGCTATGAGAATGTTTTGGTCTCACTCTGGGAAAAAGTATACCTCCGCCATGTTTAACAGTTTCAGGTGGACAAAAGTGCAGGTAATTAAGTTTTTTTCTTTTTAAATCAAATGGCTTGGTTATATTTATTTTTGGACTTTTTAGAGTGCTAAAAGTCATCACTTTTTATAGTTATTTAAGTACGGCCGGTGGTTTACATACAACTTGCTGTTAGTTTAATTTTTTTTTCTTCTCTTTGTTTTCATAATACGTAGTGCCCCAAACAAACTTTGGGTGATGGCATTTATTGTGGATATTTTGTTGGATCCTTCATCGAGGATTTATTGTGTGCTGGTCAAACAAAAATTAACGCTAATGTAAGTAAAATGTTTCTCAAACTGTTATTATAAATTATGAGTTTAATTTTTTTATGTGATCCTAATAAAAGATGATATATTTTTGTTTTACAGTTTACGTAAACCCCTAGATTGAAGTCATATCCTCTTAATAAAATGGTTCGGTTCCAGAAGAATTGGGGAGGATACTTGTACAACCGGTACCTTAAAGGGAAATTACTGATGAAGTAGCTTTTTATTGCAATTTGTTCTTGTTGCACGTGCTTCTCTTTTGCCATGTACGAAATTATGTGAATGATTGTGTATCAATGGGGAACAATGTTAACTTTTTAAAGATTTAGAAGACTTATTCTTCTTATTTTTGGTACTATTGTTATTTATAAATGATGATGTCTGGAATTTTTATGAAATATGAAGTAATATTAGTTTCCAGCTTTGTTGTGGTTTGGAAGCATTTTGCAATTTTTATTGTATCTATGAATTTATTTATTAAATAAATTACCTGCAAAAAAAAGTGGCAGCTAGAAGAGTAAATAATATCAATTTAAAAAAAAATTACATGTATCACTACCATAGCGTTTCACAAGAGCTATCAAAGTACTGTTGTCTTCACTTTTGTAGCGTTTAAGCAAGTGCTATGGAAGTAACAACCTGCTTGGACAATGTTTACTACGTTAGCACACATAGAAAAGAGCTACCGAAGAATTTAACTCTTGTAGCACTTTTTCAAGCGCTACCTAAGTGAATTTCACTTGCATAGCACTGGCTTGCATAGCATTTAAAAGCGCTATGAAAGCTTAAAAATAAATGTTATGCAAGTTCAAATTTGTAGTAGTGTAGAAAAATGACTCGTGTTTTAATTATTAAAGATGTGTATTTTGAAAAAAATAAAGGATGAATTCATTGTCAAAACACGGACAGAACTCAGAAGGCATATGAGCAATTTTAACTTACGATGATATAAACAAAAAATATTTATCCATCCATAATTGATCAATTCTCAAGTTCAGAGTTAAAAAAAGTCTGTTTGTTTGGAAGAATTGAAACACATCGAAATGGCACGTACTTAATAATAGAATGATTTGGCACAAGGTAGTTCCACTTAAGTCAATTAGCTATATTGTCCTATGTTCTGAAAGTTAGGTAGATAGTGGAAGAGAAATAAAGGTAAAAAAATGCTTAAAATCAAGAGGTCAGAAGAAAAGACATAAAAGAGTTACAAAGAAAGTTTTAAGAACTGAAAACGCAAGGCCTAAGTAGAGTATTAGAAGATTTAGGAAAGTTTTTAAGTAAAATCAATACTAAAACCTACAATCTCCTATTGCAGCATCTTGAAGGCTATTTAGTTTCTAGCTTGAATATTGTCGGAGGTGAACTAAATGAATGCATCATTTTTGAAGAACTGAAAAAAATTTAGGATTATAATTTTAAAAATGTCTTCTTAATTAGAATACATCTATAGAACACTCTAATTCTATTCTATGATCCACAACAAAATTAAAAACAAACATGATTTATCAAAATTACTCGTATTAGTTTTCACATTATAAACTTCAACATATTTAAACAAGTACAACATAGTCATAATATTAACAATAAAAATTCTATGAACATCAAAAATATACAATCATATATGTCAAATGACATTAATAATGCGTAATTTAGTTTAAAATCACACTCTAAACTAGCGATCCGTCCCTTGCACGGATTTTTATGCTAGTTATATATAAAAATACAATCACGAAATATACACATAACACATGCATAAACAGCAGCAACAGCAAACTCAGGTACAAAACTCAAAACAAATTTAAAAAATATAGTCACATAGATTTGATACGCATTGATTGGCATTTGCAAATTGCATGTGAATTTGATAGGAATAATATTAAATGACAAAAAACGAGTGGGCCGGGTTGAGGCAGAAAAGATAAGCAACAAAGGCAGAAAAGACAAGTAACAAAGACTAATTGGGTCGGTTTAAGGGGTCAAGCAAAGGCCGACAAGCATGGGGTTGTCTTGTCATATCAACCCCTTCAAATTTAAAATAAATATATAGACAGTTAACGCCAACTAAATAATTGGTCCTAATACTTGACAATCGCCTTGTTGAAATTATCACGCAGAACCGAATAAGAACGGAAAAATTAAATCGAATAGTGTAATTTTGATTCTGTTTGGTTTTAATTTTCTGAAAATTTGATCTTTTTAGTTCGGTTCTTTAAAAAAAAAATTGGTCCGAACCGAATAAAATGAAATATTTTTATTTTATATTTATATAATTTTTATATAGTAATTTTATATATATGTATTCAAACTTTTGCATGGCTTATTTTTGGTTCGAGATTTGAAGTTTGAACTATTATATTTATATTTTATACTTGTATTTCATTAGCTAATATTTTTATTTTTAGAAAAATCATATTTTTTTGGCTTTTTTTTTAAATACAAATATTTTATTTGAAAAAAAATTGGTTCTTTTATGAAAGAACCGAACCGAATAGCATTATTTCGGTTCGGTTTCGGTCCGGTCCAAAATACAACTTCGGTTCGGTCCGAAAAAAAATGATATTTCAATTTTCGGTCTATTCAGTTCGGTCCGGTTCTGGACCGAACCGACCAAATGCTCAACCTTATCAGTTCCCCAAAAATTATCCCGATTAAATCCAATACTAAAAATTGATGTGAATGCATAGGGTTACAATTTCCGAATTATTTTTAATTTTAAAATTTTTTCTCTCCACAAAAATTTTACGCGAACAAATAATTTATTAACCGTCACTTATTGTAGACCAGCGTCCCTAAATAATATGCCTTCTTACACTTTCATTATTGGTTCTTGTTAAAACTGGCTTTTGCTTCATAAATTGGTAAATAACACCACCAAATTCATTAAAGAACTAGATATTTTGCAACCCTACATATCGCCCCAAGTTGCAACATAGCTTTATTAGCCAAGATTTAGAATTTATTATTTATAGAGAATAATTGTATTAATTATTGTCGTTCTAAAATCAACTTCAATGCAACATTATAAAGTTATTATAGTATAATTTTTAGTATAAAAATCACTTCAATCCAATAATATAATGGTGTAAAAATTACACCAAATGAATAGTGCGACATTAAATTTGGTGTCAAAAGTACATTTGGTGTAACTTTTACACCAAATTTGACGTCTTTCATAATTCCTATATTGCCCTTGTATTTGTTAACAAAACAAACTTATTTCTCTCATGCCTTATATATTTCTTGTTTTATCCCAATAAAGTATTTGCTTTTGAAAAAGTGAAAATATCATATCTTCTTTTTTAAACATTTAGTGCAAAATAATAATGTAAATAAATTGGAGTTGTTTTTGTATATAATGTAATTTTCACACTAAAATAGTGTAAAAGTTATACTATTATAATGTTATAGGTCGGAGATGATCTAACGATTAGGAATTGATCGGGTTTACACAATCTAAATATTCATCTACATGCACAACTTTTTTAACTTTTTAAATATTCAAGTATGCTAACTTGACTATAATATTGTTGGATTGAGTAATTTATTTAATAATTGACTTTTAAACTTATTTAGTTAAAATGAATTTTATTAAATCTACAAGTTTATATATAGATCATTTTAAGTACTAAAACATTGCCGTTAAAAATGGAAACACGTGATGTTTGGTGTAACGTATAAAAGGTAATTAGTTTTTTATTAGTAGTTATAATATTAATATTTTATTAATAAAAATTACTCGTAATGTTGTTAGAAAAAAAAAGAATTTTTAGTTAGAAAAAAATAAAAGGGTGAAAGCCCATTATAACACTTTTATCTGCACGGGTGTCCAAAATACCAGACTGCGCGAAAGTTGTCCAAAATCACACTTTGCATACGCATTATTCATATGCGCAGGACTGTATACGCATGATTAAAATGCGTAAATAGTACCAGCTATCTCTTCTCCCTTAATTAAATTTGGCATACGCATTTTGGAAATGCGATTGCAAACTATACTCATATTTATAATGCGTGTGTTTGGTATATATGGACAGAGGTTGGCCTGACAAATCAAAATAAAGTTTATCTGTAACTTGTTAATAATTGTGTTTTTCCGGCGTCCTGATTTTAGGGTTGTTTCTAAAATCAGGGTAGGTTAGGGTTTAGAGTCTAGGGTTTAGGGTTGTAACCCTAAACCCTAAATCCTAAACCCTAAGTCCGTATACGAATTATTCGTTATTTTTAATATTTCTAAAATCCAAAATATAAACATTGAACCCCAAAGATTAACTATTGAACCCCCAAGTAAATAAGAAAACCAAACTGTATATACGCATATTGGTTATTCTTAATATTTCTACATATCATGAGGTGCAGCTGGGGAAACATATAATAAGAAAAGGTAAGTTAGATAGTGGGCCAAATAAACAATTACAAGTAATATATGATTAATATAATTATATTTATGTGTCATACGTGTGTTCTGTATAAGTTTTAGGTAAATAGAGGAGGCGTGAGTTTGGGTGGAGAAGGAAGAAAGCTAAACAGACACCAGATCGATATATGGGAACTAACAAATTTTGAGTTGAATATGCATATATTACATACGCATTTGGAATATGCGAAAGCAATTAGCTAATATGGGCACTGTTCCCGAAAAGCGGTAATTTGGGCACTGTTCCACTAAATTTGAGTTATTTCGGTCTTTTTCTCAAAATAAAAGGTACTCTATATAATAATTTTTAGGATTTTATTCAACGGTTTTCATCGATTTGATTTGATTTGATTAGAAAGGTCTAACGTGACTGTAAATTGAGTAACCAAACTATTAAAAACCCGACTATTAACAAAAAATTTAATATTTTATTTTTAATATAATAGTATAGATAGATATGAACTCATATCGATATGAACTTGCAGAGCACTAGTATTATATATTATGCAGAGTAAAGACAATGTTGATAGGCAAGTAGACAGACAGCAAAATTTAGGGCTCTATGAAATCCAAATATAACCCCTCGTGGGCCTGAAGGATCTCCGGGCGAGTGTTCAGTTTTGAAAGCTGTCGTTTTATTTAATACTTGCCTAGTCCATTCTGATCAAATGCAAAATAAGTCTGTACGCCACTCCCCTTATAAGTTGTACCTGTGCCCTTGCATTCCTTTATTTTCTGAATACGTATGGGATAGGGAAGTTAACTTTGTATGACAATTACACATTCTTGAGACGAAGATGCAAAAATAAGGAGGTACAAAAAAATAATCCAAAAATATCACCCTTCAATAGATGTATTCATAATCGAATAGTACATGTAGATATATAATCTACCAAAAGGCGACGCACACTCTTCATCTCGGCCTGATCCCCTTTACAAGAAGAGGTTAAGAGTTTAAACTTTATAGAAAAACTTACTCCCTCCGTCCCGTTGAATTTTATACATTAAGAATGAACACGGATATCAAAAAAAGATATAAAAAATGAGTAAAGTTAGATGAAAAATGAATAAAGTGGTGGGATCTATCAATATTTAATAATAGAATTGAGAGAATGGAGGAAAGTAGTGGGTGTAATAGTGTTTTATATTATTATAGAACAGATATAGTGAAAAAAAGTAGTGAGTGTAATAGTATTATTAAAAGTTATTATTTTTCTAATGTATAAAAATGAAAATGACATCCCAAAATAAAAACTGTATAAAAATAAATGGAACAAAGAGTACTAAAATAGGCCCTTTTTTCACATGAAGATTTATGCCTACCAAATCCAAATAGTTTGCAAACAAACAAGTCACATCACAAAGGTACAATAATTAGTGCCAATGCAATGCTAAAAAAGTTATTATTACTACTCCCTCCGTCCCATTTTTATTGTCCATCATCAATAACCCATCTTTTATTTAATCATATGAAATTAACTGATAGTTACCAAAAAGTTGTATTATTTTTCATAAAAATTAACATAATTAACATATAATTTACCATATAAACTAAAAGTGAACAACAATTTTGGGACGGACGAAAAAGGAAATTCTGGACAATAAAACTGGGACGGAGGAAGTATAATATAGTATCAAAACTTGATTCTAAAATAGAAATATGATATAATTGATTGTAAATATAAAATCAAATATAGATATAGCTATAATTGCCGGATAGACATACAAGTAATTAGATAGATTGAAATAAATAATTAAAAATAATGATGACAAATATGATTTTGAATTTAAAATTTAGGTGATTGGAATACGGCTAAATTAAAATCTAGTTAATATATTTTAAAATCATGCATTGAACTATAAATTCTATTTTAAGATAAAAAAATATTTTTTAATTTCATATTATAACAATAAGTACATATATTTTTGCATTGACATTGGACTTGCGGCACTAGCCAGCTTTTAAATGAGGGATTAGTTACTACTTGAGGGAAACAGGTTAAGTAACTCTGATTAGTTGCTGCAAGTTGTGGCAGTATTCAGAGGACATGAGAAAGGTATCAGTATATTGTATATCAAGCAACTCTTTCTTTCTGGAAAGTACAAGATGATTATAGAAGTTCTTCACTGAATACCCGAAACAGGTTAACAGTATCTAAGCTATCAACTGTGGATTGATCTGTAAACTGAAAAAATAATCCCAACCCCTCATCCCATGTAATAACTGTAAGAAACTATAAGTTACAACAAAGTTAGCACTATGAATAAATAAACTAATTTTGCTCAACAAGATAAACATGGTACACGCAACCTGCAGGTCAGTCAACAAAGTTGGATTGATTTAACCTCTGGAGATGTCTCATGAAATTGCCCAGAACTTCTTTTGGCATATTAACACAGTTTCCATTTGCTTTTGTTCATTTTCCAGTAAATGTGATGCTACCTCCCAAAGGAACGATGCAGCAATATCTTTTATTCTTGATATGATGGGTTCTTCATCCCTTATAATAACAAAACCCTGCCAATTGAAAACAAGTAATCTTTATTTGATTGCATAATTCAGGCGACCTACGGTGATGATGCTAACAAACATATTCAATGACAGAGACACTGATCACTTTTTAAACTTACATGTCTATCAATGGCTCAATGCTTCAATAGCTTTTGAAGTAAAGAACTGAGCAATGTTAAAATTCAAAAAACAATCTGAAAACAGCAAGCAACAACTCTATTCGTTTTCAAGTGAAACTGAAGTCATATTTAAGCAAACAAGACAATTTACTACTGAATACAGGAACTCTGTGCATGTTTCAAACACGACATATATTAGGTTTCCACCAAAAACAATAAAAAAAACATTTACAAATACATGAAGTCTGAAAGATTTCGAATTAAGATGATTGAACTTCTCAATGTCCAATTTATAAAGAGAGTGATATGCATTGGGACAACAAAATAAAATTCTACATGAAAACGACTTCAGGCATCACCGAAAGAATAGAAACTACAATTTCCAGGCCATTCTCCTGAATTATTGAAGATCTACTCAAGAACGTAGAAGACTAAAACAATGCTTCAAGTTATTCCACAAGCCATCATCGTCGAATATGTAACTATTGTAACAAGTAGAAAAGGTAAAATAGGGGTAATTTTAAAAAGCGGTCATTTAATGCTCTGAAAGAGCCACTTATAACTGATAAAAAGGAGAATGTATAAAAGTCTAAAATACTAAAACAACTAACGGAAAGGAGGGAAATCAAATGGATTCTTATTTTTCATATAATGAGTGACTATTCGTTTAATAAGTTTGCAAAAAGAATCATTATACAAGGCATTAAAATTAATAAAGTCAATATAATAATTTCAAAGTAGAGAAGTCAAAATGATGAATCTACCTGAGGTCTCAAGACACGATCCATTTCCAACATGATATCCTCAAGCAAGCAGCCTTCCTTATGTTTGTTGTAGTGAGAAAAGAGATGATCAGCATGCAACAAATCATATGAACGTGGGTACGTTGAGAATGGTTCACACCTATAAATCGCAAACAAAGACTATTGTAAGAGCTGCTCTTGCCTGTATCACAGAGTGGTGACACAAATGACTAGTGAGATCAATTTGAATTACCAGTCATGAAAAGCACCGATCAAACCTCGGCCATATATAGCTTCCAGTGTATTGTTCATGCTTATTGGAACTACATTCATCACCCAGACAGACCATGTACTCAGACCAACCGCAAATCCACCATAGTGAGCATTGAGGTCCATAACATTACGGACAGATGTCTCATCAGTATTCATCAACCTCCAGTAGTGGCGAACTTGATCTTGCCAGTAGAGGGTATTCGATATAAATATTTCTCGATTAATACCTGTAGGATAACATTAAGATTACTGCTTTGATGAAGTTCAAGTATCAAAATTAGTGCAGCCACTTGCAAAATTTGATACTCTTATTCATACAGAAGAAACAGGTCTATAGAGAAAGAAAGGTCCACCAATGACTACTTGGAACAGTCGAGACTTTAAATAGCCTGAAAGGCTAAACCTCGACCAGCAGTCATTTACTAGTTTAGATATATAGGAACAAAGATGCGCATTCAAGTACTTGTTGAAAGGACTTCCTACTTGAACGCACTTTGATTTGGATCAAATCATATTTATCTCTGTCTTCTCAAAAACGTTCTACTTGCTCGGACGGTAAGGATTTGCGGCATTTGCCATCTAGCTCATCTTTCTGTCCAACAATTAGGGAGCTAGGTAATTCTAATCAATTATATGCGAGAGGTGTATGTTCCCTGAATGCAGTATCTCACACACTAACTTACCAAGATCATCAGTTTTATCAAATGGGCACTTGTGCGGCACTGGGAGTACAGAAAAAAGTTGGGCTACTATGGCATGTCTTGGTTCCTATAAGATGTCAAGGGAGACCTAAATAGTTCCTAGATATCCAGCTTATAGTAGCTGTTGTAGCGTTAGAGACTCGGATTGTAGGAATTGAAGCCCAAGATAGTGCGTAAATTTTCCTTTCAGTTCTTTCCTGGAGGTAAAGTGGTAAACACACTGTCAAGTAGAACGTGTAGCCTCCACTAGAATGTGTAGATATTAAATTTAAATACCCATGCACACATGTCTCCACTGAGACTGGAACCCTCAACCTCTAATTACCAACACAGTGCATTTATTCTGATACCACATTTAACCAAGTAAGAAATTAATTTGGCCTTCAATGTTATATCGATAGGTTAACTGAGGGCCTTTCTAACATTATAATAGCCATCATGCACAGTTTTCATTATAAATTGATTAAGTGCTACAGCTAACCAAAACGAAAATAGTAACAAGAACTACTAATCTGCATTATAAGTACCCAGTAAGAGTTTGGACAAACCTATAGTATTGAGACTTTCCGAGTATTCCGAACGACGCTGTGGGATAGGAGGAAGTTTTTTGGAACCAGAGTCTTCACTGCTCAGAGAAACACAATTCTGCATTGGTGTTTTCCATGATGGTTTAGAGTTATCCCTGGAGTCGCATATGCTAATAAGCTTCTTCTCCGCATTGTCACGGAGACATGACTGATCATCCTGCTTAATCCAAATTGCTGTTTGAACTTTTTTTGCGATTAGTTTCCAGCACATTGCAGAAGTCAGATTTGTCAGCTTGTCCCAAATCGCTGGGTAATCTTTATCCTTCCTGTAGGCTGGTGGTGCAGAATAGACAAAGTATCCATTTGGACGCAGAAGGCGATTCACTTCTTTGATGAGAATACCATCTGTAATAAATAAACACAAACTAATCAATAGCAATGTGAGAAAGAGTTCTTATATTTTTCAGCCGCTTACATTAAAAGAACTGTTGGCCACATAATTTACCATGAACCTCACAAACTACATGCAACTATGAAAGAACAGGAGCTAATGCAACAAATAACAGCAGCAACATTAGACTAGAATTGGACTTCTTAGCATGCATATACAGATATAAAACAATCATGCCAGAGATATTCATGCTGTACTAAAAAATTACACCCAAACTGGACTTCTTGATATGCATCTAATAGCTTTTTTCTAATTCAAAACTAAGAAAAGAAGAAATGAAGAAATGCCTGATTAACGGCCAAGAAAATAGAACTTACACATGAACAGAAATTGAGATTGACCACCCCATAAGATATATCAGTAAGAGCTTCCATAGATATGCATTCAATGTTTTACTGGTTATTAAACCCGCGATATTCTAATTTCTAATATATATAATGGACCTTGTACTATTCTTTTAAACCAACGAACAAACTTTTTTTGATAAAGAATGTAGTTTACCTCTGTTACATAAACATACTAGATAAATTAAGCAATTTGCAACAGTTCGATTACAAAATTATATTTTGATAAAAAAAATAACAACATTCTGGAATAATGCTACTTCATGTACCAAATCTGAAATATGTTTCTTTATGTATTTATAGAAAAACTAATGATAACTTTATGACACGCGACTACTAAAAACCCTAAACTTCCTACCTCAGCCTTCTTGTTTACTGCAATGTGTAAGAGAAATAGCAGTAACCCTGCTCTCTCCAATCCCGAATTTTATATGCCAATATTTCTCTGCTTTATATTTCCTACACATTATCCTTTTAACTTCTTTTTTCCTTTTTTTGTCTTAGGCTGCAATGTTCAACATCCTCACCCTATTAGTGCCACTGGCATACTGACAAACTTTTTAATTTGGCCCTGAACTACCGCAATTTTTTATGTCACGTTTGTGCATATTCTACAAATTCCATAAATTTTAAGACAATCCTCATCCAAAACACTTGACTGCATATGGTTGGTAATAATGCAACATCCCATAATAGTATAAGAGTGATTCCAAACCTAACTTATAGCCACATCAGCCCTAATAGCACTACACATGCAGATAATTTTTTTGGAAGGTATATCCCATTAATCAATTGTATATGCAAAGAACAAAATGATAAAGCAAAATAATTTACAGGAAAATGCTTCCATGCATTTGACATAACGCGTGAGCACGGATTCCAGCTACAGGATGGAAACATACCATTTTCGTGAAAATCAACTCGGCACCTTGAGCAATGCACCATTTCAAACGAAAGACTGGGATATGGTAGCTGTTTTGTACCCAAGGCAGAAATCATTGCACCAATACCTCGCTCCAGAGCAAATTGAATTTGATTCTCATGACCGTCTTTTGGAGCAAATGACATGGTTTGAATGTCCAAAGGAAGAAGGTATGCTGAGAAGCTGGCAACCCCACATCCAACGTCCAAAACTTGATATACTCCAGCAGAACGAAGATCACCAGTCTCATTGGTTATCATATTTCCTAACCTGCATTGGTCAATGAAATGATATTTCTAGGAAGATACGAAGATATTGGCTTGATGATAACTTATAAATGCTCAACTGAATCAACATGTCAAAAAACCGAGTACACGGCATTATTATTGGTTATCATTACATAAGTCTCCATTTCCAATTATTGTAATGTTATGTTATGATACAACATAATGGTTTTCAAATAACAATTTACACACAAGAAATCAGCCTGTTAAATTCAATCCAACAAACTAGGTTAACAGTTGGTTACATAAGATCACCATTACACTTGTATTTTCTTCTTACAAAAAGCCGATTATAGTGCATACTTTGATAAAGATAATAGCTTAGTAGAGTTGATTTCTCACTGTCCCATGTCACTGCATTATTATGATAGTTGTCTAGCAACTACTTATATCAGTAACATAGAAAAATAACATATGGGCTCCAAATTAAAGGCATTGTACTTCAACCGTTCCTTGCACGTGGTAACTTATTCTCTCATGTACCTGAATTTCTATATGCTCTCTATGCATACAGTTAGGTAGACAACAAAATTACCAACAGTCATAAAGTAAACTAGAGATTTAAAGACATGTGCTTTGGAGAGATATACTGAATTGCTGCACAAAGTTTGAAACTACTCTAAAATATATGAATTTTTAACCAATCTTAGTTACCTCTCAATATATTCAGTTGCGCCGTGCTTAAAATGAGTGCCACCTCCTGGAAACCACCACAATTCATTTTTCTCATGCACCCAATTTTGCCCTCCTTTTACCTCGGAAAGATGGGTATGATTGACATTGCTGCGCCAAACATAGTCCCTACTCGTGGGCCATCTAATTGGTAGCTTATAATCAACAGGAGGAGGAACCAAGCAAAACAAACGCCTTTCAAGAGGAGGACAATGCCTCTCCAGCTCTTCCCTCCTAGTAAGATCCAACTTTGGAAGCAATTCTTTAACATATAAAAGATCATGACACGGTATGTACTCGTTAAATTGCAATGGGCAAACATTCATTCCAGTTTTTGGAATTTCAAGTGGTGTTCTCCGATAAGAAGGCAGAACACGATTCGTAAATGCACTCCTTGTACCTGCTAGAACATAATATAAATCACTAAATCATTCTAAACAAAAAAACTAAATCCAAACTCATCCCGACCCCGAACCAAAAATCTGATCAGTCAAAACACAACCTCATTAAAATGATGTCAAATTATCACTAAAACTTCAAACTCCATCCCACACATTACACTACACTTAATAGTTAATACCTCTATAAACATAAACAAGCTAATAAACATACTATATAAATCAAGTAATATCAAATAACCCCCCCATATATATATATATATAAAGATAACAAAGTGCAGTAAACTAACCAGTAGATGATGATGAATTAGAGATGAGTTGCTGTTGGGACACATAAAAATCAGAATTGTGAGAGAACAAAGTTCCAGCATAAAAAGAAGCAATCATTATAAACAACGCAATCAACAAAATCTGTCCAGTCTTGGAATCGAACGCCGATGACATGGATCCCCCTGCCATTTTCCCCAATTAACACCAGATATACATACACAACATGTACATATAATGTATAAGAACAGATCACATATGAATGTACAGCAAGAAATGTATAGCGAAGGGGAATCAGAATGTATAGATCGGGGACATTAAAGGCTGAATTAGAGATATAGATCTCTGTTTGTTTCTCGTCGTTTACGACAATGGAGCGAGCTCAAACAACACTAGTCTAGAGAGTGTGTGTCGGTTCGCGTGTGAGCTGTGACTGTATTCGTTTCTTGTTACCCGGCCCAATTCTTCTAAGGGTTAATTATCAAAATCATGACTAATTACGATCAAATATATCACTTTGGTGATCGTTTCTAAAATTGACTCATTTTTCACACTGATTTTAATTTTATTATCAAACCAGTTATTATCACACTGATTTTTCAACCCCCTCTGAATTTCTTCAAACCTAGAATTTGACTTTGGGATTGATTTCTGGAAGGTGCACCTCCCTCCCACCCCTCCCTTCTCCTCAATCTCTTTGGTCTACCTCTCAATTTTTTGGGAACAGCTGGAGGTAACATTGTAGCAGCATCACTAAATTCCCAAAATTCCTCTCCTGGTAGAGCTGTTATACTCAATTTATATGTTTTGAGGGTTGACTCTAACTGGTTTGATAATAAGATTGAAATCAGTATGAAAAATGAGTCAATTTTAGAAACGATAACCAAAGTGATATATTTGATCGTAATTAGTCATGATTTTGATAATTAACCCATTCTTCTAACCCGCCCCAGCCCCCAATCTTTTGTTAGGAGGTGCAAGCCTTTAATTTACCGGTAATATGTCGTGCTTCGCATACGGAATGATATTTGTTTTAATTTAATATTTGTTATTTATTTATTGAATTTCTAATTTTATATCTTGAATTTATATAAGTGTTTTGTTATATTATACCTATATTATGATATATATTATGGCATTGATATAGTTCTTTTTGGTAAACATACTAACAATATTACACGTTCGTGCAATTGTAACGCTCACCTCAAAGTAACAATATCATACGTCATTCTCACAGTAACAATATTATACGTCCCTTTCAAAGTAATGTTGAGGTCGTACTTAATTACGTTCTTCTCAGAGTAAAAATATTATACGTCCATCTCAAAGTAATGTTGAAGTCGTACTTAATTACGTCTTTCTCAGAGTAATAATATTATACGTCCATCTCAAAGTAATGTTGAGATCGTACTTAATTTTTGTTAATACGAAACATAAAACATCTGAATGAAATTTAAACAAATGAAAAATCAGAAATGGTAGGATTAAAGTCATTAAATCCTTTGATGACATGAATAATACATTCAAATGATTCTAAGATTTGAAAAACATAATAACTGAATCCTACCAATCATAATATTCGATATCTTGAATGGAAGAAAACAGAATCTTGAAAAGAATAAGCTGCAATTTGCAATGCACACATTTGGTTTCACACAAATGCTTCATCTTTAGTTGTTTGCCCCAAATTTCTCCATCATGTCGATAGTTTCCCTCAACGGTCTTATCACATAGCGCGTCCCATAGCTCGTCTGGGTAAGGAAGACCCTTTAATTGGTACATTGGGTCAGGATTTCTGGCATTTGGGTAGAATTTATAAATTGGTAGAAGTTTCTGTTTATCAGATATGTAAAAATATCTGTCTTCGAGTAACCTCATCAGTTGTAGCAGCTTATTTCTCATATGGCAAGGTTTGAAAAAGGCATACATTTCTTCAGATTTCTTCATTACATCGAAAGGTCTGTATGTTAGATATAATTGCTGACGTTTGTTCATCAGTGTTTAAGTACCAGGTACTCATCAGAGTTTACTGGAAGCCAGTCAGAGTTTATTAAAGTCTGACGGGGAGAAAGTTTACCTTAGTTGTCGGTGCTGATATAAAGATTCTAGAAGCAATATATCTTGAAGATGGAAAGAAGCAAGATATATTGAGACAGTTAAGGAAACGGAACAGAAGACAGAAGCAATCCTAATTTGATATAATTTGTATAGCTGATTTATAGGAATATCAATTAGAGATTGATTATGTAGCTGTGTACTATATAAACACAGATAGGTTAACCCTAAAAGGGATGCGAATACTGAATATATTATTCTTGTAACCTAGCAGCTCTCTATGATTCTTTAACATTACTGAGAGAATAATTATTTATATAATTCAGTTGTTGATTCATAAACAGTGTTCTCAATTGTTATTATCATACTTATATTGATTATATATTGTGTATTCGGCCTAACAATTGGTATCAGAGCCAAAGCTGATTAGTATATACAGTTTATCGATCCAAACACAAGTATAATCATGGCTGACAACTCTCAGGAAGGTTCTAATGCAGGTTCTAATGCTCAGAAGGTTCAACCTACTTCTGTGAGTCGATATGAGACTATAAGGGTTCCAATTCTCAGACCAGTTGAATATCCAATATGGAAGGTGAAGATGACCATGTTTCTGGAAGCCACTGATCCAGAATACCTTGATAGAATCAATGATGGTCCTCATATGCCAACTAAATTGTCTCCTGTTATTACTGGGCAAGAACAAAAGACTGTTCCAAAAGAGAAGAAAGATTTGACTCCTGAAGACATCTCATCAATTGCAAAGGATGCAAAGGTTAGACATCTACTACACAGTGCCTTAGATAATGTTATGTCTAACAGAGTTATTGGCTGCAAGACTGCCAAAGAAATTTGGGATGCTTTGGAAGTCAGGTGTCAAGGAACAAGTGCTATAAAGAAGAACAGGAAGACTATACTAACACATGAGTATGAACACTTTGACTCTAGATCTGATGAAAGTTTGACAGATACATATGACAGATTTTGTAAATTGTTGAATGATTTGTCCCTGGTTGATAAAGAATATGAACTTGAAGAGTCAAATCTCAAGTTTCTTCTATCCCTACCTGAAAGATGGGATTTAAAGGCAACAACAATCAAAGACAATTATGATCTTGCAGAAACTGATCTTGATGAAATCTATGGGCTGCTCAAAACTCATGAACTTGAGATAGAACAAAGAAACAAAAGATCTGGAAAGAAGACAAAATTTGTTGCTCTTAAAATTGAAGAAAAGCCTGTCAAGAAGGAATCATCAAGAAAGAAAGCCAAAGGAAAGGCTTTAGTCATTAAATCTGACAGTGAGTCATCAAACTCTGATGATGGCTCAAATACTGATTATGAAGCTTCTGATTCTGAGGATGATGAAGAAGAGATGATGAAAATGGCTGCCTTAATGGTGAAGACCTTCAAGAAGATGGGATTCAAGAACTTCAAGAAAGGAAAGAGATTCTCTAGGAGAGATTCAAACTCTGATAAGAGAAATTTTAGAAAGTCTGATGGAGGAAATACCAAGAATGAAAAGAAAGACAAGTCTGGGATCCAGTGCTACAAGTGTAAAGAGATGGGTCATTATGCTCCAGAGTGCAAGAAAGGAAAATCTGAGAAAGCACTCATCACTAAAGGCAAGGACTGGGCAGACACTTCAGACTCAGATGAGGGAGTTAATTATGCTCTCATGACAACTGTTAAAGATGAAGCTGAGTCATCTGGAAACAAGGTACCCCTAACAACTTATGCTTATGATACTGATAACATATCTGAATTAAGAATTTATCTTAAAAGCATACATGTTAGTTATAGGGATCAGACTTTAGAGAATGAAAGAATAAAATCTGAGAATCTAGGTCTTAAAGAAAGGAATAAATTTCTTGAAGAGAAACTTGTTAACATGCAACAAGTTCAAAAGGAGAGAGATGATGCTGTTTATGTTGAACAGGAATTGCTTAAAAAATATAGGCAAATAGAATCTGAGTTGGAAAAAGAGAGGAAAGTGATTAAAACCTGGACCAATTCTGGAAAAGACACACATCAGGTTTTTCAGACAGATACTGTAGGTTTAGGTTACTGTGAGGAAGATGAACTTAGGTTTAAAGATAAAGTTAAAGTGAAACCACAACTTAAACCTGTGAAATTTGTTCCTGAATCCAGTAAGCTAAAGTCTGTAGTTGTGAAAGAAGCTGTTATGGAACCAGTTGAAACTTGTGTAAAACAGGTTAATATTGGTTCAATAACAGAGAATAAGATTGACATAGAAGCTGTTAAAGAACCAGTAACAATCTGTGATAAACAGGTTAATGTTGGTTTAATGACAGAGAAACAATTCAAGCATAAGCTCAAAGAAGTAAAATCTGCCAACAAACAGAAAATGTTTAAGAAGAATAGGAATGGAAAAGTAGGCATTAATAAAAGAAATGATTATCTGCCTAATTCAGCTGCTCCTAGAAAAACATGTCATAGTTGTGGTAGTACTAACCATCTTGCCAGATTTTGCAAGAAGAACAAAGATATTAACTCTTTACCCTCCACATCAGGAGTAAAGAATGATTATATTAGGGTTAGACCAAAGACTTTATGCACACACTGTGGGAGCACTTGGCATTCCATTTATACTTGCAAGAGTTATCATGCTATTTATCACAACTATTATGAGCTAAAACCCAACTTGAAGTGGGTTAGAGCAAACTCTGCAAGTGTAAAGTATGACAATGTTAGTTTAAACTCTGTTGATAGTGATTCCGCTGCAAAAGCTAACAATATTAAGAAAGCCAAAGGATCCAAGCAAGTCTGGATCCTTAAACCTAACACCTAGTGATTGTTTGTGATTGCAGGGCATAGAAGAGAGCACTCTTATCTTGGATAGTGGATGCTCAGGACATATGACTGGAAATAAAGCCCTGCTATCAGACTATGAGGAGAAGGCTGGCCCAAAAGTTTCCTATGGAGATGGCAACATAGGATGTACTCTGGGATATGACAATATCAATCTTGGAAGTGTCATCATCAAGAATGTAGCTCTAGTCTCAGGACTCAAGCATGATCTGCTTTCTGTGAGTCAAATCTGTGACAGAGGATACCATGTAGATTTTCATTCTGAACATTGTGAAGTGATCAGCAAATCTACAGGGAAAGTTGTTCTAGTTGGACACAGGCACAATAACATCTATGAAGCAAGTTTGGTAACAAACTCTGAAGGAAAAACTGTGTGTCTATCCGCAAGAATGTCTAGTGAAGAGAGTTGGAACTGGCATAAGAAGCTCTCTCACCTCTCTCACCTAAACTTGAACAACATCAATGATCTGATTCGAAAAGATCTTGTAAGGGGACTTCCAAAGTCAATTCTTAGCTTAGATGGTCTGTGTGATTCTTGTCAAAAGGCCAAGCAAAGGAAGTCATCTTTCAAGAATAAATCTGAATCTTCAATTGTGGATCCTTATCATCTTCTACATGTTGATCTTTTTGGTCCAATAAATATAATGTCAATGGGCAGAAAGAAATATGCTCTAGTCATTGTTGATGAGTACACTAGGTACACATGGGTGTACTTCTTAGCAAAGAAGGATGAAACTGCCTCAATTCTAATGGATCATGTAAAACTATTGGACAAAGGATCACAGTACAAAGTGAAAATTATAAGAAGTGATAATGGTACTGAATTCAGAAATTCAGTAATGGAAGCTTTCTGCAAGGAAAGAGGAGTGAAGCAAGAATTTTCTGCACCTGGAACTCCACAGCAAAATGGTGTAGTTGAAAGAAAGAACAGAACCCTAATCGAAGCTGCCAGAACAATGCTAGATGAAGCAAAGTTGCCAACTTATTTCTGGGCAGAAGCTGTTCAAACTGCTTGTTTTACTCAAAATGCTACACTGATCAACAAGCATGGGAAAACACCATATGAGATGGTGAAAAATAAGAAGCCAAATCTGAAATATTTTCATATATTTGGATGTAAGTGCTTTGTGTTGAAAACTCATCCTGAAAAGTTGACCAAGTTTGACTTAAAAGCTGATGAAGGAATTTTTGTTGGATACCCACTATCAACTAAAGCATTCAGAGTCTACAATCTAAGAACAAAAGTGATCATGGAATCTATACATGTGTCATTTGATGACAAGAAAATAACTGGAATAGAAGATGAAGAATATCATGATCAACTTCGCTTTGAAAATGAAGATCTATACTCTGATGATGTAAACTCTGATGAAGCAAATCCAACAAACTCTAACGAAGCATACTCTGATCCTCTACTGGTAAACTCTGAAGAATTTTCTCTGACAGAACAAATGGAGAACCAGTTGAGGGGGAGCGTGAAGAAACTTCAGAAACTTCTCAAAGTGATGACTCAAATTCTGAAAGAGAGTCAAATGAAGAATCCAACAGAAACTCTGAGTCAAACTCTGAAAGTTCAAATACTGAACAGTCCAATTCAGGGGGAGACTCAGAGAATGCAAATGGTCAAGCAGAAAATCAAGAGAGCATGGATCAAGGGGGAGGATCTAATAATGAAAATAGAAGCCAATTACCAACAGCAAGAAGGTGGACACAAGCTCATACACCTGACTTGATAATTGGAGATCCAGAAGCTAGTGTAAGAACTAGAAGTGCTACAAATAATGAATGTATGTTTCATGCATTCTTATCTCAAACAGAGCCCAAGAAAGTGGAAGAAGCTCTTCAAGATGCTAACTGGATAACAGCAATGCAAGAGGAGTTAAATGAATTTGAGAGGAATGAAGTCTGGACACTTGTACCAAGACCAAAGAATAGATCTATTGTTGGTACAAAATGGGTTTTCAGAAACAAAACAGACAGTGATGGAGTGATAATAAGGAATAAGGCTAGACTTGTGGCAAAAGGCTATTCTCAGCAAGAAGGAATTGACTATGATGAAACCTTTGCTCCAGTTGCAAGATTGGAGGCGATAAGGATTTTTCTGGCCTATGCTGCTCACAAAAAGTTTAAAGTCTTTCAGATGGATGTGAAAAGTGCTTTTCTCAATGGGAAACTTGAAGAAGAAGTGTTTGTTGAACAACCACCAGGGTTTGTAGATCCCAAACATCCAGATTATGTCTACAGGCTTGATAAGGCATTATATGGACTAAAGTAGGCACCAAGAGCATGGTATGAAACTCTGGCTCAATTTCTTTTAGAAAGTGGGTTCACTAGAGGTACAATTGACAAAACCTTGTTCTATTTTAATTCTGGTGATGATTTGCTGTTAGTTCAAATCTATGTGGATGACATAATTTTTGGGTCTACTAATGACAAACTCTGTAAGAAATTTGCCAAGCTTATGCAGTCAAGATATCAAATGAGTATGATGGGAGAGCTTAGTTATTTTCTAGGCTTACAGGTCAAGCAAACAGATGATGGGATTTTTATCAATCAAGCAAAATATACCAGAAATCTTCTCAAGAAATTTGGTATGCTTGATAGTTCATCTGCTACAACTCCCATGGCTACTGCAACAAAGCTAGACAAAGACACAGGAGCCTCAGTAGATATGACAAACGATAGAGGAATGATAAGGTCTCTTCTTTATCTCACTGCAAGCAGACCAGATATCATGTATGCAACATGTCTTTGTGCAAGATTTCAAGCAGACCCCAGAGAGCCACATCTAACAGCTGTAAAAAGGATTTTCAAATATATCAAAGGAACCATAACTCTTGGTTTGTGGTATCCTAGAGAATCAGAGTTTAAATTAATTGGTTACTCTGATGCAGATTTTGCAGGCTGTAAGATAGACAGAAAAAGTACAAGTGGAAGCTGTCAATTTTTAGGTGACAGATTAGTTTCTTGTTATAGCAAGAAACAGAAATCAATTTCCACATCCACAGCAGAAGCAGAGTATATAGCTGCTGGTAGCTGTTGTGCACAGATTTTATGGATGAAGAATCAATTGCTGGACTATGGATTAAGGTACTCTAGAATACCTATTTACTGTGATAATCAAAGTGCTATTGCTATGACAGGTAATCCAGTACAGCACTCCATGACCAAGCACATCAGCATAAGGTATCATTTTATCAGGGAACATGTGGAAGAAGGAAACATTGAGCTTCATTTTGTGTCTACAGACCAACAGCTTGCAGATATCTTCACCAAACCTTTGAGTGAAGCTACCTTTACAAGGCTGGTAAATGAACTAGGAATGATCTCTGGTTTTGACTAGAGATACTGGTTAGATTCAAACTCAATACATGATTTTATGCTCATGGTTCTTTGCATGTGTTAACTGTTATTTGTACCAGTATGTTAAACTCTGATAGTAAACTCTGTTAGTCATACTCTGTCAGTCATACTTTGTCGGATAAACTCTAATGTTATACTCTGATTGTGACTTTTGTCTGAAACATATGGACCGATGAAGAAAGCTGTATGAAGCATGATTTTCAGTAAGTAATCATGAATCCTACTAAGTATTATAAATTCTGATTACAAAATGTGCAGAGAATTTACACAGCATAATACTGTCTCTATATTTATAGCATCTCTTAGTTTATTGATCCTATACACTGAGTCTGTATTAGTCGTTTGCACTTTCTCTCATAAATTAATTGTATTAACTGATGAAAAGTCTAAACTCTGATAATTAGTTACAAATATTTCACCCTCAAATCAAAAGATGCCAAAAAGAGCACAAATTCCTTTGAGATCATGTTGTGCCTAGGAAGATCCAGGAACTTATTGTATGAAATAAGGGCTAAAATCTTTGATTTTTGGTGACTAGTGCCAACCACTGATTACTGGGGAAAAAAAATTATAAAGGGGGTGAAAATAAAAGATATATCCAAATGAAAGGATATCAGTATACAGAGTTTAGATATAAAAATCAGATTTTATTTGATATGAGAGTTTGAGCAACTAGTTTTTACTGCTTTAGTTTGTGGATTTTATGCACTTAGAGATGATCTAAATATTCATATTCAGTAAACTCTGCTAACACACACACAAATACTCACACCTGTACAGTTTGTGAAAAGAGTTTATTTATAAAGGAGGAGGATTGGTAAACACTGATGAACTGTGTACTCTATGCTGAGGTAATTTTATTTTAATCTCTGATGATTAAAATTAATTATTTGTTTCAGACAGTTAACAATTTTGAGAAAACATTTTTGAAAATAAAAGAGTATGATTGGTAACGGTTCTAATTTGTATTAAACAGAGGAGAGAGGTTGAGTGTCTAGAAAAGTGTAAAAGGTGGTAATTATTGCTATTTTTACTGCGCATGCGCATTGGAAACTGTCAATTACTGCTGTCAGTCATTGCATGTGTGCCACGTGTCCCACTCACACGTTTCACGGAGTAAGACAGTTGTGTGTATTGATTAGAAACTGTTCAGTTTTTAATTAATTCTTTTGTATTAATATCCAATACACAAACTCATTTGAACTTTTCACAACTTATTCCAATTCACACATTTTCACAAACACTTTTACTGCAAACACTCTCAAAAATTTTCTAAGTCATTCTCTGATTATTTCTAAATCGTTCTAATGGCTTCTACTGCTTTTGTATCCTCTGATCTTGAATTTGTTCCTAACAACTATGCTGCTCCATTGGCTAATGAGAACGCACCGGAGGCGTTTCATCTGATGCAGAATTTTCTTGCCCAATCTCCAATCGGGCATGCTCTTGTAGAACCAGAGAAGCTTTCTGGATTACAAATTAAAAGCTTCTGGGAGACTGGTGTCTATGATGATGGTGGTGAATCAGGAACACCATCCATTATTTTCGAATTTCAAGAAACAGAGTATTTTATTACTCCTGGTACAGTTCGTGCAGCTATGGGCTTTGGTGAGTATACTGCTTACACCATTGCTGTTGGTGATGCTGATTTGGTAAGGATGATGAAGGAGATAGGATACAGTGGGTCTTTGGCTAAGATAGGTCAACTGAAGCGACCGTTCTTGAGGAAGGAGTGGAGCTTTTTCTTCGACTGCATTACAAGAACGTTCGGAAAGAAGTGCACCAACTGGGATGCAATACCCACTGATAGTCTGCAAATTGGGTATTCTTTACTTTATGGTACTCATTTTGATTTTGCTAGATTAGTTTTAACTAATTTAGGTGAGAAAATGACTGAAAACAGAAGGGTAGTTTACTTTGCTCGTTTTTGTCAGATTTTATTTTCTGTTTGTGTTAATGGGGTAGATATTATTGATAATGATATTATTCCTTGTTTTAAACTGCACAAAAGAGTATTCTCTGATCTTATTAACAAGGATGTCAAGAAGGGTAATCTAGGTGATTTCTTATTACCTGAGTTGGTTCAACAGTTTTTGATCAATTCTACCCAAACACAATCTGATTCTCAACCACAACCACAATCTGAACCACAGCCTGAACCTCTAGATACTGTTCTTCCCAATAAACCAAAATCTAGTGGTAGAACTAAGCATATGGGTTCTAAGCCAGCTAGGATTTCTAAATCATCAGTTGATATTGAGGTGTCAACATCTGCTGGAACTTCAAGGAAGAAAAGAAGGGCAAATAGGCCATCTTTTGCTGACAGTGAGATTTCACATCAGAAAAGAAGAAAGTTGGTGGCTGATTATCTTTTTGAGGAGTTGGATGTTTCTGATCCAAATATTGAAGCTGAAAATGTTGGAAATGTTGATGCTACAAATGCTGAAGCTCCTGAAGCTGAGAATCAGGAGGTTGTTAATGAAGCTCTTTTAGCTGTGACTAAGGAGACTGTTATTGATGAAGCTACTGTGCCTGATGAGGCCAGAGCAAATGCTGATGCAGAGGATGCTATGCCTGCACTTGATGATTTCATTGATGATTTTAATATGGATGCACACATTGAAGCACATCCTAGTATCAGTGTTTGTGATACTGAGGATGTGGCAGCTGATCAACCCACCCAAATACTAGATGAGTCTCTTGCAACTCATACAGAGATTCTCTCTGTCAATAATTCAATTCCTGAAATGGGTGAGGAGGTTGATCAGGTAATTGCAGCTGCTGTCAATAAATTGGATGAAGCAGAGAAACTGAATGATATTGTTGCAGAGTCTATTCCTGAAGAAGCAGCGGTTCTTGCAAATGTAAACTCTGAGAATGTTGAAGCTGTTGCAGAGCAAGTTCTTGAAGAAGCTACACAGATAAACACTGAAGCTTCTGCAGAGAATATTGTTGATGAAGCTGCAGAGCAAATTCCAATGAATGTTGATGCTGATCAAACTGCTGTTCATTCTGAACATGCAAACTCTGGTTTAAATGTCTCTTCGTCAGACTCTGATACTCATGACTCTACACCTTTTCTAAGGGATCTTACTGCAGAGTCTATCAAAGCAAATCAACATGCTACTGAAGATCATTTCAGGGAAATGTATTTTAACAATTGGTCAGGAGCAGACTGTATTTTTCCGGCCAACAGGGCTGTTGATTTTGTTGCAAAGTCTGCTGCCTCAATTACAAATCCTGAACTTCTAAGTCATTTAAAGGCTACAGTAGTGCAAGTGAAGACTCTTAATAATCGATTTGATGAAACTCACCAGTTAGTGACTGGTTTGAGAAATGATATAGCTGCTAGAGAGTTGGTGTTGAAAAATGATAAAGCTCTCTATTCTACTCTGTTTGCAAATTAGGTAGAATTTAAGCAAAGGCTAAGCAAAGTAGAAGAGAATCAGACTGTCATGTCTGCAAAGATTGATACAATTGCTACTTCTTTGGAATTGCTGACATCAGTTCTAATTCCTGATGATGTCAAAAAGGGGGAGAGGGTTTCTAAGGACAAATGCAAAAGAACTCAAACTCTGAGACAGAGGGATGATGGAACTGATGGTGGAAGCAAGGACACTGAGAAAAAGTCAAATATTATTCAAGTGCAAGGGAGATTCAAGTCAAACTCTGATAGAAATCAAACAAACTCTGGTGTTGGTGGTTCTGGTACTCATGCTCAATATTCTTCAAGACTTAAGAGTCTAGTGATTTCAGTTAATCCAATAACTGATGAAGAGATTGCAGCCAAGCTGTTTTTAGATGAGCATGATGGTGAAGTTACAGTTGAGGATTTGGAAGCAGAAATGAAGATGCTATCTGAAGAACATAGAAAGAAAGTTGCTTCTGGGAATTACAAGAAGAAAGCTGTAAAAATTCCAAGAAAGAAAGAACTGGGTATCTCTATCAAGGAAAACTCTCAACAGAGTATACAATATTCAAGAAGGCCAACAGAAATTATTTCTGGTAAGGGCAAAGGGAAGCTGATAGAAGATATAGCAACAAAGAAAAATTATTCAACCTCTGACATAGCTCAAGTTGAATCTGTTCTAAATCAATCAACCATTGACAAAGCTCAAGTTGATGATTCTTCTAAAGTTGTGACAACCTCTGACGTTGCTCAAGTTGTGCAAACTCAATCATCTACACAACTCCAAGGATTCAAAAGACCTATACTGCCTGAAACTCTGAAGTCAGAATCTGTGAATTTTCTTCAAACCAGAACAGTACTTGGAAAAGAATCTTATGATAAGTCTGGTTTGGGTTCACATAGAGAGAAAATGATAAATAACAGACCTCTAGATCAAACATCACTGGCAGAACCTGGTGTTGGGGTTACTCAAGAAAATCTTGACAAACTAGTGTCTGTTCAGATGATTTACCACAAAGGGTTAAAGAAAGAGTTTCTGTTATACTTTATGTCTGATGGAAGAGTATACAGAATAGGAGAAGCTGATGTTCAAATAAAGCTATGGGAAGAGCTTGAGTATGTTCTATATCTTCTTAAAATCAAAAATAGAAGTACTCACAATGCTGCTCTAGTTCTAAGAGAAAGGATGCTGAGGACAAAAGCTATGCTTGGAGGAGGTGTTTCAAGTGCATACATTCCTAAGTACAGAGATGCTTATGGAAAGATTGTTGAGATGAAGAGAAACAGTGCCAAGTTCAAGACAGCACTGGGAATAAAAGTCTTGGAGTTCAACTTAGAGTCTGACAAATCTTACTATATTCGGCTAGGGAATGAAATGAGGAAGAACAACATTTATTCTCTGAGAGCTTCTATCTACCAGACTGGAGAAGGTGATCCAGAGCTCAAGGAACTGAAAGAAATCATGGTGGAAGAGCTTGAAAAGGCTGAAAGGAGACTTCTAATCGATTATCTCAGGACAGTGCCTGATATTGAAGAGATTAAGTAAAGTCTGACTGTAAGTTTTTAAAGTTTTCTGTTCTAAGTTAAAGTTAAACTCTGTTATATTTAAACACTGCATTTGTTATATGTTTTGACATCATCAATTATCTATTTAACTTGTACATCTTCATTATGCACAAGTTGGGGGAGATTGTTAGATATAATTTCTGACGTTTGTTCATCAGTGTTTAAGTACCAGGTACTCATCAGAGTTTACTGGAAGCCAGTCAGAGTTTATTAAAGTCTGACGGGGAGAAAGTTTACCTTAGCTGTCGGTGCTGATATAAAGATTCTAGAAGCAATATATCTTGAAGATGGAAAGAAGCAAGATATATTGAGACAGTTAAGGAAACGGAACAGAAGACAGAAGCAATCCTAATTTGATATAATTTGTATAGCTGATTTATAGGAATATCAATTAGAGATTGATTATGTAGCTGTGTACTATATAAACACAGATAGGTTAACCCTAAAAGGGATGCGAATACTGAATATATTATTCTTGTAACCTAGCAGCTCTCTGTGATTCTTTAACATCACTGAGAGAAGAATTATTTATATAATTCAGTTGTTGATTCATAAACAGTGTTCTCAATTGTTATTATCATACTTATATTGATTATATATTGTGTATTCGGCCTAACACTGTATATTGCTTTAAAAAACAAAAAACAGAATGAAGATGGAAAATGATTACCTGTAAGATAGGATAAAACATTAAGGTGGTGTTGAACGTCATGCTTCCTGAAAAGATTATCAACTGAGTTGTAGAACATAGCTTGTTCAACTTTGTTCTTAATAGCAAAACGAATAAATCCACTGAACTGGTAACGTGTTGCTATGTAATCGTGTCGATGAAATTTGTATAGTGAATCCCAATCCAGCTTTTCCAGGACATCCTTAATTCTATGTGTTGTTTGCTTAGTTACCCAAGCCATAAGGAATTTTGAGAAGGTATTGAAATCACGAATACCAAATATAATGAAATTGAAGATCAAGCTCACCTCATCTGATGGAAGGCTGAGTATATTATCATTCACCATTGTTATGATTTGTTGGTCCTTGACTATTGCAGAAGGGGGGGGGGGGGGGGGTTGAATGCAATACTGATAAATCTCAATCTACATTCCAACAACCAAAACCAAGATTAAAGTTTATCAGTTTACGAAATGCAAATACAACTAGACACAAGAGAGTTTCTCACAAAATATATGTTTTATTTATTTTTCAATGTGTTGCTACAACCTCAAGAAAATATCAGTTTTCTTGAGCTTCGGTTTCTCGAGTGATTACCAAGAATGAATCGAGAGATAGTCTAAGTAACAACTCAACCTATCTCAATCATCACGGGTTTGTGAAGCTGCTGTCATTTTTCATGTGGCAGCTTCTTACAAATTGTCTACCCGTGAGTCTTACCTAAATTGCTATACAAACAAGTTTATCATTACTGAATAAAACAATCTAGATACATTCTATTTTTAGCTAACACAATTCAGTAGATATTTATTTGTCATACTCTTGAATTGGTGAGCTTTGTCATGTGATCTCTCAAGCTTCTGTCGTAGTCTTGCAGACCTGATGCAATGTTGGGATACTACAGCACGCCTATTTCTTGAACATCCAAATTGTCACATGTTTGACTGGGTAGATCCCCAATACAAAGATTATCCCTTCATGACAGTATCCTGAACCCCAAGCTTGCTGTCACAAGAATGCGTTTTTTGGTGACAATAAGAAGTCCCCGTAATAGAAGGTGTCAGGAGTTCCAAGCTTGCTGTCAGGCTAACATAAAGTTGTTGTTTGAGGGCTTCCGCCAATGTTGTTGTCAGAGTGGATATGTTGTCGTGACTTGCAACATGATGTCTTCTTGTAACCTTATTGTCAGTGCCATGACAGTAACATTTATTCTTGCTGTCCTTCTTGAGCACTTCTTGAGGCTTGAACAAATAAATGAACTTCTACCAAGATGTACTAAAATCTTATTTAACAACAAACAAAATGATTACAAGAACATACTCTGGCTGTGACAGTATGTTCATACTTAACTAAATTAAGTATTAAGAAAATAACCAGTTAAGTTGTCTCATAGCTATCACCCATAAATCTTAACAATCTCCCCCAATTTGTTTTTATGGACAATAACAACAAATTTACAATTAATACATGCTGACAACTTAACTAACAAGATCAGAATTGACAAAAGATTTTCACTTTGCTTCAGATTTTCTTTTTTGTCTTGCTTCATCCTCTCTGTTGAGAGCTTCTTTCAGAATCTCATTGAGTCCTACCACCAATGCCTTCTCATCAGGAGAGATGGCATCATATTCTATCTCATCAATGTGCCTTTGGACTGCTTTGGAGAGACATACTCTTGCATCCTGGAGATCCATCCACAATTCTTGACCAAAGGCATAAGTTCTGAACTTCAATTTGCCTTCAACAAGTTTAAATCTTCTTCCAGGATATGCATTTAGGGTCTTTCTTCTTGACTTGTCCAGCTTTGAGTCCTCACCCTTTCTTCTTAGAAGAATGTCCTCAATCTCAAAAGAACACAGTTGTTCTAATGGATGCGTTGGTCCAATCACCATGTAGAGTAAGTCTTTCAAGGCACTTGTTTTGAGCTTATGGAAGCTTCCAACATGGATCTCTTCATTTATGAACTTGATCCTCAGAGGATTTTCTAGCATACAAGCTTGGTAATTGGGTCCTTCACTCTCCACCCTGTTGGCTTCTTTGCATTTGTTCAAGAATGGAGCTTCCATATCTTCAGTGACATTTCTTCCTGCAGGATTTGAGGGTCCTTCTTGACCTGGTTGGGTTTGCACTTCTTCTTCAAGAGGGTCCTCTTCATAATCAGCTATCTCTTCATCAGAATACTCCAACAAGTGAGCAATGTCAGCATTATCATGATCTTCAAACATACCAAACTTATGATAGAATTCCATATCTCTTTCATCCTTGTATTTTAGAACATGTTCCATGACTTTGTTGGGTACATTGTCATAGCTTTGTAGTAGCTCCACCATTCTGTCCAGGACGAAGTAGTCAATCCTTCTCCTGACTTTTGTTCTTACAATCACAGGGATGTCATTCATAGAAATTGACTCAATTTCCATGATGAAGTCTTTATCCACCTTTATTGACCTTGATGAATTCCACCAGAGAGTGTACATGTTTGCTTCCTGATTGGCATCTAACTCCACTTCAACACTTCTGATTTCTTTGGATTTAGCATGTTGAATTTCAAAAGAGTTTGGATATTTGATTTGAAGTGGCTTCTTCAAATTCCCGCTTATTCATGTAGCTTTCTCCCTTCCTAAGTACTTGGCCTTCCCTTTCCTTGCTTTAGTATTCTCCTTAGGTTCAGGTTCCTGTCTAGAAAACCAACCCTTAGCTAAGGATTTTATCCTTTTTGGTTTGACAATAGGCTTGATTCCATCCTTGACAACATCTTCTTCGACAGTGTCCTTCAAGACAGTATCTTCTTCCATGACAGCTTCTTTGAGGACAGTGTCTTCTGTGACAGCTTCTTTGGTGACAGTATCTTTTTCAGCATTTATACTGTCTATAGCACATCTCAAGATATTTGCCTCTAAAGCTTCAATTATTTCAGACTCCTCTTCTTCTGTAACTCCAACATTTTTCTTTTCTTGCACAGGAGCTTCTTCTTTGTTTTCCTCCTGAGATTTAGTTCCAACATTCTCAGAAGTACTTCCACTAGCATTTCCTGCTACTCTAGTTCCTCCACTTCCATCCAACTCATCATCACCATCAAAAGAAACATCAAAGGAACATCTTTCACCTAGATCAGCTCTTTTGGAGTTTGCTTTGGAGATCATCTTCTTTACTGTAGAGCTCAGTTCCTTGTCTCTTTTTACCAGCAAATCATAGATTGCATTGACAGCTAGAGCTCTTTCCTTGTTGGTTTTTTAGAGTTGAGAATCATGTCTAGCACCTTCAGTATTGCCTTTGACTCCATTGTAGAAGTGCCTCCTAGGCTCATGTATGAACATCTCCTTTTACCATCCCTTGTGGTAGTTTCATAGTAGACACAGAATGGATTGGTGTAGACTTCTGGAAGTTTCTCTGAGATTAAGCTCAGCATTAGCAATTGCAGAATCTCATTGAAGGATGTGTGGTTTGCCTTGATTTTGTTCTTCATCACAGTTAACACCTTTGCTGGAAGGCTCTACAACAGCTGCATAGTGATAAACATAGATATTCCATTGTTCAGGTACACATCAATGACCCACCTATTTTCTTCATTGATCTTCACACATACACTTATGATCTTCTCTCTTAGCAAAGTTGAGCAGTTATTCAGTCTTCTGCTAGGTTCCAACATAGCTTCCTCAACTATCCTACTAAAGTCCTCATCATGATTTTTCAGTGTGCTTTCCCTGTAGTCAACCATCAAAGTATTAGCCTCTTCCTGACTAAACTCTGTTCCTTCACTCCATGTGTTTCCTGACAAGATGTATTCAGACAACTTGTCTTTCCCTTTTCCCAGCCTATTTTGTTCTTCCTGCTCTCTCAACTTCTTTTCAAGAGCACTCTCCTTAGGATTTGAAGTTGGCTATCTTATTATCACATGAGTTAGTACTGGTCTTTTGGATGGAGCTTTCCCTTGCATTGCTTCCAGTGCTTCTTTAGACATCAATACTTTTTCTCCAGCCATTTCATACTCAAAGAGATTTCCAGCTTCTTCCTCTTGCTCCCCCTTACTCCCTGAATCTCCTTTTGTTCCCCTTTTCTTCTTTGCAGATACTGACTTCCCTTTAGCTGCAGGCTCCCCCTTATTCCTTGATTTCTCCTTAGAAACAGGCTCCCCCTGAGATGCACCATCTTGGTTGGGGACAAATTCTGATCTTGCCCTTTTATCCCCCTTAGGTAAGTTGGCAGCACCAATAGTTGTAGAGAGAACCTGAATAGCTTCCTGAATGCTAGAGAAACCAGAGGCCACCATGGTAGACAGGCTGTCAAGCTTAGTTTCCATGGAGTGACACATGTGCTCTAGGGCTTCTAGTCTGTGAGCAGTAGAGGGGCCACCAGTTCTTAACCTTCTTGGAGGGAAAGGAAAAGAATGGGGCTTGGAGGCTGTGGGGGTTCTCAAGTCCCTCACCTTTTGCCAGCTCATTTGGTTGCCTCTCATTTTTATGCTCACCTCTCTTTTCTTTTATCTCTATTTTCTTTTGCACACCCTCACTCATCCTAGATGCATGGGTATGAGTAGTATTTTCATGCAATGAAAAAGATGGTTTATAATGTACCTTTAAGAACTGAGACAATTGCACATCATCATCAGAGACATCCTCAACAGTTACATCATCAAAATCAGGATGTGAAGAGGTGACAGTAACTTTGCCAGAAATGTTATTGTCAGTTGGAATATTGACAATAGGTTCCACTACAACTTGGACAGCAGGTTTGGTTGAGACAACAACTTCTACTGAATCCTTGACAGCAGGGTCACCTGTGACAGCAACATTCTCAGAGTCGTTGACAGCAACTGAGGCTGTGACAACATCTTCCCTAAGGTAAGATGCTCCTTGGAGATTGAACAAGGTACTGGTTGTTTCCCTTTCTAGCAGAGTTGCACCTTGCTCTTTCTCAGTGTTTGAAGGAGTGGTGTCCATCTCACTTTGAGAAATGGGTTCTTGTGGACCACTAGATGGGGGCTCATCCATGATTGGAGATGGATGATCAAAACCTGAAGGATTGGGACTGTCCCCCTCTCTAGGTTGTGGAGAAGAAACAAATGAATGAGTAGGGAAGGAAGAAGGTGAAACTGGAGAAGAGAATGATGGCTGATTCACAAATGCAACTTGTGAAGCATCAATAGGGGAAGTGACATCCTCATTGTGTCCTGAATCCAAGTGTGTTTCTGCAAGTGGAGGCTCCTCATGAGTTGGAACATGAGGTTGTGCAGACTATGTACAAGGTGCCTTGGGAGACAGACCAATTTCAATAGATGTCCCTTGTTGAGAAGGAACATCTAAGGAGGTGTTTACTACCCTATTTTCCACTGCAGTCTTTTGGGAGACTGCATGATGGCTAACAGTGGTGTTGGCCCTCTTAGCTCTCTTCTTCTTAGGCTCAAGAGGAACCACTGTGGGTTCTGTTTGACTACCTTCCTTATTTGCTGTAATAGGTGCATGAACTCCCTCTTGACTCTCAGTACTACCACCAACATCAGTTTCTAGGGATCTTTTTCTGGATTCTTGCAAGACTTGTCTCTGTACTTTGGGAAGTCTAGAGAACCTAGGCTGAATGTATGGGGTAGAATGGGGGTTAACTGAATTTGGGTCTAATCCAGCTTCATTCTCAAGAGTGAAGGTGTCATAACCAGAAGGCAATGGAAAATCAAGGTTAGGCACTTGATCAACCATGTGTTTGGTGAAGCACAGTGGAATATGTGCATTTAAATTCTGTGAGGTGAGAGTGGTATGTGTATTTCTTTTCAAAACAGTGCACACCTCTAAATGAGGGGCATTCTCATCAAAATCACACAGGGAATTAATACACAACATTAGAAAGCGATGATAGATGTTTACCTTCTTACATTTGGCAGCCTTGAGATGTGCCATGAGTAGCTTTCCAACATCCACTTTGTACCCATGAACAAGAGAGTGAGTGAGCTTTTTGATGTAGGTAGGAATCCCATTCCAGCTTGGTCTTGGTAGAGAACACCTTCACCATTGCATCAAACACCATGTTCCACTCCTTTCTGAGATACTTCCTGTCCATTTCACCAGAAGGGTACCACTTTGATGTTCCCTCTTCAAGAATGGGTCCAGAGTACCCATGTTGCCCAGTAAATAACAATTGTAGAAGGGGGGTTGAATACAATTGTATAAGATTCTCGACTTTTAATAAACACAAATATGAATAATAACAGTTTTATTAAATCTGTTATAAAACTGTTACAAAACTCTCTCAAGAAATTCTGAGTTCTTAAGAGCTTCTAGGTTCAAAATACTCGTGTATGTGATCGATATAAAATCAAAACCTAAACTGTGTTTATATACTACACAGCTTCTCTATCAATTACATGATAAGTCCTAATCAATTACAAAGATTGAAACCTATCCTAAATTGATAGCTTCATTACTATAAATAAGGAACCGACAAAATAAACTTCCTTATTTAACTAGACTCCAAATATAACTCTAAGTAGAAATCCTGACCAGCTTCCAGTCCTGATGATCAATCCCGATCCCAGTCCTGATGTAGATCCTGATGACAATCCTGATACTGACGCTTGAGCAAATACTGATGACCATGCAATACTGATGACATCAGCAATCCTGATCAGTTGAGTCTAGATCCTGACGATCATTGAATCATGATCTAACAATCTCCCCCAATCTCATACTTTGTGAAATAAAGTATAGATTACTAGATTCAATGATGTCAAAAACATATTTATAAAATGTACAAGTATTTACAATAGCCAACTTATCTTCTCAGATTTTCTTGTAGAACAAATTCATCTTCAAGAAGCTTGACAAAAGATTTTCTTCCTTGTCTTCAAGAATCTGAATAAGTCTTTCTTTTAGTTCTTTGAGTTCTTCATCTTCTTCATTAATCTGATAGATAGTTGCTTTGAGATTTTGTATGGAGCTTCTCTATAAACTGTGATCTTCAATTAAGAGGTAAGCAATTTCCTTCCCATCAGGATTGAGAGTAAGTTGCTTCATGCCAAAGGACATTTCTTTAACAGTAGTGCCCCTTTGCATTTCCACATCTTGTCCTCTTTGATTTAAGTACATGGGAGTATAATTACCTTTGAAATTTCTGTTTTCATCCAGTCTTCTTCTTATTGTTGCCAAGATCATGTCACTCCACACTTTGCACACTTCATTCTTCCATCTTAACAGATAATGAACATATTTCAGTTCCTTTGTAGTTTTCACCAACAAGTCTTGAATGGATAGAATCTTCACAGAACCATCTTTCATGAAGTAGAGGAGCTTTTCTTTCTTTTCAGAACCATCATGACAATCTATTACTATATCAACAGATAATAAATTGTTCAGGTTTTCAGAAGTTAAGATACCTCCAATTTCAGTCAGGGCATAAGGATCAACATGAGGTGTATTCAGATATTCAGCATCCCTGTGTCCAATACCTCCTCTTTAATTGTTTGCCATTTGCCTCAGATTTGAGAACATCTGTAACCAGAGTGCTTTTGATCTAACTATATCAGATAAATCAGCAACACTTGAGGCACTTGTGATAATCCCACCGGACTGAAAATTAATAGGTCTATCACACCTAAGTGTGTTAATGTGTTTCCATTTCTTATCCTTTTCTTTCTCATAAGCATAACTCTTCTGTAGTTGAGGTTGTTGTCTTCTAACATTTCTCCACAACCCTTTATTTGAAGTTTTGAGTCTTTGCTTATAGAGCTGAAAATCTCTATTTGTTGACCTTGTTATTCTTCTTCTGTCTTCTTCTTCTTCATCTACTTACTTATTGTGAGAATCAACCATTGTAGAAAGAATTAATAAACCAACCTCTTGCAGAATTTCAGAATCATCAGGATCTTGAATATTGTCAGGATTATACTCTTCAATTTGATTTGTATTGCTGAGAGTTGATTGTCTTGGTCTTCTTCTCAATTCTGGTTCTTCTTCAACAATTCCATCATCACCAGAAGTAGACCTGTCAGGAACTACTAGAGTTTGAGTAGGTTCAGGAATTTCTTCAATTCTTAATCCTCTAGACCTTGTTTGTCTAGGCATTTGTTGACTTGATGAGCTTCTTCTCCCTCTTCTAACACCTCTCCTTCCTCTGCCTCCTCTTCCTCTAGTAGGAGCAGGATTATTAAAGTTGTCCATCATTTCTCTTTGTTGAATTAAGAATTCTTCTTGTGAGAGATCAGGATATTCTTCACTTGTTGTGGAGAGTGCTTTCCTTGCAAATAACTGTTGAACTCTCTTATCAGTATGATAAAGAGTAACAACATCACCATCTCTTATTTTGAACTTCTGGAATAAGTTAACAGCATCTTCAGGATTAGCAATTAGAACATCTTCATCTCCTTCAGAAATTGTGGCAAGATTTTGTCCATGACCAGGCGTCAGGATTTGATCAGTCATCAGGATTTGATCACCTGTCAGGATTTGTTCTTCCGTCAGGATTTGAGATTGCACCAATGTTCTCACTGTCCTTATTCCAGAATCAGAAACATGAGTTGACTGCGTTGTTTGACTTTGAGAAGTTTGAATTGTCTTCATAACAACAGCATCAGAGGTTTCTCCTTGTAGAACTTTGTCACCACCATCATTTCCAGTATCATCATCATTATTCCTTAATACTAGATCAGGTGTAAATTTTGTAGAACTTACCTTCTCCCCCTTTTTGACATCAACATTTGATAATAAATTCAAAATTAAGGCAAGAGAGGTTTGAATATCAGTTACCTTAGAATCAAGAGAATCAATTCTGCTATTAATGGAGGTTTGTTCAGTAATGACTGACTTGACTTGGGATTCCACTATTCTTAGTTGAAGAGCAGTAGGCACCTTTGTGAAGTTTTGAGAAATATCAGTCCTTACTAATTCTATAGCAACCTTGACAGAATCAATTTCATGTTTGAGGCCTTTGGATAAAAGAGTAGTTGCCTTCAAATGATTCTTCAAATCTTGATTCTCAATTAATTTCACTGCATCATAGGCATGATCCAAAGCATAAGGAAAGCTAACGGATTCAGAAGATCTATACCATGAATTGTTCCATTCATATTGTCTAAGTGCCTCAGCAGGAGAAATTTCAGAAGGAACAGAAAAATCTTGTCTGAGATCTTTTCCAGTAGCAGCCTTGTCAGCCATGAATGTGCTTGATGAACCAAAGTTGGTTCCAAGACTAGCTTTGATTGTTGTAGCAAGCTGATCCTTCTCTTCATTATTATCATCATCACTATCATCACTATCATTAGCATCAGAATCATGAGTAACATCAGGATCAGGAATAGCAATACCTTTAAGTTTGTCATGTGATGCTGTGACAGAGTCTATCATTGGTCTTGAGCTAAGTGGCTGTATCAGGATTGGCTCAGCATCAGGAGCACCACTAGCGTCAGGAGCAAAACCGTCAGGATTTGATAAGCTTGCATCAGGATTTGATACTGATGGTTCTTGTGTAGCATGAGGTTCAGAAGCTGCTTTAACACTTTGAGTTAAAGGTTCTTGTGTACTTCCCTCAGTGACAGTGTCCTCGACCAATCTTTCATTTTTACCAGAAACCCCTTGAGCATTGTCAGGAAATTCCTCAGAAGCTGTAGCTATATGGCCTGCATCTTCACATTGAGAAGATGGTTCTTGTGTGGCTGGAATGTTGATGTCTTCATCCTCCCTTTGAGAAAATGGTTCTTGTGGGACCATTCCAATAGCTATGCCTTCACCCAAACTTTGATTGAGTGGTTCTTGTGGGGCAGGATCATCTATAGCTACTGAATCACATTGAGATTCAGGTTCTTGTGGGCTTGATCCTTTCAGCTTCTTTTGTCTCTGAAAGACCTTCTCTCTGCTTTCCTTTTCTTCTCCAATGGATGTAGAAACCCAAGATTGGAAGCAGCAGCACCATACTTCTCCCATGAAATATCAACATGTCTTGTAGTGGGAGAGGATTTGGCTGGAGAGTCTGAAATAGAGACAACTTTTATTGGAGTGACATCAGGAGTACCAACGTCAGGATTGGCTTGAGCATTAGGATTTGACTGCTCATCAGGAATTGATATATCCTGACCATCAGTAGCCTGTGTCTTCAAAGGAATATGATATCTGCTTTTAGATAATTTTCTTTTCTTCCGTGGCTTAGAAGATGGTGCCACTGCTACAGTAGCAGTATCAGCAACTTCCTTGATTATTTTCATCTTGTAGGAGATAGGCATATCATCCTCAGAATCACTTTCATCTCTTAAAATCAACCTTCTTTTCACTGGAACATCCTCAACTCCCTTATCAAGAACAATCTTTGCATCCTTCTTCACCAGGACCCCTTGTACACCCCCTTGTTTCTTCTTTTTGGTGAGTGGTGTAGAGGAAAAATCCTTTGATCCTGATTATCTTCCAGACACATCAGATCTAGCTGATTTCTTAGTTTTTACAACTAAAGTCTTTTGGGAGACAATAGAGGTGGCTGTTGACTGTTTGGACTGTTTGGGAGGCATGCTTGGGTCAGGAACAAGGTGTGATTGGCCTTGCCCGTAACATTAGAAATTAAACCATAACAAGTAGGCATTTTCTCATGCAAGAAAAGCCTGACCTCATCAGGAATAAAGGCATTGCCTATAAAACCATTTGCCTTATCACAATTGACTAAGGACTTCAAGTGTTCTCTGTAATTCTACAAATAGGTAGAACCACATCATCCTCAAAAGTAACACCAGGACATAAGTGATTGAATATTAATTGGAAAAATCTAATAAAACAGACATAGCCTAATTTATCAGCTTTTCTATCACTTAAAGCTTTCAACACAAAACTACCATAATCAAAAACTTTAGAGTAGATAAGAGATTACCCAATCTTGAGTGATCCTGATGGCAGAGCATCAAAATTAGATGTCTTATTCAGGAAGCATTTGCTGAGTGTGTCAAAGAAATAATTCCACTCCCTTTTGAGCTTTGTCCTGAAGAGGCTTCCATACCTCTTTACCTCACCATTGTATCCCAATTTTGTGACAAACTTAAAAATGATAGAGTCTGAAACATTATTAGGAACTTGGTCACCAAGAATCGGCAAATGCAGTGCCTCTTCAACAATAGCAGGCGTGATATGATGAGTTACTCCATTGCATTCAAACTACATCAAAACAGTTCCTGTAGAGCTTTTACCGAAAACAACTGTGTTCCAGACCTGCATCATAGACTTAAGAGAAACACTCGCAGGCTCTGTTAAAGCATACTTCAATGTGCTTGAAGTAAGAAAATCCTGGATTATATGGAACTCAATAGGCAATTCCTAGTGGTCTAGAATAGCTACAAAGTTATTAGTGGCAAAAGTAACACCACTAATCACAGTCTGTTTATTCATGAATGCCATTCTTTTTCTGTATGAAAACTTGTGAATTGAGATTTGAAAAAGCTAGGGTTCGTAAGCACAGAGAGAAAGAAGAAGATGAAAACTGATGATTAGAGAGTAATATAGAATTTAGAAAATCAAATGTATTTTGTTAAAACAAAATATTACTCTCAATTACAGGTGTCATGCTGTGATTTGTGCAATAATTATTAATGGACAAGATTACGTGTGAAAGTAAACGTAACTGCACCGCGATTGATGTGTATCTATGTGTATGTATCTATCAGTGTAACACACGCGTGCATACAGTTGTCCAAATAAAGTTCAAACGTTTCTTATCAGATACTGACGGGAAAATAGCCACAAATTAAGCAATGAAATACTGACCTGTACATCAGGATTGACCAGTTGACTTCCTATCAGGATTTTGTCCTATCAGGATTTGATCAAAATTACATACCTTGCAGAATGACCATCAGGATTTGATAGTCGTCAGGATTTCCTCTCTATAGCTTTCCTCAAAAATTCTCAAAATTCATTATTCCAAGTTCATTCACCAACTTATTGAAAGTAGCTTCAGGTAGTGGCTTGGTGAAAATATCAGCTAGTTGTTGATCAGTAGGAACAAAGTGGAGTTCAATTGTTCCTTCCAGAACCTGTTCTCTTATGAAATGATATCTTATACTGATGTGTTTAGTAAGAGAATGTTGAACTGGATTTCCTGTCATTGCAATAGCACTCTGGTTATCACAATAAATAGGGATTTTTGAGTATGACATGCCATAATCTAACAACTGATTTCTCATCCACATTATCTGAGCACAACAACTTCCTGCAGCAATGTACTCAGCTTATGCAGTTGAAGTAGAGATAGACTTTTGATTTTTACTAAACCATGAAACTAGTCTACCACCCAGAAACTGACAGCTTCCTGAAGTACTTTTTCTGTCTATTTTGCATCCTGCAAAATCAGCATCTGAATAACCACACAAACCAAAATCTGATTCCCTTGCATACCAAAGGCCAAGTGAAGGAGTGCCTTTGAGATGTCTAAAGATTCTTTTGACTGCAATCAGATGAGGTTCCCTAGGTTTTGCTTGAAATCTTGCACACAGACAGGTTGCAAACATGATATCTGGTCTACTTGCAGTGAGATACAATAAAGAGCCAATCACTCCTCTGTAGTGAGTTACATCTACCTCAGCACCTTGATCAGGATCAAGTTTGGTAGCTGTAGCAATAGGAGTAGAAGCAGTAGCACATTCTCGCATGTTAAACCTTTTCAATAAATTTCTTGTATATTTTGACTGATTGATAAAGATATCATCTTCAGTCTGTTTAACTTGAAGACCAAGAAAGTAACTCATTTCTCCCATCATGCTCATTTGATATCTTGACTGCATAAGCTTAGAAAACTTTTCACACAGCTTATTGTTTGTTGACCCAAAAATGATATCATCAACATAAATCTGAACTAAAAGAAAATCTTTACCATGATTCAAATAGAACAAAGTTTTATCAATAGTACCTCTTTTGAATCCACTTTCCAGTAAGAATTGAGCTAGGGTTTCATACCATGCTCTTGGAGCTTGCTTTAGTCCATAAAGTGCCTTATCCAATCTGTAGACATGATTTGGATATTTAAGATCAATGAAACCAGGAGGTTGTTCAACATATACCTCTTCCTCCAGTTCACCATTTAAGAAAGCACTTTTAATATCCATCTGGAAAATTTTGAATTTCTTGTGAGCTGCATAAGCCAGAAAGATCCTGATGGCTTCTAGCCTTGCAACAGGAGCAAAAGTTTCATCATAATCAATTCCTTCTTGTTAAGAATACCCCTTTGCAACTAGCCTTGCTTTGTTTCTTATTATTACACCATCTGAATCAGTCTTATTCTTGAAAATCCACTTTGTACCCACAATTGACCTATTCTTGGGTGTTGGTACCAGTTTCCAGACTTCATTTCTTTCAAATTCATTCAATTCTTCTTGCATTGCAGTAACCCAATCAGCATCTTTAAGTGCATCTTCAACTTTTTTTGGCTCCTCCTTGGAAAGAAAGTTATGATATAGACATTCATTTTGTGTTGCATTTCTTGTCTGAACACCTGCATCAGGATCTTCAATTATCAAATCAGGAGTATGACTTGCAGTCCATTTCCTTGCTGGTGGAAAGTCATTCCTTGATATAGATGCTCCCCTGGATTGTTGTTATCTTGATTGAAAGAACTTGCTTCAGAAGAAGCTCCCCCTGAATTGTTGCTATCTCTTCCTGATGGGTTATCAGGATTGTCACTTGAATCAGTATCTGAAGAATTTTGTCCTGATGATTGAGTTGACTCTGAATTTGTAGTAGATTGCTGTTGCTCCCCCTCAACATTTGTACTACTAGATGTATCACTATTATTTACATCATCAGTATTAGCACCGTCAGTATTAGCACCATCAGTATTTTGTGTGTCATCGGGATTTGATGGATCATCAGGATTTGGTGACCCATCAGTATCTGATGAATTGTCAGGATCTGATTCATTTTCTTCAGGTTCCTTGGTAGCTTCATTTTCAAAAACCAATCTATCATGTGAGTGTGACGCCCTCCAAACCCGGGGTACAGGTTTGGGGAGTCACTCGACCAACGAAACTCAACAAACCTGAATATAACACATGCATAATATAATAATAACATAAAATACCCCTTATCCAAGACCGCATCCAGATTATGGCATTGAACACAAGTTTCTACAATCTTTTTATTAATACAAACCAGTTTTATGTGAGTTATTACATCACAACTTAAGTCCAGAGCTAGACATCTAGTCTAACAAAACAAAACAAACAACTACCCTGCCAAGGACAATCACTCGAGGAGCTCTCCTAGCTGCCGGTGAACTATCTGTCATGCTGTGCCGACTCATACTCTCGCTTCACTGGAATAGGGTTATAAAACAACAAGCAAGAGTGAGCCAAAAGTGCTCAGCAAACATCATATATATATTCAATGCAGTTTCATAACGAAAAGGAATCACAAGAATTTGAATCAATGCACAATGCATGATTATATCAACCTCTTCTGAAGAAAACAGATTAGAATTGGATTTTTATTTATCTCATTCAAATCAAAGGTTGAGCTGCTGGCCAGCCACGCATCAACCCCGGACCTGCTTATAGCAAAGCCCTCCACTGGATCCTTGGCCATCCTGGCCATAATTATCATCGACCAAAAATTTGGTCCGACCATTGCTGGTCTGTTTTTCAAAACATTTCCAATTCTATCATAACACATAAGCAATACATGCTTCAATAATAATCACAACAAGAATAAAATAATATGACAATATCAAGAGCTTCATCTGACAATCAATCACAACGAGGGTGAAATGACAATAGCAAAAGTGTTTCATCTGACAATCAATCACAACGAGGGTGAAATGACAATAGCAAAAGAGTTTCATCTGACAATAAATCACAACGAGGGTGAAATGACAATAGCAAAAGAGTTTCATCTGACAATCAATCACAACGAGGGTGAAATGACAATAGCAAAAGAGTTTCATCTGACAATCAATCACAACGAGGGTGAAATAGTATGATAAATTGCAAAAGAGCTTCAACTGATCAAGATCAAGTAAGGTCCGTGAAACAAGTTCGGAATGGTTTCAAAGAAGAAACACATCCGTCTCAAGAAATATCAAGGTTATAATATACACAAGTGAATCGAAGGCGAGGATTCTCAATATTCAACAAGATTGTGGATAATCAAAGGAATCAGGAATTTTTCATGGAAACAATGTTATTGGTTCAGATACAGGATAAGAATCGAATCATTGGGGTTGGTTTGATAACAACATGCATATAATAACTCAGAGTAAGATTACTCAAGGATTTGTGAAAGAAATAGACACTTGCCTGGTTCGACGTAGTCAAATTCTACCGTTGCTACTCTACCTTCTCCTTTCCCTTGCCTCGGGAACTCGATTCTATAATACATAACTCATATTAGTACATCTCATCATTTATTCTATCCTCAATATACACTCGTAATCATTGTATAAGTCTAAACAGCCTATCGGGCCACTTCCGAGATTTATCGAACGCCCGACCTATTTTTCCGATAAGCAAACTCAGACACAAATATTTGTATAAAACATTTACGGACACTAAACACATTATTCCATTTTATATAAACCATATAGTGCTTATAAATATTTTTAAACAATATTCGAGACTTATTATAATTTAAATAAGTCGCAAACAAATTTTTAAATCAAAAATCGGATTTTTAAGCCCTATATAAGTATTTAAATGCAAATAAATCAATTAATAAAATTAATTGACACTCTTTAAATGCTCAAACTATTTTTAAATAATAAAACAGGTTTGAAAATAATTAAACTGAATTTTTAATTAATTAAATCTAATTAATAATTAATTTTTAAGAATTAACTGATTAAAAGAATTAATCAATCAATTAAATAAACTAATTACTATTTAAAAATAATTAAAATAATTAATTTTAATCAATTTTCGAATTTAAAATAATAAATATAATTTTCCAGAATTTTTCTGAATTAAAAAAATATTTTTATAAATAAAATATGAATTTTTAAAGATTTTAAACTATTTTCGAATTAATTTTAAAAATAAAATTCAAAAACAGTTTTATGAAAATAATTTAGGGTTTCGAAGATTGAAACAGGGTCAAAATTTTCGGGTAAACGGGTCGCTAAGAACTGAAACGGGTCGCCAATAACAGCCGGAAAATTTCCAGAATCCGGCGACTTTTCCAGAATCCGGCGAGCCAAAAACACGACCAAATTTAGGGCTTTTGATACCAAAACATTCCAAATAACCATACCAATACATTCCGATAAAAAACAAACCAAAAACATCACCGGAACTCCAAACCCGACTATTTTCCGGTGACCTTAAACAAATTTTCCGATCTACCAAAATCTTACATAAAACTCTACGTTCTTTAAGTTAAAATGAAGCTAAGAACACATACAACAAAAGCCCTCTATCAAAAACAATGTCAGATCAACGACAAGAACGGACTTTTTAAAAGAAGAATTCAGGTCAAACCCCGAAAATCAAACCCATAAAAATCGAACATAAACATGAAATTAAAACATGGATTCCTGCTAATTAGAACCCTAGGAACATGTTAGAAGCAACCAATTGAACGGAGAATCAACATAATGAAAATCCCCAATTCGAACATAAACCCTAATTTTAATTCGAATATTGAAAAATTCATAATAAATCGAAAAATTACCAGATGATGATGAGGTTGGAAGATTCTGAAACTAGAGCTCAAGATCTTTGATTTGAGTACTTGAACTTTGGATTTGGATTTCAATAACACCTTCAAAAGTTGGTTTGATTATTCAAGAACACGAAGAACACGGTTCGGGAATTTTGTATTTTTGTATATTTGTAATACGGATTATATGAGGTATAATGTACGATTCTCCTTTTCATATATACTTAGTGAAAAATAATACCCTAAATGACATTTTTGGATCGATATAGATCCACTGGATCGTTTAAAAACCATAATTAGGTTAAAAACACGTTTTACGAAAAGATAATCATCTACAAAGACTGATAATTATCCAAATCAATACATATCATTATATAACTAATGCTCAAGAATACTGGGGCTATAACAGATGAAATATTGATATAAACGACATATCCGTCACCCTGGACAATTAGGGTTTGGAACAATTTTCCCTTTTTGAACAAAACGAATTATACTGACAAGATCCATTAGATAGGGATGAAATGATACGAATAGTTCTTTCGATAACGATTCGAATACGAAAGACGAAGGGATAATGATGATGTACAAAATTTCAACGGGGCTGAAAATTGAATAAGATTTCAAATGACGAAATATTTGAAAGGGGCTTTCGACTCACCAAATAACACATAATCACTTAATAATCGTAACTTATTAATACTCTAAATATCCCAAAATAATATTTTACACCAAATATATCATTTATATTATTATAAAAAAAATCATATATATTACATCCTTCCCCCCTTAATAGGATTTTGTCCTTAGAATCTAATCGAGGAAACAACTGGGGATACTTCCCTAGCACATTACTCTCAAATTTCCAAATACATTCTCCTACCTTAGAACTTCTCCACATAATTTTAACTAATGCTACAGTCTTATCAACGCGCACATCATACTCAGTTAACCAATCCATTCCTAAGATCACATCAAATTCTCTCAACTTAAAGGGTAACAATTCGACATAAAAACGATTTCCTAGAATCTCAACTTCGCAATGGGGACAACATAAACTGACCGGTATACGATTTCGGTTAACTATTTCCATGTTCAACACTCCACTTAAAGTTTCCATTAAGCAATTTGAATTACGAGCAAACGTCTCAGAAATAAACGACTTAGTAGCTTCTGAATTCATTAGAAGTGTACCTGCTATCACATCAGTGTCACAATCTGCTTCCCTCATCGTTATGTTATAAGCTCTGGCTTGCGTCTGATCATTGACAGCTGGAGGTGCCTCTATCGCTCGAATCATGTTGTTCACGGTTACTGGTGCCATGCACTCCTTAATCATATGACCTGGTTTCTTGAATCGATAACACACAACGCCTGTCTTGCAATCCCTGGAATAATGACCCTTCTAGTTGCAGTTAAAACATGTAACACTCAGTCTGTGGCATACTCCGGGGTGTCTCTTCCCGCATGTCTTACATTCTGGCAGTGAAGGTCTGGAAACTACTTGCTGATCGTTGTTGGATGGAACATTGATTGGTCCTGCATCCCTGGTATCCGTCTTCCTGAAATTTGAACCTCTACCCATCTGAAATCCTGGTTTCTTGTTTGAATGACCCTGAAAATCTCCCTGTGGCTGTACCTTATCGGATGCCCCTATCTTTCTTTTCTTATTCTCTTTCTCTCTCATGTATGAATCACTCTCTCCTTCCGCAATCATTGCCTTCTGTACTACGGCTGCATATGTATTTAACTCCAAAACTGCTAACTTACTACGAATCCATGAACTCAGTCCCTGTTGGAACCTTTTGGCCTTCTTCTTCTCCGTATTCACATATGTCGGAACAAACCTAGACAACTCAGTAAACTTGGTCTCATATTGAGAAACAGTCATACTACCCTGCTTTAGTTCTAGAAATTTCAACTCCATTTGATCTTGCATATAGTCAGGAAAATACTTCTCTAAGAACAATTCTGTAAATCTCTCCCACGTAACTAACCCTTCTGGTTCCAAAGCCTTACTAGTTTCCCACCAATAGCTTGCCTCATTTTTCAGAAAATAACTAGCATACTCAGTTTTCTTCTCTCCCGTTACCTCTATCAATGTAAAAGCTTTCTCCATTTCCTTCAACCATGCCTTTGCCTCAACCGGATCAGCGGATCCCTTAAACTCTGGGGGTTTTGCCGCGTGAAAAGATTTAAACGTAACCACAGGTAATACCTGCCGGTGCTGCTGCTACTGATGCTGTTGTTGCTGATGCTGATGCTGCTGCTGCTGATGTTGTTGCTGCTGATGCTGTTACTGCTGTAGCAACTGCTGTTGAATCTGTTGTTGTTGTTGTTGTTGTGCTAACGCAGTAGTTTGTTGAGTAAGGGTGTTCAAAAGCTGTATTACAACTGGATCTAAATGACCCGTCGAGGGTGTATTCTGTTGACCTTCTCGGTCAGCGGAACTATTTGCACGTGTGTTGCGTCTAGGTGGCATATTGTTGATGAATAAACAATGACTGATTTAATCAAACAACTTATAAATGGAAAGAATATGGTTGTTAGAATCAAGAGTTACGAATCGTCAAATGGTACCGTGGCAATTACAAGTTTCCAACGGTATATACAAAGACAACTGTTACGATAAATAGAATGGCAATCATGGTGCTGAAATAAAATGACAAGAAAATAATGACGGTTCTGCAAAAGTAATGATCATATATAATAAGATTCGATACAAGCGTAAAACGATTTCAAAAGTAAGATATGTTATAGCTGAACTATAACTGCCGATCAACAGTACAACAACAAAAATACAACAACAATCCAAGGCGATACTATAAGCCTGGTGCAATGCTGATACTATACTATGCATCTATGTACTCTTCTGACTAGAATCCATCCACTCCCATAACATCCCATCTAATCTACTCCTGCTCACAGATCATCGTCTCTAATCTCCCATAGTGCTGGTCCGGTAATCTCCCCAATCTCTCTCATCGTATAGTCCAAAATCTCTCTCATCCCTGCTATAGTCTCTCCCTCTCTGCTAGTAGCTAGTCCATGCAATCTCGTCTCTACCAATGTCCTCACAACTCTAAGTCTCATCCGTGTATTAACTGTCTGATCTCTGAATCTATCTCTATCTCTGGCTACAACTGCCTCTGCTGAACGCATCTCACGCATCTCTGACACCTGTCTATAAAAGTAATCCCTCTCCTCTCTCATCCTCTGATAATGGTGATGTGGAACTGGTGGATCAGTGATCTTGAACATAGGTCCGGAAACTGAAGCCTGAGATCGCGGTGCTGCGGGTATGCGTCGAAGTGGAACGGGACAAGGTATAGAATCCCTCCTGACCATTGCAGGTCCAGTCCGAGGTCGCGTCGGTCGCGACGGTCCTGCTCTCTCATCTGGTACAAGTCTCTCCTCTACCGGGTGCTCTGACGGATCTGAATCTGAACTAGAGCTAGGTGGCTACAATTATAACCATACTCGATTACTACGCATAATATCTCAAATCGACCTTCTATGACCACTAGGTGAATTCCTAACCCTCTATGTTATCCTGGACCCTAAATCCTAACTTGTTTCATATACCATAACCTGTTGCTCTGATACCAACCTGTGACGCCCTCCAAACCCGGGGTACAGGTTTGGGGAGTCACTCGACCAACGAAACTCAACAAACATGAATATAACACATGCATAATATAATAATAACATAAAATACCCCTTTTCCAAGACCGCATCCAGATTATGGCATTGAACACAAGTTTCTACAATCTTTTTATTAATACAAACCAGTTTTATCAGAGTTATTACATCACAACTTAAGTCCAGAGCTAGACATCTAGTCTAACAAAACAAAACAAACAACTACCCTGCCAAGGACAATCACTCGAGGAGCTCTCCTAGCTGCCGGTGAACTATTTGTCATGCTGTGCCGACTCATACTCTCGCTTCACTGGAATAGGGTTATAAAATAACAAGCAAGAGTGAGCCAAAAGTGCTCAGCAAACATCATATATATATTCAATGCAGTTTCATAACGAAAAGGAATCACAAGAATTTGAATCAATGCACAATGCATGATTATATCAACCTCTTCTGAAGAAAACAGATTAGAATTGGATTTTTATTTATCTCATTCAAATCAAAGGTTGAGTTGCTGGCCAGCCACGCATCAACCCCGGACCTGCTTATAGCAAAGCCCTCCACTGGATCCTTGGCCATCCTGGCCATAATTATCATCGACCAAAAATTTGGTCCGACCATTGCTGGTCTGTTTTTCAAAACATTTCCAATTCTATCATAACACATAAGCAATACATGCTTCAATAATAATCACAACAAGAATAAAATAATATGACAATATCAAGAGCTTCATCTGACAATCAATCACAACGAGGGTGAAATGACAATAGCAAAAGTGTTTCATCTGACAATCAATCACAACGAGGGTGAAATGACAATAGCAAAAGAGTTTCATCTGACAATAAATCACAACGAGGGTGAAATGACAATAGCAAAAGAGTTTCATCTGACAATCAATCACAACGAGGGTGAAATGACAATAGCAAAAGAGTTTCATCTGACAATCAATCACAACGAGGGTGAAATAGTATGATAAATTGCAAAAGAGCTTCAACTGATCAAGATCAAGTAAGGTCCGTGAAACAAGTTCGGAATGGTTTCAAAGAAGAAACACATCCGTCTCAAGAAATATCAAGGTTATAATATACACAAGTGAATCTAAGGCGAGGATTCTCAATATTCAACAAGATTGTGGATAATCAAAGGAATCAGGAATTTTTCATGGAAACAATGTTATTGGTTCAGATACAGGATAAGAATCGAATCATTGGGGTTGGTTTGATAACAACATACATATAATAACTCAGAGTAAGATTACTCAAGGATTTGTGAAAGAAATAGACACTTGCCTGGTTCGACGTAGTCAAATTCTACCGTTGCTACTCTACCTTCTCCTTTCCCTTGCCTTGGGAACTCGATTCTATAATACATAACTCATATTAGTACATCTCATCATTTATTCTATCCTCAATATACACTCGTAATCATTGTATAAGTATAAACAGCCTATCAGGCCACTTCCGAGATTTATCGAACGCCCGACCTATTTTTCCGATAAGCAAACTCAAACACAAATCTTTATATAAAAACTTACGGACACTAAACACATTATTCCACTTTATATAAACCATATAGTGCTTATAAATATTTTTAAAACAATATTCGAGACTTATTAGAATTTAAATAAGTCGTAAACAAATTTTTAAATCAAAAATCGGATTTTTAAACCCAATATAAGTATTTAAATGCAAATAAATCAATTAATAAAATTAATTGACACTCTTTAAATGCTCAAACTATTTTTAAATAATAAAACAGGTTTGAAAATAATTAAACTGAATTTTTAATTAATTAAATCTAATTAATCATTAATTTTTAAGAATTAACTGATTAAAAGAATTAATCAATCAATTAAATAAACTAATTACTAATTAAAAATAATTAAAATAATTAAGTTTAATCAATTTTCGAATTTAAAATAATAAATATAATTTTCCAGAATTTTTCTGAATTAAAAATATATTTTTATAAATAAAATATGAATTTTTAAAGATTTTAAACTATTATCGAATTAATTTTAAAAATAAAATTCAAAAACAGTTTTCTGAAAATAATTTAGGGTTTCGAAGATTGAAACCGGGTCAAAATTTTCGGGTAAACGGGTCGCTAAGAACTGAAACGGGTCGCCAAGAACAGCCGGAAAATTTCCAGAATCCGGCGACTTTTCCAGAATCCGGTGAGCCAAAAACACGACCAAATTTAGGGCTTTTGATACCAAAACATTCCAAATAACCATACCAATACATTCCGATAAAAAACAAACCAAAAACATCACCGGAACTCCAAACCCGACTATTTTCCGGTGACCTTAAACAAATTTTCCGATCTACCAAAATTTTACATGAAACTCTACGTTCTTTATGTTAAAATGAAGCTAAGAACACATACAACAAAAGCCCTCTATAAAAAACAATGTCAGATCAACAACAAGAACGGACTATTCAAAAGAAGAATTCGGGTCAAAACCCGAAAATCAAACCCGTAAAAATCGAACATAAACATGAAATTAAAACATGGATTCCTGCTAATTAGAACCCTAGGAACATGTTAGAAGCAACCAATTGAACGGAGAATCAACAGAATGAAAATCCCCAATTCGAACATAAACCCTAATTTTAATTCGAATATTGAAAAATTCATAATAAATCGAAAAATTACCAGATGATGATGAGGTTGGAAGATTCTGAAACTAGAGCTCAAGATCTTTGATTTGAGTACTTGAACTTTGGATTTGGATTTCAATAACACCTTGAAAAGTTGGTTTGATTATTCAAGAATACGAAGAACACAGTTCGGGAATTTTTTATTTTTGTATATTTGTAATACAGATTATATGAGGTATAATGTACGATTCTCCTTTTTATATATACTTAGTGAAAAATAATACCATAAACGACATTTTTGGATCGATATAGATCCACTGGATCGTTTAAAAACCCTAATTAGGTTAAAAACACGTTTTACGAAAAGATAATCATCTACAAAGACTGATAATTATCCAAATCAATACATATCATTATATAACTAATGCTCAAGAATACTGGGGGTATAACAGATGAAATATTGATATAAATGACATATCCGTCACCCTGGACAATTAGGGTTTGGAATAATTTTTCCCTTTTTGAACAAAACGAATTATATTGACAAGATCCATTAGATAAGGATGAAATGATACGAATAGTTCTTTCGATAACGATTCGAATACGAAAGACAAAGGGATAATGATGATGTACAAAATTTTAACGGGGCCCTTGAATTTTCAAAACGGGGCTCAAAATTGAATAAGATTTCAAATGACGAAATATTTGAAAGGGGCTTTCGACTCAGCAAATAACACATAATCACTTAATAGTCGTAACTTATTAATACTCCAAATATCCCACAATAATATTTTACACCAAATATATCATTGATATTATTATATAAAAAAAAAATCACGGATATTACAGTGAGTCTTCATTCAATCCAATTATCTTCTTATCATCAAAAGATACGTGTATTGACTCCATGACAGTTCTTGTTCTCAAGTTAAAAACTCTGAAAGCTCTTGAGGCAGGATAGCCAATGAAAATTCCTTCATCAGCCTTAGTTTCAAATTTTCCTAGCTGTCCAGGATGAGTTCTGAGAACAAAATATTTACAGCCAAACACATGCAGATGCTTCAAACTTGGTTTCTTCTCCTTGAGAATTTGATATGGAGTTACACCATGTCTGTTTATCAATGTGAGATTCTGAGTATAGCATGCTGTGTTGACTGCTTCTACCCAGAAATATGTAGGCAATTTAGCTTCTTCCAACATAGTTCTGCCAGCTTCAACAAGAGTTCTATTTTTCCTTTCTACTACTCCATTTTGCTGAGGTGTGCCAGGCACAGAGAATTGTTGAAGAATTCCTTTGTATTTGCAGAACTCTTCCATCTTTGAATTCTTGAATTCAGTACCATTATCACTCCCCAGTATCTTGACTTTGTACTTTGTGGTTGTCTCAATCATTCTCACATGATCCAACAGTATTTCAGGAGTTTCATCTTTTCTGTGCAGAAAATACACCCAGGTGAATCTAGAGTATTCATCAACAATTACAAGAGTGTATATTTTCTTATTGATGGACATAATGTTGACTGGTCCAAATAGATCAAGATGCAGCATGTGATATGGTTTTTCAATAGAGGATTCTGATTTACTCTTGAATGATGTCCTTCTTTGTTTAGCCTTTTGACAAGCATCACAGAGTCCATCAGGAGTATACAAAGCATTAGGTAATCCTCTCAATAAATCTTTCTTAACCAACTCATTGATATTGCTGAAGTTGAGATGAGAAAGCTTCTTGTGCCAATTCCAACTTTCATCTACTGATGATTTACTGATGAGACATGTAGGGGAGCCATCAGTATTTGAGAGAATGTTGGCTTCATAAATGTTACCATGTCTGTAGCCTGTCAATGCTATTTTTCCTGTTTCTTTGCTGACTACTTCACAATGTGTGGAATAGAAGTTGACATGATAACCTCTGTCAGTGATTTGACTAATACTCAACAGGTTGTGTTTTAGTCCCTTCACTAGAGCTACTTTTTCAATGATGACATTGCCAATGATTATATTGCCACATCCCAAAATTTTTCCAATGTTGCCATCTCCATAAGACACAGTTGGGCCAGCTTTTTTTCTTCATATTCTGATAACAGGGCTTTGTTTCCAGTCGCTACGAGGATATGTGCCTATATGAATGTAGTTTTGATATTTGGATGGTTTGGATTATGTAATTAGTTTCGATATGAATTGGATAATGTAGTTGGCCTATTGAATTTTATATTTGGTTTTAGTATATATTGGTCTTTTGATTTCGATATTTGGTTTTGGTTTGGCTTTTTGATTTTGGTCATTTGGTTTTGGTTTTTGGCCATGTCAAATAGGGCATCCATGTATTAAAAAAATACAGAACTTACATCACTTTCACAAAAAACCGATGTTAAATATCACAAGAACACTAATGTCTAAAGAATAGAAACCAATGTAAAAGAAAAACATAATCATCAGTTCCTTATTAAGAAACCGATGTTAAAAAGGAACATAGACATCAGTTCCTTATTTAGAAACCGATGTTAAAAAGGAACATAGACATTTGTTGCTTATTAAAAAATCGATGTTAAAGATTAACATAGACATCGGCTAAAAACCGATGTCTAATACCCCTACCTTTCTCTACACATGCAAAGACATCGTTTCTCTTTTTCAATAGACATCGGTTTTTAGCCGATGTCTAATGCAATTTTTCTAGTAGTGTTACCACAGTTAAAGCAGCATTTTCTAGGTGCATTTGGGATAAACCTATAGTTATTCTCTTTGTTAATCCCAACTTTACCATTCCTGTTTCTCTTGACAGTTGGTAGTTTCTGTTTACCAGTTATATAACTAACTTTTTCTCTAAGTTGTTTCTGAGACAATAAACCTACATTTTTCTCTTCTGTTTTCTTGACAGATTTAGACTTCACATAAGGAACTGAGTTTTCAGAAGTAGATCCCTTTTCAAAAGTAGAATTGGGATCATTACCAAATACAAATTTAACTGGCTTAATCTTTGATTTGGTTTTGTCTATAACATGTCTATAGGTCATTGGACTTACTGTCTCATCTATAACAACTTTCTTTTTCAATTTCTTATCCTCATCTGACATATAACCTAGACACTCTTTCCAATTCTTAGAAGTATTTATTTCATGAAATTTTCTTCCAGAATTTGTCCAGGTTCTGATTTTCTCTTTAGCATCCTCAAGTTCTTTTTCAAGGGCAGTACATTTAAGTTTCATCTCTAAATACATGTGCTTAGCATTGTCACATTCTATATGTACTTTTTGCTTATGAGAATATTTAGCTTCTAAATACTTATTCCTTTTTCTAAGTTCAGACATCTCAGATAAGATCCTAGTATTCTCAGCAGTTTGACTTCTAAAGCTAATATGCAATGACTTTAGAAAACGTCTTAACTCAGAAGCATTATCAGTATCAAAATCAAAGACAGTATTTAGTACCTTATCATCAGGAATAGCAGTATCATCAGTATTGGTCATTAGGGCATAGTTGACTACCTCAGTATCTGATTCTGAGGAAGAGTCCATCCAATCCTTGCTTGAAGTAATGAGAGCTTTAGTCTTCTTGCACTCAGTTGCAAAGTGCCCCATTCCATTACACTTGTAGCATCTAACTTTTGATTTGTCAAATTTGCCACTTTTGTTGTCCTTTTTATTGTACTTGTCTTCGTCAGCATTGAAGGTCTTTTTCTGGAAGTTGCCTTGTCTTCTAGCCTTCCTTAACTTCATCTTCTTGAAGCCTCTGACAATCATAGCAACCATCTCTTCCATGTCTGAGTCAGAAGAATCATCATCAGTATTGACATCAGGATTACCATCAGTATCTGATGATGAGTCATCAAGATCTGACTCAACTATCCTTGATTTGCATGCAATCACCCTATTAGACATGACAACATCAAGGCTGTTGTGAAGGATATTCTTTATCTTTGCATCTATGAGAATGTCAGCTTTCTCTTCAGGAGTCCATTCACTTTTTACCTTGACCACGTAGTGTTCAGGTACAGTACTTGTTTGTGGAACTATTCTCTTAGGAATATATGGTCCATCACGTATCCTGTCCAAATAGTCAGGATCCATAGCCTCCAGATACATCAGCATCTTTACCTTCCATGTTGGATATTCAGTTTTCTTCAGAATGGGAATCTTCATGCTTTCATACTTGGTTGTCGACATCTTAGATCGTATCTGATTCAAATTTAAATCAGTTTGCTCTGATACCAATTGTTGCCCAGTAAATAACAATTGTAGAAGGGGGGTTGAATACAATTGTATAAGATTCTCGACTTTTAATAAACACAAATATGAATAATAACAGTTGTTAGGAATATGTTGTTCTTGATGATAATTATAAAAACACTTAGTAGATTTTGTATTAAGTTATTTTGTAACTGTCAACGGAATAGCATGCTTTGCAGTGTTTCGTTGACAGGAAGCTCATCAACGAAATGAGTGATGTAGCAATTGCACTGTACATTACTTCATAGTTTGATATGCAGTTTGTTGAGTACTAGATAGGTTTTCTAAGTCATGTTGACTAAATGGTTAGATAGGCAAAATAGGTTGGTTAATTGTAAATATTTAGTGCCTTGTAATTTTGCCTAAGTGAAGACATGTCAACGGAATGAAGATTACTCTATCAACGAAACAAGGAAGCTCATCAACGAAACAAAGAATAAAGCTATCAACGAAACACATCTCTATGCCATCAACGAATCATTATTGCTTTTCTATACAATTGACAAAGTGATAGTGACAGGTTCCTGACAGATCAAAAAGAAGATGTGGAAGTGTACTTTGCATTGGAAACCATTAAAATGGACATGGGGAATAAGGAAACATCCCAGTTTCCAATTGGGCTCTTGGGAGTGATCATAATAAGCATGAAGTCAAAAGCAAGGATCTCCAAGGACCACTGGACAAAGGGATGAAAAGCAAACTATTGGCGGTTACTCATTGTACTATTAGTGTAGCCAAAAATAGGGTTGTAAACTTGGGTTTATATAACCAAGTGTAGCAGTTACTTTATTTAGTGTGAAGAAAAACAAAGAGTTTGTATTAGCTATCTTTGAGAGCATTTTTCTTCTCTACAACCTTGTAACTGAGCAGCTGTGTACTTTTGTATCACAGATTATTTCCGCAATAAAAACACTTCAGTTGGATCATCAAACAATCCAACTGAATTATTTATATCTTGTGTTTTTATTTATTCAGTTCAGTTTTATTTTATAAAGTGTTTTAGTTTTAAGAAAATATCAAGAATTGTATTCAACCCCCCCCTTCTACAATTCTGTTAGGTCATTTGGGAATAACAATTGGTATCAGAGCAAGCTTCTAACATACAAGAAGTTTAAAGATCAAGACCAAAAACAGAAACCATGGTGAAGAAGGATGCAGGTGTGAAGATACCAGTTCTTGATAAAGACAATTACTTTCACTGGAAAGTAAAGATGCATTTACATCTCATGTCTATGGATGAGAGGTATGTAGACTGTATTGAGAAAGGTCCACACGTTCCCATGAAGCTTGATTCTAGGGTTGGACTGCCAGATGATGCACCTGATGTAGAGATTCCAAAAACTGTCTCAGAATGGACTGTTGAAGATATTGCAGAAGTCCATAAAGACAAAAGGACCATGAACATTCTGTTTAATGGTTTGGAGCAAGAGATGTTTGACAATGTTATCAACTGTACAACCTCTAAGGAAGTATGGGATACTGTTAGAACTCTCTGTGAAGGAACTGAGCAAGTCAGGGAAAATAAAATGCAACTCCTTATACAACAATATGAGCATTTTCATTTTAAAGCTGGTGAAACCCTAAATGACACGTTTAGTAGGTTTCAAAAGCTTTTGAATGGATTAAAGTTGTATGGGAGGATCTATCAAACCAAGGATTCAAACCTTAAATTTCTTAGAGCTCTTCCAAAAGAATGGAAGCCTATGACTGTTTCTCTCAGAAACACTCAAGAGTACAAAGACTACACTCTTGAAAGGCTTTATGGAACCTTGAAGACTTATGAGCTGGAAATGGAGCAAGATGAGGAAATTGAAAAGGTACAAAAGAAGGGTGGATCTATTGCATTGATTGCATCTGTGAACCAACTTGAAGATGACAATAAAGAAACTGCAAAGGCCACAACTAGTCGATCTAGTTGTAGGAGTGATGTTAGCAAGGGTAAAGACAAGATGACAGAAGAAGAAGAATCAGAACCAGCCAACTTGGAGGACTTAGATGAGATTGATGAACACATTGCTTTTCTGTCTAGAAAATTCTCTAAGTTCAAGTTCAAAAGAAACTCAGAAGCAAGGCCACCAAGAAGAGACTTTCAACCTAGCAAAACAAACTGGATTGAAAAGTCTAAGTCAAAATGTTTCAATTGTGGAATGATTGGTCACTTTGCTGGAGACTGCAGAAAGCCCAAGGTTGAGAAGGGCAACAGGAAATTTGAGCCTGTTGATTATAAAAAGAAATACTTTGAACTTCTCAAACAAAAAGAAAAGGCTTTCATGTCTCAGGAGTATGATTGGGCTGGTAATGGTGAAGATTCTGATGATGATGTTGAGTATGTCAACTTGGCTCTTATGGCTGACAATCATGAGCAGGAAGCAAGTTCCTCAAGCAACCAGGTAACAATTACTAATCTTTCTGAGCTTTCTAAAGAGGAATGCGACAGTGCAGTAAATGAAATGTCTACTGTATTATATAATTTGCGTGTTACTCTTAAATCACTTACTAAAGAGAATTCTAGAATAAAAGAGACCAATCTGCTCTTAAGTGATAGGAATGCAATGTTAGAAGCACAGCTCATTGAATTTGAGAAAATGAGATGTGTTAGTAGGGATGCTAAGAAGGAACTTGAGAACGTGTTACAAAGGGAAGAAATTCTTAAAACACAACTTGAGATAGAACAAGGTGTGATTGCAAAATGGAAGGATGCCAGGAATGTTGCTGCCAACATAATTAATGTTCAAGGCGTGGAATCCTTCTGTGAGCAATCATGGAAAAGGAACAAAGAGAAGCTAGGGTATGTTGGTGAAACCTTAGAATCAGAAACTGAGTCAACAAACAACAAGGATCATTTGTTGAAGGTTGATATGTCAACGGAATGCAATGTTTCGTTGACAGATGAACCATCAACCGATCAGGCTGTTTCGTTGACAGAGAAAAGAAAAGATAAACTCACTAGACTTAATGACAAGTATGGTCCGATCACCAAGAACTTTGTTCAAGGTGAGTCTAGTAAATCAAAGAAAGTTGAGAAGCCTGTTGAGAGAGCTAATGTAGGTAACTTGTCTAACAAGCAATTGAAAGACAAGTTAGAGAAAGTTCAGGTTGAGGCTAAGGGAAATAAAAAGAATAACAGAAATGGCAAGGTAGGAATTAACAAACACAACAATTACACACCTGATAAATATGCACCTAGAAAGACATGTGTCAATTGTGGAAGTGTTAATCATTTATCTACTAACTGCAAATCTGTTAAGAAATCTGTTAATGTGAAAATGCCCAAGCCTGCAATGAACAGTTCCATGCCTAAAATGCCTGTTATGCCTAACATGTTTGCTCCATATGCACAATTTCAGAATCCATATGCTAGCATGCCATTTGTGCCTAATCCTTACATGAATATGTTTAACATGCCACAAATGCCATGGAACATGAATAACATGATTGTTCCTCCAACTATGCATGCTATGAATGAAAATATGAGCAACCCTCAGAAATCAACACCAAGGGTAAAGATTGATTTGAATCAATCTGAACCCAAAGTGAAAAATGGTACAAAAGGGAATACAAAGGCTAACAAGACAGGACCCAAGGAAACTTGGGTACCAAAATCGACTTGATTTGGTTTTATTGTGTGCAGGGAGACAAAAGGAATCTTTGGTACTTGGATAGTGGTTGTTCAAGACACATGACTGGTGATTCTACCCTGCTCACAGAGTTTCAGGAAAGAGCTGGCCCTTGTATTGCTTTTGGAGATGACAGCAAAGGCTACACAAAGGGATATGGCTTGATTTCAAAAGAGAATGTCATCATAGATGAGGTTGCACTGGTGGATGGTCTTAAGCACAACTTGCTTAGTATCAGCCAACTTTGTGACAAAGGATTTTTAGTTACTTTTTCAAGAGAAGCCTGTGTTGTTTCTAAAGGAGGAAACAACAATGTGGTAATGACTGGATTCAGAAGGGGGAATGTGTACATTGCTGACTTTAGTAGCACAAGTTCAGACACCATCACTTGTCTCTTCAGCAAGGCAAGCAAGGATGAAAGTTGGTTATGGCACAAGAAGTTATCCCATCTGAATTTCAAAGTTATGAATGATTTGGTGAGGAAAGATCTTGCTAGAGGAATTCCACAGGTGGAGTTCTCCAAGGATGGTTTGTGTGATGCCTGTCAAAAGGGAAAACAGAAGAAGGCATCATTCAAAAGCAAGACAGAGTCATCAATTGTCCAGCAGCTTGAATTGCTTCATATGGACCTATTTGGCCCTGTAAATGTTATGTCAATCTCAAAGAAGAAATACTGTCTTGTGATTGTTGATGATTTTTCTAGATTTACATGGACTTTCTTTTTGCACTCTAAAGATGAGGCAAGTGAAATCATTATCAATCACATCAAGATGGTAAGCAATCATCCTGATTTCAAAGTAAGAAGGATTAGGAGTGACAATGGGACAGAATTCAAGAATTCAAGCATGAAGGTGTTCTGTGAAGAAAATGGTATTTTGCATGAGTTTTCAGCAGCAAGAACACCACAGCAAAATGGTGTAGTTGAAAGGAAAAACAGAACACTTATTGAAGCTGCAAGGACAATGCTAGATGAATCAAAGTTACCTACATATTTTTGGGCTGAGGCAGTTAACACAGCTTGCTTTACTCAAAATATTTCTTTGATTAATCAGGCCAAAGGAATGACCCCTTATCAGTTACTCAAAAGAAAGAAGCCACTATTAGATTTTCTTCATGTCTTTGGATGCAAGTGCTTTGTTCTGAGAAATCAAGCTGAGCATTTGGGGAAATTTGAAGCAAAGGCAGATGAAGCAATATTTGTGGGATATGCAGCAGGGAAAGCTTACAGAGTCTATAATCTCAGAATCAACATTGTTATGGAATCTGTACATGTTGTTTTTGATGATCTCAAAATCCAAGGTCTCTGTGATGAAGGTTTCCATGAAAGTCTTTCTTTTGAAAATGAGGAAGGAGATCAAGTGAATCATGATAAGGCTACTGAGAAACAGCCTAAAGTTGTTGTATCTAGCACAGATGAAAGCAGCAGTGAGGATGAAATTGCTGCATTGAGATTAAAAAGGATAGCTGCTAGCAGACCAACTGGTCATTTTGTTGACAGTCATGATGGTGGATTCGTTGACAGTCAGAATGAGCGTTTCGTTGACAGCCAAAGCGGTCATACCGTTGATAGTCATAGGAATGCTTCTAGAAGTGATCAATTAGGGACAACAAACTCAGGGGGAGTTTCTCAAGGACAAATATCCAATCAAGGCAATCATGATCATGAAGCTACGTCTTCAAGAGCAAATCTACCTCCCTCAAGGAAATGGACTAAAGATCATCCCTTTGAACTTATTATAGGTGATGTTTCTTCAAAAGTCCAAACTAGAAGAGCAACTCAAGAAGAATGTCTATATAGTAGCTTTCTGTCTCAAGATGAGCCAAAGAAAGTTGAGGATGCACTTCTAGATCCAGATTGGGTATTAGCCATGCAAGAAGAGCTAAACCAATTTGAGAGAAACAACGTTTGGAAGCTGGTGCCCAGGCCTAATGACAGGAGTGTTATAGGCACAAAGTGGGTGTTCAGAAACAAGATGGATGAAAATGGCATAGTCACAAGGAACAAAGCTAGACTGGTTGCAAAAGGCTACTCACAGGAAGAGGGAATTGATTTTGATGAAACCTTTGCTCCTGTTGCAAGACTAGAAGCAATAAGGATTTTCCTAGCCTATGCAGCCCATGCCAATTTCAAAGTCTATCAAATGGATGTGAAGAGTGCTTTTCTGAATGGGGAATTGGAAGAGGAGGTGTATGTAAGTCAACCTCCTGGTTTTGAAGACGATGATTTTCCAGACTATGTGTACTTCCTTCTCAAAGCACTCTATGGTTTGAAACAAGCACCTAGAGCCTGGTATGACACTCTCTCACAGTTCCTCCTTGAGAATCATTTCACTAGAGGTACTGTAGATAAAACTCTTTTTCACAGGGTTGTAAATGGCTCTACTTTACTTGTTCAAATTTATGTAGATGATATAATCTTTGGGTCTACAGATGTGAAACTTTGTCAAAAGTTTGCCAAGCTTATGCAAAGTAAATATGAAATGAGCATGATGGGAGAATTAACTTACTTTCTTGGTCTCCAAGTAAAGCAAGTTAATGAAGGCATTTTCATTAGTCAAACAAAATACATTCATGATTTATTAAAGAAGTTTAACCTAATGGAATGCTCTCCTGCCAAAACTCCCATGCCTACTGCCACCAAACTTGAATTGAATACTAAGGAAAAATCTGTGGACATTTCAAGTTACAGAGGCATGGTAGGCTCACTTTTATATTTAACAGCTAGTAGACCTGATATTATGTTTGCTACATGTCTATGTGCTAGATTTCAGGCTGACCCTAGAGAATCCCATTTAGTTGCTATTAAAAGAATTTTCAGGTATCTCAAAGGAACACCAAACCTTGGCATTTGGTATCCTAGAGAATCTGGTTTTGAACTAATTGGTTATTCAGATGCAGACTTTGCAGGATGTAAAATTGACAGGAAAAGTACAACTGGAACCTGTCAATTCCTAGGAAACAAGCTTGTGTCATGGTTCAGCAAGAAACAAAACTCAGTTTCTACCTCCACAGCTGAGGCTGAGTATATTGCAGCTGGAAGTTGTTGTGCACAGATTTTATGGATGAAAAACCAACTACTTGATTATGGATTAAGAGTTGAGAAAATTCCTATTTTCTGTGACAACACTAGTGCCATTGCCATTACTGAGAATCCAGTGCAGCATTCAAGGACCAAGCACATTGACATCAAGTACCATTTCATTAGAGAACATGTTATGAATGGTACTGTGGAGTTACATTTTGTTCCAAGTGAACAACAACTTGCAGACATCTTTACCAAGCCACTTGATGAATCAACATTCTCAAGATTAGTAAGTGAGCTAGGTATGCTAAATTTCTCTTAATTATTTTTGAGATATTTGCAAGTTAAAATGCAGCCAGAAACTTGCTATGTTTTTCTGTGAATTAATTTTCTTAAGAAAAAGTGAAATTTTGTCTAAGTCAAAATTACTATGTCAACGAAACGAACCATTTCGTTGACAGTCTTAGCAGTTTTCTGGGTGTTTCGTTGATAGATCTTTTATATCAACGAAACGCAGCTTTATCAACGAAATAAGACGGGACTTTAACCGCCCAATCCTGATTCGTTGATTTAGCGCTTTTAATCTGAACCGTTGTAATTTGACACGTCTTTTACCACGATCTATGCATACACCCCTGTAAGTATAAATCATGGTAATACTTTAAGAGTAACGGTTATATTTTTAAGCCAATCAAGTAATTTACATTTATTTTTGGATTCATTTTCTGAGAATTTTTGGGGGAGTATTTAAGAAATTTTATTTTCATTATTTCTTTTTACCTGTTCTCAAAAATTCCAAAGGCTTTTTCTCTCTTCTTCTCTCTAACAAGCAATTCAGTTCGAAGCTTTCCTTTAATCAACAATGGCACCTATAGTCAAGCTTATGTCTGCTGGAGGGTTCATCTATGAGAAGAACAACTCCATCCCTTTTGTTGTCAAGGAAAACCCGAACAGCCTGTTCTTCAAAATGATGGATTTCATGAAGAATTGCAAGTTGAGCTATGCAATGTTTCACTCTACACCACTCTACAATGAGATAATCGAGGAAATTTGGACCTCATGTGAGTATAGTGGAACAAACTGCACACTACAATTCACCCTTCAAGGTAATGAGTACATAGTTAATTCTGATGTTTTGCAAGCATGTTTACATATTCCTGATAATAACTGTGATGCTTTGCCTACTAACACTGAAATAACTACCATGCTAAATTCTATAAACTACTCTTTGCCTACTGATAATCTGGGTAGAATAATTAGGAGAGGTTTGGTTAGGGAATACAGTTATTTAGCTGATGCATTCATTAAGGTCTTTTCTGGAAAGATTAGTAATTTTGATGCATTAACTAACTCTATGTTAATTCTCCTAACCATGCTTCTAAATGATAGATATCACAACTTTAGCACCCAACTTATGTATGAAATTGGTGCTAAGTTGGGTGACAAAGCAAATAGGAAGAAAAATATCTATTATGCTAGGTTTCTGATGATGTTGGCTAACCATGTTAGTCCAGCACCATTAGTTATCTCTAACCCTAATGCCAGGTTCGAGTGCTTTGTGCAAGAAAAGAGAGTATTGACAGACATACTGAGGCTGAACCACAATGGTGATGTTCCAGTGGTGTATCTGCCAATCATTGAGGTAACTACTACTATCCCTGTTAGTGTAGCTAACTCCTCTACTGTTTTACCTTCCAATGTTGCTATGGAGTCTGTAGCTGTGACCCAACAGGCTCCTACCCTAGCAACAAAACCTAAATCAAAGAAATCCTCCAAGCCAACCTCAGGTGCTTCTCAAAAGGCACCTGTTGTAAAAACTACCACACAACCTAAGGGGAGTGAGTCTGGAGTTGTAAGAGGTGAGGGTAGGGGTGAACATCAAAGAAACCCCAAGGATAAGGAAGGACAGGTTAGTGTGTACCAGCCAAGCCCCATTGTGTCTTCCCAACAAGGCACAATGAGTAAAATGGATTTAACCACAAGTCTAATTGCATCCTCCCAAAAGGATGTGATTATTGAAACAAGCTCTCCACCAAGAGCACAGTCCAAGAGGGTAAGGGACACTTCAAGCCCAAAGTCTACATTTTCCCAATACCAAAGGAGAGTGAAGCAAAAGTCCAAGGGTACACAGGGTGCACACACACTGGAAGCAACACTTCCAGTTTCTCAAATTCAGTTTGATGTAACCCCTATCATTTCTCTGGGGTTACAGTCCCATTCTCTAAACATCAATCTTGAATTATCTCCATCAAATTCACCAACTCAATCTTTAGATGTGGACATGATCCATACATCTATTCCTGATTCTCCAACTCTAATCTTGGAGAAGCCCCACTCTGAAGCTGGTGGCCATCACTTGTTAAGTGATTTGTTGGGCCATCAACCAATTTTTCCTGAAGTTGCAAGGGGATCTGTGGACCAATCTTTAAAATCAATCACCACAGACTCTACTGTAATTTCTCATTCTCAAAGTGCTTTCTTGACTTCATCAACGAAACAGTCTATTTCGTTGACAAGTGTTTCTCCATCAACGGTATCCATACCGTTGACAGTTCAAACTACCATTCCGTTGATAGTTCACTCTGCACCTTTAATTGAAAATCAAGTTGTTCCCACAACTAGTGCAGATGATCTAGTGGTAGTTGAGACACTTCTAGGACTGAGAGGGAGTGAAACTGAGAGGCTGGCTTGCAGCCAGGCAAAAGGAGAGAATGTGAGTGAGAGGCTGGCTATTTCTTCCAGCCAGGCAAAAGGAGAGATTGAGAGTTCCACCTTAGAAGGTGAAGGTGAGGGTGTGAGAGGTGTGAGCCATGGGGAGCCCATGATGCAAGAACAGAGTGGAGAGAGAGAAGGGACTACAGGCGAAATAAGGATGGAAGCAGCCATTGCTAATGAGTTAATGGAGGTCAGTGAGGGAGAAAGGGAACCTACTTTCCAAGAGGTTTATCAACAAACTCTGGATAGTATTTCCCTGGATCCTGAGACCTTTACTCATCCTGTGCCAGCCTATCAAATTATGGCTCAGCAGGGCAATGTGGAGGCAGAAAGGTCACTAAATCTAATTCATACAACTGCATCAATGCAAAGAGCAAAGGATGCCCTGACCAATCTACCTTCAGGAGCTGCAGCAAGTGGAGAATTTGAGTTTTCTGATGCTGAGGACAGCTATGGTGATAATCTACAGGTGGCCACCACTTCACAGACTGGGACTTCTGTGGTGCCTCCTACACCAGGCTGGCTTTCTCAAGGTATGCATGGTAGAGCCACTCTAGATGCTGCTATCTCCAGGCAGTACAATGAAGCCTACTTAGCTCATGAGTCTGCAAATGCAAGAGACAAGAAATTCTACAAGGCCATCATGGAGTCTCTGGAAATTCAAAGGCTACAAATGATGCAGACAAGGATTGAGGCTACAGAAATCAAGGACTCTATTAGCAATTTCAGGGATGCTAACTACAGGATGATGGATGAAAAGCTCCCTCTTCTCACTATGTCCAAAATGAACAGGTTTCTCTCTAAGGAACCTGAAGTGGCTACCTCCTTGAAGACTCTCTCTTCTAGAGTGGACAAGGTGGAAGCTACTTTATCTCAAATGCAAAAGGAACAGGAGAAGCAGACTCAACTTTTGGCCCAGCTAGTGGCAGCTCAAGGACTCCCAGTTGTCTCTCTTGATGATAACAAAAAGGGGGAGAAATCTCAGGAGCTAACCATTCAAATCACAAAGGTGCTGGTCCCAACCATCACATTGCCACAGGAGCCACTAGCAATGGGGGAGTTTGGAAAGAAGAATAAGGATAGCATTGACTTGATCCAGGAAGCTTCTATGAGGATACAACTTGCAGCACAGATCAAAGATCATTGGTCCAACATAGAAGCAAGGTTCAAGAAAATTACTGAATCTTCAAAGACAGATCAGCCATCAACAAATGCAATGGTGACTGCACAAGTGGAGCCACAGTTCAAGAGCTCTTATGCTATAGAGCCCCTTCTACATGGAGTCATTCAAGGACCAAGAAAGGAGAAAGGACAAACTTCATGCATTAGGGATGTGGAAGAAGCTACATTACAAAGAAGCTTATCTCCCAAGTCTCCTGCTAAACCAAAAGGCAAAAACATAGCAAGGACTTTCTATCCTGCACCTTATCCAGATGAGCTCAAACTACTTGGACTTCTCATCACAAAAAGCAAGGAAAGTAATAATCATGAGATAAGGAAGCAAAGGGCAATTGTCTACAGGAATGGACAACAAATCTGTGTTTGGGCTGGTCATCCAAACTTTGCTGAAGCCAAGGCTGAGGAATCAGAAAGAGCAGCTATGCAAGCTCTTGCAGTAGCTCAAGCTCTAGATGAAGAAGAAAGACAGCAAGAAGAAAAAGCCCAAAAGGAAAGGAGTGAAAAGAAGAGTACAAGGCAACCAAAGGCAAGGGCTAGAAGAAACATAACCTTTGAAAATGATGACTCTCAGAGTATTGCATCAGACTCTTCTGTACCTCCAACAATTCCTGATCCATCTTTAAAGTTAGCCTGTGATCCCAAACATCTTGTTAATTATCATGATCAGCCAATTGAGCCAAAGGAAGAGCCAATTGAGTTTGATGAGGCTAACTTTCCTAAATTCCTTTTTGAGATGGATCCAAAGAAGAAATTGAAGCAAAGGGCTGTCAAGACAAAGCCAGTATTTGTGAGAAAGCCACAACCTCAAAAACCCCCTTCAAATCCAGAGGACTGCATGTACATTGCTGACATCAGGGAAGAATCCAGCTTGCATCTTGAGTTAGACAACCTGGTGGAAGTAAGGGGCATTGCAGCTTCTCAGAAGCTACCTGAAAGATTGGTTTTCACATACAAGGGTGGTAGAGAACAAATTTGGCCTCTCTACAGAATTCTAGGAGAAGACTACCAAACACTACTCACAGTGTTTAGATGCTTGAAGAAAGACTTTGGCTTCACCAAAACAGCCAAGTCTGAGGTGGTCTCCAGAATATGTCAAATAAAGGCTAGCTGGAACAAGCCTGAGGCTCTTCCCAGGATGCTAAGAGTGCCCTCAACAGGAAAGAAGATCCATCTTCAACCTTTCTGGATGATGGAATTCAAGGACAAGGACAACTGCAGAAGGTTCTTCAGGATGGAAGACCAGCTGGACAAGGCATCTAATCAAACTCTAAGGTTTATGCAATCCAAGCTTGGTGATCAAGATGAAGAAGAGAAGATCTTTTACAGAAGGCTACAGGTCCAGATTGAGGAGAACAACTCTAGGAGAGGGAAGAAGACTATGCCCCAAAGAAGACAAAGATGAATTATTTGCTCAGTCTGGAGGAGCACATTTGGGCATTAGTTTTGTAAGTCTTGCATTATTTCTAAAAACTTTATGAAGCTCAATACAACTTTTACTTTTATCATGTGTAATATGCCTGAGTGTTTTTGTTATCATCAAGGCTCTTGATTTATGGCTGTTATTCTATCAGTCATAAATTGGGGGAGATTGTTAGGAATATGTTGTTCTTGATGATAATTATAAAAACACTTAGTAGATTTTGTATTAAGTTATTTTGTAACTGTCAACGGAATAGCATGCTTTGCAGTGTTTCGTTGACAGGAAGCTCATCAACGAAATGAGTGATGTAGCAATTGCACTGTACATTACTTCATAGTTTGATATGCAGTTTGTTGAGTACTAGATAGGTTTTCTAAGTCATGTTGACTAAATGGTTAGATAGGCAAAATAGGTTGGTTAATTGTAAATATTTAGTGCCTTGTAATTTTGCCTAAGTGAAGACATGTCAACGGAATGAAGATTACTCTATCAACGAAACAAGGAAGCTCATCAACGAAACAAAGAATAAAGCTATCAACGAAACACATCTCTATGCCATCAACGAATCATTATTGCTTTTCTATACAATTGACAAAGTGATAGTGACAGGTTCCTGACAGATCAAAAAGAAGATGTGGAAGTGTACTTTGCATTGGAAACCATTAAAATGGACATGGGGAATAAGGAAACATCCCAGTTTCCAATTGGGCTCTTGGGAGTGATCATAATAAGCATGAAGTCAAAAGCAAGGATCTCCAAGGACCACTGGACAAAGGGATGAAAAGCAAACTATTGGCGGTTACTCATTGTACTATTAGTGTAGCCAAAAATAGGGTTGTAAACTTGGGTTTATATAACCAAGTGTAGCAGTTACTTTATTTAGTGTGAAGAAAAACAAAGAGTTTGTATTAGCTATCTTTGAGAGCATTTTTCTTCTCTACAACCTTGTAACTGAGCAGCTGTGTACTTTTGTATCACAGATTATTTCCGCAATAAAAACACTTCAGTTGGATCATCAAACAATCCAACTGAATTATTTATATCTTGTGTTTTTATTTATTCAGTTCAGTTTTATTTTATAAAGTGTTTTAGTTTTAAGAAAATATCAAGAATTGTATTCAACCCCCCCCTTCTACAATTCTGTTAGGTCATTTGGGAATAACAACAGTTTTATTAAATCCGTTATAAAACTGTTACAAAACTCTCTCAAGAAATTCTGAGTTCTTAAGAGCTTCTAGGTTCAAAATACTCGTGTATGTGATCGATATAAAATCAAAACCTAAACTGTGTTTATATACTACACAGCTTCTCTATCAATTACATGATAAGTCTTAATCAATTACAAAGATTGAAACCTATCCTAAATTGATAGCTTCATTACTATAAATAAGGAACCGACAAAATAAACTTCCTTATTTAACTAGACTCTAAATATAACTCTAAGTAGAAATCCTGATCAGCTTCCAGTCCTGATGATCAATCCTGATCCCAGTCCTGATGTAGATCCTGATGACAATCCTGATACTGACTCTTGAGCAAATACTGATGACCATGCAATACTGATGACGTCAGCAATCCTGATCAGTTGAGTCTAGATCCTGACGATCATTGAATCCTGATCTAACAACCCAATTTTCAAGAAGAGCTTCTTTAGGGTCTCATCACTAGCAAGCTCGGTGTAGGTCTTTCCTGGTTCTAGCACAATTCCCAAAGCTGCATTGATGCCCTGAACAGTGAGAGTGTAATTGTGCTTCTTGTTTTTGAACTAAATGGTTGTGTTGTCACCATCTCCTTGAGCAACAGCTGTCTCCCAGAAATTTTCAATCCTGTCTAGGTCAAGAACAGGAGTGGAGGTAATTGCATACCCAAGATAGGACTTATTCATGAAAGAAACAAGCCCTTTGAAATCTTCACCAGCATCACTAGGAGAGTAGATGCCAGCAAAGTTGGTCTGAGAAATTGATTGTTTGGGGGTCATTTTTTTTTATTGAGAATAGAAAGAAAGTAAGAAGATAAATTGCTTGAAAAAAAAGAAAGAGTGTTGTGTTCACTTTTTGGGTGCAGTTGAATAACTGAAGAATAAAGAGGGAAGTTCAAGCGTTCGACTAAAAGAGTGGAAAAGTAAAATCGTGTCTTAACCCAGTAAACAATCACGTGGGTTACTGGCTTAATTCTCTCTCCTCGTGGAGGATGATTGTACACTTTTAACGGTCCACTACTCTTGACAGTAACCTGTGCGCTTGAAACAACCGTGTCAGTAACTTTGGTGTGATGACAGTAGGTTTTGCTTGACAGAAACATTTTGCGCAAAACTTACTGTCATCGTTAAGTGTTTTAATGACAGCATGTTTTACAATTCTTGACAGTAAGTTGTTTACTGCTGTCGAGAGACTAACTGTCAGGGCATACCTGTGACAGTCACTTTTCTTGATGACAGCAACCCGTACGGGAAAACAATAACTGTCGAGACTTTGCATTGGAACTGTTTTATTAAACTGCTTAACTGAAGAGACACCAAATGAACGTATGCAATATTGATTACAGATTCATTATTCATGCACATTAATTCAAGCAATTAACCAACATAGACACATAGCAAACAATAAGGAACTTTCAGAAGGTAATTTGACAAATTTTATTAAAAAAAAAGAAGGTTAAACTTCTATAATTGAAAGATACAATTATTCATCAAATGTTTTCTTAATCAATTCTAGAAAGTTTGCCCTAGCTTCTTCTTCTATGGTTCCTTCCTCCTTAAGGAGTGCTTGCTATTCCTTCTCTTGTTCTTGCCACTTAGCCTCTTTAGCGACTTTGGCAGTAAGTTCTTTCTCCTTTTCCTCATCAAGGAGGTCCTCCATTTCATCAAACAGAGCTTCAACTGCTTCCTTATATGGAGACTCAGTGCTAATCTTAGGCATGTATTCGATACCTACTTTGTTTTCCAATTTACCTTTTCTGATTGATTCACTAATATGACCTAAGGTTCATTTTATAGGCATACTAATTAAAGGGAGGTAAATGGTCAACAGTTCAGAGTACCCATACAACTACCACCGATTGCAATTAAGAGTGATGTTTACCACTAATCCAACAGTCAAAGAAAAAAAAGACCAATCAGAGAAATTCTTTGACCAATTTCAACAATAAAAACCATGCAAGTTAATGACATACAACGTCTAACTATCAAGTTTAAGACTGGCACAAAGTTCAATTTATCACAGTCAAAGCAAACATGCTGTCCAAAATAGATAGAGACTTAAGTAGACAGTAACTTCTCATGACAACAACTTTTTAAAGGTTACTGTCACAAGCTTCATTTGAATAATAAAATGTAAAAGCTAGTAAGTTAACATACCATATTTAACATTCCCAATTCACTTACCAACCTGTTAAAGGTTGCTTCATCCAGTGGTTTTGTGAAGATGTCTGCAAGTTGCTTTTTTGTTGGGACATAAATCAACTTCACAGTTCCTCTTTCAACATGCTCTCTTATGAAATGATGTCTAATATCAATGTTCTTTGTCCTTGAGTGTTGAACATGATTGTCTGAGATGGCTATGACACTAGTGTTGTCACAGTAGATAGGGATATTGTTTAACACTAGACCATAATCCAAAAGTTGATTCTTCATCCACAGAATTTGTGCACAGCAACTTCCAGCTGCAATGTATTCAACTTCTGCAGTAGATGTAGACACTGAATGCTGCTTCTTACTAAACCATGACACCAATCTTCCACCAAGAAATTGACAGCTTCCTGTTGTACTCTTTCTGTCAATCCTACACCCAGCATAATATGAATCAAAGTACCATACTAGCTCAAATCCAGTATTTTTAGGATACCAAAGGCCTAGATTAGGAGTGCCCTTGAGATACCTAAAAATTCTCTTGATAGCTACCAAGTGTGACTCTTTTGGATCAGCTTGAAATCTTGCACATAGACATGTGGCAAACATTATGTCAGGTCTTCTAGCAGTTAGGTAGAGTAGAGATCCAACCATGCCTCTGTAAGCACTAGAGTCCACTTTCTTCCATTTGGAGTCTAGATCCAAACTAGTTGAAGTAGAGATGAGAGTCTTGGCAGGTGATGAATCTTCTAGGTTAAACTTCTTGAGAAGTTCCTTGACATACTTTGCTTGACAAATGAAGATTCCATCATCTTTCTGAAGAACTTGTAGACCAAGGAAGAATGACAGTTCTCCCATCATGCTCATCTCATACTTATTTCTCATTAGAGATGAAAACTTCTCACACAGCTTCTCATTTGATGAACCAAAGATGATATCATCAACATAAATTTGAACCAAAATGATGTCTTTACCATGATGCTTGTAGAATAAAGTCTTATCTACTACACCTCTTGTGAACTGGTTTTCCAATAGAAAGGTAGAGAGGGTATCATACCAGGCTCTTGGAGCTTGTTTCAATCCATAAAGTGCTTTGAACAGCTTGTACACAAAATCATACATTTCAGCATCTTCAAAACCTGGTGGCTGTTCAACATACACTTCTTCCTCCAACTCTCCATTTAGAAAAACACTTTTGACATCCATTTGGAACACCTTGAAATTGCAGTGTGCAGCAAAGGCTAGAAAAATCCTTATAGCTTCAAGCCTGGCAACAGGTGCAAATGTCTCATCATAATCTATTCCTTTAGCTACTAGCCTTGCCTTGTTCCTTGTCACATTTCCATTTTCATCCAATTTGTTTCTGAATACCCACTTTGTCTCAATAACTGATTTTCCCTTTGGTCTTAGAACAAATTTCCATACATTGTTTCTTTCAAACTGGTTGAGTTCCTCTTGCATAACAATCACCCAATCAGAATCCAACAATGTTTCATCAATTGCTTTTGGCTCCACTTGAGACAGGAAGCAGGAAAACATGCTGTCAGCAGAAACATTGTTCCTGGTTCTTACCCCAGAAGAAGGATCTCCAATAATTAGGTCATTTTTGTGATCCTTGATCCACCTTGTTGTTCTAGGCAAGCTTCTTGTTTGATCTGAAACAGTAGCTTCATTTTGGGGAACTAAGTCTTCACCAGGGCAATTGTCTCTACCATTTTCTTCAATATCTCCAGAGTCACCATCATTTTGAGGGTTCCCTGAAATAGTCTGTGACTGAGCTGGAGTTTGATTAGCATCATTTTCAATGACAACATCTTTTTCAAGATCAACAGTTTGAGTAAATGTGGGTTCTTCATCAACAATTTCTTCCTCCTCCAAGTATCCTTGATTCTCAAATCTAAGAATCTGCATTTGACCATCCTCATGCAGTCCTGGAAACTTGGTTTCATCAAATGTGACATTTACACTTTCATCTATGATCCTGTGTTCCAAGAGATAGACTCTGTAAGCAGTCCTTTCTAAAGCATAACCCATGAAGATACCTTCATAAGCTTTGGTGTCAAATTTCCCTTTCTTTTCATGGTTGTCTTTCATCATGAAGCACTTGCTACCAAACACATGAAAATACTTGACAGTAGGTTTCTTCTCATTTAGCAAATAGTAAGGAGTGTTCCCATGAGTCTTGTTAATCAAGGTTTTGTTCTGTGTATAACAAGCTGTGTTGATAGCTTCTGCCCAGAAGTATGTAGGTAACTTTGCATCATGTAGCATAGTCCTGGTAGCTTCAATGAGAGTTATGTTCTTCCTCTCTACAACTCCATTCAGTTGTGGTGTCCTTGCAGCAGAGAATTGTTGCACAATTCCTTCATCCTTGCAGAAATTACCAAGTGTGGCATTTCTGAACTCAGTACCATTGTCACTCCTCAGAATTTGAACCTTGGCATTTGGAGTTCTGTCAAGAACTCTTAAGTGATCAATGATGACTTGAGCAGCTTCATCTTTTGATTCTAGATACTTCACCCAAGTATACCTAGAATAATCATCCACCATAACTAATGCATATCTCTTCTTGGCTAAGGATGGAACATTTACTGGTCCAAAGAGATCCATATGAATTAGCTTGAGTGGTTCTGTGTTGGTGTTGACTTGCTTTGACCTATGCACAGCTCTTCTCAATTTTCCCATTTGACAGTCCTCGCACAGTCCTTCTTGACAGAATTCTTGTTGAGGTAGTCCTCTTACCAGTTCCTTCTTCATTAGCATATTCATTGTCTTGAAGTTTAGGTGAGAGAGTATCCTGTGCGAAAGCATGCTGTCACCAACAGTAGCTTTACTGTAGAAACAGTAAATCTTGTCCTTCTTTGTTGAACTCAGATCAGCAACAAATAGGCTTCCTTTCCTTACCCCTTTCAGAGAGAGGCTTCCATCTTTCTTGTGATAGATATTGCACACCATCATGTCAAAATCAACCTTGAATCCCCTGTCACTGAATTGGCTGACACTGAGCAAGTTGTGCTTCAGTCCATCAACAAGTGCAATATCATTAATGACAACATTCCCAATTTCCAAACAACCATATCCCACTATGTAACCTTTGTTGTTGTCTCCAAAAGTTATGATTGGGTCAACTTTCTCCACAAATTGTGATAACAGGGCTTTATCACCAGTCATGTGCCTTGAGCAGTCACTGTCAATGATCCACATGACCTGCTTCTTATTCTTGCCCTGCAAAACAATTTGTATTTAAGAGGCATATGGTACCCAATCCTTGTTGGGTCCTGCTAATTCAGTATCACAAGAGTATTCACCATTTTCAACTTTAACAACCACATCAGGAATCTTCTGTTGGACTTCTTTCTTCACCCACTCAGCTTTAGAATTAGACTTAGTCTTCTTCTTAGTGGGTGCAACCTTCTTACTGTTTCCAGTAGGCTCAGAAGTCTCAACAGATTGCATATAGAGACATTGTTCAGTAGATGAAATAGGTAAATTGAAACAAGTACTCATGGTAGTTATTTTACAAGGCATGCCGTCAGTGTTATTGCAGACTACCATAGATCTATGCATAATGGGGGTTCTATGTAAGTTACCATCTATCTTGGTCACATTGTTATTGACCTCTTTTGGTTTCTTACAAACATGAGTTAAGTGATGTGAAGAGCCATAATTATTGCATAGTTTTCTGGGAGCACTACCAACATTAGCATTGCCATTTCCTAACTTACCATTCCTTTTCTTAGACTTGTAGGTAACTGTGTCAACATGATGTTCTAAAGTTGCTATCGAACTCTTCTTGACAGTACCTTTTACACCTTCTGTCATGATAGCAGGTTTGGAGGTTACTGTCTTCAAAGTTCTCTTGATAGTATCTTTGGGAGTTACTATCTTGCCATTACTGACAGCATCTTTAGAACATTCTGTGTGATTGTCTGGGAAAGTTACTGTTGCCCAGTAAATAACAATTGTAGAAGGGGGGTTGAATACAATTGTATAAGATTCTCGACTAAATAAATTATGTATCACAAATATGAAAGAATAATAACAGCTTTATTAAATCTGATATAAAACTGTTACAAACTCTCTCAAGAAATTCTGATGTTCTTGAGAGCTTCTAGGTTACATAAATACTCGTGTATGCGATCAATTATATCGAAACCTAAACTGTGTTTATATACTACACAGCTTCTCTAACAATTACAAGATAAGTCCTAATCAATTACAAAGATTGAAACCTATCCTAAATTGATAGCTTCATTCCTATAAATAAGGAACCGATAGAATAAACTACTTTATTTAACTAGACTCCAAATATAACTCGAAGTAGGAATCCTGATCAGCTTCCAGTCCTGATGATCAATCCTGATCCCAGTCCTGATATAAATCCTGATACTAACGCTTGATCAAATACTGATGACCATGCAATACTGATGACGTCAGCAATCCTGATCAGTTGAGTCTAGATCATGACGATCATTGAATCCTGATCTAACAATCTCCCCTAATCTCATACTTTGTAAAATAAAGTATAGATTCCTAGATTCAATGATATCAAAAACATATTTACAAAATGTACAAATATTTATAGCAACAACTTATCTATTTAAATTCTTTGATAGAACAAATTCATCTTGAAGAAGTTGGATAACAAATTTTCTTCTTTTTCTTCAAGAATTTGAATCAGTCTTTCCTTAAGATTTCTGAGTTCTTCATCTTTTTCATTAATCTGGTAGATAGCTGCTCTGAGATTTTGAATTGAACTTCTTGGTAGACTATGATCTTCAATCAGGAGATAAGCAATTTCCTTCCCATCAGGATTGAGAGTAAGTTGCTTCATGCCAAAGGACATTTCTTTAACAGCAGTGCCCCTTTGTATTTCCACATCTTGACCTCTTAGATTTAGATACATGGGAGTATAATTACCATTGAAATTCTTTCCTTCATGAAATCTTCTCCTTATTGTTGACAGAATCATATCTGACCATTCCTTGCACACTTTGTTCTTCCATTTAAGTAGATAATGAACATATTTCAGTTCCTTTGTAGTTTTCACCAATAGATCTTGAATGGACAGAATCTTCACACTACCATCTCTCATAAAATACAGAAGCTTCTCTTTCTTTTTAGTACCATCATGACAATCTATAACTATATCAACAACTAATACATTGTTCAGGTGTTCAGAAGTTAAAATACCTCCAATTTCAGTCAAGGCATAAGGATCAACATGAGGTGTATTCAGATATTCAGCATCCCTGTGTCCAATACCTCCTCTTGAGTTGTTTGTCATTTGCCTTAGATTAGAGAACATCTGTAACCAGAGTGCTTTTGATCTATATGAATCAGAGAAATTAGCAACACTGGAAGCACTTGTTATAACACCACCATTTTGAAAATTGACAGGTCTATTACACCTAAGTGTGCTTATGTGTTTCCACTTCTTATCTTTTTCTTTCTCAAAAGCATAGCTTCTTTCTAGCTGAGGTTCTTGTCTGCTTGGATTGCTCCACAACCTTCTGTTTGAGAGTTTAATCCTTTGTACATAGAGATTCAAATCTCTATTTGTTGTTCTTGTGATTTCTCTTCTTCTGGCTTCTTCTTCTTCATCCACTTCAAGATTATGAGAATCAATCACAGTAGACAGTATTAACAAATCAACCTCTTGTAGAATTTCAGATTCATCAGGATCTTGAACAGTGTCAGGAACAATGTCAGGATTAGAATCTTCAATTTGAGTTGTATTACTGAGAGTTGATTGTCTTGATCTTCTCCTCAATTCAGGTTCTTCTTCAACAATTCCATCATCACCAAAAGTAGACCTGTCAGGAACTACTAGAATTTGAATAGGTTCAGGAATTTCTTCTATTCTTAAACCTCTAGACCTTGTTTGTCTAGGCATTGGTTGACTTGATGAGCTTCTTCTACCTCTTCTAGCACCTTTCCTACCTATGCCTCCTCTTCCTCTAGTAGGAGCAGGGTTATGAAAACTCTCCATCATTTCTCTCTGTTGATTAAAGAATTCTTCTTGCGAGAGATCAGGATATTCTTCACTTGCTGTAGAGAGTGCTTTCCTTGCAAATAACTGTTGAAATCTCTTATCAGTGTGATAAAGAGTAACAACATTACCATCTCTTGTTTTGAACTTCTGGAATAAGTTAGCAGCATCTTCAGGATTTGCAATTAGAACATCTTCATCACCTTCAAGAATTGTAGAGAGTGTATGTCCATGACCAGGCGTCAGGATTTGATCAGCCATCAGGATTTGATCACCTGTCAGGATTTGTTCTTCCGTCAGGATTTGAGATTGCACCAATGTTCTCACTGTCCTTATTCCAGAATCAGAAACATGAGTTGACTGCGTTGTTTGACTTTGAGAAGTTTGAATTGTAGACTTCACAATAGCAGCATTAGAGGTTTCTCCTTGTAGAACTTTGTCACCACCATCATTTCCAGTATGATCATCATCATCATTATTTCTCAATACTAGATCAGGTGTACATTTTGTAGAACTTACCTTCTCCCCCTTTTTGACAGCAGTATTTGACAATAAATTCAAAATTAAGGCAAGAGAGGTTTGAATATCAGTTACCTTTGTATCAAGAGAATCAATTCTGCTATTTATGAAAGACTGTTCATTAATGATTGACTTAACTTGGGATTCTACTACCCTGAGTTGAAGAGCAGTAGGCACCTTTGTAAAGTTCTGAGAAATATCAGTCATCACTCTTTTAGTTGTATCTTTGACAGAATCAATTTCATGTTTGAGGCTTTTGGATAAAAGAGTAGTAGCCTTCAAATGATTCTTCAAATCTTCATTCTCAATCAACTTTTCAACATTATAAGCATGATCTAAAGCATATGGATAGCTGACAGATTCATCAGATCTATACCATTCATTATTCCATTGATGCAATCTCAGCTGCTCAGCAGGATCAATCTCAGAAGGACCAGAAAAGTCTTGTCGAAGATCCTTTCCTGTAGTAGCCTTTCCAGTCATGAATATGCTTGAAGAACCAAAGTTGGTTCCAAGACTAGATTTAATAGCTGTGGCAAGCTGATCCTTCTCTTCATTATTATCATCATCACTATCATCACTATCATCAGCATCAGAATCATGAGTAACATCAGGATCATGAATAACAATACCTTTAAGTTTGTCCAGTGATGTTCTGATAGAATCTATCATTGGTTTTGAGCTAAGTGGTTGTATCAGGATTGGCTCAGCATCAGGAGCACCACTAGCGTCAGGAGTAACACCGTCAGGATTTGATTAACATTCATCAGGATTTGTTATTGATGGTTCTTGTGGAGCCTAAGGTTCAGAAGTTGCTTTAACACTTTGAGTTAAAGGTTCTTGTGGACTTCCTTCATTGACAGTGTCCTCGACCAATTTTTCATCTGCACCAGAAACCCCTTGAGCAATGTCAGGAAATTCCTCAGAAACTGTAGCTTTGCCTGCATCTTCACATTGAGAAGATGGTTCTTCTGTGGCTGGAATAGAAATGTCTTCATCTTCCCTTTGAGAAAATGGTTCTTGTGTGACCATTCCAATTGTTATGCCTTCACCCAAACTTTGATTGAGTGGTTCTTGTGGGGCAGGATCATCAGTAATAGCTGCTGAACCACTTTGAGGTTCAGGTTCTTGTGGGCTTGATCCTTTCAGTTTCTTCTGTCTAGTAAAAACAAACTCATCTGCCTTCCTTTTCTTATCCAAAGGATGAGTAAATCCAAGTTTGGAAGCAGTCTCAACAACCTTCTCCCATGATATGTCTAGAATTCTTGAAGTTGGAGAGGCTTTTGCTGGAGAGTCTGAGATATCTATCATTGAACTTGGTGCAGCATCAGGAATACTAACATCAGGAATTGCTTGAGCATCAGGATTTGACTGCTCATCAGGATTTGAGATATCCTGACCATCAGTATCCTGTTTCTTTTCCAAAGGAATATGATACCTGCTCTTTGATAATTTCCTTTTCTTATGTGGCTTAGAAGATGGTACCACAGCTTCATGAGTAGTATCAGCAACTTCCTTATTCACATGTATCTTAGAGGAAATAGGCAAATCATCCTTGGAATCAGTCTCATCCCTTAGTACTAACTTCCTTTTCACAGAAACAGCCTCAACACCCTTGGTAGCCTTCTTTACCAGGACCCCTTGTACACCCCCTTGTATCTTCTTTTTAGTGAGTGGTGTAGAAGAAAAATCCTTTGATCTTGATTGTCTTCCAGACACATCAGATCTAGCTGATTTCTTAGGTTTTACAACTAAAGTCTTTTGAGAGACAATAGAGGTGGTTGTTGACTGTTTTGATTGTTTGGGTTGGATGCTTGGGTTAGGAACAAGGTGTGATTGGCCTTGCCCCATAGCATCATAAACTGATCCATTTTGAGTAGGCATTTTCTCTTTCAAGAAAAGCCTGACCTCATCAGGAATAAAGGCATTGCCTGAAAAACCATTTGCCTTATCACTATTGACCAAGCACTTAATATTATACTCTGTAATTCTACAGATGGGCAGAATCACATCCTCTTCAAAAACAACATCAGGATAGAAGTGATTAAAGATTAGCTGAAATAATCTAAGGAAACAGACATAACCTAACTTATCTGTCTTCCTATCACTTAAAGCTTTTAAAATTAAACTACCATAATCAAACACTTGAGAATAGATAAGAGAGTACCCAATCTTTAGTGATCCTGATGGTAGAGCATCAAAATTCGATGTCTTATTCAGGAAGCAGCGATTGATAGTATCAAAGAAAAAGTTCCATTCCTTTTTAAGCTTCGTCCTGAAGAGGTTGCCATACCTCTTTACTTCTCCATTGTAGCCCAATTTTGTAACAAACTCAAAGAGAGCCGAGTCTGAAACATTGTTAGGAACAACATCACCAACAACAGGAAAATGTAATGCTTCCTCCACAATTGCAGGAGTCACATAGTGAGTAACCCCATCATATTCAAAACTCATCAGGATTGAGCCAGAATGCCCTCTATCAAAAGTAAGTGTGTTCCACACCTGCATAACTGACTTAAAAGAAACACTTGCAGGTTCTGTTAAAGCAAACTTCAATGGACTTGAAGCTAAAAAATCATGTACTATGTGAAACTCAGAAGGCAAATCCTGATGATCGAAAATGGCTACAAAATTATTAGTGGCAAAATTAACACCACTAATTACCGTCTGTTTGTTCATAAAAGACGCCATTAAAACAGTATAGAAAGCTTGAGAATTGAGATTTAGAAAATAGGGTTCTTGAGCACAGAGAGAGAAAGAAGATGAAAAACTAATGATGAGAGAGTAATCAAGAATTTAGAAAATCAAATGTATTTTGTTAAAACAAAATATTACTGTCAATGACAGGTGGCAAAATATGATTTGTGCAAAAATGATTAGTGGACAAATTACGTGCATAATTAAACATAACTGCACCACTTTTTATGTGTATCTATATGTATATATCTATCAGTGTGACACACGCGCACATACAGTTGTCCAACTAAAACTCAAACGTTTCTCATCAGTAACTGACGAAAAATCAGGCACAAATTAAGCAATGAAATACTGACATGTACATCAGGATTGACCAGTTGACTTCCTGTAAGGATTGAGTCCTATCAAGATTTGATCAAAATTACATACCTTGCAGAATGACCATCGGGATTTGATAGTCATTAGGATTTCCTCTCTGTAGCTTTCCTAAAAAATTCTCAAAGTTCATCATTCCAAGTTCATTCACCAACTTGTTGAAAGTAGCTTCAGGCAGTGGCTTGGTGAATATATCAGCTAGTTGTTGATTAGTAGGAACAAAATGAAGTTCAATTGTTCCTTCCAGAACTTGTTCTCTTATAAAATGATATCTTATACTGATGTGTTTAGTAAGAGAATGTTGAACTGGATTTCCTGTCATTGCAATAGAACTTTGGTTATCACAATAAATAGGGATTTTTGAGTATGACAGGCCATAATCTAACAACTGATTTCTCATCCACATTATCTGAGCACAACAACTTCCTGCAGCAATGTACTCAGCTTCTGCAGTTGAAGTAGAGATAGACTTTTGCTTTTTACTAAACCATGAAACAAGTCTGTTAGATCAGGATTGAATGATCGTCAGGATCTAGACTTCAACTGATCAGGATTGCTGACATCATCAGGATTGCATGGTCGTCAGGATCAGAATGAATATCAGGACTGGGATCAGGATTGATCATCAGGACTGGAAGCTGATCAGGATTCCTATTTCGAGTTATATTTGGAGTCTAGTTAAATTAGGAAGATTATTCTGTCGGTTCCTGGTTTGTAGGTATGTAGCTATCGATTAAGGATAGGTTTTAATCTTTGTAATTGATTAGGACTTATCATTGATAGAGAAGCTGTGTAGTATATAAACACAGTTTTAGGTTTCGATTTATGTGAGACAGAGAGGGTGAACATAATCGATAAAACACTCGAGTATTTTGTAATCTAGAAGCTCTCAAGAACATCAGAATTTCTTGAGAGAGTTTTTGTATCCTAGCAGCTCTCAAGAACATCAGAATTTCTTGAGAGAGTTTTGTAACAGTGTTATATCAGATTTAATAAAGCTGTTATCATTCTTTCATATTTGTGATTCATATCTTATTAAGTCGAGAATCTTATACAATTGTATTCAACCCCCCTTCTACAATTGTTTATTACTGGGCAACAATTGGTATCAGAGCAGACTGATTTAATTTGAATCAGATACGATCTAAGATGTCGACAACAAAGTATGAAAGCATGAAAATTCCCATCCTGAAGAAATCAGAATATCCAACATGGAAGGTAAAGATGTTAATGTACCTGGAGGCTATGAATCCTGACTATCTGGACAGAATTCGTGATGGACCATATATTCCTACAAGGATTGTAGAACGAACATATACTGTACCTGAACATTATGTGGTCAAGGCCATGAGTGACTGGACTCCAGAAGAAAAGGCTCATGTACTCAGAGAACCAAAGATAAAGAACATCCTACACAGTAGTCTTGATGCTGTCATGTCCAACAGAGTGATTGCATGAAAGTCTGCTAAAGAAATCTGGGATACCTTGGAAACTCAGTGCCAGGGATCTGCATCTGTCAAGAAGAACAGAAGGGCTCTTTTGATTCAAGAATATGAACAATTCGATGCTAGACCTGATGAGAGCCTAACTGATTTATATGATAGATTTCTGACACTTCTGAACAGTTTATCTTTAGTTGACAAGGAGTATGAAACTGAAGATTCAAACACCAAGTTTCTAAGAGCTTTACCTGAAGAATGGGATACTCAGACCTCGATCATTAGACATCAGTATGATCTCAACACTGTGTCTCTTGATGAAGTCTATGGAATGTTAAGAACTCATGATCTTGAAGTTCAACAGAGAAAGAACAAGAAAAGCAGCAAGGCAAAATCAATTGCTTTGAAAGCAGAGGCTAAATCAAAAGGAAAAGCTATGGAGGTCTCTAGAAGTAAAACAAGAATAGTTGAGTCAGATCCTGATGACTCTTCATCAGATACTGATGGCAATCCTGATGCCAATACTGATGATGACTCTTCTGACTCAGACATGGAAGAGATGGTTGCTATGATTGTCAGAAGCTTCAAAAAGATGAAGTTCAGGAAGGCTAGGAGACAAGGCAATTTCCAGAAAAGGACCTTCAATGCAAACAAAGACAAGAATATCAAAAAGGATAGCAAGGGTAGCAAATTTGACAAGTCAAAGGTTAGATGCTACAAGTGTAATGGTATGGGTCACTTTGCTAGTGAGTGCAAGAAGACAAAGGCACTCATTACATCAAGCAAGGATCGGATGGACTCTTCCTCAGAATCTGAAACTGAGGTGGTCAACTATGCACTAATGGCCAATACTGATGATACTGCTATTCCTGATGATAAGGTACTTAATACTGTCTTTGATTTTGATACTGATAATGCTTCTGAGTTAAGACGTTTTCTAAAGTCATTGCATATTAGATTTAGAAGTCAAACTGCTGAGAATACTAGGATCTTATCTGAAATGTCTGAACTTAGGAAAAGGAATGAGCATTTAGAAGCTGAATTTTCTCTTATGCAAAAAGTACAGATAGAATGTGATAATGCTAAACACATGTACTTAGAGATGAAACTTAAATGTACTGCTCTTGAAAAGGAACTTGAGTATGCTAATGAGAAAATCAGAACCTGGACAGACTCTGGTAGAAAATTTCATGATATTAATATCTCTAAGAATTGGAAAGAGTGTCTAGGGTATAAGTCAGATGAGGATAAGAAACTTAAGGAGAAAATTGTTGTTGATGAGACAGTTAGTCCAAAACCCTATAGACATGTTATAGACAAAACCAAATCTAAGATTACTCCTGTTAATTTTGTTTTTGGTAAAGATTCCAATTCAACTTTTGAAAAGGGATCTTCTTCTGTTCAAAATATCAAAGTTATTAAGTCTAAAAATGTAGGTTTACTGTCTCAGAAACAACTTAAGGATAAAATCTGTGAGATTACAAATAGGAAAAAGGAAACTACTGTTAAGAGAAACAGGAATGGTAAGATTGGGATCAATAAAGAAAATGGTTATAAGTATATCCCAAATGCACCTAGGAAATGTTGTTTTACCTGTGGTAACTCTAATCATCTTGTTATTGATTGTAAAAAAAGTTTAAAGAAAAGTACTGAAATTGCTATTTCTGATGTCAGGAGTAGATCAGTATTTTATAAACCACAGAAGTCCTGTTTTCATTGTGGTAGTATATGACATTCTATTTATACTTGTAAAGATTATCATGATTCGTACTATAACTTTTATGATCCATTGCCTAAGTTTGATAATAGTACAAAGTCTGATAGAATTGATAATGTCATAGTGAAGCATGCTTTTGTTAATACTGATACTGACAAAGCAAATCCTGATGGAGTTAATCCTGTCAGGAATGCTAAAGTCAGAAAGTCTTCTGCTGCTAAAATTAATAAATTGCATGGAAAAGGAACCCAACAAGTATGGGTTCCTAAATATTCTAACTAGTGTGTTTCTATTCTGATTACAGGGAAAAAGGAAAAATGTGTTAGTCATGGATAGTGGATGCTCTGTGCACATGACTGGAAACAAAGCCCTGTTATCAGAATATGAGGAAAAAGCTGGCCCAACTGTGTCTTATGGAGATGGAAACATTGGACAAAATTTGGGATATGGCAATATAATCATTGGAAATGTCATCATTGAAAAAGTAGCTCTAGTGAAGGGACTAAAACACAACCTATTGAGTATTAGTCAAATCACTGACAGAGGTTATCATGTCAACTTCTATTCCACACATTATGAAGTAGTCAGCAAAGAAACAAGAAAGATAGCACTGACTGGCTACAGGCATGGTAACATTTATGAAGCCAACATTCTCTCAAATACTGATGACTCCCCTACATGTCTCATCAGTAAAGCATCAGTAGATGAAAGTTGGAATTGGCACAAGAAGCTTTTTCATCTCCACTTCAGCAATATCAATGAGTTGGTTAAGAAAGATTTAGTTAGAGGATTGCCAAAAGTGTTATATACTCCTGATGGACTCTGTGATGCATGTCAAAAAGCTAAACAGAGAAGGACATCATTCAAGAGTAAATCTGAATCCTCTATTGAAGAACCATATCACATTCTGCATCTTGATCTATTTGGACCAGTCAACATTATGACCATCAGTAAGAAAAGGTACACTCTTGTAATTGTTGATGAATATTCTAGATTCACCTGGGTGTACTTTATGCACAGAAAAGATGAAACTCCTGAAATACTGTTGGATCATATGAGAATGATTGAGACAACCACAAAGTACAAAGTCAAGATACTGAGGAGTGATAATGGTACTGAATTCAAGAATTCAAAGATGGAAGAGTTCTGCAAATACAAAGGAATTATTCAACAATTCTCTGCTCCTGGCACACCTCAGCAAAATGGAGTAGTTGAAAGGAAAAATAGAACTCTTATTGAAGCTGGCAGAACTATGTTGAAAGAAGCTAAATTACCTACATATTTCTGGGCAGAAGCAGTCAACACATCATACTATACTCAGAATCTCACATTGATAAACAGACATGGTGTTACTCTTTATCAATCACTCAAGGAGAAGAAACCAAGTTTGAAGTATCTGCATGTGTTTGGCTGTAAATGTTTTGTTCTCAGAACTCATCCTGAACAGCTAGGAAAGTTTGAAACAAAGGCTGATGAAGGAATTTTCATAGGCTATCCTGCATCAAGAGCCTTTAGCGTTTTTAACTTGAGAACAAGGACTGTCATGGAGTCAATACATGTATCTTTTGATGATAAGAAGATAATTGGATTGAATGAAGACTTACATGATAGACTGATTTTTGAAAATGAAGCTACCAAGGAACCTGAAGAAAATGAATCAGATCCTGTCAGTTCATCAGATCCTGATGGGTCACCAAATCCTGATGACACATCAAATCCTGATGACACTTCAAATGTTAATTCTGATGATGAAAACAATAGTAATACAACTAGTAGTGCTAATGTTGAGGGGGAGCAACATCATTCTACTACAAGTTCAGAGTCAACTCAATCATCAGGACATAATTCTTCAGATACTTATTCAAGTGATGATCCTGATAATTCATCAGGAGGAGATAGTAATACTTCAGGGGGAGCTTCTAATGAATCAAATTCTTCTACTCAAAATAACACCAATCCAGGGGGAGCATCTACATCAAGGAATGACTTACCACCAACAAGGAAATGGACTGCAAATCATACTCCTGATTTGATAATTGGAGATCCTGATGCAGGTGTTCAGACAAGAAGTGCAACTCAAAATGAATGTTTATATAATAACTTTCTGTCAAAGGAGGAGCCAAAGAAAGTTGAAGATGCACTTAAAGATGCTGATTGGGTTACTGCAATGCAAGAAGAATTGAATGAATTTGAAAGGAATGAAGTCTAGAAACTGGTGCCAAGACCAAAGAACAGGTCAATTATTGGTACAAAGTGGATTTTCAAGAATAAGACTGATGCAGATGGTGTAATTATCAGAAACAAAGCAAGGCTAGTTGCAAAGGGGTATTCTCAACAAGAAGGAATTGACTATGATGAAACTTTTGCTCCTGTTGCAAGACTAGAAGCCATCAGGATCTTTCTGGCATATGCAGCTCATAAGAAATTCAAGGTTTTCCAGATGGATGTGAAAAGTGCTTTCTTAAATGGTGAACTGGAGGAAGAAGTCTATGTTGAACAACCTTCTGGTTTCATTGATCCAATATATCCAAATCATGTTTACAGATTGGATAAGGCACTTTATGGACTAAAGCAAGCTCCAAGAGCATGGTATGAAACCTTAGCTCAGTTCTTACTAGAAAGTGGATTCAAAAGAGGTACCATTGATAAAACCTTATTCTATTTGAATCATGGTAAGGATTTGCTTTTAGTTCAGATTTATGTTGATGATATCATTTTTGGGTCAACAAACAATAAGCCGTGTGAAAAGTTTTCTAAGCTTATGCAGTCAAGATATCAAATGAGCATGATGGGAGAAATGAGTTATTTCCTTGGTCTTCAAGTTAAACAGACTGATGATGGCATTTTTATCAATCAGTCTAAATATACAAGGAATTTGATGAAAAGGTTTAACATGGACGACTGTGTTACTGCAAGTACTCCCATAGCTACAGCTACCAAACTTGATCCTGATCAAGGTACTGAGGTAGATGTAACTCACTACAGAGGAATGATTGGCTCTTTATTGTATCTCACTGCAAGTAGACCAGATATCATGTTTGCAACCTGTCTGTGTGAAAGATTTCAAGAAAAACCTAGGGAACCTCATCTGATTGCAGTTAAAAGAATTTTCAGATATCTCAAAGGCACTCCTTCTCTTGGTCTTTGGTATGTAAGGGAATCAGATTTTGGTTTGTGTGGTTATTCAGATGCTGATTTTGCAGGATGCAAAATAGACAGGAATAGTACTTCAGGAAGCTGTCAGTTTTTGGGTGGTAGACTAGTTTCATGGTTCAGTAAGAAGCAAAAGTCTATCTCTACTTCAACAGCAGAAGCTGAGTACATTGCTGCAGGAAGCTGTTGTGCTCAGATAATGTGGATGAGAAATCAGTTGTTAGATTATGGCCTGTCATACTCAAAAATCCCTATTTATTGTGATAACCAAAGTGCTATTGCAATGACAGGAAATCCAGTTCAACATTCTCTTACTAAACACATCAGTATTAGATATCATTTTATAAGAGAACAGGTTCTGGAAGGAACAATTGAACTTCACTTTGTTCCTACTGATCAACAACTAGCTGATATATTCACCAAGCCACTACCTGAAGCTACTTTCAATAAGTTGGTGAATGAACTTGGAATGATGAACTTTGAGAATTTCTGAGAAAAGCTACAGAGAAGAAATCCTGATGACTATCAAATCCTGATGGTCATTCAGAAAGGTATGTAATTTTGATCAAATCCTGATAGGACTCTATCCTGACAGGAAGTCAACTGGTCAATCCTGATGCATTGATACTGAAGCTGGTGTGAAAACCAGAGGTTTTAAGGCAATTTGAAAACAACAGTGCTGGTATTCTCTGGAAAGTAAAATCTAAACTTAGTCTCTGATTAGGTATTAAGTTTTACTTTTAAATCTCAATTTATTTTCTATGGAATTACCATTCATCATTTTAAATGTCATATGCACTATTGCTAACAATTTGTACAGGAAATAACAGAAGATGAACAATTGAGAGAATTGATAAATTTCATTGATACTTGAAGCTGTTTAAAAATGGAAAAGGAAAATTACATTGTTTTCTAGTCTAGTTTTCTATTCAGGAACACGTGCCCTGCAAATTAGCATGAATGCTCCTGAGCAGCTTCACAGTCCATCAGGATTGGAAGGTCTTTTGTTCCATCCTTAAAGGACAAGAAGAGGAGCTGATGCACTTGAAGGCGGATCGTCACCGTGACCACCGGGACTCTTCCGTGCCTCCAACTTGCATGACATACAAGCATCACGGATCCTCTTTCTTCTCTCAAGCTCTCGTTCGAGCTCCTCAGCGTCATCATCATCTTCATCCTCGTCGTCTTCATTCTCTTCATCATTGACAATGATGAGATTGTCAAGAGGATTCCAGTCAGGATTTGCCTGCTGGAAGTTGTGCCAAAACACATCAGCCATTGCATTAACAAAGGCCTCATGTTCCTGAGGATCAGGAACAGGTTGAGGTTCTTAATTTTCTGCAATTTCTGCTAGAACCTGATCCATCTCCTGCCAAATTAACTCTATGTCACCGAGTTCTTGATCAGGTAACGCATCTTGTTGGTTATTAGCAGCCATGGAGAAACGAAGAAGATGAAAGGTTTTCGTAAGTTTTTTCTGTGAAAAGGGTTGGTGTATTTTTGGTAAATGATAATACTGTTTAACACTCTCTTTTATAGAGATTATTTGTTAAGGCTGCATGTCATTTGCTTATTCTCGAGGCGACGGTTCAGTTTTCCATGACTATTTTGCTTTGATAAATGGTAAGAATGTTTTAGTGGGTTCTACATCATTAATTTGGTGATTTTAAAATTAAAAAAAAAACATTTTTTCAGGATTAGTGAAATAAAATTTTGTTTTCTTAAATGAAATTTTATTCTCACTTCATATAGAATTTTTTTTAAATCCTGATAAGGTAAATGGTTTTCTTGGTAATGCTTTTATTCCTGATGAGGTTAGGTTTTTCTTACATCAGAAAATGCCTACTTGTTATGGATTACTTTCTCATGCTATGGGGCAAGGCCAATCACATCTTGTTCATAACCCAAGCATTCATCCCAAACAGCCTGAACAGTCAACAGCCACTTCTAATGTCTCTCAAAAGACTTTAGTTGTAAAATCAAAGAAATCAGCTAGAACTGATGTGTCAGGAAGGCAATCAGGTTCAAAGAATTTTTCCTCTACACCACTCACTAAAAAGAAGTTACAAGGGGGTGTACAAGGGGTCCTGGTGAAGAAAGCTGCTAAGGGTGTTGAGGCTGTTTCTGTTAAAAGAAAGTTAGTGCTCAGGGATGAGACTGATTCAGAGGATGATTTACCTATATCCGTCAAACAACGCAGTCAACTCATGTTTCTGATTCTGGAGTAAGGACAGTAAGAACAATGGTGCAATCTCAGATCCTGACGGAAGAACAAATCCTGACAGGTGATCAAATCCTGATGCCTGGTCATGGACAAACTCTTGCTACAATTCCTGAAGGTGATGAAGATGTGATTATTGATAATCCTGAAGATGCATCAAATCTATTCCAGAAGTTCTCTACAAAAAATGGCAGAATTGTTACTCTATATCACACTGATAAAAGAGTTCGACAATTATTTGCAAGAAAATCACTCTCTATAGCAAGTGAAGAATATCATGATCTCTCACATGAAGAATTCTTAAGACAACAGAGAGAAATTATGGAAAGCTTTAATAACCCTGCTCCTGCTAGAGGTAGAGGAGGCAGAGGTAGGAGAGGTGCTAGAAGAGGTAGAAGAGGTTCTTCAACTCAAACAATGCCTAGACAGACAAGGTCTAGAGGTTTATTAATTTGAAGAAATTCAAGAAACTTCACAAAATCTAATAGATCCTGTTATCAAGGATATCATTGTGAAGGAAGACAAGGAATTTATTGAAGAAGAACCTGAATTGAGAAGAAGGCCAAGATAGTTAATTCTCAGCAATACAAATCAAATTGAAGATTCTAATCCTAATATTGTTCCTGACAATGTTCAAGATCCTGATGAATCTGAAATTCTGCAAGAGATTGATTTGTCAATCTTATCTACTGTGGTTGATTCTCACAACAAGGAAGTGGATGAAGAAGAAGCAGCCAGAAGAAGAGAAATCACAAGAAGAACAAATAGAGATTTCAATCTCTATGAACAAAGGCTTAAACTCTCAAACAGAAGATTATGGAGAAATTTAAGCAGACAAGAATCTTTACTAGAAAGAAGCTATGCTTTTGAAAAAGAGAAAAATAAGAAGTGGAAACACATAAGTACACTGAGGTGTAACACGCCTATCAATTTTCAGAATGGAGGAATTATAACAAGCGCTTCAAGTGTTGTTGATTTATCTGATTTGGTTAGATCAAAAGCACTCTGGCTACGAATGTTTTCAAATCTGAAGCAATTGACAAGTAATTCAAGAGGAGGTATTGGACACATGGATGCTGAATATCTGAATATGTCATATGTTGATCCTTACTCCTTGACTGAAATTGGAGGTACTTTAACTTCTGAGAACCTGAACAATTTATTAGCTGTTGATATAGTTATAGATTGTCATGATGGTATTGAAAAGAAAGAAAAGCTTCTGTACTTCATGAAAGATGGTAGTGTGAAGATTCTGTGCATTCAAGATCTGCTTATGAAAACTACACATGAACTGAAATATGTTCATTATCTGTTAAGATGGAAGAATAAAGTGTGCAAAGAATGGAGTGACATGATCTTGTCAACAATAAGAAGAAGACTGGATGGAAACAGAAATTTCAATGGTAATTATACTCCCATGTACTTAAATCAAAGAGGTCAAGATGTGGAAATGCAAAGGGGCACTGCTGTTAAAGAAGTGACTTTTGGCATGACTCAACTTACTCTCAATCCTGATGGGAAGGAAATTGCTTATCTTTTGCTTGAAGAGCACAGTCTACAGAGAAGCTCCATTCAGAATCTCAGAGCAGCTATTTACCAGATTAATGAGGAAGATGAAGATCTCAGAAATATTAAGGAAAGACTGATTCAAATTCTTGAAGAAAAAGAAGAAAATTTGTTATCCAACTTCTTGAAGATGAATCTGTTCTATCAAAGAATTTAAACAGATAAGTTGCTGCTGATAATTGTACATTTTGTAAATATGTTTTTGACATCATTGAATCTTAGGAATCTATACTTTATTTCACAAAGTATAAGATTGGGGGAGATTGTTAGATCAGGATTCAATGATCGTCAGGATCTAGACTTCAACTGATCATGATTGCTGACATCATCAGGATTGCATGGTCGTCAGGATCAGAATGAATATCAGGACTGGGATCAGGATTGATCATCAGGACTGGAAGCTGGTCAGGATTCCTACTTCGAGTTATATTTGGAGTCTAGTTAAATAAGGAAGATTATTCTGTCGGTTCCTGGTTTGTAGGTATGTAGCTATCGATTAAGGATAGGTTTCAATCTTTGTAATTGATTAGGACTTATCATTGATAGAGAAGTTGTGTAGTATATAAACACAGTTTTAGGTTTCGATTTATGTGAGACAGAGAGGGTGAACATAATCGATAACACACTCGAGTATTTTGTAATCTAGAAGCTCTCAAGAACATCAGAATTTCTTGAGAGAGTTTTTGTATCCTAGCAGCTCTCAAGAACATCAGAATTTCTTGAGAGAGTTTTGTAACAGTTTTATATCAGATTTAATAAAGTTGTTATCATTCTTTCATATTTGTGATTCATATCTTATTAAGTCGAGAATCTTATACAATTGTATTCAACCCCCCTTCTACAATTGTTTATTACTGGGCAACACAGTCTACCACCCAAAAACTGACAACTTCCTGAAGTACTTTTCCTGTCTATTTTGCATCCTGCAAAATCAGCATCTGAATAGCCACATAACCCAAAATCTGATTCCCTTGCATACCAAAGGCCAAGAGAAGGAGTGCCTTTGAGATATCTAAAGATTCTTTTGACTACAATCAGATGGGGTTCCCTAGGTTTTGCTTGAAATCTTGCACACAGACAGGTTGCAAACATGATATCTGGTCTACTTGCAGTGAGATACAATAAAGAGCCAATCATTCCTCTGTAGTGAGTTACATCTACCTCATCACCTTGATCGGGATCAAGTTTGGTAGCTGTAGCAATAGGAGTACTTGCAGTAGCACAATCTTGCATGTTAAATCTCCTCAATAAATTCCTTGTATACTTTGACTGATTGATAAAAATACCATCATCAGTCTGTTTAACTTGAAGACCAAGAAAGTAACTCATTTCTCCCATCATGCTCATTTGGTATCTTGACTGCATAAGCTTAGAAAACTTTTCACATAGCTTGTTGTTTGTTGACCCAAAAATGATATCATCCACATAAATCTGAACTAAAAGCAAATCCTTACCATGATTCAAATAGAATAAAGTTTTATCAATAGTACCTCTTTTGAATCCACTTTCCAGTAAGAATTGAGCTAGTGTTTCATACCATGCTCTTGGAGCTTGCTTTAGTCCATAAAGTACCTTATCCAATCTATAGACATGATTTGGATACTTTGGATCAATGAAACTAGGAGGTTGTTCAACATAAACTTCTTCCTCCAGTTCACCATTTAAGAAAGCACTTTTAACATCCATCTGGAAAACTTTAAATTTCTTGTGAGATGCATAAGCCAGAAAGATCCTGATGGCTTCTAATCTTGCAACATGAGCAAAAGTCTCATCATAAACAATTCCCTCTTGTTGAGAATACCCCTTTGCAACTAGCCTTGCTTTGTTTCTTATTATCACTCCATCAGAACCAGTCTTGTTTTTGAAAATCCATTTTGTACCAACAATTGACCTATTCTTTGGTCTTGGCACCAGTTTCCAGACTTCATTCCTTTCAAATTCATTTAATTCTTCTTGCATTGCAGTAACCCAATCAGCATCTTTGAGTGCATCTTCAACTTTCTTTGGCTCCTCCTTTGATAGAAAGTTGTGATATAGACATTCATTCTGAGTTGCACTTCTTGTTTTAACACCTACATCAGGATCTCCAATTATCAAATCAGGAGTATGATCTCTTGTCCATTTCCTAGCTGGTGGTAAATCATCCCTTGAAGTAGATGCTCCCCCTAGATTGGTGCTATCTTGATTAGAACAATTTGCTTCAGTAGAAGCTCCCCCTGAATTATTGCTATCACCTCCTGATGGATTATCAGGATAGTCACTTGAATCAGTATCTGAAGAATTTTGTTTTGATGATTGAGTAGACTCAGAATTTGTAGCAGTTTGTTGTTGCCCCCCCCCCCTTCAACATTTGCACTACTAGATGTATCACCATTATTTGTATCATCAGTATTAGCACTATCAGGATTTGGTCCTTCATCAGGATTTGATGCGTCATCAGGATTTGGTGACCCATCAGTATCTGATGAATTGTCAGTATCTGATTCTTGTTCTTCAGGATCCTTGGTAGCTTCATTTTCAAAAATCAATCTATCATGAGAGTCTTCATTGATTCCAGTTATCTTCTTATCATCAAAAGATACATGTATTGACTTCATGACGGTTCTTGTTCTCAAATTAAAAATTCTAAAGGCTCTTGATGCAGGATAGCCTATGAAAATTCCCTCATCAGCCTTTGTCTCAAATTTCCCTATCTGTTCAGGATGAGTTCTGAGAACAAAACACTTACAACCAAACACATGCAGATGCTTCAGACTAGGTTTCTTCTCCTTGAGCATTTGATAGGGAGTTACACCATGTCCGTTTATCAAAGTGAGATTTTGTGTATAGCATACTGTGTTGACTGCTTCTGCCCAGAAATATGTAGGCAATTTAGCTTCTTCCAACATAGTTCTGTCAGCTTCAATAAGAGTTCTATTTTTCCTTTCTACTACTCCATTTTGCTGGGGTGTGCCAGGAGTAGAGAATTGTTGAATAATTCCTTTGTATTTGCAGAACTCTTCCATCTTTGAATTCTTGAATTCAGTACCATTATCACTTCTCAGAATCTTGACTTTGTACTTTGTGCCTGTCTCAATCATTCTCACATGATCCAACAGTATTTCTGGAGTCTCATCTTTTCTATGCAGGAAATACACCCAGGTGAATCTAGAGTATTCATCAACAATTACAAGGGTGTACCTTTACTTACTGATGGACATTATGTTGACTGGTCCAAATAGATCAAGATGTAGCATGTGATATGGTTCTTCAATAGAGGATTCAGATTTACTCTTAAATGATGTCCTTCTCTGTTTAGGTTTTTGACATGCATCACATAGTCCATCAGGAGTATACAATGCTTTAGGCAATCCTCTAACCAAATCTTTCTTAACCAACTCATTGATATTGTTGAAGTTGAGATGAGAAAGCTTCTTGTGCCAATTCCAACTTTCATCTACTGATGCTTTACTGATGAGACAAGTAGGAGAGCCATCAGTATTTGATTGAATTTTGGCTTCATATATGTTACCATGCCTGTAGCCAGTCAATGCTGTCTTTCCTGATTCTTTGCTGACTACTTCACAATGAGTGGAATAGAAGTGGACATGATAACCTCTGTCAGTGATTTGACTAATACTCAACAAGTTGTGTTTTAGTCCCTTCACTAGAGCTACTTTTTCAATGATGACATTTCCAATGATTATATTTCCATATCCCAAAGTTTGTCCAATGTTGCCATCTCCATAAGACACAGTTTGGCCAGCTTTTTCCTCATATTCTGATAACAGGGATTTGTTTCCAGTCATGTGCACATAACATCCACTATCCATGACCAACACATTTTTCTTTTTACCCTGCAATCAGAATGTCAAAACAATAGTTAGAATGTTTAGGAACCCACACTTGTTGGGTTCCTTTTCCATGCATTTTATTAATTTTAGCAACAAAAGACTTTTTGACTTTAGCAGTCCTGACAGGATTAACTCCATCAGGATTTGCTTTGTCAGTATCAGTATTAACAAATGCATGTTTCACATTCTTAATATTACCAGAGTTTGTACTTTTATTAAACTTGGGTAATGGATCATAAAAGTTATAGTACAAACTATGATATTCTCCACAAGTATAAATAGAATTCCATTTACTACCACAATGAAAACAGGACTTCTGTGGTTTATAAAATACTAATCTACTCCTAACATCAGACTTAGGAATTTCAGTAACTTTCTTTTTACTCTTCCTGCAATCAATAGCAAGATGATTAGAGTTTCCACAGTTAAAGCAGCATTTTCTAGGTGCATTTGGGATAAACCTATAGTTATTCTCTTTATTAATCCCAATTTTACCATTCCTGTTTCTCTTGACAATTGGTAGATTTTGTTTACCAATAGCATCACTAACTTTTTCCCTAAGTTGTTTATGAGACAATAAACCTATATTCTTCTTTCCAGTTTTCTTGACAGGTTTAGACTTCACATAAGAGACTGAGCTATCAGAAGTAGATCCCTTTTCAAAAGTAGAATTGGGATCATTACCAAATACAAATTTAATAGGCTTAATCTTTGATTTGGTCTTGTCTATAACATGTCTATAGGTCATTGGACTTACTGTCTCATCAATTACAACTTTCTCCTTCAATTTCTTATCTTCATCTGACTTATAACCTAGACATTCTTTCCAATTCTTAGAAGTATTAATTTCATGAAATTTCCTTCCAGAATCTGTCCAGGTTTTGATTTTCTCTTTAGCATCCTCAAGTTCCTTTTCAAGGGCAGTACATTTAAGTTTCATCTCTAAATACACGTGTTTAGCATTATCACATTCTATCTGTACTTTTTGCATAAAAGAGAATTCAGTTTCTAGATGCTCATTCCTTTTCCTAAGTTCAGACATCTCAGATAAGATCCTAGTATTCTCAGCAGTTTGACTTCTAAAGCTAATATGCAATGACTTTAGAAAACGTCTTAACTCAAAAGCATTATCAGTATCAAAATCAAAGACAATATTTAGTACCTTATCATCAGGAACATCATTATCATCAGTATTGGCCATTAGGGCATAGTTGACCACCTCAGTATCAGATTCTGAGGAAAAGTCCATCCAATCCTTGCTTGAAGTGATGAGTGCTTTAGCCTTCTTGCACTCAGTTTGTTAGGCCGAATACACAATATATAATCAAGTATGTATGAGAATAACAATCAAGAACACAAGTTTGTAAATCAACAACCTGAATTATATTAAATAATTCTCTCTTAGTGATGTTAATGAATCACAAAGAGCTTCTAGGTTACAAGAATAATATATTCAATGATCGCGTCCCTTCTAGGGATAACCTATCTGTGTTTATATAGTACACAGTTACACAATCCTTATCTAATTGATATTCCTACAAATTAGCTATACAAGTTATATCAATTAAGGATTGCTTCTTATCTTCTATTCTGTTTCCTTAGCTGTATCAATATATTCTGCTTCTTTCCATCTTCAGAATATATTGCTTCTAGAATCTTCAATTCAGCACCGACAGCTAATTCAACTATCACCCTGTCAGACTTTAAATAAACTCTGACCGGCTTCCTTTAAACTCTTCACCCTGTCAGACTTTAAATAAACTCTGACCGGCTTCTGATAAACTCTGGTTAGTACCTGTTGCTTAAACACTGATAAACAAACGTCAGCAATTATATCTAACAATCTCCCCCAACTTGTTCATAATAAAATGTACAAGTTAAACATATAATTGATGATGTCAAAAACATTTAACAAATGCAGTGTTTAACATATAACAGAGTTTAATTTAAAACAGAGTTTAAATTTGACTTAGAATAGAAAATATATTAAAAACTTACAGTCAGACTCTACTTGATTTCTTGAATATCAGGCACTGTCCTGATATAGTCTGATAGCAATTTCTTTTCAGCTCTTTCTAGCTCTTCCACCATGATCTTCTTCACTTCTTTCAACTCTGGATCAAATTCTCCAGTCTGATAAATTGCAGCTCTCAGAGAATAGATGGAATTCTTCCTCATCTCATTCCCTAGCTTAATATAATAAGCTTTATCAGATTCTAAATTAAATTCAAGAACTTTTGTACCCAGTGCTGTTCTGAACTTAGCACTGTTTCTTTTCATCTCAACAATCTTCCCATGTGCATTTCTGTATTTGGGAATATATGCACTTGATACTCCTCCTCCAAGCATCATCTTCGATCTTAGCATCTTTTCTCTGATAACTGAAGCAGCATTGTGAGTATTTCTATTTTTGACTTTTAACAAGTACAGAACATACTCCAATTCTTGATAAGATTTGAGATTTATATCAGACTCTGCAACCTTATAAACTCTTCCATCATTCATAAAGTACAACAAAAATTCCTTCTTCAACACCTTATGAAAGATCATTTGAACAGAGTCTAGCATATCAAGATTTTCTTGAGTAATAATACCAGATACAGCTAGTGACGATTGATCCATTGGACTTGTATTTATCCTTCTCTCTCTGTGTGACCCTAGACCAGATTTGTCTTTTCCTTCCTTACCCAATATTGTTCTGGTTTCTGAGAAATTCACAGCTTCAAGCTTTAAATCTTCAAGAATTTTTGGTTTGCTGAATCCTGGAAGTTGTGTAGATTTCTGTACAACTTGAGCAACGTCAGAGGTTGTCATAACTTTAGTAGTATCATCAACTTGAGCAGCGTCAGAGATTGATTTTGCTAATCTTGTTTCAACTTGAGCAATGTCAGAGGTTGAATTATCTTTCTTCTCTAGGTTAGGCTCTTCAATCATTATGCCTTTACCCTTATCAGAGTTTCCAATCACAGGTCTCCTTGTATATTGTATACTCTGTTGTATATTCTCTTTGATAGAAATACCAACTTCTTTCTTTCTAGGAGCCTTGATTTCCTTTTTCTTGTAGATTCCAGCTTCAAGATTTTTCTTGTGTTCCTCAGCAAGCATTTGCTCTTCAGCCTGGATATCTTCAATAGTAACATTCTTTCCATGCTCTTTCATGAATATTTTAGCAGCAATCTCTTCATCAGTAGATGGATTAGTTGAAACAACTAAACTCTTGAGTTTTAAAGTAGATTGGCCACCAGAGTTTATCTTGTCAGAGTTTGTTTGTCTATCAGAGTTTACTCTTGTCCTGCTTTGCCTTTGAGCAAAAATCTTTCTTTTATTTTCTTTGCTTCCCCCATCAGTAGAATCATCCCTCCATCTCAGAGCTTGAGTGTCTTTGCATTTGTCTTTAGGTACACTCTCCCCCTTTTTGACATCATCAGAAAGTAGTACTGATGTCAGCAATTCAATGGCAGTAGAAATGGAATTCAGTTGAGTAGACATTGCATTCTGAGTTTCCTCAACTTTCCCAAGCCTCTTCTTGATTTCCTCAGAATCCTTGGCTTGCTGCTTGAACATAGAATAATAATAAGTTCTGTCAGACTTGAAAGTAAGATCCTTCATACTGACTTCATTCCTTAGATTTGTAAGCATTTGTTGATTCTCATCAAATCTATTATTAAGAGATTTGACTTGAACAACAGTTGCCTGTAAGCTTGTAAGTACATCAGTATTTGAGATCTTCTTGACAGAATCAGATAGAAAATCTGCAGCCCTTTGTGCTGAGAAGACACAATCTGCATCAGCCCATTTGTTGTAGTACATATTCTGGAAATGCTCATTTGTCTGTCTATTGACTTCCCTTGCTTCATCACTATTGACATCATCAGCCAATGAAACTTGAATACTAGGGTGTGAATGAGAACCCTCAGCATCATTTCCAGCTTCTTCATTATTGTCTGCTTCATTTTCAGTAAGAATATTTTCAGCAGTAAACTGTGCAGCTTCATCAATTTTCTCCTCTTCTACAGCTTCAGGAATATCAGAGTTAACCTGAGCAAAAACCTCTGCTTCTCTTTGAACAATCTCAACAACAGATTGTTGCAAAGCTTCAAGAATAATATTCTCAGAGTTTAGCTCATCAGCAGCCTCTTGTTCCTTTTCTATCACAGCTTCATCAAGAATTGTCTCTGTGACTTTTATCATCTGATTAACCTCCTCACCTTTGTCAAGATCACAAGAAATAATTTCAGTGTGAGTGGCTAGAGAATCTTCTATCTGATCAGTTACTTGATCAGCTTCCACACCCTCTGTATAATGATCAGAATGTATAGAGGTGTGTGCTTCAAAATCAAAAACTCTGCTATCAGAATGAGTAGCAGCTTCCTCAACTACATCATTAGCCTTTGATGTAGGAGCTTCTACATCCAAATCCATCATATTAGCATCAGTATTTGCAGCATCCTCCTGAACAAACACTTCATGAGCTTCAGTGTTTACAAACATTCTGTCCTCATTAGCATTTAGAATATCCTCCTCAACAACAATTGCAGGAGTATCTTGAGGAACAGTTTCAGTCACAATCTCCTCATTCTCTGATGCAGGAGCTTCAGATTTATCAAGATTTGCTCTATCCTCTGAGAGCATAGTAGTTTCCCTTAGAACAGCTTCCTGAATTACCACTTCAGAGTTTACAGGCAATTCAGCTTCTTCCTCCTCATCAAAAAGATAAGTGGCTACAAGCTTTCTTCTTTTGCGCAGAGTCTGAGAATCCTCTATTTCATCTTCACTATCAGATACTCTTGCTTCTTCAGAACGAGGTCTTTGTGCCCTTACTTTTCTTTTAAATGCTCTGGTTTTGGACTTCTTTAACCTTTGTGATGGAGACACAGAAGGTTCAGCTTCAGAAGATGGTTTAGAAATCCTAGCTGGCTTAGAACCCATATGCTTAGTTCTACCACCTCTTGCAAGATTAACAGAAATTAAAGAAGGTACTTCTTGAGTTGGGGAATTGACTTGAGCATTTAAAAACTGTTGCATTGAGGCAGGTAGCAACAAGTCTCCAACAACTCCTTTCTTAACATCTTTATTTACTAGATCAGTAAATACCCTCTTATGTAATTTAAAACAAGAAACATCTGCTTCAATTACATGTACTCCTTCAACACAATAAGAAAACAAAAGCTGACAGAATCTAGAAAAATAAACAACTCCTCTATTCTCTGTCATCTTCTCCCCTAAGTTAGTCAAAACAAGTCGTGCAAAATCAAAATGATTATCATATAATAAAGAATACCCGATTTGCAGACTGTCTGTGGGAATAGCATCCCAATTTGTGCATTTCTTTCCAAATGTCCTCGTGATGCAATCGAAGAAGAAACTCCATTCCTTGCGCAGAAACGGCCTTTTGAGTTGCCCAATCTTTGTCAATGGCCCAGAGTAACCAATCTCTCGCATCATTCGTATTAAATCCTCATCACCCATTCCAACAGTGTAGGAAGGATACTCAGGAAACCCCATTGCAGCTCGAATAGTACCAGCAGTAATAACATACTCTGTTTCTTCAAACTCAAAGATTATGGATGGGTTCCCAGTTTCACCACCATCATCATAAACCCCTGACTCCCAGAATGCCTTGATTTGTAAACCAGAAAGTTTGGGTGGTTCAACTAAAGCACGCCCAATCGCTGACTGAGCAAGAAACTTTTGAATCATATGAAATGCTTCTGGTGCGTTTGCAGTGTTTAGTGGTGCGGTATAGTTGTTTGGAACGAACTCTAACCCAGACGAAACGAAAGCTGTGGTTGCCATTAGAAGATTTTGAAGAAAGAACAAGTAATTGATGCGAAAGCTTAACAGAGTTTATGTGTAGAAAGGTGTTTGTGACTATGTGTGTGTGATAATAGATGTGTATGAGTAAGATGTGAAAAGTTTAACTGAAGATGTGTGTATTGTATTTAAAAAAAATTAAAGATTAAAAACTGAAGAGTTTTTAATCATTAATACACAACTGTCTTACTCCTGTAATCATGTGAATGGGACACGTGTCACACATGCAGTTACTGACAGCAAATAATTGGCAGTTTCCAATACGCATGCGCAGTAAAAACAGCAATAATTACCGCCTGTTACACTTTTCTATGCAATTAACCTCTCTCCTCTGTTTAAAACATTCTTGAACAACTTTCCAATCATACTCTTTTTAAATTTTCAAAGCAAATGTCTAATCTCAAAATTATAAAATGTCTGAAACAAAGAAATTATTTTAACCATCAGAGATTAAAACAAAGTTACCTCGGCATATGTCACACAATACATCAGTGTTTACCATTTATCCTTCTTTGTCAATAAACTCTTTTCTCAATCTGTACAGGTGTGAAAATATGTGTGTGCAATAGCAGAGTTTACCGAAATCAATAGTTAGATCATCTCAAAGTGCATAAAATCTACAAACTAAAGCAGTAAAAACTGGTTGCCTAAACTCTCATGTATAAAATAAAATCTGATTCTTATGTCTAAACTCTGTATACTGATATCCTTTCATTTGGATATATCTTTTATTTTTCACCCCCTTTATATATATAATTTTTTTTTTTTTTTTATTTATATTTTTCCAGTAATCAGTGGTTGGCACCAGTCACCAAAAATCAAAGATTTTAGCCCTTATTTCATACAATAAGTTCCTGGATCTTCCTAGGCTCAACATGATCTCAAAGGAATTTGTGCTCTGTTTGGCATCTTTTGATTTGAGGGTGAATTATTTGCAATTAATAATCAGAGTTTAGACTTTTCATCAGTTAATACAATTAATTTATGAGAGAAAATGCAAACAGCTAATACAAACTCAGTGTATAGGATTAATAAACTAAGAGATGGTATAAATACAGAGACAGTATCATGCTGTGTTAACTTACTGCACATGTTTGAGATCAGAATCTATACAACTCTTAAGGATTCATAATTACTTGCTGAGAATTATGCTTCATACAAATTTCTTCATTGGTCCATATGTTTCAGACAAAATTACAATCAGAGTATAGCATTAGACTGTAACTATCAGAGTATGACCAACAGGTTATGACTAACAGAGTTTAGCATCAGAGTTTACTTTCAGAGTTTATGACACTGGTATTCATAACAGTTAAGACATGCAAGGAATCATGATCATTTAAAAATCAAACATGTATAGGTTTTGAGTCTAACCCGTATCTCTAGTCAGAACCAGAGATCATTCCAAGTTCATTTACCAATCTTGTAAAAGTAGCTTCACTCAAAGGTTTGGTGAAGATATCTGCAAGTTGTTGGTCTGTAGACACAAAATGAAGCTCAATGTTCCCTTCTTCCACATGTTCTCTGATAAAATGATACCTTATGCTGATGTGCTTGGTCATGGAGTGCTGTACTGGATTACCTGTCATAGCAATAGCACTTTGGTTATCACAGAAAATAGGTATTTTAGAGTACCTTAACCCATAATCCAGCAATTGATTCTTCATCCATAAAATCTGTGCAAAACAGCTACCAGCTGCTATATACTCTGCTTCTGCTGTGGATGTAGAAATTGATTTCTGTTTCTTACTGTACCAAGAAACCAATCTGTCACCTAAGAATTGACAGCTTCCACTTGTACTTTTTGTTCTCACACTAGCATTAGGATCTCCAATTATGAGATCAGGTGTGTGTGCCTGTGTCCACTTTCTTGCTGTTGGTAAGTGGTTTCTTGCATCATTATTGAATCCTCCCACTTGATCCATGCTCTCTTGATTCATATGTTGACTCTCTGTAGCATCTGAGGCTCCCCCTGAATTGGATGGCTCAGAGTTTGAACTGTCAGAGTTTGAATCAGTTTCCTCAACTGACTCACTTGCTGTGTCTTGTTGAGCTTCTTCACGCTCCCCCTCAACTGGTTCTCTATTTTGTTCAATTTGAGAATTTCCAGTTTCTCCAGTATTTACCAGTAGAGGTTCAGAGTATGCTTCGTCAGAGTTTGTCAGAACCGCTTCATCAGAGTTTGTCGGTACTGCTTCATCAGAGTTTACATCATCAGAGAATAATCCTTCATTTTCAAAACGCAGTTGATCATATCCATCTAAGTCATCAAGTCCAGTTATTTTCTTGTCATCAAATGACACATGTATGGATTCCATGATCACTTTAGTTCTCAGATTGTAGACTCTGAATGCTTTTGTTGACAATGGATAGCCAACAAAGATTCCTTCATCAGCTTTTAACTCGAACTTGGTCAACTGTTCAGGATGAGTCTTCAACACAAAGCATTTGCATCCAAATATATGAAAATATTTCAAATTTGGCTTCTTATTTTTCACCATCTCATATGGTGTTTTCCCATGCTTGTTGATCAATGTTGCATTTTGAGTAAAACAAGCAGTTTGAACAGCTTCTGCCCAGAAGTATGTTGGTAATTTTGCTTCATCAAGCATAGTTCTGGCTGCTTCAATTAAAGTTCTGTTCTTCCTTTCAACTACACCATTTTGCTGTGGAGTTCCAGGTGCAGAAAACTCTTGTTTCACTCCTCTTTCCTTGCAGAAAGCTTCCATGATTGAGTTTCTGAATTCAGTTCCATTATCACTCCTTATAATTTTGACTTTGTGCTGTGATCCTTTGTCCAGTAGATTTACATGATCCATCAGAGTTTGAGCAGTTTCATCCTTCTTTGACAAGAAATACACCCATGTATATCTAGTATATTCATCAACAATTACTAGAGCATATTTCTTTCTGCCCATTGACATTATATTCACTGGTCCAAAGAGATCAACATGTAGAAGATGATAAGGTTCCACTACTGAAGATTCAGATTTGCTCTTGAAAGATGACTTCCTTTGCTTGACCTTTTGACAAGAATCACATAGGCCATCTAGACTGAGTATTGATTTTGGGAGTCCTCTTACAAGATCCTTTCTTATTAGCTCATTGATGTTGTTCAAATTGAGATGAGAGAGCTTCTTGTGCCAATTCCAACTCTCTTCATTTAACATTCTTGCAGTCAGACACACTGTTTTTCCATCAGAGTTTGTTACCAAACTTGCTTCATAAATGTTGTTATGCCTGTGTCCAACTAGAACAACTTTTCCAGTAGATTTACTGATGACTTCACAGTATTCACTATGAAAATCTACATGGTTTCCTCTGTCACAGATTTGACTCACAGATAACAGATTATGCTTGAGTCCTGAGACTAGAGCTACATTTGTGATGATGACACTTCCAAGATTAATATTGCCATATCCCAGAGTGTGTCCTATGTTGCCATCTCCATAGGAAACTTTTGGGCCAGCCTTCTCCTCAAAGTCTGATAGCAGGGCTTTATTTCCAGTCATGTGTCCTGAGCATCCACTGTCCAAGATAAGTGTGCTCTCTCTTATGCCCTGCAATCACAAACCAACACTAAGTGTTAGTTTTAAGGATCCAGACTTGCTTGGATCCTTTGCCTTTCTTAACAGTGTTAGCTTTTGCAGCGGAATCAGTATTATCAGAGTTTAAACTAACATTGTCAGATTTTACACTAGCAGAGTTTGCTCTAACCCATTTCAAGTTGGGTTTTAGCTCATAATAATTATGATAAATAGCATGATAACTCTTACAAGTATAAATAGAATGCCAAGTGCTCCCACAGTGTGTGCATAAAGTTTGTGGTTTAACCCTTACATAATCATTCTTTACTCCTGATGTAGAAGATAAAGAATTAATATGTTTGTTCTTAGTGCAAAATCTAGCAAGATGATTAGAACTACCACAATTATAACATGTTTTCCTTGGAGCACCAGCAGTAGGCAAATGATTATTTCTATTATCTATGCCTATCTTTCCATTCCTATTCTTCTTGGACCCTTTTGGTTTCATGGCAGACTTTACCTCTTTGAGCTTATGTTTGAACTGTTTTCCTGTCATTAAACCAACATTAACCTGTTTCTCACAGACTCTAATTGGTTCTATAACAGCTTCAGGCTCAATAGGTTTCTCTGTTTTAAATTCAATATCCACTTGTTCAACACAAGCTTCAACTGGCTCTTTAACAGCTTCTTTCATAACTACAGATTTTAGCTTACTAGATTCAGGAACAAATGTTACAGGAGTTGAATATGAACTTGTGAATGCTCTAAACTTGATTTTGTCCTGAAATCTAAGTTCATCTTCCTCACTGTACCCTAAGCCTACAGAATCTATCTGAAACACTTGATGTGTATCTCTACCAGAATTAGTCCAAGTTTTAATTATTTTTCTTTCCTTCTCTAAATCAGATTCTAGTTGCCTATACCTTTTAAGCAACTCCTGTTCAACATAAACAGCATCATCTCTTTCTTTTTGAATCTGCTTCATATTCTCAAGTTCTCTTTCAAGAAACTTGCTTCTTTCTTTAAGACTAAGATTCTCAGATTTAATCCTCTCATTCTCTAAAGTCTGATCCCTATAACTAACATGTATGTTCTTAAGATAAATTCTTAATTCAGAAATATTATCAGTATCATAAGCATAAGTAGTTAGGGGTACCTTATTTTCTGATGATTCAGTCTCATCTTTGACAGTTGCCATAAGAGCATAATTTACTCCATCATCAGAATCTGAAGTATCTGCCCAGTCTTTGCCTTTAGAGATGAGTGCTTTCTCAGTTTTGCCTTTCTTGCACTCTGGAGCATAGTGACCCATCTCCTTACACTTGTAGCACTGGATTTCAGATTTATCCTTCTTGCCAGACTTGGTCTCCCTTCCATCAGACTTTCTAAAACTTCTCTTATCAGAGTTTGAATCTTTCCTTGAGAATCTCTTTCCTTTCTTGAAGTTCTTGAATCCCATCTTCTTAAAGGTCTTCACCATCAATGCAGCCATTTTCATCATCTGTTCTTCATCATCCTCAGAGTCAGAAGCTTCATCAGAGTTTGAGTCATCATCAGAGTTTGATGACTCACTTTCAGATTTAATGACTAAAGCCTTTCCCTTGGCTTTCTTCCTTGATGATTCCTTCTTAATGGGCTTCTCCTCGACTTTGAGAGCAACAGATTTTGTCTTTTTACTCAATCTTCTATTCCTTTGTTCTATCTCCAGTTCATGAGTTTTCAATAACCCATAGATTTCATCAAGATCTGTATCAGCAAGCTCATAATTATCTCTTATTGTGGTTGTCTTTAAATCCCACTTTTCAGGTAGAGATAACAGAAACTTGAGATTAGACTCTTCAAGCTCATATTCTTTATCAACCAGAGACAGATCATTCAATAGTTTGCAAAATCTGTCATAAGTCTCAGTCAAGGTTTCATTAGTTCTTGAATCAAAGTGCTCATACTCCTGTGTGAGTATTGTCTTTCTGTTCTTCTTGATAGCACCTGTTCCCTGGCATCTGACTTCTAAAGCATCCCATATCTCTTTGGCAGTTTTGCAGCCAATTACTCTGTTAGACATAACATTATCTAAAGCACTGTGGAGAAGATGTCTAACCTTTGCATCTTTTGCAATTGATGAGATGTCCTCAGGAGTCATATCTTTCTTTTTCTTTGGAACAGTCTTTTGTTCTTGACCATCAACAACAGGGGACAATTTAGTCGGCATATGAGGACCATCATAGATTCTGTCAAGGTATCTGGATCTGTAGCCTCCAGAAACATGGTCATCTTCACCTTCCAAATCGGATACTCTACTGGCCTGAGAATTGGAACCCTGATTGTTTCATATCGACTCACAGAATTGGGCTTAACCTGTTCAGCCTTAGGAGCAGTTTGATTTTCTTCAGACATGATTAATACTGTGTTTGAATCGTAAAACTGTATATATTAAACAGCCTTGGCTTTGATACCAATTGTTAGGCCGAATACACAATATATAATCAAGTATGTATGAGAATAACAATCAAGAACACAAGTTTGTAAATCAACAAACTGAATTATATTAAGTAATTCTCTCTTAGTGATGTTAATGAATCACAAAGAGCTTCTAGGTTACAAGAATAATATATTCAATGATCGCGTCCCTTCTAGGGATAACCTATCTGTGTTTATATAGTACACAGTTACACAATCCTTATCTAATTGATATTCCTACAAATTAGCTATACAAGTTATATCAATTAAGGATTGCTTCTTATCTTCTATTCTATTTCCTTAGCTGTATCAATATATTCTGCGTCTTTCCATCTTCAGAATATATTGCTTCTAGAATCTTCAATTCAGCACCGACAGCTAATTCAACTATCACCCTGTCAGACTTTAAATAAACTCTGACCGGCTTCCTTTAAACTCTTCACCCTGTCAGACTTTAAATAAACTCTGACCGGCTTCTGATAAACTCTGGTTAGTACCTGTTGCTTAAACACTGATAAACAAACGTCAGCAATTATATCTAACACAGTTGCAAAGTGCCCCATTCCATTACACTTGTAGCATCTAACCTTTGACTTGTCAAATTTGCCACTTTTGCTGTCCTTTTTGTTGTACTTGTCTTTGTCAGCATTGAAGGTCTTTTTCTGGAAGTTGCCCTGTCTTCTAGCCTTCATGAACTTCATCTTCTTGAAGCCTCTGACTATCATAGCAACCATCCCTTCCATGTCTGAGTCAGAGGAATCATCATCAGTATTGGCATCAGGAATGCCATCAGTATCTGATGATGAGTCATCAGGATCTGACTCAACTATTCTTGATTTCCTCCTTGAGACCTCCACAGCTTTTCCTTTTGATTTAGCCTCAACTTTCAAGGCAATAGACTTTGCCTTGTTGCTTTTCTTATTCTTCCTTTGTTGAACCTCAAGATCATAGGTTCTCAGCATCCCATAAACTTCATCAAGAGACACAGTGTTTAGATCATACTGATGTCTAATGATTGATGTTTGTGTATCCCATTCTTCTGGTAAAGCTCTCAGAAAGTTGGTATTAGAATCTTCAGATACATACTCTTTGCCTACTAATGATAGATTATTCAAGAGTGTCAGGAATCTATCATATAAATCAGTAAGGCTCTCATCAGGTCTTGCATCAAATTGTTCATACTCTTGAATAAGTAGAGCCCTTATGTTTTTCTTGACAGATGCAGATCCTTGGCATTGAGTTTCCAAAGTATCCCAAATTTCTTTTGCAGATTTGCATGCTATCACCCTGTTAGACATGACATCATCAATGCTGTTGTGAAGGATATTATTTATCTTTGCATCTCTGAGAACGTCAGCTTTCTCTTCAGGAGTCCATTCACTTTTTACATTGACCACGTAGTGTTCAGGTGTAGTATCTGTTTGTGGAACTATTCTCGTAGGAACATATGGTCCATCACGTATCATGTCCAAATAGTCAGGATCCATAGCCTCCAGATACATCAGCATCTTTACCTTCCATGTTGGATATTCAGTTTTCTTCAGGATGGGAATTTTCATGCTTTCATACTTTGTCGACATCTTAGATCGTTTCTGATTCAAATTTAAATCAGTTTGCTCTGATACCAATTGTTGCCCAGTAAATAACAATTGTAGAAGGGGGGTTGAATACAATTGTATAAGATTCTCGACTAAATAAATTATGTATCACAAATATGAAAGAATAATAACAGCTTTATTAAATCTGATATAAACTGTTACAAACTCTCTCAAGAAATTCTGATGTTCTTGAGAGCTTCTAGGTTACAAAAATACTCGTGTATGCGATCAATTAAATCGAAACCTAAACTGTGTTTATATACTACACAGCTTCTCTAACAATTACAAGATAAGTCCTAATCAATTACAAAGATTGAAACCTATCCTAAATTGATAGCTTCATTCCTATAAATAAGGAACCGACATAATAAACTACTTTATTTAACTAGACTCCAAATATAACTTGAAGTAGGAATCCTGATCAGCTTCCAGTCCTGATGATCAATCATGATCCCAGTCCTGATATAAATCTTGATACTGACGCTTGAGCAAATACTGATGACCATGCAATACTGATGACGTCAGCAATTCTGATCAGTTGAGTCTAGATCCTGACGATCATTGAATCCTGATCTAACAGTTATTGTCTTAGGGACTATGACAGTATCTTTTCCATCAACTGTTGTACGGTCAATACCTTCATCCTCATCATCAAGTTGTTGCTTGATGAACATGGCTTCCTCATCAAACTCAAGTTCAGAAAGTTTAAAAATTGGTTTGTTGATCTTTTTGAGAACATGAGGCTTGACAGACACATCAGTTGAACAATCCTGATTCACAATCTCCTTGCCAGGTCTTTTACCATACTCACAACCTATCCCTACTTTTTGATCTTCTGTGTATTTCTCATGATAATCCTAAAGTTGTTTAGAAGAGTTTCTATAGGCCTTGATCTTGAATTCATTTTCACTAATTTCATTCCTGAGAAACTTTTCTATTTCTTTAGCACAGACTAATTCATTTTTAAGTTTAGCATTTTCATGTGCTAGAGACTCTAATCGACTGGTCTTTAACAAAAGCATGTCATTCTCAGAGGTGAGTGTTTCATTTAGTTTAGTTAACCTAGCAATTTCTTCATTTGCTGCAGTTAAACTAGTATGGACATTAAACATTTCAACACTCAACTCCTCAACAGTTTGTTTGTATTCTTCTTTAGACATTTCAAGTAAGACAAGTGAGGGTACCTGACTTGAAGAACTAGAGGAGACCTCTTCAAATTTAGCCATGAGGGCTAGATTCACATATTCCTCTTCTTCTTCATCATCATCAGAATCATCCCAACATTTTCCCTCAGCCACATAGGCTTTTCCCTGTCCTTAGTTGAAGTGTCCACTTGACCCTTTGTCCATTCTTTGATTCTGTTTTGGTCTTCTGCATTCAATAGCAAAATGACCAAGCTCATTGCAGTTGTAACATCTAAACTTGGATCTGTCTACCATACCTGTTTTGTAACCACCTTTTGTGGCACCACCTTCAACCTTGGAAGAATTCCCTCTGTTGAACCTTGATATTTGACCTTGAGACTTAAATGGCTTGTTTCTCTTGAATCTTATGTTTTTGAACTTCTTAGCCATGTAAGCCATAGTTGGATTGTCCATCTTTTCCATTTCTTCTAAGAAATAGAAGTCTTCATCTTCAATATTAGTTATTTGCAGCACCACTTTCTCATCATCATCCACAACCTCCTCAATCTTTAGGGTAGGTGAGCAGGTTGGGTGATTTGAATTCCTTCAACAGGTTGAGTGATTCTTGGCACATGAACCACAAGAGCACCAGACATATTTGCCATCTTTCCTCTTGATCCAGATTGTATAGTTCTTTTCCAGGAAAAGTTCAAGCTCATATGACTTAAGCACACCATATAATGTTTCAAGGGAAACATTGTTTAGATTTCTTCCTTCTCTTATGGCTGTGATTCTGTGCTCTAGATGCTCAGGAAGTGTGAGTAAGAACTTAACATTTAACTCTTTCCTATCATAGTACTTGCCATGAATCTGTAGCTCAGTCAGCAGTTTACTGAACCTTTCAAACATTGTCAAACCTTTTCCATGAAAGCTTCATACTGTGAGATAAGAATTTGTCTTTGATTGTCTTTCACTTCTTCACTTCCTTCACATAACAGCTCAATCTTATTCCACATATCCTTAGCTGATGAGCATCCAATGACATTCCCACACATGGCTTTGTCCAAAGTGAGAGCATCCAGTAGGATGAGTTGCAAGTAGTCATCCAAGGCCACCTTCTCTTTTTTTGGCTCCAGAAACTCAGAAGGTGCTTTAGCAACCCAATGTGCTGGAATAAGAACACCGTCCACAGTCGAGGCTTCAATCTCCTTTTGTGGAACAAAGGGACCATTTTGGAGGATACCCAAGTATAATGGATTCGCAGCTTTGATAAATAGCAAGATTTTTCTTTTCCACACATTGTAATTCTCCTTATCAAAAGCTGGGATCTTTATGCTACTTGACTTCTGCAAACTTGTCATGATCTCAGATTTGTAGAACAATCTGTCTACTTTGATACCAGTTGTTGGTCCTTGACTATTGCAGAAGGGGGGGGGGGGTTGAATGCAATACTGATAAATCTCAATCTACGTTCCAACAACCAAAACCAAGATTAAAGTTTATCAGTTTATGAAATGCAAATACAAGTAGACACAAGAGAGTTTCTCACAAAATAAATGTTTTATTTATTTTGCAATGTGTTGCTACAACCGCAAGAAAATATCAGTTTTCTTGAGCTTCGGTTTCTCGAGTGATTACCAAGAATGAATCAAGAGATAGTCTAAGTAACAACTCAACCTATCTCAATTATCACGGGTTTGTGAAGCTGCTGTCATTTTTCATGTGGTAGCTTCTTACAAATTGTCTACCCGTGAGTCTTACCTAAATTGCTATACAAACAAGTTTATCATTACTGAATAAAGCAATCTAGATACATTCTATTTTCAGCTAACACAATTCAGTAGATGTTGATTTGTCATACTCTTGAATTGGTGAGCTTTGTCATGTGATCTCTCAAGCTTCTGTCGTAGTCTTGCAGACCTGATGCAGTGTTGGGATACTGCAACACGCCTGTTTCTTGAACATCCAAACTGTCACATGTTTGACTGGGTAGATCCCCAATACAAAGATTATCCCTTCATGACAGTATCCTGAACCCCAAGCTTGTTGTCACAAGAATGCGCTTTTTGGCGATAGTAAGAAGTCCCCGCAATAGATGCTGTCAAGAGTTCCAAGCTTGCTGTCAGGCTAACATAAAGTTGTTGTCTGAGGGCTTCCGCCAATGTTGCTGTCAGAGTGGATATGTTGTCGTGACTTGCAACATGTTGTCTTCTTGTAACCTTACTGTCAGTGCCATGACAGTAACATTTATTCTTGCTGTCCTCCTTGAGCACTTCTTAAGGCTTGAACAAATAAATGAACTTCTACCAAGATGTACTAAAATCTTATTTAACAACAAACAAAATGATTACAAGAACATACTCTGGTTGTGACAGTATGTTCATACTTAACTAAATTAAGTATTAAGAAAATAACCAGTTAAGTTGTCTCATAACTATCACCCATAATTGCTAACATGATTAATAGAAAATATATGAGTAGTATGTTAATATGTGGTGTGATTAAGAGAAAATGTTTGATGAGAAAGTGGACAATGAAGAACAATGTCAAGTTAAGTAATGGAGAATATGATCAGTTGTAGTTAATGTATCGGTTTCTCATATTGCATCGATACATGAAAGCGGCATATAGACTGTTAGTATTCTCAATAAATGCCTGATATTTTGATGTTTGTTAGTTGTATCTCTATGTTGTTGTTATAATTTATAATTTAGAGATTTCTCTTGCGGCCACAACTCGCCTGTTGGTGATGTCATTCCCTTTTAAAAGTTAAAAACAACTCAACACTTACAATTTTATAATTATCATACCTTAGTTCTGTTGTGCTGTAATAAAATATACTGGAAAAGTTATCGAATTTGTTAAACAAATATTTTATTTTTTTATTCACAAATAAACAAATAGATAATAATTTAATTTGTCCCATATTTCTCGGTATCGCCTAGATGCATATTTAAAAAGTAAAAAATAATAATTTCTATACGTAATGTAAAAGTCAATTTTTTTCACGGTCTTAAGTTTTAAAAGAAAATTTCAGAATAAATAAGTTGGTGTCGTACAATTTTTTGTTAGTAAAATAAGAGTTCTTATAAATAGTCATATAACATAACTTACCAATCCATACTGATATTAAGTTTGTATAATATAATATAACATAACTTAACTTACCAATTCTCAAAAGTTTGTATACTGATATAACATAACTTACCAATTCATACTGATATCATGTTTGTATAAATAGTCACATTATGAAAAGAGTATAATATAAGGATCCAACTAAAATAAAAAAAAGTTATTTATATATCCAACTTTAATTTTAATAAATTTATTAAATATAAAAACTTGTTTGAATTGGTTAGTTAGATTTAGAATGAAATGTGATCCGAACAGTCGTTTTAAAATATAATTTTCAATCAGCATTATTCTATATAATATATAACTATATAGTATAACGTTACTCGACGTCGCCTCACGACGACGTCTCGCATCACGACGACGTCTCACGTCCAATTTCGAACCCTGATATAATAATAATAATAGAATAAAAAATATATAACGAAAAAAGTTCGAGTTAAAGGAATCTCATTGTCGGGGTTGTCGTGACGCCTCACATTATGAAAATAGTATAAAAAAAGGATCCAACCAAAATAAAAAGATAGTTATTTATATATCCAATTTTAAATTTTGATAAATTTATTAAATATAAAAACTTGTTTGATTTGGTTAGTTAGAATTTGAATGGAATGTGATCCGAACACTCATTTTAAAGTATAGTTTTCAATTAACATTATGCTATAAAATATATAATTATATAGTATAACGTTACTCGACATCACCTCACGTCGACGTCTCGCATCCAATTTCAGACACTGATATAATAATAATTATAGAATAAAAAAATGAAAAAGATATAGAGAAAAATGTTTGAGTGAAAGGTTTTTCATTATCGGGGTTGTCGTCTACCGATGATGCCTCGCATTCCGAAAATAGTAAAATATAAGGACCCAACCAAAATAAAAGGAAAGTTATTTAAATATCTAACTTCAAATTCTTAATAAATTTATTAAACATAAAAATTTGTTTGATATGGTTAATTAGTTTTTGAATGAAATGTGATCCGAATAATAGTTTTAAAATATAGTTTTCAATTAACATTACTCTATATAATATATAATATAGCATTATATAAAATTAATATTATCATCATAGAAAATCACAAATTTTCAATAAATTAAATTATTGAGAATTAAGTTTTAAAAAATCGACCATAATATTCATCAAGTATAAATACTGAATTACATCCAAAAAAGTATAAAATAATGAATAATGCATACATCTTCATAAAATAATTAAACATTACAAATTTGTGTAATTAATTTAGTTATTTGGGTTTTAGTTGAAATTTGATTCGAAGATCGTAGTACAAATATAAATTTCACAATTTTTATAAAATTTCCCCTTAATATACACAATATACAGTAGAACCTTGATAAACGAATAATCTCGTCAACCGAATAATTTTTCCGATCCCAACTTGTGACAATGGAGTAAATGAATAATCTCGCTAAATGCATTAATGAATACATTTTATTGAAATCTTTAAAGGTCCTATATAAATATAAATGAACAATCACTAAAATTAAAATAATATATATTTTTATGATATATGTCATCTAGTCAAAAAAATTTATAAATTTATATATGTATTTTAATAGACTCTAAGTTATTACTAATACAATCTTATTAGCAGTTTCAATTACGTTAAAATAGTTCAAGCACATTATACTTAATTTATACGTTTAATTCATGTATGCATATTATTGAGTCTAAATAAATATATTATAGAATTTTAAATTTTTAACAATTATATTCTAAATACATTCGAATATTAAATTTAAAATATCACTATCGTAATAAAATAAAATAAAACTATTGTCTAAATGAATAAATATTTATTTATCGATATTTGAATAAAATATTCATTAATCGATAAATATATAATCTCGTTAAATGAATATATTTTCTTGGTCCAAAGTGCATTAAATTAGGAGGAAATTTTAAATTAAGAAGGAATGAGGTTAAGATTAAAAAATAAATAAATAAGATTCTTGTTTTTTATCAAGTTTAAACACTAACTTTTATTACAATTTCTCCTCCCTTTTTCATTAATTATCACAAATTTATTAAATATAAAATTTTGTGTACGATTAATTTATTTAATAAAATTTTAAATGAAATAACATGATCCAAAAAGTGATTTTAAAGTAATTTTAATTTTGTGTTTCAAATATATACATTGAAAGGCATACGCAATAGCCTATTTGTAATTCGAGGATTCTACTCAACTTAAACAAGAATGTAATAAGTAAATATTAGATTAAAGGTCACATGAATCTCAGAGAGTTTTATCTGTCAAGAGAATGGAGAATTAAAGTCATCTACAAACTTGAAGTTATTGTTAGGAATATGTTGTTCTTGATGATAATTATAAAAACACTTAGTAGATTTTGTATTAAGTCATTTTGTAGCTGTCAACGAAATGGCATGCTTTGCAGCATTCCGTTGACAGGAAGCTCATCAACGAAATGAGTAATGTAGCAATTGCACTATACAATACTTCACAGTTTGAGATGCATTCTGTTGTATGTATTAGATAGGTTTTCTAAGTCATGTTGACTAAGTACTAGATAGGCAAAATAGGTTGGTTAATTGTAAATATATTATGCCTTGTAATTTTGCCTAAGTGAAGACATGTCAACGGTATGAAGATCACTCTGTCAACGGTATGGAGTTTACCCATCAACGAAACGAGGGAAACACCATCAACGAAACGAAGGAAACACCATCAACGGAATGAAGAATAAAGCTATCAACGAAACACATCTCCCTGCTATCAACGAATCACTATTGCTTTTTGAACAGTTGACAAAGTGATAGTGACAGTTTACTGAACAGATCTAAAGGAGATATGGAAGTGTACTTTGCATTGGAAGCCATCAAAATGGTTACTGGAAATAAGGAAACATTCCAATTTCCAATAAGGCTCTTGGGAATGATTAAAATTAGCATGAAGACAAAAGCAAAGATCTCCAAGGACCATTGGACAAAAGGAATGAAAAGCAAGCTACTGATGGTTACTACTATTGTTCTTTAGTTTAGCCAAACGTAGAATTGTAAACTTGGGTATTTATAACCAAGTGTAGCAGTTACTTTAAAAGATAAGAGAAGAAAAACAAATAGTTTGTATTAGCTATCTTTGAGAGCATACTTCTCTACAATCTTGTAACTGAGCAGCTGTGTACATTTTGTATCACAGATTATTTCCACAATAAAAATCACTTCAGTTGGATCATCAAACAATCCAACTGAAATTATTTACGTGCTTGTGATTTTTACTTTAAGTTCAGTTTTTATTTATAAGTTGTTTTAAGTTTAAGAAATATCAAGAATTGTATTCAACCCCCCCCTTCTACAATTCTGTTAGGTCATTTGGGATTAACAATTGGTATCAGAGCTAGCTTCTAACATAAAAGAAGTTTAAAGATCAAGACCAAAACAGTAACCATGGTGAAGAAGGATGCAGGAGTAAAAATACTAGTTCTTGATTAGGACAATTACTTTCACTGGAAAGTAAAGATGCACTTACATCTCATGTCTATGGATGAGAGGTATGTAGACTGCATTGAGAAAGGTCCACACGTTCCCATGAAGTTTGCATCTAGAGTTGGACTGCCAGATGATGCTCCTGATGTGGAAATTCCAAAACTTGTCTCAGAATGGACTATTGAAGATGTTGTAGAAGTCCATAAAGATAAAAGAACCATGAACATTATGTTTAATGGTTTGGAGCAAGAGATGTTTGACAATGTCATAAACTGCACAACCTCCAAAGAAGTATGGGACACTGTTAGAACTCTCTGTGAAGGTACTGAGCAAGTTAGGGAAAACAAAATGTAGCTCCTTATACAACAATATGAGCATTTTCATTTTAAAGCTGGTGAAACCCTAAATGACACGTTTAGTAGGTTTCAAAAGCTTTTGAATGGATTAAAGTTGTATGGGAGGATCTATCAAACCAAGGATTCAAACCTTAAATTTCTTAGAGCTCTTCCAAAAGAATGGAAGCCTATGACTGTTTCTCTCAGAAACACTCAAGAGTACAAAGACTACACTCTTGAGAGGCTTTATGGAACCCTGAAGACATATGAGTTGGAAATGGAGCAAGATGAAGAAATTGAAAAGGTACAAAAGAAGGGTGGATCTATTGCATTGATTGCATCTGTGAACCAACTGGAAGATGACAATGAAGAAGCTGAAAAGGCCACAACTAGTCGAGCTAGTTGTAGGAGTGATGTTAGCAAGGGTAAAGGCAAGATGACAGAAGAAGAAGAATCAGAACCAGCCAACTTGGATGACTTAGATGAGATTGATGAACACATTGCTTTTCTGTCAAGAAAATTCTCTAAGTTCAAGTTCAAGAGAAACTCAGAAGCAAGGCCACCAAGGAGAGACTTTCAACCTAACAAAAGTAACTGGATTGAAAAGTCTAAATCTAAATGTTTCAATTGTGGAATGCTTGGTCACTTTGCTGGAGACTGCAGAAAGCCCAAGATTGAGAAGGGCAACATGAAATTTGAGCCTGTTGATTATAAAAAGAAATACTTTGAACTTCTCAAGCAAAAAGAAAAGGCTTTCATGTCTCAGGAGTATGATTGGGCTGGTAATGGTGAAGATTCTGATGATGATGTTGAGTATGTCAACTTGGCTCTTATGGCTAACAATCATGAGCAGGAAGCAAGCTCCTCAAGCAACCAGGTAACAATTACTAATCTTTCTGAGCTTTCTAAAGAGGAATGCGATAGTGCAGTAAATGAAATGTCTACTGTACTATATAATTTGCTTGTTACTCTTAAATCACTTACCAAAGAGAATTCAAGAATAAAAGAGACTAATTTGCTCTTAAGTGATAGGAATGCAATGTTAGAAGCACATCTCATTGAATTTGAGAAAATGAGATGTGTTAGTAGGGATGCTAAGAAGGAACTTGAGAACATGTTACAAAGGGAAGAAATTCTTAAAACACAACTTGAGATAGAACAAAGTGTGATTGCAAAATGGAAAGATGCCAGGAATGTTGCCACCAACATCATTAATGTTCAAGGTATGGAATCTTTCTGTGAGCAATCATGGAAAAAGAACAAAGAGAAGCTAGGGTATGTTGGTGAAACCTTAGAATCAGAAACAGAGTCAACAAACAACAATGATCATTTGTTGAAGGTTGATGTGTCAACGGAATGCAATGTTTCGTTGACAGATGAACCATCAACCGATCAGGCTGTTTCGTTGACAGAGAAAAGAAAAGATGAACTCACTAGACTTAATAATAAGTATGGTCCTGTCACCAAGAACTTTGTTCAAGGTGAGTCTAGTAAATCAAAGAAAGTTGAGAAGCCTGTTGAGAGAGCTAATGTAGGTCACTTGTCCAACAAGCAATTGAAAGATAAGTTAGAGAATGTTCAAGTTGAGGCTAAGGGAAATAAAAAGAATAACAGGAATGACAAAGTAGGGATTAACAAACACAACAATTACACACCTGATAAATATGCTCCTAGAAAGACATGTGTCAATTGTGGAAGTGTCAGTCATTTATCTACTAACTGCAAATCTGTTAAGAAAACTGTTAAAGTGAAAATTCCCAAGCCTGCAATGAATAGTTCTATGCCTACAATACCTGTTATGCCTAACATGTTTGCTCCATATGCACAATTTCAGAATCCATATGCTAGCATGTCGTTTGTGCCTAATCCATACATGAATATGTTTAATGTGCCACAAATGCCATGGAATATGAATAACGTGTTTGTTCCACCAACTATGCATGCTATGAATAAAAATGTGAGCAACTTTCAGAAATCAACACCAAGGGTAAAGATTGATTTAAATCAATCTGAGCCCAAAGGGAAACATGATATTAAAGGAAAAACAAAGGCTAACAAAACAGGACCCAAGGAAACTTGGGTACCAAAATCAACTTGATTTGGTTTTATTGTGTGCAGGGAGACAAAAGGAATCTTTGGTACTTGGATAGTGGTTGTTCAAGACACATGACTGGTGATTCTACCCTGCTCACAGAGTTTCAGGAAAGAGCTGGCCCTTGTATTTCTTTTGGAGATGACAGCAAAGGCTACACTAAGGGATATGGCTTGATTTCAAAAGAGAATGTCATCATAGATGAGGTTGCATTGGTGGATGGTCTTAAGCACAATTTGCTTAGTATCACCCAACTCTGTGACAAAGGATTTTTAGTTACTTTTTCTAAAGAAGCCTGTGTTGTTTCTAAAGGAGGAAACAACAATGTGGTAATGACTGGATTCAGAAGAGGGAATGTGTACATTGCTGACTTTAGTAGCACAAGTTCAGACACCATCACTTGTCTTTTCAGCAAGGCAAGCAAGGATGAAAGTTGGCTATGGCACAAGAAATTATCTCATCTGAATTTTAAAGTTATGAATGATTTGGTGAGGAAGGATCTTGCAAGAGGAATTCCACTGGTGGAGTTTTCCAAGGATGGTTTGTGTGATGCCTGTCAAAAAGGGAAACAAAAAAGGGCATCATTCAAAAGCAAGACAGAGTCATCAATTGTCCATCAGCTTGAGTTGCTTCATATGGATTTGTTTGGCCCTGTAAATGTCATGTCTATTTCAAAGAAGAAATATTGTCTTGTGATTGTTGATGATTTTTCTAGATTTACATGGACTTTCTTTTTGCACTCCAAAGATGAGGCAAGTGAAATCATTATCAATCACATCAAGATGGTAAACAATCATCCTGACTTGAAAGTAATAAGGATTAGGAGTGACAATGGGACAGAATTCAAGAATTCAAGCATGAAGGTGTTCTGTGAAGAAAATGGTATTTTGCATGAGTTTTCAGCAGCAAGAACACCACAGCAAAATGGTGTAGTTGAAAGGAAAAATAGAACACTTATTGAAGCTGCAAGGACAATGCTAGATGAATCAAAGTTACCAACTTATTTTTGGGCTGAGGCAGTTAATACAGCTTGCTTCACTCAAAATATCTCTTTGATTAATCAGGCCAAAGGAATGACCCCTTATCAGCTACTCAAAAGAAAGAAGCCACTATTGGATTTTCTTCATGTCTTTGGATGCAAGTGCTTTGTTCTGAGAAATCAAGCTGAGCATTTGGGGAAATTTGAAGCAAAGGCAGATGAAGCAATATTTGTGGGATATGCAGCAGGGAAAGCGTACAGAGTCTATAATCTCAGAACCAACATTGTTATGGAATCTGTACATGTTGTTTTTGATGATCTCAAAATTCAAGGTCTCTGTGATGAAGGTTTCCATGAAAGTCTTTCTTTTGAGAATGAGGAAGGAGATCAAGTGAATCATGTTAAGGCTACTGAGAAACAGCCTAAAATTGTTGTATCTAGCACAGATGAAAGCAGCAGTGAAGATGAAATTGCTGCATTAAGGTTGAAAAGAATAGCTGCTAGCAGACCAAATGGTCATTTCGTTGACAGTCATGATGGTGGATTCGTTGACAGTCAAAATGAGCGTTTCGTTGACAGCCAAAATGGTCATACCGTTGACAGTCATAGAAATGCTTCTAGAAGTGATCAGTTAGGGACAACAAATTCAGGGGGAGTTTCTCAAGGACAAATATCCAATCAAGGCAATCATGATCATGAAGCTACCTCTTCAAGAGCAAATCTACCTCCCTCAAGGAAATGGACTAAAGATCATCCCTTTGAACTAATTATAGGTGATGTGTCTTCAAAAGTCCAAACTAGAAGAGCAACTCAAGAAGAATGTCTATATAGCAGCTTTCTGTCTCAAGATGAGCCAAAGAAAGTTGAGGATGCACTTCTAGATCCAGATTGGGTTTTAGCTATGCAAGAGGAGCTAAACCAATTTGAGAGGAACAATGTATGGAAGCTGGTGCCCAAGCCTAAGGACAGGAGTGTCATAGGCACAAAATGGGTGTTCATAAACAAGATGGATGAAAATGGCATAGTCACAAGGAACAAAGCTAGATTGGTTGCAAAAGGCTATTCACAAGAAGAAGGAATTGATTTTGATGAAACCTTTGCTCCTGTTGCTAGACTAGAAGCAATAAGGATTTTCCTAGCCTATGCAGCCCATGCCAATTTCAAAGTCTATCAAATGGATGTGAAGAGTGCTTTTCTGAATGGGGAATTGGAAGAGGAGGTGTATGTAAGTCAACCTCCTGGTTTTGACGATGATGATTTTCCAGAATATGTATACTTCCTCCTCAAAGCACTCTATGGTTTGAAACAAGCACCTAGAGCCTGGTATGACACACTTTCACAGTTCCTCCTTGAGAATCACTTCACTAGAGGTACTGTAGATAAAACTCTTTTTCACAGGGTTGTGAATGGCTCTACTATACTTGTTCAAATTTATGTAGATGACATAATATTTGGGTCTACAGATGTGAAACTTTGTCAAAAGTTTGCCAAGCTTATGCAAAGTAAATATGAAATGAGCATGATGGGAGAATTAACTTACTTTCTTGGTCTTCAAGTGAAGCAAGTTAATGAAGGCATTTTCATTAGTCAAACAAAATATATTCATGATTTATTAAAGAAGTTTAACTTAATGGAATGCTCTCCTGCCAAAACTCCCATGCCTACTGCCACCAAACTTGAATTGAATACTAAGAAAAAATCTGTGGACATTTCAGGTTACCGAGGCATGGTAGGCTCACTTTTATATTTAACAACTAGTAGACCTGATATTATGTTTGCTACATGTCTATGTGCTAGATTTCAAGCTGATCCTAGGGAATCCCATTTAGTTGCTATTAAAAGAATTTTCAGATATCTCAAAGGAACACCAAACCTTGGCATTTGGTATCCTAGAGAATCTGGCTTTGAACTAATTGGTTATTCAGATGCAGATTTTGCAGGATATAAAATTGACAGGAAAAGCACAACAGGCACCTGTCAATTCTTAGGAAACAAGCTTGTCTCATGGTTCAGAAAGAAACAAAACTCAGTTTTTACCTCCACAGCTGAGGCTGAGTATATTGCAGCTGGAAGTTGTTGTGCACATATTTTATGGATGAAAAATCAACTACTTGATTATGGAATAAGAGTTGAGAAAAATCCTATTTTCTGTGACAACACTAGTGCCATTGCCATTACTGAGAATCCAGTGCAGCATTCAAGGACCAAGCACATTGACATCAAGTACCATTTCATTAGAGAACATGTTATGAATGGTACTGTGGAGTTACATTTTGTTCCAAGTGAACAACAACTTGCAGACATCTTTACCAAGCCACTTGATGAATCATCATTCTCAAGATTAGTAAGTGAGCTAGGTATGCTAAATCTCTCTTAATTATTTTTGAGATATTTGCAAGTTACTATGTAGCCAGAAATTTGCTATGTTTTTCTGTGAATTAATTTTCTCAGGAAAAAGTGAAATTTTGTCTAAGTCAAAATTACTATGTCAACAAAACGCACCATTTCGTTGACAGTCTTAGCATTTTTCTGGGTGTTTCGTTGATAGCTCTTTTATATCAACGAAACGCAGCTTTATCAACGAAACAAATGGGACATTAAACGCCCAATTGTGATTTGTTGATACAGCGCTTTTAATCTGAACCGTTGAAATTTTGACATGTCTTTTACCACGATCTATGCATACACCCCTGTAAGTATAAATCATGGTAATTCTTTAAAAGTAACGGTTATATTTTTAAGCCAATCCAGTAATTTACATTTATTATTGGACTCTTTTTCTGAGAATTTTTGGGGGAGTATTTAAGAAATTCTATTTTCTTTAATTTCTTTTTACCTGTTCTCAAAGATTCCAAAGGCTTTTCTCTCTTCTTCTCTCTAACAAGCAATTCATTTCGAAGCTTTTCTTCACACAACAATGGCACCCATAGTCAAGCTTATGTCTGCTGGAGGGTTCATCTATGAGAAGAACAACTCCATCCCTTTTGTTGTCAAGGAAAACCCGAACAGTATCTTTTTCAAGATGATGGACTTCATGAAGAACTGCAAGTTGAGCTATGCAATGTTTCACTCAACTCCTCTCTATAATGAGATAATCGAGGAGATCTGGACCTCATGTGAGTATAGTGGAACAAACTGCACACTGCAATTCACTCTCCAAGGTAATGAGTACATAGTTAATTCTGATGTATTGCAAGCATGTCTACATATTCCTGAAAATAACTGTGATGCTTTGCCTACAATCACTGAAATGGTTAACATGCTAAATTCAATAAACTACTCTTTGCCTACTGATAATCTGGGTAGAATAATTAGGAGAGGTTTGGTTAGGGAATATAGTTATTTAGCTGATGCATTTATCAAGGTCTTTTCTGGAAAGATTAGTAATTTTGATGCATTAACTAATTCCATGTTGATTCTTTTTACCATGCTCCTAACTGATAGATATTACAACTTTAGCACCCAACTTATGTATGAAATTGGTGCTAAGTTGGGTGACAAGGCTAATAGGAAAAAGAATATCTACTATGCTAGGTTTCTGATGATGTTGGCTAATCATGTTAGTCCAACACCATTAGTAATCTCTAACCCTGTTTCCAAATTTGAGTGTTTTGTGCAAGAGAAGAGAGTATTGACAGACATACTGAGGCTGAACCATAATGGTGAGGTTCCAGTGGTGTATCTACCAGTAATTGAGGTAACTACTGCTATCCCTTCTAGTATAATTGTTACTTCAACTGTATCACCCAGTCCTGTTGCTGTGGAGTCTGTAGCTGTGACCCAACAGGCTCCTGCCCCAGCAACAAAACCAAAATCAAAGAAATCCTCCAAGCCAACCTCAAGTGCTTCCCAAAAGGCACCTGTTGTAAAATCCACTACACAACCTAAGGGGAGTGTTTCTAGAGCTGTGAGAGGTGAGGGAAGGGGTGAACATAAAAGAAACCCTAAGGATAAGGAAGGACAAATGAGTGAAATCCAGCCAAGCCCCATTGTGTCTTCCCAACAAGGCACAATGAGTAAAATGGATTTAAACACAAGTCTAGTTGCATCCTCCCAAAAGGATGTGATTATTGAAACAAGCTCTCCTCCAAGAGCACACTCCAAAAGGGTAAGGGACACTTCAAGCCCTTAGTCTACATTTTCCCAATACCAAAGGAGAGTGAAGCAAAAGTCCAAGGGTACACAGGGTGCACACACACTGGAAGCAACACTTCCAGTTTCTCAAATTCAGTTTGATGTAACCCCTATTATTACTCTGGGGTTACAGTCCCATTCTCTAAACATTAATCTTGATTTATCTCCATCCAATTCACCAACTCAATCTTTAGATCTGGACATGATCAATACATCTTTTCCTGATTCTCCAACTCTTATCTTGGAGAAGCCCCACTCTGAAGGTGATGGCCATCACTTGTTAAGTGATTTGTTGGGCCATCAACCATTTTTTTCTGAAGTTGCAAGAGGATCTGTGGACCAATCTCTAAAATCAATCACCACAGATTCTACTGTAATTTCACTTTCTCAAAGTGCTTTATTGACTTCATCAACGAAACAGCCTCTTTCGTTGACAAGTGTTTCTCCATCAACGGTATCCATACCGTTGACAGTTCAAACTACCATTCCGTTGATAGGTCATTCTACACCCCTTATTGAAAATCAAGTTGTTTCCACAACTAGTGTAGATGACCTGGTGGTAGTTGAGACACTTTTAGGTTTGAGAGGGAGTGAAATTGAGAGGCTGGCTTGCAGCCAGGCAAAAGGAGAGTCTGAGAGTGAGAGGCTGGCTATTTCTTCCAGCCAGGCAAAAGGAGAGATTGAGAGTACCACCTTAGTAGGTGAAGGTGAGGGTGTGAGAGGTGTGAGCCATGGGGAGCCCATGATGCAAGAAAAGAGTGGAGAGAGAGAAGGGACTACAGGAGCAATAAGGATGGAAGCAGCCATTGCTAGTGAGTTAATGAGGGTCAGTGAGGGAGAAAGGGAACTTACATTCCAAGAGCATTATCAACAAACTCTGGATAGTATTTCCCTGGATCCTGAGACCTTTACTCATCCTGTGTCAGCCTATCAAGTTATGGCTCAACAGGGCAATGTGGAGGCAGAAAGGTCACTCAACTTAATTCATACTACTGCATCAATGCAAAGAGCAAAGGATGCCTTGACCAATCTACCTCCAGGAGCTGCAGCAAGTGGAGACTTTGAGTTTTCTGATGATGAAGACATCTTTGGTGACAATCTACAGGTGGCCACCACTACACAGACTGGGACTTCTGTGGTGCCTCCTACACCAAACTGGCTTTCTCAGGATATGCATGGTAGATGCAACTTGGATGCTGCTATCACAAGGCAGTACAATGAGGCATATCTAGCTCATGAGTCTGCTGAAGCAAGGGAAAAGAAATTCTATAAGGCCATAATGGATTCTCTGGAAATTCAAAGGCTACAAATGTTGCAGACAAGGATTGAGGCTACAGAAATCAAGGATTCAATTAGCAACCTTAGGGATGCTACTGACAGGAGGCTAGATGAAAAGCTTCCTCTTCACACTGTCTCCAAGATGTCAAGGTTTTTCACCAAGGAACCTGAAGTGTCCTCATCTTTGAAAACTCTCTCCTCTAGAGTGGACAAAGTTGAGGCTACACTTTCTCACATGCAGAAGGAACAGGAGAAGCAAACTAGCCTACTCACCCAGCTTCTGGCAGCTCAAGGAATCCCTATCATCTCACTTGATGATAATAAAAAGGGGGAGAAAACTAAGGAGCAAGAGATACAAATCACAAAGGTTTTGGTCCCAGCCATCTCCTTGCCAGAAGAGCCATTAGCAATGGGGGAGTTTGGAAAGAAGAAAAAGGATGGTATTGACCTGATCCAGGAAGCTTCTATGAGGATGAGACTTGCAGAACAAATCAAAGACCATTGGTCCAACATAGAATCAAGGGTCAAGAAAATTGCTGGAACTACAAAGGACTCAAATCCATCAACGGATCAACCATCAACGAATGCCATGGTTCTAGTGTCAACGGAATGGGAGCCACAGACCAATTCTTTCTATAAGGTAGAGCCCCTTCTACATGGAGTCACTCAAGGTCCAAGGAAGGAAAAAGGACAAACTTCATGCATTAGGGATGTGGAACAAGCTACACTCCAAATAAGCTTATCTCCCAAGTCCCCTGCTAAACCAAAGGGCAAAAATATAGCAAGGACTTTCTATCCTGCACCTTATCCAGATGAGCTCAAGCTTCTTGGTCTTCTTATCACAAAAAGCAAGGAAAGCAATGATTATGAGATAAGGAAGCAAATGGCAATTGTCTACAGGAATGGACAAGAAATCTGTGTTTGGGCTGGTCACCCAAACTTTGCTGAAGCTAAAGCTGAAGAGTCAGAAAGAGCAGCAATGCAAGCCCTTGCTGTTGCTCAGTCTCTTGATGAAGAAGAAATACAGCTAGAAGAAAAAGCAAGAGAGGAAAGGAGTGCAAAGAAGAGCACAAGGCAACCAAAGGCAAGAGCTAGGAGAAACATAGCCTTTGAGAATGATGACTCTCAGAGCATTGCATCAGACTCTTCTGTACCAATTGCACCTCCAACAATTCCTGATCCAGTTTCAGAGGTAAAGTTAGCCTGTGATCCTAATCATCCTGTAAATTTCCATGATCAGCCAATTGAGCCAAAGGGAGAGCCAATTGAGTTTGATGAGGCCAACTTTCCAAAATTCCTCTTTGAAATGGATCCAAAGAAGAAATCTAAGCAAAGGGCTACCAAGGCTAAGCCATTTCTGATAAGGAGACCACAAGCTGAGAAACCCCCTACCAACTCAGAAGACTTCATCTACATTGCTGATATCAGGGAGGAGTCTGACATTCATATCAATCTTGATGACCTGGTTGAAGTGAGAGGAATAGCAGCTTCTTACAAACTACCAGAGAGATTGGTATTTGTCTACAAGGGTGGGAGAGAACAGGTTTGGCCTCTACACAGAATTCTGGGAGAAGACTATCAGACACTGCTATCTGTGTTTAAATGTTTGAAGAAAGATTTTGGTTTTACCAAAACAGCCAAGTCTGAGGTTGTCTCCAAGATTTGCCAAATCAAAGCTAGCTGGAACAAGCCTGGTGCACTTCCCAGAGTATTGAAGGTCCCTCAAACAGGAAAGATAATTCATCTCCAACCTTTTTGGATGATGGAATTCAGAGATAAGGACAACTGTAGAAGATTCTTCAGAATAGAAGACCAACTGGAGAAGGCATCCAATGAAACTCTAAGGTTAATGCAATCCAAGTTGGGGAATCAAGATGAAGAAGAGAAGATTTTCTACAGAAGACTTCAAGCTCAAATTGAGGAGAACAATGCAAGAAAAGGGAAGAAAACAAGACCACAGAGGCAAAGATGAAAAATCTGCTCAGTCTAGAGGAGCAACTCTGTGCACTTGTTTTGTAAGATTTTCTACCTTGCATTTCAATTAAATTCAATGAAGCTCAATGCAATTTCTACTTTTATCATGTGTAATATGTCTGTCTGAGTGTTTTTGTTATCATCAAGGCTCTTGATTTATGGCTGTTATTCTATCAGTCATAAATTGGGGGAGATTGTTAGGAATATGTTGTTCTTGATGATAATTATAAAAACACTTAGTAGATTTTGTATTACGTCATTTTGTAGCTGTCAACGAAATGGCATGCTTTGCAGCATTCCGTTGACAGGAAGCTCATCAACGAAATGAGTAATGTAGCAATTGCACTGTACAATACTTCACAGTTTGATATGCATTATGTTGTATGTATTAGATAGGTTTTCTTTTATTCATGTTGACTAAGTACTAGATAGGCAAAATAGGTTGGTTAATTGTAAATATATTATGCCTTGTAATTTTGCCTAAGTGAAGACATGTCAACGGTATGAAGATCACTCTGTCAACGGTATGGAGTTTACCCATCAACGAAACGAGGGAAACACCATCAACGAAACGAAGGAAACACCATCAACGGAATGAAGAATAAAGCTATCAACGAAACACATCTCCCTGCTATGAACGAATCACTATTGCTTTTTGAACAATTGACAAAGTGATAGTGACAGTTTACTGAACAGATCTAAAGGAGATATGGAAGTGTACTTTGCATTGGAAGCCATCAAAATGGTTACTGGAAATAAGGAAACATTCCAATTTCCAATAAGGCTCTTGGGAATGATTAAAATTAGCATGAAGACAAAAGCAAAGATCTCCAAGGACCATTGGACAAAAGGAATGAAAAGCAAGCTACTGATGGTTACTACTATTGTTCTTTAGTTTAGCCAAACGTAGAATTGTAAACTTGGGTATTTATAACCAAGTGTAGCAGTTACTTTAAAAGATAAGAGAAGAAAAACAAATAGTTTGTATTAGCTATCTTTGAGAGCATACTTCTCTACAATCTTGTAACTGAGCAGCTGTGTACATTTTGTATCACAGATTATTTCCGCAATAAAAATCACTTCAGTTGGATCATCAAACAATCCAACTGAAATTATTTATGTGCTTGTGATTTTTACTTTAAGTTCAGTTTTTATTTATAAGTTGTTTTAAGTTTAAGAAATATCAAGAATTGTATTCAACCCCCGCTTCTACAATTCTGTTAGGTCATTTGGGATTAACAGTTATTCTACATTGAAAGAATTCAATTTATTATTCAAGCCTCAGTGAAGTATTCAAGAAAGTGGATTTACTACTGTGACAGAGATTTCCAGTTGGTGACAGAAGAAGTACAAGATACAGAGTTTATTCAGAGCTAAAGAAAAGAAGCAACAGCTTTAAATGTTTTATAGATGAAGAATTATCATTGAAGTCAGTTATTCATGAACCAGACAGTGCATCGAATAACGACATCAGTCAGTGGAATTAAATCATCTATATTCAGTGGTTTTCAGAAGATATAGGAATGCTATGTTTTTAAGTTATCTTCTTTTTATTTATTAACTTAATTTAATTAATAAATTAATTCTATCAGAATTAATTTATTTATTAAATTAATTAAGTTAGTTGTTTAAATTATTTATTAACTTAATTCTATAAAAGAATTAATTTAATCTAACTAAATTAATTAAAAGAAAATATCTTAAAGCTGGTATGACCTAGCTTTGCACTCGGTATGACCTAGTGTTTTTAACACAAGGTTCTACCGAATGATTTGAGGTCTTACAGGGACAGTGTGGCAGGTCATACCGGTTCTTTTCCTAGGTTCTACCGAGCACATTTCAGAAGGTCATACTGGTGATCCTAGGTTCTACCGAAAGTTGGTAGAAGTACAGCAGGTCATACCGGACACTTTTCTGAGGTCATACTGATGAAGCATGGTTCTACCGAGCTTATACCTCAGGTCATACAAGTGTTTTGATTGTTTGATTAAATCATTTTGATTTAATTAAAAGGTCATACAGGTTTAATTAAATTGTATATGACCCGAGGCTGGACAGAAAAGCAGCAGACAGAAATTATCAAATACACAGAAGACATTTTCTCTCAAGAACAAGAAAGCCATTTGATCTCATTTCTTCTCAAGCAATTAATTCTAGTTTGTATTGTTAAATCCAAACCACTAGAAGTTGATTACTTGTATTGCTTTGATTATCTAGCAGATTTATATCCCTAGAATTTATCTCGAACATTGCTTTTAGCATTCGATCTTTTTATTACAAATATTAGAAAAGTTCATGTCGAATTTATTCTAAATTTGTATTAATTTGTTTGAGATAAATACTTTGTAATCCGTACTATATTTGCAACACCCTTCAAGTTTAATATAGTTTATATTTAACTTGAATTTTGTTTCATTTATAATCCGCATTAATTTGTTCTTAATTGTTAAATTATTCAAAGGACAAATTTCGATAAAACGGTATAGTTTGTATTCAACCCCCCTTCTACAAACTTATCAGGACCTAACAATTGGAATCAGAGCCTTTTGATTGACATACAAATCAAAGATCCAATTGTTTTGAGATTTTTTTTAAACTCTGAAATTTTTATTATTCCTAAAAATCTCATGTTCAGCAGGGAGCATTATTCAATGTGGAAGAAGAAAATGCTTCTATTTCTTAAAGTTGCTAATCCTAAATACTTTGATGTGCTGAAGAATGGTCCCAAAGTCCCTATGATTATTGAGGGAGAACTTATAGAGAATCAGATTGTTACTAGGGCTGCTAGGATGTACCCTAAGGATCCCAAGGATTACACTCCTGGTGAAAAAGAGGATGTTACCTTGGATGCCTGTCTACAGCTGATCCTTGTTGATTGTCTTTATCCTATCATGCATAATCATGTCCTAAACTGTGATACTGCCAAACACATTTGGGAGACTATAGAGATAATCAATGAGGGGACAGAGGAAGTTAGAGAGAATAATCTGGAAATTCTCACCTCTCAATATGAGCATTTCAGATCAAACCCTGGTGAAGGTATCTCTGAGGTTTTTGAGAGATACAACAAATTAATCAATGATCTGAATCTCAATGGGAAGCGCTATACTATCAAGGAAATTAACAAGAAGTTCCTACTTACACTTCCACGTCATTTGGAGCACAAAATATCTGCCATTAGAGAAGCAAGAGATATTGGAGAGATTGCTTTGGAAAGACTGTATGGTGTTCTGAAGACCTATGAGCTGGAGCAGATTCAACAGGATGAGTTATATGGAACTGGGAGGATAGTTAGTACTTCTACTGCATTGGCTGCTGAAGTCCCACGGAAAATGGAAGTGAAGGCTGTTCAACCTTCCAGTTCTAACATGAATGTTATTGATGCTGAATATGGATTAACATCCATTGATCAATCTGGTGGTGACTTCTATTCTTTAGAGGAACTTGATCAGCTGGAGGATGGTGATTTGGCTTTGATAGTCAGGAAGTTTGGGAAGTTCAGATTCAAAAGGAATCCCAATCTTAAGTTCAGGCCCAGATTTTAGAGAGGTGGATCTTCCTCTTCAAGTAGCACAAGGGGTGGCTACAAAACTGGAACTGTGGAAAGGAGCACAATCAGATGCTAAAATTGCAATGAGTTGGGTCACTTTGCTACTGAATGTAAAAAGCCAAAGCAAGTGAAAAGGAACTCATTTGATTCTAGCAAGAAGAATAAGATTGGGAAAGCTTATGTTGCTGAACAAAAGAGTTGGGATGACACTGACAGTGATGAAGAAGCAGGTGAGATTGGGAACCTTGCTTTAATGGCTAAAGAGGAAAGCACTTCATCTAGATACATGTTAGAGGTAAAGTTTACTGATACTGAAATGATTCGTCATCTTGCTGGCACCTTAGATTGTGCACACACTGAAAATGATAGAATAATTCTTTTGAACACAGCTCTTGAACAGGAGGTAAAAGAATTAAAACTAGTGCATGTTAATCAGGATGAACTTATTGAAAAAATAGCATTTCTTGAGAATAGGGTTAAATGTTATATTCAACTGGAAACCATTCTTAAACAAAAGAATAGTGAGCTTAATACTAAAGCCAATGCTTACTATAATTCCTGCAAGACTGCTAAAGAGATTTTCAATAAACAAGCTATTGGTAATCATGTCAGTATAGGTTATGATTATAATGAGGCCATTGGATTTCTTGGAATTAATTCCCCTTGTAGAGTCAGAACTGAAGGAAGGGGTGTTCCATATGTGCTTAAGGGTATTGAAACACCCTTCTGTAAGGAGTCCGAGGCAGATCCTCTGAATGAATACTCTATAATCATTGCTGAGGAGATTCGTGAAGAAGATACTGCCTTGGAAGTTCAACAGTCCAAAAAGTGTATATCTGATATTCCAGTTAAAGTTGCTACAACTAAAAAGACTAAATCAGATATCCATAAGTTGGATCAAAACAACTGTAGAACTAACATGCATGCTGTTAATTCTTCTCATAAAGAATGTGGTGTGTTTAATTGCATGTCTTGTGCTTTCAATGTTATGTATGCTTATTTTAATAGTAAGCATGTATCTAGTGATAAGACTGCTCCACGTCAACATGTTAATAATAAGAAGCATGTTAAAGCTAAGACTACTAATCCTCCTAAGACTAGAGTGGATTCATTTATCCCTAAGCCTACTCAGAAATGTGTTAAGGCTGGCTATAAATGGAAACGCTCTTTTGTGAAAGAGGTTGAAGTAGTTGTAGCTAAAAAGGTTGTTTTGCCTGACAAAGGCCAGTTCTTTAAGTATGCCGGACCCAATCAAGTTTGGGTTCCGAGGAAGGACTAATCAATTTGATATTGCAGGGAGTTAAACAGGTAAATTATGTTATGTGGATTCTTGACAGTGGCTGTTCAAGGCATATGACCGGAGATAGAGCCCTGCTATCAGATTTGGTTGTGAAAGCAGGCCCAATAGTTACCTTTGGAGATAACAGCAAGGGTATTACGAAAGGATATGGCTGTTTGAAGTATGGAAATGTTATCATTGAAGATGTATCATTTGTGGAAGGTCTGAAATTCAATCTTCTCAGCATCAGTCATTTCTGTGACAGAGGATATGCTGTTTCCTTTGAAAGAGAGAAGTGTCAGATCCTTCGCAAGAAGAATGGAAAGCCTGCTCTTCAAGGAGTAAGGAAAGGTGACTTGTTCATAGCTGATCTGAACTCGGGATTCAAAGATGAAGTTAATTGTTTTTATGCTAAAGCTTCATCAGATGATAGTTGGCTATGGCATAAGAAGATGTCTCACCTTAACTTCAAAACCATGAACTCTTTAGTCAAGAGGGAATTGGTTAGAGGTTTTCCTCAGATGGAATTTACACAGGAAGGACCGTGTGAGGCATATCAGAAAGGAAAGTCAAAGAAAGCTTCTCACAAGGGCACCGACACATCATCAATAACTGAACCACTTCAGCTATTGCACATGGATTTGTTTGGTCCAGTTAATGTGATGTCCATGTCAAAGAAACAATATGCACTTGTGATTGTTGATGACTTTTCAAAATATACATGGGTTTTATTCCTACATTCCAAGGATGAGACCCCATACCTGGTGATTGGCCATATAAAGTTGATTGAGCTGGATTCTAGATTCCCTGTTAGAGCCATAAGGTCAGATAATGGTACTGAATTCAAGAATGCCATTCTAAATGACTTTTGTGCTGATAAAGGAATAACAAGACAGTATTCTGCCCCTAGAACTCCTCAACAAAATGGAGTAGTGGAAAGAAAGAATCGTACTTTGATTGAAGCTGCTAGGACTATGTTAAGTGAGTCCAAACTTCCAACGTACTTTTGGGCTGAAGCAGCGAATACAGCTTGTCATACTCAGAATCGAACTTTAATCAACAAGGACTTAATGAAGACTCCTTATGAGATCATGAACAACAAGAAACCAACTGTCAAGTACTTTCATGTATTTGGAGAAAAATGCTTTGTGCTTATAGATGACAATGTGAAACGTGGCAAGTTTGATGCAAAGGCACAAGAAGCTATTTTTGTTGGTTATTCCAGAAGATCTTACAGAGTCTACTTGGTTGGCAGTCACACAGTAAAGGAAAGTGTCAATGTTACTTTTGATGACACTAAGCTCCCTAATATCCAAAAAGATGATTCATCTGAGAAGCTGAAGTTTGATAACTTGCCAGACTCAGAATCAGATGATGGAGCCCCACCTGAAGTTATTGCTGGTAATGATAATAACAATGATGATAATGATCATGGTGGTGGTGGAAACACTGGTAACAATGGAGATACCACCAACACTGGAGAAGAATCATCAAGGCAATCAAGCAACAACTCAGGGGGAGCAAATGAAGGATCAACTAGTCACTCACAACATCAAAGTGAATTTCAAGGCGAATCATCAAGATCAAATCTTCCAAGACAGACTGTATGGAATAGAGCTCATCCTTTTGAGCTGATCATTGGTGATCCAGAGGTTGGAGTTAAAACTAGAAGTGCAACTCAGAATGAATGTCATTATTCAGCATTTCTATCTGAAATGGAGCCAAAGAAAACTGAGGAAGCACTGACTGATCCAGATTGGGTGATTGCTATGCAAGATGAACTCAATCAGTTTGAACAACATCAAGTCTGGAAGCTGGTACCCAGGCGAAAGAACAAGAAAGTGGTTGGTACAAGATGGGTATACAGGAACAAGCTAGATGAGGATGGCATTGTTACAAGGAACAAGGCAAGACTGGTTGCACAAGGGTATTCACAAGCTGAAGGCATTGAATATGATGAAACCTATGCACCAGTGGCTAGGCTTGAGGCCATCAGGATATTCTTAGCATTTGCAGCTTATTCCAATTTTAAAGTCTATCAAATGGATGTTAAGAGTGCATTCCTGAATGGTGAGCTTGATGAAGAAGTTTATGTGGAACAACCCCCTGGCTTTGAAAATCAGGAACTGCTGGACTTTGTGTACTTTCTCTTCAAGGCTATCTATGGTCTCAAACAAGCCCCAAGAAAATGGTATGACACTCTCTCTGGTTTTCTTTTAGAAAATGGTTTTGTTAGAGGTATCATAGACAAAACTCTTTTTTCAAAGAAACATAAAGGTGATATGATATTAGTCCAAGTCTATGTGGATGACATCATATTTGGGTCTACTAATGATGATCTCTGTAAGAGATTTGCTGAGCTAATGCAGAGTAAGTTTGAAATGAGTATGATGGGTGAGCTGAAGTTATTTCTTGGATTGCAAGTAAGTCAAAGGTCAAATGGTATATTTATTTGTCAATCCAAGTATCTCAAAGAACTCCTCAAGAAGTATCACATGGAGGATTCATCATCAGCAAGGACTCCATCTTCAACAGCAATCAAACTTGGAGCTTCTAACAATTCTATCAAGGTAGATGTTACAAGCTACAGAGGTATGATTGGCTCCTTACTCTATCTTACTGCAAGTAGACCAGATATTATGTATGCTACATGCTTGTGTGCAAGGTTCCAAGCGGACCCTAGAGATGTACATCTCGTTGCTGTGAAAAGAATCTTGAGATATCTTAAGGGTACACCTAATCTAGGTATCTGGTACCCTAAAGATTCTGGTTTTAATCTTGTTGGATATACAGATTCTGATTATTCAGGTAGTGTTGTGGATAGAAAGAGTACTTCTGGGAGTTGTCAATTCCTAGGAGGTAGGTTGATTTCCTGGTATAGCAAGAAACGGCAAACAGTTTCCAATTCAACAGCAGAAGCTGAATATATTGTTGTTGGAAGCTGTTGTGCTCAAATCCTATGGATAAGGAATCAACTGAAGGACTATGGCTTTGCATTAGACAAAATTCCCATTTTGTGTGATAATACAAGTGCCATAGCAATCTCCAACAACCCTGTGCAGCACTCGAGAACGAAGCACATTGATATCCGGTATCATTTTATCAGAGAGCATGTCATGAATGGAACTGTGGAGTTACACTTTGTACCCACAGAAGAACAGACTGCAGATATATTCACTAAATCTGTTGACGAATCCACATTTATCAATTTAGTTGGTAAATTGGGTATGTTAAACAGTCTTAGTGATTAACAATATCTCTGTCATGTTTGTTCTTTAAAAAAAAAGTCATTTTCTCTTGCTGATATTGAATGATATATTTTGCCAATTCTTGTTTAGAGTATAAAGCTTGTTAATTTAAATATTCTGAATAATTTATTTTCTTTAAAAATACTTTTCTCATATTTTTTAAATGGAGAAACTTATTTTTATTGAAAATTTATTTATTTAAAAATCATTTAAGTTAGTTTCATATTGTAAATATTGTTGTTTAAATATTTCTGCAAGTTTATATTATTTTTATGCACTTCTATAATATTCTGCAGTTTTCTAATGTTTGTGTATAAGTTCTTGTAAATATTTTTTTTATTATTTTATTTTATTTTATTTTCTTTCTTTAGTTTTCTACTAATAGTTTTTATTTATATATATTATTTTAATTTTATTATTATTTATTATCTTTTATTTTCTATTTGTCTTAGTTGTTTTTGTAAATATATTGTATATATTATTTCTGATCTAGCTCTTGCTTAGCTGGAACTTCAGTGCCAAATCCAATTCAGGTATTACTTTCTATCTCTCAATCCACTTCTTTTACTGTTGCTGAACCCAAGTGGTTGTTAGGGCTGACCAAGGGATTGTAGATCCACAATCTTTATCCCAGGTCTTAGAGCCAAACAATGAGTCTACAACTTAATTACTTGACCTCTCAACCTAAACAGAAATCAAATGTTAAACAAAGAAGTATTTTGATTGAAACAGTGAGTGATCCAACAGCTCTGCCTCCTCTAAAGAAATTCAATATATACTGTGGCATCTGTCAGCCCATCTGTATCCTCTCAATAGGATATGGACTTTGAAATGGCCAATGAACTGTTTCTAGAGACATTCTCTCAACAGGATGAATCTATTGAAATTCGCCATAGGGCCATGACACTTTGTACTGAGTCAAGCACACTCTCATTACTCACAATGGGAGAAGACAATTCCATTAGATGAAACTCAGGACACAGTGAAAGCAGAGAACCTGCAACTAGTTACAGTGCCTACCATTGTCACGGTAGAAGTGTCTTCAAAGGCATCTGAGGGAAAATTTGATTCTTTGCCAAATCAAATAGAATCATTTTCTCCCCTCCCAGAGTGAACATCTCTGGCTCCCTAAGGGATTTTCCACTCGCAGATTTATCTGGAGAAAGTGGAAGGCAACTTGGTCAGTCTATCACTGAAGCAATTCAGATTTCAAATCCAAGTGATTTGATAGACATGATTGAGGATCGGGATTTGCGAACTCCCATTGCACCACCACTGACCTCTCTTGAAGAGGCTAAGGTGTTTTTCAATGCAGGTACTGATCAAAAAGGAGAAAACAGACAACTAATGTTGAGTGATAAGAGTCAAACACTGAGTGAAACACATGCACGTGAGATGAGTGATACACTTACAAGAGAAATTCAAGTGAGTGCACACACAGCCACATACACTGCAATGTAGTTAGCTCACATAGCTGATCTACAGGAACATCTATTCAAAACCCAGGCTGATAAAGAACTTTTGCAAGAACAAGTGGTTGAACGGTCTTCTTCTTCCACCTCTGTCAAAAATCAGCTGGGACTACTCAAGGAAATTTTGAAGACAAATTTACTACCCAAGATCAACTCCATCAACTATCTCAACTCCTACTGGCTTCAGATACTCATAAAGTTAAATCTGTAGAGAATTCCTCAACTAAGGGGGAGAAGTTTCTAAAGAAGTTTCTAGAGAAGTTTCTAGAGAAGTTTATAGAGAAATTTGGAGAAGCTAGGAAGAGGGAGCTGAAAAAGATATAAAAGGTAAAGGAGGAGTTTCAGGGGAGTAAAGGAAAATTAGCTCTGTTTTGTAAATGTTAAATGTATAGAGCTTAGGTAAATCAAGACAGGTTCAATGTTATCATATGTTCAGTCTAGAGGAACATTTGTCTTGTATTTATCTTTACTGGTGAAATCTGGAAATGTCATATTTGATCCAGAACTTTCTAGTATTTACTTAGGCTTAAGAGTCCTATCTTTTTCTTGGTTTTAGTTGAGTGATCCTCTAGGTATTTGGTTGTTATTCTCTAACAAACAAATAGGGGGAGATTGAAAGGCATATGCAATAGCCTATTTGTAATTCGAGGATTCTACTCAACTTAAACAAGAATGTAATAAGTAAATATTAGATTAAAGGTCACAGGAATCTCAGAGAGTTTTATCTGTCAAGAGTTCAATTTATTGTTCAAGCCTCAGTGAAGTATTCAAGAAAGTGGATTTACTACAGTGACAGAGATTTCCAGTTGGTGACAGAAGATGTTAGATATAATTGCTGACGTTTGTTCATCAGTGTTTAAGCAACAGGTGATCATCAGAGTTTACATTGAAGCTAGTCAGAGTTTGTTAAAGTCTGACTTGGTGATAGTTGAATTAGCTGTCGGTGCTGAATTGAATATTCTAGAAGCAATATATTCTGAAGATGGAAAGAAGCAGAATATATTGATACAGCTAAGGAAACTAAACAGAAGACTGAAGCAATTCTTAATTGATAATAATTGTATAGCTAATTTATAGGAGTATCAATTAGATAAGGATTGTGTAACTGTGTACTATATAAACACAGATAGGTTATCCCTAGAAGGGACGCGATTATTGAAAACATTATTCTTGTAACCTAGTAGCTCTTTGTGATTCATTAACATCACTAAGAGAGAATTATTTAATATAATTCAGTTTGTTGATTTACAAACTTGTGTTCTTGATTGTTATTCTAATACATACTTGATTATATATTGTGTATTTGGCCTAACAATTGGTATCAGAGCCAAGGCTGTTTAATATATACAGTTTTTCGATTCAAACACAGTAATAATCATGTCTGAAGAAAATCAAGCTCCTCCCAAGGTTGAACAGGTTAAACCTAATTCTGTGAGTCGATATGAAACAATCAGGGTTCCAATTCTCAGGCCAGTGGAGTATCCAATTTGGAAGGTGAAGATGACCATGTTTCTGGAGGCTACAGATCCAGAATATCTTGACAGAATCAATGATGGTCCTCATATGCCGACTAAATTGTCTCATGTTGTTGATGGTCAAGAACAAAAGACTGTTCCAAAGGAAATGAAAGATATGACTCCTGAGGACATCTCATCAATTGCAAAAGATGCAAAGGTTAGACATCTTCTCCACAGTGCTTTAGATAATGTTATGTCTAACAGAGTAATTGGTTGCAAAACTGCAAAAGAAATCTGGGATGCTTTGGAAGTCAGGTGTCAAGGAACCACTGCTATAAAGAAAAACAGGAAAACAATACTCACACGGGAGTATGAGCACTTTGATTCAAGACCTAATGAAACCTTGACTGAGACTTATGACAGATTTTGCAAACTATTGAATGATCTGTCTCTGGTTGATAAAGAATATGAGCTTGAAGAGTCAAATTTCAAATTTCTCTTATCCCTACCTGAAAGATGGGATTTAAAGGCGACAACAATCAGAGATAATTATGATCTTGCAGATACAGATCTTGATGAGATCTATGGATTGTTAAAGACTCATGAACTTGAGATAGAACAAAGAAACAGGAGATCCAGCAAGAAGACAAAATCTGTTGCTCTCAAAGTTGAGGAGAAGCCCATCAAGAAGGAATCATCAAGGAAGAAAGCCAAGGGAAAGGCTTTAGTCATTAAATCTAAAAGTGAGTCATCAAACTCTGATGATGACTCAAACTCTGATGAAGCTTCTGACTCTGAGGATGATGAAGAACAGATGATGCAAATGGCTGCATTGATGGTGAAGACCTTCAAGAAGATGGGATTCAAGAACTTCAAGAAAGCAAAGAGATTCTCAAGGAAAGATTCAAACTCTGAAAGGAAAAGTTTTAGAAAGTCTGATGGAAGGGAGACCAAGTCTGGCAAGAAGGATAAATCTGAAATCCAGTGCTACAAGTGTAAGGAGATGGGTCACTATGCCCCAGAGTGCAAGAAAGGAAAATCTGAGAAAACACTCATCTCTAAAGGCAAAGACTGGGCAGATACTTCAGACTCTGATGATGGAGTAAATTATGCTCTTATGGCAACTGTCAAAGATGAGACTGAATCATCTGAAAATAAGGTACCCCTAACTACTTATGCTTATGATACTGATAATATATCTGAGTTAAAGAGTATATCTGAAAAGCGTTCATGTTAGTTATAGGGATCAGACTTTAGAGAATGAAATAATTAAATCTGAGAATCTTAGCCTTAAAGATAGAAACAAGTTTCTTGAAGGAGAACTTGAAAATATGAAGCAGATTCAAAAAGAAAGAGATGATGCTGTTTATATTGAACAGGAGTTGACTAAGAGATATAAGCAGCTAGAATCTGATCTAGAAAAAGAAAGAAAAATAATCAAGACTTGGACAAACTCTCGAAGAGACACTCATCAAGTGTTTCAGACAGATTCTGTAGGTTTAGGCTATTGTGAAAATGATGAACTTAGGTTTAAAGACAAGGTTAAGGTTAAACCACAACTTAAACCTGTGAAATTTGTTCCAGAGTCCACTAAGTTAAAATCTGGTGTAGTAAGAGAAGCTGATATGGAATCAGATGAAACCTGTGAAAGACAGGAAAATATTATAACAGAAAATCTTATGGAAATAGAAGCTGTTAGAAAGCCAGTAAAAACTTGTGAAAAACAGGTTAATGTTGGCTTGATGACAGGAAAACAGTTCAATCATAAGCTCAAAGAAGTAAAGTCTGCCATGAAACCAAAAGGGTCCAAAAAGAATAGGAATGGAAAGATAGGCATAAATAAAAGAAATAATCATTTGCCTACTGCTGCTGCTCCAAGGAAAACATGTTATAATTGTGGTAGTACTAACCATCTTGCTAGATTTTGCAATAAGAACAAAGATATTAATTCTTTACCTTCTACATCAGGAGTAAAGAATGATTATGTAAGGGTTAAACCACAGACTTTATGCACACACTGTGGGAGCACTTGGCATACTATTTATACTTGTAAGAGTTATCATGCTATTTATCACAACTACTATGAGCTAAAACCCAACCTGAAGTGGGTTAGAGCAAACTCTGCAAGTGTAAAGTCTGACAATGTTAGTTTAAACTCTGTTTATAGTGATTCCGCTGTAAAAGCTAACAATGTTAAGAAAGGCAAAGGATCCAAGCAAGTCTGGATCCTTAAAACTAACTCTTTGTAATTGGTTGTGATTGCAGGGCATAAAAGAGAGCACCCTTATCTTGGACAGTGGATGCTCAGGACACATGACTGGAAATAAAGCCCTGCTATCAGATTTTGAGGAGAAGGCTGGCCCAAAGGTTTCCTATGGAGATGGCAACATAGGACGTACTATGGGATATGGCAATATCAATCTTGGAAGTGTCATCATCACAAATGTAGCTCTAGTCTCAGGACTCAAGCATAATCTGCTATCTGTGAGTCAAATCTGTGACAGAGGAAACCATGTAGATTTTCATACTGAACACTATGAAGTTATTAGTAAATCTACTGGAAAAGTTGTTCTAGTTGGACACAGGCGCAACAACATCTATGAAGCAAGTTTGGTAACAAACTCTGATGGAAAAACAGTGTGTTTGACTGCAAGAATGTCAAATGAAGAGAGTTGGAATTGGCATAAGAAGCTCTCTCATCTCAATTTGAACAACATCAATGAGCTAATAAGAAAGGATCTTGTAAGGGGACTTCCCAAATCGATACTCAGTCTAGATGGCCTATGTGATTCTTGTCAAAAGGCCAAACAAAGGAAGTCATCTTTCAAGAGCAAGTCTGAATCTTCAGTAGTGGAACCTTATCATCTTCTACATGTTGATCTCTTTGGACCAGTGAATGTGATGTCTATGGGCAGAAAGAAATATGCTCTAGTAATTGTTGATGAATATACTAGATATACATGGGTGTATTTTTTATCAAAGAAGGAAGGAACTGCTCAAACTCTGATGGATCATGTAAATCTACTGGACAAAGGATCACAGCACAAAGTCAAAATTATAAGGAGTGATAATGGAACTGAATTCAGAAACTCAATCATGGAAGCTTTCTGCAAGGAAAGAGGAGTGAAACAAGAATTTTCTGCACCTGGAACTCCACAGCAAAATGGTGTAGTTGAAAGAAAGAACAGAACTCTAATTGAAGCTGCCAGAACAATGCTTGATGAAGCAAAGTTACCAACCTATTTCTGGGCAGAAGCTGTTCAAACTGGTTGTTTTACTCAAAATGCTACACTGATCAACAAGCATGGGAAAACACCATATGAGATGGTGAAAAATAAGAAGCCAAATTTGAAATATTTTCATATATTTGGATGCAAATGCTTTGTGTTGAAGACTCATCCTGAACAGTTGACCAAGTTCGAGTTAAAAGCTGATGAAGGAATCTTTGTTGGCTATCCATTGTCAACAAAAGCATTCAGAGTCTACAATCTGAGAACTAAAGTGATCATGGAATCCATACATGTGTCATTTGATGACAAGAAAATAACTGGACTTGAAGATGAAAATGAAAATGATCAACTACGTTTTGAAAATGAAGATTTATTCTCTGATGATGTAAACTCTGATGAAGCTGGTCTGACAAACTCTGACGAAGCATACTCTGAACCTCTACTGGTAAATACTGGAGAAACTGAAAATTCTCAAATTGAACAAAATAAAGAACCAGTTGAGGAGGAGCGTGAAGAAGCTCAACAAGACACAACAAGTGAGTCAGTTGAGGAAACTGATTCAAACTCTGACAGTTCAAACTCTGAGCCATTCAATTCAGGGGGAGCTTCGGATGCTGCAGAAAGTCAACATATGAATCAGGAGAGCATGGATCAAGAGGGAGGATTCAATAATGATGCAAGAAACCACTTACCAACAGCAAGAAAGTGGACACAGGCACATACACCTGATCTTATAATTGGAGATCCTGATGCTAGTGTAAGAACTAGAAGTGCTACTACAAATGAATGCCTGTATCATGCTTTCTTGTCTCAAACAGAACCAAAGAAAGTGGAAGAAGCTCTTCAAGATGCTAACTGGATAACAGCAATGCAAGAAGAGTTAAATGAATTTGAAAGAAATGAAGTCTGGACACTTGTACCTAGACCAAAGAATAGATCAATTGTAGGTACAAAGTGGGTTTTCAGAAACAAGACTGACAGTGAAGGTGTGATTACAAGAAATAAGGCTAGACTTGTGGCTAAAGGTTATTCACAACAGGAAGGAATTGACTATGATGAAACCTTTGCTCCAGTTGCAAGATTGGAGGCCATAAGAATGTTTCTGGCCTATGCTGCACACAAGAAGTTTAAAGTCTTTCAGATGGATGTGAAAAGTGCTTTTCTCAATGGGAAGCTTGAAGAAGAAGTGTTTGTTGAACAACCACCAGGATTTGTAGATTCCAAGCATCCAGATTATGTCTACAGGCTTGACAAGGCATTATATGGACTAAAGCAAGCACCAAGAGCATGGTATGAAACTCTTGCTCAATTTCTTTTAGAAAGTGGGTTCACAAGAGGTACAATTGATAAAACTTTGTTTTATTTTAATTCTGGTGATGATTTGCTTTTAGTTCAAATTTATGTAGATAATATTATTTTTGGATCTACTAATGACAAACTTTGTAAGAAGTTTGCAAAGCTTATGCAGTCAAGGTACCAAATGAGCATGATGGGAGAGCTTAGTTATTTTCTAGGCTTACAGGTCAAGCAAACAGATGATGGGATTTTTATCAATCAAGCAAAGTATACCAGAAATCTTCTAAAGAAATTTGGTATGCTTGATAGTTCATCTGCTCCAACTCCCATGGCTACTGCAACAAAGCTAGACAAAGACACAGGTGCTACAGTGGATATGACAACCTACAGAGGCATGATTGGGTCTTTACTGTATCTCACTGCAAGTAGACCTGATATCATATTTTGCAGGCTGTAAGATAGACAGAAAAAGTACAAGTGGAAGCTGTCAATTCTTAGGTGACAGATTGGTTTCTTGGTATAGCAAGAAACAGAAGTCAATTTCCACATCTACTGCAGAAGCAGAGTATATAGCTGCTGGTAGCTGTTGTGCACAGATTCTGTGGATGAAGAATCAGTTGCTGGATTATGGGTTAAGGTACTCTAAAATACCTATGTACTGTGATAACCAAAGTGCTATTGCTATGACAGGTAACCCAGTACAGCATTCCATGACCAAGCACATCAGCATAAGGTATCATTTTATCAGGGAACATGTGGAAGAAGGGAACATTGAGCTTCATTTTGTGTCTACAGACCAACAACTTGCAGATATCTTCACCAAACCTTTGAGTGAAGCTACTTTTACAAGATTGGTAAATGAACTTGGAATGATCTCTGGTTTTGACTAGAGATACGGGTTAGACTCAAAAACTATACATGTTTGATTTTTATGCTCATGGTTCCTTGCATGTATTAACTGTTATGAGTACCAGTGTCATAAACTCTGAAAGTAAACTCTGATGCTAAACTCTGTTAGTCATAAAGTGTTGGTCATACTCCGATAGTTACAGTCTAATGCTATACTCTTATTGTAATTTTGTCTGAAACATATGGACCAATGAAGAAATTTGTATGAAGCATAATTCTCAGTAAGTAATTATGAATCCTTAAGAGTTGTATAGATTCTGATCTCAAATATGTGCAGTAAGTTAACACAGCATGATACTGTCTCTGTATTTATAGCATCTCTTAGTTTATTAATCCTATACACTGAGTCTGTATTAGCTGTTTGCACTTTCTCTCATAAATTAATTGTATTAACTGATGAAAAGTCTAAACTCTGCTAATCAATAGCAAATATTTCACCCTCATATTAAAAGATGCCAAAAAGAGCACAAATTCCTTTGAGATCATGTTGAGCCTAGGAACATCCAGGAACTTATTGTATGAAATAAGGGCTAAAATCTTTGATTTTTGGTGACTAGTGCCAACCACTGATTACTGGAAAAAAAAATACATATGTATATATATATATATATATATATATATATAAAGGGGGTGAAAAATAAAAGATATATCCAAATGAAAGGATATCAGTATACAGAGTTTAGATATAAAAATCAGATTTTATGTTAGATGAGAGTTTGAGCAATCAGTTTTTACTGTTTTAGTTTGTGGATTTTATGCACTTTGAGATGATCTAAATATTAATTTCGGTAAACTCTGCTATTGCACACACAATTATTCACACCTGTACAGTTTGAGAAAAGAGTTTATTGACAAAGAAGGACAAATGGTAAACACTGATGTATTGTGTAAAATACGCCGAGGTAACTTTGTTTTAATCTCTGATGGTTAAAATGATTTCTTTGTTTCAGACATTTTATGATTTTGAGATTAGACATTTGTTTAGAAATTCGAAAGAGTATGATTACAAACGGTTCATATTTGTATTAAACAGATGAGAGAGAGGTTGAGTGTTTTGAACAATGTGAGAAGCAGTAATTATGGCTATTTTTACTGCGCGTGTGTATTGGAAGTTGTTACATACAGCTGTCAGCGTATGTATGTTGGACATCTGTCCCACTCACACATTTTTCAAAGACGCCTGCTGTGTGTAGTAATGATTAAAACGATTGGGTTTTAATTTTCACAGTTATTATTTAAACTTACTACACATAAACGGTTCATTCTTTTACACACTTCATCTTTTCATAAGTTTTTACTCACAAACACTGTCTCAAACACTTTCACTGCATACATTCTACACTTTTCTCTGTCTTATTTCTTGCTTTCTTCAAAACTTTTCTAATGGCTACAACAATGTTTACTGCTTCTGGGTTAGAATTTGTTCCAAATAACTATGCTGCTCCTTTGGCAAATGAGAACGCACCGGAGGCGTTTCATTTGATTCAGAATTTCTTGTCAAACTCTGATATTGGTACTGCTCTCACCGCACCGTTGAAGCTGTCTGCATCTCAAATTAGGACTCTTTGGCAGACAGGCACTTATGATAATGGAGGAGAGTCTGGGTCTCCGTCCATAGTCTTTGAATTTCAAGAAGAAGAATTTACAGTTACTCCAACAACTGTTCGTGATGCTTTGGGTCTTGAGGATTTCAATGCTTTCATAATCTCTGTTGGCGATTCTGAGTTGGTTAAAATGATGAGAGAAATAGGCTACTCTGGACCATTGACAAAGATTGGTCAACTGAAAAGGCCGTTTTTGCGCAAGGAATGGAGTTTCTTTTTCGATTGCATCACCAGGGCTTTTGGAAAGAAGTGCACAAACTGGGATGCAATTCCCACTGATAGTCTGCAAATCGGGTATTCTCTTCTTTATGGAGGTAATTTTGATGTTGCTAGGCTAGTTCTAAATAATATAGGTGAGAAAATGACTGAAAACAGAGGTGCAGTTTATTTTGCAAGATTCTGTCAATTGATATTCTCTGAATGTGTTTCTGAAGTAGAGATAGCTGAGAATGATGTGATTCCCTGTTTTAAATTACATAAACGCATATTCTCTGATCTAACTAATAAGGATAACAAGAAAGGGGATGTTGGTGTCTTGTTGCTACCTGAGTCTGTGCAACAATTTCTAGTTCAGTTACAACAACAACAACTCGCAAACTCTGAAGCTGGACCTTCTGTGTCTCAATCACAGAGGTCAAAGAAGTCTAAGTTGAGAGCTGTTAAGTCTGCAAGAGTGAAGCCATCAACAAATGAAGCTGGGGTATCAATCACTGATGGTATGCCTCAGAAGAACAGGTTAAAGAAAAGAAGAGCAAACAGGGCAAAGTCTGATGATGCTGATGAGAAGAGTGAAACTGATGATGAAACTCTTCATCAAAGGAAAAGAAGACTGGTGGCTGCACATCTCTTTGGTGCATCCAATGTCAATGTTGAAGCAGCACCTATGCCTGAAATGGTAAGTGCTGAAATAGAAGCTCCTACATCAAAGGCTGATGATGTAGTTGAGGAAGCTGCTGATCATTCTGACAACAGAGTTTTTGAGAAAATGGATTTCTTTGTTGATGAAGATATTCTAGATGCATATCCTAGTATCAGTATTTGTGATACTGAGGATGTAGCAGCTGATCAAGCCACCTTGGTCATTGAAGACTCTGTTGCATCTCACACAGAGAATCTTTCAGTTCACAATTTACATTCTGACAAAGGTGAGGAGGTTGATCAGAGGATAGAAGTTGCTACAGAGCCAATTCTTGATGAAGCTGTAGCAGAGAATGTACAAGAGGCTGCTGATAAGCTAAACTCTGAGGATATTATTGTTCTTGAAGCTTTGCAACAATCTGTTGTTGAGATTGTTCGAAAAGAAGCAGAGTTTGATAATCCAGAAAGAATGGCCGAAAATGTTCCTGCAGAGAATACAGCAGAGGATGACAATGTTGAAGATAGTTCTGCTCATTCACATCCTGATATACAAGAGGAGTTATCTGATATTCGATTAAACTCTGATGAGGAAAGAGAGGTCAATCGAGCTACTGCTGAGCATTTTCAGGATATGTACTACAATCGATGGGCTGCTGCAGATTGTATCTTTTCTGCACAGAGGGCTGCTGATTTTCTTAATGATTCTGTGAAGAAAATTTCAAACTCTGATGTTCTTACAAGTCTAAAGGCCACTGTGGTTCAAGTCAAAGCCTTAAACAATAGGTTTGATGAAACACATACAGTGGTTACCAATCTTAGGAATGAAGTTGGTCTAAGGGATCTTACCTTAAAGACTGATAGGTCTTATTATTCTGCCATGTTCAAGCAGCAAGCCAAGGATTCTGATGAACTTAAGAAGAGGCTTGGGAAAGTTGATGAGAATCAGATTGCAATGTCTGCACAATTGAATTCTATTTCTACTGCTATAGAATTACTGACATCAGTACTACTTTCTGATGATGTCAAAAAGGGGGAGAGTGTACCTAATGACAAATGCAAAGACACTCAAACTCTGAGACGAAGGGATGATTCTGCTGATGGTGGAAGCAAGGAAACTGAGAGGAAGCAAATTTCTGCTCAAGGGCAAAGAAGATCAAGATTAAATTCTGATAGGTTGACAAACTCTGGTAAAGGAATCTCAAACTCTGCCAGTGGTTCAAGACTTAAGAGTTTAATTATTTCAGCCAATCCATCTACTGATGAAGAAATTGCTACAAAAATGTTTCTAGAAGAACATGGTAATGAAGCTACAGTTGAAGACATGGAAGCTGAAATGCTGAGTCTTGCTGAAGAGCATGAGAAGAAATTGAAGGATGGTACTTACAAAAAGAAAGCTGTCAAGGCTCCTAGAAAGAAAGAAACTGGAATTTCTATCAAGGAAAATACTCAACAGAGTATACAATACACCAGGAGGCCTGTAATAGCAAACGCTGATAAGGGCAAGGGTAAACTGATAGAAGAAGGACAGTTACCAAGGAAGATTTATTCAACCTCTAACATTGCTCAAGTTGAATCAAAATTTATTTAATCAACCTCTGACGCTGCTCAAGTTGATGTTTATACTAAAGTTGTAACAACCTCTGACAATGCTCATGTTGTGCAAACTCAACTAGCACCTCAACTCCAAGATACTTTTAGAAGACCTATACTTCCTGAAACTCTGAAGCCAGAAACTGTTAACTTCTCAGAAACCAGAACTGTATTGGGTAAAGAATCTTATGATAAATCTGGATTAGGTTCACACAGGGAGAAGAGAATAAACAACAGGCCTGGAGATCAATCATCACTGGCAGTATCTGGTATTTTTACTCAAGAGAATCTTGATATGCTAGAATCTGTTCAGATGATATTTCATAAAGTGTTAAAGAAAGAGTTTTTGTTGTATTTTATGGCTGATGGAAGAGTTTACAAGGTTGCAGAGTCTGACATCAATCTCAAATCTTATGAAGAATTGGAGTATGTTCTGTATTTGTTAAAAGTCAAAAATCGAAGTACTCATGATGCTGCTTTAGTTATCAGAGAAAGGATGCTGAAATCAAAGATAATGCTTGGAGGAGGAGTCTCGAGTGCATATATTCCTAAGTACAGAGATGCTTATGGAAAGATTGTAGAAATGAAAAGAAACAGTGCAAGACTAAGGACTGATCTGGGAGTTAAAGTCTTAGAATTCAATCTAGAATCTGATAAATCATATTTTATTAGGCTAGGGAATGAGATGAGGAAAAATTCCATCTATTCTTTGAGAGCTGCAATTTATCAGACTGGAGAATCTGATCCAGAGTTAAGAGAGTTGAAGAAAGTTATGGTTGAAGAGCTGGAAAGGGCTGAAAGAAGACTTCTCATGGATTATCTCAGAACTGTTCCTGATATTCAAGAAATCAAATAAAGTCTGACTGTAAGTTTTTTTTAAAAGTTTTCTATTCTAAGTTAAAGTTAAACTCTGATATATTAAACACTGCATTTGTTATATGTTTTGACATCATCAATTATCTGTTTAACTTGTACATTTTTATTATGCACAAGTTGGGGGAGATTGTTAGATATAATTGCTGACGTTTGTTCATCAGTGTTTAAGCAACAGGTGATCATCAGAGTTTACATTGAAGCCAGTCAGAGTTTGTTAAAGTCTGACTTGGTGATAGTTGAATTAGCTGTCGGTGCTGAATTGAATATTCTAGAAGCAATATATTCTGAAGATGGAAAGAAGCAGAATATATTGATACAACTAAGGAAACTAAACAGAAGACTGAAGCAATTCTTAATTGATAATAATTGTATAGCTAATTTATAGGAGTATCAATTAGATAAGGATTGTGTAACTGTGTACTATATAAACACAGATAGGTTATCCCTAGAAGGGACGCGATTATTGAAAACATTATTCTTGTAACCTAGTAGCTCTTTGTGATTCATTAACATCACTAAGAGAGAATTATTTAATATAATTCAGTTTGTTGATTTACAAACTTGTGTTCTTGATTGTTATTCTAATACATACTTGATTATATATTGTGTATTTGGCCTAACAGAAGAAGTACAGGATACAGAGTTTATTCAGAGCTAAAGAAACGAAGCCACAGCTTTAAATGTTTTAAAGATGAAGAATTATCATTGAAGTCAGTTATTCATGAACCAGACAGTGCATCGAATAACGACATCAGTCAGTGGAATTAAATCATCTATATTCAGTGGTTTTCAGAAGATAGAGGAATGCTATGTTTTTAAGTTATCTTCTTTTTATTTATTAACTTAATTTAATTAATAAATTAATTCTATCAGAATTAATTAATTTATTAAATTAATTAAGTTAGTTGTTTAAATTATTTATTAACTTAATTCTATAAAAGAATTAATTTAATCTAGAATTTAATCTAACTAAATTAATTAAAAGAAAATATCTTAAAGCTGGTATGACCTAGCTTTGCACTCGGTATGACCTAGTGTTTTTAACACAAGGTTCTACCGAATGATTTGAGGTCATACAGGGACAGTGTGGCAGGTCATACCGGTTCTTTTCCTAGGTTCTACCGAGCACATTTCAGAAGGTCATACTGGTGATCCTAGGTTCTACCGAAAGTTGGTAGAAGTACAGCAGGTCATACCAGACACTTTTCTGAGGTCATACTGATGAAGCATGGTTCTACCGAGCTTTATACCTCAGGTCATACAAGTGTTTTGATTGTTTGATTAAATCATTTTGATTTAATTAAAAGGTCATACAGGTTTAATTAAATTGTATATGACCCGAGGCTGGACAGAAAAGCAGCAGACAGAAATTATCAAATACACAGAAGACATTTTCTCTCAAGAACAAGAAAGCCATTTGATCTCATTTCTTCTCAAGCAATTAATTCTAGTTTGTATTGTTAAATCCAAACCACTAAAAGTTGATTACTTGTATTGCTTTGATTATCTAGCGGATTTATATCCCTAGAATTTATCTCGAACATTGCTTTTAGCATTCGATCTTTTTATTACAAATATTAGAAAAGTTCATGTCGAATTTATTCTAAATTTGTATTAATTTGTTTGAGATAAATACTTTGTAATCCGTAATGTATTTGCAACACCCTTCAAGTTTAATATAGTTTATATTTAACTTGAATTTTGTTTCATTTATATTCCGCATTAATTTGTTCTTAATTGTTAAATTATTCAAAGGACAAATTTCGATAAAACGGTATAGTTTGTATTCAACCCCCCTTCTACAAACTTATCAGGACCTAACATACATGATTAAAAGTTACAACAATTAAATATTTCATGTCAGCAACATGCGAAATAATATTAATATTTTAGTCTTATTTAAGTGATGTTAACAATTTAAATTATTACAAAAATAGAATTCTCTCCCTTCCAATTTAGTTGTCTCTTTAAAAAATTATTATCGACGAAGGAAAATTTAAGTTAGGTATAATCTTGTTTATCAAATTAATTAATCTAATAATACTATATATATTATATTATGATATATTTAAGTTAGGTATAATCTTATTTTAATTTTTTTATTAATTTATTAAAATATAAAAAATTAAATTTATAATATCAGGTAAAAATAGAATTTAATCTTAACTCCTAATAAAACAAAGAAAAAGTAATAATAATTCATAGTATAATATACATGTATGTTTTACTATTAAAACCTTATTTTGTGGTAATTTTATTTAAGATGTTGCATGTTTTTAGAGGCATAACATTAAAAGATGTACTTTTAAAAATATGAAGTCTCTAACAATATTACAAATTAGATAATTACATAATTTATCTATTGTAGTTATTTTTTATTATATAAATTATAGACTATGAATATAATTTAAAAAGATGTCTACAACGAATTTATAACCTAAGTATCTTTTTGTAATCTAAGATATTAATTTTATTTAAGATTCAGATACAATCAAATTATAAAGTTGTAGTGTTTACTAAAATGATTTTTTTTGGGCGAGGGCATGAAAAGAAGATCTTATGAAAGTTTTTGATTTAATATAAGACTCTTCTCAAAAAATAATATCTCTAAAAAAATAAGTAATATAAAAGAAGACACAAATATAACCAAAACAAATTCAAAATCACCATAAAGAGAACATCCCTAATGACACCAACCTAATAATAAAACCAACTTCCATGAAGCCGGATTACACTCCACCACAGACCCCATTAGAATTGCTAAAGTACACAACCATCTAGCAAAATCAAAACAATCACACCAATATTAACAAAAAATCTGATGCCCTATGCTAGGACTCTTCAAACTCCAGCCACTATAAAATACTCCAGACCCTGATTTAAGAAACAAAAACCACGCACTGAAGCAAATACTTCACTAAAACTCATTATTGTGAACCCCCATTTTCATCAAGAAATACCAGAAAACCAAGTAATATTCCACCCAATTGCACATTGATACTGGTCAAGATAACAACTACAACAAAAGTAGAAGAAAACAACCCTAAAAGACAAACACCCAAACATTCCTGTTAATTTCATTGAACTTATGCTAGAAGTAAGGCAATTTCTAAATTTTAAAAAAAAAGAGTTTGGAATATATTTTATACCCTGGGATGACATGGTACACCAGTGCAAACCACATACAGTACATGATCTTGATCCACATCTATCTGCCATTGCTTTATTATTGTTGGACTTAAAACACAAAGAACGTTACAATGAATAACATACAAACTTAAACATCATTTATACTACGAACACAATTTCCATCTAGCTCTTGACTTTTCCAGAGAGGTAGATTTATTATTCCATAGTATATCCTGACATTGTCAGTTATCATTTTGATGTTGGTCCATGGCTTGCTCAGCTTGAGGCGAAGACGGAGATGGCTACTCTGTGTTTTGATTCCGAGGCCAAGGTAGAGACGGCTGTTGAGGCCCATGCATAAAGGTTTGTTGGTTATTCTTGAATTGATGTTATGAAAAATAAGTCCCAATGTTCAAAAGAGTAATCATACGTTTTTCTTCAATAGATCGACTGCCTGTCACTAAATCCATAAGTAACACACCAAATGAGTAAACATGAATCTTTTCTCAATAAGATGGTAAGTTGTCAGGTATTCAAGGTATCCAAAAGCTCATTTAACCTGGTAGATATATGGATACTTCTGATTCACCATCAGTTACCATCCTAGCAAAGCCAAAGTCAACCACCTCAGCTCAGAATTTTTCTGTGAGGAGAATGTTGGGAGACTTCTTATCGTCATGGACAATGGGATTATCTATTTGCAGCAGCAAAGTAGCTCTTTTGTAAGTATCCAAAAAGTTGTAGAGAATATTAAAATATACTATCATAATGTACTTAAATTTCCTGGATAACACATACCACTATACACATGAATATAAGTAACAGTATAGGACACATTTATAGCAACATCCAAACGTGCTGCAAAGTCAAGAACAGTGCTATTCGTACATGTGTTAATGCACAAAACATTTTCAGTGATATAGACGTAAAAACTGTGAACCACCACCTTATTTCAGGATCTAAAATTGATTCAAAAGTATAAGCAATCTCTTAAAAGGACAAAATTAGAATTACAATAATAAAGAAAATAGTGTACTACTTAAATCTTAATACTCGATATGCTTCATTAGCTTAACTATTAGTTTTGCAATTGAGCATTTCTAGTGTCTAACCAATAAAGTATATCAACCTATTTGTTGATTGTACATATCACAAAGATTCAGGCTTCCAAGTATCACATAATTTACAGTGCTAAAATCTGCTAAAATTCTAAAAGTACATTTATAACTTCATTTTCCTACATTAATGTTAAACACCGATATGATCAAGGAAATCACAAAGTAAAAGCTCCAGTCACTTTGTTGACGGTAATAATTGTTGTTTTCAGTTGTGAATATAAGTGATCAAAAGCAAGATCATTTTATTGAGATAGTCAGAAGCAATCGTAGCCCCACCTTATACTTATCTATCACCGTAGTCACATTCTCACCCACGGAAGTTCCAAACTTGAACGACTCTAGTACTGCTTTGTGATAATCTAACACAACACAACAACACCCAAAACAAAACTTAGATTTGTAGATTTTTACCTATATCAAATCTTTGATCATTAATTTAATATATTCATGCACGAAAAGTTTAGATTTATTAAGACACTGGAATATAAATGACAAATGGGCATAACTTAAGTTCTTCTGTGTGCAACACTAACCGCATTTCAATTAATTTTACATGTTGCCAAATCTTACACCTTGAATGTTTTATCTACTAACCTTTCGCGAGATCCAACTCCCTAGATGGTAATATCACCAATATTAGAGCAAGTCCAACAGCTTCCCTAAATGAGTTCCTAAACTCAAGTATAGGGAATGTGACATCAAAATGGTGTTCCAACGGTATCTTAGTAATTCCCTAAATCACTAGCACATACTCAAATTTACTAGCCATTCCCTACTTTTAGGTAACCATTAGTCATCCCCTATTTCATTTTTAAGAATAAAAAATTACATTCTCTCATATTCAACACACTTGGTCCCCACTATTTTTCACTTTTTAAATTTTTGGTCCCACAATTTTTCACTTAGTAGTTTAAATATATTATTATTATAATAATAAGGAATGAATATAAGGATTGTTGTTGGAGTTGACATACAAATTGTTGTTCCTAAATCACTAGGATTCCTTATTTTATAATATTTTTAGGGATTGCACTAAGACATTGTTGGACTTGCTCTTAGTTTCAAATACAAAAAGGTTGATATATATATAATCACTGCATAAACTACATGAACTACATAAATATTATACATGTATAAATCTTATACATATATAACTGTGCATATAAGTCACTGCATAAACTACATGAATTGTAGTGGTCAGGCACTCTGCAATTTCAAGCCCCGTTCGGTTTAAAATCCTGCATGACAGAAAAAAAATAGTATATAAATCCTACAGTGGAAATTATATGATTCGTATATAGAGTTTGCTCCTAAAAAATGGTCAGGACAAAATGTGAAAAAAGGTATAGAACTATAGAGCATCAAGATGTTATTGATAGAATGATATACTCCCATCAGTAGCTTGGAATTCTAAATTTAAAATATAGCAATATATTTTTAGAGACTTCTAACAACCAACTCAGCATATGATAAATATGCTTCTAAAACTTTTCTTAGCAATCCTTCAACACTTTAATAATTAACCAAGTCCACAAATAGATTCATTACAACATGCTTCTCTAATAATTAACCAAGTCCACAAATTTAACTTTGAGCACATCAGCTAATTTTGATATCAATCTTGCCTAATGAAATAACATACATCAAGAACAAATGCTGGTACAATTTCCAACTGATGTTGGTAATTGTTTGGCCAATTAAGTCATGTGGTTGTTGGAGGCGCAGGTATCTCTGGCACAGCTGAGGCTGTCTCAGGAATATGACCCACTACTACTGGATCCACTAGTCATTCTACAGGGTCAATAGATCATACCGTCAACAACTCAGGGGGAGCAGGAGAAGGATCAACTAGTCACACTCCACAACATCTAGAACAAGGAGAATCATCAAGATCACATCTGCCAAGGCAAAGGGTATGGAATAGAGATCATCCCTTTCACTTGATCATTGGTGATCCGGACACAAGGGTGAGAACTAGGAGGACATCACAAAATGAATGTCACTATTCTGGGTTTCTTTCAGAAACAGAACCTAAGAAAGTTGAAGATGCCCTAGATGATCCAGATTGGGTGATTGCAATGCAAGAGGAACTCAATCAGTTTGAAAGGCAGAAAGTTTGGAAGTTGGTACCCAGGCCTAAAGGAAAATCTGTTATAGGAACAAGATGAGTATTCAGAAATAAGTTGGACGAAGATGGCATTGTAACGAGAAACAAAGCCAGACTGGTTGCTAAAGGTTACTCTCAAGAAGAGGGTATAGATTATGATGAAACCTATGCACCAGTAGCAAGACTTGAGGCCATCAGAATGTTTCTGGCATTCGCAGCACATTCCAATTACAAAGTGTATCAAATGGATGTGAAGAGTGCTTTTCTGAACGGGGAGTTAGAAGAAGAAGTGTATGTGGAACAACCTCCAGGGTTTGAGGATTCAAAACTGGCAGACTTTGTGTACTTTCTATTCAAAGCTCTCTATGGACTCAAACAAGCTCCAAGGACATGGTATGACACTCTCTCTGAATTCTTACTTGAAAATGACTTTACAAGAGGTGTCGTAGACAAAACTCTCTTTTACAAACAGCACAAAAATGATTTGATATTGGTGCAAGTATATGTTGATGACATAATATTTGGTTCTACTAATGACGATCTATGCAAGAGATTTGCTAAGTTAATGCAGAGTCGATATGAAATGAGTATGATGGGTGAATTGTCATTCTTTCTTGGACTGCAAGTGTATCAAAGGCAAGATGGTATATTCATTTGTCAGTCCAAGTACATCAAAGATCTTCTGAAGAAGTATCAAATGGAAGACTCATCTACAACAAAGACTCCAATGTCAACTGCCACTAAGCTTGATAAAGATGAAACTGGTAAGAAGGTTGACATCACAGGCTACAGAGGTATGATAGGCTCCTTACTATATCTCAATGCAAGTAGACCAGATATAATGTTTGCAACATGCTTATGTGCTAGGTTTCAGTCTGATCCTAAAGAATCTCATCTAATAGTTGTTAAGCGAATATTTAGATATCTTAAGGGGACCCCAAATCTTGGAATTTGGTACCCTAAAGATACAGTATTTGATCTTATTGGATATACAAACTCAGATTTTACAGGTTGTAAGATTGATCGGAAGAGTACTTCAGGAAGCTGTCAGTTTCTTGGAAGAAGGTTAGTTTCCTGGTATAGCAAGAAGCAGCATTCAGTGTCCACATCAACAGCTGAGGCTAAATACATTACTGCTGGTAGCTGCTGTGCTCAGATCTTGTGGATGAGAAACCAACTCCGTGACTATGGGCTTTTGTTGACTAAGATTCCAATATTTTGCGACAACACAAGTGCCATAGCAATCTCTAACAACCCAGTGCAACACTCGAGGACGAAGCACATCGACATCAGGTATCATTTTATCCGAGAGCATGTCATGAATGGAACTGTGGAGTTACACTTTTTACCCACAGAGGAACAAATTGCAGACATCTTTACTAAACCGCTTGATGAATCCACTTTTTCAAAGCTGGTTGGTGAACTTGGGATGTTAAATCTTTCTAATTGATTTTGATTAGAAGTCAGTAACTACAAGATAGTCCTAGTGAATACATGAGTTTAAGAATTTTCATATACTTAGGACTCGTGAATTTATTTTCTGGAGCAATTCTCGTAGTTAGGATTATTATACTAATTTTATGTCATAATTATGGATGATATATCTTCTAGAATTTAATTGGTTATTAATTCTAAAAATTATTTAGGTGATAATATTTGTTCTAAATATTTAAGCATCTATTTAATTCGAATTAATTTACTTTGTTTTTAACATTGTAGATTAATGCAGCATAATTTATTGGATTTTAATTGGTTAATATCATTTAATGATATTTAGTCGATTTTATTCTAAGAAAATTGTGAATTTTTTGTTAACCTTGATTTTGGTAAATTTTGAAAAAGATTAATCAGATTAAAAGTTGACAGAAAAACAAAGGTTTGATTTTTGAAACAAGAACAGGTTTTAAAAAAAATTGAATTGGAAGCAAAAACCATCGAATTTAGAAAATTCGATAGTTTTTCTAAGTACTAAATAAAAACCATCGAAGTCAATTTCGATAGTTTTTAGAAAGGAAAATCAAAATCATCGAAAACACCTTTCGATAGTTTTTGAGATAGAAAGTGAAATCTATTGAAAAGAATTTATTTTTCCTTTATTTAAATTCTCGATAGTTTTCAGAAAACAGTTCGAAAGTTTTGTTTTAAACAACAAAAAACCCTCGATGGTTTTTTAGAAAATCGATTTGTATTACTATTTTCAGACACTTCGATAGTTTTTCAAAAACTATCGAAGTAAAGTTGACCTTTATGCCCCTCTGAAAAATCTACCGAAGGTACAAATTAAAACTATCGAACGTAAAAGGACATTTTTGCCCCTGTCAATTCAAAAGGTATTTAACAGCCCCTTAACGTTTTTTTTCTTATTTCTCAGATCTAAGGGAGTTTTGTTTTATAATTACAAGAATACATACAACCAAGAACATCACTATCGATATAATTTTCTTCACTTTAACCGATTAAAACTTGAAAAAGTTACAGTTCTTTCATTGTTAATTGATTTTAACCGTGAAACTTTGCTTCTTTTGAGTTTTTGAAACTTCATTAAGGAAGAAACTATCGAACCCAAGAACTTGAACCTTATAAAACTATTTTCACTACTGTTCTTTAGAAGTTAATTGTTTATCAATTGATTTCTTTGGATAATTGTGATTATTTGGAGTTACATAATTAGGGTTCTTGATAATAGTGATTCGAGGTTGTGTTTTTATTTAATTTTAAAAGGGGTTATTTTGTTGAAGGTTTGATTAATTAGAAATAATTAATTGAAAAATTAGTTTTGGTTTAAATTTAATTTTCTGGAAATTTGAAAAATAATGGCCGGAGAATTTATCGTAACCAAGACTAACCATGTCTGGTTTCAGAATGTGCAATCTATTACGAACTTACAGTTTCGTGCATGGGCACAATTTCTGAACACATGTTCATTAGTGGCATATGCACTGCGTACTCCTGTGGTCCTTTGTATCGATCAATTGACTGCGTTGTACACATCTGCCACTGACACATCTGAGAACAATGTAAGTGCCTTCAGTTTTGTTGTTCCAGGGGGCAGGACAATAAGGGTGACGGAACATGACGTTAATAGGGTTTTACATTTTCCAACAGAAAACCTTGTTCCGGATCCCACAACTGAGGAAATACATGCTTTCTTCACTCTCATAAGAAGTCAACAACCAAAATTCTTTGTGGGAGAGTACCTTAAGAATTATCTGACTAAGCCGTGGAATTTCTTCTTTCACACTTTAATCCATGTTTTTACTGCTAAGCTGAAAAATCTGCATGGTATTCCATTATTTCTTCAGAAGATAGGGTTTGCCATTGCTAACAATAGGCATATAAACATAGGAAAATTGGTGATTGATCAGATTATTCTATGCATGGGACCTTTGGATGAAAGAACAAGCATAGACGATGTCCTTTGTTTCTATCCTAGGTTCCTACAGCTAATTCTGAATGATGTGTTAACAGACGATGAACGGGAGACATTTGAAGGTGAGGAGACCATGGAGTGCATGAGGATGAAGAGCAATGTAATAACCGCTCTGATAAGAAAGAATCATCTTCCAGGGGTACCCACTGTTCTAACTAAATATCTAAGAACGGTGCCCCTACCACTTCTACCCCCATGGGAACAGGTAAACGAAGGTAATATTCCTGAACCTGTACTGGCTCCTGAACCACAACCAATGGATGTTGATCCAGAGCCCTCAGCGGCCATTCCTGACCAAGAGGTTGCAAACCCACAATCTCTAATCCCGGTCATAGAACCTTTGGAAGAGCCAAATGAAACCGTAAACGAACCTCCTTCCCCTACTATACCCATCATACAGACATCCATGAGTGTAGAGGGAGATAGTGCCAAAGCAGCACCACAAAAGGAGATACACCCTTCATCAGCAGCTCTGACTTCCTCTAAAAGGAGAAGAATAGAAAACGAGGCAACTGTTGAAACTTCATTTCAATCATCCAAAGCACCCTTTATTGATTTTTCTGATGCTGATTGGGCTACATTAACCAAAGCTATATCTGAACCAATAGCTCAATCAATCAAGGAGGAATTGACGGAAGAAACTGGTGTTCCGACCATATTACGGTCAGGTTCACTGGTTGAAGGTTCTAAGAACCAAGAGTCTTCACAAACGTCGAGAGAAGGCTCTGACCCAAATGCAAAATCTAAAGGGTCATTGCCTAGCTCCCCAGATGGAACATATCTGGATCCTGCGAGTAAAGGGTCTGACGTAGGTGCAGATCGGCAACTCGGTGACAATGAATCAATTTCAATTGAGGAGTTAACTGAGGAAAAGTCTTCACAGACTTTAGAGGGAGTTTCGGGATCTCTGCTGTTAATAGAGCCTGATTCTAGCCTCCTAGAGATTCAAACTCTAGATCCTTCTAAGGATACATCATCTACCGATGATCAGCAACTTGGTTTATCCAAGGACGGGGACTTGCGAAGCCCCATTGCAACACTGGTGACCTCCTTAAGGATGGCTAAGGTGTTTTCTGATGCAGGTACAAAGAGCAATAAGGGATTGAGTGAAACCCAAACACATACACCTGGCCTGAGTGAGAAAGGAAAGATGAGTGAAACACCAACATAAACGTTGAGTGCACACCCAGAGCCAAATGTGAGGAGTGACACCCTAACCCTACCAAATATTGATGATTTTCTACTACCTACTGAAAGAGAGATACATGTTCAATCCACTCTCAAGGAGATGACGGTTCATGATAAGCAAGGATATCCACTATTCAAGGTTCCACTGAGACCTTCCTTTGATCAAGGGATCTCCTCCGGTCAAGCCAATGCTTCTTTAATGTCTATTCAAGAGAAGGTTGAATTGGCGGCGACTGATTCTAGAAGAACTTACAGGGTCTTAGGCAGTGCATCTGGCACTATAACAGGTACTAAGCAAGCAGTGGACTCCTTGAAGAAGGAAGCAATGGAAGAACTAGTCGACTTGAGAACAGATGTCAAAGAGCTTAAGGATGGATTCATGAATGAAGTAAATGCTCTACAACAAGGACAAGAAGCTTTGAAAGAAGACGTTCTGGTTATCCGGGATGGTCAAGCTAGGGTAAAAGATGCAATGAACACCCTGTCAAGAGTGGAGTATAAGCTTAACCAGAGATTGGATAGAATTGAAAAGACTACCAAATTGAGACTGGATGACATTGACCTGAAGCTAGCTTCTATACATGAGATGAATAGAGACATTTCTGACTTCATGGAGAACCAAAGTGACGGAGTGCAGTCGATCTGGAATATGTTGAGGAACCAACAACCCGGACCATCAAATCAACAACCTGATCCTACTATGAACTTTTATGCTGAGGATAACTTCATCGAGGATTCCTCAACTAAGGGGGAGAAAGTTGGAGAATAGGAGGAAAATGGATGGGGATTATGGGAAACCAATGAAACTATTCTGGTTAGACAGTACTGGATTGAAGACATGCAAGAAGAGGAGAGTGAAGAGGAATTTGAAGTCATGTATGAGCAACCACAACAAGAAGAGCATGAGCCATATTATCCAGAGCCTATAGAACATCCTATCTTGGATGATGATATGGAAGAAGAAGCAAATTCTCTGTCACTGGAACATGAAGCTGACTTGGAGATATTGAAAGCTGAAAGAGCTGAAAGAGATGCCAGGCAAGCTGAGAAGGAAAGACACCAAGCAGTTCTAAGGAGTGAGAAGCTAAAAAGATTCAAGGTGTATGCTGAAGTGAGGAAGAAGAAGATGATGGATTTGGCAAAGAAGCAAGGTATTGACTGGGAGATGGCTTATAAAACTTTCTGTGGAGTTGAAGACGGATTAGAAGTCAACGACAATGCGGAGGTGGAAGTTATCATTCAGGACATCAGAAGTGCAAATCCTGAAGATCAGACTTACTTCACTGCACTGAGAAATTCTGTTATCTTTCTGAAAGTTGGGGTTAAAGCAAATGGTGCCTGGAACATATTGATCAATTTTCTTGAGAAAGGTACATTTGTGATTTCTACTAAGTTTTTCGAACAGAGAACATACACGGAACTGCAGGTGATGCTCGTCAAGATACAAAGGACTACAAGGCTAAATGAATTGCTCTGTGAGCATGTTAAACAAATCTTGATGAAAGTCAGTCCAGAGATTACTAAAGATCCTCCAATGGTTAGATTCATGACGAATGACTTGTTCAGAATCTGCTATTTGACTGAGGACAAGCTGAAAGATTATCCAAGTAACTATCTGATATCAGTGGAGAAGTATCTTAAATCCACTGGATTCACATCAACGGAGAAGGGCAAAGCAGCAGACACTCTGAGAAGATTTCTAATGGAGAATGTTCCTTACTATAGGAAGAGAGCGGAGAGAGGATTGGAAGTGCGTCCCAGACTACCAAACATGCCAAAGCTAAACAAGAAAGATGTTAACATTGCATGGTTGTGGGCTGGAGTGGGACAAGAGGTTGAATATATTGGAAGACACGTCAAATGAGCAATCCTTAAACCTGGAGAATCACTGCACTATCCTTCCGTGATTGATTATCAAGCTGCTAACTCCAATCATGTGATTGAAGAAGGTGAGATTGAGATGGACTGAAGAACAGAAGCAAAGAACAAAAGAACTATCAGCTCAGACTAGAGGAGCAACTTCAATGTATAAAGTTTTAATGTTTTTTGAATTATGAAATCTGGAAATGTATATATCTCATCCAGAATGCATTTAATATTATTAAGCTGTCTTACTTTAATTAGTTTCATGTTTCCTTAGTTAGTTGAGTTATCCTCGAAGTATTTGATTGTCGAACTCTATACAATCAAATAGGGGGGATTGTAAAGCATAATGTAACATAAGATGTAACAGAGATAACTGCAACTCAACAAAGGACAAGACAGACAATAATATTAACAGAAGCACAGGAATCCAGAATCAAAGAAGAAAAGGTAAACTCAAAAAATCAAAATATGGTATGTATTCTTGAAGTCCGTAAACAGGTCACAGAAAGAAGTTCATGAAAATGTTCAAGCCTCAGTGACAATCAAAGAAATAAGATTTTCACGACTACAGAAGTATGTGAATGATTTAGGGTTAGTACCACAGGATTCTAGTGATTTATTAGAAGCAACCAGAACGACAAAGGACTAATCAGCAGCATTGAATTGAAGACATAGAAGAATTGATCAAGTGTTATTCATCTGTGAACCAGACCAGTTGCACCAGTTGACGGCACTTAAAAAGATCAGGTTGTTTTATCGTCTCAGAAGAAATTGATTCAGTCTAAAACTAAACACCCTGAAGCTCAGAAGTTTTTCTAAAAGATCAAGGACAAGAAAAGAGTTCGATGGTTTTTCATTTATGAAAACCATCGAATGTGAATCAAAGAAAACAATAAGAAAACTAATGTAAGTTTAAGTTTCATTCGATAGTTTTATTAAAAAACTATCGAATGGAATCTTAACTTTAAACATTCGATAGTTTTCCAAATTGAGGAGCAGGTGAAAAGTTTCTTTGTTTTTCAAGTTGATGAAGATCCAACGGCCAAGATTAATTCTTTTCTTTTGGTTCGATGGTTTGTCAATCCAGACTACAATTAATACAGAGAGAAGAGTGTGTCTTCTTTAGCAATCAAGGTAGAACACAGAGACATTACGAAGAGAGAGATTGAGCCAGAGAAAATTATTAGAGAAATTAATAGTGCTCAGAATTTTATCATTGTATTGAATTTGTGTAACCTTGAACTCATTGAAGCTAATCTACGGATTAGAAATTGTAGCACCCCTCGAGGTTTATATTTATAAAACGATATATTCCCCAACTCGTGTTTTGATTTGGTGCATTTGATTTCGTTATAGAACTGAATGATTAATCCGCGAACGAAATTAAATAATTTGTGAGTATCGTATTCAACCCCCCCCCCCTCCCTTCTACGATACTTTGGACCTAACAATTTTGTTCAGGAATCAAGTAGCAAAACCAAAGCTGTGAATGTCAACATAGGTCACCTGTCCAACAAGCAATTGAAGGACAGGGTTGAGGATATAGAGGTTAAGGCTGGAGTTAAAAAGAAAAAGAACAGAAATGGTAAGGTAGGGATTAACAAACACAACAACTATACTCCTGACAAGTATGCACCTAGGAAAACTTGTGCAAAGTGTAGTAGTGTTAATCATGTATCTACAAATTGCAAATCTGTTAAAACACCATCTGTTCAAATGCCAATGACTGCACTCAATATGCCTATGCCTACTATGCATAACATGTTTGCACATACTGATCAAGCATCTAACTTGTATGCCAACATGCCATTTGTTTCAAATCCTCATATGAATGCATTCACAATGCCACAAATGACATGGAGCATGCCACACATGAATGCTATATATGCACAAAATTCTCAAATGCCTGCATCAAACATGTTTGCATATAATCATCCTCAGCATTTTGTCTCCCAGAGGTCAACACCCAGGGTCAAGGTTGATTTAACTCAATTTGAGATTAAGGTGCAAAATGACGAGAGAGGCAAAACTAACAGGAAAGGACCCAAGGAAACTCGGGTACCAAAATCAACTTGATTTGGTTTTGATTGTGTGCAGGGATACAGAAAGAATCTATGGTACTTAGATAGTGGATGTTCTAGGCACATGACTGGAGATTCTACCCTGCTCACAGAGTTTGTGGAGAAAGTTGGCCCTAGCATTACCTTTGGAGATGACAACAAAGGTTTTACTAAGGGATATGGCTTGATTTCAAAGGATAATGTCATCATTGATCAAGTAGCACTGGTTGACGGACTTAAGCACAACTTGCTGAGTATCAGTCAACTGTGTGATAAAGGTTTCTCAGTTTCATTCAACCAAGAAGCATGTGTTGTATCCAGCAAGGAAAACAACAATGTGGTGCTGACAGGATACCGGAAAGGTAATGTGTACATAGCTAACTTCAACTCAACAAGTTCTGATTCCATCACTTGTCTTCTGAGTAAAGCAAGCAAGGATGAAAGTTGGCTATAACATAAAAGACTGTCATATTTGAACTTCAAGTCTATGAATGATTTGGTAAGAAGAGACCTAGTAAGAGGACTTCCTCAGTTGGAATTTTCCAAGGATGGGCTTTCTGATGCTTGCCAGAAAGGGAAGCAAAAAAAGATTTCTTTCAGAAGCAAGCTGGATTGTGGATGATTTCTCAAAGAAAAGGTATTGCCTTGTGATTGTGGATGATTTCTCTAAATTCACATGGACTTATTTTCTGCACTCCAAAGATGGGGCAAGTGAAATCATAATCAATCACATCAAGGCTGCCAACAATCATCCTGATCTCAAAGTAAGAAGAATCAGGAGTGACAATGGCACTGAGTTCAAGAATTCCACAATAAGGCTGTTTTGTGAGGAAAATGGAATCATTCATGAGTTCTCTGCAACAAGGACACCACAACAAAATGGAGTGGTAGAAAGGAAAAACAGATTTCTTATTGAAGCTGTAAGAACAATACTAGGAGAATCAAAGTTACCTACTTATTTCTGGGATGAAGCAGTTAACACTGCATGTTTCACTCAAAATATTTCTTTGATCAACCAAGCAAAAGGAATGACTCCATATCAGCTGATCAAAGAAAGGAAACCATCCTTGAATTTTCTACATGTCTTTGGATGCAAGTGCTTTGTACTGAGAAATCAAGGTGAAAATCTTGGAATATTTGAATCAAAGGCAGATGAAGCCACTTTTGTGGGATATGCAGCTGGAAAAGCCTACAGGGTTTTTAATCACAAAATCAACATTGTTATGGAATCTGTACATGTTGTTTTTGATGATGCCATAATACAGGGTCAACTCGATTAGGGTTTTCATGAAACTCTCAGGTTTGACAATGAGGCGGAAGATATCGACTTTGGTGATGAAGATGATGATCATGAGGATGAATCAGTTCCTCCAAGAACGACTGTCTCTAATATGGTTAACTCATGTTCTAATGAGCCATCCATAGAAGGGATAAAGGGAGCATTCGTAGGAAGCCTGAATGAAGCATCCGTAGGAAGCCAAATGGGAGCATCCGTAGGAAGCCAAATGGGAGCATCCGTAGGAAGCCAAATTGGAGCATCTGGAGGTGGATCGCAACACAGAGTTACCACCCCATTAAACTCAGGGGGGGTTTCTCTAAGTCAAGGATCAACCTCACATGATCATGCTAATGAGAATGATGTTGCATCTTCAAGACCTGCACCTGCTACGAGAAGAAAATGGACAAGGGATCACCCATTTGAACTGATCATTGGTGATGCATCCGCAAATGTCCAAACTAGAAGAGCTACTCAGGATGAATGCCTATACAACAGCTTTCTTTCTCAAGAAGAACCAAAGAAAGTTGAGGACGCTCTTTTAGATCCAAATTGGGTTTTAGCCATGCTAGAAGAGCTAAACCAATTTGAAAGAAACAAAGTGTGGAAGCTGGTACCCAAACCTAAGGATAGAAGTGTTATAGGTACAAAGTGGATATTCAGAAACAAGATGGATGAAAATGGCATAGTCACAAGGAACAAAGCTAGATTGGTTGCTAAGGGCTATTCTCAAGAAGAAGGAATAGATTATGATGAAACATTTGCCCCTGTTGCTAAACTGGAAGCAATAAGGATATTCTTAACATATGCAGCCCATGCCAATTTCAAAGTCTATCAAATGGACGTCAAGAGTGCCTTCTTGAATGGGGAACTGGAGGAGGAGGTGTATGTTAGTCAACCTCCTGGTTTTGAAGATCCAGATTATCCAGAATTCGTCTATTTCCTACTCAAGGCACTCTATGGACTGAAACAAGCACCTAGAGCCTGGTTTGACACTCTGTCATGTTTTCTTTTAGAAAACCATTTCACTAGAGGTACTGTTGACAAAACACTTTTCTTTAGAAATGTTAATGGCTCTAGCATACTTGTTCAAATTTATGTAGATGACATAATTTTTGGGTCTACAGATGAGAAGCTTTGCAAAAGGTTTGCCAAACTTATGCAAAGTAAATATGAAATGAGCATGATGGGTGAACTTACCTACTTCCTTGGCTTACAAGTTAAGCAAGTGAAAAAAGGAATCTTTATTAGTCAAACTAAATATATCTTTGATTTATTGAAGAAGTTTGATCTAATGGATTGCTCTCCTGCTAAAACACCCATGCCAACTGCCACTAAACTTTAATTGAATACTAAGGAAAAATCTGTGGACATTTCAAGTTATAGAGGCATGGTAGGCTCACTTCTATATTTAACAGCTAGTAGACTTGATATTATGTTTGCTACATGTCTTTATGCTAGATTTCAGCCTGATCCTAGAGAGTCTCACTTAATTACTATCAAGAGGATTTTCAGATATCTCAAGGGAACACCAAACCTTGGCATTTGGTACCCTGGAGAATCTGGTTTTGATCTAATTGGTTATTCAGATGCAGACTATGCAGGTTGCAAGATTGACAGAAAAAGTACTACATGCACCTGTCAATTTCTAGGAAACAAACTTGTCTCATGGTTCAGTAAGAAGCAAAATTTTGTCTCTACCTCTACAGCTGAGGCAGAAAACATTGCTGTTGGAAGTTGTTGTGCACAGATATTTTGGATGAAAAATCAACTAATAGACTATGGTGTAATAGTTAATAAGATTCCAATATTCTGTGACAACACTAATGCAATTGCTATAACTGAGAATCCAGTACAACACTCAAGGACCAAGCACATTGACATTAAGTATCACTTCATCAGGGAACATGTGATGAATGGTACTGTGGAACTTCATTTTGTTCCAAGTGAGCAGCAAATTGTAGACAATTTTACCAAGCCACTTGACGAATCAACATTCTCAAGGTTGGTAAGTGAGCTAGGTATGCTTAACTACTCTTAATTTATTTAAATGTCTGATGATCTGAATTGCAGCCAGTGTCAACATGATTTTCATGAGAATCAAAACTCTCTGAAAAAGAAGAATTTTTCCTAAGTCAAAATTTCTCCTTCTACGGATACCTTCATCCGTTGATGGTCATTTCTGACACTGGATTTTTCTTGTCTACGGATATCGTTTTACACCTCTACGTATATCAAATCCCAAGGTAAATTTCTATTCGTAGATATTTTAGTTTAATCGTAACCGTTAAAGTCACAATCTTATCCGTAGTTACCTGCGTACAGTACGTGTGTGTAATTACAGTATATTCGTGGCTTTACTTTTCACTCCATTATCTTTAAACGGTTACTTTCTTGCCCAATCAGATAATTCCTTTCAATTATTCTGATTTAATTAGTGAATTATTTTGGGGGAGTATAAATTAATTTTTACTCTCAGCCCATTCTCTTCTACATTTCTCCAAAAATTCACTAAGGCAAGAAACCCTCTTTTCTCTCTAAACTAATTTCTCTCTGCAAGCTCTAAGCTCTTACCAATGGCACCTCTAAGCAAAACAATGTCACTCACTGGGTTCACATACACAGCTCTGGTGGACTTTGAGGAGAAGAGCGCATCATATCACACAATGATGAGGTTCATCCAGAACTGCAAGCTCTCCAAGGCTATGCTCGAAGCCCCCACTCTTTATTTTGAGGTAATTGAAGCCATCTGGGAATCGACAGTTTTTGATTCTGTGAATGCTACAATTACTTTTGTTCTTCAAGGTAAGAAACATGTGATTAATAGTGACATCATTTCTGCTTGCTTGAATTTACCTGATAACAATAGGTTGGAAAAGCATAGTGATACTGATATAGTTAACATGCTGAATATGATTAACTATGTTTTACCTACTGATAATCTGAGTAAAATTCAAAGAAAAGGAATGGTCAAAGAATGGAGCTTTTTCTTTGATGCCATTCTAAAGGTGTTTTCTGGTAAGATTAGCAACTATGATGCTGTTATTTCTTCCATGCTAGATATTGATTACATGCTTCTTAATAATAGCCTTTTCAACCTAGGATCTCTGATTCTTTATGAATTAGGTGCTAAGTTAGGAAATAAAGCATCTAGCAGTAAGAATATCTATTATGCTAGATTCTTTATGTTGCTAGCTAACCATGTAGATAGCAACCTAGTGATCCAATTCCCTACAAACTCCAAGGAGTATTGGGTTCAAAATAAGAGAGTCCTTGAGGACTTGAATAGGCTGAACCACAACAGGGAGGTTCAATTGGTGTATCCACCAATTTTCAATGTAGCTCAAGAGACACAGGTGAGTCAGGTAATCTCCTCAACTGTTCCTACCTCTGTTGTTGTTTCTTTGATTACGAGTGCCACAATGGAGACTGGAACTGTCCAACAGTCTCCTACCCAAGTGGTCACCTCAAAAATTCCCAAATCAAAATCTAGAAAGCAAACCTCAGGTGCTTCTCAAAAGGCACCTGTTGCAAAAACTACCAAAACCCTTGAGGGGAGTGTGAAGGAGGTAGTGAGAGGTGAGGGAAAGGGTGAACATCAAAGAAACCCCAAGAACAAGGAGGGTGAGATAAGTGTGTCCCAGCCTAGCCACCTTGTCTCTTATAAAAAAGATGCAGTGGTTGAAAAGGAAAATATCACATCCCTAGCGGCATCTTCCCAAAAGGATGTTACTATTGAAAAGAGTCCCCAACCAGGGACACAGTACAAGAGGGATAGGGACACCAGCAGCCCCACAGATACAACCATGGCCTATACAAGGAGAAAAAGATCTAAACAATCTGGGGTTACACAGGGATCACACACAGTGTCAATGACACCATCTCAAATTCAGTTTGATGAGGCTCTAGTAAATGTGCAGTCACGACCCTATTCTCTAATCATTCAAACTAAAACAGAAACACCAAGCTCACCCACTCTGTCTCTCTGGATGTGGATATGATTCACACATCACTTCCTGATTCTCCATCTTTAACCTTCTTGGAGAAGCCCCACTCTGAAATTGGTGATCATCATCTTATTGATGATTTGTTGGATCACCAATCTATCATTTCTCAGACTCTGGCTCAATCTGTGGCTTTCAATCTCAAATCAATATCCACAGATTCAGCCTTAGTCTCCATTTCAAGAGCTACTTCTTTTCCTTCATCTACGGATATCTCTCATCCATTGACAAGTGTTTGTCTGTCTACAGATATGCCCCAAATCAGCTATCCGTTGACATCTACTTCTACTGCCTCTATGGATATTCCTTCCACACTTGTACTTCAAACTTCAAGTATTTCTACTTCAAGTGTGGATGAGTTAGCAGTAGTCCAAAAACTTTTAGGCTTGAGGGAAGGGAGTGAAGCCACTGAGAGTGAGAGGCTGGTTTGCAACCAAGCAAAAGGAGAGGAAGAGCAAGAGAGACAGACTATTTCTTCCAGTCTGGTAAAAGTGAGCACTGAGAGTTCCACCTTAGTAGGTGACGGTGAGGGTGTGAGAGGTGTGAGCCAGGAGAAGCCCCTGATGCACGAAAAGAGAGAAAATGATAGAAAAACAGGTACAAGAGATAAGGATGGAAGACTCAGCCATTGCAAGTGAGTCAATGGATGTCAGTGATGCAGACATGGAAAGACTGTTCCAACTTGAATACCAAAATGCGTTGGATCAAGTCAACCTGAATGCTGAGACATTTACTCATCCTGATCCAGCCTATCAAGTCTTGGCTGGACAGGGCAATGTGGAGGCAGAAAGGATGTTGAATTTAGTACACACAACTGAATCAATGTCTAGGGCAAAGGAAGCTATTCAGAATCTGCCTCCAGGAGTTGGTGAAGATTTCAGTTATGATGAAGACAGTGATGATTCTGAGAGTGGTAAATGAGGAGATGAAGACCCTTCCACTCTCCAAGAGATGCCTACTTGGTTGTTCTCCAACTCCTATGTTCACAATGACACCAAGTCAGTCATTCTCAGGAATTATCAAAGGGCACGTGATGAAGCTCAAACATCAACTCCACAGCATGCCACCACAGTTCATAACTTTGTGGCATCACTTCAGCTTCATCAGGCCCACATCCTGCAACAAAGAGCCAACATTGATGATATCAAGAACCATCTGGATGGGGTGAAGGATCCTTTGGCAAGGAGAATTGATGTTGTTGCTCCTTCCACATCTCAAAGATGCAATCAAGACAAGTTGGTAAAGGATGTGGATGCTCTTACTAGGAGGATGGATAAGATGGAGAAGCAAATGGACACCTTCTTGGCTAACCAGCACTTACAGACTCAGCTTCTGCAACAGTTGTTGCAGTCAACTAGTGTCACTCAAACACTTGATGATAACAAAAAAGGGGAGACTTCAAGTAAGGGGGAGAGTGCACTAGGGGTCTTTGTAACTCAAGGTGTGCCATCAAGTCAGGGGGAGTCACCTCAAATAATAGCTAATCCCAGTGAGTTTCAACTCACAAAGGTGGTCTCTCCTCGAGCTAAGGATGTCCAAGTTTTTCTCAATTCTGAAAAGCTGATCAAGGAATCCATCTTCCAGGCTGTGACTTCATCCACAAGCAGCCATCTTGTCCACACAACAATTCTCAAGGTCCTCACTCCTGACATCATTGTTCTTCAAATCAATTATGATGCTGAACATTCTAATGTCAAGGAGTTTGAACCTATCTTTAGTGGCAGGACTGGATCACCACCTAAACATCATGACAAGAACAAGCTAGAGGTGGACTTCCCACTTCCCAAGCCTGATGAGCATAAGGTGTTAGCAACTCTTATCACGGATCTCAAAAATACCAATGATGTAAAGCTGAGACAAGGGTTGGTTGTTATCTACAGAAATGGCAAAGAACTTCACATCACAAGCAGCCACCCCAGGTTCAATGAAGCAAAGGCGGAAGAGATTTTCAGGATAAGGAGAGAAGCCAATCCCCAGGGTTATGAATCTACACCTGAGAGACAGGCTAGATTAGCCCAAGAGCTAGAGAGGGAAATGGAGGAAGAAAGTAGTGAGGCTGTAGAGGAAAAGGCCCCTACTAAGAAGAAAATGAAGAAAAGGAAGACAGTGCCTAAATCCAACCCCCCTAGATGGACGAAGAGATCAAATAGGCATGTCTCTCCTGAGAAGGGAGAAGAGAAAAGAGATACACAGAGGAGGATTGTCTTTGAAGATCCTGTCCCAGCTTCAACTCAATCTCAAATCACCTTCCGTGGGACTCCTGTAGAGTTTAAATAAGAACCTATTGAGTTTGAAGACCTAGTATTCTCTAAGTTCTTAATTGAGAAAGAAAAGATATCAAAGAAAAGGGTACTAGTCAAGAAAGCTCAACATGGACCAATCAAGCTTAATGTTGCACCAAAAGTTGCCAAACCAGTTGAGAACAAGGCAGACTTTTTGTACATTGCAGAAATACAAGAGTACTCAACCATGGATCTATTCCTTAAGGAAGTTAGTGAAATCAGAGGCACAGACAAGTTCAGAGATTTGCCTGAAAGACTAACTTTTGTCTACAAAGGAGGGAAGGTGAGAGCATGGCCCCTGCAACAAGTGTTGAATGAAAGATACTCTACCTTGGTGAAAGTCTTTTTAGGCTTCAAAAACACAAGGGGATTTTCTGAGGTTGCTAGGAGTGATGTGTTAAAGAAGATTGAGGAAATCATGAACAACTGGAGTTCTCCTGATTGTTTGCCGAGGAAGCTGAAGATCCCTTTTAATGGACAAAGAATCCATCCTCAACCTTACCGGATGATGGAATTCAAGGATGAAAAGGGTTGTAGAAGATTCTTCAAGATTGAAGATCAACTGTCTAAGGCCAGCAATAGGTATCTTAGATGGTTGCAAGGCAAGCTAGATCCAAAAATTGCTGAAGAAGATGCATTCTACAGAAAGCTTCAAGACCAAATCCAGGCAAATTATGCCAAGGAAGGGAGACAGAAGGTTCAACCTCCAAGAGAGAAGAAAAGAATTTGATTTTGCTCAGTCTAAAGGAGCACTCTCTATGTAACTATCTCTACTCTTCTGATTTTCAATTCATGTAGCTTGACAAAATTTTTACTGCTATTATCTATATGTTGGAAGTGGTTTAGTTATCATAAAGACTCTTAATTTATGTCTGATTCTCAACCAGGCATAAATTGGGGGAGATTGTTAGGAACTATGTTGTTTCTTGATGATAACCAAATTAACTTAGTAAAAATTGTACAAGTAAATGTAGCCATCAACGGATAGTTTGTCTTTGCAGTATCCGTAGATGTGTAGATTTTCTACGGATAAGACTAAATGTAACATGCTTGTGTATTTCTGATGTTGAATTTGAAGTAGCCTTGATAGGTTAATTGAGTCATGTTGACTATCAATAGATATGTAGAATAGGGGGGCTAATTGTAAATAGTCGATGCCTTGTAATTCTGCATACGTGAAATTGACTGTCTACGGATAGCTTGATTAGCCTTCTACAGATATGGACACTGTACTGTCTACGAATAGCAGTACTGGTTGATCAAGAAACTGTCAACGGATACAACTCAAGTAGCTTCTACGGATACTCTCTGTACTTGTGAAAAGGACAGCGATGTCAGAGCACATGGGTTGACAGACTACACAGAACATGGAAGCCAGTACTTCTGGAAAGGTGACAAGAAGAAAGCAGCATTTTGTTTGCATGGTCAAAGGTAGCATTTCCATAAAAGATAATCAGCCAAGAAGGGCAAGCTACAAACACGGACCACTGCTCGGGATGGAGAAACAAGGATTATGAACACATGTACTTTTTGTATTATTAGCTGTTCAAATATCTTTGTAAACTTGGGTTATATAACCAAGTAGTAGCATAACTCTAGAACCAGGAAATCAGGTTTTAGCAATTTAGATAGCACAAAGCAGTATCCTTTGTAAGTTGCTGAAGCTAGAGTTGTGTACTTGCAGCTGTGTGTTTATTCATAAACATCACAGAGATTTCTTCAATAAAAATCTCTCAAGTGGACAAAAACAATCCAACTTAATTTTTAATTCTTGTATCATCTTATTTGTGTTTCTGTTCTTATTTTTCTTTTTCATATTTTCACTATCAAGAATTGAAAAGTTTTCAAAGATTGTATTCAACCCCCCTACAATCTTGGTTCATTGTCTGGGAATAACATATAATATATAAAAGATAATGGTTTTGGTGAGATTTGATGTCGAAACTAGTAGTTGTTTCTCGCAAAAGCTGAAAATCATTTTTTTTCCAAAAGCATGAGGAACCTGCTTTTTCTAAAATCAGCATTTCAGCCAAATTTACTTTTAAAAAAAACAGTCTTTTAAAACTTATCAACCAATTTTTTACCTGTTTTCATAAAAAGCTTTTCATAAAAAATTGTTGTTGATGCCTGTAAAATCAATGCCAAATGGGGCGTTAGTCTTTCCAAATGTTTTCATGATATTACAATTTTATTTTCAATTATGTCCTATCTCACACTATCCTGATAAATTCGTTCGTTAATATTTAAAATTTGTTTTTGGAGCATGAAGATAATAAGCAGGGGACGAAGCTCATATCTCTTCTACTTTCAGAGCATAAAAACTTTTTGAATCGCTTGGTCATAATATAATTTTAATTAATAGACTGCGAACAAGTTCAGTTAATGCGCTTGTGAACATATTACGTGAATAAGTTATTAGTGTACAATGTACATAATTCATGAACAAAACTGTGAATAAGTTCGAGAACTGAGCTCGATAAATAAGTTTATTAATAATTTGTAAACAAATTTGATAAGTAATTTTGTATAAATAAATATATAATATGGCTTCGGTTATTATAATATACTTAAAACTCTTATTAATTGTATTTCATTAATTTGAATATCTTACATGTTAAAGCTAAACTAGCTTAAAACTCGTGTGATGTACAAATTATTTTTAATATTTGTTAATTTTATTATTTACATTTTATTAATTGCATTTGTTAAAAAAATTAGTAGGTGTGTTCAAATTTTTTTAATAATTTAAAGAATTAAAAGAAATTTTAAAATAAATAAGTAACTGTTTGCCCGTGATATTTTGGAAAAGAAGGGGTTTTACTAAGGAAAAATATAAAGTAACATGTTTTCGTTGAATTTTAAAATATAAAAGTAATGGTTTGTCCGTGATATTTTTGGAAAAAGAGTAGTTTTAGTAAGAAAAATAGAAAAAGTAACATGTTTTAGTTGAAAAAGATAATTGTCAATTAAAAGTATTAAAATAGGTTTTAAAATAAATAACTAAGGGTTTGTCAGTGATATTTTTGAAAAATGAGGAATTTTAGTAAGCAAAATAGAAAAAATAATGTGTTTTAGCAAAAAAAAGTTATTTGCCCGTGATTTTTCTAGAAAAAGAGAGGAAATGTAGTTGTCAATTAAAAGTATTAAAATAGATTTTAAAATAAATAAATTAGGGTTTGCCCGTGATATATTTGGAAAATGATGGGATTTAGTAAGAAAAGTAGAAAAAATAACATGTTTTAGCTGAAAAAGATAATTGCCTTTGATTTTTTAGAAAAAAAGGATTTTGTTAGAAAAAATAGTAAAAGTAATGTATTTTAACTGAAATGTTAACTGATTATAATAATTTATAATAATAGAAAAATTATTATAATATTTTTTTATAGTAAAAATATAATATAACTAGTCGACTAAGCCGCGCTTCGCAGCGGCCATATTATATTTTTGTAAAATTTTAAATATTAACTATTTAAGAAAAAAAATATGAAATCAATAAAATCACGGGAAATTATCGTTACTTAAATATTTTAAAACCTATTTTAATTATTTTAAAAAGTTTAAACTATCTTATAATAGACAAAACAATAAAAGTTTGTTGGTCGCGTGATTTTACTTATTTACCCTTACTTATTTTTTGAAAAAATATTATTAATAATAACATTATTTATAACCAATTACATTTTCAGCTAAAATACATTACTTTTCTATTTTTTCTAACAATTCCCCTCTATTTTCTAAAAAAGTCACGGAAAATTACCCTTTTCAACTAAAACATGTTATTTGTTCTATTTCTCCTTACTAAAACCCCTCCGTTTCCAAAAATATCACGGTACTTTACTTATTTATTTTAAAAACTATTTTATTACTTTTAATTACGGGCAATTACCTTTTTCACCTAAAATACATTACTTTTTCTATTTTTTTCTAACAAAATCCCCTCCTTTTCCAAAAAAATCACGCACAATCACCTTTTTCAACAAATACATGTCCTTTTTTTTATTTTTCCTTACTAAAATCTCTTTTTTTCCAGAAATATCACGGACAAACCTTTAGTTATTTATTTTAAAACTTATGTTAATAATTTTAATTATATAAAAAAAGTTTACCTATTTTAAGATGTCTATTTTTCTTAACAAATTCAATTAATAAACGTGTTAAACTATAAATAATAAAATAACAACTATTAAAAACAATCTGTGCATCTGTTGGTGGGTATGGTACTTTTTGATTTTACTTAATTACCCCAACTTATCAATAAAAAATATTATTAAATAATAACATTACTTATTTATAATCAATTATCTTCTGCAGCTAAAATATATTATTTTTTTCTATTTTTCTAACAAAAATCTTCTCCTTTTCTAAAAATATCATGGATAACCTTTTTCAACTATAACATTTTACTTTTTACATTTTTCTTATTAAAACTCCTCTTTTTTTTTTTAAATATCATGCACAAACCCTTACTTACTTACAGTATTTATTTTAAAATCTATTTTAACATTGTTAATTATTTGAAAACATTCACCTATTTTAACATGTATACTTATTTTTTTAGCAAATGCAAGACAATTATCTTTTTCAACTAAAACATGTAACATTTTCTTACAAAACCCCCTAATTTTCCAAAAATATCACGAATAAACTATTACTTATTTATTTTTATTTATAAACAATTAAATTATTCAGATAAAATATGTTATTTTTTCTATTTTCAAACAAAATCCCCTCCTTTTTCCAAAAATATCACGGATAATTACATTTTTCAACTAAAATAGTTTACTTTTTATATTTTTTTTCTTTCTAAAAGCCCTCTTTTCCCACAAATATCATGCGCAAACCCTTACTTACTTACTGTATTTATTTTAAAATCTATTTTAATACTTTAAATTATTTAAAAAAATACCAATTTTAACATCTATACTTATTTTTTTTAACAAATGCAAGGTAATTATTGCTTTTCAACTAAAATATGTTACTTTTTCTATTTTTTCTTACAAAACCCCCCTCTTTTTTCAAAAATATCACGGGCAAAATATTACTTATTTATTTTAAAACATATTTTAATATTTTAGTTATTTAAAAAAAACAAATTCACAGAATAAACATAATATGTATCCATTCACACAAAAAGTAAATTAAAAAAAATCTATCTAGTGAATATAATGTGCATTTTTTACGACATGAATTCAAATATCAATGATATCTAATTAAATTGATAAAATTGTGAATCTTTGTTTAAGTATATATAGGCTCAAAAAAGAGTTTGAACGCAAATTTAAGTTAGTTGAGAAAAAAGAAAATATATGTTTAATTAAATTTTAAATATGATTGACTTTAATATATTTATGGTCTTTCCTGTAAAGTTGAATGTAAATAAGGAAATTTAATTTTATTAAATTAAAACCGATAAGCTTTAGAGAAAAAGATAAGTATTTCTGATACAATTTGAGAGCGGCTGGAAATTTTTCTTAAAATATATAATAAAGATTAGAGGTAGACTTACCTTTTATACAATTGTTTCCTTTATACAATTTAAAAAGTTTTTGAATTTTTTATACAATTTTAAAAATATTTCGATTTTTTTTCCTAAAAAAAGACTTAAAGAAGGAAGTTTCAATTTTATGTTTTAAAATAGAGGAGCTCTAGAAAATTAGATAAATATGAATCGAGCGATTCTGTAGCTTCTGAGATTTTCCTTTATATATATAAAGATATTGATTGATTGGATCAGTAGAGGGCGTATAGGAGAATATTAACATACTATATTTACTTTCCTCCGTTAGAAAATATTAAGAAAGAAATTAAGGATTTATCTAATATTATAAAAGCAAAAATATTAAAATTATATATTTACTTTCATCAATTTGTAAAAATTTAAAAGATAATTAAGATATTTTCTAATAAAATAATTTAGGAGACTATTAAAATTGTAAATTTAGTTTCTTCTATTAGTAAAGATTTTTAAAGTCAAGAATATTAGAATTGTATATTTAGGTTCCTTCGTTAATAAAGATTTTGAAGGCAAGAATATTATAATTGTATATTTAGTTTCCTCCATTAGTAAAAATTTTAAAGTCAATTGAGATATTTTCGAATCTTTAACATTAATTATTCAAAAATTTGAGAAAATTAGAAAAATAGATCGAAGCGATTTGAGAAGCGATTACAACTTGATAGATTTGAGAAAAATCTATCAAGTTTGAAAATAATAAAAGAAATTTCTATCAAGCCTACAAATTCGAAAATAATAAGGAAGTTGTAATTTTCTAAATCAAAGAAAGTTCTATCGTCCTACAAATTCGAAAATAATAAGGATGTTGTAATTTTCTAAATCAAAAAAATTTCTAAATCAAAGAAAGTTCTATCAAGTCCTACAAATTCGAAAATAATAAGAAAGTTGTAATTTTCGAAATCAAGAAAGTTCTATCAAGTTTGAAAATTATAAAAGAAAGTTCTATCAATGCTACAAATTCGAAAATAATAAGGAAGTTGTAATTTTCTAAATCAAAGAAAGTTCTATCAAGTCCTACAAATTCGAAAATAATAAGGAAGTTGTAATTTTCTAAATCAAAGAAAGTTCTATCAAGTTTGAAAATAATAAAAGAAACTTCTATCAAGTTTGGAAATAATAAAAGTGTAATTTTCAATTTTCTTCCTACAAAATCGAAAATAATAAAGGAAGTTGTAATTATTAAAGAGAGCGGCTGGAAATTTTCCTTAAAATATATAATAAAGATTAGAGGTAGACTTACCTTTTATACAATTGTTTCCTTTATACAATTTAAAAAGGTTATGAATTTTTTATACAATTTTAAAAAGATTTCGATTTTTTTTCCTAAAAAAAGATTTAAAGAAGGAAGTTTTAATTTTATGTTTTAAAATAGAGGAGCTCTAGAAAATTAGATAAATATGAATCGAGTGATTCTTTAGCTTCTGAGATTTTCCTTTATATATATAAAGATATTGATTGATTGGATCAGTAGAGGGCGTACAGGAGAATATTAACATACTATATTTACTTTCCTCCGTTAGAAACTATTAAGAAAGAAATTAAGGATTTATCTAATATTATAAAAGCAAAAATATTAAAATTGTATATTTACTTTCATCAATTTGTAAAAATTTAAAAGGCAATTAAGATATTTTCTAATAAAATAATTTAGGGGACCATTAAAATTGTAAATTTAGTTTCTTTTATTAGTAAAGATTTTAAAGTCAAGAATATTAGAATTGTATATTTATTTTCCTCCATTAATAAAGATTTTGAAGGCAAGAATATTATAATTATATATTTAGTTTCCTCCATTAGTAAAATTTTTAAAGTCAATTGAGATATTTCGAATCTTTAACATTAATTATTCAAAAATTTGAGAAAATTAGAAAAATAGATCGAAGCGATTTGAGAAGCGATTACAACTTGATAGATTTGAGAAAAATCTATCAAGTTTCAAAATAATAAAAGAAATTTCTATCAAGCCTACAAATTCGAAAATAATAAGGAAGTTGTAATTTTCTAAATCAAAGAAAGTTGTATCAAGTCCTACAAATTCGAAAATAATAAGGATGTTGTAATTTTCTAAATCAAAGAAATTTTCTAAATCAAAGAAAGTTCTATCAAGTTCTACAAATTCGAAAATAATAAGAAAGTTGTAATTTTCGAAATCAAAGAAAGTTCTATCAAGTTTGAAAATTATAAAAGAAAGTTCTATCAATGCTACAAATTCGAAAATAATAAGGAAGTTGTAATTTTCTAAATCAAAGAAAGTTCTATCAAGTTTGAAAATAATAAAAGAAAGTTCTATCAAGTTTGAAAATAATAAAAGAAAGTTCTATCAAGTTTGAAAATAATAAAAGTGTAATTTTCAATTTCCTTCCTACAAAATCGAAAATAATAAAGGAATTTGTAATTATTAAAATTAAAAATTGTAAAAAATTGAGAAAATTAGAAAAATAGAACGGAGCGATTCTAGAGGCACCACCTCACCGCCCCCGTCTTCTCCTTTATATAAGTACTAGTCGACTAAGCCGCGCTTCGCATCGGCCCTATAAACGTTTTGTAAAATTTTAAGTATTAACTATTTAAGAAAACAATATATAAAATTTATACTATTATATAATAACCATTTCACTTAAAATTTTGGTTTTCAGATTTTTTTGGTATTCTGATTTTCGGTCATTTTAGTTTATGAATAATAGGATATTGCATTTTCTAACCAAAACATATTACTTTTTAATTAAAAAAACACTATATTTTATAAACACACCTAAAAATACTAATTATATTTTATTTTTCAGTCATTAAAAACATGTTACCATTTAAATAAAACATACTATCTTTTATTAACTGTTAGAAATGAATACCACTATAAACTACACAGAGAGGGGGGGTGAATGGATAGTTTTGATATTTTTCGATTCTTGAAACTCAAGATAAACTGTATATGATTATGCTATGTAATATGCGGAAAATAAACAACACACACAATCACTTTAATCTACTTTGTATTAAGTAAATTAAATACTACAGCTTTCCGGAAATTCACAACGGAATTTCTGGCTTCTAAACAAGAACCGTTTGTAACTTGTTTTTGCTTACAGAGAAAAGAGTGCTTTAGATGAAACTATGTGTATCTCTCTTACAGCTTACAGTGGTGTGTGCACGATATATATTAACCTATACAAACTAGGCACACAACTATTTACACAGTTACCCCTAGCTGAAAGTCCAACTTGTCCTGCCATAAGAGGTTAACTGTGTCAGGAAGGACCACCTGCTTTTCGGAGTCTTTCCCGTTTCTGTAGCTGCTTGTCTCTTATCTTTCTCTCCAAGTTTAGCTGTAGATTTGCCATCTGTTCTTTGGACCACCTTGCCAGAACAAATGCTTCAGTATTTGTCTCTTTTGATTCTTGATTTTGTACCTTGATTTGTCTTGTTGTAAACGGCTAAGTGTTGATATCGTGAACTCCACTTCATTCCAGACTATGTGATGTCACTTGTGAAGACTACGCGATATGGCCTTTGAGGACTTTGCGACATAGGTCATTTGAGGACTTCGCGATCTAGTCTTTTTGAGGACTATGCGACATAGGTCATTTGAGGACTTCGCGATCTAGTCTTTTTGAGGACTATGCGACATAGGTCATTTAAGGACTATGCGACATAGACTATTTGAGGACTATGCGACATAGACTATTTGAGGACTATGCGACATAGGCTGTTTGAGGACTTCACGATCTAGCCCATCTTGACTTTGCTGTCTTCAACACATCACGACATGAGTCTTGATGACTTCACGACATGGATATTGGTGACTTCACGACATAGCTTTATTCTGACTTTGCTATATAATTCCTTAGTCAAATTTCTGCAACTTATTTCTTCAGGACCTTATTCATCTATATCTTGCTGCATGAACAAATCTGAACTTCTACCAGGACAATTATTTAATGGCCTATATACATTCTAGTTGCAAGAAACTTACTAAGCTCATTATAATTCTGAGCATACATGATCAAGCTAATGTTCATGAGAACAAGACAAGTACATAGAGAGACCTATACTATATCCCAGTGATAGAATTCACTAGGTCATGTAGTGTGACATAGTCACATAGTTTAGGCTTGTTAATGGTGGTATTCAGACATGTCTTGAGCCTAACAATCTCCCCCAAATTGTGAGTAAGAACCTTAGGCACAATTTCATGTCCGATAACAAGCCTAACTAATCATAAAAAGAACAATTATAAAGAGGATAAAGGGATAAACAGAATTTGATAACAACTTGGAAATTTAGGCTTACAGAATTTCTCCTTGAGCTACATAGCTTCAGTTTCCAATTGTTTCTCTAATAAATCATCATAAACCTTCTTCTTCCTTATTTCTTCATTCTTCTTTATCTCAGAGATGGCCATTAGAATTTCATCTCTTGCAATCAGCTCTTCAATGAGAGGAGGGTCTTTTAGATCTTCAGCTGCTGTTCTAAGGGCACTTTCCACATATGAATTTATGAACTCCATCCTTATCTTGCTTTTTCCTCCATAATGATTTTTGTACTCCACAATATAGGGATTTTGTTTTACCCTGCATAGCCCTTTCTTCCTCAGCTCCTTTGCTTTTTCTTCCATCTCAGCCATCTCCTTTTCTTTCTAACACCTCTTTTCTTCATTTAGCTTCTTTAGATTTTCTTCATAGTCAGAGTGCATCTTCATGAATCTAGAAATCTCTATTTTCCACATCCTCTCTTCCTTATCTTCAAAGTTCAATAAGGCATTTATTCTTTCAAATTCATAGGTTGGAAAATATTGTCAGCTGCCTTGCTTCATCTCTTTCTCCCTTCCATCAGTGTATTTGATCTCAAGATGATTGTTCTTCACTTTGACTTCAAAGATCCTTTGATCTCTCAGAAATGCTAGGGCATCTTCATCATAGTCTTCATCAAGAGAAAAAACATTGATCCCTACTACATTGGTGATTACTCCAGTTTTCTTTGTTATCCTTGTCCTTTTGGCTACACTCTTGATCTTCAAATGCTTTACTAGAGGTAGCTTTCTAGAGCAGGGAGATTTAGTCTTCAGTGCCACATCATTTGGAAGTAGTCTCACACCCTTCCCTTTCATCCACTGTAACACTCAACTAGCTGTGACTTTGTGGAAGTGTCTTCTTGATATTTCTTTTGTGGCTTCCCTTTTCTTCTGTGACAAATCAGATTTAGAAGTCTTAGATAATGATTTTGGAGGATCATTACTGACAGTACCCACCCTAGACTTTGAGTCTTGTGTTGTGGTTAAGGCACTGCTAGCAATGTCCTTGACTTGCTGATTTCCACTCCTTGTCTTCTTGACAGTTCCTTTATCTCCCTTAGGGTCCTTGTCTTCACAAGAATCTTTTGATCTCTTTGTTGATTTGCTCTTGCTGCTGTCACTTGCTCCACCCTTATTGCTCCTTGTTTGAGATCTCCTTCTATAGGTTTTCTCTTCATCCTCCTCCTCATCATCTTTCTTTTTGCTTCTTTCCTTGAGTGACTCAGGAATGGTTCCATGAATCAAGAAAGATTGTAGAATTTGAATCATTTCAAGCTCTTCTGCTGTTCTTACTCCTCTCTTGGATCTCAGCATCTGCAACACTTGATTGATTTTGATATTGTTCTTCATGGTCAGATTTGCAGGAATCACCAGTTGGTCAATACTGTTGGCTTGAGATAGACTTTGGAAAATTATTGTCCTTGGGTTAGAGATAACTTCAGGCAATCTTTGATATTGATCTATATTCAAGTCATCATATAGCCTCCTGTTGTTCTCCCCATGCTTTTCAATCAATTCCAGAATTGTGGACAGTTCAGTAAACCTCAGTTTCTCTAGAGTTTGAAATGATAGATGCCACAAGCAATTGTCATTGCACACCATGATAACTTCTCTTAGATGGACATCCTTGATTTTTCTGACTGCTACAGTGAAGTACTTGATGCTCTCCTTGATCTTATCTCTGTAGATTCTTGTATCTCCTTGAGCACTGCTGTTGATGGCTTTCAGATTACTTCAGAAGGCCTCATCATGACAGATGTTAGAGTTGGCAACTTCCTGTAGCTTGGCCTCAGTGATAATCACAACTTTGATAGGTTTGGCATTAGAAATTGGTTGAGGAGCTGCAATGTCGTTTGGCATAGTGGATGGATAGTAAGTGGTAGTGACAGTGCTTCTTTGACCTTGAGCATTGATGACATCCACAGAGGGAAGAGTGATTGGCTTTAAGATTACTTCAGAAATGCCCTTAAGCTTTTGCTGCTTGGCAGGTACTCCCCCTTTCTTTTCCAAAATGACCTCCTTTCCTTTCTCCCCCTTAGGCTTGGGATCAGACAAGATGTCTTGAGCTTCTCCAGGAATAGGCAGGTTCATGCTTCTCATCATAGATGTCATCATTTGTTGTTGGACCAGCAGAATATTTGAAGTTGAGTTGATTTGGGCATCCATCTTGGCATTAAGCTGTTCCAGTGATTGAGAGAGTCCTTTGTTTTCAGCTTTCAGATCAGCCACCTCCCTTTCCAAGCTTTCCACCTTGGAGAAGAGTTGTTGAGATTTGAAGGAATTAAGGGATTGGTCCTTGATCTTTGAGAAGTCATACTTTGAAATGTCAGATATAGGAACTTCATCTACAAGCTTGTTCCCATACTGATTCTTCCACAGAACAGTCAGCAGTGAGTTGGCATTGATGTTGGCTTGCACCTGGTTATCTAGCTTGGAAGAAAGCTTCTTCATGTTATCTGAGACCAAAGCTAGGGTGCAATCCATCTTGGAGACATTTGTAGTTGTTTTCTGAAACTCCTTTAAGATGCCATCTACCTTGGGAAAATCAGAGAGATAGGAGTTTCCGAGTTGTGTCAAGGATCTATCTGTTTCCTCCTTGATGGAATAAATCTCTGATTGAAGACCATTCCCAAGATAATGCAGAGCCTTCAGCTGATTCTTGTACATTTCATTCATGGCTTCAAAAACTTCTGTATGAGCAAGATGTTTGGCTTTGGACCCCAAGGATGTGAGATATTCTTCCCTGAGAAAGGCTAGAGCATCCTTGAGCTTCATAGATCTTTTACCATCCAACCAGGCATCAACATTACCATCTTGTTGGGCTTCATCTACTATCTTGTCCTGTTGAGCTTCAACATCCTCCTTGTGACACAAAAGAATAGCTTCATAGTCTGAATTTGGAAGGTTGGCTGTGAGGAGATGTTGAGCTATCTTTGAGATCTCATCAATCTGTGCCACATGAAGATTTTGAAGGTCTTCTTCCGTCAATTGTGGTGGCACATAGGATGATCCTGAAGCCCTGTCATGTTGCACAGGTTTCAGCCATTCTGAGATTGTGTCCTGAGCCAAGTTAGAGCTGGTGCTAGGCACCTCAGGGGGGGTTGATGTATGAGTTTCCTCCAGTCTTGGAATGACTGTGGAGTCTGATGTTGTCTCCATTGAAATGGGATGAGTGACAACATCAGCTCCATGTGCCTGTGAAGGCAAGTCCATGTCCATAAGGAATGGGGATAGTGGCATAGAGTCTCCAGTGAGAACTGGTGAATCCTCTATGTTGGTGTTGGTGTCATTAGGATATGCCTCAGCATGCATTCCCTGACCAATTAAATGTGGTTCCTGAGTGGTGAGCACAGTGTCATGCACCATGTCACTTGAGGTTGGCTCAATCACAGATTTGGAGTGTGATTGATCAAGTGCAGAAATGTCATGAGGATGACTATTCTGTTGAGAAGAAATATTTGATGTAGATTCTAGAAGAGAAGTGTGGTGTAGATCAGATTTTGGCAACTCCCCCTGAGAAATAGAAGGAGTTTCAAGTGTGATGTGCTCTCCACTTTGTGTATCATCACCCTTATTACCACTGGGGTCAAGAGTGAGGTCTTGAACCTGTGCAGACTCTGTACAAATTGTAGTGGGGAGGCTACTCTTTTCAATACCAAAGCCCTGTTGAGAGGACATTGATAGTAATAGGTGTACCCCTTTTTGCACATCTAAATCATGTTGGGAGGATTCAGTGGTGGCTATTTCTTTAGCCTTCTTCTTTGGTCTGGTGAGCTGTGACTCAGATTCCTCACATCCTATTTCTACAGACTCATTGACTATTGCAAGGGCTCTCTTCGTTGTCTTCTTTTTAGTGACACCAACCTTTTGGGAGATTGATGCACTTCGCTCCCTAACATCTAGAGTGGTGTTTGCAGTAGGGTTACTGGATGGGATAGAAAGGCTAGGGTTAGACTGTGTAGCTCCTTCAGTCTTAGTCTCCCCTGTCCAGGAAAGTTCATGGTATATGGGCTTATCAAGTGGATAGGATTCAAATGTGTCATGCATATGCTTGGTCACACTTAGAATCACATCCACTTGATTCCTTGTGTCCAATGACCCAAATAGAATTTTGGACATGGACTTGGAATAAGCCATTTTATTTTTATCAATACCCTCAAGTTCATGTACATTAGCATCAAGATAATTTAAAATACATTGAATGAAACGAGGGTAAAGGATATCATTACCTCTACCACGAACTGTCCTCCCTAACCTTTGAGCCAATTCCTTGAGGATTATTGCTCCAACATTTATCTCCTGATTGTAGGCTAGGGAGTAGGCCAGCTTCACAGCAATGTGACTGATTTGGTCCCATCCTGTCTTCCTGCACAGAAACACCTTTTGGAGTGCGTCAAACAGAAATGACCACTCCCTCTTGACATACTTCTTATTAAGCTTGGCCGTGTCAATCTTATCAGCATTCTGAATTAGGGTTAGGAAGTCCACCATTTTTGTAAGATCCGGGAAAATTACGTGTTATTATGTGATGTGAAATGAAATTTTAATTTCATATTAAGAGTTATTAAATGATTTATCTATTTAAACGTGCTAAGTTATTCGTTAAATGATTGAATATGTGATATTGTGGTGCTATGTGAAATGTGTGGGGAATTTGAAATTATTTTGAAAAGGGTGTCATACTATTTTATTTTATTTTAATTATCGAAAAGAAAATTTGGATCGTTCCCAAATTATTCGGGAGATTGGTATATCGTTCGTACCAATATTTCATTCGTTAAAGTAGGAAGTATTCGAAAATATTCGCAATAAAAGTATTTTGGTTCGTATATCTATTATTAAACGATACTTGTAGTTATCCGTACTTTATGGATGCTTATCGTCTCGTGAAACGTGTATTCTGCTTTATTAAAGATTTAAAGCGTTTATTTTGTTAAATTATATTTAAAGCGATCTATCGGATCAGTATCGATCCAAAAATGTCGTTTGGGGTATTATTTTCCGTTTAATATAAAAAGGCAAATCGTACTTTGTTTTGCGTATAATAAAGCATAATTACAGTTAAAAAGTTAAAAACCCCTGAAACGTGTTCTTCGTGTTCTTGAGAATCAAACTCAATTTTGAAGGCGTTATCGGATTCCGATTTCGATGTTCTTGTAACCAAATCGAATCTCTCATCATCCTCTACCTAAATCCACCATCAAAATTCATGTGGGTATGATTTCTGAGTTTTTCCGATTTTTAATTTAATTATTTATTTCGAATTTTTGATTTAATTTGGGGGAATCTTTATTATTGATTGTTCTTGCAAATTGATGGCATAGTTGTGTTTATTATGTGATGCAGAGTATGTGTATGATTTTTAATTTGGATTTTGAGTAAGATTTCGAGCTAATCGGAAAGTTGTAAGTTCACCGGAGTTTGATCGGGATTTTGATCGGCTAACTGTTTCTTGATTGTGTTCTAGCGATTAGATAGATCTGTGAGTTTAGAGTTGAACCGTGTAATCGGTTTTTGATTTGGTGTAGAATTTGGGTTGGCCGGAAACGGCGCCGCCGTTTTCTTTCCGTTCGTTTTGAACGATTTTGATGTGATTTTAGTTAACTGGGCTCGGTACTGTAAACGTTGAGACATTCCTGTGAATTTCGCATAAAAATCTGTGTGTTTGGTTTGGTTTTTGGTCGCCGGAAACTGGTGGGTTGGCCGGACGTCGGCCGGAAACTGGGAAACCCAGTTTCCGGTGACGTGTTCTTGGCGACCCGTTTGTGTTCTTGGCGACCCGGTTTCAAAACCCTAACCCGACCCGGTTTGATCTTACAAACCCTAATCCATTTCCAGAAAAGTGTTTCTGGAATTTTATTTTAAAAATAATTCAAAAATAGTTTTATAATTCTAAAAATCATATCTTTGATTTAAAAATACATTTTATTATTCCGAAAATTTTATAAATTCATAAATATTTATTTAAATTCGAAAATTGATTAAATTTAATTATTTTAATTATTTTTGATTAATAATTAATTTAGTTAATTAATTGATTAATTCTTTTAATCAGTTAATTCTTAATAATTAATTATTAATTAGATTTAATTAATTAAAATTAAGTTTAATTATTTTATAGCTTGGTTTATTTATTTAAAAATAGTTTGAGCATTTAAAGAGTGTCAATTAATTTTATTAATTGATTTAATTGTATTTAAAATACTTATATTGGATTTAAAAATGTGATTCGTATGAGTTGTGTAATGTGTTTTATAGTCAGTATATGCCCGTACTAGGGCTAGTGTCTGAGTTTTAAATATTATAAATTAGACCGGGCGTCCGATACGTAACCGGTTACTTGTTTAAATGTGTTATGTGAATGATGTGAATTATCTGTTGTTGAGTCATGCATGTGAATAAATTGTGTGGAGAATTGTTTGATTAATTGGTTGTGTCTAATGTTATCACGAGGGGTAGATGGGATAGAAATTTGTCGGTTATGTTAGAAAATTAGATTTACGAGGCTGTTGACTTGGATGTTGACTTTTTATAGTATGGGGATTGTCGTCAAGCGAGTTACGTGGATTACTTATGTGGTTGATTGCGATTGGTCTATCAATTGAGATGTGGATGTTTATGCAACAGAGACATCGGTAAGATCGGTAAGTGCGTCGAAGTTAAGTTACAATCATTTATGGAATATGAGAATTATACGTTGAGGACTAAGTACCGTCTCATGTTTGACTATCGAGGCTGGCACGTGGATTCGAAATGGTAGAAGCAGACTAGTGGTATTCGCAAGAGCGTTAAAGCAAAGAAGGACGGAAGTAGAGAATCGTGCGACAAGACAGAATAAGGAGGAAATCGTATTGTTTCAGCGTTACGAAATAGCTAAGGACCAGAGGCAAGTGTTTATACCCTTGCTTATTAATTAAGGGATATTATCTTGAATTATTAGTATGCATGTTGAATGCTTATTACTGAATTTTCAAATGTTGATTTCTTTGCATTGAATTGCAAGTATGTTATTTAATCTCATAAATTGACGAGTACTCTTTTATACCTTTTTGGTTTAGATTCATATTTTCATATCGATCGGAGATATATAATTATTATATTGAAATGATTGAAAAGATAGTTATGGGCTGTATACTAAGGCCTTCTTTCAAAGACTTGATTTAAAAATGCTAAGTTGGAATATTACCAACCCTAGATGAGCGGGAACTTGTGAACCCTATGAGGGAAAACTTATTCTGAAATTCTGAAGTGGTGTTGCTTGCCCTTCAAGTATTCCATTTTTCACCTTGCACCTATGCAAACCTTGTTATCCTTTCTTGTTAATGCGATCATCTGATCCATTCCCTGATTCGAATTCATTTATGTTGTGCATGATTTAGTTTACTTCCTTCAAATACGAGGCTTATCTATTATAAGTATATGTTCGAAGGACTTGAACTATTTCTGTCAGAAGTTAATAAACCCTTGTTTTCTTCATTTATAAACTTCACCCTGAATTTTTCTTAAACTTGAACTTGACTTTCTTGTCACTTACCAGATTGTTGAATCTTAACTAATTCTTCCATAATGTGATTATTTGAACTGTTAAGGCCATCTAGAGCCTGTTCTTTGAACCCTATTCCATATTGAGTTATTGCAAATTCTGTTGATATCATAATGCCCGTTTCATATCAGATTCAATCTTGTTGAGCATGTCATTGTTATTCTTCATTATATCCCAGTTGTTACATCGAACTCGTCGATGCTTATTATATTGTCACTTTTCATGTGCACCTCCCCATTGTTGTGTCGATCTCGTCGATACTAGATTATATTGCTATTCCTTTATTGATTCTTCATATTTGAACTGTTTCCTGGAACGTGAGTTTTCCAGCAATTGTTGTATCAAGGTTGTCGATTCTTCCGACACCTGATTGTCGAAGTAAGGTTGTCATTGGTTCTGACACCTGACGTATATAAAATAGAATTGGAATGTTTTTAAAAATGGACCAATTATTGGTCGGGCCATTTATGGTCGATGTAATTTAGGCCCAGATTGGCCTTGGATCCGTAGAGGACTATGCATGAGCTAGTCCGGGGTTGTTGCGTGGCTGGCCAGCAGCACAACCTTTGATTTGATAAAATGTTAAAAATCCAATTCTAGAATAAGTTCTTATTTCTGAGATGAGTTACATCCATATGTTTTGTTCTTATGAGTTATGACCTGATTCTCAGGTTTATTCGTTGCGTGAAGTTGTTGGTTCGTTGATTAATAATAGTGATTTCAATCTTGCTGAAATCACTTACTCTTAATACATTTGGATTCCAAATAGTCGAAATCCACTTCCTTGATTCCATTGGCAGTCGTGAGGTATCTATCTTGATGAGTTTTATTCATACCGCATATCTAGTCGGTACCATGTTGAAGCCTTGAAGTGCGTTCCTTATTCCTTGACCGAGCGTGTTGGCTCATTCTTACCCCTTGATTATTCTAACCTTCCAGAGTTGTTGGTTTCAGAAAATGTTGTGAATAGATTTGTTATCTTCAAAACTAGTATTTTTATACAAACTATGGTCTTGAAGATGTATGAGTTATATTTATTTCATATTTTCTACTTACTATTGTAGATATTGTTGATTCGGTCGCCGTAACGACCAGTATAAATCTTTTTGTGTTTTAAACTATTCAATTGAGAGAAGAAGAATGAGAAATTGTGGTAAATTACCAAACTTGTTTTGAAAATATTAGAGATTACAAATGTTTAAGCCAAAGGCTTGTTTATTTGAAAATCCAAAGTTTATTTTGGAAACCTTTCGTATTATATTTAATAATGCGCTTGCTGAGCAATTCGTTCGCTCATACTTGTTTTATTTATATATATTTTAGCCTGCCAGAAAGAAGGTGTATTGGCGAGAGTTGTCCGCGTAGCTGATCAGAGATGGGGAAAGATGTTAGCGTAAAGACGTTTTGATCCAGAGCATTGGAGCTAGTGAGAGGTTTTGTATATAGATGTTTTCTATTGAATAATATATTGTGTAAAGTTAGTTGCCTGGTATACTTCTTATCGAAGTTATACTGGTGTATTAGAATTTGTGTAAAGAGAATGGTTGTAAAGAAGAAAGATTGTTGTAATGAAATTTTGGATTCTTGTTTCTAGCACTATAACCTTTAAAGATTCTTGGTAGAGTTGGGGTCACAGATATTATTATTATTGTGTTGATTTTATATTGAACAGGTTGTTTGGATTAAGAGTGCAGTGTGACGACCAAATCTTTTGACCCCGGATTTGGGGGCGTTACAGTTGGTATCAGAGCAAGGGTTATAGTAAAACTAGAAACGAGAGTGTGTGGGAGTGTATATAGTTATATAAGGAACGTCAGAGCTCATTTAGAGTTCGCATTGGACTATTGGATATAGTACCGCTGAGTGAGTTGAGATGGAGGTATTTGATTGAGATAGTTGTGCTGAAATGGATAGAACTTCTTGCGTTTGTAGACGTCTATGGCGGAATCTTCGAGGACTATTACGAGTCGACGACGACGTACGATATTGATAACCTTGCGACGTGGAAAAGAAGGGCTGAAATCGAATGACGTGGAAAAGAAGGGCTGAAATCGAATAACGTGGAGAAGAAGGGCCGAAATCGAATAACGAGCTATCAAAGGAGTCGACGGAGGAGTCATATGTGAAGACCTTGGTAATACCTTCCCATCCTAATGAAATTTGACATTCCTTTAAAAAGAAACCTGTGTTGATGGATATATTCCACCTTTTGACCTTGTATTTGATACTTGTGATCAATCATGATTGCAATTGCATCAGAGGTTGTTGTGATACCTATTTCAAAAAATTTTGAGGCTTGTTGAAAAATATGTTATTTAAATTCCAACTCCTTCATTCTTCCGGAGTGGATAACTCTAATTGTGATGTAACACTATTTGTTGATACTTCCTTTCTGGTTGTTCTTCTTTTCTGAAATAACACCTTTGGAATTTATTCAATTTCAATCCAAGGTGTGTATTTGAGATTTCTTATCGAGAGGTCTTGGTTGTTATTTTGACCTTAAATTTCTTTCATGTTTCACTACTCCAACTGAGACAAACAACCCCATTTATAGGGGACACAAGGACTATCTGTCTATGTGATAGAAGTCTGACGGGACGCCGTCACTTGTGTGTTGTGAAATACAAGAAGGCTAATTACCTTTAGTACTGTCTTAATAGAGACACACAACATTGAGTTCATGTGATCAAATTGGTCTCTCAGTAATTCTTTCACTTCCAATAATGTTTGCTTTGGAATATACAGATTTGGTAACCCCAATTGTGGGACATTTGCTACGTTATAGAATCTTTCACTTCAAAATATCATGAATTTTTGTTATACCAAATAATCTGGGAGGTATGCCATTAGGGTGAACTGAAATTTACCCTACCATAATGAACGAAGAATTTGCGATTGAATTACCACGAGCGAAAGCGGATTACGATGCGGTTAGAATACTAGTAACATATAACGGAGCCAGTTGTTCTCTCTCTATCGATTAACATTACGATGTGGAAGAGGTGAAGTTAGATAATTCAAAAGTTGATTGGAAATTGGGGAAAAATGTGTAATTGTGCTGATGATATCCCATGTTGTGGAAGATGAACATAATAGATTTCTGTCTCAATGAGAAGAACTTTTAAAAATTTGATGATAGGCTAATAATGGAGAATAAGTTGATCTTTGAGTATTTCAGGATTGTATGATATGGTTGCAAGTCTTTTGCTCACGATAGTTAAGGTAGATCTTACCAGTCAATGTGGATGTATAGAATGAGAATCAAGATAATGTCGAGTTGATCAAGCTGTTTGGGAAATGAGATGGAACCATGGAAAAAGGTGTCCTGAGTGTTACTGTGAATGTATCTTCTAAATTATTTGGGAATCAGATGGAGATTGATTAAGTTCTTAGGACTAAGTAGAACAATTTTAAAGATATGGGATTAAGTCACCAAGTTGATAAGGAATATTCTCACAATTGTAGATAGGAAAAGAAGATGAAGAGGTGTTGATAAGGATTTAAAGACAATGGATAAGGTAATGAGGGGTTGTTTTCAGCTGAAGATTTAATTGATATGAAAGGTATGTGATCGTTGAAGGTAGTTGTTAGATATATTGGAGGTAGATAAAGTTGACCCAAGAATATGGATGGCTGATAGTATGAGTAGAAAGAGGAAGATTAGAGACGTAAACATCTTCGGTACAAGGAGTAGAAAGAATGGAGCTTTGAGGTTATGATAACAAGAGATTAACAAAAAGAAATGACGGAAATAAGAATTCAACCAGGATTGATTAAAGAGAAAGGGCCACATAAAGGAAAGAGTTATGGAAAAAGAAAAGGATTCAATTATAGGAGGGAACGAGAAAGTATAAGGAATAAGAAAGAAGTGCAAGAATACATATGAGGGGTTTCAAAAGGATGTTAGTGTTGGTGAATATCTAAGTACTTGAGGTGTTGGAAAATGAAGACAGAGTAACAGAGGTATAGTAGACGATTACAACTAAAGAGATTCCTGATTGGAAGTGGAGACATGTTAAGATAAACTGTGTAGTAGAGTTGTTAAGGCCTAGGGCTTATCGTGATGTTATTTGGGTTATTATTGGCTAATTAATGAGAGATAATAGTACGGCATAGAATGACGAGTTCAATTGTATTTGGCAGAGATCCGCGACTTAATTAAAGAATTCAGACGGACTATGGTTGTGTACTAAATTTTTAAGGTAATTAGAAGGACCATTTACAGATGATTAGATTTCCTTACGACAACAGTTATTATGACAATTTTGAATTGCTACCTTATGTCGGTTTACTGCGTGTTGGGAAAGTTGCGTATAAGTTTGCGTACCACTCCATGAGTGGTGTATTCATAGTGTATTTCATAAAATATGAACCTATAGAGACCTAGTTAAATTTGTTCTATGTTGAGCAACCGATTGAGATATTGAGTCAGTATGAGAGAGTGATAAGTAATAGAGGAGTCAAATTAGTATGAGTATGAGGAGAAATCCTAAGGTTGAAGAGTCAACCTAGGAATTTGAGAATGAGATGTTGGAAAATATCCACCTATGTTTGCGTAAGTTGATTCTGAGGACAGAATCCTGTTAAGGGGGAAAGGATGTAAGATCCGGGAAAATTACGTGTTATTATGTGATGTGAAATGAAATTTTAATTTCATATTAAGAGTTATTAAATGATTTATCTATTTAAACGTGCTAAGTTATTCGTTAAATGATTGAATATGTGATATTGTGGTGCTATGTGAAATGTGTGGGGAATTTGAAATTATTTTGAAAAGGGTGTCATACTATTTTATTTTATTTTAATTATCGAAAAGAAAATTTGGATCGTTCCCAAATTATTCGGGAGATTGGTATATCGTTCGTACCAATATTTCATTCGTTAAAGTAGGAAGTATTCGAAAATATTCGCAATAAAAGTATTTTGGTTCGTATATCTATTATTAAACGATACTTGTAGTTATCCGTAATTTATGGATGCTTATCGTCTCGTGAAACGTGTATTCTGCTTTATTAAAGATTTAAAGCGTTTATTTTGTTAAATTATATTTAAAGCGATCTATCGGATCAGTATCGATCCAAAAATGTCGTTTGGGGTATTATTTTCCGTTTAATATAAAAAGGCAAATCGTACTTTATTTTGCATATAATAAAGCATAATTACAGTTAAAAAGTTAAAAACCCCTGAAACGTGTTCTTCGTGTTCTTGAGAATCAAACTCAATTTTTGAAGGCGTTATCGGATTCCGATTTCGATGTTCTTGTAACCAAATCGAATCTCTCATCATCCTCTACCTAAATCCACCATCAAAATTCATGTGGGTATGATTTCTGAGTTTTTCCGATTTTTAATTTAATTATTTATTTCGAATTTTTGATTTAATTTGGGGGAATCTTTATTATTGATTGTTCTTGCAAATTAATGGCATAGTTGTGTTTATTATGTGATGCAGAGTATATGTATGATTTTTAATTTGGATTTTGAGTAAGATTTCGAGCTAATCGGAAAGTTGTAAGTTCACCGGAGTTTGATCGGGATTTTGATCGACTAACTGTTTCTTGATTGTGTTCTAGCGATTAGATAGATCTGTGAGTTTAGAGTTGAACCGTGTAATCGGTTTTTGATTTGGTGTAGAATTTGGGTTGGCCGGAAACGGCGCCGCCGTTTTCTTTCCGTTCGTTTTGAACGATTTTGATGTGATTTTAGTTAACTGGGCTCGGTACTGTAAACGTTGAGACATTCCTGTGAATTTCGCATAAAAATCTGTGTGTTTGGTTTGGTTTTTGGTCGCCGGAAACTGGTGGGTTGGCCGGACGTCGGCCGGAAACTGGGAAACCCAGTTTCCGGTGACGTGTTCTTGGCGACCCGTTTGTGTTCTTGGCGACCCGGTTTCAAAACCCTAACCCGACCCGGTTTGATCTTACAAACCCTAATCCATTTCCAGAAAAGTGTTTCTGGAATTTTATTTTAAAAATAATTCAAAAATAGTTTTATAATTCTAAAAATCATATCTTTGATTTAAAAATATATTTTATTATTCCGAAAATTTTATAAATTCATAAATATTTATTTAAATTCGAAAATTGATTAAATTTAATTATTTTAATTATTTTTGATTAATAATTAATTTAGTTAATTAATTGATTAATTCTTTTAATCAGTTAATTCTTAATAATTAATTATTAATTAGATTTAATTAATTAAAATTAAGTTTAATTATTTTATAGCTTGGTTTATTTATTTAAAAATAGTTTGAGCATTTAAAGAGTGTCAATTAATTTTATTAATTGATTTAATTGCATTTAAAATACTTATATTGGATTTAAAAATCCGATTTTTGATTTAAAAATTGTTTGTGGCTTATTTAAATTCAAATAAGCTTTGTGTGATGTTTTAAAAATAGTTATAAGTGCTATGTGATTCGTATGAGTTGTGTAATGTGTTTTATAGTCAGTATATGCCCGTACTAGGGCTAGTGTCTGAGTTTTAAATATTATAAATTAGACCGGGCGTCCGATACGTAACCGGTTACTTGTTTAAATGTGTTATGTGAATGATGTGAATTATCTGTTGTTGAGTCATGCATGTGAATAAATTGTGTGGAGAATTGTTTGAGTAATTGGTTGTGTCTAATGTTATCACGAGGGGTAGATGGGATAGAAATTTGTCGGTTATGTTAGAAAATTAGATTTACGAGGCTGTTGACTTGGATGTTGACTTTTTATAGTATGGGGATTGTCGTCAAGCGAGTTACGTGGATTACTTATGTGGTTGATTGCGATTGGTCTATCAATTGAGATGTGGATGTTTATGCAACAGAGACATCGGTAAGATCGGTAAGTGCGTCGAAGTTAAGTTACAATCATTTATGGAATATGAGAATTATACGTTGAGGACTAAGTACCGTCTCATGTTTGACTATCGAGGCTGGCACGTGGATTCGAAATGGTAGAAGCAGACTAGTGGTATTCGCAAGAGCGTTAAAGCAAAGAAGGACGGAAGTAGAGAATCGTGCGACAAGACAGAATAAGGAGGAAATCGTATTGTTTCAGCGTTACGAAATAGCTAAGGACCAGAGGCAAGTGTTTATACCCTTGCTTATTAATTAAGGGATATTATCTTGAATTATTAGTATGCATGTTGAATGCTTATTACTGAATTTTCAAATGTTGATTTCTTTGCATTGAATTGCAAGTATGTTATTTAATCTCATAAATTGACGAGTACTCTTTTATACCTTTTTGGTTTAGATTCATATTTTCATATCGATCGGAGATATATAATTATTATATTGAAATGATTGAAAAGATAGTTATGGGCTGTATACTAAGGCCTTCTTTCAAAGACTTGATTTAAAAATGCTAAGTTGGAATATTACCAACCCTAGATGAGCGGGAACTTGTGAACCCTATGAGGGAAAACTTATTCTGAAATTCTGAAGTGGTGTTGCTTGCCCTTCAAGTATTCCATTTTTCACCTTGCACCTATGCAAACCTTGTTATCCTTTCTTGTTAATGCGATCATCTGATCCATTCCCTGATTCGAATTCATTTATGTTGTGCATGATTTAGTTTACTTCCTTCAAATACGAGGCTTATCTATTATAAGTATATGTTCGAAGGACTTGAACTATTTCTGTCAGAAGTTAATAAACCCTTGTTTTCTTCATTTATAAACTTCACCCTGAATTTTTCTTAAACTTGAACTTGACTTTCTTGTCACTTACCAGATTGTTGAATCTTAACTAATTCTTCCATAATGTGATGATTTGAACTGTTAAGGCCATCTAGAGCCTGTTCTTTGAACCCTATTCCATATTGAGTTATTGCAAATTCTGTTGATATCATAATGCCCGTTTCATATCAGATTCAATCTTGTTGAGCATGTCATTGTTATTCTTCATTATATCCCAGTTGTTACATCGAACTCGTCGATGCTTATTATATTGTCACTTTTCATGTGCACCTCCCCATTGTTGTGTCGATCTCGTCGATACTAGATTATATTGCTATTCCTTTATTGATTCTTCATATTTGAACTGTTTCCTGGAACGTGAGTTTTCCAGCAATTGTTGTATCAAGGTTGTCGATTCTTCCGACACCTGATTGTCGAAGTAAGGTTGTCATTGGTTCTAACACCTGACGTATATAAAATAGAATTGGAATGTTTTTAAAAATGGACCAATTATTGGTCGGGCCATTTATGGTCGATGTAATTTAGGCCCAGATTGGCCTTGGATCCGTAGAGGACTATGCATGAGCTAGTCCGGGGTTGTTGCGTGGCTGGCCAGCAGCACAACCTTTGATTTGATAAAATGTTAAAAATCCAATTCTAGAATAAGTTCTTATTTCTGAGATGAGTTACATCCATATGTTTTGTTCTTATGAGTTATGACCTGATTCTCAGGTTTATTCGTTGCGTGAAGTTGTTGGTTCGTTGATTAATAATAGTGGTTTCAATCTTGCTGAAATCACTTACTCTTAATACATTTGGATTCCAAATAGTCGAAATCCACTTCCTTGATTCCATTGGCAGTCGTGAGGTATCTATCTTGATGAGTTTTATTCATACCGCATATCTAGTCGGTACCATGTTGAAGCATTGAAGTGCGTTCCTTATTCCTTGACCGAGCGTGTTGGCTCATTCTTACCCCTTGATTATTCTAACCTTCCAGAGTTGTTGGTTTCAGAAAATGTTGTGAATAGATTTGTTATCTTCAAAACTAGTATTTTTATACAAACTATGGTCTTGAAGATGTATGAGTTATATTTATTTCATATTTTCTACTTACTATTGTAGATATTGTTGATTCGGTCGCCGTAACGACCAGTATAAATCTTTTTGTGTTTTAAACTATTCAATTGAGAGAAGAAGAATGAGAAATTGTGGTAAATTACCAAACTTGTTTTGAAAATATTAGAGATTACAAATGTTTAAGCCAAAGGCTTGTTTATTTGAAAATCCAAAGTTTATTTTGGAAACCTTTCGTATTATATTTAATAATGCGCTTGCTGAGCAATTCGTTCGCTCATACTTGTTTTATTTATATATATTTTAGCCTGCCAGAAAGAAGGTGTATTGGCGAGAGTTGTCCGCGTAGCTGATCAGAGATGGGGAAAGATGTTAGCGTAAAGACGTTTTGATCCAGAGCATTGGAGCTAGTGAGAGGTTTTGTATATAGATGTTTTCTATTGAATAATATATTGTGTAAAGTTAGTTGCCTGGTATACTTCTTATCGAAGTTATACTGGTGTATTAGAATTTGTGTAAAGAGAATGGTTGTAAAGAAGAAAGATTGTTGTAATGAAATTTTGGATTCTTGTTTCTAGCACTATAACCTTTAAAGATTCTTGGTAGAGTTGGGGTCACAGATATTATTATTATTGTGTTGATTTTATATTGAACAGGTTGTTTGGATTAAGAGTGCAGTGTGACGACCAAATCTTTTGACCCCGGATTTGGGGGCGTTACAATTTTCGTATCAGTGGCTTCAGCATCATGACCCTCAACTTTGAACCCCAAGGCTTCGTTTATCTCCTTTTCTCCAAACTGGAAGGACTTGCCTCCAATTGTGCAACTCACTTCCTGAAACGAAGTCCCATCCTCCTTCGCCATTGTTGCAACCAAGGCTGATCTCCAGAACCTTTCCAATACATCGACATACATAGTGGGGTTAAGGGTTAAGGCTTGGCGGAGGTAGGAGGTATTTAAGAACCGTACAAAGCACTTGTACCTAGGGTTTGCCTCCGCCTCTGAGGGAATTGTAAGAAGATTTGTTTCTTTGGGAATGGTTAAAGGAATTGAGGATGATACTGTTTGAGATTTGGGTGCCATTTCAAGATTAAGAGTGAAGAAGAGAGTAGAAGATTTGAGTTTAGGTTGAGAATTGAGAGTAGTAGACAAGATAAAGAGTTGTGAACGGTTAGAAAATAGTATTTATATGATAAAGACACTGCGATATGGAGTTATGAATATGTACAGACTAATTGTATGTCGTGAAGTCTAAAAATGGCTTGTACCGCAAAGTCTTGCAAAGTATATCGCAGAGTCCAGAAATGAACTATGTCGCAAAGTCTTGAAGATAGAGGGATTTGGATGACTTTGCGATATAGTGTAAATACCCTGTCTAAAACTCTCATTTTGGAATTTCAAGCATTTCGTCAGACTTAAATCAAGAATTGAAATAAAATTAATTTAAATCAAAATTCTGTCAAATATAGAGACTTGTCGATATGGTTATTCTATGTCGCGAAGTCGTAACATGAACTATGTCGCAAACTCATGAAATGAACCATATCGCGAAGTCTCACAGTTTCAACAGTTTGCGATATAAGTCTGTTTTATTTGAGCTAAGTCGTGAACTCTCAAGATCACCTATGTAGAGATGTCTTAAAAATTCATAACTTCTTGGAAAAGTATGATTTGAAAAATATGCAGTAAAATACTGAAATATTTATAAATCATATCTCAGCTAATTTTCACTCCAAATGAATAGAGCATCCAAATACAGTGAAAATTTACTGCTGCAATAATTAACTAGCATACTTACTTAGAACAACTAAATGAAGGATTGAGCATTCCAATTTCACTCACAAGTCTGTTGAAGACAGCTTCATTTAGAGGTTTAGTGAATATGTCAGCTAATTGCTTCTCAGTTGGAACATAAGAGACTTCTATGGTACCATTTGCAGCATGTTCCCTAATGAAATGGTACCTTATCTCAATGTGCTTTGTAGTAGAATGATTAACAGGATTGACAACTATGGATATTGCACTAGTATTGTCACACATCAGAGGTATGTGTTCCAACACCAGTCCATAATCCATAAGTTGATTTCTAATCCAAAGAAATTGAGCACAGCAACTTCCAGCAGCAATATATTCAGCCTCAGCTGTAGATGTTGATGTGGATTGTTGTTTCTTAATGAACCAAGATACTAACCTTTGACCTAAGAATTGGCAGCTTCCAGAGGTGCTCTTCCTGTCAATTCTGCATCCAGCATAATCAGAATCTATGTAACCAACCAGGTTGAACCCTGTTCCCTTTAGATACCATAGCCCAAGATTAGGAGTCCCTTTCAGATATTTGAAGATTCTTTTGATAGCCATCATGTGAGATTCCTTAGGATCAGATTGGAACCTTGCACATAGGCATGTGGCAAACATGATATCAGGCCTGCTAGCTGTGAGATAGAGTAGTGATCCAACCATGCCTCTGTAAACCTTGATGTCTACTCTTTTGCCTTTCTTGTCTTCATCAAGCTTGATAGCAATGGACATGGGAGTTTTTGCAGGGGATGAGTCTTCTAAACCATATTTCTTCAAAAGATCTTTGACATACTTTGATTGGTTTATGAAGATTCCATCCTCCTTTTGATGTACTTGAAGACCTAAGAAGTAGGTTAACTCTCCCATCATACTCATCTCATATTTACTTTGCATCAACTTAGAGAACCTTTCACAGAGTTTTTCATTTGAAGAGCCAAAGATGATATCATCCACATAGATTTGAACTAGAATGATATCAGTTCCATGCTTCTTGAAGAATAGAGTTTTATCAGTTGTACCCCTGGTAAATTGATGCTCAAGAAGGAATTGAGATAGAGTTTCATACCAGGCTCTAGGTGCCTGTTTGAGTCCATAGAGTGCCTTGAGCAGTCTATATACAAAGTTTGGGAAGTCTTCATTCTCAAAGCCAGGTGGTTGAGACACATAAACTTCTTCAGCAAGATCACCATTGAGAAATGCACTTTTCACATCCATTTGATACACCTTGAAATCTGAGTGAGCTGCAAAAGCCAAGAATATTCTGATGGCTTCCAGTCTTGCTACGGGTGCAAATGTCTCATCATAATCAATGCCTTCTTGTTGACAGTATCCTTTGGCAACCAACCTTGCTTTGTTTCTTATCACCATTCCTTCTTCATCCATCTTGTTTCTGAACACCCATTTAGTGTCAATAACATTCTTTCCTTCTGGAGGTGGCACTAGTTCCCATACTTTGTTTTTCTCAAATTGATTCAATTCTTCTTGCATGGCAACAATCCAATCAGAATTCTACAAAGCATCTTCAATTACTTTTGGTTCTTCTTGTGACAGAAAGCAGCTATACATACATGTATTCATTGTTGCTCTTCTTGTTCTAACTCCCTCACTAGGATCTCCAATAATTTGATCCCTAGTGTGGGCTCTGTCCCATTTCCTTGTGTGACCCTGTTCATTTCCTTGACTTGTTCCTAGCTCCTGTTGATTGACAGTTGCATTCTCTTCTTCTCCCCCTGTGTTTGTGAACCCTTGCACAGGTGTTTGAAGAGTTTCATCAACTTCAAGAATATCATTTTCTGGAACAGTCTGAGCAGGTGGTTCATCCTCACTTTCAGAATCCTCAAGATATCCTTGATTTTCAAATCTTAATGGCACACTGTCTTGATCACTTGTTTTCAGTCCAGGAGTTTTCTTGTCATCAAACGTAACATCCATGCTTTCCATGACTTTGTGTTGCTCAGGTACAAACACCTTGTATGCTGTCCTTTCCAGAGAGTATCCAATGAAAATACCTTCAAATGCCTTAGCATCAAATTTTCCAACATGCTCAGAGGTATCTTTCATCACAAAGCACTTGCTTCCAAACACATGAAGATGCTTGAAGGATGCTCTTTTGCCAGTCATTAATGAGTAAGGAGTTTTTCCAGACTTCTTATTGATCAATGTTCTATTTTGCACATAGCATGCTGTGTTAACAGCATCAGCCCAAAAGCTAGTAGGTAGCTTTGCATCCAACAGCATTATCCTTGCAGCTTCAATGAGAGTTTTATTCTTTCTCTCAACTACTCCATTTTGTTGAGGTGTTCTAGGAGCTGAAAATTGTTGAGAAATTCCTTTATCTTTGCAAAACTCATACAATGTTGAATTTCTGAACTCAGTCCCATTATCACTTCTCAAAGTAACTACAGAGGAACCAGTGCTTTGTTCTTCTCTATCAACTCTCTTGATATGCTCTATAATAACTTGGGGTGCTTCATCCTTGGACTATAGGAATTCCACCCAAGTGTATCTTGAATAATCATCAACCATTACTAGAGCATACTTCTTCTTGGAAAGAGACATTACATTCACAGGGCCAAATAGATCCATGTGAATTAGCTGTAGAGGCTTTGAGTTTGTATTGAGCAATTTGTTCTTATGACTTGATCTTTTGATCTTCCCTTTTTGACAAGCTTCACATGCTCCATCTTGCACAAACTCCAGTGCAGGCATATCTCTGATGAGTTCTCTCTTTGTCAGAGAGTTCATTGCCTGAACATTCAAGTGAGATAGTTTCTTGTGCCATAGCCAGAATTCCTCATTTGTGGCCTTAGTGTAGAAACAATAAATTTCTCCCTTGTCTGCAGCCTTGAGATTAGCTACAAACAAGCTTCCTTTCTTCACACCAGTTAGAACAACTTCACCACTTCCTCTTTTTGAGATTAGAAAATGATCTTCATCAAATTCCACTTTGAAACCCCTGTTGGTGAATTGTCCAATACTCAAGAGGTTATGCTTCATTCCTTCCACAAATGCTACATCTTCAATAATGACATTCCCAGATTTAACACTGCCATATCCCATTGTATAACCAATGTTGTCATTTCCAAAGGTTACTGATGGGCCAGCCTTTTCCTCAAATTGTGATAGCAGGGCTATATCACCAGTCATGTGGCTTGAGCATCCACTGTCCAAGATCCATATGACTCTTTTATTCCTGTTGCCCTGCATTCACAAAATGACTAAGTTGTTTTTGGTACCCACACTTGGTAGGGTCCAGTTGATTTAGAAATAGTTTTGTTGACAATTCTTCTGTCATAAGTAGCATTCTTCACAGTAGGAGACTTCACTTTGATTGTGGCTTTGGATTTTACACTCTTAGGCTCACATGAAGTTTTCACCCTCTCAACCTTGATTGGGGATCCTGTCCTGTGAGTGTGCACATGTGTGTGTGATTCACCAGATTGTGCAGAGTCAAGTTTATGCTTAAGAGATAAACAGTTAGCAATCACAGTCACATAGCATGTCATGCAGTTAGACTTACCACAGAAAGAATCATGACTAGAATTTATGCCTACAGAATGGTTACTCAGGTTATCAACTTCAGCAATCTCAGGTTTACTACACTTATGAGTCAAATGATTAACAGATAGGCATTTTTGACATTGTTTCCTGGGAGCATTTGGCACATAAGCATAGTTGTTACCCTTGTTGACACCTACCTTACCATTTCTGTTTTGTTTCTTTTTCCTAACAACTTCTTTCTTGACTTTAGGACTCTTGACAAGGTTGTCTTTGGTCTCTTTCTGACTGACAGATTTAGGAGAGGAAGAAGTGTCTTTAGCAGCCTCATCTTCTTCAAGAAGTTGTTGTTTGATGATCAATAGTTCTTCATCAAACTCAACAACACTCTTTTTGAAAATAGGCTTTTCAACACTAGACAGAATGGTTGGGGCATTTTTGTTTGTAAAAGATTCTTTTCCTTTGCCCTTTGCCTTCTTCCTTCCTTTATCATTCTCATAGTCAAAACCAACTCCAACCTTGCAGTCTTCAGTGTGCTCCTTATGATAGGTTTGAATAAGTTCAGAGGAGTTCTTGAAACTTCTCAGTTTTAATTCATCTTCAGCAATTTGTTCTCTAAGAGTTTTTTCTATTTGTTCTGCACAAATTACCTTGTTTTTGAGATACTCAATCTCCTTATTCAAACCATCAAGGCTCACAACCAATAACTCAAATTTCTCATTCTTTTCTGTAAGCTCAAGATTTTTAGCAGTTAGCCTATCAATTTATTCATTTGCAACTAACATGCTAGTATGAATATTAAACATTTCAGTACTCATGTCTTCAACAGTCTGCTTATATTGAAAGGGAGTCATATCAAGAGAAGTAAGAATAGGTACCTAACTTGAAGAATCACCATCATCAGAAAATGCCATCAAGGCATAGTTTGAGTACTCTTGTTCTTCTTCTTCATCAGAGTCATCCCAGCACTTTCCCTCAGCAATAAAAGCTTTACCCTGTTGTTTCTTGAGTAGAGCTTCATACTTAGCTTCAAGCTCTAAGTATGTTTTGTCCTTTTTGACCTGTTTAGGCTTTTTGCACTCTGTGGCAAAATGCCCAAGTTCATTGCAGTTATAGCATCTTATTTTGGACCTATCCACACTCCCTGATTTGTATCCTCCTTTAGCAGCACCAGCAATCCCTTTTCCTTTGTTGAAAGAGTTTGAGCTACTTGAACCACCAGCATTTCCACTATTGAACTTAGACTTGAATGGCTGTCTCCTCTTAAACCTAATGTTAGGATATCTCCTAGCCATATATGCAAAAGATTTGTTTTCCATCTTATCCAGTTCATCAATACTGTAGAACTCATCCTCCTCAGGCAAATCATAGACAACTTGAGTCTCATCACCATTGTCTTCAACCTCCAGTTCTTCAATCTTGACTTGACTGACTTTAAGAGATTCCATTCTTTGACCTAGGTTGTCAGCAATAAGGGCACAGGAAGTATTTGCCATTAAGCCTTGCTTTGCTTGAATGGATCTCTTTTGAAACAACTCTAGCTCATATGTCTTCAAAACACCATACAACACATCAAAACCAATCTTTGTTAGATCTCTTTCTTTAAGGGAAGAGATTCTTGGCTCCAAGTGATATGGAAGAGTTAGTAAGAACTTCATATTGAGCTCTTCTGTCTCATAGTGTTTGTCATAGAGTTTGAGTTCATTTATCAGCTTGTTGAATCTCTCAAACACTTCTGTGATTCCCTCCTTTGGCTAAGCCATGAAAGCTTCATACTGGGAAACCAGAATCTGCTTTTTGTTCTTTCTTACTTCTGGAGTTCCTTCACATAGCACCTCTATAAGATCCCACATTTTCTTTGCACTACTGCAGTGAGCAACAGTGCCATACATGTTGAAATCCATAGATTCACAGATGATAAGTTGGAGATGTCCATCTAGTGCTATTTTCTCCTTTTCAGGATCAGTGTATTTTGAGGGCTCTTTAGGAACATGCCTTGCTGGTATTATCTCAGTTCCTATATTTGTTTCACCAATCTCAATCATTGGAATAAAGGGACCATGCTTTAAAATATCTAAATACATGGGATTGGAAGCTTTAATGAAAAGTAACATCTTCTTCTTCCATAAGCTGTAGTGCTCCTTGTTGAAGGGAGGAATCTTTTTGCTACTCAGTTTCTGTGAACTCATTGTTGATCTTTTCCTGTTTGTATGTTAACAGCCTGCTCTGATACCACTTGTTAGAAATGAAAACCACTAGAAACTAGACAGAGGGGGGGGGTGAATGGATAGTTTTGATATTTTTCAATTCTTGAAACTCAAGATAAACTGTATATGATTATGCTATGTAATATGCGGAAAATAAACAACACACACAATCACTTTAATCTACTTTGTATTAAGTAAATTAAATACTACAGCTTTCCGGAAATTCACAACGGAATTTCTGGCTTCTAAACAAGAACAGTTTGTAACTTGTTTTTGCTTACAGAGAAAAGAGTGCTTTAGATGAAACTATGTGTATCTCTCTTACAGCTTACAGTGGTGTGTGTATGATATATATTAACCTATACAAACTAGGCACACAACTATTTACATAGTTACCCCTAGCTGAAAGTCCAACTTGTCCTGCCATAAGAGGTTAACTGTGTCAGGAAGGACCACCTGCTTTTCGGAGTCTTTCCCGTTTCTGTAGCTGCTTGTCTCTTATCTTTCTCTCCAAGTTTAGCTGTAGATTTGCCATCTGTTCTTTGGACCACCTTTCCAGAACAAATGCTTCAGTATTTGTCTCTTTTGATTCTTGATTCTGTACCTTGATTTGTCTTGTTGTAAACGGCTAAGTGTTGATATCGTGAACTCCACTTCATTCCAGACTATGCGATGTCACTTGTGAAGACTACGCGATATGGCCTTTGAGGACTTTGCGACATAGGTCATTTGAGGACTTCGCGATCTAGTCTTTTTGAGGACTATGCGACATAGGTCATTTGAGGACTTCGCGATCTAGTCTTTTTGAGGACTATGCGACATAGGTCATTTGAGGACTATGCGACATAGACTATTTGAGGACTATGCGACATAGACTATTTGAGGATTATGCGACATAGGCTGTTTGAGGACTTCACGATCTAGCACATCTTGACTTTGCTGTCTTCAACACATCACGACATGAGTCTTGAGGACTTCACGACATAGTACAAAATGGACTATGCGATCCAGCACTTCTCGACATGGATATTGGTGACTTCACGACATAGCTTTATTCTAACTTTGCTATATAATGCCTTAGTCAAATTTCTGCAACTTATTTCTTCAGGACCTTATTCATCTCTATCCTACTGCATGAACAAATCTGAACTTCTACCAGGACAATTATTTAATGGCCTATATACATTCTAGTTGCAAGAAACTTACTAAGCTCATTATAATTCTGAGCATACATGATCAAGCTAATGTTCATGAGAACAAGACAAGTACATAGAGAGACCTATACTATATCCCAGTGATAGAATTCACTAGGTCATGTAGTGTGACATAGTCACATAGTTTAGGCTTGTTAACGGTGGTATTCAGACATGTCTTGAGCCTAACATTAACAAATCTAAAAATACTAATTATATTATATCTTTCAATCATTAATGTTAACTTTTTAAATTAACATATTCCCTTTTTATTAAACAATATTACATTTCAAAAATACACCTAAAGATACCAATTGTACAATATCTTTCAATCATTAATACACTCTCATTAATACCTTACGGGAAATCTTTCAATAGTTAATAATATATACAACTTATTAATACATCCAAATATATCTTTTAATTGTTTAATTAATTAATAAAATTTATTAAAAAAAACTCGTACATGGTGCGGGCTATAAGTTAGTATATATAAATAGTGAACACAATATTTTACAAAGTAACATACATAAATAATAAAATAAACTACTAACATATTTTTATACCAATTTTTTATCATATTTTCTTGAGGCGACACCCGTTACTCTAAATAAATATAAAACAAATACTAAAATTATACAGTAATTTAAATTTAAGTATTAACCATCATTTAATTCTTCAATCATTCGTATTATCACAAAAATTATCTTTATATCCCCTAGACTTTATACGCCGATTTTGTGTCATGTTTCTTGAGCTGACGCCTGTTGCATAAATACATATAACAAAAAATACTAATAATATATGAAATAATAAAATTTAAATATTAAACTTTTTGAAAAATTGACTATAAGTCTTTTTCGAGAATTATTTAGACTCGATGATTTTTTTTTAAACTTCGGATGAATTTTTTTGGTGTTCTTGTTAAATCAATATTATTTTTAAAATATTTAAATTAATTACTTTTCAATAATATTTTGTTTTTTTCATTTTTTTATTTGTTGAATTATTAAAACAAAGTCACCTTTTTGAAATACGGTATAAAGTTTGGCCACTGATTTGTAAATCTGAAAGTATAGCCACTATTTTGAAACTTGGTAAAAACTTTGGCCATCGATTTGCAATTTTCAAACTTTAGCCACCATTAATTGGAACTCGGTGCAAACTTTGGCACCAAAATGCATCAAACTATTGCTTAAATATCCCTAAACTTTATATGTTGATTTTGTGTCGTACTTTCTCGAGTCGACGCCCATTGCACTAAATACATATAAATTAAAAATATAAAAATTACAGTGTTAGATCAGAATTCAATGATCGTCAGGAGCTAGACTCAACTGATCAGGATTTCTGACGTCATCAGGATTACATGGTCGTCAGGATCAAGATACATATCAGGACTGGAAGCTGATCAGGATTCCTACTTCGAGTTATATTTGGAGTCTAGTTAAACATGGAAGTTTATTCTGTCGGTTCCTGGTTTGTAGTATGTAGCTATCAATTATAGATAGGTTTCAATCTTTGTAATTGATTAGGACTTATCATTGATAGAGAAGCTGTGTAGTATATAAACACAGTTTTGGTTTTGGTTCGGTGTGAATCAAGATAGAAGCTCTCAAGAACATAGAATTTCTTGAGAGAGTTTTTGTAAGCTAGCAGCTCTCAAGAACATCAGAATTTCTTGAGAGAGTTTGTAACAGTTTTATATCAGATTTAATAAAGCTGTTATCTTTCTTTCATATTTGTGATATATACATTAAGAAGTCGATTATCTTATACTATTGTATTCAACCCCCCTTCTACAATAGATTATTACTGGGCAACAATTGGTATCAGAGCAAATTGATTTAATTCTGAATCAGATACGATCTAAAGATGTCGACAACCAAGTATGAAAGCATGAAGATTCCCATCTTGAAGAAATCAGAATATCCAACTTGGAGGGTAAAGATGCTGATGTACCTGGAGGCTATGGATCCTGACTATTTGGACAGAATTCGTGATGGACCATATATTCCTACAAGGATTGTAGAACGAACAGATACAGTACCTGAACATTATGTGGTCAAGGCTAAAAGTGAATGGACTCCAGAAGAAAAAGCTCATGTACTCAGGGAACCAAAGATAAAGAATATCTTACACAGTAGTCTTGATGCTGTCATGTCAAACAGAGTGATTGCATGCAAGTCTTCAAAAGAAATCTGGGATACTTTGGAAACTCAGTGCCAGGGATCTGCATCTGTCAAGAAAAACAGAAGGGCTCTTTTGATTCAAGAATATGAACAATTTGATGCAAGACCCGATGAGAGCCTAACTGATCTATATGATAGATTTCTGACACTATTGAACAGTTTATCTTTAGTTGACAAGGAATATGAAACTGAAGATTCAAACACCAAGTTTCTAAGAGCTTTACCTGAAGAATGGGACACTCAGACCTCGATCATTAGACATCAGTATGATCTTAACACTGTGTCTCTTGATGAAGTCTATGGGATGCTAAGAACTCATGATCTTGAAGTTCAACAGAGAAAGAACAAGAAAAGCAGCAAGGCAAAATCAATTGCTTTGAAAGCAGAGGCTAAATCAAAAGGAAAAGCTATGGAGGTCTCTAGAAGTAAAACAAGAATAGTTGAGTCAGATCTTGATGACTCTTCATCAGATACTGATGGCAATCCTGATGCCAATACTGATGCCAATACTGATGATGATTCTTCTGACTCAGACATGGAAGAGATGGTTGCTATGATTGTCAGAAACTTCAGAAGGATGAAGTTCAGGAAGAATAGACGACAAGGCAACTTTCAGAAAAAGGCTTTCAATGCAAACAAAGACAAGTATATCAAAAAGGACAGCAAGGGTAGCAAATTTGACAAGTCAAAGGTTAGATGTTACAAGTGTAATGGTATGGGTCACTTTGCTACTGAGTGCAAGAAGACAAAGACACTTATCACATCAAGCAAGGATTGGATGGACTCTTCCTCAGAATCTGATACTGAGGTGGTCAACTATGCTCTAATGGCCAATGCTGATGTAACTGCTGCTCCTGATGATAAGGTACTAAATACTATCTTTGATTTTGATACTGATAATGCTTCTGAGTTAAGACGTTTTCTAAAGTCATTACATATTAGCTTTAGAAGTCAAACTGCTGAAAATACTAGGATCTTATCTGAGATGTCTGAACTTAGAAAAAGGAATGATATATTAGAAGCTGAATTTTCTCGTATGCAAGAAGTACAAAAAGAATGTGATAATGCTAATCACATGCATTTAGAGATGAAATCCAAATGTACTGCTCTTGAAAAGGAACTTGAATATGCTAATGAGAAAATCAGAACCTGGACAGACTCTGGTAGGAAATTTCATGAGATTAATACCTCTAAGAATTGGAAAGAGTGTCTAGGATATAAGTCAGATGAGGATAAGAAATTGAAAGAGAAAATTGTCATTGATGAGACAGTCAGTCCAAAGACCTATAGACATGTTATAGATGCAACCAAATCTAAGATTACTCCTGTTAATTTTGTTTTTGGTAAGGATTCCAATTCTACTTTTGAAAAGGGATCTACCTCTACTCAAGGAATTAAAATCATAAAGTCTAAACCTGTCTTGAATAAAGTCATTAAGAATGTAGGTCTATTGTCTCAGAAACAGCTTAAGGATAAAATCTGTGAGGTTACAGATAAGAAAAAGGAAGCTACTGTTAAGAGAAACAGGAATGGTAAAG